>CM060191.1:73356946-74750190 GCA_030549335.1 Pontederia crassipes
TAAATGGTTTTTCTGCCTTTTCTTCAATAAGGATATTTTTAACATTTATTGCTCAGGTAAAAAAGAGTTTTTCTTCTCTTTTCTCACTATAATCTTTCTCCTGAAAATAATTTTTGAAAAATTCTAATTTGCTAGTACTTATACACTGGTTTCTGATTTATATCTCTCATTTCCAAATCATAAAATAACTTTTTGATCTTTAGAAAACGCGCATGTGCATTAGTTCACGTGCCTTTCATAGAAACTGTCAAAAAGAGTTCTTCCTATTATTAATTTACGCAATTGAATAGGTAATAAATGCATCAATCATTGTTTAATAACACCCATTGAAAGAACGTATTTTGCATTTTGACAAATATATTACGAATAGGTTTCAAAGGCTTACCAAAGTTATTATTATTGCTTTTACGTCTAAGATTTTATATTATTTAATATTTTATCTAATGAAGATATTGAAATGGACTGTGCACCCACTGAGAAGATTTTCCGACTCTGCAACTACTTCTAGCAATCTTGTATATTCATTTAAACTCGATTAAGGTGCAGAACAATCACAAGAGTTACAATGAATGATATTGTCCATACATGAATATAAAGTTTAACAGCTATCAAGGAGCAAAGAGAATTGAGGAAAGGAACATAATTCAAATTCTAGACAGTGAAAGTGCAATGTCCAGACACACAGGCAGATATTTTGCACAGGATTTATCTGCAACTTTAAAGTGAAACCTCTGAGTGTCACATGTGCTTCTCAGATATGATACTAAAATTTGTCCTTCAGTTCGACAGCAGGGGGCACGATGCAATTTTAAAGTATCTTATTTTGGAGAGAGATCAATGGTCCATTTCTTATTTCTGACCTTTATCCAACTATACTAGAAGGAGGTTGTATATTTAGTATTATGCTAAGCAATGACTGCCTTCATTCAAGTGTTGAAGGATGATTGCATGTGTCAGCAGTCCTATCCTCTAGTTTCATTTATTGAGTTATATTCTTGTTTATGTGTCTCTGGTTGTTCTTGTTGGCAATTTCATGTGCATAGAATGGAGGAGTGACAGAATTGTATCCATGTCATGTTCATTTACTGCATTTCATATGATGCCAACAGTGACTGTTTCTTATCTTGTTTCAGGACACTTAACTGCTGGAAGTGGATGACTCCGAAACGCCAATCAATTTGCCTGCACATGCAGAATCCATGCACCGACGCAAGTCGTCCGCCGTGTACTATTATCTTGTTTAACTCTTTTTTTCCCTGGTACAGTCACCACCATGTACTGTTGCTAGAGCTGTTAATAATTCTAAGCACTGGGTTTTACACCTTCCCAAGAGGCTTGTCTGGCCATGAAAGGGATAAAGGGCAGCCCTTGGATGAGGGGTTCATCATCCCCCAAAAGTGTTTGTGAGAGATTTGTCTTGTTTCCATTTGTTGCACAAATCCTCCTTGCTGTGAAGGAATTGTTACTCTTGTTGCTCTCTACTTCATGTTTGCTGTTAAACCAAACAATTCACCATTTTATCTGTCAAGAATGGAAGAAGATTCAAATTGCAAAGAGGTCAAATCATTGTAAAGCAGTGGGCGGTGCTCATGAAGTCACAATTTCATGATGCAATGTGGATCATGTGCGTGGTATCATTTTATGATGGAGATTCGAACTTATTGATCATATGCGGAGCAAATAAAACGTAGCAATCCAGAAATCTTAGGAGGTGATAATTCACAATAAATTAATGTGATTCAAATTTAATTTTGAAAAAAAAATCTTTTTTATTTTTTATGTATGAGACAAAAATTAGAATTTAGTTACTAAATGTGTAAAAGATCTTATCTTAGAATGATAAAATCATTAAGATGGAATTCGCTGGTGAAGGATTTTTTTCTTTTTTTTTTTTGTGTTAAATTTTGATGAAGCACAAGACTATCAAACTCACTTGTTCATTGAGTGGAAGATTGAATGTCTTTGTCAGTCCAAGTGTTTACTTAGCCCACGTCTCTCCTACGAATTGTTTTATTCACCAATAAAAAATAGGCATGCATTTTATCGATTGGCATCTCTTAGCAATTGATATGGTACGTAATTTATTTAAAAAAATCATATTCACTGTTCTGAGTCAAAAATTTCAGCAAATATGAGGCAAAGATCAACTTCAACACCTTCCCTACAAGTTCAATTATTTATTGACTGAAAGAATATAATTACCAAGACATTTCGTTCATCCTTTCTACTGACCTCTTTGTTTTATATTATTATTATTATTATAATAGAAAATATTAATAAAAAAGGACGCAAACCTTTAAAATGAAATAAACTGAGGTTAAAGAAAAATACAACGGCTCCGTAGGGTCCACAGAGGTGCCGGAGCAGCAACAGCCAGCAGCCAGTTAGATCGTTGACTCGGTCCACGAGCGCCATCAAACGAGCAGTGCCATCGAAACCAACGGCAGTGATCGTAGGATACGCTTTAAGTTAATACGCACCGCGGAATATTTAGTCATCGGCCATCCCAACTAGAATCCCCGGACCCTCTTCCGCCGCCTCCGCTCATCGCCCAACTCGCAAGGCGTTCGACGAGGCCACATGTCGCGCTTCGACCTCCACCGCCCGACGCCCCTCTCGACCTCCGGCGCCTCCGTCGAGATGACGCCGAGGACACCGTCTACGCCGATGACGCCCCCTTCCCCTCTGTCTCCGGGGCCAGAGAAGCCCAAGGGCGGCGCTCGCGTCCTCTCCTTCATTCTCAAGGCCGTCGTCATGGCCGTCGCCCTCGCACTCTTCTTCATCTTCGCGGGCGTCGCCGCCGTCGTCCTTCTCCATCTCTGCATGGCCGGCCGCGCCCTCCGGCGCAGGAGGGCCCCCGGCGGCGGCCGTCAGTACCCCGACCGCGACGCCCCCGCTCCGCCTGGCCTCTTGGCGCCCGAGTTGAAGATGCTCCCCTGGTTCCGCTTCTCCGGTTGCTCCGTGGTCCCAGGGAGGTCGAGGCTGCCTCCACCGCAGGATTGCGCCGTGTGCCTCGACGTCTTCCGGGAGAAGGAACGGTGCCGGGCGCTGCCGTCGTGCGGGCATGTGTTCCACGCGCACTGCATCGACCGGTGGTTGGTGAGGACGCCAGCATGCCCGATCTGCAGAGCGCGTGTCGATGGGGCTCCGTAGATCCTTTTGGAGATGGTATTTGATGGGACGCTAATTTCTTTCGTTTTTCCTGGCGACTCCAGTAAACGACCCTGGGACGCAGCTGCGTAACCATCGTTGGTTGATGAGATTCTAATTTCTGTAGGCTTTTTCCTGCTCTTGATGGGAGGATCTTGTGCCCTTGTACAAAAAGATGGTGCCTTTTTAGTTGTGTTACTCTTCTTTATTGGCTTTGTGCCCTCTTGTTGTATGCCGCCATCAAAGGCGGTAAAATTATAGAAACTATTGTAAGAACAGACTGTTCGATGAATCAAACAACTAGCAGATCAACTTTCTCTTATCTGCTGCTCAGCAATAATTCGACTTTGTATATGGAGAAAAGTTAATAGTGCTTTTTAATTATTATGCTACACCCTGGAGATCTTACTTTCATTGGCATGTTTAGTAGGAATTGATCCAACTGGGTGAAGGTAAGATTTTTTTTTTCCCCCAATCTATGGATCATTAGCATCAGAAATTGATTTGCTCTGGTGTACTACACTGCCACTCTTATGGTGGCTACACTTCTGTGATCTCATTGTACCAGCTTGGTTTGTGACAAGGTTTGATGTGAGCTAGCATATGCAATATTTGTTTAATATAAATAAACAAGGAAATATATCCATGATCATTATACGAGTCAACTATGGTGTGAAATATAGCTATTATATATCAATATATTATCGTGATTCGTTGTTATAATTATTCATATAAAAAATTATACAAACTACTCTAATATAATAACACAATCTAAATTCAAAATTTTTAATGGTTTCTCGATAAACAACAATATTAGATCCTTAATATATCGTATTATATTCAATATCAAAGGCTCTTTAAAAAAAAACACGTTTAAAACTTCGCATCATCTTTTCAATCGAGAAAAAGTTTGATTCTTTCTCTCTTTTCCTATTGTTTTAGGATTCCAAAAAAATATATCGTTTTCATTTTATAAAAGTAAAAATATGTTTTCCTAACAAGGGGATACGTTATTAATCGAAAAAATGATTCGATCTTAATTTAAATAGGGATATCCTGATATCATTTACAATATATTTTTTAACAATAGAAAAAACATAACCATATATAAACAAGAAATATATATACATATATATATATATCAATATAAATTGTCATTAAAAATTAACATTGGAGTGAAGTGTTAAGTCATTCCTACTGATTATTTAAATAAGATTTTAAATTTGAGTCCAATATTTTTGTCCAAAGTTTCATTTACCACTATTAGGTACGAAACGCGAGATGATCTAATTAAATTAATTGAGCTTGATGATTAACCGATCTCCGACCTAGAATTGTTACTAAATAAAAAAATGTATCAACATAATTTATGAATAACGAATCCTCGTGTGCAAGAAGAGATTAGAATAGAGAGATTAGGGTTCTTCATCCCAGTGGCCAGTACGTACCTCTAATGGGGGCAGACCAAACTTGTCAAGGATTTTCTCCCGGAGGAAAACAAAAAAACGTGATGGAGACGTGCAGACGTCCCATTCCAGTGATCAAATAAAGAAATGAGCAAAAGTTGTCGAAGTCGCGTGATAAGAAGAAGCATTTATTTTTTTAATTCAATTTAAGCAAAAGCCACGGTGTGCCCTCCAACTCGATTCCTTCGTTTTGTTTTGGAGAATGCGGTCAAATTATTACCAGCAAGCAAATGCCGATTCGATTGCGCGACTGCTGCCAGTGTTGATGCACTGCAACTGCAAGATGTTGGCTGTCCAAACCTCCAACAAATATTTTTCTTTTCTTTTCTTTCTTTGTCCCTTCATCATCGTCAGTCAAACTCTCTGCACCTGAGAGGGAATTTTTAAGAAGAAAACGAGGAGTGAGCGACTGTTGGACAGAATACATCCAATCTAACTCCTTGTCTTGTCAAGATGGCAAGGCACAGCCGTCATGTCAAGCCGTCGTCTGCATGTTCATGGTTGCGTGCAAGATCAGCTCGGGGCCGGGGGTGGCGGGGGAGGGGGATCAGTAACTCCAGTCCACGTTGGACTGTGTCACACAATTCAAACGCCATTTTTGAGAAGCTTCCTGTGGTCTTTATCAGTGGGCAGTGCTCTATGTTTCTGCTCTTTTCTTTGACTCGGCGTAGCGTCTCCTGTTCATCAGATTCTCGGGTTGACAGATGGAATGAAAAGAAGATCCACTGTGTTCTAGTTAATCTTGTTCAAAACGCGTGATTAGAGTTCCAACTTGCGACGTTTGATAAGTGTTTGATCTGTGTAGTTCTACTGAAATTAGCCAAAAGAAAGAGGGGTACAAGCTGTTGATTATTATTCAATTTACCAGAAGATTACCTTTAGATCAATTCAAACGCAAGCTTCCTGTCGTCTTTTACCAGTGGACAGTGCTTCTGTCTTTTTCCTCATTTGGCTCGGCGTAGCATCTCATGTTCATCGCATTCTGAGTTGAAAAAAAAATGACATTTCGAAGTAAAAGAGACTATAAAGTCTCATTGCCTAATTAACGAGCCTATTTGAGAATAAAGGAGATATGAGGGGATTGTTATTTTTGATTCGGAATTAATTTATTTTATTATCATAAGATAAATGTTATAATTTTAAGAGATTAATTTAGAGTCTAATGAATTTGTAAAGAGAGTGTCCATATAAACTCTTTAAAAAATCCGAATAAATAATATGACTTGAAATCTCGTATGCGTCGACATAAATTCTCGATTCCTTCTTGGTTTGCATAATTTCTCTTAGAAATCCTAACATCAATCATGGAAAAACAATGAAATCATCTTCGAGCAGTCCAAGCTATTGATTATCATTTAAATTACTAGAAGATTACCTTATGTCAAATTCTTTTCCTTTTTTTGGATTAGATATTACCATTGTTTATAACCCCCCCCCCCCCCACCCCCCACCCCCCACCCCCCGCGCGCGCGCGCGCGCGCACACACACACACACACAATTCGGACTGATGTACAGTACGGGTGTTTAGGCATGGTTCAAACCCCAATGCCCATGGAGAAGTTTCAACGTAAATGCTGCTGATATGCAGTTACAGAACGAATGAAGAATCGTACAGCCAAAAGAAAAAGAAAAAAAAAGATTCTTTAACATACTATGGAAGCTGCAACTACACTGAACAATTCCTATCTGCTCTTCTTAAAAAATTTCACTTTCTTTAGTCCGGAGAAATGCAGCTTTGAAACAGAAACCCTAAAATAAAAACCCTGTAAAGAGACGGGCGATTTCACCACCCCCACTTTCTAATTAACCTTACAATTGAATTCATGTTCAAGGCATTATTGAAATTCAACGACGATGCCACCCACTTTTCCATCCAAGACTTCTCTTGGAAAAGGGATTCCTAGCTTGAAAGGTTCTATTATTGGAAATAGAGGACAGAACAAGATAGTGGAGCATAGCATTGACATATTTAAGCTAAAAGAAAGATGCACTCATGATATATCGTAGATAATAATCAATGCAGAAGGGTTAACAGTACCAAGATCCATGTTTTGCACCATTCTATTGCCCAGAAATGTCAAAAGTATTCATAATGGTGTTTGTGTAGCTACAAATACAAAGAACCGACTAGGTCAATCTTGGGTTATGGTGGAGATAGTTGCTGACATAGATCGCATACTGGATCCTCAAGATGACTGCTGATGGCATATATATTTTTTAAATGTAATATATTTTCTTATTCCAATCAATTATTTGTATGTACGTATGTATATTTCATTAGAAGTCCAAGATTAAAACATTTCCAATGCTTTAACATATGCTGGTATACTGGGACAATTATAGTTATAACTTCTTATAGGCAAAACAAAGATAGAAGATTGTTGAGGGAAATGGAAAAAGATCTTCTACCCCTTTCTTCTCCTATTTAGAATTAAGTTCCTGTCAAATCTAACAAGAACATTAGTAAATTACAAAGATCAGACCACTACTTGAAAAATCAGCAACTAATCAAGGATTGGGATGAGAAATTACTCTTGTAATTTTGATCACAAAAATGTAAAATGGCATGAAATTAGAATCAATTTGTGAGGCCTTGCATAGGCAATTATAATGCAGCATTAGAGCGATGTAGGCAGAACCCAAGTAGAGCTTTACATGTAACAACCCGACTCGGATAAAAAAAATAAAAAAATAAGAAAAAAAGGAAAAAAAATAAGAGAGAAGTAAAATTCATTAAACTATGAGTCCTAAGTTGATTAAACTTATCATTAAGAAATTTAATTCCATTATAACACTATCCCTAAAGTCTTATCCCCTATAAATAGAACCCAAATATTCTCGGAAATAGGTAAGGCACAAAAATAGAGGGTAAATTAATATCTGTCATAGAATGAGTGCCTCAATAGTCAATATTTATATTTCTATCTAAATATTTATAGCTATTAGATAGATATCTCATGATATATCTAATAGGAGTAATATATACTATGTTATTTTATTGTATATATGACATAATATTATATTAAAATAGAAAAATAATAAATAATTTAGAAAAGAAATAAAAACTAAAAAATATATATATAGTAAAGAAAAATATATAACAAATAAAAAGATTCATTATATATATTTAGTTGGAAACAAAGGAATATTAACTATTTTAATTTGAAATTTACATAAATTATTTAAGTATAATTTTATTTTATTTTGATAAAAAATAATGCAGTGAATTTTTTTAAGACCTACCCACTTGTTTACCCTTTTTTTTACCGACCCATCAACTAGATTTATTTAATCGATACATGTACCAATCTGACATACACATAGATTCAAAGATTTTCTTGAATCATGTGATGAGGGGGAGGAGGATTCGTATCTGAACTGAATTCTTGTAAATAAAAATAAAAATTTCTATCATTTTTCAATCTTCTGACTTAGGGTAGTTGATAACTAAATTTTATTTGAACAATGAACGATATAAGGAGTTTTTATTAATGAATAAAAATTAAAGAAAAGAAATTAAGTGAAGGTATTGTATCTATGCAAATTGAGATAAGATACAAGGATTCTTATTTGGATCCATTTGTAAAAGAGTAAAGTGAATGAGAAAGTTAGCCAATTTTATGTGAACTGAACAAAAAAAAAGAACAAATACTTTGAATATGGATAGAGGGACTTGAACCCTCACGATTTCTAATGTACTATCATTCTCTATGTTTGTCCATGAGACAGACAGCAGCAAGAGGAGAAGGTTTAGGAGCATGTAAGAAAGCCAAAGGAAGATTAGAAAAAGGTTAAGGAGAAGAATATATGTGAGATTTGTTTAATTTACTTTGAATATGGACTTTTTAATAGATTAATACACGCCGACATTATTATATGAACATTTTCTATAATGTGTAAGAGACTAATTTTAAGAAAGATTTTTTTTCTCTTGCTGCATGTACAGATTCGTAGAGATTATTCTTAAAAAACTTTGGATAAGTTTTCATCATCCACAAATTATGAAAAATTTTAGAAAGATAGTCCGTGAAGTCTATTTTCTGTAGATTAAAAATCATCTCAACCAGAGAGATAAACAGTAAGTTATTGACGAAATACTCACATATCGTCACAGGCAACTAGACTGGTTTCTAAAATATGTTTAAATACAACAACAACAACAAAGCCTTATCCCACTAGGTGGGGTCGGCTATATGGATCATACGACGCCATTCCGTATTCGTTGATCCATGTTCATAAGATTCGACATGATTTTATGCTGGCTGTCGGGGTCTAATACAACCCTCCTCCTTTATCCGGGCTTGGGACCGACTATAAAATATAGGCGAATGTTTAAATAGTACTGACAAAATAAAATTTTGATATTTTAGGACTTGATATTTGAAAAATGATCTCTATAGACAATATCATATTTATAGCAAATCTCATCTGCTAAGATATTAAAACAAGAAAGGATTAAGTTTTTTGTGAAATTTTATGAGTACAATTTGTAAAGAGTTAAAATATAAGAATTTTAGATATAAGGCCCCTGAGCATCTACTTTAAGGAAGTTGAAAACAATGAAATATCAAGCCTTTAAATATAATTTATTGACTGATTATAAGCGGAAACTATCTAGTATATAAGATTTTCATATATAAGATGGCAAACTAGCTAGTACTATTAGAAAAGCATCAAGCTCAATTTGCAAGCCCATGACATTAATTGACCGGCATAATTTCCTTGTAAAATTACAAGTGAGCAACAGTAGCAATGAGTATGAAGATTACCTTCAGAAGAACTCGTCGTTAGGCTTGCTTCCTCTCCCCCGCGTGTACATGTGCATTGTTGAGTCCAGGATCCACTTTGCTCAAACTGTGTCAAAAAGAAGGAAGGATAGAAACCATTGAGATTTGAAAAGATCCGTGTGGCGACGTGTTGATCTTGTGGTGCCTCTATGTATTGTGGAGTTTGAATAAGATGGAATTGATCCGAAGATAATGAATTAAGACAAAAGGTCCTTTTAGTATGATAGAGGGACGCATTAAAATATTTAATTCTGATTAAAATATTCAATGAGCATAAGGCCGTGTTGAAGTCAGCACCGACTTGTTTAGAAGACTCTAGTTAAAGTTGAGCTCACGTAACATCTAGAGACATCTATGTCTAGAAAGTTATATAATATATAATAATATGTAAAAGTAGAAAATGGCTTCCTGCAGCACCGACATCAAGCACCTATAAATAGATGTCATGACCATTCATCTCTTGACATTACCATCAAGTGCAGCAGGTGTGTAGAGTGTGTGTTGGTGTATTGTGATGGTGAGATTGAGTATATAAATTGTCTTGTGCATTAGGTAGAGTGTCCAAGTGAGAGTAGCTTAGTGAGTAGGTGTACTCCAAATAGTTGTGATACTTGAAGTTTGCAAGTACGTGAGTGACTAATTTAAAGTGTAGTGAGGTTACAAAAGTGCACAAGAGTCTAATGAGTAGTGAGAGAATGTATATTGTACTAATTATATTTTAGTAATATATTTTTCTCTTATAAAAGTCTCTACAAGTGATATCAGAGCAGGTGGGCCCGTGGGGAGACTTTATCAGTTCGCGGTTTTGGAAGATCAAGTTACGTGGAGATTATGTCGGTTCGACAACACGCACGAGAAGGTTCTGGGCGCAGGTGAACAATCTGGGATTGTGAGAAGTCTTGCAAGATTAAGGTACGTGGAGACTGCTAGTTCGAGGTCATGTAAACTCAAGGCACAAGGAGATTCTGCCGGTGCACAATATGGGATTGTGAAGTGTTCGAGTCGAGGACTGCACTTACTTGGTTGATTGCGGGGCATTCAACAAAGTCACCATGGCGGATATTTTCGGTATAGCAGGTGGAGTCAGAAAATTAAATAATCAAAATTATAGTTATTGGAAGACATGCATAGAGTCTTACTTGCAAGGGCAAGATTTATGGGATATTGTTGGTGGGGCCGATACAATAACGCATACGGATGCTGAAGCACGAAGGAAGTGGCGTATCAAAGTAGGCAAAATTATGTTCATTCTGAAGACGACGATAAAGGAGGAGTTACTGGAGCACGTTAAGGACGCTGAGACACCTAAGGCTGCATGGGATGCGCTTGCTGCACTATTCTTCAAGAAGAATGATGCTCGACTTTAGTTGTTGGAGAATCAACTTATGACGGTATCGCAAGACGATATGATGATTAGCCAATATTTCATTAAGGTAAAGTCTCTCTGCCGTGAAATATCTCAATTAGATCCTGATTCTAAAGTTAGTGATGCTAGAATGAGACATATAATTATTCACGGCTTGAGACCCGAATATAGCGGGTTTATAGCTGCTATTCAAGGTTGGCCTACTCAACCAACCTTGTTAGAATTAGAAAATTTATTGGCTAATCAGGAAGCGCTGGCTAAGCAAATGGCTGGAGTATCAATTAAGAATGAAGAGGAAGCACTCTTCTGCTCCAGAAGAAAAGGACGAGCACAGGGACGTCAACAAAGTTGGCAGAAGCATGGACAAGAGAGAAGTCCACAACAAGGGAGAGCTGACCAAGAGTCAGAGGAAGATCAAGAGGAGAAGAAAATTTGCCGATAGCGAGGTCGTTGCTACAATTGTGATAAGAAAGAAAAACAAGAGAAGAGATCTCGACGACAATAAGGTCGTTGCTACAATTGCGGTAAGAAGGGTCACTTTGCTCGTGATTGTCAGCATAAGCATGAAGAAGGAAATGTTGTAAATGAAAGTGAAGAAGAGTGGGATTTTGAAGCGTCCTTTGCTGTTGAAGAAGATACTATCCTAGAATGAGAACGAGAGATAGAATTTGCAATGTGAAACATCGAGGAATATAAAGTTGGTTACGATAGTGAAAAAGAATGGGATATACTAGCTCTTTCAGTGGCAGAAGAAGATTTTGAAGAGAAGTTCGACTTCGCACACGAAGCTGATTAAGATAATTTTCACGAGACAGAAGTGATGTCAACAAAAGAGCTCAAGGAAGAGAAGGAAGAAAAGCAAGCAATCGAAGAATTCTTAAAAGACTCAGATAATGAAGAATGTGATTCAAAATCGTAAAAGTTTTGTGAAGGTGTGCTAAAAGAATACCAACTCAAAGAATTAGAAGAAGAGTCTTCACCAGTTAGAAGGAGCATCAAGCAAATGAATGAAAATTCAAAGTACGATGACTCAGCTCTCAAGATTCTACGAGGCTTTGATGCATACGATAAAGATGACATTAGCTCAAGGGAAAATATAGATTTAATTTTATGTGAACTAATGCATAAGGAGAAAAATGAGTCTCACTCTAAAAGAATATTTCATCCGACAAGCAAGATCACTTGATAAATAAAAAAAAGGGAAATGAGAAAGTCGATGTTGAGGGGAGTGTTGAAGTCAGCACCGACTTGTTTAGAAGACTCTAGTTTAAAGTTGAGCTCACGCAACATCTAGAGACATCTATGTCTAGAAAGTTATATAATATATAATAATATGTAAAAGTAGAAAATGGCTTCCTGTAGCACCGACATCAAGCACCTATAAATAGATGTCATGACCATTCATCTCTTGACATTACCATCAAGTGAAGTGTTCGGCAGCAGGTGTGTAGAGTGTGTGTTGGTGTATTGTGATGGTGAGATTGAGTATATAAGCTGTCTTGTGCATTAGGTAGAGTGTCCAAGTGAGAGTAGCTTAGTGAGTATGTGTACTCCAAATAGTTGTGCAGTATGTGTACTTGAAGTTTGCAAGTACGTGAGTGACTAATTTAAAGTGTAGTGAGGTTACAAAAGTGTACAAGAGTCTAATGAGTAGTGAGAGAATGTATATTGTACTAATTGTATTTTAGTAATATATTTTTCTTTTATAAAAGACTCTACAGGCCGCTCATTCTCTCGATACAATGAAAAAAGAAAAGTCAAATCTTTGTACCTGAACGTGGAAGCTGGAGAGACCATGGACATCAAACAATCTCTCGGGGTCACTCAAGCACACTGCACACGGACGGCGTCCCCAGCGCATCCACCACGAAGCGTTCGCCGAGGAGCCAGCCATCGGGTGTATCCGGCGACGAGAGATTTCCGGTGCGAGAGAGCTCCATGATGGTCCTGGAGGCCTCCGAGTCCGCGGCGAAGGCTTCGTCGGGGATTCTAGAGCTCCCGTTGGGGCCCTCTGCTAGAACCGAAAGCACCGGGCATCCGAAGCGGCAGGAGACCCTGAGAGAAATTGGAATCTGGTGAAGGGAGGAGAAGAGAGGCAGGCGGTTCTTAGAGAGGAGGGTGAGGAAATGACAACGGAAGGGAGGATACGAAGAAAGGGGACTAGGCATGGCGAAGGAACATGCAACTTTTTTTTTTCAATTACATACCACCATAGGGAAATTAAGGAAGTATTGGGGGAGTGGTCGGATCATCGACTAATCTTAGTTAACAATAATGATAAGTATTAGTAATAAGATTTAACGGCTCCTTAAAAAAAAGTGTGGTTCAAACACTAACAAATGAAAAAAAAAGTCGCCGGTTGGAACAATGGTTTCTCCCGTTCAACGACGAGTCCTCAGACCTCGCCACCCATTTAACGTCACCATCATTCGAGTCGCCCGACCTCACCGCTCGGACGACGAGGTCGCAGAGGTCGAGGTGAGGGGAGGCGACGACGGCGACGGCGACGGCGACGGCGAAGCAATGAAAAGAACATTTTTAAGCACAACAAAAGACAAGCCAATGCACATAACATCTTCATGAATCAAAAGAAAAGATAAGTGTAGATGTCATTTGCTCGTAACATTTTCAAATACAAGAAGCAATCTTGGATACACATCGCCGAAGAACAATACTTATAGAAAAAATACAAAATGAACTAGCGACAACGAGGAGAGTTGAGAGCGACGATGAAACCAGGCAGCAACGCGGACGGCGCAGCGAATCAATCGGGTGGCGAGGGAGGGCAAAGTGAGTCGAGGGCGACGACGAAGCGAGGCGGCAACACGGACGACGCAACGAGTTGATCGGGTGATGACAGTGAGGGTAAAGTGAGTCGATGGCGATGACGAGAGGGGCACAGAGAGTCGATGGCGACGAAGCGAGGCGGCAACACGGATGGCGCAACGAGACGATCGGACGGTGAGGGCACAACGAGTCGAAGATGCATCAAGTGATGACGAGGGCGACAATTGGCGACAACAAAGCGATAGAATTTGGGATTTAGGAATGTGGACTTTATATTTGAGGGAAGGGGGATTTTGGGATTTTTCAGGCCAGATCACTCACTGTTTGGACCAGTGATTTGATGTTTGAATCACCCTTTTTTGAGGAGCCATTAGGACCGTTCTACCTCTTGGTAGGATAAACATTAAATCCTTAATATTATTATTATTATTTATAGTATATCCACACTAATACTTTGTTTACAATAATTGAGATTATTAGTTTAAATTTTATAAAATATTTATCTATTTAAATTATATATATATATTATTAACTGACATCATTTGTTTTAGTTTGACATTTGTAACTTATTGTTAAAAAATGAGAAATATTTTAAAAGAGAGAATGAATGTAAAAAATGGACATTAAATTAGTTCGTCGAATTTTTATTTAACTTCTGCATCGTACGGGCCCATAGACTAGTATAAATATAATATCAATTATCTTATTTAAAATTTTTAAGACTCAACATAGTTTCATTGCAACAAATTATGAATAATTTTAAATTCTCTTATAACCATAATTATCATCAATCTCACTGATAATAAATATTAAATATATATTTTTGAAATTATCAATTGGGTGGAATATATTTTGGACAAAAATATTCATTCAATCAAAATTTTAATTATTTTAAATATTTTTTTAGTAAATAATATCATACAACTTATTTTTGGAATATTTTTTGTTTATTTATATTTAATTTTCTATTTTTTCGTTTTGATATATGTAATCAAATTTCAAAATATTTTTTTGAAATATTTTCTTCAGCTATTTAATTATTATTTATATTATTAGTATTACTATAACGTGATATTACCAATAATGTAAATAAGTTTGAAGTTGATTTAAATTACACTTTATAAATTAGTAATACACTAAACTGCCTCAAAATAATAATAATAATAATAATAATAATAATAATAATAATATATGATTAATTTATAAACCAATTGATCTAGAATATTTAATCACTACAAATCCTCATATGCTGAGTGAGTATCAAAATGGGCTCTTTGAGAACTCCTGCAACCTTGAAGCCAGAGGGGATACACCAATGAAACGAGCGTTAGGTTCCATGGCAATCAATTCAAGTTCCAGCGAGTTTTGAAAAAAAAAAAACGTTTACCACTTGAAGAGGGCAACGTTTAATGCCACTGGTTGCAAAAAGGAAAATAAATGTTTTGTACTGCTACACAGATCCATACTTCAGCTCGGATCAGACCAACAGCAGCATTGCCACACAAAGCCTACTCTATTTGAAATTCTAGCAATTGAAAAGGCTCTCTTAACTGAAATAGACACATTATTCCACTAGTAGTGTCTTCAGACGATCAGACAAAAATAAGAAGGATGGAACTGAAAAATCTTTGCAAATTAATGTCGTGTAAAACTAGAATAACCCAGTAATTGTACCAGCAACAACAACAACAACAAAGCCTTATCCCACTAGGTGGGGTCGGCTACATGGATCATACGACGACATTCCGCTCTATTAGTAACCAAACCTTTCGAACTCAGTAATTGTACCACAGTAAAAGAAAGTAACAGGGTCAGATTCAACTAAACACAGTATTATGATCCTAAAAAGGAACTCAGTTCCTATGCATCATCTCCAAAATCCTCTAGTCAATCCAAAATCCATAAGGTGAACCTAAAGGCATCATTACCCAAATCCTCTAGTCAAGTCCCAGGTACCTGCAAACAGAAAGAAAGAATTACAGATACAGAAGGTTGATCTGAATTGAGCAGAGCTTTTGATGGACATCACCAGAAATTCAACAAAAACTTGCATAGTAGTTTAACAATAGCAAAAGCAAATAACTTACATGAAAAGACAACAGAAATTTAAGAAAAAAAAATCAATTAGCAACTTGCATCCTATCAATAATTCATCCCTACATGGAAACACTAAATGGGTCACTGTATGTATTTCATACATCCTCTTGTTCAATAATCTCAAAATTAAATATGGTTAAAGATAAAAAGCAATGCTTCATAGGATTAGTCACACAATCTAGTCGAGGAACCTAGACAGGTATGATCTCCAGGAATAAAAAAACAATAGTTGGAGTGGCCAAGTAAAAATGGCCGAAATAAGATGAGGGCAAGTTGCAACGATAACGAACAGAACAAATCCTGTGTTCAAAGGCACAAGTGGCCTAAGAAGGGTTGTTGGAGATCATATCCACAGATTTCCTTTAGCTTTTGCAGAGAGGCTGTTGTTAGACTTCAAATCTGTGACCTCTTGCAATTTAAAACTCGCAATGACTGTCCTAAAACCAGAAAGCTTCAAGGTTGTTGAGTGCATTTTATCAGATAACAGTTCATTGTGAGTTATAGGGCACCTTACAACTAAGATTTTTTCAGAAAATATAAGGTTACCTAATAAAATTTTTTAGGGATTAATGCATAGACATAGTCTGTAATCCTCTCTTTTCATCTAATAAAATTCTGTCTGACCTTAAATTCTCTGCGTTATTTCCCTAGTACAGAAATCCTAGCAGTCATGTTAAAAGTTTCCTTCCCTCTATTACATCCCATTTTGGAATTGAAAAAAACTTGCTCAAATTGGAGGGAATGGAGATAAAGTTCCCCTCCATTCTCCTCACTTTCCCTTTATTAAAATTCATCCAAACTAGGGGAACATTTTTTTTTCATTTCCCTTCCCTCCCTTTAACCTCCTTTACCCTTAACCCAAACACAAACATGATAGACCCCAACCTCTCATCATTGACAAACAAGACTACATCAAGCAAACCCTGCTACGAAATCAAGGTGAAAGAGATCTGCCTACCTAACCCGATCCGACGATAATGTTGTTGATGGGGATAAAGATCAGCTTCACGAAGAAACCCACGAAACCCATCACCACGAATCCGATGGCCGTCCGGACCGCCACCTTCGTGAACTCTGTATAATAATAGCATCGAATTAAACTCATTTAAAGAAAGGGGTAAAGAGTCGAAAGACACCAACTTGACTTCAATCAAACAAACAAAGCACACCCAGATTCATCAGAAAGATTCCTTTTTGAATCCAAAAAGAGAGTATAAGGACGAAACAGGAGATGGCACACGGATCTTTCCGGGAGGATGGAGATCGAAAGGAAAGGAGAGGCGGGGGCGAAACCTTTGCGATCGGGCTTGTGGCAGCGCTTGACGAGACGAACGCTGTCCTTGGCGAAATCCCTCAGGGGATCAACGACGGAGTCCAACGCATCCATCTCAGAGACGAACGCCGGCGAGAGATCGCGATCGAAGAAGAAAAGAAACGAGAAAGGCAGAAAACGGAGCGCACGAGACCAGAAATAAATAGTGCTTAGTGAAAAAAAGATGAAATTTCATCACTAGTATAGTTAATAGTAATAATGATTATATTTTTATTTTTTTTAACAATAAAATATTTACAAAATAACTTATTTGTAATATCATTTTATTGTTTTATTGTTATAATAATAAATTTTATGATATATATATATATTAAAAATTAAGAGAAGTAATTTTAAAATTATGACAAATGACATATCAATTGAATTTTTATGGTGTCATATTAAATAAAGATAATATTCATATAATATAATCACTATATTTAAATATTTTTAAAATTTGATCTCATCATTTTTTTTATCAATTTACTGGTTAATATTTTATAGATGTTATCGAATTGAAAGGGGAATAATTTTAATTGTATTAAATTCTCGATTTCGGTTGACATAATATTATACCGTGGATTAACCTATACGTCTCCACGGAAATTTCTAAATCATGAAATTCAAATGACAAGTTTTGATAATCCTTGATTAGTCATGTTTTAAAAGAAGATTTAAGAGGGGTGCTCCCAACTTAAGTTTGAATAATATCTGCGACCAACGTCTTCAATCGCATGATTGTGGTGCGAAGGTCAACGATGTGCGCCCGGTTCAGTTTTTTCTTGCATTAGATGGGGGGACGGTTCAACTCATTTCGTCCGAGCGCAAGTTGACCCCTTCGCATGGTCCCCTAACAAGTTCTACTCGTCATCTTTTGCTCGCGTTGAATGCCCTAATAACCTCGATGCTCGTCGTTGTCATCTTCTACTCGCCACTGGTGCTCGTCGTCGTCGTCTTGTGCTCGCAATATGTCATCGCCGATTCCAGTTCTGCTCACAAGGTGTCGTTGATGCTATTGTTCGCAAGTCACTCGCGAAGGAGCCAATCGTCATCGATGAACAACTCACGGAGTTGAAGACGCCACGATGTGTGTAGATCATATTGCTTGCAAGTTGTGTGTACATTGAAGGTTGTAGATCACGAATATCTTGTGTTGCTCGCGAAGACGTCAATTAGACGCCGTCATCAGTTTTGCTACTCGAAGTCGCCGCCGTGATTCGTTGCCCACAAAGACACCGGTGTTGCTCGCAAAGATGCATCGTTGCCACTTCTGCTCATGAAGACGATTATTTTTTGCTCGTCGTCGATTTTGCTCATAGGTTATTCATCGTTGCTGGTGCTCATGAATTGTTCGTCATCACCGGTGCTCATGAGTTGTTCATCGTTGCCTCCCAAGCTGTTCGTAGTCGTCGGTGCTCACGAAGACGTCGAGAATCTCGAGATCGATCGAAAAAAGCATCGCCAACCTCTCGCGAAGACGTACCAAGCGATCGAAGAGAGCGTTCAACTGAAGATGGAGACTATTGAACCAATGAAAAAATGATCATGAAAAATAGCCTCACTGAACATTGCACGCCTCCACCATTGCACCTCAATTAACGAATGAAAAACCTGGTAGCGGGGTTGGGAGAACCCCCCGTTAAGTCATTATCCTACTTTTTATTATTCCATCATTAAAGTTTTTTTTTAAAAAAAGACTAATTCTATCTCTGCTTGTGAAATTAAAAATGAATTCTCTTACTTGTTCTAAGTAAATTCATTTTGCAACATCACATCAATAATATATATTCTCTTGCACCGAGACTTTATTCAAGAGCATATTTAGTTCCAAAGTGCTTTAATAATTGAAAACAAATGAGTTTTCAAGTACGTAGCATTCAAAGCAACATTGTAATGTGATGCAATTAAAATAAAACATATATTTAGTATTGTATTTAATCTTATTTTAATTTATTTTTTAATAGCATGCCTCATTTTATGGTCTTATTTTTTTTAATTTTTTAAAAATAAAAACTATCCAAACGTTATATTTTATTATCTATGAAGCAAAAAAATGAATTATGAAGTCATCGGAGAAAATCACTCAAATTGAAGTTAAAACGGAGTCAAAGATATAAAGAGTAGTGAGATTCCAAGAGGGCCGTGAAAGTTTAGTTACCACCATGAAACATGACTATGAAACAATAGTAATGGGTCGTTAAAATGTATTTTTCTATCCCAAAAAGTTGTTAGAAACACAGACGTGACCGCCTTTCATGGGTCGTGAAATCCGTACTTTTTTTATGCGAATAAGATATTACAAGGGCCGTGAAAATAGTGTCACGTGATGTGAAAATTTGTTTCTAATCTGAGTAGGAATGAGAGTAGAACCGGATGAAGTATTCTCATTTTATTAGGATTAAGAATAGTGAGTTTATCCTATTAGGGAGATGTTCCTAATCCATCTAAAAGTTGAACCTGATTATCATTGAATAAATCAATTACTACAAGAAATTATACATGTTTGTTCTTAATCATTTTAAGCGTCTTAAGGACCATAGACAACAATTGATTAATTTACTTTAGCATTTATTGTTATTTACTTTAATGTAATTTCTTTTATCACAACATTTGTTGTCTCTTATTAGCCTCTAAAATTAATGTAGTTAAGTAAGTTAATTCATCCCGAGTTCAATACTATGTTCTCTACTTTATTACTTGACGACACTTGTTAGCATTTAATTGTTACAAATTCTCACATCATCTTGCAAGAATGATACAAAAATACAAGTGGAAAAATAGAATGGAAGAAACATCTTCCTCGACAACAAGAAGAAAAAAGATGTAGTTTGCTTTCTTGCATTGAGAGGTCTACAATATAATTAAACAAGTAGTGAGGGGTACAACCTTACTTATGTGGACTCACAAAGAGGCATATGGTAAAAGATATTAATGCATAAATGATGCGTGTAAAAATAATAGCAAATGTTAGCAAGTGCATTAATCGTTCAAGTAATAAAGTGAATGAACAGAGTTATCGTTGCCATGAGGATGATTAATAACTTACATTTTATTTTAATCTTATTAATTGATAAATTAAGAAAATTTTATTTTGAAAAGGGTATAAAATAAAATGATGAAATAAAAGAAATGATCACTTGAAGAAATAACGACTTGATGATTAGAGCACCTAATTATCGTCATTAAAATATAATAGATTTTTTAACTTAGAATTAATTGAACCAATAACAAAGTTTAATTCCCAAAATTAGTTAATTAATGTTTCAAGCTTTAGCTATTATATTATGAATAATTAAAATAAATTAATCCTCTCAATTTTTAACTTTTTAGATTAATCATAATATGCGTTAAATTGAAATTAAGATTAAGGATTTTCTCAAGTCACCTTAGTAACTACACAAATTAGGTCTCTTTCAATTTCTTTAATTGTGGCATGCAATAAATTATGATCAATCCTAGAGACTATTATGAAAATAATTACTTCTTCTCATATAGCAATTAATTCATAAATCATGGAATCAAAGGAAAACATTAAACACAAAATTGCAATGCTATTAAAGATGCAAACTAAACATTAAATTTGTATACTTAATATATATATATTATGTCCACTGTTCCTATACACATTGACCTATTGTATACTTGTCTTCATAATTACGATAAAAAAAGAATATAAATCCATTGGCCAAAGAAAACAAAATTCAATTGTGTGGACCGAAAAAAATATTGGCATTCTTTTGAATGATTATATATTATATATATACATTAATTTACAAGGAAGAAGATTAATGTTGCATGCATGGGTATCTTGTTTTAATTAATTAAATAAATCATCCACGTACCTGTGTGTATGAGAGAAAGAGGCGCCAGCATTTGAGTGAGACAAATAGTCTTTGTGGTAATGGCTTAAAAATTAGTGGAGTCTAAAATGGTTAATAAGTTATCATAATTAAATTAATGAATCTTGCGCTCATTTGATTGATTGCACTTGCCCAAGTTCTCGATGGTTCACCTCATGTAACGATCGCGTAAGGTGGTCTAGCTAAGCTCTTGTTACAAGTATGGTCAAATTATTTTATAATTTTATCTAATAAGTCCAAAAGGAGGTAGAGTTACTTTTAAACCTATTAGATATTATTTTAATAATATTATTATATGATATACTATATTATATTTATTATTATCATAAATTTATAATTTATTTAGATCTAATAACAAAAAAAAAAGTTCATTTGTTATTTATTACAATTTACTTAGTGTTATAATAAAACAAAAATTTGCATTATTATTTATTATGAAAATATATTATCTTGTTAAGATATTGACATATATATATTTATTTATTTAACTTATCATATAGCATTATAAAAATGAAATAGTATGATATTACAACAATTATTAATTATACTAATATAATTATATTTATTTAATTATATTAGTATAATATAATTAAATTATTAATTATGGTATTCTAAATAAGTTATTTATATAATTATTTTATATAAATATGATGTTAAATTTTCTTTTGTATTTCATTTTTAGTTAGTAATTAGTTTACCTTAAATTTTTTTCTTCTGTCTAATTGGCTAATTATAAAAATATTGTAGAATTAATAATATAAAAATAATTCATAAATAATAAAATATATATTTAGTTATTATTTTTTATCCAAACACTCATTAAAATTTATCTATTAAATTAACTTTTTAAATTCTCATCATTACATTTTGCATCCAAACATACACTATTTTTTTCAAAAGTTCTCGTGCAACGAGAACTCAAAAGTTCCCATCCAATCATAGCCAAGTAACCTCGTGCAACGCTGGGCCTACCACGTGGATTAAAACATGACTAAAAAACAAAACAGTCTGTCGTCGTCGATGGCCATGGACCCACTGATGTAGATCCCAGCTATGTCCCCACTGACATCGAGGAAGATCTCGCCAACGAGCAAGGCGACGACAGCAATACCTCGTCCCTGATGAATAGAGGATCGCAATGGTGGCGGACAGCTATCGAGGACTCCGGAAAGTGCCCCCTCGGAAGCTGCTCGGAGTCCTCGGGAGCCGATCGTAGCGGTCAAGGGTTGCTGGTAATAGAAGAGGTCGATGCTGATGCTTGCAGAGTGGTTGGGGGTGCCGATGGTCATAGAGCATCAAGCGTACATGCTGGAGCTGGTGTTGCAGAGGTTAGCCGCTGTTGTAGAGGTAGGTCAGCGCTAGCAGAGGGGTCGGGGCTGACGCTCCAGAGGTCGAACATCGCTCACAATGGGGGCAGGGCCAATGCTCCTAGAGAGGCTTTGGTTAGCGCTCGCAGAAGATTCAATGGTAGGTGCAAGTAGGGGGTCAGAGGCCGTGCGATCGAGAGGGGAGGAAGTCACTCTATGAGGTTAGAGTGCTGACAATGATGACGACACTCGAAGGGGAGGAGGAGGTTGTGCCCGAACGGCGGTGATGACATTGGAGGGTTTAGGGGAGGATGAGGTCAATTAGAGTGTGGTTGCATATATTTCATATGGATTGGTTGCATCTAACGCTAGCGGTGTAGGGAGAGGTGGGATGGTGGAACAGTGGTGTGTCGTTAAAAAGTCTATGTTTGGATAAGAAGTTCAAAATGATGGCACGGGGAATGAGAGTTTTATGTACTAAGAAGTCATTGTTACCCTTTATTTTATATATATATATACTATTTATAATATCTAACAAATAATCAATATTTATTACTTTACCACTTAATTTATTTTTATTTTTTGGTTTGCCTATTATTTCTATTTTTATTATATTCTTTATTTTTTAAACTATTTTATTCATCTATTTTTAAAAGTAAAAAAAATTGATAGATAAATATATATATATATATATATATATATATATATATATATATATGCATATGAGAGAAAAAGATAATTTAAGAGAGAGAAGAGATGGTTTAATTTGATATCAAGAGAAATTATTTCATTTGATAATAAAAGAGAGTTATTTTAATTTAAAATTAATTATTCTTTCTTATTCCATTAATTTAATAGAATGAAAAATATGATGTTTTATGAGCTTAACTATTCCGTCCATCTCTCTTAACTTAAATGAAAAATTGTAACCAAATAAGACTTATCTAATCTCATTCCTTCTTATTCCACCCCACCCATTTAAAACACTCAATCCAAAAAGACCTAAGATGTTACACCTCCATTAATTCTTATTAATTAGTAATTTATTTACACGCTTATTTATGTTAAATTTTATTTACTCACTTATTTATCACCATTTGGAAATAAAAGTATAGATATAAGAAAAAAAATATAAGATACGCTAAAAAATATGTACATTTCTACTTAAATGATAATAAAGGTTATAAATATTATTAGTAATATAAAAATTCATAGGAAGCAAACGACTACTCTTTTATTGTAGAATTATTTTAAAAAAACATCTCACAATTAATTAGGTCAAATAAATGGAATAACTTTTTTCGTTAACGAAATAAACGGATTCTTACAAACATGTGTTACTTGTTATTCTCCAAATTCTATGAGAAATTACATGGAATAAATCAAATACATAACTACATAAGGCCTAAAATAGAAAGAAATAAATTAAATCTTCTTGACACGTTCAATTTTTATCTTAGAGAAATAATAAAACGAGGAAGATATTTGACATGTAATGATGCCTAAATATCACGATATTTTTTAGTAGCATACTAGCATGCCCTTAACTATAAGCCTAAATTGAAGGTCTATTCAGTATCGAGCCCAACTAGTTCAACGATGTCACCTTGTATCCGTAGTTAAAAGTGATACGTGAAACTTTCAATATAAATTTCTTGTATTTATAAACTCCATTTTTTACTTAGTTTAACGCTTATCATTCCAATCCAATAAAACTGTTGGTAATATCACCAATTTATTAAACCTTGAAATAAAGTGTAACGGATAAATCTAGAAACAAGTAAGTATAAGAGACCACTAAGTGGTGGCCCAATATAGAAAAGAGGCCCAAATCTTATCACCTTTCGTAATTGGGCTTGAAAAGTATCTCTATCTACTTAGTTTCCGTTTGTGTGGAATTATTATTATTTTTCTTTTCTTCGATTTAGACTGTATTAAATTAATTTAATATTCGAAAGAAAATGGAACGATAAATCTAAATCTTGTCGATTTTAAAAATCAAGCTCCGAAGTACTAGTTGCCATCGATCTTGGAATACAACGACTAGTAAAATTTGACTATTTTGGATGACGAATTATTGAGTTCTTAGTTTACTACTCTTTTTTTTTATCATTATATCTAGTTTTATTTTTCTTTGTACTATATCGAATTTGAAAAAAAACATAATGTTAATAATAAACTATCTACTTTAACTCTTCTAAGCGTATCATAGTTAAACGGCTATCCAAATTGATTGCATGACTACTTTTAACCTTCCTTTAGTACGGTTTATTTTCTTAAAGTACTCTGATTTTTCGTATCTAACTACGTATGAACTTATTTTTTAGATCCCTAAATTATCGTGACTTTTTCATTTTATTCCTTTCGTTCACTTTTATTATATTTTCTATTAGTTTTATTTTTTTCTCATTTATAAAAAACTAAATTATCCTTTTTTTTCATAATAAATCAAATAATAAATATAAAAAAATATTGAAACACAACTTTTAGAACTGAATTAGAGAGAAGCAACCGACCTAAGGAACATTTTTTTCTTTTGTTATTTTTTATATTTATTATTTGATGTGTTATGAGAGGAGAGATAATTTATTTTTTTTTATAAATAAAAAAAATGAAACTAATAGAAGTAGGTTAAATGATTAAAGTGAAAAAGTCATGATTGTTAAAAAATAAAAATAAATTCATAGTTTAAAAATAGAGGAAAATTGTGATAATTTAAGAATGATTTATGAAAATAATTTTTTTTGTTATCGCATCTTATCTTATCTTAGTATATATAGAGCGGTGTGTGCATTATACATGTGATATGGTCACACCCCTACATACGCTACTTTCTCTCACCTCTTTATACATGAATCTGGCCCTAGACAGAGGAGAAAAGAGTCTATAAAAAGGCACAGTTAGCTTTACGCATTCAATGTTCTGCTGTATCTGACTGCAGTGCAGTGCAATCCAGAGTGGGGGAGGGAGAGAGAGAAGGTGTACATCTCACAGAATAAGAGGAGGCAGAGGGGGGAGACAGAGAGAGAAAGAAAAAGGTCTAGAGAGAGAGAACAAACTCCAACGCCAAACATTAATGAGTGTCCTTTCTCTGTAAAGACTCTCTTCCAACGGTCCGACCATTTCTTCCTTTGCATGTGGCCCTTTTAGCAACTTTGAAGGTGTCGCCATTTCACCATAAATAACTTGAAGAAGTTGGAAGTACAGCTGAGAGGTGAGAACATAACATAACATACATATGATATGATATGACGATGATGAATAGCAAAATTGTAAAAAGAACAGCCCTCTTCAAATTGGTTTGGTAAAATATTTTGTTTTCTTTATTTTTTTTATATTTATAAAAACACTTTTAAACTCTGCCTATATTTTATAGTCGGTCCCAAGCCCGGATAAAGGATGAGAGTTGTGTTAGGTCCTGACAGCCAGCATAAAATCATGTCGAATCTTATGAACATGGATCAACGAATATATTAGGTTTAGTTACTAATAGAGCGGAATGACGTCGTATGATCTATGTAGCCGACCCCATTTAATGGGATAAGGCTTTGTTGTTGTTGTTGTTATTTATAAAAACACTTTTAATAATAATATTTTGGAATGATAACAAAGAAAAAATGTAAAAGAAAAAAGAGTTATTTTCTCAAATCATCCCTAAACTATCAGGATTTTTCACATTTAATTTCAAACTACGAACTTTATTTTTTTGTCCCTAAACTATCGCGATATTTTTAATTTGGTCAACTTCTCAGTTAATTTCAATTTTTTGAATTTGTGAAAATATAATTATACCCATGCCTTAGATGTCTTAAAGTCGTATGAAATAAACAAAGGAAGACTACGACTTTAAGGCATATAAGATAGGGGTATAATGGTCTTTTCATAAATTCAAAAAAATTAAAGTTAATCGAGAAGTTGACGAAAGAACTAAATTAAAAAAAATCACGATAGTTTAGAGACTCAAAAATAAAGTTAATAGTTTGAGAATAGATTTGAAAAATTGTGATAGTTTAAGGATGATTTGAGAAAATAATCGAAGGAAAAAAGTCACGTACCCTAGAGAAATGGGTAATCATGCAGCACACATTCAACTTTCTTATTTGAATTTGTAGCTTACCATTGAAGCAAAATGTTTTAGGAAGATATTATATATAAAAATATATTAAGTTATTGTAATTAGCTCACCCAAAAGATTACTGGTCTGATAAAACTAGAGACCAAGTTTTCTGTTGTCCAATCAATAAATAGAAAACACATATATAATCGAATAAACATAAATAAAAATTAAGTATTTTGCTAGGAGAATGGAAAACTACAAATCTCTGATATTATCCTAAACAATAAAAGATCTAAGTAAAAAGTAGCTAGGTCATTTGTACTAATTCTTATTTGCAAATTTCTACTTATTTTGATCATTTCATGAAACCTTTTTTTCTGTAAAAAGACCATCTAATGTTTGGTAACAAAAAATGTTTGACTTGAAATTAAAAGATTGAAATTTTCTTATCATATATTTTCTCTAATTTTTTTTAAATTCCACATTTTTTTTATATATTAAACCTTCCAAATCAAATCATCTTTTTCCCTTCAGAATATTTTTCTCTAAACAATTATAAGTCAATTTCATATTTTTAAGCAAAATATTCTCCTCCAAAGGAGGAAATTTAAAATAATAAGGAAAATAATTTAACCTTCTGGAACCTTGGGATGGATTTCATTTGTCATTAGAAAAAAAAATACTTTCGGTTATTAATGATATATAAATTATATCTTAAAAAAACAAAGGATGACAATAATACCATAGAGGCACTCTTTCATGTCATTGGTCAATTTGGCACTTTATGGCTTCTTTTTCTTCACTACCACATGTAACGCATTATAAACACATTGTATTTTTCCCCTTAAATAATCAATATTTGCCAACATTCATGGCATGTTGCACATTGACATTGATTAAAAGAATTCAGGTCCCTGTGGCTAACTATTTGAAAATAGTTGTTCATCTTCTAGAAAATCCGATACACTCCAAAATCACATTTTTTGGTCTTCAAAATACACCACGAATAATTAACAACAAAGACCAAGACTTTTTAATTTTTGGAGGGCCACATCTGAAGGTTGCATTGTCTTCTTGCACTCAAGTCTACAACACGCTCGGCCATGTATATGTACATGTCATGACAACTGTTACAAATTTTTATTTTTTGGCCACATTATGCATATAAAAGCCATTTTTGTCTCCTTAATTAATCACTCGAGCTTCTAGATTCCAAGTGATAAGTAGAAATTATGGCCACACATATTGCTCTTCCATTTGTACACTCGATCACACAAGAATTGAAACTTTTTTGCAGCTATTTTTGACCTTTGAATGAAGCCTACGTGTATGAACATAGAGAATGGGAAAAACAAGGTCATGATGTCTCCAATGCATGGAGACATAATTATTTTATCTTGATCATTCCATTCACATGTATCTCTTTCATCATGTCCATCAACACAATCTTGCTATTGCCACCAATTAATGCACACACCCCCGTGCATGCATCAACAAGTTGTATATAAGTATTTTGCATTTTATAGTTTTTATTTAATGTATTAAACTCGTGGTGAGGCCTCTTCAAAATTAATTGATCAGGTCTACATGTAATTAAGCATGATCAAAGCTTACATGATTTCATTTCGATTATAAAGTTATCTATTAAATAAGATCTCGACCGATCAAAGTTAGCCAAAAAATTCGCCATCCGATTATTTTTTGTTGTATATATGTTTACATTCAAATTTGAAAAAAAAAAGTAACAATACGATTCCAAATGTTACTAATATATGTTAATCGTCTTTCATGGACACATCACTTTCATTTTCCAGCAAGGATCCAAATGTTCCTGTAACACAGCACCTGCAGCAATTACTTATAGACAAGGCACACAGAATTGTACCATTGACTACAGAAGACATCAACCTCTTGCTATTGGCCATGCAAAAATATCGACCTTAATTAATTGGTCTCACGAACAAATGCAGGAGAGTAGTTGCTGGTTGAATGATTAAATGATTGAGATTGCTATATGTTATATGATGGCAGTGCATCAAGATAGAGATGCATTAATTCAAATTGTGCACCGTTACGTGTTTTTGTTCGTCATTAAATTTAGGCAGTTGAGGCAGGAGGACTAGAGCAATAATGCAAGGTTAATGACAGCAACTCCGAAAGATAAAATATCTTGAGGAAACGAAGCCACGACGCAAACAAGTTACTTATCGCACAAACGAAGCCATGACTAAAAGAGAGAGAAATCGAAGAACACATGAGATCTATTTTAAATCGTTATTGACGGCGGCGATTCTCTTTGTTATGAAATAATGATGATTATAAGAATGTTAAATAACTTAATTGTCTGAGCAACGAAACCTCGCAATGGATGGACGACTTCATCGTCTCATTGTTGAAACGTCTGACTACATAGAGGCCCATCTATAATTACAACTTGAGCATTATCAACAATTACATACCTCGAAGACAAAAGAGATGAAATGCTATAAGATGAAAAGTATACGCCATTTGGTTGTCTTGGTACGCCCCACAAGGAAATGTCAATTTGGACCAGTTAATTCTTTGTTGCGATAAATTCATTTAATTGGGTAGTTAATGCTCCTTTTTGGAATAGTCTTTGATTAATTGGGCGAATTAAATGAATCTAACATGCATTATTAGGTTTAGTTAGAGGGGAAAAAAACGAGCAAACGACTTAAGTAAGATATAAAATGTTCTACGTCTTAATCATTCCATATAGCAATAAAGTTTCTTGTTTAGCCTAGAACTAGAACTGAAGTAATGAGATAATATGACACCAACAATATATATATATACGAAAAGAGGTAGAAAGATCGCACAAACACAGAAGCATACAGATTTATGAGGTTCACCCTAAATCGGATTACGTCCTCAAGAAGCGGCGGCTTTCTTTGTTATGAAATAATGATGATTACAATTATAGGTATCTGTTTGGACTCCTAGAAAATTTATATAAGCGCTATTTTTTACAGATGATAGGACTTACATACCGACTAAGACTCTGAATTAATCCCGCAACATAGGATACCTATCTCGCAAGACCCCTTAAGTGAAATTTGTTGAAGTGTCTGACAAAAGGATTACAATTGACTTCAAATTTAAGATATTATCAATATATATATATATATATATATATATTGCTTAATTACTTTGGATAAGCTCAAGGTTAATTATTCCTTTCGATCGTGCACTAATTAGTTTAAGGCTTATGGTGCTCCAATTCCTCTCTATCAGTGGAGAACTTTTCTTTGGTTAGTACGATTTAAGGAATCCAAAGCGAAAAAGGACTCTCTGCATATGACCAAGCTTTTTGGAACAATCCCCCTGCACTTCCAATTAGTTTAGTCATTGATCTTTTCGCTCTCTCTCTCTCTCTCTCTCTCCAACGAAATGAGTTATGCGTGGGAAAGGACTTTCACTTGATTGGCACCATCGAGCACGCGCCCTAATAATATCCAAAAGCAAATCCCACTTTCAGTAGTCCTGCAGCGATTCATCCTTCTCTCCTTTAAAGGGTTTTTGCACATTGGCCAAGTCGGTCCTTTCAGCTCAACCACTTCCAGCTTCTGTTCGCTTCGTTCTTGTTGCTTAAAGCATGGCCAATTCGACGAGAAGAAAAAAGCAAGAAGCAAGCGCTCCATCTGTATGAGCAAAGCATGAGAAAGAGAAAAGATCTGTAACATGCATGAGTGGTGGTGGTGGCGGCTGTGATCTATGAATGTAACATGCACCAATAGAAACCCTACTAGACCCCATATAATTTAGTCCTGGCGGCTGGTGACCTCCAGAACATGCAGTCGTACCTGACTTCGATCGGTTAACTGTGTATTTTCATGTCAATGGCGTGCCTTGTTATTCGTTTCACGAGATCCTTAGTATTAATTTGTTCATATCGTGTGTACGTGCATGCTGCAAGGGGCATTTTGTCAACTCTTGACACGCATATTATTTGTCCATTGGCTGCATATGCATAATGCAACGCATATAGATAGATAGATACGTACGAGGCTAAGACTAACTTCCAGGCAGCGCATGCAGCTGAAAGGCATGGAAAACTAATTAATTGAGCTCCAATGGAGACAGGAGACGTGGAAAAGTTTGCGTTCGAATTTTGAATAAAGAAGGTGGGAGGAAGGAAAAAGAATGATGGTGATGATAATGGCAGTCCAAAGGTTCCATAAAGGGTGTGGATGTTGGAGAGATGCAGTCATTCATGGCTTTTGGGGCAGGGAATGCTATCATTAAATATGTGGACCTTTATATTTGTGGATTTGGTAGAGAGAGAGAGAGAGAGAGAGAGAGAGAGAGAGAGAGAGAGAGAGAGAGAGAGAGAGAGAGAGAGAGAGAGAGAGAGAGAGAGAGAGAGAGAGAGAGAGAGAGAGAGGAGCCATCAAGGAAACTTCAACATCCTTCAAAGGCATATAACAACTGCAACACTACTTTGTAAAAGGTGAAAGGGGGATTCCTGGATGCGTGCATACATGCCAAGTATTAATCTTCAATGTGTGTCATAATTATTTGCTATCTTTTTTCTTTGTGTTCAAGTGTGGAACCCCTTTTCCTGCCAGCGTATAATAATATGTATGCGTGGACAGTGTCTTAGTGTGTATATATATATATATATATATATATATATATATATATATATATATATTTATAGCTTCTTGTTCCTGTTGCATGCCCTCTTTTCTATTAGGATTGGTGAACTACACATATATATATAAATCGAGTGGCCATTAAAGGTGCACATCATGCGGTCTACGTTTAATTTTACCCACGGTTTGTTAATTAATTAGGTTCTTGGCTTATTGACCCGCATATTCGTTTTGCAGCCAATCTTCTTAAACTTTATCTTAGAACAAAATGATCTTAATATATTCATGAAGCTCACTCATCCCTAGTCGAGGACAAAACTTTTTTTCTTTTTTAACACTGGATGGCAACATAAAACAACACGTACTACTCATCATCTATGTGGAACAGCAATTGGTGATTAATGTGGATTTGTATATTTACTTTTCTTGTAGTAATTCATAAACACCATGAATTAGCCCAGCAGTTGGAAAAGCTTCAGGGCTCTGTGGAGATCGATCAACCAATATTTGAATACGTACATGTTGATCCTTTGTTCCATGCATGCACAGTGCATGATAACTTAACTTGTTATGAAAAGAGGGAGAGAGATCACACAAGCACGGAAGAATATATGAGATTTACGAGTTTCACCTAAATCGGACTACGTCTTCAGGCGACGGACTCTCTTTATTATAAAATAATGATACTTACAAAAATGTGAAATAACCTAACCGTCATAAAATTTATATAAAAATCTCCAATACAACATAGAAAATAGAAAATCCTAAAATCGTCTAAGTTTGAAGAGCTTTACCCACGAGCCCTCGCAAGTGCCCTAAAATTCTCCCTCGCACCCATCCACTCCAAACTCATTGTCTGGACAGCGAGACCCTCGTTGAGGATGGACGACATTGCCGAGTCCGATTGTTTGCAACAGGATTCAAATTTAAAACATTAACATTATTAACATAACTATACATCATATCCGTTCATCCTAAAAAGGGAGCAAGCGTGCAATTAATTGAGGGAGGGAACTGGGAGTAATCAGGCAGGGAAAGGGGGTTGACATGAAAAGCTGAGAAGGTGGCATGCACCATGCAAAGGGATAATATCAAGCAGCAGCAGCAGTCATAAAGAACAAAAGGGGCAGAGATCGATCAAATTGCAAACTGCATGTGTTTTCCTCTCAGGCAGCTCTCTCTCTCTCTCTATCTCTCTCTCTCTCTCTCTCTCATGCCCCTCCCTGCTCGAGAAGCGCGTAAAAGCGTGTGGCCGAGTGGTGCTGGTGCTGCATGCTGATGGTGGAAGGTGGAGAATAACAATGATGGCGGATTGCCTTGTTCTCGCCGGCCGGCTTTAGAGAGCTTGAAAAGGAGCGAGCAATTAGTATTAAGAAAAAAGGTACGGCCGCTGGAATAAATTAATTACTAGGAGGATTAATCACATATTGCGAAGAAAAAGGTAATTAATTGGATCATTAAACTTAATTAATAGTTAATCCCCCACTAACCCCTCTCCTCCTACTCATATCCACGTACCAATCCTGATTAACATATTGGCCAACTTGCATGCCTTGGTAATTACGTGATACACGCGCCCTCGTATTATCATAAATATACAAAGAGCACATTATTTATACTTGGAAATGTCCATGAATTAGACTAATTAATCTTGGATCAAATTAATTAGTCTTTCATTAGGACAACATGAAAGGCAAGTTGATATATGTAAAGTCCCGAGACCTACGTGACTTTCACGTGCTCAGAGTCATCCCAAAGACGCTATTCAATTTTCTATAAAATATTTTTGTGGAATAAAATCTATAAAATACAGAATATAAAACATAAATGCGGAAGACTTTTCAAAAATAATAACTAATAATCCATAATAATCGAAACGCTAAAATATCCATGAGTTTATAATTCTAATAAGTGTGGAAGTAATAAAATTAAATAACTAAATCTAATGCCATGTGCAATATCTGTCTGTCACTGAGCGTAGCCATCTGCAGGACCATCATCTATAGCTCTCTCACCTGCACGGATTCAGATACAGAGAAATATCCATGAGTATAAAAATACTCAGTACGTATGGTCTAAAAGACAATCAATATGCTCAATCGAAAATAAGACAAAATAAATAATGAGTCGATTGATCAATTAACAATTTATCAATATGAACAATATATCAGGCTATGGTCAACAGACCAATGTAAATCAATAACAATTATTCTAATTAATAATTATCAATTGCTTGATTAATAGATTAATATTTAATTAACAATTTCCAATTCGATAATCAATGGTCATTGGCCAATAATAATTCAATTCAATAGGGCAATAACAATTGCCAACTCCATGCCAATATATCCAAATGACCATGATTTAATTCCATTCACTTCAATTTCAATTTCAATTCAATTCAATTCGATTCGATTTTCAATGTTCGGAGTTATCCAATTCAATGAGGAGTGCTCAGTCAATTAAGAGACACCGTGCCACTTTCATGCAGGCCAGTGGGGGATCAATGCCACGGTAAGCCCGATACGATTCAATGAGTTCGTATATGGTGGGGGACGAGTGGCCATACACAGGACAGCCATAGCTTTTACACTATCTGCCCCATTCAATTCAATTGGTCCCGGCTTAATAGCAATCCGTGAATATGAGCCCAGCAGCTTTCGGCTTTTATCTTGTTTACCTAAAATGTCTATCTTTAAATAAATTATCAATTTGATTAGATAAATTCTGAACTCAAAACTAAGTAGGTCAACAATACAATCAAAATCAAAGTTCATCGTAATATAAACAGATCAATCACCAACAATATCATTAACATATCAAATTAATTAATAACAACAATAATAATCAATAATTAAAATTTACTCAAAAATAAATAATAACTCTCGGTGGGTACTCCATGTTCATTACGGCCGTAACATCATTTTTTTCTCTCTCCATCTTCTCTAATTTTTTTACGGCCGTAAATTCTCTTCCTCTTTTTTTTTCTACATCTTTCTCTCTCCAGATTTTACCCCCTATTCCATTACGGCCGAAAACCCTAACTCTTCGACCGTAAACACTTTTTTTTTCTTTACTCTTTCTCTCTCTAATATTCTCTCTTCCAACTTCTCGGCCATAATAGATGATTCATCTTTCTCTCTCTATTCCATTACGGCCGAAAACACTTTTTTTTTAATTCTCTCTCCACTCTTTTCTCGGTCGTAAAGCTCTACTCTTCTCTCTCTTGACGGCCGGAACAGAAAATTACGGCCAAACAAATTTACGGCCGTAATACTTCTAATTTAAAATTAGATTGCGTTGTAAAACCTTACGATGCAATAGCAAACAAATATTGCGGCCGTAATAATTTTTAATTCCAAACTAGATTGCACCGTAAAATATTACGACACAATAGGAAACGAAATCCCCCCATGTACCTGCGCGCCTTGTTCTCTGACGTCGCCGAAGACGAAGTCGAAAATCACGTAGACGAAATCAAAACGTTCGTACCCCGTATTCTTATTTATAATGCTTATAGATTTTTAATTATTCTCTAACCATATTATCTAATCTCATCAAATTAAATCCTCTAATTTATCCTTTTAACCACTCCCTATTTATTCTAATATTTAATTAGATAAATTACGAAATTAATTGAATAATCCTATCCCTAATCAAACTCCTCTCAATTTTATTTTATTTTCGGAATTATTAAATATAGTAATATTAATAACAATATTTTTCAAAATAAAATAATAAAATATCTATTTATTAAATCCTAAAAAAAGTCAGGATCGTTACAATATATGTTGCACCGTACCAGTACTGGCCGGCATCTTGATGTACATATTTATTTACCTTGGACTTCATTGGAGATCATAAGAAGAGATTCTTTTATTGTCCAATTCGACATTCATAATTATTAAATCAGATTCATTAATTAAGAGACTAATGAACATATTAAATATTGTTCATGCATGTGAAACGCGTGTCCACGGGTGTTTTAAAATCAACCAACATAATTATCTAAATTTACAAATTTTAATTTATTGAAATTTGTTTATATATTATTATTATTATCAACATCTCACGAGAATATAAAAAATGTCAAAGAAAATAAAAAAATGTAGTTTTAAAATAGCTCTTTGATTTTCTTTAATATATAAAAGGTGCATAATTTGTTCATCAACTGGATCGACTCGTGAGTATATATAGAGAGAGAGAGAGAGAGAGAGAGAGAGAGAATATTTTTATGTATCATGTACTTATTTATGATGTGATTAATAAGATAATAATATACTCAACGGTAGATGCATACAAAGTATGAACAAAGGTGGAGGCTATGAAAAGGTAGAATCCGTGCGGTGGTGCCTTTTCCAGGCAGTGGTTGCGTATGAAAAGCAGATATTTGGAGAGGAAAAGAATGAGAGAGAAAAGAAGCAGACGGAGAGAGAAATAAAGAAAATAAAGTCCATAATCATATCAGAGATCAGAGAAGAGAATGAATAAGAAAAGGTGCAGTCAAGTGATGGTCAGCACTCGGCCTCTCCATTTTGATAAGATTGAGAAATGAAAGGATGGAAAGCTCAGAAGATTGGGAATAATAAAATTGAAATATATTACCGAAGAGAGGAGGAGGGGTGAGAGAAAGGTGATAGGAAAGAAAAAAAATTGATAATAATGATGTCAAGGGGATCAAAAAGCAAGTGAGAGAAAGTAATAGACCATGTCCAATCCAACCAACTAAAATAAATAAACACGAAAAATAACACAAAAGGACAAGTACTTTAAAGCAAAACCTCAAGCGGATTATACTAATGAGAAGGGGAAAAGGTGGTTAGAGAAAGTCGGCCTTTTTTGGAGAGATGAGACGAGCGAGAGAGAGAAAGTGATGGCTTTTGGGAGAGAGAAAGGAAACATTTAAAAATTATCGTATATTAAAAAAAAACAGGATGGAGTCGTGGGAAAAGGAGAAAAAAAAATATAGGGAGGTGAAGGTGGGGTGGCTTTTGTTTGTTCCTCTCAAAAGCAAACTCCTTTGTCCCAAAAATCCTCGCCTTTCTCTAACATCTTATTTACTTCTCTTTTACTCAATTCTTTTTCTCTCAGTTTGCAGCACAAGCCCCAGTTCCTTCTCTCCCCGTAAGAACACCCCAAAAAATACATAAGAGCTACAGATAAAGAGAAGATTCTATTCGCCCCTTACATCTTCCGTACTATTAAGAGAGAGAGAGAGAGAGAAAGGGAGAGACTTTTTTCATTCTTCTGTTCCTTGTTCTACCGCTGTTCTGTGACGAAAGGTTCAGTGACATCCATCGTTTTGTTAATTCTACCATTAGTTTGTGGTATTGTAACTTGGTTGGGTTTATAAAGACTTGGACTTTTCCAATTTATTGATGTTTTGCACAAGAAAACAAGACAGGGAGAAGTAGAGACTTTTTGTTCTCCAGTTTTCCTTCCTCCGCGGACCTCTTTGTTTCTCTTTCTTTAGCCTTCCGTTCTTTTGCTTTCTCCGCCTCTGCCTACTGATCCGATTTGTTCCTCCTATTCGTATTAAGGCGGCGGAGAATTCGATTTTCTTCTTCGCTGTTGATGTTGTTGTTTCTTTTGTTTTGACGGCATGCAACGGCAAAAAGATGAGATTTTGACGGTGCAGTGGAGTTCTCCAATGAGTTTTGGCTCCTAAAGGTGGAATTTTTATTGGATAGAGCGAAGGGAATAGAAGTATGAGGGCAGGGCTGAGCACAATCCAGCAAACGCTGACGTCGGAGGCGGCGAACGTCCTGACGCACTCCATCGCCGAGGCGGCTCGAAGAAACCATGGACAGACGACGCCCCTCCACGTTGCCGCCACACTCCTGGCGTCGCCGACCGGCCTCCTCCGCCAGGCCTGCATCCGCTCCCACCCCCAGTCCTCCCACCCGCTCCAGTGCCGCGCCCTCGAGCTGTGCTTCTCCGTGGCCCTCGACCGCCTGCCGTCCACCAACCCGACGCCAGCTTCGTCACCGGCAGTGGCCGAGCCGCCGATCTCCAACGCGCTGATGGCCGCCCTCAAGCGCGCACAGGCGCACCAGCGCCGCGGGTGCCCTGAGCAGCAGCAGCAGCCACTCCTCGCCGTCAAGGTGGAGCTTGAACAGCTGATGATCTCTATCCTCGATGACCCCTCGGTTAGTCGCGTCATGCGCGAGGCGAGCTTTTCCTCCACCGCCGTCAAGGCCGCCGTCGAGCAATCCATCTCGTCACCCGCCAATTCCTCGTCCTCGGCTCCTGCGACGACCGTTTCTTCGGCATCGCCATCTCCTGCTTCCACATCTCCGGCATCGCCGTCCCCTGCCGGAACCCTCGGCCTCAATTTGGGACTGCGCGGCGCCCCCGTCGCCTCACGAAACATCTACATGTATCCCCGCCTCCACCAGCACCAGCTTAATGGCTCCAACGCCTCGGCGGCCGCCGTCGGAGTTGGCGCCGAGCAACCCAGGACCGACGAGGTCAAGAGGGTAGTCGACATATTATTACGATCCAAGAAACGAAATCCAGTCCTCGTTGGAGACTCCGATCCAGACGCCGTCCTGCGAGAGGTACTTCAGAAGATAGAATCCGGCAGTGCGCCGCCACTGCTGCGGAACGCCAAAGTCATTACCTGCGATAAGGATCTGTCGACGGCTGCAGCCGGCGATCGGTCTCAGATTCCAACAAAAATCAGAGAATTGAACAGTGTTATCGAATCAAACATGAGCACCGACCGCGGCGTGATTCTTTACTTGGGCGACCTCAAATGGCTTGTGGAGAACCCCGGGGGGGCGTCTTTGGGCACACAGTCGCAGCAGCAGCAGCAGCCGATGTTTTCAGAGGCCGGCCGCTCCGCCGTCGCGGAGATGGCGAAGCTCGTGAAGACATTCGAGGACCGCGGCAAACTCTGGCTGGTGGGAACGGCGTCGTGCGCAACTTACCTCCGCTGCCAGGTGTACCACCAGACTATGGAGAACGATTGGGATCTCCAGGCGGTGCCCATCGCGCCCAGGTCGCCACTTCCCCATACCCTGCCGAGGTGAGTTCTGCAATTAATTCTGCATTGTTTTTTCTTACTGGTTCGGTAGTATTCCATCGATGAGCTTGTTAAATATGCTTTTTTTCATGTTTTTACCTGGAAAAATCTTTTGTTGTTAGCTTCGAAATTTCTGTATATGGAATTTAATTCTACTGTGTTTCTGCTTGTAATAGCACTCTAACTCGATTAGCAAATCTCGCTCTTTTCTTGTGATTCTGTATGGAAGTCTTTTTATGTGCCATGTTGTTCAAACTTCAAACTAAGCATCTGGTCAGCTTTTGCAGCATTAGGACCAAAAGTGTTACTCTTTATGTCCATTCCATTTAGTTGTTGAATCAAGTTTGAATAATTTTCTTTGATTCTTTGTATAGGGCTGCCGCTGTTAATGGCATCCTTAGCAGTTCTGTTGGGACACTAGCGCCAATGAAAGGACCGGCTCTTGGGACGACTGCCTTACCACAAGCACCAAGGATCCAGAATGCTGATCCTGCTCGAAAGACAAGCCTCTGCCAAGTATGCATGGAGAACTATGAGCGAGAATTAGCCAAGCTGGTCGCTGAGGAGTTTGAGAAGTCTTCTTCCAAACCAGAGTCCAATAAGCCTTTGCCCCAGTGGCTTCAGCTAGTCAAGAACGATTTCAAATCTTCCACCGATCCTCTTAAGGTTTTGATATATTCTCACATTTCTTTTCAATTTCAGTCTGATACAAATTTTCTGATGAAAAGTATTTGCAATTTGAATTGGTGTAGTCCAAAGAGCAAGAGCTCATGTGGAAGAAGAGCACAGAAGAGCTACTGAAGAGATGGAATGAGACATGCAGCCGTCTTCACCCCAACTTCCACCGTATGGTTCTGGGCTCAGAAAAACATCTGGTTCCGACGTTGTCAAAACCTTTAACTGCATATAACCCTCGTCTGGCACTAGAACCGAAGCTAATGCTTTCTCAAAGCTATGCCTCACTTCAAACAAAATGCAATCAGGAGACAATTATGCCAAAGATGTTCTCAGAGAAACAGGCTAGCCCCCCTGCAAGTCCTGTGAGGACTGATCTAGTTCTTGGGAACTCTAAGATCTCAGATTCTTCTCCTGAGAAAGTCCACAGCGATCGTGTAAAAGACTTAACTGGATGTATGCAGGATGAGTTCTCTGGCATGCAAAAGGCTAAAATTGCAGGAATTTTGGATATTGAATCATTCAAGCGTCTTTTCAAAGGCCTGACAGAGAAAGTTGGATGGCAACAAGAAGCAGCATCTACTATTGCTACCACGGTTTTGAAGCGCAAGTCTGAGAATGTGAAGCGGCATAATGGTGTGACTAAAAGTGATACTTGGTTTCTCTTTGTTGGCCCTGATATTGTTGGTAAGAGGAAGACGGCAAATGCTCTGTCGGAGCTGGTAACTGGAACTGGCCCTACCACTATTAGCTTTGGTGATGCGCAGCATGCTGGTGGCAACGCAGGGGAGTCGATCAGGAATTTCCGTGGGAAAACTGCTATGGACAAGGTTGTGGAGACGATTCGTCGGAATCCATTATCTGTGATCATGCTTGAGGATATAGATCAAGCAGATGGTCTTGTGCAGGGAAGTATAAAACGTGCCATGGAAAAGGGTCGATTGCCAGACTCCTACGGCCGTGAGGTTAGCTTGGGAAGTGTTATATTTATTGTCACTGCAAATTGGTTACCAGAAGAACTCAAAAGCTCTTTTGACACCTACATCCAATGTGAGGAAAAGATATTGCAATCTGCTAACTGCGAGTGGCAGTTGGAGCTGTCTTCTGGAGACCAGCTCGGGAAACGCCGTCTTGATTGGCTTCACAATGTCAATCAACCAAATAAGTTGAGGAAGGAATCATCAGGCGGTCAAGGCCTGTCACTGGATTTAAATTTGGCGGTTGGTACGGATGATGAGGCTGAAGAGGGTTCAAGGAACTCAAGCGATCTCACTGTTGACCATGAACATGGAAGATTGGCTATGAGATCTTCAATTTCGACCTTTGTATCTGAGCTGATGGGATCTGTGGATAGTACCATAATGTTCAAACCTGTGGACTTTGCCGCATTAAAGAAGACTATATTGGAGTCTATATCCATAAAATTTACAGCATTAATGGGGAGCCAGAGGTCTCTAAAGATTGAAGAGGATGTCCTCGATCACATCGTGGGAGGTTTATGGATCAGTGGATCAGAGTTCGACGAGTGGTCCGAAACTGTGATTGTTCCCGGTTTGAGGAAATTGAAGACCAACATGAAGTCAGACAGGCATGTCGCCATTAGGCTATCGGTAGTGAAGGGGGAGAGCGAGCACAGAAGCAGTGGACGGAATCTGCTGCCGGCTTCAGTATCCATCGTCGTGGACGGTCTATAGAAACTTGCAAAATTCAGTCAATTCAATAGGAAGGGGTAAAGCATGCATAATGTATATAAGCTGGCCTTTGTGAACCTTTTACCTGAGAGACTACTAGTATAAAATTCCATGAGAATTTAACTATTGAAGATCTGTAATATGTTCTTTTTATAGTTTATTTCATACAATTTTTTGACAATGATGTTTTTTTTCATATACCTCTGAATTTCAACATTCATTATTCTTCTTCGCTTGTTGCTTTTTTGCATGGCTTTTTTGTTCTGTTCCAAGTTCAGTATGTTGTGATCCTGAAATGTGTTTATTAATTATGGCATCTGAAAACAGATGGAGATTTTTTTTTCTGATGTTAACACATTAACTTTATTATTCAGAATAACTTATGTTCTAGATGATTTCAATTGTGCATCATGATTTCATTTTCTGGAGAGACAGTTTTGTCATTCCATGGCTTATTGAGGAGAAATTGTCCAAAGGGATTATTAAGAGAGAACAAACAATTTGAATCCACACATTGATGTTTCTGCTTTTGTATTCTCTTCATTCATCATGTTTTGCTGCCCTGCCTCCGGCGGAAGAGGATTAGCTCAGACCTTTTTTGTCGATACATATATGTCACGCATATATGAGATGAGACATGGAGGCATGCCATATGTGTGAATCACATCCTTGATGAAATTTTGAAAGAAGAAATTTCAGTTGGTTTTTGGAAGGTACAAAGTGTTCATCGTGGTTAGATTTCATCTTTTGGAAATTTAAAAATTTAATGCGTTCCCTGCTTCCATGTAAAAACACATCAGATAAGATGTAAACAATGATTACTTAAGTTTATTTTATTTCTCACTAATTAAGTGATCTATGCTTGAGGAATACTTTTTTGGCACCAAAATGCCAACCACAAGCCTTGTCTACATAACCAGACACGCACTAAGAGGCAAGAAGCTTAAGATGGTTTGTTTGTTGTACACACACGCAGAGAGAGAGAGGGGGGATGCCCTTAATGTCACTCCACATTTTCTATTTTATCCTATTACTTTCATTAATATTCTCTCTCTTCACTTCTCCCATAATGTCTTTTCATCTTCTACTTTTCACCAAACTTATTTAAATTAATTAATATTCTAATTATCTTTCTTTTCTTCACTTCCTCTCTTTTCTGATTAATGTTTTTATTTTTTTATGATAAAAATATAATACTTATATAATATGAGATATGATACACATAAATTTAATTAATATGTAAAACTAAAATTGCATTAAATATGTAAAGCATTAGAAAAGATATATGAAATAAAATGGAAATAAAAAATAGTGTAAGTGAAAATAAAGTACTACAAAAAAATTAAAAATAATTTTATACAAATAATTGTATATTCTTATTATTTAATATGTCTGTGACATTTTTCCAATTTTTAGAACTCATTTATCTTATATTTTTCCAAAATTAATATATATATTATAATATTAAATTGAATTACTATGTGTTCCCTTTATATTATACGATATTTTTTCTCTTAATTTTTTTTGTAGTACTTTATTTTCACTTACACTATTTTTTATTTCCATTTTATTTCATATATCTTTTCTAATACTTTACATATTTGATGCAATTTTAGTTTTACATATTAATTAAATTTATGTGTATCATATCTCGTATTATATAAGTACTATATTTTTATCATAAAAAAATAAAAACACTAATCAGAAAAGAGAGGAAGTGGAGAAAGAAAAGATAATTAGAATATTAATTAATTTAAATAAGTTTGACGAGAAATGGAAGATGAAAAGACACTATGGAAAAAGTGAAGAGAAAGAATATTAATAAAAATAAGAGAATAAAATAGAAAATATGGAGTGATATTAAAAATTAGAGAAGTGATATTAAGAGCACCCAATAAAAAATTATAGAGGCAGAGAGTGAGACAGCCTTATGGTAACTTCGAGGAGGACGGTGTCAGATGCAATTGCCCTTTTTAGCACATTCATGGCCATTTAATGATCACCAAAGGGCATGCTTCTCGATCAATAAACAAGAGAGAGAGAGAAGTTTATAAAAAATAAAAGTTTATTTATTTATTTTTATACAGATATGAGGTCACACATAACAAGTGAAAGAAGCTGATTCCTTTGATGCTGCAAGACAATCAGTAGAAAGTGATGGTAATAAAAAGTGGTGAGAGACTTGTGAAGGAGGAAAAAGTGGGTGACGATGATGCACGGTGTGTGTGCAAAGGAAGGGGGTCCAATTCTTCCAATCCCGCAACCTCCAACCAACAAGGACAATAAAAACAACTGTGAGTGATGCATGTGCTTCCATTTATTGCCTTTTTTGCCAACTTCCCATGTTATAAATATTACAGCATTCTCTCTCTAACTCCGTCTATATTCCTAAGCTCGGACAAAGGAGAAGGGTTGTGTTAGACCCCGACAGTCAGCATAAAATCCTTTTGAATCTTATGAACATGGATCAACGAGCGTCGTATGATCCATGTAGTCGACCCCACCTAGTGGGATAAGACTTTTTTTTGTTGTTGTTGTCGTGTCTCTCTCTCCTTGGTGTTATTTTAAGTTGTAAACAAACAAACATTGCAGCACCCATAACCCCTCATTTGACTAATCAATGCAGGATCTTAATGAGATCTTAGTCATTTCGTAATCTTTATTCTTCAAAGTGCCCTTTTGGCCACGTCCTTTGGAGTATTATTTTACTCGATTTGTTTATTTATGTACAGACAGAAAGGTCGTGTGGTACTGTGTGCATACAATTTATGCAACGCATGGTATATATGGACTCTTTAAATGAAAGAAAGAGCAGATGCGTGGATGTGATTGGACGGGCTCTTCTTAGTTTTGACCATTTGCTACTAAACACGTTGACTAACTAAAATGAGTTGTATACATCGATCTAAATCTGCCATGCAGAAATACATTTTGTTTCCAAGTTGAACAAAATCGTAAGTTCAGACTTTGCCTCATCGGTCGTAGTCTACTTTTTTGTATTCATTTTTCTTAATTCTCTCTGGCTGTTTCTAACTTTCCATTAGAGAAGAAAAGGGGGGAAACAAATCAAGGTGACGTAAGGGCATCTCCAAGCATGATGGATACAGGTTATGGGAAGGCACATTGAATCGAATCAATCACCTACCTGTGTGATCCAAAGTGCAAGAAAGCTACCAGAGCTCAAAAATGGTGGTGGTGGTGGTGGTCATGATCTAGTCACATTTAATTAACAATGGCCGCTCCCATGCTCTCTCTCTCTCTCTCTCTCTGTGCCCAAAGACATCAAACCCCCCGGAGACGACTATTTTGAGGCCGACTTGCAACAACTTTGACTGGTAAGCAATTACTCACCAAAAAAGGCTACAAGTTGGCAACGAGAGAGAGAAAGAGAGAGATGGGCAGCTGCAATAACAACAAAAGTGCGAAGATGGGCATGAATTATTATAAGATGCATTGAATATTAGATAATGCTAGATATGATCTTAACTGTATGGTGTGGAGTACAAACACTTCATCTTTTTTTATTTTTCATTACATAAATCCAGCGGAGAGCTTTGATGTCGGCAACGCATGCAGGCCGCAACCTCTCTCTCTCTCCCCCCCTAAGTAGCCGCCCTGAGACGTGGACTTTGCCGGGCCAAAATGGGAGGGAGCAGCACCACACTTTGCTTGCCGTGTGCACTGTTTGAGGAATTGATGCAACCACTTGGTGCGCGTGGAGAAACCAAGTGGGGGAAACGGGAGGCTGCGGCACACGTGCAGCACACGTGTGTGATGAAGGAGCTGGCGGCTTGTGAAGCGTTCTCCACTCTCATCTAATCCATTTTTTTTAAATAAAAGAGAAAAAGAAGAAAAAAATTAAAAATGGACAATTAAATATGATTTCAAGGTGAGATCATATTTTGTGATTTCACCCTAATATATATATATATATATATATATATATATAAACTTTTCTCCTCTATCTTTCAAATAGGAGTTGAAAGTAAAGGTTTTCCCCCTTTCTTTCTCCTCCTCCCATTTTGAAAAGAAATAAGAAAGATGGCTATATATAAGTCATGATTTTTTTTATATATTTTGTTTATGTAAAACTATATATTAGTGCCCTTAATTATGAAACTTTAAAATTTTACAAAAATTCCTTTTCTCCTTTTTTTTTTTGGCCTCAAGCACACAACGACAGGAGTATTACTTGTGTATATCATACGAATAATGAGTCATATAATTAGTAGTTATAATCGCTAGATAAAAATGTGTAACCAATTGTAACTTGAATCACGTCGATTCCATACGTTCATGTTTACGCAATCGACTAATAATTGTGTTACTGCGATCGATCAATTACTACAACACAAGTTCTTTAATTCGGAAATAAAGATGACAATGACATTTAAGAAAACATATCTGACGGCAAAATGTTGCATCCAGTCTTATTATGATCTACACGACAAATAGAACATTATAAATTCCTAGTCAAATTTAGGGGTTTTCAAGAGTCCGGATCGAATCAAACAATTTGATTTTTTTTTTTGAAAATTATTCCTGACCCGATGTATATAGAGTCTGGAATCGATTTTTGAATTTAAAAAAACCCGACGAGTTTCCGATGGGAATTGGATCCAAAGTAAAAAAAACTCAACCAAACTTGGTTAAAAAAATGTAAATTGTAATAATATATAGTTTTGTTTCCTTAAAACTCTTTTAAGTTGTACCAATTTTTTAAGAATAATTATAATTTTATCACAATTTTCACAGATTTTGTTAACTTATTCATTATTTTCTTTTTTATTTATAAAAAGATTAAATTTCCTTCCACGAACTATCCTCCTTTTAATGCTTAAAACTTTTGACAAGTCGCAATATCAAAGACCCTCTTTTTAAAAATATTTGTCTTTATATTATTTATTGTTATATTTAATCATTTTTAAACAATAAATAGAGAATCGTTTGTGGAATGATATTTTAGTGTTTTTATAGTTCAACATTAGACGCAAAAAATATTATAATTCAGGAAATATTTAAGAAAATAACCTTAATATATTATAATAATTATATCATTATACTGGTTTTGACCTCGGTAAAAAAATTTGGCCTAGACTTGGTTTCGATCTTTGTTTCATTCCCAATTCATAATTAAACTATAATTAAAATAACATATTAATTTATTTAAACACTTTATTATATAATATATTATTTAACTATTCTTGATTTTGTGGGTCTCAGTATCGGGTCAAACAATTTTTTACCCAATAAAATTCGAGTCCTAACCGGATCGAAGTAAACCTATTATTTTAATTATTCTCAATTTCATTTTCAATTTATTTTATTTTACCTGGTTTCATACCGGGTCCAAAAAAAAAATTATACAATAAAAAGTGGACCGGGACTGGATATTAATTTAGTCATTTTATTAAACTGGTTTACTTTTTCTTATCGTCGTGATGTGAGTATAAAAAAAAATGGAGGAAAAGAACTTGAGCCACCTAAAACATACAAAATCCAATGGCTTATCTATTCACAATGTTTGATTTTTCATTAGCAATAACTGAATTGCCTAAATCATTATTCACAATAATAAATCAATGAAATTCTATGTAAATAGTAATATGTTCTTGAGGCATAGGCATTGCAGTCATTTATAACATTCGATATATGAAGTGAACGGATAAAAATTCAAATTCACTATTCTTTAATTAATTTGTGTCGCGCGAATAGTACGCCTAATTATGATGGATAAAAATAAATTTTTTTTTAACTTGAGACCTCTATTTATCGTTTTGACTGTAACTCCTGTTGGTTAACTAGATTTAGTTTTGATTACTTCACAAATTGCTTTACATGATAATAGGACGATGCACAAAGTCTATAAAGATCCACGAGGCCTTTCCTACGACTCATCATGCACTTGTGAATTGGGTGGATCATGCTTCAAAAGCCAGCGGCAAGAAAGCCACTTTTGCAAAAGTCAGTAGGAGGAACAAAAGGAAGGACCCAAAACCCAAAAGAGCATCATGTTCCTTGTGTATCCTTTTTTTTTTAAAAAAGTAAAGTGCATTATCTATTAATATCATATTCCATGTGTAACTAGATGAACATATAGGCCTTCCAAGAGAGGAACATGGCAACAAGGAGATCGGGTATCTTCTTTTAGCAGAACCACGCTAAGGTTGAAAGATAAAAGAAAAAAAAAATGAGGAGAGAGGAAGAGACAAAAGAAAGGGATGAGAGGCAAGCAAAAGTCATCTATCATCATCGCCCATCCTTTTTTCCTCTCGCCGGCTAACTTTTTGTTGGCAAAAGGAAGTGAGCAAACCCCAAAAAAGTCGAAGCCAACGAGAAGCAGAGCTCAAGAATCATATCTGATTATCGTCCAATATCATTATGCAATGTTATATACAGGACTATTTTCAAAATCATTGCTAATAGACTTAAACTCTTATTACACAACCTCATTGATCCTGCACAATCTGCCTTTGTAACTAACAGACTAATACAAGATAATATTCTTGTGGCCCAAGAGTTAGTCCACTCCATGGGTAAGGGTAGAAGAAAGTACATGTTGATTAAAGCTGATATGGAGAAGGCATTTGATAGGGTCTCCTGGCACAGTATTACTACTGTGCTAAAGCTCATGAATTTCCCTCCTATTTACATTACTTGGATTCTTGCTTGTATCACCTCCCCAAAATTCAGATGTTCCATTAATGGGATGCTCTCCCAACCTTTCATCAGCTGTTAAGGCATCAGGCAGGGAGATCCTTTGTCCTCATATATTTTCATTTTAATTTCGCAAGTTATCTCTTCTTTGCTTAACACTAATGTTAGGAGTGGAAACATTCAACCTTTCAAATGTGGTACATTTAGCCTCAGCTACTTGGCATATGCTGACGATCTACTTATTTGCATTGCTGCTACCAGGAAAAATTGTAATTATCTCAACAGAATATTCAATCTATATGACATGCTAACCAATCAGAGGATGAACTTGCTTAAGTCTAAATTATACCTCCCCCCAAATTACATTCTAGATGGGTACAAAGAATCAAAGGGATACTGGGTATTCAGCTAGGGAAATTTCCTTTTGTGTATTTAGGGGTGCACATATCTTACAATCTCATCCCATCTAGAAAATTTAAGCATATTACTGATAAGATCTTCACCAAAATGTCAGGATGGAAGAAAAGCATTCTCAACCAAGCAGAGAAATTAACACTCATTAATTCGGTCATAAATTTCATACCTATATACTCTCTGGGGTAACTCACATGCCTGTATGCATTTTAGAATCTCTTGAAAAGCTTACTAGAAGTAACCTGTGGGATAGCAATGGGGCAGGAAAGGGGTGCATCTTATTAATTGAACTACTGTGCAACTATCCAAAGAACTTGGGGGTCTTGGGGTTAGAATTCTTTCTAAAATTCGTAATGCTTTACTCGTTAAAAGGATTCAAACCATTTTAAATGAGGAAACTAATCTGTGGACCAAGCTTGTTCAAGAAAAGTATGGCAACTTTCATCCTTGGGCAAATGTCATTGACCATTCTTCTAGGGACTCTAATTATGCTTGGTCTTGGAAAATTATTCTTGATACTAATAAGGCAATTAGACATGATTTTATTAAATCTATTGGTAATGGTCAATGCACTGATATCATGAGAGATCCTTGGATCTCAGACATTCCTCTAGCTTTTAAGTCTACATTTATTAATATTGATATGCTTAACAAGTTGCAAAAGGTCTCGGATCTCATCACGAATGGTACTTGGAATTTTAATCTGATTTCCTCTTCCTTTGGTCCTTGTTTAGTCTCTAAGATTGCTGAGATACATTTATCTATAAACTTGCCTCCTCGTAATGTCTGTGATGATTCATGGGTATGGGCTTCAGATGTGCATGAAAAAGCCAACGCTAAGTGTGTTTATAATTTTCTTTGCAGTGATAGTGCCACGGCCTCAGCATCTGGACGGCCTCCTTGGAAGACAATCTGGCAGATAAAAGTTCCCCATAAGATTTCAATTTTTGTGTGGAAATTATTGCATAACTGTTTGCCTACAAAAGATTATTTCATGCGTTTTAACCAATCGCTTAATGCTGACTGCTCTTTCTGTGGTTTAAACATAGAGTCAAATGCCCAGTTATTTTTTAATTGTCCTGTGTCACTCCAACTATAGTCAATTTTTCAGCAAAAAACAAACTTTTCCTTTAGCTATACAGACTCATGGCATATTGGAGATTGGATCAAGGAAGGCCGTTTTCTCGACCGGAGATCAAAAAAAAATTTTCTTTCCCTTTTTGCTTTCTATTTATGGGGAATTTGGATAGCCAGAAACGATCACCATTTTTGCTTCAAGGAGGCAACCATGCCGCATGTCTGGAAGCGTGCTATCGCATTGCATTGAAAATATGTAACTGTCCATGTTCCTGAGACAACTAGCCCCCAAGACCCTATTCGGGTTCAGTGGGAGCCCCCGGCTGACCCTTGGGTCAAGCTTAATGCCGACGGATCCTTTGTCGATCCAACGACGACGGGGGGAGCGGGATTCATTATACGAAACTCTAATGGAGTCTTCGTGTTTGCAGGTTGCTATAGCCGGATTGCGTGCGACATCATTGAGCTGGAGGCTATCGGTATACTGCAAGGACTTCAAGAATGCAGGCGTCTGAACTTTTTGAGCATCATCGTGGAAACAGACTCACAACTCTTATCGCAGATAATCAATCGGAGGCTGCGTTGTCCCTAGAAAATCATCAGTATTATGTAAACAATCTGGCACATTATTGACAATTTGAATGCTTATTCTGTTATACATTGTAATAGGCAATGCTATAGGACTGCTGATTTTCTTGCTTATTTTGGATGTATGCAAGGAGATATAATTTTTTGTGAGGAAACTCTCCCCTCGGAGCTCCTCAATATTTTGTACCAGAATGCATTTTGGCAAGAAGTTTAATGACTAATACTTTTCACTAAAAACAATAAAGATGACCACATCTGCCATGACACTTCTGCTTTTGGAGATTATTAATTTTGACTGCCCAATGGGGGTCTTCATCTTTTTCGCTTAGTATGAGGACAGGGGAATCGTAATGAGATCCCAATGAGTCAAAAAGTTATCACTTAGTGCAACCACTTTATATGAAGCCCTTTTTTCCCCCGCAAGGAGTCGTCCTTGCCTTGTTGTTCATGACATTGCAATTCTCATCCGTCATTTCTTCGAAACTTTTGATGGGTGGGTAGGTCCCAGAGCAAGAGGCTTTGATAATATTCCATAGTTTTTTTTTTCTTGGACGATGGGATTAAGGTTTCCTTCCAAGAATAATTTGAGGTTTTGCCTCATACGATTCCGTATATTCCAACATTTTTGCACAGTAATAAATTACTTTACCTCGTACTATAACCTTTTTTTTTCGATGAAAAGAACTGTACTGTTCCTAAGCTTATGCTTTCCCATTTAGTTTGTTCCCGTGGTAATTATGAGGTGGGAGACTGGAGAATCCAGCTTATGACACCTCCGAGCAGCACCGGTCCAAGACATGAATACGGCGGTGGTCCGACTCTCGGACGACCAAAATGCCCAGGGCATGTGCCCATGAGGCACCCCGGGAGGACCAGTCACAGAACAATAGAGCCAACAAGTGAAGTCGAAGGGTTGGCGAAAAGGTACTTCATCTTTACACCAGGCACACCCACACACACAGAGAGGAGAGAGAAAGCGATAATAATGGGCATGGCTCTGGTGTCTTCTCGTTGGACAGCACCCAAAAGAAGCATAACTTAAGAGGCACTACTGCCACCCGCTGTGCCCACGAGGTCTTCCAAGCACGAGCTAAGGCGTGGCCTCGCGAAGATGCATCCAAGGCCCAAACTTGGAGAGAGAGACCCCCTCCACTGGCCACGAGTCAGTTTCAGGAAGGAGAAACAAATCTCTCTCTCTCCCCACAACCACCGCTGTCCTGCCCAATAAATTGCCCCTCCCTCTCTCTCCCCCTTTTGTGTGCTTCCGGCTCCAGAGTCCCTCTCAAGCACTCCGGTGTCGAGCCATGTGAATGCATGAGCCAAAAACACCTTTTCTCTCATCTCCTACACTTGCTACTTGTTGTCTCTTCTCCACCGGAAGGAAGGAACCAAAATGGGAGGGGAGCTCCAGTCCCATATGTTCACGCCTGCCATCTGCTTAATTAATGCCCCGTTCGGTTTCAGCCAATTCATGTGGTGGCGGTGCCCCTCCCCCCACAGGTGCTTCACGTGGTCCCGAAAACGACATGAAACTTAGCAATAAGATCCACGTGGTATATATCCAAAATATTCAACACGTAATGCAAGCAGTCAACAATCTCGCCGAGCTATTAGCATCTTTTTTGTATTATGAACACAATAACAAATACCTTGTATTCTCCGGTTCTTTCGTCCGAGTATCGTGAACATCGGAATTGTCTTTTAGCGTCTTCATATTAATGTTCTCAAGCTTCAGAACTTACCTATATCACTCAGCATATGATGTGCAAAAAGATATGATCATGCGTTGCAATCTCTGTTTCAGCTAAGATGAGTTTATTAGATTTGACGATGCCTCACCCGCGTCACGGAAGATATAGCCTGTGCTAGCAAACTCATCTGCTCCTCCATGCTCATCAAAACCAACCTGCGGGAAATACAATCGATACATGTTTAGTGCTGTGCTGGAAAGAAACTACAATCTCCAACTGCTTATTACATAACCTTAATTCTTAAACTTCGTCATTATATATAATAACAAACGTGCAAAGTACCACAACTCAGCTTTAGGAACGGACTCTTCTCAACATGAATATTGCAAGAGTGCTCAAGTGCTTATCAACCACCTATGAATCAACGGTGGACTTTGTATTTTGAAGAGTAAGCTCACTGAATATGATTGTGTTTACTTGCTTGGAACCGATAAAATAAGTGGTTTGTTCTCGACTAGTTGCAAAGCCATATTGTGCACAACTCCCTTGCAGATTACCGAGAATTACATGAATGAATCCCTAGAGGTACTCATACGTTACTTTCACTTGATTCAGTGTTAGCGCACTTTCATTGGGGCTTCACAAGAGGTAGTCTTACAACTTCTAGGACTAATGATTATCACATTTAAGTCTTAGATCTATACTTGCATGTGAGCAAATCCAAAGAAAATGGCATTGCTATTCATAGCCAAGAACTCAATATCCAGCAACGCATATATGTTCAAAGAGTATTATGGGCAAGAGGTCTACATAAATTTAGCTTATATAGTTCTTGGACCAGATGCTTATATATCCTACTTTTGCAAATTTGACTACAACACTTAATTTGAAGTACATGGAGAGAATAAGAAACACATTACATTCTCTTATTGACTGCTTTAAGCATGCAAAGGCTCATGATACCTGACAAATAAGATAGTAAGTTCACCTATTGAGAAAATGCTAAGAACAACTAGTGGAACCAAGATAAGAAGCGCTGAACTGAAATGCGCCCTTTTTCCAACTAGAGAGAATATTTTGTTAGTTGTAACAAAAAGAATATCTTCAAACAATTGATCAAGGAGATGAAATTGTCGTAAGTCATATACTCCATCCACCTGGCCCCAAAAATTTGAAGTTGACTCTGCAGACTCAAATGCTTATTTAGAATTGTTGAATATAGAAATGATTGTGTGAATCATACACATCTTAAGTAGTAATTAATTGATACATTCCATAACACAGTGCATCACAGTGAATGTGAGAATTCTCAATGAAGATTCAGTCTGATGTTTGAAATTCAAAGGTCTGACTTTCTTGAGGGGTTAAAGATAACTTAATCAAGATATATTATAAACGGTGATTTATTTCCAGGCTTCAGATCAAAGGGGATATTAAGAGTGAGTCACATCACAATCATGGTAAATTAGATGACTGCAATTGCATGAATCCAAACACATTACAGGACCCATAAAGTTTACTCAGATTTACTGTTAGAGGAATCAGAACTGTTTACGGGCATGACAATCTCAAATGAAAAGCATAAACAAGCTTGATTATAAGGAATTTGTCTCATCTAATGTTGTCTACAAAACAAACAATTTAAATGCATACTTTTTAAAAGAAAATTAAATTGAATATAGTAGATGGAGGAGTACAAGTTCAGGTGCAAGTACAATAATTGGATGAGGCCATGAGGTGGAACCTCACCCCACAGTCGATCTTGGCCAAACGTGACCAACATTAGCCAAATAGTCAGCTGAAATGCAGTCAGAATTCTAATGTGAGAATTCTCAATGAAGATTCAGTCTGATGTTTGAAATTCAAAGGTCTGACTTTCTTGAGGGGTTAAAGATAACTTAATCAAGATATATTATAAACGGTGATTTATTTCCAGGCTTCAGATCAAAGGGGATTTTATAAGCGAGTCGCATCACAATCATGGTATATTAGATGACTGCAATCGCATGAGTCCAAACACATTACAGGACTCCTCTCAAAAAAAAAAAAAACATTACAGGACCCATAAAGTTGACTCAGATTTACCGTTGGAGGAATCAGAGCTGTTTACGGGCATGACAATCTCAAATGAAAGCATAAAGAAGCTTGATTATAAGGAAATTGTCTCATCTAATGTTGTCTACAAAACAAACAATTTAAATGCATACTTTTTAAAAGAAAATTAAATTGAATAAGTAGATGGAGGAGTACAAGTTCAGGTGCAAGTACAATAATTGGATGAGGCCATGAGGTGGAACCTCAACCCACAGAAGATCTTGGCCAAAGGTGACCAACATTAGCCAAATGGTCAGCTGAAATGCAGACTTAGTTAGAATTCTATGTGAGAACTCTGAATGAAGATCCACTCTGATGTTTGAAATTCAAAACTATGACTTTCTTGAGGGGTTAAAGATAACTTAATCAAGATATATTATAAACAGTGATTCTTTTCCAGGTTTCAGATCAAAGGGAATTTTATGAGCGAGTCGCATCAAAATCATGGTATATTAGATTACTGCAATTGCATGAGTCCAAACACATTACAGGAACCACAATTTGATTCAGATTTGCCGTTGGAGGAATCAGAGCTGTTTACGGGCATGACAATCTCAAATGAAAGCACAAACAAGCTTGATTATAAGGAAATTGTCTCATCTAATGCTGTCTACAAAATAAACAATTTAGATGCAAACTCTTTTAAAGAAAATTAAATTGATTATATTAGATGGAGCACAAGTTCAGGTGCAAGCAGCTGTTACAATAATCAGATGAGGCCATGAGGTGGATCCTCGGAATAATGATGATTCAAACTCTTCCCTTCCTGCAATCTGAATACACTGCCATGTACACCAGTATGTGCATTTGGGAAGGCAAGAAAACGCGATGAATCTCTGCTGCACAAGTGTCATAGAAGACCTGCAAATCAGACAAAAAAATTACATCAGAATGGAACATGTCATGCTGAGAATAAGATAATGGTCTAAAAACAAGAGAGAAAAAGCAAAACAACTGCGAATGTACACAGGACCTCCAGTTTTGATCACAAATGATCAGCAGAATTGACCGCCCCCTGATATCGTTTATTGTTGATCTTGACTTAGGCCCATCTTTTTTTCAACCCAAAACCATTTGGAAAAAAAAGTGACAAAACTGCTTAGCTGATATGTCCATCTTTTCGAACCTAAACAAACCAGTTCAAATAAAAATGATAAGCAAACCATTTAGCTGAAAACGTTGTTTGTACATCTATCACCAAAGTATGATTTTAAAGCTAACTGATGACATATTTTAGTTTACAATGAGCAAACGTTAAGCTTACACTGAGCATGTCTACCAAACAAGGTAGACGTCAAAGCCAGTGCACGAGGCCGCATCACTTCAGCTGTCAAACATTTGCTAGAAGCTTGAGCATTAGAAGATCCTGAACTGCCTATCTCTCACTGCAGCATTTTCAATAGCAACAAGGGCAGCATGCTTCAGACTTCAGAGAATGCCAATTGCAGTGGCTTCCTATATTCACAGAATGCTTTTGACTCGGACTTATTTGTGCCCAGCTCTAGGGATTTAAGCAAGAGACTCCAGCACCTGATTCCTATAATTTACCACAGGTCACCTCTGGAACAGGGACTTCTTGTGACCCAGGTAAGCCATTTCCATAAATAATTTTAGAGGTACCCTTTTCTTTCTTTTCATCACTGGGGGAATGCCTTTTGCTCGTTTTATATGTTTGAGAAAGTGTCAAGCTGGCAATAATTTGCTTACTCATAGCATCAACAATCAAAGCAGGATTTACATATTGTAATGCTGCAAAAAAGTTATCGTAAGAAAAAATGAGCAAGAATAAAATAGAAAGGTTAGCCTTTCATCTTCCCAATGAACAAAATGTTACGATCTTATTGATGTTGTTGTCCATACACGGTTTGAAGCAAATAAAATATCTGTTGAAGCAACAAGATTTTTTTATTGGGAGGATTTTTTGTAGCTACTAGAACTAGTGATTTTTATTTTTATTTTTGAAAGGGTAGAACTGGTGAATTATGTTATTTGAGATTGCTTTTCAATGTAATTAAAGGTCTGACTTACCTTGAAGATATGTGAAAAAGTCAACAATCGCACCTTTCCAGCTTTTAAAGATGCGTGTTATGAATTTAGATTGGACAGTGATAAAGATCATATAAAAGCCGTCAGCGGGGCATCTCATCATATCTTAAATTTTGTGTATATTTTTTTACAACATTTTGAATAATTTTGATATAGTATTAAGTTTTCTAATTTATTTTGTTAAATTATGTGCAGAATTGACAGAAGATGAAATAAAAATCATTGCTTGCGTAGGTTGAAAAAATTATGAAAGTTTGTGGGAAAAGTTTTCAAACTTTCCATCAATGCTAAGGCCTATTTATAACGAGGATCATTTTGATTTTGGCAACAGATTAATCCTCGATGAGTTGCGATATAATAAATTAACTTTATGAGGAGAGCATGAACGGTTAGTAATGAATTTGACAGCTGAATAGAAATCAATTTATTTTTCTTATATGTCTATGGAGGTACTAGCCAGATTTGTCTTTGGAAGACTCTTTCTTTTGGATTAAGATCAAAAGGAAATATTGTGTTCTTTTTAGAAGAAAAGGGAGATATTGTGTTAATTGTGCCTCAACTGGTATTGCATCTTTGTTATTACCGGGATGCCAAACTGCTCATTCAAGATTTACAATCCCTCTTAATCTCAATGAAGATTCAACATGCAATATAAAATAAGGTAGTCAATTGAAAAGTTTGATTGTCAAGACAAAGTTGATTATTTGAGATGAGGCACCAATGAAGCACAAATATTGTATTTAAAGTTCTTGAATGAACTTTTAGAGATATTCTAATATTTCAAGATGCATCAAGACTCGATAAACCATTTGACGGAAAAACGATAGTTGTTGGAGGAGATTTCAGACAGATTTTGTATGTCATTGCAAAAGGACCTAGACATGATATCGTAAATGCTTCTCCAAATCCTTCGTATTTATGGACTCATTGTCATATTTTAAGGCTAACAAAAAATATAAGATTACAAGACAGCCAGCCAAATACACATTTGGATGAGTTAAAACTTTTTCTGATTGAATTTTGAAAACTGGTGATGGAATAATTGGAAATCCAATTGACGACATTTGGAAAAATTCATATTCCTGAAGATTTTCTTACAAACTATTGTGATGAACCATTATCACCGATTCTAAAGAATACATATTCTGATTTTTCTCTTCATGCCAGTGATATAAATTACCTCCAGCTTAGAGTGATTCTTGTTCCTACACTTGATATGGTGGAATCAATCAATAACTATATGATATCACTAGATCATAACATACTTAAGTTCTTATACAATTTGCATGTTCATTCATTTAGACCATTGCAACATGTTTATACACCAGAATTTTTAAATACTATTAAATGTTCTGAAAGCTTTGCCATGTCAATTATCTCGAAACGTAGTGATTAATGCATAATAATGTGCATTATTAAATTTAATATTATCTTAAAAGGAACTTGCTTATCATTCATTGTGACAAGCTACAAAATTAACACAGTCAATCAAACCATGCACCATACAAAATTAATCAAACCATGTACCATACTTAGAGCAAAAAGAACTCATTTTTTATTGCAGACAACAATAACATTACATTTTTTATTTCATGGCGTCAGGGGGACATGACACGCAGCTTTGCCTGTTCATAAGAATTGACAATAATAGGAACAAGGAGAAGGAAAAGAGTTCCAACCTGGGAAAGGATCCAAGAACTCGAACAAAGATTTCAACCTCCCGCATTTAATGGCCGCTGTCCCAGTCACGGCGACATGATTTCCTCGTTGTTTCACAGTCTCTGGGGCACTCTCTCACAGCTCCATTAAAAAAGAAGTAAAAAAATGGTTGGGAACATCCATCCAACTTCCCCACACACCCCCGTTTCCCTTTCCTTTCACGCTTCCTGTGCTGTACTGTCCACTGTTGGATTTATCCGTCAACTCCATGTCTTCGCCATTCATATTATACGCCATCTAGGCCAATTGGTCCTCTCCTCCACGCAGAACCGTTCAAAATACGGTTTTTAATTCGTGCGGCGCGTCGCTGTTACTCCTGTGCTCTCGTTTCTGCTCAGATGCGTGCCCCTGTCTGCTTATTTTGTAGTTTCCCGGTCCAAAGATGTCTTCTTGCTCTAAGAATCCGGTAGGATGTGATCTCCTCACAGCTAATCCTGATCTGGGGGCTGATTGATTGAATGAATCAATTGATGTCATGTCCACGAATAATGTGACCCCAGATCTGGTGTTTGTTGTCACGTTTTGAGCCTGCTATACAGAGTCATTCTTTGGGTTTTCTTGCTTTTTTTTTTCCCTCCTTTCTGTTTGCTATTATATAATGATTTATTAGATTGATTTCTTTTGAGTCATTTTGTGATGAATTTGGAATTTTTTTAGTATCATGACGCCTCTGGCGCATGGTTCAAGATTCTTTCTTTGTAGATAGGAGGAGGAGATTGGGGCGGAAATAACAACGACGTAAACATAGTAATGTTTTTGTTTATGTTTCTATCTCTTTGAACGTTTGTTTATAGATTTTTGGATTTGTATTGTCTTTTGCAGTTGAAAGATTCAAACTTTATAGCAGTTGAATTTTCCTTTTTCTCTTTTCACCAAAAGCGGGACCTTTTTTTTCCCTTCCTGATTTTGGGTTCTGAATGGATTGATATGGGAATCTTAAGCATCATAGGCATCTCCTTTGGGTGTTCAGCTGCCGGTGAGCGGCTGGTCTTGGCTGCAAGAGAAGGGGATCTTGAGGAAGCCAAGGCTCTCTTAGAATACAATCCCAAACTTGTAAGGTATTCGACTTTTGGTATGAAGAACACTCCTCTGCATTATTCAGCTGCAAATGGCCACCACGAGGTGACATATTCCTCACTATTTATTTCATTGGTTCTGTGCAAAATCCCGTGGCTCATGTTGTTATCTGTGCTCTCCAGATTGTTTCCCTTCTCATTGAATCTGGTGCTAATATCAATTACCGAGACTCTAGTGGCCAGGTGAGAGAATTTTCTTATATATGTTACTGTTGTTAGGAGATATTCGTCATTCTTGTCATTCTGATGTTGCAAAAGTACAATTTATAGATCCACAGATCCAATAAAACGAGATACTTCATGGATTTAGCTTCAGGTTGGAAAGTAGGATAGCTAGACAAGGTTGTTCTAAATGCATTTGATCTTTTCACAGACACCATTAATGCAAGCTTGTCTACATGGTCACTGGGAGGTTGTTCTGCTTCTAGTACTCTACAAAGCCAATGTAATGTTCTGTTTAACTTGAAGATTCCAGCTGAAAAAAATGTACCTAGTTTACATGACAGAAAATGTGCTTGAGTTTCAGATCCACAAGTCGAATTGTCTTAGTGGTGGAACAGCTCTTCATTTTGCCGCTTTGAATGGTCATACTCACTGTATCCGCATTCTCCTTGCTGATTACATTCCAAGCATACCTGAGTTTTGGAATACCATCAGAGCATCAAATAAAGAAGTTTCAGTAATGTACTTTGATGAGGTGTATGTTGAATTCTTATTGGTGTTCCTTGATTACAGTTAGTCAACTGCTGCATTATTATATGTTTTTTGTTTGTACTTTTGTTCATGTTCTTCAGAGCTTTATCCAAAGTCGTGAATAGAAAGGCAGATGGGGGCATCACCGCTCTTCATTTGGCAGCACTGAATGGGCATGCAGAGAGTGTGCAGCTACTTCTGGATGTAGGAGCCTCGGTCTCTGAGGTGACAGTTGATGATGGGTCAACCATTGACTTGATAGGTGATTGTCTTATTCATGATTCAGATCCCTTTTCCTTTTACAGTTTTGTGACTTTGATGGTAATATACAATTGCTATTTGGAGCTTAGTTCATCTATTTAAACTGATGCTCGAATTCGAATTTTCAGGTATGGACATTGAATATTAAGTGAACTATACGAGTGAATGGTTGCGCATTATGATGAACCTAGAGGCATATATAAGTGTATTATAGCTCACAGGTTATGTTGCATCACAAGGCAATGATAAAACAACTACTGATGTATGGCCTTTCAATGATGATGTTTAATGAGGAGTGTCAAAAGCCATGGATTTTTCTCTAGATATTCTAATAAAACGACACCTATTGGCTAACATTTTTAAACCATTGCATCTCCTTTAAGATGTTTTCTCTCGACTGCAGGAGCTGGGAGCACAGTGCTTCACTATGCTGCTTGTGGTGGAAATGCACAATGCTGTCTTGTATGTTCTTATTTCCTTACTTTTATTTGTGCAGTAATCTCCATTTGACTAGTTATATCTTTTTGTGGATGTGCAGATTCTTATATCAAGAGGAGCTAGCTTAACTGCTAAAAATGCAAATGGGTATGCCTTTTGCTGATGAAGTGCATGGGTTATATATGTGTGTGTATCTGCATATATTATATTCTTGGAGGTCTTTATTCTGCTTACTGGCAGCATTACATGATGTTTGCTGGAAATACCAATTCCTGGAGGATGATGCACAATTTCATGTCCATGGGTCAAAGTCTCAAATCTACTGTTGTATACCAAGAAGTAGGCTGGATAGGAAACTATTAATTATCACTAGTTAATATAATATATATTTTTAAAAAATAAAGTTAGAATAATGATATCAACTGTCAGTGCTGATTATGTCTTTTAAATGGGAGCTGAAAACAAATTTTTCTGGTGCCAAAATTTGTTATCAGTTTGTTAAGAAGTGTATACCCATGAAGTTTGTACCTGTATAAAAGCCGGTTTAATGGTCGTATTAAAATTTAATCAGCAGACTTCAATTTTATGTCACATTTCTTCTTCTTTGAGTGTTTCTGCCATAGAATTATCATGTTATTATTAATCTTGCATTAGTCTTTTTAACAACTAGTACCTGGAACTTCTGCTTAGCTCATACTCATTTGCTTCTTCCTCTTTCATATTTATGTTCTGGTCATTCTAGTTACATAGAATCTTCATTTCTGTCATTGAAGTTGGACTCCAGTGATGGTGGCTCGTTCATGGCATAATAACTGGCTTGAGGGTATTCTAAGTAGAGAGCCTGATGGTCAAGCTCGTACCACGCCCTCAAAATACATCTCTCTGCCTCTCAGGAGTATTGTGAAAATTGCTCGGTAAATCTGCAAGTTGTTAATTAAACATTTACACGTATATATCTTTCTAACATTTTGTAAAATCTACCGCTGAACAAACCTATAGACTTCTGTTCTGCCTACTGGTGTCATCATGTTTAATGAATTTGGATAGAGTATAAAATTTGCATTTAATAGTGAACTTTGTCTATTTGTTCTACCTCTCATATGGCTAATGAAGCCATGATTTTCAATTCTGTTATATTCCTATGATGAGCAAGCGATATGTCAAAATTGTAGAACAAAAAAAACAATGTCAAATTAGATTTCATATAATTACCTTATCCCTTTGGAAATAACTTTTCTCAATATCTTCTGCAGCAATGAACTTACCACAAATGCAGTTTCCCATTAGAATTGTTGACTGCATTCAGAGGGTTTCTTTAACTTTCATGAGCGCCTTACTATGTATGGAAAAATGAACTACACGACTTTAGACATTATAATGAAAACTCGGGATAGAATTAATCTGGTTGAGATTAGGTATTTCTCGACATGATCTTTGATAAGCTTATGGTATTCTTCCAGCAATAATCAATGTTTTCAGCTTCCTTTTTCTATAGTTTTTTTTAACAAGTTCTTAAAGCTTTCTTCTGTTCTCACTTCCAGTTCCTTCTCTGTTTTTCTTGGCTTGCAATTATCTTCCATTATTCTTCAAATGAAAGCAATCGTTTTGCATATTCAAGAAATGAATTTTTAACTGGACCTTGACCTAGTTCACCATAAAAAATCCCGTTTAGGAAAGTACTAATGCTGATACAACAATAACAACAACAAAGCCTTATCCCACTAGGTGTTCATAAGATTCGACAGGATTTTATGCTGGCTGTCAGGGCCTAACACAATCTTCCTCCTTTATCCGGGCATGGGACCGGCTATAAAATATAGGCGGAGTTACTAATGCTGATATGGTGAATAAATATGACATTTTGACTTGTGTAGTTATGTTGCTCTCTGAAGTTGCTTGCTTTGTATTGCGTAGCTCTTTTACCTCTAATTGTCTTATGTTTTCTATTGAAAAACTTGCAGAGAATGTGGTTGGAGGAAGACAAAACATGAAACTGATTGCATTGATCCATGTGCTATTTGCTTAGAATCAAAGTGCACAGTGGCTGTAGAGGGTAAGCATCATTGAACTATAGGAAGCTAGCATTTCCTGATGTAGCATTGCACCTTTAGATCAGAACTGAGAACTACCTCCGTAGCAAACTACAGTTTTTTTCTTTATGATTGTAGAATTCAGAACTAAACCATCTTAGGTACTATCTTCTGATTAAACTTTCAAATACTTTGTGTATCACCAACACATTCTGTAGTTTCTGGAAACTTGTAGTTCTGCATTCAGTTATCCTACCTCACATGCTTTTAAGTCTTATAGAAACATATATTTATTTATGGATATATATATATATATATATACATATTTGTATATAGAGAGAGGTCTATTAGGGTGCATGTACACATTTGTATATTCATCATGTGGTCACTCCATCGGAGACATCCGATTAAAACTACTTTGGTTAGGATGACTGAGATTTAATCATCTATGAAGACAAGGTCTAATTTTTAGTTCAAAAATTAGGACCCCATTAAAAACAACTAAGAGACATCCAAGCACCCAACTGCCAAGAAGCAGGAAATCACGTAGGACACCCGCCAGCCCCTTCTCTCTCTTTCGTTGTGCAAGAAGCTGCAGGTCTCTCCTCATTCCATCATGGGACGCTCTCGATCTCTCTCCTTCGCCACGCAGGATGCCGCCAGCCCCTCCTTCCATGCAAGACACCATCAGCCCCTCTTGTCCTTCTTTCCTCTCAGGAAGCCTCCGGGATGATGGATCACTTCTCTCCACGCAGGTCGACGAGGACAACGGATCAGTTTACTTCTCTTTCCGTACCAGTCAATGTCAAGAAGTGTGGATACTGCAATCCAGATGCCCTCTTCCCTCTCACGCTGCATTTCTTTCTCTCTGTATCCATTGGGTTGTTCCCAATGGTGTCTACTCTCGAGAGATTGACTATGTCCTATGGGGTGCGCTGGAGAGATTGGCGATGTCCTAAGTGGTGCACCGGAGAGATCGACAATGTCCTTCGGGAGTGTTCAGAGAAGGAGAGTAAGATTGGAGAGAGAAGAACCGGTCGGCCTCTGAAAATTTTTCATGGTGAACCTGACACCTCCAACAACTGAACCAGAGGTCTATCATCAATGTGATCATAGCACTGCCCTCCAACCTTGAAAGAATGGCTGAGATAGTTGAGTGATCGCAGGGTGTATTATACAAATGTGTGTACACAACCCTAATATATCTCTTATATATATTTATGCATATATGTATGTATAAATATATATGTATATATAACCTAGTATATCGTCTTTGTCATTTGATAGATTTTACCTTCATCACATTTACTTCGTTAGCTTGGATGTTTCTGTATCAGTTTGCAGCCAAAGAATGTGTTGTTCTGTTCAATTTCTTAATCATTCATTTTGTTCTGTGTATTCTGATTTGATATTGTATACTTGATCATGATCCACATTATCGATCTAATGAATTTCTTTCATATTATATGCTGCTTTGAATATTGTGTACTTGGTCATGATTATTCATGTTAATCAATTTAATGACTTCCTATCAATGTTTAGGCTGTCATCACGAATTCTGCACCATATGTGCACTGTATTTATGTTCTATCGATAGCATGACAACTACTGTGCATGGTCCTCCTGGTTCAGTACCATGTCCTCTCTGCCGGCACGCAATTGTCAAGTTCGACAAGCTTTCAGGTACCATTCCAATCAAGGATTTGAGGATGGTCAGCTTATCCACATCCCGCCATGCATCGAGCATAGTTGCGTCAAAATCCGACAACTCCATGGCGAGTGATGTGAGCAAATTTATATCACGGCACAGGCGAATTGTGTGGCATCGTTCCTCTTCCTTTGGATCGTTCAGCTTCCAGCGCTTCCTAAGATATAAGTTCTTGCATCAATCCTAAAATCATAGTCCAAGTTGTAGATGCTACACAGCATACATGTTACATCACACACCATCTCAAGTGATGGAAAAGGCTAAGAACATGTATCCTTTGATTTTTTTTCCTCCTTGTTGTGTGATGTCGTCTGATCATGTGTGAATTGTGATGTTTTGCCATCATCGACCTTTGTAAATTATCAAACACATACATAGAAAAGGATGCATGAGTGTTGTTTCCTTTGGATAATTGGATCGTTCCACTTGCATTATAGGGGGGAAAAGGATGTCTGAGCTCATACGTGAATACACCTTACTACAAGCACTGAACTAATATTTTCTCTATGTGATGTGCTTTTTCAATTAATGATTATTCCTAAAACACTAACTAGCGAAATAATATGAGTGTTATTATCTGCAACAATATGATGAACACGCAAGAGGTGGTGTGTAAAGCCACCAAAACTGTTGGAAGGTCGTGACCAGACAACAATACAGTGATCCGAGTTGACTATGGATCCCTTGAATCTAATGGATAAATTCTAGATAAGGATTGATCTCCTGTTGCGTCCCCGGATCTTGAAAAAGAAGACTATTATTTCTTAAGAAAATGAGCCTATTATTGATCATGTCAAAATCCAAATGTGCTGTCTGATCAAGGAGATGCGATCGATTCATTTCTGTGCAGATTTTTTATAGCTTTTTTTTAAAAAAGAAATATGCAAGTAGTCATGCGATAAATAAATAGCAGCAGGCCAAGTGCACTTGCCGAGGAACCGTACAGCCTCGCACGAAGGACACCCCAAGTCCAGTTGCAGACGATTTGATTAACGCGACTTCACAAGGAATTTGAAGGCGAGAGAGGGGGACCTTCTCTTTCCCTCACATGCATCTTAGCATTTGACAACCATGCTGCATGGTGCATGCACACCTTTTAAATAATGTCTTCCCTCTCTCTCTCTCTCTCTCTCTCTCTCTCTCTCTCTCTCTCTCTCTCTCTCTCTCTCTCTCTCTCTCTCTCTCTCTCTCTCTCTCTCTCTCTCTCTCTCTCTCTCATATTCACGTACACACACATCCTTGAAGATAAGCAGTGATGCACAGGCTTTTTTTTAGCAGTGAAGCACATCCAAGTTTTTTAGCAGTTAATCCAAATATGGTACCGATTTTCACACATGAACAGCGTCCATTTCACTCGACTAAGTCCCACAAATATAGAAGATTAATTCTGTTAGGTGCCGTGTTCTGATATAGGATCACGTGGCACAGGACAGTTCCACTAATTAAATAGACATCGATACTTTGCAGTGGAGATCTCGTTAACAATTTCTTCGTCGTTAATATCAGATTTGGAATTAATTGAGACCAGGGGTGTGTGTGTGTGTGTGAGAGAGAGAGAGGCATGCAGTAGTCAGGGACCAAGTCACAGCATTTTGTTCGCATCCTTCTGCCAAGCTCTTGTCAATATCGATCGTTGAGGTGTATCTGTGGGGAGAGAGAGAGAGAGAGAGCACGAAGATTGGGGAGGGAAGAGGGGTTGAAGGGCGCATGCAGAGAAAGATTGATATTTAGGTAGATCTGCTCCGGTTCTCCCGTTGCAGTCCTGTCATCAGTTTTGGCTCTGTCGTAAGTTCACATGCAGGCACTCGATCTTGTGACTACTTCATCCACAGTCACACACGTAGCCCCCATGAGGCGTAAGACCCTGTGCGTGCCGCCCACCTGCTGCATGCACGCACGCACGCACGCACGCACGCACAGGCACACCGCCCACGAGGATAAGAATCTTAATATGATAACACGGATCATCCCCAGATCTTAGTTTGCTGAAGAAAAAAAAGTGTTTAGCCAATTATAGCTTGAAGTTTCATAGTTGACATGATGAAGTGAAACAACCTTAAATCTATCAACCCTACTCATCGTGCAACTAATAGAGCCACAGATCTCCTTGATAAATGTGCAGAACCGGGGTTACAAGAGTGCTGTAACACGTTTTGCATGTATCGTACGTATAGAATGCGTCGTAATAGACAGCATCATGAGCTTGTGAAGTGAGATGGCCATTTTGAGGAGGAGGGTTCCAAATAATTGTACGCACAGTCCATGTGACTCTGTTGCGCAACTTGGACGCCCCCCCCCTGTAATAATTTTGGATCGGAAGGACGGGGATTAGTCTCTGTCGCTGTGGCCATCATTTTTTGTGTTTTCTTCTGCAACGACTCATTCGCGCATATGCATGCCGCAGGGTATAATTCTTCTTCTTATTAGAAGTGTATGCATGAGGTCACAATATGAACGAGAAGAATCCTTACTCCCTTGCACTTTGGCATATTCATCCACACATCAAACTCCCAAGCTAATACCGAGACTGCATGGATCAATAAATTTTCAGCCTTTATGCAGTTTTTTGTATGTCAAGAATTGAATGCTTTAAAGGTTACTTTTACCTGCTGTTGGGCCTAATATTAACAAGCCATGCATGTTCATCACTATTACCGGTAAAAACTAAAAACAGGAGATGGAGAGAGAGAGAGAGAGAGAGAGAGCAGAAGCCCGTGTTTCAGGGATAAATAAAAGGGAACAATGAGAATGTAATTCTAAGAGGGGAATGCTGCAAGAACATTAACCCAAGAGCAGTTAAAAGGCACGAAAACAGTCCAAGATAGGAGTCAACAAGGTGAGCAGTGGTTTGACAAATCTTCCCCAAGAGTTGCTACTATGAACGCGAATCCAAAAGGATTGAAAGGGTGGTTGCCTCCCCTAATGATTCAAACCCGCAGGGATGCATGCCTTTGCCGGGACAACCGGGAGCCCCATCCATGTGTCTCCATGTGTTCGCGTGATTAAAATTTAAATCGACCACCCAAATAGCTAGGGACGTCTCTCTCTCTCTCTCTCTCTCTCTCTCTCTCTCTCTCTCTCTCACTCACTCTTATTGCAATTCGACAAATATATCTAAGGCATACTAGGATTCACAAAGGATATTGATTTTTTTTTCAGATATCAGAGAGACTTCTGACTATTCAAAGTGGGATATGGAGGGAAATTATAAATGTGGACAAAAATCTAGTAATGAAAAGTGGGATTCAAAATGAAGAATCTAACTCTTCAAAGTATTCTTGTGATAAGAAAATGGAACTAGAAGTGGCAAATTATTCGCCTAGGATAAAAAAGGAGCTGTATAATTCCATTGATATGAATATTTTAAAATTTGTAGTTCATTGTTTAGTAAAATGGAACTTGGGTGGGGAATAAATAATACAAGAATTCGAGTCTTCATACATAAAGTAGAAGTGTTAATTATTCCGAACTCGAATTATCTTATCATTTTTTATGATCCAATCAATTCAAACCAACAACAAATGTGTGCAGGTCACTACTGTTTCATAGGATGCCGATCTCGTCCGTCAAAACACCCAAAGTTGCAAAGAAGGTCTCACGTTGGGCTGCGAGCTTGTAACCAAACACAGACAAACACGCACGTCACGTACATGCATGCATGCATGCATCCGTGCAGCGATGTTACTAAGCTCACTGCGGGCACAGCGCTTTTATTCGTTGGCCTCGGTGCTGTTGCAGGTACAACACGATCTCTTTCTTTGGAATAGGAACATGAACATGCATGCATGACTGGCTACTTCACTTGATCGAGAGCTAGTCTTAAGCTATAAATACCTAATTCACGAGCTGATCTGTAATAATCTTCCGATTAGTATAAGCCTAATGCACTATATGCACGTTAAAAAACTAGATGCCAAATGCACATGATATCAACATGCATGCCATAACTTTGACTCTTCTCGTAAGCTTTCAGCAGACAGCAGACTGGCCATGTTTCATCCACACACAATTATCTAACTTTTCCGGACATGCAAAACATCGCTAATTCATGTGTCAAACTATACGTATATAGAGAATTATGGAATGGGTGGCAGCCGATCATAGCTTGAATTTAAACAAACTGCGCCGTTCTAGGAATCTAGCATTGTATATATTATCATCTTCTTTTATTTTCTCTCTACAAATGGAACAGTTTGAAGAACATGCATGCATGCAGAATCGCAGATATCACAAGTTTGCTTTTGGTTTCCATTCCATGCGTTTGGCAATATCTTATCACGTAAAAGTTCGGGTAGATGATATATGCAGGTAGCTAATCTTAATTAACGTGGAGGAAGCAACCATTAATTCTAAGTTTAAGAAAAAAAAATAAAAATCTGTGTTAGAAGGTAAAACTAAACAGACGAGGGTCAAAAGGACACATTTATGTACTTACAGTCACAAGCCATCGATGCAAAGAAAATGAGCCTGGAACTGCGCGGGGGGGAGGGGAGGGGTCAATCATGTGGAGAGTGCTCCCAAAGGTTACAAGCCCCTCCCTCCATGTGGACACCATGTGAGATTTCATTTCCCCTTTTCCCAAAGCCAAGTGAGTGTGTGTGAGAGAGAGAGAGAGGCCACTTCCAAGTTCCATCCATTACTGATCACCATGTTCCCCGGATCCTGCTAATTTACTTTTCCTTGCGGCACCCCAATCATGGAACTTAGTTAACCTCATAGCATACATCGCCCTCAAGCCAATGGCCAAAACAAGAACCACCTTGTGGTTACCTTAATACGCTCCCATATAGTATTTACGCGAACTGATCTTGAAATCTTCAAGTTACCATCACTTGTGTAAACAGCTGCACTCTCATCAACAGGAACCTTAATTCAAGACTAATTAGAAATGTAAAAGAAGCACACAAGTGTTGCATGTGACGATCTCTCAAGTACTCCATCTGTAAAAAAAAAGGCTTCCTTAAATTCATGGCATCTTTTCGTAAAGAAGGTTTACACAGAGATGAGTTATCTGCAATATGTAAAAATTATGTGCTTTCCGCGTCGTGTAATATTATCTTCATCCCTGTAGGGGTATATAGTTTTTGTGACAGTGGACCTTGGCCACCATGTGCATGCATGTGGTCTGTCTCTTCTCAGTAGGGACCCCTCTTCCTCTGTCATCTCCCTCTCCTCCTCCTCTCTCTCTCTCTCCACCTCCCTTTCCACGACCCAAGAATGAACTAGTTTCTAATCTTATGTATCCACGATCCAATCCACGCTTGCTTCTCTGTTAAGCGCCCCCCCTCCCTTGTTTTGTTTGGTTCTTTCCATTTTTTTCTGTCACAGGGAGCCTTTAAATCCTCGCCCACATTTTTAAGTGCATGAGCCCCATTTCCCCAGCTCTATCACTTCTCCTCACTCACTCAAATCAGAGTACACTCCACATGTGATGACAAATCCACCACTTCACATGCATGCCCTCATGCATTATTAACTGTGTGATCCCATTTTCTTAATTACCTTCCTTAAAACCTTCAGATAGTTGTAGGTGAGGGAGAGTGAGAGGGGGAGAGAGATAGAGAGGCAAAAAACAAAGGAATAAAAGGCATAGGACCTCCTCAATGAAATAATGCCACATGCAATGCTTTTAAGAAGAACCCACTTTAGCCATTCTTCAAATGTAGCTACTTTGGCCTCTTCCTTCTCGCTCCCCCTGCCTTCTATATGAGCAAAGCAAACCTTTAACTCGTCTCCTCACCATTCGCATAGTCTTCCGGGCACCGCAGCCATGCAGGTCCCTAACTCGTTCAAGCTGGTCTTCCTCAGGCAAATGCTGCTGGGCGTTCGTGTGTCCGCCCTCTCCTCGAAGGGGGGCATGAGCCTGCAGGAGAGGAAGGACGCCGTCAAGCTCTCGGCCGACGCGGCCATGGCCTTGGCGCGAGGAAGCACCAGATGGACCCGCGGACTCATAGCCAACCTCTCGAAAGACGAGAAGAACAGGTCGCGGCTCCAATGCATCCTCGGGAAGGAGTTCGAGAGGTTAACCAGACCGTGTTACAATCCGCAGAAGATCTTGCGGTGCAAGAAGATTGTGAGGAGGAGTTTCAAGGTGTGCTCCGCGAGGAGGAAGAGTCTGAGCCCGCCGCACGACGTCAAAGGTGGCAGCCGCTGCAGTATTCTCGCCAGGACCATAGTGAAGAAGAGGACGCAGGTGCTTAAGAAGCTCGTTCCGGGGGGCGAGAACATGGATGGCTTCTCCCTGCTGGATGAAACATTAGATTACGTTGTGTCTCTTAAGGCTCAAGTGGATCTCATGCAACACCTCGTAAGAGCTGTGGAAGCCTCAAAGCTCAAGTGAGTTCACAAGCATTGCTCTTCCTGTTCTTTAATCTGTTCCCCTGTTTCAATATTATTGCCCACATTGTTCTTTCCTGCAATCTATTCTGTTCAACATTTGTGAGGCGTTTCTCTTGTTCCGCGTTTCCAAACAGGCCTCATAACAGATGCACAATGCAAGAAAGGCTTGCTTCATCTGTCAGCAAATGAAGGTTTTTTTGGGGGGTGATGAAGAAGGTTGCTGGTGTGAACTTTTGATGCTAACGACTCGAGAAAAAGTCTCATAAATCGCTCAAAGTGGAGCATGAATCACCAGAGGAAACCATGGATTAGAAGTGGTGCTTGCTTAAATGCCTTGTTTTGTTTCTCTGATCCCCTGGAATCGGTGGAGGTTTAGGAAGAAATCAGAGGTCGTCCCACAACAAGTGTGTGATTTTTTTCAGGTTGTACCTTAAGAGAGAGGAGAGACTAAGAGGTAGATATGGTACTCCTTTGCTAAGTGAACTATGTTGTTAGCTATTGTAATTATTGAACATATGGCTATTACGCGAGATGTCTCTCAACTCTTAAGATCTAAGAACAGGAACATAACCCGAACAAAAGATTCAGGTAACGTTGTCGACGTTAAGAAAATCTTTACGTTAACTATGAACTATTTAACAGAGTTGCATTCCACGTCTGTCAAAAATATTGAGTAAAGAGCAAAGGCAGCATGTCTTATTTTTTGTTTTTGAATCCACAATATTGTCTTACTAACTTTACTTGGCCGACTACAATTTTGTATTCAAACATCACCTTTTGTCAATCGGATTGATGCCATGACCGATATTAACTGGTAAAACGGTCGAACAGATTAGATTGGCAGATCTGTTCTTTTCCATTCACTGCAACAGCTGTTCAGATGTGCAAAACTTGATAACTCAGCAAGAATGCCAGATTTCTGATTCACCTTCACCAATAAAAGTCTCTCCAGTCATCTTAATTTGTTTTCCTACGATGTTGGAAGCTATCCACTTGGAAATTAAACAACCATGTAATCATGTATACACTTAGTGCAACAATTAATCTGATAGAAGTTTGACAGTCCCCTGTTTCACCCGCTATATATAAGATCTAAGCCGGACAGTCAGATCAACAATTGTGTAACAATAATTATGGACAGACTAAAAGGACGATGTATTGATGTTGATGATTTATTATCTGATTACTCTAATTCATAAACTGATGTGCATTCTGCACTCGTGATCTTTGTTCACCAGATAATCCATGTAGTGCTCAGATCTGTGCATGTAACATGTGATGACTTCTAAATCACCTCATTCAGGCCCCTTGGTTGAACCTTCTTTGTCTTGTATTAGTCAGCAACAAAACAGAAATCATGAAAAAATAGAGTAGCATTTGGCCTCCTTACACCAGAAAAAAAATGTTGCTAATTCCTAGTCATATTGCAGGTATTCTAAGTCTTGACTGAAACTTATATGCTTATCAATGGCTGCTTTTAGTTGCATAACAGCACAAGAGTTTATAATTATGAGTTTGCACCAAGATTTCATGCTCAAGCTAGAAAAAGAAGAAAAGAGGTTTAGCCAGAAACAGTTTGCAGTGGACAACCATAAATAGATACCGAGCTACGCCATCACACCTCGCAACTGCAAATGCAACAACCACAGCCGCAGTGAATGGCAAACATTGTACCGTCTTTTCGTCTGAACCACAAAAATTCACAATGGCGAACATTGCAGAGTACCCGCTGTCTTGAATTGGGGCATGTAGCCCACAACCACCAGCCTTTCAGTGTCTCATCCACCTCCCCCATCAACTCCTCAGTAATTTATCCAGAAATGAAGAAAGGAAAGCAAAAGAATCAAACAAATCCGAATTACTTACCACAATGAGAAGTAAAGCAAAGAAAAATGTCATTAATTTACAGGGAAATGAATTGTGAAACAAAGAAAGAGTTTGAACACATCAAGTTATAATTAAAAAAAAAATAAAAGGAATCGAATCTATAACAGGGAGGGAACACAAGTACATGAGCGTCACTCTCAGATATATAGTATGATCTGCTGTGGCAATAACGTGGAGTGTGGCCTCTCGGTGCAGACTGCAGAAAACAGATGAGCTTTTATAGTGCAGTACGCAATCTGTTATTAGGAAATGGCCAAAGCAGAGAAGCGCACAAGTTGCGGTTTTTCCGACACTTGGGAGGCAAAGGCAGCAGGATGCTAAGATTCTTGCAGTATTCGTTCACAGCGACCGGCTACTTGTTGTTTATCTTTTTTCATATCTACTTCCGTATCAATGTTCTTTTTTCTTGATTGTAGTGCAGAGTTTGATCGTGGATTTCTTCTTCGACGACGCAGATCGAGCAGCCTCGGCTTGACATTGATTTGCAATATGATCAGGCAAGTTGGAGACTGTTTGGAGTTTATGGGGTGTTTGTTTAGTTGGAATCCTATCCAATTGCTCTCGAATACTATTAGGAGCACGAGAGAAATCATGCACCTCGAGAAAGTTCGAGAAATTTAAGGCAACGCAGAGTTTTATTAGATGAAAACAAAAGATGATTGCACGAGAGAAATTATACACCGCGAAAAAATTCGAGAAATTTAAGGCGACGCAGAGTTTTATTAGATGGAAACAGAAGAGAATTACAAGATCAGATTGACGTCTCTTTGGACCCTCTAGAAAATTTATATAGGCACTTCCTTTAATAGATGATAGGAATTAGAGACCCACTAGGACTCTATATTGATCCCAAAAATAGGGCATCTATCTTGTAATAAGGAAATAAATCAATTCCTTAACAATCTCATGATAAGAAAATATACAGAATATGTTAGGCACGTTTTCTTTTACTTCTTTGGATCCAAACAGATTTTCAGATAAAGTAAGATTCAAGGCATTAATTAACAAATCTCCACCTTGAATTGAATTCTACAATCAGATATCTAATACTCTATGTCGTCGCAAGTCCTGTTCTAATTTTGCACATGCGATAGCATACTTGTAGCTTGATATGGCGATTCCACGAAATGCATATGCAACCATGTCCTCAAAGTTATAATGCTTAGGAGGACCTACTTGCCTGCGAGCATATCCTGCAGCTAGACTTGTCATTGCTTCTTCTGCTTGCTCCTCAGACTCTGGTTGTTCAACATGATGAGATTCTTCTGGCCCATTCTGAATTGGAGTTAATCCAAACTCCACATATTTGTTGACACCCTTCTCTACGGAGTCAACAACATCTGATTTCTGCTTGAGCATAGACATCTCATCAAAGGATATATTTCTACTTTGAATAACCTTCTGCTATGAGGGAGACCAAATTCTGAAGCCTTTTACGCCTGCACCATATTCCACAAAAACTTCTTCTTTGGCCCTCGGTTTCAACTTTCCTTCGTTGACATGATAATATGCTGGACAACCAAAGACTTTCAGATTAGTATAATTAGCAGAGTTTTCTGACCATACCTCAATGGAAGTCTTCAGATCAATCACGATTGCAGGACTCCGATTGACAAGATAGCATGTTGTGCTAACAGCCTCATCCCAGAATGACTTGTTCAGACCAGAATTAGAGAGCATGTACCGTGCCCACTCCAGAAGAATTCTGTTCATGCGTTCTGCTACACCATTCTGCTGTGGTATATCTCTGACGATGTGATGTTTCGCAATGCCTTCATCCTTGCAGAATCGATCAAATTCATATGAACAGAACTCCAAGCCGTTATCAGTACGAAGACGTTTTATTTTTCTTGATGTCTGATTTTCCACCAGAGTCTTCCATTGCTTAAAAGCTTCAAATGCCTCGCTTTTGTGCTTCATCATGAATACTCATGTCATTCTTGAGTGATCATCTATCACTGATAGGATGTATCTAAAACCTCCTAGCGATGAAACACGAGAGGAGCCCCAACAGTCAGTGTGGATGTAATTGAGTGTTGCCTTCGTCTTGTGCACGGCTTTGCTAAATTGATGTCATTTTTTTTGTTAAAAACACAATGCTTGCAGAATCCGATTTCAGATATCTTCTGACCATTCAGAAGATTGCACTTGTTGAGGATGTCCTGACTCATATGTTCAAGTCGCATGTGCCACAACTTGGATGCTTCTGATTCTGATTTGGATGAACTACCTACTACAGACACGTCAGAAATTACTATGCCTTGTAGTATGTACAAGGACTTTTGCCTGACTTCTCTCATGACTTCAACATCACCCTTGGTGATCGTGAGAACATCTTCTACGGCATCCATCCGACATTCTTTGTAGTCCAAAACTCCTAATGATATCAAATTTTTCTTCAGTTGCAGAACATGACGGACCTCTGTCAATGTCTTCACCCGATTGTCATGAGTTCTGATCTGAATTGAGCCAATTCTAACTATTTTATAAGCTGCATCATTGTCCATGATGACGTTTCCGCCATCAATATTCTGTTAAGTTGAGAACCACTCTTTGTATGGAATCATATGATAGGAACATCCTGAGTCGAGAATCCAATTCTCTTCTGAACATATCTGATCAGACATCATGAGAGCCAAATCGTCATCAGATTCACTATTCTGGTGAGCTATTGCAGCAACCGTGTCTTCCTTCTTCTTCTTAGGGCAGTCATTCTTTCAATGACCAGGTTCTTTGCAATAGTTGCAGATGTCCTTCGGATTGACGTTCTTCTTCGACTTACCTTTTTTAGAGTTTGTCTTCTCTACGGTTGTTACCACCCTACGACCTAAATCTCTGCAGAATTTCCAAATGCCCTATGCCGAAGTTCATGAGTATGGAGACTCGATCTTACTTCTTCCAGACTTATAGTTTCCTTCCCAATAATAATAGATTGAACAAAATTCTCATATGATGGAGGAAGCGAAACTAACAAAATTAGGGCAGCATCTTCATCCTCAATCTTCACATTTATATTTCATAATTCCATCAACAGAGTATTCATCTGATCAAGATAATATTCCAGAGGGGTACCTTCTTGCATGCGGAGGCGAACAGACGTTGCTTCAATAGCAACTTGTTGGTCAAAGACTTGATCATGTAGAGACTCAAGTTTCGACAACAGACCGGCTGTTGTGTCCTGATCAGCGACTTCGATAATAACCTCTTCTTGTGTCGCCAAACTTGCGAGGTCGGACTCCTTTTCTTTGCCCTTCGAGTCTCCCTCGTTTGGTTTATCCTTCGGCATGTTCGCGAGCGGCGCTCAGATTCCTTATTATTTCAGAAGTGCCTTCATCTTGATCTTCCAGAGACTAAAATTATTTTTGTCCCGTGAATTTTTTGATGTTCACGTTGTACGATGCCATCTCTACGCTTGATGGAGGATCGACGATGAAGCCTCGCTCTGATACTAGTTTGTTAGGATTTCTGCACGAGAGAAATTATACACCGCGAGAAAACTCGAAAAATTTAAGGTGACGCAGAGTTTTATTAGATGGAATAAACAGAAGAGGATTACAAGATCATATTGATGTCTCTTTGGACCCCTAAGGAGTTTATATAGGCCCTCCCTTTAACAGATGATAAGAATTAGAGACCCACTAGGACTCTATATTAATCCCAAAAATAGGACACCTACCTTGTAAGAAGGAAATAAATCAATTCCTTAACGATCTCATGATAAGGAAATATACATAATATGTCAGATAGGTTTCCTTTTACTTCTTTGGATCCAAACAGATTTTCAGTTAAAGTAAAATTCAAGGTATTAATTAACAGATACTCTAATGGCAACGGCAAAAAAATTGTTTGTGATTCAAGAAAGAATGTTTAATATATCTTGCCGTAGATCTAGTATATAAAATTCACCATCAATGTGATTCTACAACTCCTAGAGGATTTGTATTGCACAACAAAGAAGTGAAAAGCATGGAAGAGTCTATTTACCCTTAAATAAGACATCGATTTTGATTTCTTAGATATGTAGGATATCCTACCTGCATTGTGGGTGTTTCTGATAATTGACGACTTCGTGATTATTGTTGTAGGATGAAGAGGGAGGGTAAATTGATGTATAAATTTTTTTCCTAAAATCAATTTAGGAAAGTCAATAAAATCGATCACAAGCAAATAACGATAAAGAGTAAATGAGATATAAGGAGCAAACAAAAAGAAGCATGATATATTGACGAGGTTCGGTCTCAACTCTTTGGTCTACATCCCCGCTCTGATTTTTCGACCTCGAGATCGTCGGAGATTTACTATTTTTCTCTTTTTTTGTTAGAAGAGAATAACTCTTTTTACATCATACGTCTTCTTCTCTGCTCAAGAAGCAAAGCACATCTCTTCTTATAAAGAGCTCTCAACTTCACTAGATCAGAATAAAATGATTCTCTCCAACTCTCTTCTTTTACAAAATATGCTCACACTAAAAAATTAGAAAAGAAAAGGATGAATTTGCAACTTTAGATTTAAGAACTTGAAAGGAGCTTTTGGGTAAATTACACGATTTGTCCCCAACTTTGAATCGTTTTTAAATCAGAACCTCAACTTTAATTTTTAACTAGAACGTCCCTCATCTTTGATTTTCTTGCACGATTAATCCTCCTAACCGGTGATAGTGAATTTTTCGATTATCTTGCATACATGATCGTCTTTCTTTTTCATTCATGTCATTTAAGTCATCTCCCCATTAAAAAAATTTAAAAAATAAAAAAATTAGGACCGATGGTCCCCAATAAGTGAGATTGGCAGAGGGGGGCCGCCGCCCCCCTCTTCTCCCTCACCGCAAGAGGAAGAAAAAGGGGGCCGGCGAGCCCCCATGTGCGACGGGCGAACTCGCACAGGGGGCTCATCGGCCCCCCTTTTCTTCTTCCTCGCGCGCGGCAAGGAAGAAAGGGGGGCGGCGAGCCCCCTTGTGCAAGCTCGTCGGCGGCCCCTCTCTTCTTTCTTGCCGCGCGCGAGGAAGAAAAAAGGGGGGCATGCGAGCCCCCTATGCGAGTTCGCTCGTCGGCGGGGGGCGTCGGCCCTCTCGGGCTAGTCCTAACTTTTTTTATTTTTATAATACATTTTAATGAGGAAAGGATATGATGTGGATGACTTAAATGACATGGATGAGAGAGAAAAATGGCCACGTATGCAAGGTAACTGGGAAATCCACTATCATCGATCAGGAAGACTAATCGTGCAAGAAAATCGAAGATGAAAGACGTTCTGATTATAAATTGAAGTTGAGAAACTAATTTGAAAACGACTCAAAGTTGAGGGATCAATTGTGTAATTTACCCAAGGAGGTTTGGAGTGATTTTGCCTGCTTGGATAATCTTCTTTCAGGCTTTGACACTCATTTTATAAATTTCTTTATTGTGTTAAAAAAATCTTATATAATTTTCTCCTAAAAAAATAGTCATTACTGTTCATTTTAGCTAGTGATCAGTACGATCGACCGGTCAATATGACCGTTGCGCATTGTTTTCTGCTATATCGGTTGTTCAGTCGACCGGTCTATCGATTGATTTCTTGATCGTCATGATCTCGATATTTCTGAAATTCATCTTTGCGTTGATCGGTCCCTCGATCGGTTACTTGACCATCATCGTCTCATCATTTCTTGAACTGATCTTTGAGTTGATTGGTCGACCAGTTCCACAATCGGACCATCGACCGGCATAGTCTCAACATTTCTTGAACTCATTCTTGTATTGGTTGGTCGACTTATCTGACGACCGATCCATGGATCGATTGTCATCTTCTCAGCATTTTTTGGGGTTAAATTTGTAACAAATAAATTTGCTAGCAAGTACACTAATCGTATCAAGTAATAAAGTAGAGAGTAGAATGTCGAACCCACGAGGAAATAGTTAAATCTAATCTATCCTAATAACCCACTAATAGAAGAAAATGGTGTTGTGATATGAAAATAAAAAATAAAGATGCAAAAAATTAAATAACAAAAAATAAAATAAATTGATGTTGAGCATTAAGATTATGGATGATTAATGATGGTGATTAACTAAATGAACAACTATGAAGATTGAATTATAACGATGATTAATATATTCCGTTCTTGAGACGGATTAAGATTACTTAAATTATTGACCTCTACGTTGATGAAATCAAACTAACTTAAGTCCTGCAAAACTTAGGATCTCAAACGCTGAGTTAACCTTCAGTTAAGAAAGATATTAAAATGCATTAAGTTGTAAGTCCTAATCTAACAGTTATCACTGGGTAAAAACTGATAGACCGCACAAAATCAAGTACAAACGATGAGTTACAAGATTTGTGTTATGATTGCTTCAACTCTCAAATTAAAAATGGATTCACCGAAAATTATTAAATCCTAAAACTAACCACCTCATATCTATTTTGTAGTCTTATTTTAGAATATAATAACCTCAGTAAAAAAACATTAAGCACAACAATCATAATCAAAAGTTATTGAAATAACTATATTAATTCAAATCTAACAGCCGAGTTCATACAATTTTTTCGAAAAGATTATTAATATCTATTACAGAATTAATAAGCATAAAAAGTATGGATAAAGAGCATCCAAACAATAATTAGAAGACAGAATTCTTCATCTTCGATGATCTCTCGATCACTGCAAAACACACGCGCTGAGTTGCTTTGCAGTTTTTTCCGAACAAACACCGAAAAACTATGAAATTCATCTTCTGCAATGTAGCATGACTCCCAAGATGCAAGCATATCCAAGAACCACAAGTACACATTTTTCTATCTCTTAGGGCCTCTATTTATAGCGTCCAGAGGTCCCAAAAGTTTTCGTAGAGTTTCGATTTAATTCAAGGTATTTTCATGTCAAAATAAGTAAATTTGGAATAAACTTTGATAGGTTTTTAAAACTATCAAAAGCTCCTTCAAATCTGACTAAAATAGGCTTAGGATAATGTTTGGGTTCAACATGAACTTGAAATTCTCAAGAAAAGTCAAAGAAATCTCGAAAATAGCCTTCGTAACGGCCCATAACACCTCTGTAACGGCCCTAATATGATTTTTCACGGTCTGTAACATTGATTTCATGGCCCTAATAGTGTTTAAATTGGAGTAAAAGTTGGATTTTAGCGGCCCGTAACATCCTGTCACGGCCCGTAACTCGGGCAAATTTTTAGTTCAAAACTAGGCATTTTAACGGGCTGTAACAGGTTTTTCACGCCCCTACTGCTACGACCGTGAGTCGCATTCAATTTAGCCCTGACAATCTCCACTAATTTGTGATTTCTGGCTCCGTTTTAACTTCTATTTGAGCGTGATTTGTTTCTATGGCTTCGTGACTCGATTCTCTTACTTTTTCTGCAATAAAATATAGAATTTGGATAGATTTTCATTTTTATAAAATTAAAGCGAATAAGGTCCAAGAGTGATGCATGCTATATGAAAATGAATCGAAATGTGATTAAATGCATGGCTAATTATATGTTATATTTTGCATGCATCAAACTCCTCCAATCTTAGATACTTGCTTGTCCTCCAGAAATGTTCAAAGCAAAGCTACAACCAAAATGATTAATCATCGCTTCCACCATGTCACTCAACTATTCTTCTTAGTACTAAATTTTATGCATCCATCGCCTAAGTGTCTTACTACTTTCTATAATAACCCAACTTTATGAAATTTCTGAGTGAAAGACATTTTTAAACTCCTCCAAATTCAGCTCTGAGTAATAAGAAAATAATTATTGAAAATAAAAATATCAATGTTGAATATACAAGTGTAACATGAGTTTTTATTCATTTATTGCTTTTATATTTCTTCATATTGAAAATTTTCATCGTTATACATTTTTTCACTTCTTTTTATTGTAACCTTCGTTCATTTATTTGGTACTCATGTGCTTCTCCATATTGCGCAAGGTGGTTCATGTAACAGGCTTTTGATCGACGGATTTCAGAGCAGTTGTCCTTAAGTCATTAGACATGAATCCCCTATGGATCTAATTACCCGAACACACCAAGGTTCCGGATAACACCTTTTTGTACCTCATACTTTTTGGGGCTCCACTAGCCCTCTTTTATATATAATGACAATTTTATATGAACTTATTTATTTGTTAGCTCAACTACACTTGAATGTTCAACAAGGATATAATTACTATCAAGATAGTATATATAATATAAATATAAAAATGAGAGCATGAACAGGAATTGTCGTCAAACATATATAATTTCACTAAGCAACTTTCTTCAAACCAATTATCCAACATGAAGGCGATAAATGATAAAATAATAATACTTCAAATTTTGTTAATTAACAGGATGTCCTTGAATAATGCTTGAAAAATAAGTAAATATTAATACATGAGAAAATAAGATGTAATTTTCAATTATGAAAAACATTTTTTCTGATGATTTTTTTAATATAAATGCAAGTAAATATGCAACTGAAACATTAAGAGAATGCATGCTTGCAATGCAGTATAAAAAGACATGACATGATGTATGAAATTGCAACCCCCCCCCCCCCCCCAAGCTTGAACTCAACACTGTTCTCAGTGTTGGAAATCAAACTTGTAGGACTTCAAATATATGATAATGAAAAATATAAACATAGAAGAGGAAACAAAACAGCTTGATTTGTCTCGAGTCGATGGATGTTGCAGCTGTAAGAAGAATCCTGGTGTTCTTGGCCGATATAAATTCGGGCGTCTCTGTTTTCTACTTTTTTTCAATTCCGAGGAGGCAATTTTATTTTCCCTTTCTTTCTTCCTCTTCTTTTTTTCAATGTTATTCACTATTACTATGGATCGTTATGAGTGGATAACGACCGATGAGATGATGTTAAAGAATTGTATTGAAGAGGTCATGAGCCTTCTGACAATTAAACGAGTCATGATATGCAAATCAAGGCCCTTGCAGTGATGATGAAGAAGATTTGCAGATGGTTACAGGGCTTGGTAGCTTGCTCACGGCCTTCGGCAGATGCTCACGGGTCGTGAGGATCTAGTTATGACCCGTTATGAGTCATCTTCTTCCTTGTTCGCTCTGTGGTTGTCGAAGTTTGTGGATCCTTGACATTTCTACTCCAGTTGTTGGGGTGCCAGAGGGAGTCGCCGAGAGTTGATGAACTTTCGACGTCATTGCTGGACGGTCGACTTGGGATCATCGACATCATGGAAATCCCTGTCGGCTTGGAGTAAGTCAACCGGGACGGTAGACAGAGTGTCAGAGTGTGAATGAATCACCGGTGATGGAGAAGAAGATCGTGATGGCCCGCAAATGGCGAGCTGCCGACATTGAAGAGGCCGATGCATGAAGGTCGTCGGGGTTCCTTGCCATTGGTGGACGTTGATGCCTGACGGTCGGAGAGGAAGAACTACTAGATGATGGGACGTGAAGGAGAGCCGGTGATGTCATGAATCATAGCTCACGAGCCTACATAAATAGAAGAGGTGAGGGTGTGTTACAGGCTTAAACTCGTAAACGGCCCATGAGGATAATTTACTGCCCTATGATGGACATGACGCCCCGTGCAAGTTTTGAAAGAGTCGTGAATCGAGCTCAATTAGGCACAAATGTGAGAATCAACTTACTTAGTGTCATGACGAAGTGATAACGGTCCGTGAAATTGGTAAATTACTCACTGTAAGAGCCTACAGTGTCGTGACTGACATTGTAAGAATCACCTAATGACTCGTAAATAAAGAGTATGTACTTGAAAATTCATTGTAAGACCCGTGAATGTCATGTAATGGCTCGTAAAAAGGTCTATGAAACTCGACAAAACTACTATGAGCCTCGTGAAACAAATCTTACGCTCCATGAAATTTAAAAGTTTGAAATATGGGCTATGTGAGACCCATGAACTACAGATGACGGTCCATGAAGTATGAAATATATGAAATAAAGTACTGATTGTATCGTAATAACCTTATAACGACGCGTGAGGTTTTATATACGCCCCGTGAAAAGTGGATAACAACCCGTGAAAGATAAAAAAAATTTGTGAAATTTTTCAGGGCATTGAATTATAGCTTGTGACCTATAGGGACTTGTTAAAATAAAAATAACAAAAGGAACTAATTAAGGATACTCAGCAACTAAGATAATCAAACTAACTAATCTAACAAAAACTAAGTTAATTCAAACTAATTTATGCGAAAGATTTAAACTAATAAGTTTAAGGATTGAAAATGAGTAGTTCTAAGTTTAAAGTCCCTAGCTAGACTTTGATATGGTATATGCTAAGACTAATAAGAAATTATCAATTAAAATAATATAAATAGATATGAAATTAAGGAACGATCTCACCGGGTTTAATTAATGTGATCAGGAATGCTTGTCGTGGTGAGCCTAAGCACATGTGATGTTGGATGATGCCTACGTTTATGATTTGATGTCATCATCCGGTGGTGGCAGCTCTTCATGTACAACAGCCTTTTGAAGTGAAATTTGAGAGGTACTCTGCTGATGAGCATGGATCGTTGAGTGATTCTTCGGTCACCACTGGACTATTGTAGCTAGAGAAGATTATGTTGATGTCGGAGAAGTAATTTTCTCCCTTATAGATGTTATGGATTGTGTTGATATGTTGGAGGAGATGTGCATTGTTGAGCAGCCAACTGAAGGTGATTTGCTCTTCTTTTTCGACGGTGGTTGAATTGGAGACAACAATGTAGGATTGACAGGAACTTCCAAAGGCGGGCCCCTCCTTTGAACCTTCCCATTATGTATTTACTTGTCTCCTTGACACGACATCGAGTCGTCGTTGTCCTTGTTGAAAAATTTGCTTATGGGTGCCATGAATATTGATAATGGCACGAGCATGAGATGACCTTCGGATTCTCTTCGATGTGCCTTGGACGTTCAGAAATTAGAAAATTCAATTTTACAACTTCATTCTTCGGCGCATGAAATTTTGATTCCAAAGCCTCGAACTTGAGTTCATTGTTGAATAATCGAAGTGAATCATTGACTTCAATTTGCTTCTGAATTTTGGATAATTGAGACTCCAAATTCTGGATGTGTAGGTCTTGCATTGTTAATCTTCTTTAAATTGTTGTGACAAATTGACCAATCATGTCATGTTGTGAATTTGTCTCTCCGAATTTTTGATTTGATAATTTTGAGTGGAGAGCTTTTTCAGCAAAGAATTTAATAACAGATGAATCTCGAAAAATCTCGTCATTCTTTACTTGTTGAGGCTTCTTCTTTTTGCTTTGTCTTGACGATGATATCTCAATGTGAATCCCATCTTTCTGGACAGTAAGGATATTTTCCTCAACTTATTGGTTTGTTATCATTTTGTTCTTCGTCGTTGAGGTGTCAAGATGTGCTCGTGATGATGTTGTGTACAAAATATGTCACTGAAAAACGTACACAACACTAAAAGAAAATTTGAAGTAAAATAGAAAATAACAATTCTCAAAGTACTTTATACAAGAGTTATGAATATAGTTCCCCGGCAACGGCGCAAAAATTTTGACGCGTTAAATTTTTAACAAATAAATTTGCTACCAAGTGCACTAATCGTATCAAATAATAAATTAGAGAGTAGAGAGTCGAACCCACGAGGAATTAGTTAAATCTAATCTATCCTAATAATCCACTAAGAGAAGAAAATGGTGTTGTGATATGAACATAGAAAATTAAGATGTAGAAAATTAAATAACATAAAATAAAATAAATTGATGTTGAACCTTAAGATCATGGATGATTAATGATGACGATTAAGTAATATGAACAATTATGAAGATTGAATTATAACGATGATGAATAGATTCAATTCTTGAGATAGATTATGATTATTTAAATTATTGACCTCTACGTTGAGGAAATCAAACTATCTTAAGTCTTGCAAAACTTAGGATCACAAACGTTAAGTTAACCTTCAGTTAAGAAAGATATCAAGATGTATTAAGTTGTAAGTCCTAAACTAATAGTTATTCTCGCTGGGTAAAAACTGTTAGACCGCACAAAATCAAGTACAAACGATGAGTTACAAGATTTGTATTATGATTGCTTCAACTCTCAAGTTAAAAATGGATTCAGTGAAAATTATTAAATCCTAAAACTAACCACCTCATATATGGTTTGTAGTCTTATCTCAGAATATAATAATCTCAGTAAAAAGCATTAAGCACAATAATCATAATTAAAAGGAACTGAAATAACTATATTAATTCAAATCTAACAACTGAGTTCATGCAGTTTTCTCGATAAGATTATTAATCCCTATTACATAATTAATAAACATAAAAAGTATGGGTAAAGAGAATCCAAACAATGATTAGAAGATAGAATTCTTCATCTTCGATGATCTCTCGATCGCTGCAAAACACACGCGCTGAGTTGCTTCGTAGTTTTTCTCGAACAAACATCGAATTCATCTTCTGCAATGTAGCACAGCTCCCAAATCTCAAGCACACATTTTTTCTGTTTCTTAGGGCCTCAATTTATACCCTTCAGGGGTTCAAAAGTTTTCGTAGAGTTTGGGTTTGATTCGAAGTCTTTTCATATGAAAACAAGTAAATTCGGAAAAAAACTTTGATAGATCTTTAAAATCATAAAAAAAAACTCCTTCAAATCTGAGTAGATATATTTCGTAATCATCCATGAGGCTTAGGATAAAGTTTGGGTTCAATCTAGACTTGAAATTCTCAAGAAAAGTTGAAGAACTCTCGAAAATAGCCTTTGTAACGGCCCATATAACACCTCTGTAATGGCCCTCATATGACTTTTCACGGCTTGTAACACTAATTTCACAGAGCTAACAGTGTCCAAATCAGAGTAAAAGTTGAATTTTAATGGCCCGTCACGTCCTGGTCACGACCCATAACTCAGGCAAATTACTGGTTCAAAACTGGGCATTTTAACGGGCCATAACGGGCTTTTCACGCCCCTACTACTACGGTCATTACAGTCATATAACGACCCGTTATATTCCATCCAGTCCTGGCAGCCTGCTCCATTTTAGTTTGAGCGCAGTTTGTTTCTATGGCTTCGTGACTCGATTCTCTTGCTTTTTCTACAATAAAATACAGAATTTGGGAAGATTTTCATTTTTATAAAATTAAAGCAAATAAGGTCCAAAAGTGATGCATGCTATATGAAAATGAATCAAAATGCGATTAAATGCATGACTAATTATATGTTATATTTTACATGCATCATAGTACAACCACATAGTAACTAAGGAACATAACAATTAAGAAACTAAGAACATCATCCCAAACTTCTCCCTAACATCATCAACGATGGAGGCAACCCATCTACATATCATCAGGACTATCATCATCGCGAACTACGGGAGGAATGAATCCTTGGAATGCATAATAAGCTTGCAGTGAGCCGACAAGATATCGTGACTAGGGCTGAGCGCGGTCCAGGCCGACCTGGACCGCACCGACCCAAAAAAATCAGAAAGTAACTTGACCCTATCTCTCGACACCGACTGATCGACCATCATAGCGATTTTCGATCACAAACCCTGTCAAATTCCCGGATTGTCAGATCTGATCTGGTACCGAACCCAATCGGGTTCGAGTCTGGTACCAGAAAAAAAATTTTTGACCTGGTATTTCGGGTCGGGACCGAGTCCGCTTAGACCCGGTCCCGAGTTTGCTCAGGCCTATGTGAGTCGCGCTCCATTCGTTGAAAGTGACGATCCATATGAGTCACTTGACGGTCTATGACATCCACCAGTTGTGAAAGAATAGTGAAGTCATAGGTGCCATAGGATATCATGCTTGATCAAATTGATTATTGTCATATATTTCTAAAACAAAATTTATTAAAATTGGCTCAAGAACTCGACCAATTAAATTGTTCTACTCAGGTTTCATTAGGTCAATCCGGGTCAATTGGTCCGCCGATTCACTATCGACCCATAACTTGTTTGGACACCCGGATCGCGATCAAACCAAGTCAACAGGTCAGACCGAGTTTTACAACATTAGTCCCCCATCATACCCAAACCCTATTCACTACACGAAAATTGGAATTTTTCGACGGACATAAAACCTTCGCAATTTGCCATGGATTTTTCGATGAATATGAATCCGTCAGAATTTTCGACGGTTGTAACCGTCAAAACAAAAATGAAATCTATTATATTTTTTTTATTTTCCGACGGTCAAGAATGTCAAAATTTTCGACGGATACCTATCGGTCGAAACTTCCGACGGTCAAACCCGTTAGTAAAAAATAATTAAATATTATATAATATATAAAACATAGTATAATATGTAATTTAAGTAGTATTTATTATTATCATTACGAACGATTTGGACTGTCGGAACTTTCGATGTTCTGGACCATCGGTAATTATAAAAATAATTAAATATTATAATAATACATATTATAATATATGATATGAGTGATATTTTATTTATTTAATTACCGACGGTCGTGACCATCAATATTTTCGACGGTCATGACCGTCGGTAATTAAAATAGTTAAAGATTATATGATATATAACATCGTCGGTATTTTATTATTATAATTACTCACGGTTCAGACCGTCGGAACTTTCGACGTTTTGGACTGTCGGTAATTGTAAAAATATTGTAATCATACAAATCATAATATATAATAGGAGTGATCTTTTATTTGTTTAATTACCGACGGTTCGTACCATCGGTACTTTCGACGGTCCGAGCCGTTAGTAGTTCTAATTTCATTCCCACCCATCCTCCCCGCCAATTTTTCTTATATTTAACCTCTCTCTCCTTCCCTCACTTCCTCTCCCCCTCTCATTCGCACTTCCTCTCCCTCTCTCCCCCTCCGACGTTCTTCTTCGGCTCGGCTCCCTCCAACAAGGCTTCGTCCCCGGCTCCCTCTCCCTTTCTCTCGATCTCCCTCTTCGATTCGGTTGCAGCTGACTTGGGTCGGTCGATCTGTCCGGTGCGGCCTGATCGGCCGCATCTGATTGAATGCCAGGCGGCCTGATCTGATCACCAGGCAGTTGATTCGGCCTGAACACACTACGGCCGATTAGATTAGGCCGCCAAGAGGCCAATCACGCCGTAGCTGGCCAGATCAAGCCGCCTGTTGGCATGATCGGCCGTCGGATCGGCCGCCGGGCGGGCTGATCTGGTCACCAGATGATCGATCCAGTCGCAGCCGACCTGATCGACCACATGGCCGATCGGCCGCCGGGCGGCCTGATCTGGTCACCAGACGATCGATCCGGCCGCAGCCGACCTGATCGACCACCAGGCGGCCTGATCTAGGCGGTCATGGCATGATCGGCGGCAGCAGACAACCTATTCTGGTCGCCAGACGGTTGATCCGGTTACAGGCCGCCTGATCTGGTCGACCACGGCTTGATCGACTGCCAAACTGCCTTATTTGGTCGCCAGACGACCGATCCGGCCGCAGCCAGCCTAATCGACCGCCAGACGACCTTATCCGGCCGTAGCCGACTTGATCGGCTGCCAGGCAGCTTGACCTGGTCGGGTCGGCGTGATGGGCTGCCAGACGGCCTGATCTGGCCAGGTCGGCGTGATCAGCCGCCAGGAATCTTGTCGGCCTTAGCCGATAGCAGTCGACGTGATCGGCCGCCAGGCGGCCTTGTCTGGTCACCAGGCCGATCCGGCTGCAGGCGGCCTGATCTGGCCGGCTGCAGCGTGATCGGCCACTAGATGGACGGATCTTGTCGCAGGCCGCCGGATCTTACTGCGGACGACCGGATCGGCCGCCTGGCGGCGGACATTTTTTTATATTTTAAAAATTCTTTAAGACGATTGAAGCCGCCGGAATGTTTCGACGGTTGCGGCCGTCGGATTTTTCTCCAGATTGTTTAAACAGTCACGGCCGTCGAAAGTTTTCGACGATCGCAGCCGTCGGAACTTTTCGACGGTTGTGGCTGTCGGAACTTTTCGACGGTTGTGGCTGTCGGAACTTTGGGACGGTTACAACCATTGAAACTTTCGACGGTTATTTTCGAACCATCAAAAATCATTTTGCGACGCCCACTTTTTTTACGGATGGGATCCGTTGGCAAACTCGTCAGAAACTTACATTTCCGACAGTTTCTTTCGATTTTCCGACGGATGAAATTGTCAGAAAATACCATTTTTCATGTAGTGATTGATTTGCATGGAGTAGATGATGTCCCATAATAATAGAGAGCTCTCATATTATGGCCGAAGTCCTAGTGGTTGATGTATAATTGATTTCACTCTAGTGACCGATGAACAATTGATTTTGTCTTTTATGGTTGATGGATAGTAAATCATGGTCTTTGTGCCTAATGAATTAATTGATAATTATTAATTGAATCGATAATTAATAGCCTTCATTGACTTATGACTAATTGGTAATCGATTTAAAATAATTGACAATTGAATTGATTGAATATGTGTCATAAATAATCATTGACTTCATTGAATATGTGTCATGCATGATCAAATTGATTATCCTCGTCATTATTGTTAATTGATAATTTCTCTAATTAATCATAGAGTGTTTATAGATGATGGTTTATTGATAGTATTGATATTGATACACGATTCACTCGATTGGGCTTTATCCATGTACTTAGATCCGTGCAAGAAAATATGACGATGGTGAGATGACTGATGACTCTTATGAGGGTGACATGCACATGAATATAATATTTCTTATTGCATACATGTGGACCTTTAACCCACAAGTCATTGAATTAAAGTGTAAAGAGCTTCTGTATATTATAAAATTTATTGTAAATTAGTCTTTCGCCGATATAAGTCAACCTATTGATTAGTTAAAGCTAAGAAAATAGTTAAGATATATAATCGAGTAATGTCGCTGACATAGCCTTCTAAGGTAGATAATGAAAAAAAATTGGGACATTACACTAAAAAAATTGTCGCCGATATAAGCTAAGAAATCAGGAAATGCTTATTTATCACTTTTACTAGATGCTAATAATCCGAACGCACGAAAAAAACAAGATTGATCACATCCGACGATACATACAATAATAATAATTATTATTTAAATGCATATACAACAACAACAAACAACAACAAAGCCCTATCCCACTAGGTGAGGTCGGCTAATTATTTAAATGCATATGTTAAGAAAAAAAATGATAGCACCATTTCATTTATCACTTTCATTCATAAATATAGTGTTGGGTTATTTTCTTGTACCTCTATTAAACTATCACGATTTTTTGCATCTAACCCTTGTATATGAAATTACCTTAATGCATCCCTAAATTATAGTGAAATTTTCATTTTAACCTATCCGTCACATTCTGTCAACTTTTTCATTTTTTTATTTATTAAATGACTAAATTGCCCTACTCCTTTCTTTTAATGTTTTAAGAATATAATAATAATAATAATAATAAATATAAAAATTTATATACAATAAAAAAAAGTGGTGTTGCCTCCCGAGGAGCTCGCTGGTGAGGGACTCGGTGAGGGGGAGGGTACTCACCGATGGAGGGGTGAGGCGAGGGGGCGTGGTTGTGGGCGGGGGGGTGGTCGAGCTCGCAGGCGGAACGGGGGAGGGGGCACTCGTCGGTGAGGGACTCGGGTGAGGGGGAGGCGGGGGAACTCGCCGATGAGGGGTGAGGTGCAGGAGATCGCAGGCGGGAGAGGGCGAGGTGGCAGGGCGGTCGAGTTCGCGAGTGGCGCGGAAGGGGGGTCGAGTTCGCGGGTGGAGCGTGGCCTAGTTATAATCTAGCACGAAAAATATAAATGCATATTTTGTACTGTAGATCCCCAACTTTTCTTCAATTTTTTTCGCTGTGAGCTTCTTGTCTCGAGGTTAGGGTTAGGTTCCTGTTTACTTCTGCAAATCTTCACTTCTAGCTACTGATTTCCGAACTGTTGCAGGGACATCTAAGTTGTGCAGCTTCAAATGTCTTTAGTTTTGATGCATGCAAAATACAACATATTTTAGATTATTATTTTAATTAATTTTTCTGTAATTTGTTCATGACATGCATCATTTTTAGTCACTTTTAGTCGTAATTTCGGATTTATCAATTTTGATTATTAATGTTTTGACTATTTTAACTAAAGAGGAATTTACTTAATTCTTATAATTATTTTGCAGGTAATATGAATCGGCCGTAAAGAATTATATTTCGACCGAGATGATCTCATGATTGGATAAATTACATCTTACTTCGTTGGGGGTAAAAATGAATGCAACTTGAATTTTGGACGTAACGAGATCACAATTCATCATTTTGGGTGAGATTACAAAGAAGATTATCACTATTTGGCCGAGATATGAACGGGGTAAAGATAAGAGATTTTATCTTTTTTGGGCGTAAAAATAAAAGAAGCCATCGTTTTGTGGCCGAGATTCAGAAAGTCATATCATTTTATCGGCCGATAAGTCAAATCCTTGGCCGAGATTAAGATAAAGGATTTAACGTTTTGGCCGAGATTTGAATGGAGTAAAGATAAGAGAATGTTTATCTTTTTGGGAGAAATTATCATTTTGTCCGAGAACGTATCAAGCTTTATCCAAGTTTTATCCACTAAATTTAATTCTAACCGTACGACATCACGACCGTGATCAAATTGAAGATCGTCCGCACCTTATAAATAGAAGAGAGAGCCATCGTCCCAATTCATGCTTTGAAGTTTGGTTTTCTTCCACAGCAAGTCGTTAGCTTCGCGGGCTTCGACGAAAGAGAGATTCGATCGGATGGCTGTTTCAGACGTTCCGGCGATATCCGAGGGCCCTGATTTTATTCTTGGTGTAATTCTTCCAATTAGTATTGTTATTTTGCTATCATCTCTCTGCAATTCTAGGATGAACTCCATGTTCTTAATTATTTTATTTTAGGAGATTATTATTGAAGGGAAATTATGTGAACCCTTACTTTATTGTTATTGAATTTCTTTTGATCAAATTTTAATTGTGTTTAGTGCTTTTGATTTAATTATTTAAATTTTTTAGTTAAGTAATTACCAGTTTGTGGACTACTTAATTTCATATTTTCTTTAGTTAAATTAAATGATTTATTGTGAAATTAAAAGTTAACATAGGTCTAATAACTAGTGTGTGGAGTATTAGATCTATGTGGTCTGTTAATCTATACCAGTTTGTGGAGTGATTAATAGTTTAAGATTTTTATATTAATGCATCTTAATTTTAATATCATCTGATGAATACCAATTTGTGGGACTTCAGTTTTAATTAAATTTAAGATAGTTTGATTTGCCGGAATAAATAGCAGAATTACTAGTTTGTGGACTCTGTGATGTTAATCTTGTAAATTAATAACTTGGAAAAATTTCTAATCAATCTTAAGATTTTTAATTTATCTTTTCTGGTTCACATGTTTATCCTTAATGCATTATCATCCTAAGACCAACTTCAACACCATTATCTTATTTTCTTTTATTTTGCAATTTCAAAACTTATTTCTAAAAATCCATGTTTTTTTCCTCTTATATTAATTTATAAATTCAGATATTTTATTAATAATATTCCTCGTGGGTTCGACACTCTTTACTCTTATTATTATATTACTTGAGCGACTAATGCACTTGCTAGCGATTTTATTTTGCTACATCATTTTACGCATCAAGTTTTTGGCGCCGTTGCCGGAGAATATTTTATTAATTGATTTCTGATTTTTATAAATTATTAGGAGATGTAAATAAATTGTAAATAATTTTCTATAATTTCTTCTTTTCTGTAAATATGTATTATTGCTCTTTATTTTAATTATTTGTGTAAATAATTTAATATTTTTCTTTTTGCAGATAAAGAGGTCACGACATTTTTTGTTGACTTTCGGATTTTTTCGGATTACTGTCGACTTATGAATTTACGATCGAGATCTAATTTTTTCTGCTTTACTAGTTTTACGGCCTCGCAGAGTATCGATTCTGAATTCTAAACTTTTTGCGGCCGAAATGATATAATCTTCTGAACGTTGGATTAGACCGCGTTTCGGCTTTAATGACTTCGAAAAAATTTTCTACGCCCACAAAATACTGTGTTTATCTGATTTTTACGGCCGAAATTTCACTTTATGCATATTATTACTCTTTATCTGTCGCATTGGATTAATTAAGAATTCAATTAATGCATGATTTTACGACCGATAAATCTCCCGCAGATATCTCGTGTACTTTTGTGCCTTGGATTTTCTTACTGCCGATATTTATTTTCTTAATCTTGTTCTACGGTCGACATGTTTTAATTTTTAACCATTGTTTTTGCGCCACCATACAATGGTGATTTGACCTTGTTTCGGCCAGTCTATTTGTGGGTTATGTTTTACCCCCTATTTGGATCACGTTTCGATTTAATTCACATTGGTTGATGTTTGAATTACTGCCGATATGAATTTTATTCTTTCTCGGTCGTAATGATAGATTTGTCAACTTCTGTTATACGTAATGATATATCCTTTTTGGCCGTCATGTTTATTTGTAGCCTTAACATTTGAATTCGTATTAATCGACTAGCTGATACAATTTTTGTTTCGGCCGAGACTATGCTTTCTATTTGGCGGTCAATAAATCGAATTGTCGACATCATTTTTGGTTCTTACGCCGAGGGTTTGTTTATAGGATTTATTTAATTTTCTTTCGTCCGAGTTGGTTAATTTGTTGCCGTGCTTACACTTTATCTGATTTTTGGGACTATCCAATAGTATAAATTTATCTAATTATTTTCGGATACGGTTCGAGGACTTTTGAAAATGCGATTAATTTTCTTTAAACTTTTCAGTGTTATTTTTTATTCGGGAAATTTATTGAACTTATCTCATCCTGTCAAATTTCATATAATTTATTATGAAATTTTCTCTTTATTCTGATCTGCATGAATTTGGGTCGATCAATTCATATTGAGTTTCTTTTCATATTTTCGACTCATTTTCATATCCCGAAAATAGTCAATGCCAACAAGTAAATCTTTATTGATTAATTGTGACTCTTTATTTGAATGTATTATATTTGTGTATATATATATATATCTATTTTTTATTTTTTATTTTTCTGACAATTAGTTGTTGCAGGTATTATTGAAGATCTAATCACAACTAATCCTGGAATCTTCTGATAGTTCCAAACATCACACTAGGAGTTCAAATCCAATTTTGAAATTTGATCCTGAAATTGAAAGAACTGCTCGTCGATTAAGAAGAAATATAAGAAGAATAGCTGAACAAGCATGCAACAATCAGAGACTGGAGCAACAAAATGAACTAGTTCCGCCACAAAATAATCAGCGGAAAGATGAAGATGAACTTTCTATGAGAGAGTATGTCTCGGCCAGATACAGTGATCGAGAATCATGCATCGTGCTGCCAGATATTAATGCAAATAATTTTGAGATCAATCCAACAATCGTGAGGATGATACAAGCATCCCAATTTGGAGGAGGATTTCATGAAGACCCTCACGATCACCTTGACAAATTTCTTGCCACTCTTAGCACCTTTAAAAATAATAATGTTTCTTCTGAAGTTATTCGTCTGTTATTATTTCCTCAATCTTTACGTGACAAAGCTTCTACATGGTTTAAAACTTTGCCTGCAGGATCAATTCATTCATGGTTGGAGCTGGTAAAAAATTTTGTTGGAAAATATTGTCTGCCACAAAAAGCAGGCAAATATAGAAGAGAGCTAAGGGCATTTGTTCAAGACGATGATGAAACATTATATGAGGCTTGGGAACGGTATAAGGAACTGTTAGCTAGAGTTCCTGAAAATAGGATTCCAAAGTGGCAAGTGATGGAAGATTTCTACCATGGATTGTGAGTTGCAGATCAAGACAAGCTCGACCAATCAGTAGGAGGGACAGTGATGGGATCTAAACGTCCTAGTGAGATACAAAATATTATTGAAGTTGTAGCCCTCAAGTCAAGCCAAGAAAGGAGACCACCTCGTCAAACTCATGATGTGCATGCTACAGAAAGTAGAAATTCTTCTGAAGTAGTGACTCAGCTGGAGTACTTAATAAAAAATTTGAGCAGATGATGTCATTAATGGTGTGCAACAACTGTGGAGGAGGACATGCGAGCAATTATTGTCCTCAAGGTAACATTTCTAATTCTGATCAAATTGAAAATGCTAACTTTGTCTCCAATCCATTTTTCAGGAACAATGACTATGGTTGGAGGAACAATCAGAAGTTTTCTTACAGGTCAAATCAAGGGCAAGTTGTTGAGAAATTCCAGAATCAAGGACAAGCTCATCCACAAAACTATACACTTTTGAGAAGGCAACATGAAGCTCCTGCTCAACAATCAAATAATCCCATGGAAGATATGATGGCAAGAGTTATTGACACTATGCAAACCATGCAGAAGACAATGGAAACAAGGGCAAACAATCAAGATGCTACAATTAGAAATTTGGAAATGCAAATAGGGCAGATGGACAATATAATAGTAGGTCGTACACCAGGGGCTCTTCCAAGCAATACAGAGAAAAACCTTAAAGAAGAGACCAAAGTTGTGACTCTTAGAAGTGGGAAACAATTGAGAAGTTTAGCATCAGATCTCCCGCCAAGAGTGATTGATCATACTGAAGAAACTGAAGCATCAAAGACACAAGATCAGGCCACTGAGGATATCAATCTGAAGAAAAAAGAAACTGACAATTCAAGAAATACCAATAACATAGGGGACCTGTCTTATCCACAGAAATTTCGCAAAGAACAACTCGATAAGCAATTCTCTCGCTTTCTTGATATTCTGAAACAATTATCTATTAACATTCCTTTTCATGAAGCCTTACAGATGATGCCGAGCTATGCCAAATTCATGAAGGATATACTATCTTCAAGAAGAAAGCTTGAAAACACTGGGAGAGTAATGTTGACATCAGAATGTAGTGCTATTTATGATCGTGATATCCTAAAAAAATGAAAGATCTTGGCAACTTCACCATACCTTGCACTATCGGGAAATTCTTTTGTGCTAAAGCCTTATACGATCTTGGTGCTAGTATTAGTTTAATGCCATATTCCATATTTGAACAACTAGGTTATGGAGAACTGGAAGAGACGTGCATGACCCTTCAATTTGCAGACTCTTCGTGCAAGAGGCCTCGAGGAATTTTAAGAGATGTTTTGGTGAAAGTTGATAAATTCATTTTTCCTGCAGATTTTATTATTCTGGACATGAAGGCAGATGAAAAAACTCCCATCATTCTTGGGAGACCATTCCTAGCAACAGGAAATGCACTCATAGATGTTCAACAAGGGATGCTCACACTTCGTGTCAACAATGAAGACATTACTTTTAATATAAAAAATTCTCTCAAACAACCTTTTGATCACTCATCTTGTTATGCCATTGATTCTTTAGAAGATGACACGATTGATACTTTTGATGATATTGTTGCAGATTTTGTTTCAGATCCATATGCTAAGGAAGCTTTGGAAATGATGGAGGATTCCAGAGAAAATGTGGAAGAGGATAATACGCCAATAACAACAGAGACGCTCGAGGAGGAAATCGAAAAATTAGATTGTCCTCCAAAATTTGAACTTAAAGAATTTCCATCTCGTTTAAGATATGCCTTTCTTGAAAATGACACTTACCCAGTTATCATATCTGCTGATTTGATAGGTGACATGGAAAATAAACTTTTAGAAGTGTTGAGACAACACAAAAGAGCAATTGCCTAGTCGATCTCAGACATCAAGGGAATAGCGCCTTCTATTTGCATGCATAAAATTTTGATGGAAGAAAATGTCAAATTAGTTGCTCAATATCAAAGAAAGCTCAACTCAACTTTAAGGGAAGTTGTGAAAAAGCAGGTATTATATATGCCATTTTTGATAGTTCATGGATAAGTCATGTGCGGGTAGTCCCTAAGAAAGGAGGAATCACTGTGGTAAGTAACAAAAATAATAAATTGGTGCCTCAAAGAACAGTTACAGGTTGGAGAGTCTGTATAGACTATAGGAAACTTAATGATGCTACTCGCAAAGATCATTTTCCGTTACCGTTTATTGATCAAATGTTGGAGCGTGTTACAGGTCATAGCTATTATTATTTTCTAGATGGCTATTCTGGATACATTCAAATAGCAGTAGCACCTGAAGATCAAGAAAAGACAACGTTCACATGTCCATATGGAATGTTTGCCTATAGAAGGATGACATTTGGTCTATGCAATGCTCCAACTACATTCCAAAGATGCATAATGTCAATCTTTGCAGATATGAATGAGAAGATACTCAAAGTTTTCATGGACGATTTCACACTTTTTGATAGCTCTTTTAATAACTGTTTGGATAACCTATCCCTAGTTTTGCAGCGATATCAAAAAATGAATTTGGTCCTTAACTGGTAAAAATGTCACTTCATAGTTAAGGAGGGTATAGTGCTTGGCTACAAAATCTCAGCAAAAGGAATTGAAGCTGATAAGGCCAAGATAGATGTTATTGCAAATCTGCCTCCTCCAACCAATGTGAAAGGCATTCGAAGCTTCCTTGGGCACGCAGAATTTTATCGCTGTTTTAACAAAGATTTTTCAAAATTGGCTAAACCCTTAACTAATCTTCTTGCTAAGGACACAAAATTTGATTTAATTCAGATTGCCTTGCTGCCTTTAATGTGCTAAAAGAAATGCTAATTTTTTCCCCTATTGTTGTAGCACCAGACTGGTCTCTACCATTCGAGCTGATGTGTGATGCGAGTGATGGTGTCGTAGGAGCTGTTTTGGGGCAAAGAAAAGATAAAACTTTTCATGTTGTATATTATGCAAGCCGAACATTGAATGTTGCCCAACTAAATTATGCAACAACAAAGAAGGAGTTTCTTGCTATTATTTTTGCTTTTAACAAGTTTAGATCATATCTAATTTGTTCAAAAATTATTGTCTACACAGATCATGCAGCCATCAAGCACTTGATGAGCAAATAAGATGTCAAACCTAGATTAATTTGATGGATACTACTTTTGCAAGAGTTCGATGTTGAAGTAAGAGACAAAAAAGGGACTGTGAACTTGTTAGCTGACCACTTATCCCGTTTGGAGCCATCTCTAGGAGAATTCACAGACATACTTGAAGAATTTCCAGACGAAAAACTTTTTTCTATCTCTACAATTTTTCAAATCTGTAACACTACACCATGGTTCGCTGATTTTGTTAATTATCTTGCAGGACAGTACATTCCAAAGGGCATGACCACTCATCAGAAAACGAAATTCTTATCTGATGTCGAGAATTATCACTGGGAAGATCCTTACTTTTTTAAATTATGTGCAGATCAAATAATTCGAAGATGTGTTCACGAAGATGAGATTGAGAATATCCTAAGTCATTGCCATGATGGACAAGCTGGAGGTCACTTTGGACCCAATCAAACAACGGCTAAGGTACTTGAATGTGGACTATATTGGCCAACCATTTACAGATATGCAAGAAACTACTGTAAGTATTGTGACAAATGCCAAAGGACAAGTAATATTTCTCGTCGAGATGAAATGCCACTCACAAATATTTTACAATGTGATATTTTTGATGTGTGGAGCATTGACTTTATGGGACCATTTCCTAAATCCTTTAACAATCAATAGATCTTATTGGCGATTGATTATGTGTCTAAATGGGTGGAAGCTGTAGCCACACCAACAAATGAAGTTAAAGTAGTTGCCAACTTTTTAAGAAAAAATATTTTTACTCGATTTGGAACACCTAAGACTATCATAAGTGACAATGGAACACATTTCTATAATAAAATAATGCCAACTCTTCTTAACATATTTGGAGTCAAACATTTTTTTAGCACACCTTATCATGCACAATCTTGTGGACAAGTGGAAATTTCAAATAAAGAGATTAAAAGGATTTTAGAAAAAACTGTGAACTCATCCCGGAAGGATTGGTACTTGAAACTTGACGATGCACTTTGGGCATATAGAATAGCTTTTAAGACACCCATAGGTACCTCTCCTTATAGATTATTTTTTGAAAAATCATGTCATCTTCCAGTGGAACTAGAACACATGGCTTATTGGGCAACAAAATTTTTAAATATGGATGCAAAATCAACACAAGCAGAAAGGTTATTACAATTAAATGAGTTGGATGAATTTAGACATCATGCTTATGAGAGCAGCAAACTATATAAAGAACGCACTAAAAAATTACATGACCTGCATATTAAACATAAAGAATTTTTACCTAGTCAACGTGTGCTTCTTTACAATAGCAAACTCAAATTATTTTCTGAAAAACTCAAATCAAGATGGACCGGCCCTTATGTCATAGTCAATTGTTCACCTTATGGAACATTTGAAATTGAATCATTGGATCATAAGCAAAAATTTAAAGTTAATGGACATAGGCTTAAACTCTATCATGATGACACATATTATCAAAATTTGTCTATGATTAAACTGTTTACCATCTAAATCTCGATTCGACCAAGTCAAGCTGACGACTATAAATCAGAACTATTATTATTTTCTTTTCTTTTTTCTCTCTCTCTCTTTAGTTTAGTTTTTAATTAGATGTTGTTTTTGGTTAGATAGAATTAGTTGGGTGATTTTTTTTATTTTATTTTATTTATTTTTTTATTTTTTGGAGTCATCTGATTAATATTTTATTTTGCGGAGAGAATTTTGGGACTATTGTTCTGGACACGTTACGAGATGTAAGAGCGTAAAATCCAACACTCGCCATGATCACACATCGAGCAACAAACTCCATGGCAGTAGTCGGACATGACATGACAAGGCGAGACGACCTAGTTCCACTATTACGCCTTTCCTCCTTACGGCCGAGTACTACCTGACACCGACATGAATGACTCGTCAAGGCAGCTATTACGCCCTGCCACCCACGTAAACGCCACCTGTTCTTTTATGGCCGAGCTGTCACACAAACATCATGCATGAGCTCGGACATGACAGGGCGAAACGGACAAATCACCTTGGAAATCGGCTGATCACTGCGCGCCATCACGTCGGAACAGGTATTACCCTCGAAGTTTCATCTATAAATTCTTACCCTTTTCGTGTTTTGCATATCAAACACCGTCGTCTCCCCCTTTCTTCCTTACGGCCGAAGTTTGAACACCAGCACCACCAACCTTACGGCCGAAGTCTCACCAACGTCGCAGCACCGCTCTCTTGTGCCCGGACCATCGCCCCTGTGCGTTATGGCCGAGCGCCTACCACCACTAGGCACGCAACATGTTCCTTACAGCCGAGCTTCCACAGGAGCTGACTCCTTACGCTCGGACGAGCGCCGAACACCAGCGCCACGCCCCCATTCCTTACGGTCGAAAACTACAAGATCATCACCTCCGGTCGAGGTTCCTCATCGTTCTACTCCTTACGGACGATATTTCAGTCGCCGAGTCACCTCGCTGAGCTCTTCATCGAATCGGCCGACACTTATACATGTCTTACGGCCGACACTCTGACTTCGGCCGAAACTTCAGCCGACCGAGCCGCCACCGTTCTTAATTTCTGTCCGAATCAAAATGAGGCAATTTGCTAATATATGGAGGGAACGTCGTGAACGATGATATCCGAATGCTCAATCGGTCTCACAGCCCTCACAATTAATCTCCTACCCCAGATATTATTATTGGACCAAGTCAGAGTATCAAGCTCGATATGAACGAATGTCTGAGATTCGAATTCATGCCACCAGATTTTCGGATACTGAATTGCTCAGGGAGTATAATTTACTTGCAGATATTCATCTATTATTTTCTCAAATTGGACTCTCTGACTTTGTGCATTCCTGGTGACCAACTTTTGAAGTACTAATTATGGAATTTCTCTCATCCTTGGAGGTCTTTAATTTAGATGGCAGGAACTATGATCAGTCTTGCATTTCATTCCAACTTTATGGGCGGCCCTTTACTCTCACTCTAAGAGAGATTAATAATATTTATGGATTCCCCAACCATGGATCTTCTTCTGTACCTGCTGACTTTGATGCTGAAACTTTTTGGAAACAGATAACAAAAGAAGACCGATTGGTTTGGAACACAGCTAAAGATAGCTCAATTCAGAATCATGTTTTGCGCTACGTCCATCGCATGCTAAGCAACACCTTAAGTGGACACAGTGATAATGATGGTGACGTCTCAGAGGGAGAGTTATATCTCATCCACAGCATGCTCCACAGAACTCCGGTTAACGTGGGTGCCTTCATCATTCGTCGATTTCAGCATCGCACTACTCATCGTGGCGGTAGCAATAATATGGGCGCCCTTCTCACACTATTGCTCAGCACCTACAACTTGACTTGGATGATCTCGAAGTTGTGCCAGGAAACACCCACCTCACTCGTAGGACCATTCATGCTATGGATCTCGTGAAGACCAACAACTCAGGGATCAAAGTTTTTATTTTTAAAGGCCACAATCAGGATGTGCCCTGCTCAGATCGAGATGCTTTTACGCCAATTAATTCAAATAATTGGCTCCTTTTTAGGCATGTCATAGCTCTAGTAATCCCACCTGCAAGACCATTTACCTTTGTCGGATAGCCACACAGGATGAGCCTTTCTCCTGGTTTGATTCTACTGATTATGCGGCAGCCCAACCCTACCTTCAACAGCCACATGGATTCCAGGCTGCATCACCGGCAGGTTCCCAATATGCCACATCCGCCCATTCACCTTATATGCCGGTGCCTTCTCCGATTCCATCTCTAGCACAAGAGAGCTCTTCAGATTTCTCGTCCATACCTGCTACTCCTTATGAGGAACGCGACTCGATGGATGTATCTGCCCCTTTACAGGAACCTGGGCAAAATCACTATATAGCACCGGAGCCCACTTTTACTTCAACCCCAGAGCAGACTTATTATCCACCTTCGCCACCTCAGCCTGACTATGCTTCCATGCAAAACTTATGGGAATCAATGTATGATGAGCAACTTCGTCAGGCAGGGGAGTTTCACACTTTTCAAGAAGAGCAACTTCGTCAGATAGGGCAGTTGCACGCTATTCAGGAAGAGCAACTTAGACAAGCCCAAGAGTTGACCAACATCCGAGCCGATTTTAGAAATATGGATGATCGTCAAGGTCGCTACGAATCCCTTCAGAATCAGCATGCGTGCATGACGAGGCGCATCCATGAGTATCATATGCGCCAGGGACATCTCGGCTACCATCCACCATCGCCACCTCAAATACAGTAAATCCGGTTGTGTCTTTTTCCTTTTTTATTTTTCATTTCTTTATATTTTTTCCTTTTATTGAGTATCTATCACTTTCCCTTGTTGGCTTAACACTGAGGACAGTGTCTGGTTCAAGCTTGGGGGAGCATTTCATGCATTGCATGTTTCTTTCTTTTTATTTGCCTCTATATGCATTTAAAAAAAATTGAAAATTTTCCCAAAAATACCATTGCATGCATTCATTTTTGCTACCATCTTACGAACTTTCGTCTTATTGTTTTAATTATCTTTTAGTAAAAGTTCAAAGACATATTGTTAATTGATGAAATTTGAATGCTTTTCGTTCTTATCACTTGCTATTTTAGTATCAAACTTATGGACTGTGTGCTTATGCTAAATAGAATTATGAATGACTAGACGACATAATCATATTCATGCCTTTTTATTTATTTCTTTTAAGTCTTGATAAAAGTAGTTTTTTTATTGACCATATTAATTACTCATTGAGCTTAAAAAATGTGAAAAAAATAGTGAAAAAAAGAAGAAGAATAAAGTTATGTGTAAGTACAAAAGTGTTATCCGGAATCAAGGTGTGTTCGGGTAATTAGATCCATAGGGGCTCATGCCTGGCGACCTAAGGGCAACTGCTCTGGGATCCGTCGATCGAAAACCTGCTACAAGGACCATCTTGTGGAATATGGAGAAGCACATAGTACTGAATCATGGCTAAGTTCAAACTTTTCATTCAGAACCTTGGTTGTTTGAGCAAGTAAACTCGAGGGGTGTCTTATCACCCGTTGCTCTAAGACCATCTGGTTTAGGAGTCATCAGTCCAAAGCCCGCTACATGGACTTCCTTGTGTAATCCTGCTTGAAGATTAGAACTTTTAAAATAATTGAAAATAAAAGTGAAAAAAAAAGAAAAAGAAAAAGTGTTAAGCTCAATTAGTATTTATGTGTTCAATATTAATGTTATTATTTGATGGACAACTTATTTCTCTACGAGGCTGAATTTGAGATTGTTTAAATTTGTGTAGCATTCAGAACTTCTATGAAGCTAAGTGCATGAAAAATGATAAGATGCTGAGTAGTAGGTGTGCAGAAGAACTGTGTGAGAAAATTAGTCAGTTGATAATATGAAAGCTATGAAGGAACCCTTGATCTTGAGCTTTGCTTTGAATTTTTGCTTGAGGACAAGCAAGACTTTAAGCTTGGGGGAGTTTGATGCATGCAAAATATAACATATTTTAGATTATTATTTTAATTAATTTTTCTGTAATTTGTTCATGACATGCATCATTTTTAGTCACTTTTAGTCATAATTTCGGATTTATCAATTTTGATTATTAATGTTTTGACTATTTTAACTAAAGAGGAATTTACTTAATTCTTATAATTATTTTGCAGGTAATATGAATCGGCCGTAAAGAATTATATTTCGGCCGAGATGATCTCATGATTGGATAAATTACATCTTACTTCGTTGGGGGTAAAAATGAATGCAACTTGAATTTTGGACGTAACGAGATCACAATTCATCATTTTGGGTGAGATTACAAAGAAGATTATCACTATTTGGCCGAGATATGAACGGGGTAAAGATAAGAGATTTTATCTTTTTTGGGCGTAAAAATAAAAGAAGCCATCATTTTGTGGCCAAGATTCAGAAAGTCATATCATTTTATCGGCCGATAAGTCAAATCCTTGGCCGAGATTAAGATAAAGGATTTAACGTTTTGGCCGAGATTTGAATGGAGTAAAGATAAGAGAATGTTTATCTTTTTGGGAGAAATTATCATTTTGTCCGAGAACGTATCAAGCTTTATCCAAGTTTTATCCACTAAATTTAATTCTAACCGTACGATATCACGACCGTGATCAAATTGAAGATCGTCCGCACCTTATAAATAGAAGAGAGAGCCATCGTCCCAATTCATGCTTTGAAGTTTGGTTTTCTTCTACAGCAAGTCGTTAGCTTCGCGAGCTTCGACGAAAGAGAGAGATTCGATCGGACGGCTGTTCCAGACGTTCCGACGACATCCGAGGGCCCTGATTTTATTCTTGGTGTAATTCTTCCAATTAGTATTGTTATTTTATTATCATCTCTCTGCAATTCTAGGATGAACTCCATGTTCTTAATTATTTTATTTTAGGAGATTATTATTGAAGGAAAATTCTGTGAACCCTTACTTTATTGTTATTGAATTTCTTTTGATCAATTTTTAATTGTGTTTAGTGCTTTTGATTTAATTATTTAAATTTGGGAAAATTTCTAATCCATCTTAAGATTTTTAATTTATCTTTTCTGGTTCACATGTTAATCCTTAATGCATTATCATCCTAAGACCAACTTCAACACCATTATCTTATTTTCTTTTATTTTGCAATTTCAAAACTTATTTCTAAAAATTCATGTTTTTTCCTCTTTTATTAATTTATAAATTCATATATTTTATTAATAATATTCCTCATGGGTTCGACACTCTTTATTCCTATTATTATATTACTTGAGCGACTAGTGCACTTGCTAGCGATTTTATTTTGCTACATCATTTTACACATTAAGTTCTTCACAGCAACCAAAGATCCTTGCCTTCCTCCTTTCTACACTTCACCATACGTGAGTTGCTAGCACCCTACCTAACTATCTCTTCCTCTCTTGCCAACTATTAACTTGTTAATGTATGCAAAGAACTAGCCACAACGAAGGATTGCACAAATAGAGGAAACAAACAAACATGGAAAAAATAAGAGAAATAAGGTAAAGAGACCCAAGAGGATTTCGAGCACCTCAAGCTTCAAGAACCCACAAATGGATCTATAAATGGCTCAGAAATATGTCTCTTCCCAACCTTCATTCTATTTATATTGTCTTGCTTTCAAATCACCTGATATCACTAGAATTGTATGTTGTTACATTTCTATTACATGTCATATGTCAGTTATATTTGCTGAGGTGTACAATTTATTTTGTAATAAATTCCTTCAAGTATGTTGGTTTCTTTACATTTTTTTCTAATCTTCTCTTCTCTTGCCTTGTTGGTTGCTATCATTTGTAATTGTTGTTGGTTATTTGTAACATTTCCCCCTTCGGAGAAAAACTTGACCTCATTCGTGAGGTCTGGAAAAGAGTCTTTAACCTGATCAAAATCCTCCCATGAAGTGTCTTCTACCGAAAGCCCCTCCCACTGAAGCAACACTTGTTGTATAAACCTGTCCCTGTCTCATTATATTTCTAGTAGCAATAACAGCTACAAGTTTAAGGATAGGGCCTGATTTTTGGCAATGAAGAAGGTATAGCTGATGTTCCCAAAGGTCTTCTTGAGCTTGGAAATATCAAATACATGATGAATTTTAGAAGTAGGAGGAAGAATTAATTCATAAGCGACTGGTCCAATTTTTTTCTACTGGAAAAGGCCCATAAAAATCTCTTTGATAACTTCTGAGTACTTCTTTGAGCAAGTGACCCTTGCTTGTATGGTTGTAGTTTCACATAGACCAATTCTCCTTCTATATACTATTTGTCAATTTTGTGCCGATCTGGATTACTTTTCATGCTTGACTGAGACCTTAATAAATTGACTTTCAAAATTTTTTAAACTTCATCATGATCTCCAAGCTCAACATCCACAGCTTCCACTTAATGATCATAGACGACTTCAAATGGAGTCATATGAAAGCTAGTATGATATGAAGTATTGAAACAATATTCTGCCCATGGTAGATGAGGGTCTGTCCATAACAAAACTTAGTAAGTACTGTTGCGTGCATCTATTTAATACCTCACCATTAAATTGTGGTGGTAAGCAGAGCTCATACAAAGCTTGATACTGCTGAGAGAAAACAATTCCTTCCAAAATGAACTAAGAAATATGGAATTCCTATATGAAATTATGGTCCTGGGAAAACCATGTAACTTCATCACCATTTCTAAAAATAATTTCGCAACCTCTGATGCAGAGTAGGTAAAGGTCCTAAGTGACAATATTTGGATATTTTATCTATCGCAACTAGAACTATTGTAAAAACATTAAAAATTGGTAAACATGTCACAAAATCCATAAAAATATCCTCCCAAACCCTATCGAGAATAGGAATAGGTTGTGATAACCCAACAGGACTAATAGTACAAAACTTGATTTATTGGCATACTTGGCAACAAAATCTTCTACCAATTTTTCTCAAACCTTGCCAAAAGAACTCAACCGATATCCTTTTGAAAGTCTTAATGATTCCCAAGTGTCCTCCAACATGGTAGCATGAAACTCCTCCAATAATAAAGGAATAATAGGAGAAGAATGTAAAAGAAAATTTATGTCTTGTTTATATAGTAAACCATTTTTAGCTATCAAATCTAATGTAGAAGAGACTCCATCATAAATTTCCTATAATAATGATTGAAGTTGAGGACTAGACTCATATCCCTATCGAATCTAATCAATAATATTGAATATTGGCATAATCAATCCCAATAATTATGTATTGAATTGCTTGGATAAGTCTACTCCTGGTTTGTAGATTATAGAGTAATCATATCCAAAGAGTTTAGCCAAAAATTATTGTTGCTCAGGGGTTTGAATTACTTGAGTTAAAATCTCCTTGAGGCTTTTGTGATATGTCTTAATGACAAAATGATGACCCAACAAATAATGTCTTCACTTTTTAACCGCTTCCATTATCAAATGGCTCCCTTACATAAATTGCAGCCTTCTAGAGTGAGTTGAATAACTTTTTTTACTATAATAACATAGAGGCATATTGTTCTCAAGTAGCACGGTGCCAATTTTAGTTCTTGAAGCATTTGTTTCCGAAACAAAATCCTTACTAAAATCTGGTAGTTGCAATATAGGTGCTAATGTTAAGGCAGATTTCACTTTTTCTATCCATTGAAATGAGTCCTTTGTAATAGATAGGGCCAACTAAAGAAGCATACCCTTTTACAAACCGTCGATAATATCCATCCAGACCTAAAAAGGCTAGTAATTATTTAATATTGATAGGAATTGGCCACTGTTTAACCGCCTCAATTTTTTGCCAATCAAACTCCACTCCTTTAGCTCATACAATGTGACCTAGATAATCAATCTTGAGTTGTGCAAAACTACATTTGCTCCATTTGAGATAAAAATTGTGATCCTCCATTTTGAACCACCTTGTCCCATCAGCCATCACAGAATTCTAAAGAAAATTAGATGGTGACAGAAATTAAGCACACCAACTGTTCTGTAGAACTTCTCTGTGAATTATTAAAAAAAGTTAAACTCAATTAAGGATAAGAAATCCAAGAATCTCTCTCAACTTAATCAAAATCTATCAGGTGTGCAAAGTTGATCAAGAAATGCAGAAATCCTCCTCAAGAATGCCAAAATGATATCAAAATTTACAGAAATCATCAAGAGCACCAAATGTTAGTACTTCAGTAGCCCAGCCCACAAAGCTCAGTTATAATCCAGCACGGAATATATAATGCAGATGTTTGTATTGTACATCCCCACGTTTTTCTTCTATTTTTTTCGTCGTGAGCTTCTTCTCTCAAGGTTAGAGTTAGGTTCTTGTTTACTTCTGATCTTGCAAATCTTCTCTTCTAGCTACTGATCTCCAAACTGATACAGGGACATTTGAGTTGTGCCAGCTTCAAATGTCTTTAGTTCTTCACAGCAACCAAAGATCATTGCCTTCCTTCCTTTCTACACTTCTCCATACGTGAGTTGCTAGCACCCTACCTAACTATCTCTTCCTCTCTTGCTAATTATTAACTTGTTAACGTATGCATAGAACTAGCCACAATGAAGGATTGCACAAACTAGAGGAAACGAATAGACATGGAAAAAATAAGAGAAAGGTAAAGAGACAAGAGAATTTCGAGTGCCTCAAGCTATAAGAACCCACAAATGGATATGTAAAATGGCTCAGAGATATGTCTCTTCAGAGCCTTCATTCTATTTATATTGTCTTCCTTTCAAACTGTTATATGATGTCACCTGATATCACTAGAATTGTGCTGTTACATTTCTATTACACGTCATATGTCAATTATATTTGTTGAGGTGTATAATTTATTCTATAATAAAATCCTTCAAATATGTTGATTTCTTTACATTTATTCTAATCTTTACTTCTCCTGCCTTGCCTTGTCTGTTGCTATCACTTGTAGCTGTTCTTGGTTATTTGTAACATCGGCTAATGAGGGGGTGAGGTGAGGAGGCAAGGTCACGAGCAGGAGAGAGCGGGGGACAAACTCGCCGACTGGGGCGATCGAGCTCAAGGGCAAAGCGGGGGAGGAGGGCTCACATATGAGGGAGATGAGCTCGCGGGAGGGGGTGGGCTCAGTGGTGAGGGGGATGAATGACAACAAGCTCGGGGTAAGGGAGGAGCTGGGCGCTCAGGGGAGAAGGAGAGCGCTTGCCGATGAGGAGCTCGAGGGAGAGGAGGGGGGAGGGGCGAGGGGGTGACGCCAGACGAAGGAGAAGCGACAATCCTTTTTATATTTAATTATTTTAGTCGTTATTACATTTTTAAACATTAAAAGAAAATAAGAGGAATAGTTTAATCATTTAATAAATAAAATTTAAAAATAATGAAAAAAGTTAATGAATTAAAATAAAAATTTCGTTCTAATTTAGGGACGCTATGATGAGTTAATATATTAAAATTAAATACGAAAGATTACGATAATTTATGAGAGGTATTAAAAAAATAATGTTCAACTAATAAATGTGTATCCAATCACAAACATGATACGTTAATAGTCATAGTTTATATTACTCATTTTTCATCACTAACATTAGTGGCTGACGAAGGTAAGCAAAGCCCTCGTCCTTCCCCACTTCTTGTCCTTTGTTAGCTCCTAAACCCTAAGATTCTTCGTCCTGCACCTTTTAGGGATCTTCATATTGTGAATTTGATGTCGTCCGGTTGCGCGATTTGTGATGAAAAAAATGACGTAGAATCTTTACTTGCCTGGTTCTAGTTATTGATTCTTGAAGGAAAAAAGAAAGGGATTGTGATGGAATGATACATACCTTCTACCTCACTGATGAACAGTTGAAGAATTCGCTGCCCAAAAATGAAGATGATGATGAGGACACTCGGGGTCAATGCGGATGCGATCTTATCCAGGAGAGCGGCTTGTTGTTGAGATTGTATTGTTTTTCCCCTCCACCATTAGTTTAATATCATATATAGCAATTTTATGCCATAGAGTCTCTTTCACTGGTAGTTATTTGTGAGTTCCAATACTTAAATACCATTGTGATGCATAGACAATAATAGCGCATAACATTAACTGATTTATCTGCAATTTTTTTGAACTGGATGAAGACCTCAAGCTGTGATGGCCATTGGGCAAGTTTTGTTCCATCGTTTCTACTGCAAGAACTCGATTTAGTGTCAAAGTAAGCATTGCTTAATCGAGGTCACTTATTGTTGTTCCCCCTTTGTGCGCTCCTGATGGACAAAAAAAGATAAACCTTTGAAGGTTTTTTCCTGCAGCGTTGTGTATGGTCCGCCTCAAATTTGGATGACTTCTCAAAAAAAGTAAGGCATGTAATCATTGTATTCCATAAAATGGAATGTGGAAGGGAAAAAATATGCCAATAGAGTTTATGGATATTTTCTCTGTTTTGTTTTATTTTTTGTTTCAGGTTTTGTGCTAAAATTTTGTAGCATTTCCTAATGTTCTGCATAAATTCTTGCTGAGGTAGTGTGATCTCCATGGCTGAACTCTGCATTGGTAGATTAAATGTTCATTTCGTTGTTAATTTGTCCCAGTTGGATGGTCTTAAATTTTCATTGAATAAGGTTTTTATTTGTTTGCTTTCTTGCATTTTTAAATTTCTTATCTGATTCTCTTCTATACTTTTTCGTTGATTAGAAATATACTGACTTGAAGAATGATTTGATTAGAATGGAACACCATCTGCTTAAGGAAACGGGTTTATTTTCCAGTTGACCATCCTTATAAGTTTATTTCTAACGACTTGCAACCCTTGGAACTCCTGAACTGAGGCATGTAGCATGGAATTTAGCAAATGATAAGTAATTCTTCTCCCAAAAAAAAGGATAGGTACTATGATGAGTGACTATATTTTGCAATTTTGGGCTATCAAAAAATGTAATGGACCCTACCTGCAAAAGAACAAGTAATGGATCTTATTTGACTTGATTTTCGAAGTACTTATCTTTGATTTATGCTAACTATTGCTGAATCATGATGCTTTGGTTAAATTTGAAATGTTCATGTTTTCTTCCCTTTGTTTTTCATCTCCGATCTATTTGAAGATTCCTGACATAAACTATTTTGTTGTAGATCATTCATGACATGTTGCCTCAAATATGGAACCCAGTGACTTTTATGTTTATAGCTCAAGTTTTGGTGAAACCTGTAAAGGATATAGTTAGTTATTGTTTATCTAACTATATAATTGCATTAATAAAACTTAAGACTCGCCTTACCCAGTATGCTCTATCACTTCTTGAACCCTCCCTTTTGCCAATGTTATTATTTAAAGCACAACAATGATTCATTTAGTTTGAAATGCTTTGTTATCATCTTATCTGCCAAAACTATGGCATTTGGCATTCCCAAAACTTGAGAGGCCAGGTCGTGCACTAAGAACATGTGAATGAGTAAATTCAAATTCTTTAACTTTGTGTTTTTGTGCGATGAAAAACTCCATAAGTTGAAGCAAAAAGCTTGTTGTTTCATGATGTACTTATTCTAAGTTGCGTACTTATTAGTATATGATTTCCAAACTTTAAAGGATGATTAATTCATATCCACCAAAAACCATTATCGTCCTCTTCAACAGGACATATTATCCCAGCTTTAGTTAAAAGAATGTAAATCTGAGATTCAATTTTTTCATCTAAGAAATATGATATAAATCATAAATCTGAACTCAACACTGGGACTGCATATTTATAAGACAAATCTTTTTTTATCTTATGACGATTCTGTGATTGATATTTTGTATGATCTTTTCATATCATTAGGGAAGGGGATAAATACCATAGGTGATCAATGGCGGAGCGAGCAATCATTCTCACTGGGTTCACTATTTATACTTATAAAGCATTGTATAATATATATATATATATATATATATATATAGTTATAAACTTTATAATTGACTAAAAAATTTTAAATAATGATCAAACATATATCATTATATTATTTGTTTATTAGTAAATAAATATTTTATAAATTCTATGATGAATCTTACATTTTTCATATTTTTTTTGCATTCATAAATTTAAGATTGCATAACTAACACGTGTGGACATAAAATCACATAATTGAATAAGAGGATTATGATTTATTTGAAAATTAATATATTTGAAATAGGAGAGTAACTAGATGTTAGTGATTCAAGATGAAGAGTAAATTATAATTCAAAGAATAGAATTTAACAACATTTGGTTGCCAAAAGTGATACCAACGTTAAAAGGGAAAAAAAATAAAAGTTGAATAAAAAATATCTTCTATACGATTACATAATTAATTAATATAAATATAGCCGATATTTTCACTCATAAATTTTAGATCTCTATAGGAAATCACATATTAAATGAGATAATAAATATATAAAATGATTTATTTGATTATTAGTGTATTTAAAATAGAAGAAAAATTGAATATTAGTGATTCAAGATTACCAGTAAATAATTTAAATATTAAAATAATATTAACCTTTTGGTTGCTAAAAGTTACAGCAATATTAGAATAAAGGAGTTAAGTATAAAAATATACAAAATTTATCATATTTGTATAGATAAATACTACAATTTTATAGTTAATACTTGGTTATGATAATTAAATAAAAATGTGAAAGGGGAGTTGTACCTGTCTTCATGGATTAGGAAATAGGTAATAATAGGATTAAAAATGTCACTCTTAACATGGTTCGAACTTACGGCGTTGGCTATAATGGAAAACGTCGAAGCCACATAACTAAATAATAATTATATAAAAATTCAGCGGGTGCACTTCCATGGGCACCCCCTTGACTCCGCCACTGTAGGTGATGCATGGTCAGCACTCATATTTAGAACCCCTCAAAATGGGGTCAGCCTTTAGAAGTTTGTACTCTCAAAAAGAATTTTATAAGTTACTTCTATAATGAATAGCATTGGAATTTCATACTTTCTAGCTAGAAGCTAGTACTATGTTAGTATGATACTAACCCTGTTTGAGCTTCTTATTAGGTAAGTTTATTTACCTCATCATTTCTCATATCTTGTAGCTTGCGAACAGCAGGTTCTAAGAGGTGAGGTAGTGTAGCATGTGGTGTTGTATATGCTGCTGTTGGTAGATTCCAGGCTCCTCTTCCTGAAAATACACCTTGTGGTTGGTTCTTGATGTGGATAAGGCATTGATGAATTTCACAGAGTGCTAGCACATTGATGTTCTCTTCCCAAGAGACTACTTTCAATCTATAAAGATATAGATGATGATTCTTTTCACATCAATAAAAACATCAGACTCACAAGTTCGAACTCAGAGGGTGCATTCTAATTGAATGTTGTCATAATCTTCTAGCTTGCTACAGCAACGGATCTTGTTGTGTGCCTTAGTTTATGTTTTTAAAGCTCTTCATGTTGTCGTGTTTAGGATGTCCTGCGTGATGGTAACAACAAAAATACTGGGAATCCAAAGATGGGCACTCCAGATGCAGAAGCTAACTTGTCAAAAGGGACAATTTTGAAATCTGCATAGATAAATTAAAGAACTCAAAGAAAAGTGAAGATGATGTCAAATTTTCTGATGTTGATTCGAAGGAAGATGCCATGGAGAAGACCAAGTCTGACAATAAGTTTGATACCTCAAAAGGAAAACGGAGAGGGAAGTAGAAAGATCAAAGGCCAGTAAACGTACTTTATCCAGTTCTATTGTGATATAGTACTTTGTAGAACTCAAAATGTACCTTATCCAGTCCTATTGTGATATGAGTTCAGAGTTTTTAGTTTGGTGATGGGAAGAACTGGCGAAGAGGTGACTGGTGTATTAGATCAGAGTTGCGTCTGGATTGGCTAAAAGTGGATGCAGTAACAAGCTTTTGTTGGCCTTCCATTTTTTCTGCTTAATCGAAATCTACTGGAGCTTTTGTTTCTTCAAAAGATTGATACAACTTCTAGTTCTACAACTTCCAACAGAGATGTAATCTTTTTGAATTGATGAGAACAAGTAAAATAGAAGGGTATTTTTCCATAAATGTCAATTTCAGCTCTTATCCTCATTTGATTTTACATATTCAAACATCTGGATCACCTCTCTTCATCTGGTGCCTCCTCCTCTCATTACTGACAATTACTTCCTCATGAAGGCCATATGCTGTCCTCCAGAAATTAAACCTTGTACTTTCTTGGTTTGGATGCTGATGATCACAGTCTCTGAGCCCCAACCACCATTACCACTAATAGCAGCCTCCATGATTCCTATTAATCGGCCACATTTCCACAACCATGGTATTTGTGTTAATCTCTTGTGGAACATGTGAAGAAAACATATCATAATTTTGGTTGTTTCAAGAGACAACCTAGTGCCAAGGTTCAGTCCCAAACTTCATTTCAGGAGATATATTGATTTATCTGTTTCTCTATTTTGTAGATTCAGGACATCTTAAAAAGAAACTTGGCACACATGTTTCAACTTTCAAGAAGGAAATTGTTACAATGCAAGTGTGTGTGAAATAATAATCAGAATTAAAGCATAGGATTAAAATTTTCTTTTGTATTCTTGGTGGCATTTCTTTTTCGTGGAGCTTAACTCAAGAAGTTTCGGATGCTTCCCATGGTTATTTTATGTTTTGTTCTCCTAAAATAACTCGCTTTTTATAGAATTCTTCAAAAGTTGAATCAGATTTTTTTAGCAATTGACTGACCAACTGGCTATTGATTTAACTTTGTACATGCAGCCTCTTCTGAATCAAAGTATTGCTTCTGATTTCAAGCATTGCTTGGTGCAATGTACGCAGTCTTTACTTGTATGGATTCTCCGAAGACCACATGATCTTCTACCTGAAAAAAGTGCTCATTCATATAAGTTCTCCAAAAGCACTAATCCGTTTATTTTTCAACTGTGCCTGTGTCATTATTGCTCAAGTCTTTTTCATGTACTTATAGGTCGGTCACTTGGAGAAGTCTAAGACATCATTCATCACTGAGGTATGTCGATTTCTTCTTTGTTCTCCTCCTTAATTGTGGAAAGGGAATCACTCCTCTCAAACAAACAAACCAAACTTGTGAGTCACAGTTTCTGTAGAGGCGTATGGAACCCTTTTTTGTTTGAGGAGATCCTATGGAACCCTTGTTTTATTTCAAATAGATCGCCCTGAACATCATCATGAAAAAGACTGGCACAGGCATCACCGATCCTTAATATGACTTAAGCCATTGCTTATGCCGTTGGCAACTGTACTGCACAGGAAAAAGTGCGGGCATTGCACCAAACTTATTAGCATATAGCGTTCTATCTGTTAGTTGTATGAGAGGACTATATGTACCAAACTGTTCTAGCTGTATTACCTGCACAGGAACAATTGTTAGGAAAAGTAGTTATCTGGAGTATGATGAATTATGCCAGTATGTCAGGACCAGCTAAAACATGTAACTACATGCAAGTGTTCCAACATTTCTTCTTTCCCCATTGGAGTCGATGAAGTTTTCTGAACTCTAGTTTCCTGATTTCATCGTCTGATTAAAAATTATTTCCCGGCCAATTTGGTACTTTTTGATGTCCCTTGTGAACTGAAAGTGTCCATATGTCAGTTTTAAGATTTTATATGCAAGCGGTTTTATAAAAGTGTCTACAAGTTCTGATGGCCTCAACGACTCTTGCCGTGAAACTAATGTGATGTGATCTTCATGAAAGTACATAATACTATCACCAGCGACAGAAGCAACCTACTCCAAAAAAACTGAACTTTTTGGAATTTTTATCATTATTGTCTGAATTTGATAGTAACTTCGGTCTGATTAACTACATGATTCCTGTTAATTAATCAGTTTTTTCAGGAATGAAGCATATGAATAACTGATCTTAGGTTTCATATTTTTCTGATGTAACCTTAGCTAGGGAAAGAAGCTACTTGCAGGTTGCAAACTCTTCTCTTTCTTTTAGGAGTGATGCAAACTCTTCTTTAATGCACAGGTAAGAAGCTATACACAGGGTTGGCCCATCTTCTGGTCTGTCTCTGTTACTGACTACATGCAACATGTTGGATTGCTGAGTGGAGCAGACAGCGGAAGCAAAAGCTTCACAGTAAAAAGGAAACTCAACTATTAGCATTTAGCAGCTGCCATTTTCCCTTCTTCGAAAAGGAAAAAAATATCTCCTGGTATCCGAATAAATAAAAATAATCAATATCAGCAAGTCGTTCATGTATTTTTTTTTTTCAATTAATGACCTCTGTAGCGTTATGTGGAGGAAGAAGAATAGAAGTGTTCTTGTTCTCGTGTGTGTGTGTGTGCCCAGTGTCCACTGGGTGTTAGTTGTTGGAAGGTGGTTGTGATATGATATTGCTTACCACCTCTTGACTGAAAGCATTGAATTCCTCATTAACTGCTGCTCCGTGGATCCACAGCTGGGACAATTAATTCTACATGGATGAGAGATGGCTCGGTGGTCGTCCAACTCCATGATTGGCATGCAGCTCAGCTCAGCTCAGCTGCTGAATGGCAACTCAGCCCCACTCCTCTTCGATCCCCTCTGGAGGCTGGTCATTTAACTTTACTTGTCTGGTGGTTGGATATGAAGAGATCTATACATAATACTACCTTATCAATGTACTTAGGGAGGATCAGATGGCATTAAGACGTGTAATGCAACTGCACAAGTACCGGGACTGAGCCATTTGACTTGAGTGATCACTTTGGCGTTCAAGAGATGATGGACCTCAGTATGGTTCTTGCACCATGCACAGTATTCAGCATAATCACTGACCGGGTAGTGCCAAAAGTTGCAGGGATGGTACTGTTAGCGAGTCCTCCACCAAATTCTCATGACCACAAAAATCGACAATCCAAGTTATTTGTGAATCTTAAGAAATGTTATATCTGCTTTGTGGTGTATAAATAAATGATTTCTTTTTCGAGGTCAGGATGTATCCATTGAAGTCAAAATAAATAAGGTATACATTAATTAACAATGGTTTGAAGAGAAATTGTTTGGCAACGCAAATAAGTCAACTTATTTGTTTTTTTTTATATGTAAGTGGTTTACTGTTGATCATTTAAGTGCTCACATTTTTCAAAAATATTCTCATATTATAAGTGTCTTCATGTGTTCATGCATATGAATTTCTCTTATTTTCTAATTATAACTAATTATAATATGGATTAATATATATATGATTATTTTAAATAATATTAGGATGGGCATTTAAGTCATTTTAAAAGATAAGTTACCTTATCAGTGTGTATAATCAAACACTATATCTACTTATTATTATAAACCAAAGGAGACAATGAAATTAAGGGCTCCTTTCATATAAACCACAAATTTATGGATAATTAACCAAAATTTCGGTTAAAACCAAATTAATTGCTAATTATTTTTTATATTTTTGTATTTTTTTTGTAAAAAACTTTTTATATGTATATGAATGTTTATTTTTTATTTAATTTCATTTGTATCCTAATGATTTAATGATTTGTATCTTATTATCACGTTAAAGTTTAATTTTTATCCTTTATATCGAATGAATATTTAATTCTTACTTTAATATATTTTCAATTTTTGTAAATTTTATAGTAATATTTTTATTTTCAGTTAAAATGATGAATTCACCTAACCTAACTAATTTTTTCGATTAACCAATTTTTCAATCCGGACAACGGTTAATTTTTTTTATCGATTCGATTAATTAACCGAATTACCAATCGGTTAATTAATCGAACCGACCGTTGCTCGCCCCTAAAATTTAAATAGAGTTGTTGTCTTGGACAAGCTTTTACTCACCGTAATCAGATAATCTCAACTTGAGACCTTGAAGGACCCACCATAATCAGATAATCCCAACTTGAGACCTTGAAGGACCCACCATAACCAGCTTAATGTTGGTCAAATTTACAGGAAAAAAAACTTAATATTAGTTTAATATGCAGTTCTTTTAATTATTTTTTTCTTCATTTTCCCATTTGTGTTATCTCAATATGATCTAAAAGCATTACTTTCTAGTTCCTACTAATTTTTTTAATTAATTATCTAGGATCGACTATAGCAAAGATACTTAACTGTAAAAAAAATAAACTAAACCGTTAGTTTTGGCTCATAATTTGTTACTTCTGTTTCATGTTTAATTTGTTTTTTTTTTTCTTTTTCTTATGGCACTAAGACGTGTACTCCATGTAAAGATCTCAACTCTAAATAAGAATAGGATCGCAGCGCCCTTCAATCATTTGGTCACCAGTTTCGTGATTTTCTTAGACAATGTTTGGATCAGAACTTGCAGGCAGAATTTTCGCAAGTCTTGTCAAACAACAGCCAAAGTTCTCGTGGATCCCACGAGAATTTTGGTTCTGGTCAAAGCATTTTATTCTCGTGAGTTCGTGAGGAAAAGTTCTTGTGAGATGTCAGAACTTTTTCTTATATCGGAACTTACTCCACGCTTGGATGCCTACGCGACAAAAAATTTGTCAAATTAATGAAAAAAAATTCTCGTCAATGTAGAATTTCGTCAAACACTAATGGATACTTTTGCGTCAAATCTCATTGATTCCCAGAACTAAAATTTTGGTGTTCGAGTGTAGCTGCCTTAGAAAATAACTAAATGATTATAGCATTTTTTTCTTCCCCCTCTTGGCTCTTGGTATGCAAAGTAAACGAGTGATACATTATTGCGTCAAACAAAATTCAATTAAGTGTCTGTCTTGCCTTTACCATTATATATGGGGAAAATATTAATATAGCCCCAAAGACGTGCATGCATAGTACCTGCAATCAACTGAGTTGTAGATATCGCAATATTAATTATCCGACAACAAGTATTCTTAAAAGTATTTATGTCATTAGTCGTGTGCCGGATTTTAATGTGGAGGCGAAGTAAGAAAAGCAAACAAACCGTATATGTCAAATTAATTTCGAATGTACCAATCAAAGGCTTCGATTTTACGTTCTATTCATAACCAAGCTCCCACAGAGATCACAATGGGATTAAAAAGGTCAGCAAGAGATAGAGATTAATTTGAAGAGAGAGACTTCGGGGTGAAACTAATGAACAAGTAGCAATTTCATTATTTAATTTAGACAACAATATCACCTTGTGGAAAGGAAAGAGACGCAGCATGCATTCCAATGGAAAACTAAAAGGCATAAGATCGATCGAAGACTCGACAAATAGCGAGGAGTGGTGCAAAATTTGACCCATCGTGCATGCATGCACGTAGATTAAATATACGACGTCGTCAACCAAAATTTAATCGACCAAAGTCCCCATGCATGCATGCATGCGTCGAGTTGCCGCATTGACTTGTTTCAGTGGCCTTGTGGCTTTCACCAAAAACACACACAAATTATCACCTGCTCTTCTCTTGCATTGCATGGGTTTATAAACCCAACAGCCAGCCATCAATCAATGCACTCACTCCCACTCCCTCCCACCATCTTTGAGGTCTGCGATCGATCTGTATGTGTGCATATTATATATATATATGTATATACTTCCTTATAAATTTATGATAATTGAAATCGTTGATTGGTGCATGTCAATATATACGAACCCTCTCGGCAGCTCCTGGTCCTGCATGCATTATTATTTTTCTTTTTCTGAACATATATAAAGTCCGGCTGCTAATTTAAGGTTGGGGGGGGGGGGGGGGGGGGGGGGGGTGGGGGTGGGGGGGGGACAGGCGAACATGGTGGCATATGAATGGTTCGCAGAGGGCGAGCTCGAAGGTGGCAATTAAAAGGAACCGCGTCGTTGACCTCCGCCAACCTTTTTTAATTACCCGACCTGACTGATCTGGTCCAGCATCCATCCGTTTGAACCCACCCCACCCACATGCTGCAAGATCACCAGCTGCATGCACGGTTAAAACACAAGAATTCAAACATGAGAATTGTCACTCATCAGACTCCTGTCGCCTCAGGAGACTTAGGTTTTATTACAATTATATAGTTGTTAATTAAAAAACCAAGGAAAAAAAACTTAAAATTGATGGCTTAATTTCAGCAAAAAGAAAGAAAGAAAGAAATTAAAATGTTATGAAAACCGAACCGGACCGGCCGATTCAACTAGTTCAATCGCGAACCGGCCGGTGATCCGATCCGGCGCAAAACTCGTTTCAACATTGAATTAGAAAAAACTGATTAAACCGGTCGGTTGGACCGGATTGGTTGAACCGGTTCAATCCCAATTTTGAAAAAAAAAATAAAAATGATAAAAAGAGGAAAGTTAAAAGAGGAAAAAAGAAAGGTAAAGAAATAAGGAATATGACATGCATAAAATTAAATGAGAATGGAAATAAAAAAATAAATATTTAAAATTATCTAGCATTAAAATAGAAAATTATTAAAAGACATAAATAAAAGAAATAAAAAGGAAAATATTAAAGAAAAAACAAAAAAGAATAATTTAAGATAAACTTTATTAATATAGCATCTATCATCATTAAATATAAATTAATAATAATCTATTTATACTTATATATTAATCATTATTATTATTTTTTATTATTAAAACTTTTAATAAATAAAAATTATGTTATATTATTTTAATATTATTAATAGATTATTAGTATAATATTCACATATTATATCACGTCACTTATACTATATCTTTATAATTATTATAAATAACCAAGTTTGAAAACACTGATGCATCCATTTTGTCAGATCGATATGTTGACTTTGACCTCTGTGGCTCTCTCTGATCTGTACTCATGTTTTGGCTCTAAATCCATTAATGGACACAGCCAACTTTTAAAGAGAACACAGACCAAAAAAAAAATTTTTGACTGTGCATGACTCCTCTTCTTTTTCAAGTGATAGTAACTACTCGGTGCTACTTCCAGGGAGATGATGAAAAGTAAACACAGTAATTGATGAGAAAGCTGGAAGAAAAGAAACATATATCACTGCTATTTAGCACATTATTAAGCACTTGGAGAAAGAAATAATTAATCCTACGTACCTTGGGGCATCTTTATCTTTATCTATCTCATCAAAAGGAAGCCACGCCACAGCACATGCGTGCAACTGCAAGCATATGATATGGAGCCAACTCCCCCTACATCCAGTAGCCATTAATTGCATGCAGTTGTGAATGGACTCCGAGTACCCGAAGTTTGATATTGCTGAAAACAGCTGTAATAAGCATAAGACGAAAGGGAAGTGACTTGGGGAGTCTAAGATCATGCCCTGGCTCTGGTGCTGTACCTCGTGACATGTTGAAAGTGTTGATAGAAGAAGAAGAAGAAGAAGAAAAACTCAAGTAGGGTTCTTCATTCGGGGGATATGTTTAAAGTGTTTAATGGTGCCCGCCAACTTAAATGACATGGTGTTCTTTGCCTTGTGTGGGGTGTCCAAACTCGTGCCAGTTGGAAAGATTAGAAAGTTAATAGAGATTTGGATTTCGAAAACGACCAACCCAAAGTAAAGTTAATAAAGATGACTTATGTGATTAAACTTGAGAATAAAGATCACCACATTTGATCATATATAGATCAGTAAAATTTAAATTTCGATCTGCCTTGTTTTTAAATTTATCCTTAAGTTGCATTAAGCCGTTAATTAGGACCGTCTTTATAGTACTTTTTCTTCTATCTTTTGGTATCTCTCAGGATTTCAAGTTCATTATATATTAATAATACTTTCAAATCCATTTTTATTAAAAAAAAATCCAAAATTTTAACTTGTGACTAGTGGCTGCCGTACGTGTGATGCAGTTTTACTTTATTTGTTTACCTTGCATTGCATTCATTGCGCCTGTGTTCATGGCCCCATTTCCTCCCATGTTATTATGTATTTCTTCTCTTCTTTTTTTTCTTTTCTTCTGGTGCATAAATCTTTGCGTCTATAAATAGTGAGAGGTGTAGGTTCTCGCTTCTCACATCATATCACATACGAAAGTGTGAGTGAGGTCGAGGGGGAGGGGGGGGAGAGAGAGAGATATAGAGATAGAGGCCAAGAGGTGGTGAGACACAGAATCGCAAGTTAGCCTCATTGTTTCACACGCAGGGCTTTAGCGAGGAAATGGTTGCTCCGCTGTCCTCATGGCCATGGGAGAACTTGGGTGGTTACAAGGCACGCAGCAGCTACTTTTTTCTTTTAGTTTCTACACGTACGGCTCACTTCGATCGTTTGGTGCTTACAGTTTGAAACTGTTTTGGTGCATGCAGTACATGCTATGCGGACCTCTGGCGGCGAAGGCCGTCTCCGAGTGGAGGAACGGCGGGCGAGACGGCTTCTGGTCGCTCTACCTTCTGGTCCTCCTCGGATCGCGAGGCCTCCTGCACCAGTTCTGGTTCTCTTACAGCAACATGTTCTTCTTCACTCGCCGCCGGCGAGTGATCAAAGACGGCGTCGATTTCAAGCAAGTCGACAGAGAATGGGACTGGTAACTCAGCCTCAACGACCACTAAAATAGCTCCGTGCATTTTGCATTAGTTGTCAGCATGCCATGTTCCGAGATCGTTTCGAGCATGGCTTTCTTTTTTTACTTTGTCCAAAGTTTCTGGACGTGTTGCCTTAATATTAGATCGATCGGACCAATGGCGAAGCTTACAGAAATGTGATTTCCTTTCACTTGTCTTCGCATCAGGGACAACTTTCTCGTCCTCCAAGCTCTCATTGGAACGCTGGCCTTGCAGCCGGTTCAGTCCCCTGGGTTCCTTCCTCTGTGGGATTTTAAGGGACTCCTCATCTGCCTACTGCTTCACGTTGTGGTCTCAGAGCCTGTTTTCTACTGGGCGCACAGGTGCCTCCACAGTGCCTATCTTTACACCCATTACCACTCACTCCAGCACTCGTCACCGGTGCCACAGCCTTACACAGGTACAGCACATTTAATCAGCATAAATGCCAATGACGCTGAGTTGGTTTGACATGTATTGTGATGCATTCTTTAATCAGCCGAGCACGCCACGCCGCTGGAACACCTCTTGCTGATCATTGTGACGGGCGTCCCGTTGCTCGGTGCCTTCCTGGCGGGCGCCGGCTCGGTCGGCTTGGTGTTCGGCTACCTCCTCGCGTTCGACTTCCTCAGGTGCATGGGCTACGGCAACGTCGAGATCCTCTCCCCTGCGCTCTTCCAGGACATGCCCATCCTCAAGTACCTCATCTACACCCCTTCGTAAGTATACGACAACCAAATGACCTTAACGTCTTCATTAAGTACGTAGCAGCCCGCAAACATCGTTGTTACTGCACGAGAATATTATATATACATCTGTACGCCTTCACGGTTTTCACCTTTGTAATATTATATACAATGTTGTGTATCATTAGGCATTGTGCTGCAAGAACCTTGACAGTCTCCACCACATTAAGAAATTAGCTTTTCAGATCACAAGACTTCATTAACTGCCATCGATGGCCCTCACAGATGACCTGCTCACAGCCATAGTTGGTGGAGAGGTCCCGATGCCTTGCATGGTTGGTCGGCAGTCGGCACATTAATTTGGATGGCTGCCACCTTATTGAACCCTCGTCCCTTCACAGTAGAGTCCATGTTAGTACACTGCAGTTGTAAATGCAGGAGTAATGTCTTCTGAAGCACCCCCACTAGAAATGACATCATGGTTAGCCTTCCAAAAGATTTGCTCTGTGGTAGACATAGCTCAGTTGAACATGTCCCGGAGTAAAATACAGATCAAAGCCCTCTGAGTTAAGAAGGGCATGTGCCAACAGTGGTGGCCAAGCCAATCGAGTTGGCAACAATTTAAGACCGGTAGCTGCAACCGCACTTGCTGCCGACGGATGGCAATAAATTGCCATCATAGGATCTTGGATCGTTTATTACAACCCAAATTAAATGCTCAGTTGTTTTAGCTGAATAATATGGATCATAATGTTAAGGAGGTAGATTGGAAGTTGAGAGGGAACTTTTGTCTCGTCCTGTTTTTTTTTTTTTCGAATCATAAGAGTTCAAAATAGTAGCCTGTAATTAATAAAGAAAGACAAACGGTAGTTTTCAAGAAACAGAAGTAAATTCAAACTTAAAGTACAATTTTTTCCTTCTTAGTCTCCAATGTGTTGGAAGCAGATTTATTGCCTTAAATATTCACAAAGCTGCATATAGAAGTATATGAAATCTATACAGATAATCAGAGGCTTCTCATCTGTTAATCTTAAATAATTCGAAGTGAGAAAAAAGTTGAACATTTATGTCTTTGTTTTTTTTTTTTTTTTTGTTTCAGATACCTCAGCCTTCATCACAAGGAGAAGAACTGCAACTTCTGCCTTTTCATGCCCCTTTTTGACTTCATTGGAAACACACTGAACGCCGAGGCATGGGATTTGCAGAGGGAAGTAAGCGCAGGTATTTACCACCCATAATGAAGTGATTATGCAAGATGATATACCTGATGAAATTTGACATTCCCCTGCAGCTTTAATTTCTGAAATAAAGGTGGGGCCTCTCAGCGCCACTTGCTCATATGCATTAATAATTTTCCTGGGACAGGAAATTAAGTGGTGATCAAGGATTTTAACACGATTGCGCCTTCCTCACATTTTTACCAAGGCTACTTTCTATAAATTTACATATAAGCTCAAATGGAGCATCTATGGAAGTCATTTCTAGAAGTGAGAAAGAGGGTATCACCTTTATCATCAATTCACTTCTCATACACTGAAATGGGGAAACCATAGTTTTGGTCCACTCTTCCTGACCAGTAGTCCTTGACGTGTGCATTTACTTGAATGATAAGAATAGACGATATGGACTCACATGGCAACAAGGGTATCCATTGCACTGCCATAAATGAGCATTTAAAACTTGTTCTTTCAGACTTTAAAGTAAAGTAAATGTAAAAGACAGCAAAAGAAGCTGGAAAAAGAAAAAAAAACATTGCATGAAGACAAGTTCCTTGTTAATCAATTACTAGTTACAACAACAATAAAATCTTATCCTACTAGTGGGATTGACTACATGGATCATACGACGTCATTTCGCTCTATTAGTAATCAAACTTTTCGGTATGTTCATGAGACTCGACAGAATTTTACGTTGGCTGTCAGGACCTAACACAACCCTCCTCCTTTATCCGGACTTGGAACCGACTATAAAACATAGACGGAGTTTAATTAATTACTAGTTAACCGGTTAAAAAACACTAATCATATCATTTTTCACCTTCGAAATCATGATTCTATGCTTCTATTCTTGCAGAATACAAGATATTCGTGATTGGTTTTTCGGATCTCTGTGATGCGTGCCAATGAACACTGACATGATATATTTTTTGCTTACGGGTGCAGGAAAAAACGATCAAGTTCCAGACTTCGTGTTCCTGGCGCACGTAGTGGATGTCGTATCATCCATGCACGTACCCTTCGCGTTTAGATCGGTGTGCTCTATGCCATACGCCACGCACCTCGTCCTCTTGCCGCTGTGGCCCATCGCCTTCTCCTTCATGCTCGTCCAGTGGGCATGGTCCAAGACCTTCCTCGTCAGCTTCTACAACCTCCGGGGCCGCCTCCACCAGACCTGGGCGGTTCCAAGATACGGCTTCCAGGTACTCACTCGCTAGATGTTTGCAACTTGCCAAGGTTCACTTTTTGATCTCATCTTCTCCGGTTCATACAAACTAAGATTTGCTTTGCACGCTTGCATGCAGTACTTTTTGCCATTTGCCACGGAAGGCATCAATGATCAGATTGAGAAGGCGATACTGACGGCTGATAAGATCGGGGTGAAGGTTCTTAGCCTCGCGGCATTGAACAAGGTTACTTCTTCCCTCCTTCCTCCTATGCGTGTGTGGCGTTGGAAGACGGATGGATACGTGAGCGTCCTTTAATGTCTCATATCTTGTCTCCTTCTCTGATTGCTTCACCTCGTGAGTCCATTAATGGCTTAGATATGACCCCTAAGAGAAAGATCCTCTCCCCCGTCATCCAGGTCACTCGGCACTCTGATGAAGACTTTTATTGCTGAAGCCAAGTCCACGCATAAGTTCTAACATGCATGTATAGGTGGGGAAGAGGACAGTCCTCTTGAAATTTAACCTCACAATTGTACATAATCAGTGCTTTATCATTCAGAACAGCCCATATCATAATGTCACAACAGATACCAGAGGTCTCATCGAGACACATTTGCAGTAAAACTCGAGAAAAATGTGTCTTTAACTTGAAATTCATGGGCTTGAGCTTGATTGACAACGGTCTCTGAATGTTCACCAATTGATTGTAGAATGAATCGCTCAATGGCGGCGGGACACTGTTCGTCGGCAAACACCCGGACCTGAAGGTGCGAGTTGTGCATGGCAACACCCTGACTGCGGCCGTCATCCTCAACGGGATCCCGAAGAACACCAAGGAGGTTTTCCTGACAGGTGCAACATCCAAGCTTGGACGGGCCATTGCCCTGTATCTTTGCAGAAAGAAAATTCGAGTACTGGTAAGTGCCTGCAGTGCAGATCAAAGGAGGCTTGCCATTTATTCTCTACCACCAACTTCAGATTTTTAATTAACATCACTGCTCCTTAGTCACGAGTCAACTAAATTTCAAATTGTTCACAGATGTTGACCCTGTCAACTGAGAGATTTCTGAAGATTCAGAAGGAAGCACCAGCCGACTGCCAACAGTACCTGGTCCAAGTCACCAAGTACCAAGCAGCACAAAATTGCAAGGTATATTGATAAGAATTAACAAAGTAAACATCAACCAAGATAACAAGCAGTAATCTTTATTCTAGTCATGTGCATTAATTCGTGGTCTCAGAAATGGGCTAACGTATCGCTGCAATCTCCCATTAACGAAGACAGCAAAGCCATGTTTTAATAATTAGTTTGTTGAGGGTTAGAAAGTAATGGCCCTGCAATTATGCTTCTGCAGACATGGATAGTTGGCAAATGGCTCGCGCTGAGGGAGCAGCGATGGGCTCCGCCGGGCACCCATTTCCACCAGTTTGTGGTGCCCCCGATCATTGGGTTCAGGAGGGACTGCACCTACGGCAACTTGGCCGCCATGAGGCTTCCCAAGGACGTCCAAGGCCTATGCTCTTGTGAGGTAAATCAGATGATCCCAGTGAATTCAACTGGTGTGGTGGTTGGGAGCTTTAATGCCAATCATCAACCAATAACACTCTCCACAAAAGAGTCATATCATCTAGAATGAGAAAATGTTGGCCAGTCTGAAAGTTCATCATCATTCATTCTTATTTGGAAAATTTATGTAGTAGTTTTCACTCGTCCGCCATTGGAAGTGCCAACCAAGCTTGAATTTGTAAGTTACCTTGAGCTTCATCTTCGGCACAGAAGCTCATCTCTTTCCTGATGTCTGCAGTACACAATGGAGAGAGGAGTTGTCCACGCATGCCACGCCGGAGGCGTCGTCCACTTTCTGGAAGGATGGACGCATCATGAGGTCGGCGCCATCGACGTGGACCGTATCGACGTCGTATGGGAAGCTGCAATGAAGCACGGGCTAACACCGGCGTGAAAGTCGAAGCATCCATATCCATATTATTCGATTAGTTCTTCTTGACTTCATTTCCCCATCAACTTGTATAAAAGAAAGAAGCAAGAGCAGAGAACAAGAGAATTAAAAAAAAAAAAATCTTGTACCTGTCACAAATGGTTGCTTCGCCCATCAGAACGAAGTTTCTTGTTTGTAGCTGTCGCCATATTGATCGATTATATTCTTTCATATGTAATGTGGAGCTCATTCTTCTTCATACGTAAAAAAGTAAGACCGAAGAATTCTCTCCATGTATATTGTAGGCCCCAACATGAATCTTACTGTTCAGTGGGCACCATGGCTTGTGGCCACACATTTCAAGAGGCTTGGGGTTAGCTGTCTGCTTGTTGGCACATATATATTCTTCAAAAGTTATGCCAAAAAGTTAAACCATCTGAGATGGTTTTCCAAATATTTCCAAAGTAAAACTTGATAGCAACTTTACTTCAAGGAAAAAAAAATACTTAATGAATTGAACATACAAAGGACACGGTTGCTACTTCACATAGTCTAGTAAGTTTTACATACTTTGCAGATATTAACTTGATGTAGCAATTTTCTTTTCTATAGATTATAATTGGGTTCTTTGTCGAATTCCATTCAGGGAAAACACTGCAAGCGGCAATCACAAATCTATGATATATATTCCACACCACATGTGAAGATAAAGGAAGATCGCTCTCAAACAACCACTTCAATCATTTCAATCAACTCATTGAATCTCTAATAAGGAGAGAGAATCTGAGGAGGGGAAGAAAAAAAAAAGGAAAAGAAGAGATAGAAGAACTGTGACTGCATATGCATATATCCTAAGCTAATACTCTAGCCAAAGAGTAAGTTCACACCCAGGATATACGGAAAAGAAAAAGTATAGCCATGTTAAAGAACGAATCACTTCTTATGGGTATCCTTTATATCTCCGGTAAGAATTGTCCTCTCTATTGTTTCTGAAGGCGCAACATCCAACAGTGTAGACCACAACGAGAAAGATGAGGAATATGATATTGGCAATGGCAACCTTTTTCCAGTCATTCTTGATGTTGGCAAGAACACCGGCCTTGCAAGATTGGCAATCGTAGCAGAGAAACAATGGATCGTTTTTCCATGTGTTGCAATCTGAAATGTTTGATGAAGTAAAACCAGCGGGCTTGTTCCAGACAGTTGCACTCACATAGGTGAAATTGCATGCTGTCGGGGGTTTGCAGCATCCAGACTGCATAAGCAAACATATAGGTGTCTTAAATAACTCCAACAGATAGGTAGTCCACCCTATTGAATAACATTGTCAGAGGAACATGTACCAGTTGACAGCCAAAATGCAAGCAAAGTACATTTCGAAATGCATGGCATGAGGAGCAAGAAAGTAGGGTCAAAGATAATTCAGAATAACAGTAAAAAAAGGTTGCACAAGTAAAAGTCTAGCACATGCCAGATGATTTCAAACAATTATTTAAAATAAGGTCATCAGAAATCAGAGAGAACCAAAAGAAATTCATTCCATTTCAGATATATCTTATGATGGTATGAATTACTTGCAACAAACAAATGTAAATAAAGAAGGGAATAAAAAGTAAACAGCACAATTACACCTCTGCAAATGCAGTTCTACTGACTCTTAAACATAAACCGTAATAAATGCAGCAGAGTTAGCTCAGACAGGAAAAAGGTAATGAGAAATACACTGCAAGACAACAAACTTAGGAAAGAACCATATGGCAGAAAAGAAGAACAACACATATCCAATGTTTCTTTTTACAGACCAAAATCGTCTGACATTAATATTAACAAGCATTTTGGGTTATCAATGAATCAACGCACCTCTAACTAAGTCATGTACCGATAAAGCTAAAATCAGTGGAAAATTAAAAGGACGTATAATTAGAAAAATCAGATGAGGAATTGAATAAAGAGATAACTAATGTAAAATCGTTGGATAAGAATTAACCACAGATTTGCCTTCTATCCTCCCGTCTTCCCCAGAAGGCACTAGTGGATAAAATGCACATGATACAGACGGTCGTGTGATGCACATGATACTCCTGCCTTGATGTTTGTGCATTCCTTGTATATTACATGAGGAGTTTGACTAGAAAATGACAATGAGATATTGAACATTGATGGCGACTAATAATCGGCTTGATGTACCTCCGCTTAAGAGTTAATTGTGTCAAGGCTAAAACTAAAAACTGGAGAGTTGGCCGAAAGGCTTGGGAAATAGTGGATTGAAAAATCAATGGGCAAATAAAAATTCCTTAATCTTCGAAAAGGTAACACGTAGTCTTATGATGTCATATATGAACACCACTGGGTGTTAGAGTTGGTGAATACTTCAGGGCCCCTTATTTTTTACACCGGGTTCGTCCACATGAGCTTAGGGGAATCTGAGTATTACCCAATTAACAGTATTGCTGGCGTACGAATGAAAGGGGGGTTCGGGGGGCCCCGCCCCCCGATGGCAGTCCTAAAACCTAGACGGATTTTGGACTTTTGGTTAGCCGGTCCGTGTAGTTCGGATTAGGTTTTTTCTCTGTTTGTTTGGGTTTTAAACCCGGTTTGGAGAGGCTATTAATAGCCTAATTTTCTGATGTAATTTTGTGCGACGGCTGTAAACTTAAACGATATAGTGGAACCTCTTTGCAGGACGTAGCCTTCATCTCAAGGATGAACCTGGGTAAATTTCGTGTGTCTTCTCTATTTTTCTGCAATCTCTCTGCGATCTTCTCTCTTTGTTCTCGGATTTTCTCATCACTTGGAGGTAAGAAAAGATGGTCTGAATTATATGCCAGAATATATTCTTCACCGTGTATTTGGAGAAATCGAAAGAGAACATAGACATAACCTAAAAAATGTCTCAGATGCAGGTATATGTGAGCCGATTCAATGCACAGAAGGATTCGAATCGTCTCCATACATCTATTTACTTTGAAATACTCAAAGAGAGAGAGAGAGAAAGTTTTTATTTGAAAGAATCAAAGAAACGCTGGGATCCACAAGCTTAAAACTCTCAAAGAGTTAATACTTAAATACCATGATTTATGTCAACAATCTATATCTAACAACAACAGAATTGCATAAATACGAATGTAAACATATATAAAGGGAATCAATCCAGTGGGAAGTAGATAATGCTCCATAAGACAAACTCGGTGGTTTTCAATGCTCTAATCATTTAATTCGCATGTCCTTCTGGAAGCAAGTAGGAAAACTATTGCAGAAAAAAAATTCGGGGCAATGCGAGTGGTCTCTATATTACGAAGTCAACAATCGACATAAGAACTGACGCAAACAAATCCAATGCCAGGCTGATAAAAGAAAATTAATCTTTACCGCTCTACAATTGAGACGGTGACCGACGCCGATAAATCACCAAATCAAATCCCTAATTTGCTTCAGAAGAAAGCCACAAAACGCGAAATTAACCCAAAAGCAATAAAAATAACATCTTTGCCGCAGAAAAATGAGGAAGAAAAAAAAAAGGAAAGATACCTGGATGGGCGAGAGGTTTTCGTTGACGAACTGGTCGAGAGTGTCGTTCTTCCCCGAGAGGCTCTTGCACACCTTGGCTTCCTGGAGGCAACTCTTTATCCTGCGCCAGTTTTTGGAGTTATCCACCCGCTTCTGGAGCCAGTTGGAGTAGTCCCCGAGTCGATATTCCTTGAAACCGCGACCGGAGACGACCTCGCCCGCACCCCTGTTGGTGACGACGAATGCGAATACGGTAAAGCAGAAGAGGATCAGAATGAGGAGGAACATTATGCAGAGGTAGATCCAGAGGAGGCAGGAGTTGCGGCAGCAGGCGCCGACGAGGCCCGCAAGGGAGACGAGGAGGAGGAAGATGCCGAGTGCGATCACGGGCTTCTGCAGGAACTTCTCGCAGTCCGTGGAGTCGGCACGGTGGCTCAGCCAAATGCCGCTTCCCAGGATGGCGATCGACAGCGCCAGCGTGACGGCATTGAGCACCCCGATCAAGTTGTTGCTGCAACGCACCATCTTACGCTCTCTCTCTCTCTCTCTCTCTCTCTCTCTCTCTCTCTCTCTCTCTCTCTCTCTCTGAAGTGACGATAACAAGGGAGGAGAACAGAGGCCAGAAACGGAGGAGTTTGGGGGCAAAAGCAAGCGATTTGAGCAGACGAAGGCAAAAATTAGGGAAACATGTAACAGACGTTTAGGACGTGGAGAAGGTTTAGAACGAGGTTGGTGGTCTTTATTAGGATTAAATTAAATAATAATAAGGATAATATACTACATACGTGTACAAGTATATATACAGATAAATGTTTAATCATCTTTTATTAAAATGTTTCATCTATTGAGAAAACGAGATAAGGATCCGAATTTATTATGAAAAATAATAATTTTCCTTTTATATTTATTTATTTTTCCTTTTTCTTATTAATGATTTAGCTTTTATTCTGAAAAGACAAGAAAGAAATTGGAAACTTTTTGGTAAGACGCGTATAATTAACACCAGATAATTAACACGCCCAAATATTTTTTTTTTGGGTGCAATGTATTGTATCCATCTACGGCAAATACACATCCGTGAAATGGGGCATTTTCTCCGAAAGAAGGAAGAAAATAAATAATATTTTTCTTACAGCTATTTAATGTGTGAATACTTGCAGTGGATTCATATTTTAGGTAATATATAAATATCATATCTTAATTATGTGTAGTATAATTTAGTCATATCTTTTTTTCTTTGTGAAAGGGCAGTTAATACGTGTAGTATAATTTTAATTATGTATTTAATATTCAAAAGAGTAAAGAATTGGAGGAGCATTAATGATAGATATGACTTTTTTTTATCTTACTAATAGATAAAATTTATCTCTTCTGTCTATTTATCGATTTAAAAAATGTTATCTTTTTAATGTCAACCAGAAAACAAAAGAAGTGATCTTTAATCTTTTATTACAGGTTCATCGTTGTCAACATTTATATTTTTAATACAACAACAATAATAATAAAACCTAATTTCTCTTTATTAATAACTAAATTTTTTGGTATATTATATTTATATTTTTAATACGATAATAATAATTTAAAATGTTTAGCAAGATAAAAAAGTAATGTATTATTTAATGACTTCCCTAAATACCCTCTCGTTCGCCCGGTTGCCGAAGAGCAGCACACCGCCAGAAAGACTTCCCGGAAATTCAAAAGGCAGACAACGTTAGGGGTAAATTTGTCATATCGAAATAAGCCACGTGTCTCGGGAGAGCGGCTCAAATATAAAAGACCGCCTCGTTTGGCGCAAAAGTCAAAGCATCCCGGGGAGGTGCTGACGTGTCCATGACGCCACGCGAGCACGTAGTGGCTGGTCTAACCGACGCCTCGACCGTTATCTACGAGGGAGAACAGAGGTTGACCGTTGGATCGACGATCGACGTCTTTACGCGTTCCTAAGCGTAGTAAGGAGACGGTTCAAGGAAATATAATAATCCAACGGATCACGCACGTCGTGCCGGTCCGAACTTAAACCGCAAGCGGCGGTTACGTAGAACACGCCGTTGCTTCTGCAAATGTAGGGCTGAGCACGGACCGGCACGACATAAGTCCTAAGTATCGAAAGATATAACATTATAAGGGTGAATGATCGAATGAATAGAATGATGTCCCACGAAAGTGAAAGTCCGAAAGGGCTATGAAGCAATCTTAAGGAAATGTATTGAGGCAATGGTTATGATAAGTGTACAACACTTATATTCTTACGGATCAAATTGATGATTGTTGTGAATGTTCCATACTTTCTTGTATGATAATATGATTATATGTCTCCCATGCTATTATATTATTAATACATGATGATAGAATGATATTGTTGAATGACATGTAGATCATGTATTATACATGGCATGCATATTGTTTCATTCTTTTTATGTATCCTGTTTAGATCATGGCATCACATTGCATGATCTTTACATACTGGAAAAACTCATGCACCCTTGATCCGTGTAGGTATCCAATGAATGGATAGATGACGGCTCAGCTCATGACAAAAAAAATTGCACACTGATCTATGAGTCTTATAGTAAGTGTCATTGAGTCGGTTAGACTATGAGTTTTAAAAATGTTTCATACGATGACATTTGATTATGGTTTTAAGATGTTTTAATTGCTATGGGTTATATTTTAATTTCTATAATATTATTTTGATGTTTATGAAGTCTTCCGCTTTTACTTAAATGTTTTATTTTATTTTAAGTTATTGTTTTATGTTTTTGCTGTAATAAATGAAAATCATATTTTATTATACTTATGTGATGACAAACGGACTAATACACTCGAATAACCTAATTGTCCTTCGTATTTGGAGATAAAATTTCGGAGTGTTACAACAACACTCTCAAATGCAACCCTTCTCTGGTACTTGATATAGTAGTCGTAATTGTGATGCAGCAGCTCACATATCTCCGTTTCAAATTTTGGCCCTCTAACAATCCAGATAATAAAATGTTAAGCACAAAGCTTATGTGTCCCTCCTCATTTTTCTACTCCACCCTATGTCCCTCCTCCACATTTTTGCAAAAAAGAAAAAAGAAGTTATCTGAAAATGTTATTAAAAACATGTATCAAGACTATAGAAAAATACTCTATATTGGGAAAAAAAACTATTGGAGATAACCTAGCTACGGCGCATCCTGCATGAGAACTACGATATCACCTAAGATCTTTAACTGAAGGGGCATGGATTGTTGGTTGCTCAGCTTCTCAGCGATGTCTACAACAAAATGAGCAATTTCTTTTTGCTTCCTTGAGAGGCAGTGATCTCTTAGCCAAGACTGGAAGAAGAATCTCACTAGTGGCAATTTCTTTTCTTTTATCTTTGTCCTAGAATGATAACAAACCGGACTAGTAAATAGATGAATCACTTTTAAACTAAATCTCAACCATACGATGTGATTCGAATAACTAAAACGGAGGGACTGCATAGTGCATACACAATACATCTCTTTCTCTATATATATATATATAACTGCCATCATATTACTTCTTCCAAAGAGTCTAAAATAAGGTCGTTTAACTTTTCAAATTTTCAATCACGGTCATTATTAAAAACTCAAAATAAAAAATAAAAATAAAAAATAAAAAAATTAAAGGCACTTAGACTGACTCTGTATATTTTTTGGCACGACCCATTCGGATAATATTATAATAATTAATAATTTTTAAATTAGGGAAACTAAAATTTTAAAAAATAACACTGATTATATTTGTTGCCCTAAAATTTGAAATAATAAAAAATATTATAATTAGAAAGATAAAATATTTTATCTTTCGATATTCCATCAAGGCCGAGATAAATCGTACTGAGTCATCCAGCGGGGTGCTGAGCATGGCCTAACATCCAGCAAGTTGTTGAGCCAAGTATGATTTTATATATAATATTATAATAATTAATAATTTTGATTTTTAATATTCTAATAATTAATAATTTGTTTCAACAACTCGTTGTATGTTGGGTCGTGCCAAGTACCCTGCTAGATGACCCTCTACGATTTCGCTCGGCCTCGATAAAATCTCACGCCAAAAATATTTTTATTTTCTAATTATAATATTTTTATTATTTTAATTTTTAGGGCTAAAAATATAATAGATATGTTATTATTTTAATTTTTATTTCCTTAATTAAAAAATATTAATTATCATAATATTATATATTTAATACACATTAATAATTTGGTCAACTCAATTCGAGTGGGTCGTGCCAAAAAGTGTACCGAGTAAATCTAAGTGTCTTCAATTTTTATTTTTTATTTATATCTTTTAATGATGATCATGATTGAAAATTTAAAAAGTTGAATAACCTTGTCTGAAAATTTTTGAAAAATTGGATGATTATGTAAATACGAAATTAAGTTTGAACAAAGCAGAGCGAAAATGCAGATGTCAGATTTTTTTATTTTTTATCTGACATGGATGAGAGAGAAAATACTAACATTGTACCATGTAAGTATCCACATCAGCGTCATGACAATGATTTATAGGTTTATTGGCTGGTCATGATGACTGCGATTGAAATATTTCTAAAATTCGATAATCGTGTTGTTACAAAGTGAAGTTAGATAATCTGAATACTCCTTAAGTTGAATCACCACAACTAAAATTTATAATTTTCACAGGTGATGGAGGAAACAAGAATGTTTTAAGTGGATTCACGAGACCCAAAATTTAGTAGGGACAAATTATATATTTATACTATAACTTAAAATTTTCTTAATTAAAATTTATATAAGTAATTAAAATTTAAAAAAAAATGGGAGAGGCCTTGGCCCCTCGCATGTAGTTGAAGAGTTCACCTTCTTTCTTTCCAAACTTTTAAAAATTTTAAAATATAGAAATAATTTATTCTTTTAAAAAAATTACATTATGATATTAAAACATAAATAACAATTTGTAATATTAATTATGACACTGTGAAGTTAAAAATAAGCCATTGGTATAATTTCACTTGCATTATGTTTCTATAGTCAATTTAGTTTATTTTAATTCTAATACTCAACAAAAAGTTAAGCATAGTAAACATATATCTTTACTTATATTATCATATTAATAAAACAGTATTGCATAATCATATGTGTATATCAATGATATATAATAATCACATATCAAACGAGCATACATAATATAATACACTATTTATTAAGAAAAGATACATTGATTCTTTTAAGAGGAAAATAGATTGATTAAGCCTCGTCTGAATAAAGGTCCATTCCACCGGTTTAAATTTTTTCTCTGAAAAGTAATAAAAAAAAGGACTTTGGGAGTTAAAAATGTCGATATCTAAACTATAGAAAACTGATTAAAATCAATGGAAATAAAACTTAAGTCTCAGCTCTGTTTTTTTCCCTTGTGCTCTCGCCTGCCACCATTTTCCTCTCCTCTGTTGCTGAAAAAAAAATGGAACATGGCCATCATTTTGTAATCAACTAAAGCACATATAAGATCTTAAATACCAAATATGATTCTTACATCTTTTGATTCCTATGATGTGTTGGGGTTCTCATATATTTTCTAGGGCTCTTTCATATCTGTGTTATCTTTACTTAAAAGAAATGCAGTTTTATTGTTCTTGAAATGCATGATAAAATATATTCTCCTACTGATGTAAATAATATAAATAAATTATATTTGTTATGAAGTCATATAATTTAAAACAATTGAGATAAAATATAATTAATAACTTTATATTTTTTATTGTGTTAATGCAACACAATAACACTCTATCAATAAAATACAATAATCACCCCATCCAAACTCGTGATTTCTTTTTTGAATAAATACAACTAGAAGTAGGCTACAGTTCCCCTTTTCTCCCATATAAAGATTTACCTTTTTTATTTGAAGTGCTCGGCCATCTTGGACCAGGGGCAGATCCAAAACTAGCATCTGAGGATACTAAGATAATAAGTGGAAAAAAATAATATTGAAGTTTGAATCCCGAATCTCTAGAAGTAACCAAATAAGAAATCTAGCAAATCAACAAATAAATAAATTTAATGGGGCTCCTACCTACTCAAGGAGGTAGGAGTCTCATACCTACATCGGATGCCCGTTCGATCTCATCGGATATCATCCGATCTAATCGGATGCCATCCGATCTGATCAGACGACATTCGCAAATGCACTGGGAACCATCAAAAAGATCAAATCGGCGACCACAAACCGATTCATCCTCTATTGCAATGACATGCTACGACGACGATTTCCTGGGGCTCTACACGCGTACAAGCACAAGTTTATTGTAGCCATCCAGGCGGCGAGTGGGGTAGTTGTAATTACTACAGTGAGGAGGGGTAGGGGCAATTTATTGCGGTGACGAGGAGTACATGCGACTGAGGAGGGGTTCATCTCCTGCCAGATCTCACTATTGCGGGGATGAGGAGTACAGGTGATCGAGGAGGGGTTCATCTGCTACCAGATCTCACATCGCCATTGTCGTTGCTCGCTCGCATCATCGTTTTCGCTACTCGTCGATGTCGCTGCTCGTTGCCTGTAAAACCTCAATTTTTCATTTAAGGGCAATTTGGACTTTTTGTCCAAACCCTCATGATCTCCCCTATATAAAGCCTCCTATTTTTATTTTTCACCTCTTCTCAACACATCTTGACGACTATGGCTTGAGGAAGAAAAAAGAGAAGATCAGGAAGAAGTAAGAAGAGGAAGAACGAGGAGAAGGGAAAACTAGGATTGAAAGGTATGTAAAGGGGATCCAACTCCTCTCTCTCCTCTCAAAGTTTTATTGATTGGATTGAGAGTAATAGGACACCTTGCTCCTATTAGGGATTTGTTTGAGGAATTTATGAATTTTATTAGATCTAAATGTTAGGATCACATGATTTAAGTTACATAATCTGTTAAATTCGTGTATGTTTGTAATAATTGTTTGGATAGGTTTTTCTTATATCAAAATTACAAAGAATATGGGGATGGAAAGCTCTCGAAGTCTAGTTTTCTTAAAAATTTGTTTCATATGATTTGGAGTTATATACAAATAGTTATGATCCAAATATTGAACTAGTGTTATATTATCTCGGGAATTCGTCACTAATTTGTAATAAATATTTGGATATGTTATTCTTATTCAAAAATTACAAATAATGGATGGAAATCCCTAGAAGTCTAATTTCTGTAGAAATTGATTTCACGCGATTTGAAGATGTATAAAAAACGTTATCATCCAAACATCGGACTACTGTCATGTTGTCTCGGATAACAGCGAGACTAAATTGTAAAATATATAATAAATTGAAAATACTGAACTAGGGTTTGAATTTTATTCTCAAGTTAAAGGTTCGTATTATCTTTCTGTGAAAATTAGAATCATCTATAAAGAATAAGTATAGATTAAGTTATTAATATTTCAGTAACTGTTGCCAGAATATTGTGCAGAGAATAAATCTTGGTATTGTATGAATTCTTAGGAAAAAGTCCCAACTCTTGTTAATGAATGAAAGTTGCATGTTTTCATGTGTTTTATGATGCATAGATGCTAAGAGATCATATTTGAAATATTTATGATATTTTAAACTATTTTTATTGAAATTTTAATCTAATAAATCAAGACTTTCGGGTGGAAAATCGGACTTTCAAGATGTTGGCACGGTCGTGCCAAGTTCCAGAACGACCGTGACAGGGTAGCACGATCGTGACTCTGTCAGTCAAGACCGTGATAGAGGGCGTAAGAAAATTAGATTTCTATCACGGTCGTGACGAATCCTATCACGGCCGTGATAGATAAAAAAACTAATATATGTTATTTTTAAAATATTTACTATTATGTATTACTGATTGATTATTGTTTATGAACCTAGATATACGAATTGTATGGACAGTCGTAAACATGTTAAAATCTAAAGACTGAACGACGTAAATATTTGTTGATTGCAAAGCATAATGAACTCAACTATGAATGATGTTACATGTCGCCCCTCTATGACCCTTTATCGGATAATTGTTCGGAATGATTGTTACACATATCGACAACGGTGTGTACATTCTTATGTCACCTTTGGGTGAGAGGGGAACATTGTCTCCTAGACCTAGCTAGCCTATTGAGAGGACAACGACATAAGTCCCAACTATCGGAAGATATAACCTAATTGAAAAAGGTCAATGATCGATTGAATGGAACGAAGTCCCACGGAAGTGGAAGTCCAACGGGTTATAAATCAATCTTGAGAAAAGTTATGAAATAACGTCCCACGAAGGTGGAAGTCAAAAGGGTTATAAAGTAACCCTGATGTGAGTTATGAAGGCAATAGTTATGGTAAGTGTATTCCACTTATATGTCTATGAATTGAATGAATGATTGATATGAATGCTCTATACTACAAGTATGATGATATATTTACATGTCTTTCATGCGATTACTTATGTGCATAATGATAGAATGATGTTGATGTTTGACATGTAGATTATATGTTAAGACATGACATGCATATTGTTCACTTTCTTTATATAAAGATGGTGATGCATATCATGTAGTATCCTATATAGAATCATACCATCGTATGCATGACCTTTACATACTCTAACCGGGGAAACTCCTGCATCCTGAATCCGTGCAGGTGTATAAAGTTATGAATGATGGCAGCTCAGCTCATGACGAATAAGATTGCACAATGGTTTAGGATGTCGAGTCGTCATGTTTTAGAGTCTTTTGACTATGTTATTAAAGAGATGTTTTAATCGTTATTAGTAATGATGTTTAAAAATGTTTTCAATTCTATAATCATATTTTTGATGTTTCATGAAGTTTTCCTCTTTTTTGGTGAAAGAGTAATTTATCATATTTAATTGGTTTTATGCTTTCGTTATAATAGATTAAAATTATATTTTTATTATGATTATGTGATGACGAACGAGCTAACACAGCCAAATGATCAAATTGTTCTTGACAATTTGAAAATAAATTTTGAGGTGTTACATTGCCTGCCCGCTACCGAATGCTCGACGTCGACACCATCTTGGACAAGGGGCAGATCCAAAACTAGAATACGAGGAGGCTAAGATAATAAGTGGAAAAAATAATATTGAAGTTTGAATCTTTAATCTCTTTAAGTAACCAAATAAGAAAGGTAACAAATCAACAAAGATATTGTGCGCATATACCATGCTAAAAGAATTTAATTAGTGGGGAATATAAGTTTTAGCTCTAAAATCTATATATCAATAAATATGAGTTAAATTACCGTGCAATTTTCTACATTTGGATTAGTATCATTTTGATTTGATAGTTCAAAATATAAACAATATACATCGGCTCAATTTTTTTTCAATGATGGCACGTTAATATGTCTCAATTAATTTAGAAATCGTGATTATACAGGTGGCACGACCATCTCCTCCGATCTCGCTAGAGATAGAAAGGAAGAGGGTGGCACCCCCACTTTTGAATTTTTTTATTTTATATTTTTTAATGATATGCCACATAAGTAAAATATTCGAAAAATTAGTTATGCTCAGTAGAAATGATACTTGGTGAATTATGTTCTCAAATACATTTATTAAAATTTAGCCTCGGAAGATCAATCATTAGAAATAATGTTGCATCAAGATTCTAGAAAGAAACTTTTAGGGATCGTTTGGAAATGGAATCGCGGTTATTCTTAAGTTTCCCGTGCATAGTTGAATTGACAGATTAGTTCGGAATGTGTTTGATTGGAGTGGAATTTGATGATGAGGAATAAGATGGTTGATGTGATGGATGAATTTTGGGTGTGTTTTGAATTAAAAATAATTATTATAATTATGAAGTATAATTATATTATTAGTTAAAATAAAATTGTAAAATAAAATTTTTTTATGGGAAAATTTTTAATATAAATTATATTATTTAAATATAAAAAATAATTTTTAAATTAATTATATTTAATGAAATATTTAAATTTTTTAATGAAAAAATACGTAATAAATAATGTTATATTAACCACTTATTAAAATAATTTTATATTTATTAAATAATTTATTTTAGTGAAGATATAGTGTGAGAGAAAAGAAAAAAAAGAAAATGAATTTTGAAAAAAAGGAAAAGGTCACGTCATGATCAAAAGTAAAAAAAAATGACAACCCTTAGGTGGAACCGGAGTGATGGAATCAGGGTCGCGTGACCACGATTTCATCAATCTTGTTTTCACCTCGAAATCGAATTTCAGGACGGCGTTTGACGGAACCAAGCATAATAAAACCGCGATTCCCGTCCGGTTCCACAACCAAACGGGCCTTACTAGTTGTAATGCAACTAACCAGATGGATCAACTTTACTGACGGTTATTAATGGTATTAATATTTTGTTGTTCAAATAAATAATTTAGCATTTTTAAAAGAAAACTTAAAATGTTAGAAAATATTTTTATATTTCACAATCTTAATACCTCGTCATGCGTGACTTGCTAACAACTTAAATTTACAATTTAATATCATATTAAATATTTATTAATTATTCTAAAAAATTTAGTTGTTAACAAGAGTAAAGTTTTCATATTTTTAAACCAACATCGAAGTCCTAAGTTTAAACTTCAACGAAACTCTTATTTTTAAAGTATTTTCTTCCTAAATTATCAATGTGATAGATTGGATTAAAAATGACAAAAAAAAAAAACGATCGAGTTATCAAAATTTTAAATATGATATGATCTTCTCAAACGTTTAAATTTTTAGAACAATTGTAAGCACACCCAATTACAAATATAAATATAAATATGTTAGAATTTCTTACCACGCTCCTTAAAACAGAAATTTATGCAGAAATGTCAGATTAGAACATTGTACTAATAACCTACTAAAAATATTAAAAACTAATATAATATAATTATATTTATTAAAAATTTTAATAAAGATAAATAATAATGATTGACATATAAATATAAATAGATTATTATTAATTTAGCATCTATTATTTATTAATAATAGATGCTATATTAATAAATTTTATCCTAAATTATTCTTTTTTCTTAAACACTTTTCTTTTTAGCCCTTTAATAATTTTTTTTATTTTAACATTAATCAATTTTGAATACTTACCTTTTTATTTTAATTTCTATTTAATTTTATACATATCATGTCCCCTCATTTTTTACTTTTCTTATATTCCTTTCTTTTTTTCTTTTTTAACTTTCTTATTTTTATCATTTTAAATTTTTATTTTTCAAAACTTAAATTAAATTAGGTTGAACCGATTCAACCGACTGGTCCAATCAATTTTGACCGGTTCAACATAAAAAATGATTTAAATATAAAATCGAATCAAATTACCGATTGAATCGGCAGGTCGAGTCCTATCTTAATAACATTGCTTACAAGTCGCAACGAATTTTTATGTACGTCCTTAACTGTTGTAAGACTTTTTACTTAATAATTCTGATTATTAATCTAACTCAATTATTTTTTGTGCAGAATTAATTGCTAAATCGAATGAGCCCAACTTTTCTTTGATTTAATAATAATAATAATGACGACGACAATAATATCAACCGTGGCAACACGTGGCAGTCCCGTCGGTCAATATCGACCACACAAATTAGATGTGGAGTCCGACCCGTCATCGCAACTCCAACGACCAGGCCAAACGTGACGTTTTCGGGTGCAATCAGTTATCAGGATCCGATATCGTGGGACGCCGAATCACAGCCGTAGGATCCAATGCTATTTTGGTAGTGGGATCAGCGTCGTCATATTCCCACCTCCCCAAGTCCGACTCGACGACATCCGCACGTGGGTCCCGCCGCGGCCTCCGGTGCGCTGTCCCTCGTGTACCCGGCCACCCAAACCGAAGAGAGGGGGTCGCCTTCCTCCGAGTCCGAGTGCGAGATTGAATAGAGCGGCCTACGGAACCGGAACCCACCGCCGGCGGCACAGTGGACCGCGGGACAGCCACGTAGACGCCATTGCAAAGTCCCCTCCTCCGTCTCCATCTCCGTCTCCGTCTCCATCTCCATCTCCATCTCCGTCTCTTCCGTGTAAAATTGCAGGTTCAAACGCGTCGTGGGAGTAATTCTTGATCGATTTCGGACTGTCGTTTCTTGCGGTTTCCGGTGAGTTCATGTCTTGTCCTTTGTTCGATCTTTGTAGGCATTTCTCCTTTAAACTCGTGTTCCGTGATGCGATGAGCATTTTGTTACTGCGTTTTGTTTTTCTCTGGTACTTTTTTTATCCGATTGGGAACGTTGTGGGAATCGGCTATTTATTTGGGAACTTTAGGCGCGGATTGCTTTTATTGGTAGTCCATTTCCCACACGAGTTGATTTCGTGGATTTAGGATCCTTTCTCTTTTTCTTCCTTCTTTGGGTGGTTGTTTCTTTATGCCTTTGCGCGAGGTCACATTTTTTATCCCGTTTCTCTGACTTTGGTTTTGTTGCGCAAAAGTTGGCAAATTTTTTCTCTTTGGCATTTGAGTGATCCGAAGGCCCGATAAAGATATCACCTTTAATCGATTTGACTCCAATTCAATAACTTTTGTTGTTAGGTTCCTCACCTGTCGGAAGTTTCAGGAATCGTACATTGTCGATCTATGAAGATAAGACCGCTAGCTCGTGCTCTTCGACAAGTTCGGTATTTGTCTCGGGGTCATCAAGGGCATTCCTCATATGGAGGAGGAGGGACCATTGAGGAAGTATCCATTTTGCGCAAGGCAGCTGTTTATTACACGTCTGCCCATTGCAGAGAGATCGGACAAAGCTTGAACCGGAGTGGAATGCGTTTGAAGCATTTCTGCACGGGTACAGCTAACGTGCCCTCTGGAGGTATTCCTCTGAAGTGATTGCTTTATGAAATATAGTTAGGCATTGATTAGTATATGCTCGATATACCTCCTTGTTGACATTGTTACATTCTTTTAATCTTAGAATTCTCTGATACTGGAGGAGCTGGTCCCTTGTTCGAGTATGAAAGGAGAATTTTACGGGGAGAGCTTATGGATGGAGATAGCTTCCAGGTCAGGTCCATGAATGTGAAGTTTTCATTTTCTTGGTAACTTTATCTTTGGATATGTTCATTACTCTTTATTATAATTGTATTAGATAGACACCATCCGAGCATTGCAGAGACTCTATGATGAGCTTGTTGAGCATGAAGAAACTTGCCATTTGGATAGATATAAAGCATCAAAAAAATCTGCAAGGTACTATATAAAGTTACTCTGTACGTGCATATGGATGCATGAAGATTTGTGTTACCTTGTCTATACATTACATGATTAAATTGGCTTGAGTTTTGTCGGATGCTTAGTTTTTCTTCTGTTTTTCATGTGTATTCATGGTCCTTGCTTGCCATTGCTCATTTGCAGGAGTAGGTGGCTCTGGTCCCGCCTCATACCCCAATCTTCTTGTTCGCCAGTCAGAGGTCTTTATCTTTATGGAGGAGTAGGAACTGGGAAAACAATGCTCATGGATCTATTCTTTGATCAACTGTGAGAACTCATAAATTCTGCTTGATGTGTCAATATGTGCCTTCACGTTTCCATATTTTCCAAATTTGAGATGCCAATTGCATATGAATACATCGCCACTGGAACTCTGGAAGTTCAGTAATGTGTCGTTAGAACGAACGAAGAGCAAATAGTAAAAGACAAGCAATGCCTTTTGGTTTGGGATTCTCACTATATCTTTAGTTAATAATTTAACAAATTTGTCGTGTTTAAATGTATTTGTTTCAGCGTACTTTCAAACTGTTATGGATCGTGTCCGTATGTGCATTACTGATGTCTGTATCTTCAGTATTCTATTAAATGTGATTTAACTTGGTATGCATGTTTATGAAACTATCTATGTTCTTATGACTCTGATCTAAAGCTGTTGTTAACACCTCAGAATTAAACCCCTTTTTCAGTGAGATTTGAAATTTACTTTATTTGAGACCATCAATGTTATCACAATTTACTAATAGAGCGGAATGGCGTCGTATAATTCATGTAGCCGACCCCACCTAGTGGGATAAGGCTTTGTTGTTGTTGTTGTAATGTTATCACAATTTACCCCTTGTCCATTTAATATATTTTCCATCTGAAGATGAGAACAATTTACACGGAAGCTAATATCCAGCCTACTAGCCATGTTTCATGTATTCTAATACTAATTATGTGCAGGCCATCTGAGTGGAGGAAAAAAAGAATACATTTTCATGATTTCATGTTGAATGTACATAGCCGCTTGCAGGTATGATCTGTTTTGCAGTTACTGACGTAATCATTTATCTCTGATTCTGTTATTATACTTTCTTTTTCATGTTACAACATACTTCTAGATGCACAAAGGAGTAGAAGATCCCCTTGAAGTTGTTGCAGGAGAGATATCAGATGAGTCTATTCTCTTATGTCTTGATGAATTTATGGTATGTTTGCAATTTGGGGGTAGGTTCTTAGTTCTGCAAAATCTGTGATAGTTTTCTATTTTATGTTGTCCTTTATGATGTTAAAAGGTTTTCTACAGGTAACTGATGTGGCCGATGCTTTGATATTAAATCGTCTTTTTCGACATCTGTTCAGCAAAGGAGTTGTATGTACTTTTTCTTTTTTTTTCGAGTGAATACTTCGCAAATTTTGCAGTTAAACTTGATGTCTTGCCTTAGATAACCAATTGACTGCTAGTTCTATTTGTGTTTATGTTGTTTTGTCCTTTCAGATTCTTGTATCCACCTCCAACCGTGCTCCAGATAAACTTTATGAAGGTGGTTTGCAGAGGGATTTATTTTTACCCTTTATTGAAACATTGAAGGTTTCTACAAACGTTTCATATTTTCTTGTAACATGAAACCTTGAAAATTTTCTGGCTGATCATGAAATTGATCTTTTGATACAGGAAAGGTGTGTAGTGCATCCTATTGGTTCTTCAACAGATTATCGGAAGATGGGTTCTGTAAGTCTTGTCATGTTATCTTCCTCACTTGCTTGCTTATTCCCAACCCTTGATAATTCTTCTTTGATGAAGGCTGAGACAGGTTTCTATTTTGTTGGAAAAGAGCACTCTGGATTTCTCATGCGGAAGTTCCATCAGTTGATAGGACACGAGAAGCCTGGTCCCCAAGTTGTGGAAGTTGTAATGGGAAGAAAGCTGGAGGTCTTGTTCTGATGATTAATCCTATATAGAGATTAAATTTTAAGGGAAGTTCAGCTTTGTGAACAAGGCTTTATTTTTCGTCCACACTTGTTTGCTTCAGGTCCCACTTGGAACCAATGGATGTGCATATTTTCAGTTTGAAGATATTTGTGACAGACCTTTGGGGGCAGCAGATTACTTTGGTTTATTTAGTAAGCTGATTTCTTTCGACCATCAGTTTTTGTTATTTTTCAAAATCCAATGTTTATCGGGTTATTATGTTCTCCATTTTTGCTCTATTTATTCGTCTTACGGTTGCAAATTGCAAACTGATGTTTTGCAGAAAACTTTCACACACTTGCAATTGATGGCATCCCCAAATTCGGTCTTCACAATAGGACTGCAGCTTATCGTTTTGTCACCTTAGTTGATGTACGTCTTGGGTTTATGATTAGCGTAATGAATTTCATCATACAAGCTTTCTGCCTCTGGTCCCTCTGGTTTCTGATCATCTTTTTATATTTCTTCCTGTTTCTACCTGTCTTTCCTTATTTGGGATATTCTATTGATGTTTGAGTGTTTATTAAGCATCTTTTTATTTGTGTTGGAAAATCACTATTGGGATTGACCAGAACTAATTCTTCTCCTGACAAATAAGTTCTCATAACTTAGATATTAGGTTACATGTTTGATTTGTTTCAGTTTTTTCAGTGGTGGTTGCATGCTTGATTTTGATGTGAATAGTAAGTGTGATCTATAGACATTAATATGTAGGAAGGCTTCTTGCTATCTGTTTCTAGGGAGATATATACACTTGATTAGCTCAATGTTAACAATATGCGACATTGTGGAATTGATATTTTACATGAGGCTGCAACATGAGAGGAGACTTTCAGTCTTCACTTTGGTTTACAATTTATAAATTGCACACCCCTTGGTTCCTAATTTAACTTGTTCAATTCTTTTTGGTTTTCTCTCATTTACCTTAGTTCATACATTGATTCTTGTCAATCTTCCTCTCTCCCTTTGTGAACAAGCCACATCATCCATTCATCTTTTGTCATAGCTTCCCTCCACCCGCCGCCTCTCTTGATTTTACTCTCTCTGCCCATCTCTGTCATGATCTTTCTCATGCTGCTGCTTCTCCGTCTTTGTGATTCACACTCCCCGTCGGCACAAGCAAGGGGGTTGTGCCCTCTTCTGCTAGTCAGCAGAGGCGTCTGCTTATCTCTGCCCGCAAGTAGAGGAAAATGTACTTCTCCCCTTTGTTCCTAAGCAATGTAAGTGAGAGTTGTGTATGTTGATGCATTATTGAACACCAAGGATACATGGGAACACAGAAGAAAGAAGAAAAAAAGGCTCATTGATTTCGATATAGTAGCTGTGATGAGTGTGCTGTTTATAAGGTGCAAACCTATTTGCAGTATATCCTATACCCCTTTATTTCATCCTACTTATCTTTTATGGTCTAACATTTTCATGTCCTTGGGATTGCATGAAAACATCACATTGCTGTTAATATCAGAGCATTCCTCTCCTGAATTATTTATGTGTTTCAGTCAGTTTCAGTTTCCTTTTCGCAAACTTTTTTTTTTTCAAAAACCATTTTAGTTTGTATAAGTATACAAGTTTTCCTTAAAAAATAAAAAATATGTTGTAGCTGGTCTGTTGGCAGAGATCAACTTTAAGTAGGGTTTCTAAATTATCTTTTCAACAGGTTATGTATGAGAATAAGGCCAGGTTGTTATGCACAGCTGAAGCTAGTCCAATAGAATTATTTGAGAAAATTGTGACAATTGCCGATGCTGAAAAGATTTCTCCTCGAACATCATCACGGTCATCGAGAAAAGATGACATTGATCTTTGTGTTGATAATGAGTTGGGATTCGCAAAAGACCGCACAATTAGTAGGTATGACTATAAACCGATCTTATTCCGCATGAAAGTGGTTTCCAATGGTTTTATATTTACAAGAATTAGTTGATGAAACACCTACGCCAATTGCTGACATTCACACTGAAATCTAATTTTGTGAGAATGAGAAATGGATATCTGCTTGTTGTCAGGTTATTTGTGCACTGTCGATGTATTATGTACATCTGTCTGTCAAACTTTTGATTTTTGCAGTCACTTTATTCTGTGTAGCTATCTGTTAACTCTGAAACCTTCTTCTTCTTTTGTGCTCTCCTTATTTACTCTAATGAATCGTGAAGTCCCATTGCCTCCTTCCACCTCTAACCGCACTTTTTTTCTTCAGGTTGACAGAGATGAACAGCAAGGAATTCTTGGAGCAGCATGAAGCTACATTACGTGAGAAAACACCAAAGTGAATGGAAACAGCAACGTTTTACAAACCAATAACGATGAAACTATTGATCTTCCATAAGCATCTAACCCGCCCAGATCATTCAGGAGTTTGTAATATGAGAAATAATAATAGAAACAGGGTTTTCAGAGAGAAATAAAACTTGCTGCCCTATGTATTTGGGTCTGGTAAGATTGTCTTGAATGAAATTTATTGTCAGTGCAATCTTACATTTGATATTACATTATCATTACAACAACAACAACAAAGTCTTATCCCACTAGGTGGGGTCGGCTACATGGATCATACGACGCCATTCCGCTCTTATTCGTTGATCCATGTTCATAAGATTCGACAGGATTTTATGTTGGCTGTCGGGGTCTAATATAACCCTCCTTCTTTATCCGGACTTGGAACCGGCTATAAAATATAGGCGGAGTTTTGATATTACATTATCATTACTTAAAGTAAAAATATTGTACAAGTTCCCTTGGTTTAATGAACAGCTTCACTATTCATGGTGACAGGTCTGGTCCTATACTTTTCCCTTGTACGTCAGCCTACTGAATTGGCAGTGATGCAGTTTTATGGTATTTGCACCCGAACAGTGAAACAAGAAGATTAAAGTGAGGTTATTGGTTTATAAGTTGATGAAAGGCTATTTTTTTTCGTTTTTTACGATTTAAATAATTTTGTTTGCCTATTTGATCATTTTAAGTGATTGGTTAATCTCTTCCTCTTTTTATTTTATTTTCGTTTTTAATACTTTCCCTTTTTGTTTCCATTTCTTGCTCTCTCTCCCTTTCTAACGATTTAAGTTTTTTTAAGAAAAAAATGTTAACACGCCAAATTTAACATAGTACTAGAGCATTAGGTGAAGAGCTAAAGTCTTATTAAACTTTTATTTAAAATGTACTTTTTCCTTTATTCTTAACGTGATGAACTCTTTTAGAAAAATTAATTAACACATCAAACACCTACTAATTTTCCATGATATTTATTTATTTATGCATGATTCAAATATTTTTTTCTTTTATTACTGTCAAATTTCATGAACATGGATCAACGAGTCGTATGATCCATGTAGCCGACCCTACCTAGTGGGATAAGACTTTGTTATGTTGTTGTTGTATTTATTTAATATTTTTTTTAAAAAAAAATTCTCCCACTTTTTAACGCTGAGCTAGTCTTTATCCGTCTTCCCTGCAGCTGGATCAAATGTCCAGTTGACGAACCGGTTTAATTTTAACGACGAGTTCAATATTTTTTTGTTAACCCATAATTTATTTACAGCATGAATTCTAATATTGGTCGTTCCATTTAAAATTTATGACTTTGAATGTTATACTTAATTTAATTATTACAGAAAAAATAGTCTTCATTTATAAATTTGATTTCAATAAAATGTTCAAATTTCTCATCACAATCACAAATTTGTTAGAATTAATCTTGATACGATGTGAGAAAACTGAGAATCCACTCGTAATTCAATCACACACATATATACACGTAAACAAACATATTATAATACGATATATACAATACTGTTATAAAAATAAGAATGCATGCAAATCCTATGGGCAATGTTGTGGATCCGAAAATGACTTGGACAAGTGTATGTTTCAAGTCGGAGCGGTCGAATCATCCGATCGGATCAGATATAATAAAATAATATGTTTAATAGGGCTAATCTTATTCCTTATCTTTTACATTATTAGATCTCCATCCAATAATTCATGATATTTCTTATCTTTTATACAATCAGATCTCCATCCAATAGTTCATGATTGAATCTCTCAAATAGTTTATCATAATTTGATGGAGATCTGACGGTGGATGTAGGGAACACCTATATTTTTTTCCTATTTAATATGATACAATTAATTAAGCTATCATATTAATTATGTTAAAAATTAATCATATAATAATAATAATAAATCATTAAAAAATTAATGTTAAAATCATTACACATTTAATAAATTAAAATCTTATGAAATTTAATTTATATATAAATTTTCTTCTCATTAATTTTTTTTTGTATTACATATCTTTGTCTTTTATGTTAGAAGTAATATTATGATTATATATAAATAGATATATAATATAATTAGTGGTTAACTATCTAATTTCAACTTATTAGGTACTAAATTAAAGAAACTTAAAATTTGTATATTTATAATATTATATATATAATTATATTATACTAACTATTATAATATTATTGTATGTTATACATATGACAGAAGTTTTCATCCTCCATTCATTACAAATTTACCTAATATGATAAATATTATATATAATACAATAAACATAAAATTAATTTATATTATAATAAACATATATGATATTAAAATTTTGAATAAGATTTAAGGTATAATTGAAAGTTTAACAAATACTAGCTAAATGAAGGAATAAAAGAACAAGTATGTGTAGAAACATAGTCCCACATTGATTATAATAATAAGATGAGAACAAAGAGACAAGTATTAATAAAGAAGGAGACTGATGAGCCAATATATGAGTTTTATGAAGAATGTCAAACTTTGAATCTTTTCTAATTTAAAATAATCATTTTATCAAATTATTGTTAACAAAAAAATTTTAAAAATTTCTCGATTCCAAAATGTGGTTCAATCCGATTTTGACCAATTTTTTATTGATTTCAACTGGTCTAACCTAGTCTTATTACAAGCCACAGTTGGACCGATCCGACCGACTGGTCTGGCCCGATCGTCACAACATTGCCTATGGGACTTGAGATTTGTTGGAATGGTGTTGTCGCTATAAAATGGTAATTTACAACTATGTACTCTATTCGCCCCACGTCCGACTTTGCGTACGTGTCATGCCGTGCCATATTAAGAGCTTTTTTTTGCACCACCACCTCCATCCATCTCTCCAATCTTCGATCTCCAATGAGTTTGTCGTGTCGCCATCGCCTCGCCTCCTCAGGGTGTTTCCTTAAAATCCTAAATGAGTTCTTTTTTTTCTTTTTTCTTTATACCAGAATTCTTCATCCCCTTGTCGAGTTCGCCTACATTAAGTGTAAAGACTTTGTGACGTGTTCTTCTCTTAGCTAAAAAAAGAGCTTTGTTTGGAAAGTTTTAGGTAGATTTTGGATTCATCGTTGGTCGTTAAGTTATTGGTCGCATTTGAGAACACTTGCCCCGAGTGGATTCTAGAGTTTATTATGTGATGGACAATTTGAAAGACAATATAATGAGTAATGACAATGAAATATAATTGTACATTAGCATTGAAAAATGATATAAAATATAGAACATAATTCATAACATATAGCAGAAGCATGATAACATAATAACATCAAGACAGTTGGCACATATCATTCAATGACTTGAAGTTCACAATGATAGCATGACCCATAATATTTCTTGTTGATGAGGACAAGAGATACATAATAACAACATGAGTTCACAACTAAAAGCTCGTTGGCTAATACATGACTATACTAGACAATAACATAAAAGACTCAATTAGAGGTCCATCGTCATGTATGTAACATTGTGTCATTAACCCACCACCGGTTCATATCACTTCTCCAAACCACAAACCATATGTAGAGAGGTCCACCTCCATTAGTTATATGTAAGTGCCATAAATAAAAATGATAACTTACGATGAAACATGATATAATAACATAATAAATCATGTCAATAAAACATCAATGAAAAATTTAATTATAGTCAATAATGATAAGTTCAATTGCATTATCCATGATTAATGTACAATATCAATATCAATTAATGGCTAATCGATAAACTATTGCATTAACAATTTAATTCTCATAAATGTTGACATAATGACTTTTTTTATTTCATTATTAAAGTGATCTTTTGATCGATTTTAGAATTAACAAACATTAACAATCAATATTAATAATTCATTTGATGCATTGTAGTACTTGTTTGGTCCTCCCATTGTTTGTATTATCCATTCAGTGCCGGTGATGGACGCCGCCGCCCCGGACACCCCATACAGCCACACGACAAACAAGAGCAGAGGGGGGAGGGGGGAGTAGTCAAGTTCATGACAGTCACCTAAAAGCCTTGTTTAGTTTGGAGGGAAAGAAGGATATAAGAGGGAAAGGGAAGGGAAAAAAAAAAAGAATGTTTCCTCTTGGTTGGATAAGTTGATTGAGAAGAAACGAAGGGGATGACCATTTTTGCAACTCCAAAATGAAGGGGAAAGGAGGAAAAAGATGATTATTTTGTTAAATTACTTACATATCCTCCTGAATGATATTAAAGAAAAAATATATTGAAGAACATAATCATCCATTTAGATTATTGGTAAGAGTCTAAGCGATGAAAGCATAATATTTATAATTGTTTTTTTTTCATTTCCTTTTCTTGAACTTAGCTAGCCCAAAGAAGTGATCCACTGCCAACTATTTCTTTCTGATGTGTTTTTATTTTTTCACAAGGAAATTTACAAAATCTTGCAAGCATGACGTTAGTAATTGTAAGTTAGTAACATCATGAAACTTTGACAATTGAGTCAGACCCTTGGAGAATTGGAACCTGAAAAATTTTAATTAATGATGTCAAATCCAAATGTTCAGCATGATCTCTCGAGGTAGGATTGCCATGCACCAACTGTCCGTTTCACGCATCTTTGTAGTCTATGGTATACAAACCGGAAACATTTTTACTTTAATTTGCTAAACTTTTCATGCACATGATTGAGTAACAGGTCAGGAATGATTGAGGTGTGGTTCCCCCTGTGTCAGCCACCATTGAGAGAAACAAGTCTATGTATGGATCATGGACTTGAAGATCCTGGTTCCTGAGCCAAGTGGATCACCCCCCCGAAAGACTGTATCACAACCAATTAATAATGTTGAAGTTCAAGTACAGATACAATCTATAAACAGACTCATTTTGTAATCTTATAATGGATAATTAGAATACCTCCCATCCCTTTTGTTATTCATGCCTGAATAATCTCTAAAGAGTGGTGCAACAGAGATGGAACGACAAAATGCCCTTGCACTTGCGATTGTTCCCAATAGTGAGGTTCTAGTTATTACAAGCAACAACAACAAAAAAGTCTTATCCCACTAGATAGAATCGGCTACATAGATTATACGACGTCATTCCGTTCTATTAGTAATCAAACCTTTCGGTATATTATTCACCAATAGATATTGCTCTATTAGTTCGTCAAGTGTCCGTCTTGATCTCTCTCTTCCTCTTTTAATCGGACTCTAGATTATTTGATCTACTCTTCTTACTGGCGCATCTAATGATCTTCTCTGAATATGACCAAACTATCTCAAACGATCCTCTACCATTTTCTCACTAATAGGAGCCACTCCGACTCGTTCACATATATAATCATTCCTAATCTTATCTAATCTTGTATGACCACGCATCTATCTTAACATCCTCATTTCGACTACCCCCATTTTACGTTCATATTGTTCCTTCATATCCCAACATTCACTACCATATAACACTGCCGGTCTTATAGCAGTACGATAGAATTTCTCTTTAACTTTATTGGATACTTTTCTATCACAAAAAACTCTAGTGGCTTTCCTCCACTTAAACCAACCAATTTGAATTCTATAATTAATATCGTCACCAATCTCACCATCTTGTCTTACAATTGATCATAAATATTTAAACTTTATCACTTGAGAAATTATATCCCCCCTATAGCCTAACTTTCAAATCGTCTCTAAGTTATTTATTTATGAAATTGCTATGCATATATTCTATTTTATTTTTACTTAAACGAAAACCTTTTGTCTCCAACGTATTTCTCCATATTTTCAATTTTCTCCTATCTTTTCCGTTAAGCTTACATAATCCTTGTATAACAGATCCACTTCAGACTAGGAGTACTTCGGGCACCATGCTCCTTTTGCATAGAGTAAGCTGGTAAAAACTATCTTACTCATTTTGTGTGATGATAAATTAACTTGGCTTTCTACTATAAGATTTGTAGACACCTAACTCTATTGAGTCCTTCATCCTTTTCCAACTCGGTTATACATAGAGTCATGGCATCGTTCATTCATTCAGTAGGCAGGAAAGAGGATGAGAAGAAAAGTCATCAAAGGTAGAAAAGTCAACAAGAACAAAGTCTTATCCCACTATGTGGGGTCAGCTACATGAATCGTACATTTTATTCGTTGATCCATGTTCATAAAATTCGACAGGATTTTACGTTGACTGTCGGGGCCTAACACAACCCTCCTCCTTTATCCGAACTTAGAACCGGCTATAAAACATAGGCGAAATTTTTGCAGGTGTATAGCAAATAAAAAAATACCATTGTTCTTTTTGTTTTTTCAGGTCCCTCCCAGATCCATCCATCAATGGTTGGAACGATATGGATCATCTTAAACTGATACTTTGCTCTTCTCTAGGTCGAGATTAATTTTGATCAAAATGTTCTGATTCAAATGTTATTTTGATTTCAACAACCGCAGCAGCAGCCAAATTTGAGATTAAATTCTCCTTGAGGTCCCATTAGATATCGCCAATGCTGCAAGAGAGGCAACGAACCTGAAAAAATCCATTGCAGAAAGCATGAAAAGGGGGATTAGAAGTTACAACTACTCATTTTCACTATGAAAATAAATATACATTGATTTAGTTAACTTAATATCCTCATAAGTTGTGAAATGTAAATCATGAAAGCCCATAACAACAGGCCAACAGGGTATAGCGATTCAAGTTACTATAAAAGAAAAAAAAAGCAATACACCACAACTAAGAAGAAAGATAATTAAAAGAAAAACGTGTTTTTTATCATAACAAGGTCCATATACAGTTGATGAGATTAGGCAGGGACACAAAAGCCAAGTTAATGTGCTGCCAAATGAATTTGTTTAAAACCTATTGTTAAAACCGGCTTTGATTAACCATGAACCGGTCAACAAACTAGTTCAGTTAAAAACTGCTTTGAACCAAATTGAACCTAGAAAAACTGCGAATAATAGAGAGAACAAATAATAAAGGAAAGACGGAAAGATGAAAGAATAAAATTTAAAAGGAAATGAGGAAAGAAAGATAAACAATTAAGGTGGGTAGGGTAAAAATAAAGAGCCAACAAAAATAATAACCAGAAGAAGAAAGGGGAAAGAAAATAAATGTAGTAAATGAGATAAAAAGTTTGGGAAGGTAATAAAAGAGAAAAGTATAAAAGAAATATAGAAGGAAAAGACAGGAAACAATAAAGGTGATTAGGGAAAATTTTAGAAATAGAAAGAAAGAATGAGAGGGGAAATAAAGACAATAAATGGGATAAGAATGAAACTTTAAAATTAATGAAAGATGGAGAAGAAAATAAAGACATGATCATTGTGAATGAAAAAGAAGAAATAAAAGTAAATATGAAAAATATTAAAAAAGTATTTAAGAATGTAATGTCATTCTAATAATACCTATATTTGATAGAGGCATGAATAATAATCTAGATTAGAATATGGTTTTTATTAAGTTTATTCTATTGTTTTAGTATTAATTACTATACTATTTTAAAGAAACTTACAAATAATATTATTTTTTTAAAAAATCAGTCCAACCAGGTGGAACCTGATCTAATAAAATTCAATCATAATCCAATTGGCATGAGTTCAATCTCTAACCAGTCCGGTAATAATAATATTGCTCAAAATAAAAAATAAAAAATAAAACTATGCAAGGAAGAATATGCCATGGCACACGGAGAAATCCCAAAATATTTCTTGTAATCTCTTTTGCCAAGCATCAAGTATGTGGGGGTACGTAATTAATGAGAAAACATGGGGGTTAAAAGAACACCCAAATGCTAGTTTCTTTTTCTTCTCGATGCAACCTCTGCTGCCCATGCTTTCCCTACGTCAGTTTGAAATTTTCCTGCAGAGAAACCACGCAACGATCATAATGCATTCATATACTTCATCAAAGAGTGCTAAGAATGATACCTGCAGTGGACTGGAAAAATTCTTTCAAATCCATTCCTTGCTCTGCAGAACAATTCAATCACAGGCGTGTGAATGGAAACAGATTGTGCAAAAGCAATAGCTGACATTTGTGAATAATCAAAGATGATACAATCAGTTATGCATGAAAGAAAACCCTTTCTTTTCTAACGAGAAAGAAAACCCATTTTGATAGGTAAACTTGAAAGAAACTTCTCAAGCTATCGCCTAATTTTTTTTCTTTTTCTTGATTGCTGCAACTAACAGATCTAGTGAACTTTGGAAGTCCAAACCTTTGCATGTAGCCATGACAATTTCTGATAAGACTAGACAAACACATAAAAAGTGAGGTCTGAAACACATGTACGAGGACTATGCTCAGAAACATACCATTTTCATACTCTAAAGCTTGAAGAATCATCTCCACCTGACAAATAAGAAACAAAAACTTGTAAATTATGAGCTCCAAGCATTCTAACTGCAGAATCAATAGAAATATGAGTTATTCACAGATTTTGATAAAATGCTCAAGAGAACAAATATATGTATTCATTTGACAAAAATACTCATGTTAGATGATGGATGAAGAAAATATTTTGAGGCAACAGCTGAAGGTAAAATAAGATAGGATATTAAGCAATTTATACTTGTCATGTCAAATAAAGAATGAGGATGTTGGGCTATGAAGGGACAACATGAACGTAAAGTGAGGGTATCCGAAATGAGGATGTTGAGATGGATGTGTGGTCATACAAGATTAGATAAGATTAGGAATGACCATATACGTGAACGAGTCGGAGTAGCTCCTATTAGTGAGAAAATGATAGAGAATCATTTGAGATGGTTTAGTCATGTTCAGAGAAGACCATTAGATGCGCCAGTAAGAAGAGTAGATCAAATAATCTGGAGTCCGATTAAAAGAGGGAGAGGGAGGCCAAGGCGGACACTTGACGAACTAATAGAGCAAGATCTATTGGTGAATAATATACCGAAAGGTTTGGTTACTAATAGAGCGGAATGGCGTCGTATAATCCATGTAGCCGACCCCACCTAGTGGGATAAGGCTTTGTTGTTGTTGTTGTTGTAGTATGTCAAATAAAGAATGACATGTAGGGCTGCTTAGATGTTGATATTACTGATTGGATGGGTGCTGATTTTACAGGAGCTTCTTTAGGCACTTAGGAAATGATTGATTATCACGTCACTATAGTATGGTTAAATTGTGTCTGAACTCTGAAGTCATGTATGATATAAGCATAGACAAGCAAACCGATCAAAATTGCAACAGATAGCATCTAATTCCAAGCTTACTATAACGAAGCATGACGTTCAGTACATAATACAGAAGTTTTTCAAGCTCAAAATGTGTATAAATAAATTTTAAAACGACATAGAAAATGTTACCTTGTCAAAGTCTTTAATTATTTTTGCTTCTGGAGAGGAGTTCTCTTCATACTCCATCCGCAATTCAGTTCTCTCTTTTGCTGCAAAATTATTAATAAACAGGAAAATGTTTGTCCAAAGGTGTAATGTGAACTTGAAAGTACAAGAATGTAGAATATTGGAAATTAGAAAGATCTTAAAATAGTCATTTTGATTATGTGAATGATAACATTTTTTTCCTATGGAGAGTTGGCCCTGCCTTAGCATGGTAGAGCATGATGGATGATTATAAACTTCTTTTTTTTTTTTCAGCCAAAGCTTTTTTTGGTTCTTCTTAGCATGTTGGATGGTCTAGAGAATAAGAAAATTATTGTAAACCTAAGTCGTGAAATTCAACAAAGAAAACACATACAAGCGATGCAAAAGAGAAATCCGAGTTGATCTGGAACAAAATGGACGTCTTTGCAATAGTACTCAGAAACTAAAGTGAGAATTTCTGGCATTGCATCTTTACAGGTTAGATTGGCCATGTACATCATTAAGCTACAAGATAAAATGTTAAGTGAAAGTAATTAATGTTTGCCAAATGCAGAAATACTTGATACTAGAAGCAAACAAACATGCAATCTTTTAACAGGACACGATGATCTACACAGAAGAAAACCTCGTGGACAAACATTTGAAAATAGAACAAATATTCTTCATAATAATGATTGTATCAGCTGATTCTAGTAACATTAATATAAGACACGTAAAACTAGCTTTCTACCTTCTTTTCCTGTATTTTTAACCAAAATTGAAAAGGAAAGGATCTGATTTGCCTATGACATATATTGGAATTTCTGATTTTTTAAAGCTGTTCTAGAGTTGTGCTCTAGAGTTGTCTAACATGCTTTTAGCCGACCCCACCTAGTGGGATAAGGCTTTGTTGTTGTTGTTGTTCTAGAGTTGTGCTCCTTTCACAAAGAACAAATATTCTGGATCTTGTTAAACAATAACATGTTAGAAAATGTACCTCCGTGCTCAGCGCCAAGGAGCTTGCACATATGATCCAATGCTTCTCTTTCCATCCGACTCTTTTCCAATTTTGGCACACCGTCAGAAGGAGTTATATCGCCGACAATTGCTACACCAACAGTTCGCCATGCATACAAAATTACTAGACGAAACAGATGCTCAGAGAGAAGAAATCACCAGAAATTGGAGAAGAAATATGCAACACCACCAATGTGGCTGCCAAATGACCATTTGGTTTGTCATTCCCCACCTTCTGCTATATCGTGCACAATCGCCATTTTGATACACCTGCTCGCATTTTGCCACCAAACAGACCGATCACGAACAAACTCAATAAAACGATCGCTGCACAATGCAACACAACGTAGGTAGGCAAACATGCCCTTAAGATGTCTATATTTTCTCCTTGCATTACCGGTCTCGATCGACGCCCGGCACGTTCCCGAAGATGAGCGCCATGATGCCCATCCGGTGCATGTGGTCCCCCGCAGACTCCGGCTCCCGGACGCCGCGCCGCAGCCACCCGGTTCTCTTCGTCGTCTGCACGAAGCAGCAGGACGGCTCTGAGAGGACTCCCTCGACGGCCAACTCGAACTCCAAAAGCGAGCGAGAGGGAGTGCTCACCTTAAGGCGGCCGCAGAGTGTGAGAAAGTCGACGGCGGATGATGGGGAGACGACGGCGGCGGAGGAGGAACCTGAGGAAGAGGTTGCGGCGGTGGAGGAGGCCATTCGGACCGTGCGGAGGGAAGGATCGAAGAGGAATTGGAGCAGAGCGCAGTAGCTGCCGCTTTTCTCGCCTTCCCTTTTTGAGAAGGGTTTGATGGGGGTTAAGGGTTAGTTTGGGAAAGCTTTTTCTTGCTTTCTCTTGTGACGACGATGTTTCGCGAAACTTTCAAATTTTACTCTCTCACAATTGTCTTTTATCCAAAGCACATTTTGTGCTTTTGCTAAAAGCTGGGATGGAGATCCTTTAGAAAAAAGTTTTACCATCGGACTGTTCCAAACGCAGCCTAAGTTGGGATGACTCTCCTCTCATTATCGGATTGTGAATCAAAGATTGCGATCCACACGCAATCCGACGGTTGAGATTCGATCATTTTTTTCTTACGATATTTTTTCGCCTACAATTCTCGGGTGACGGCCGTGAGGGTTTTTAGGGCGGCAGTGAGTGGTCTCTAGGCAGTGTTGGCGAGGGGTCGCGAGGTCGAAGCGGAATCGACGGTCATGCAGAAAGTGAGAACGAAGCGCCCGTGATGACGTGAGTTTCTCGAGCGAGATCGGAGTGCGCGCCAACGGCATACGGCACAAGCGTCGGCGAGGGGCTTCTCGGGCATAGGCATCGGCAGTGACTTGTGAAGAGATTTCTCGAGCGAGATCGGAGCATGCCCGGTGCCGCCGGTGGCTAACCTGCGAAAAGGCTTCTCGAGCGAGTTCAGAGCGTCGGAGCACGCCAAGCGGCGTCAGTAGCAGCCTGCGAAGGAGCTTCTCAAGCGAGATTGGAGCGCACCCGTCAGGGTTTCTCTAGCGTCGACGTCGACGAGGAGCTTCTGGAGCATTGACGTCAATGAGAGGTTTCTTGAGCGTTGGCAGCATGCAGAGTGAGGGCGGAGAGTCGGACGACACGAGGGCGGACGACGAGTCGGGCGGCGCGAGAGGAGAGAGAAGATTGTGAGGAAAAAATAGATAGGTATCATTAGATCTAGATCCAACAGCTAGAATAGCGTTCAATTCCAGCCGTTGAATTTAGATATGATGGCTGTTAAAATGGGAGTAGGGTGTTCCAAACTTATTTGGAGCACCCCGTTAAATCCTTTTGGGAGTAAGTTTTTTGTATGATTAAATCCCATTATAACATACGTATGCGCAACTAAAAAATCAAATAAAGTAAATATAAAAAGGAAATTTTTTATTTGAGTAGGAATAATATTTTTGGTATACTTAAATCAGGAAAAAAAATAAGGCATAATTGAAAACGAAGTTGGACTAAATCTAGAAGAAGTAATTGACTAATTAGAAGTGAGAGTTTTGACAATCTTTTTCTTTCTTTCAGATGTATATAAATTTAAATGATTGGCAATAAGGGTTTTTTATATAACACTTTATATCCTAAAAACAAAATGTATATGTAGAGCATTTAATATAAAACAGGATGTAGAGCATTGATTTTATTTATTAAATTAATAATATATATATATTAATTTAAAAGTATGTGTTAAATAGTAAATGTGATTAAGATCAAGATCATCAAAATATGCAATGATAATACCATGTTAAATTTACTGTTTTTTATTTATTTGCATAAAATTAAAAATCTGATAATAAAGTTTAGATAAATCTAATTTGATTAGGAGTAAGCTTTTTGGTACGATTAAATCCAATTATAATATATGTGCTTGAAACTAAAAACTTAAATAAAAGTAAATATAAAAAGGCAAATTTTTTATTTTAGTATGAATAATATTTTTGGTATAATTAAATCAGGAAAAATTAAGGCATAATTGACAATGATGTTGGACCAAATCTAGAACAAGTAATTGATTAATTAGAAGTGGGAGTTTTGGCAATTTTTTTTCTTTCTGACAGTTATATTTAAATTTAAAAGATTGACAATAAGAAATTTTTTATATAACACTTTGTATCCTAAGAAGAAAATGTATATATAGAGAATTTGATGTAGAATTATTTCAGAGCACTGATTACTTATTAGATTAATAAAATAAATATATATTAATTTAAAGTATATGTTAAATAGTAAATGTGCTTAAGATCAAGATGATCAAATTATGTGATGATCATGATCAAACTATTCTAACAAATATAATTAATTCAGTTTTTATAACTTCTTTAGTCTTAGATGATATTTTTTATTATCAAACTATCTTAATAAATATATATTATTTCATCTAAGAAGTATATCATTAATTTAATCATGAATTATAATTACTAAATTAATTAAATGATGAAAATAAATGTTTTACACCAAGATATAAGGCGGAGTGCTCTATATACTCATTAACTTCATATCTTAAACATAATTAATCGTAATCATAATATAACTATTAAAATGGTAATCTATACATAATTCTAATCCGAATATATAAATATATACTATCATATTAAAATAGAAATATAATATTACTTTTGAATTATTTACAAAAAGTAAAAAATGCTATAATAAAGTTTAGTAACATTTGTAATTATGTTAATAGTTCCCTCTGAAAAAAAGAAGTACATTAGGAGACATGAAAGGAAAGAATCTAATGAAATTTATATATTTAAATTAATATTTCCAATCTAATATTTTTTTATAGAGTGAAAGCATTTATAAGCATTACAAATACAAGAAAAAAAATTAAGTCAAGGACAAACTAATTTGTTAGGACATAGGATTATGTTTGCTTGAAATATTTATAAGCACATAAAAAAACAATTTGATTAGAAGTATGATTCTTTTAACTAAAAATAGTAATATATTATAAATAAAAATAAAACAATATCATATCATCGAGTTAGGTCGGGCACGATTGGTACGGGATCTAAATCCCATCGGGTTTATGTCAAGTTCGATTGGGTCGGATCATCCAGTTCACACCCCTAAATATAATAATAAAGTACTATTGTCTATCTAAATAAGTAAAGGAGGATTAATATAAAATACACAATCATATTTTAAAATTTACTCGATTAACACATCTGCAAGTTAAAAAGTAATTTTGACAAGGATCCCATTAATGCTACTCCTGCAATCCCTTTTGCCACTCCCAATTTTTTTTACCTATTTTTCCCTTCCATTAGAATGCATAAAAAGCATACTGATAGAAAAAAAAATAGTACTTATTGCCTCCGACATTGCGATATCAAATTGGAAAATCAGAAATGTATTCTCTTACTATAATACTCAATATAAAATAAATAAATTAATTAAATGATAAGCCTCCATTCATTACAGTACCGAATAAAAATGAATAAAAAAACTTCTTTTATATCATCTTTATACAATATGATTAAGGATAATTAATCTAATAATTTTTTTTTGTTTCACTAAAATAGTTTGAAATGTCATGATTATATCATCCAAAAAATGAAAAATTTCACCCAAAAAGAAACTCTTGTTAGTAATATTTATCAATGAAAAAGTTAATGGCTCCTAATTTTTTCATACTATTTCCTTAGTAGCAAGTTCACATTTTAATATTATATAATAATTTATAAATTGACTATATTTTATTCTTGTATCATCCAAATATCATAGTGATGCCCTATATCTGGGAATTGTATACTTGTACTTAAAAATTATTAAAATAAATTATAAGATTAGTAACTACGAGACTTAAATATATAAGTATGCGGTAAAACAAGAAGAAATATGCTAGATGAAGAAAAAAGAATGATAGAATTAGAAAAAAATGACATTTCAGAAATTACTAAATGTTACACATGGGTTCCTCATAAATAACAGAAATAAAATAAATATTCTTTTATAAAGTGTACTGGTAAAAGGATCGACCTATTTCACTTTGTTATACGTGATATTTCATTTTTCATTATAATTTTTTGTTAAGATGAAATTTTGAATTATGAGTGAAATAAAGAAATAGAAAAGCAATAGATACCATATCGTTGATGATATTAATTAGATAAAATTATATATAAGTTATATAAAAGGAATCTTCAGTTTTTGTTTACATTATCATAAATTATATTTTAATAATTATTATGGTTAATATGAAGAAAAAATTTTATGTATACTATTAAATTATGTTATTTTGATAAAAATGTTTACTGATAACTTTATTATTTGTTTTTATAAAGTGATTTTGACATGACATTTAATTCCTTCTTTTCACCAAACAAAGAAAAGGGCAATTTCGTCCAAATAAAATGCATTGGAGTGGCAACAGAGGTTTCCTTTTGATAATTTTAAAATTATAGTATCATGATTATAAAATATTTTTTTAGAAGTATTTATAATAAGAAAAAAATCATCAAATACCTTCCATTTTTTGGGATAATATCCTTCAACTTCAAATTGTAAAACTTTCCTCAATCTTTGAACTTTGTTTCACTAATGCCTATTTCACTGCTTTGTAGCCCTTTTTTCAGTTCGTTGTCTATACGCGGTGGTTATCTCTTTCTTCCACGCAGTCCAACATCTCACGTGACAAGTCATACTTACTAATTGCCGACATGGCAAATTTAAAAAATAAAAATGGGAGCTAGCCGTCAACTCGCGAGAAGGGGGGCCTTGCCTCCCGTGTGCCATCAAAAAAGAAGGGGGCGCGAGCACCGACGAAGAGAAAGGGGGGCCTCCCGCATGCCAATGAAGAGGCCTCCTCCCCTTTCGTATTTTTTAATGTTATTATGTCAGACGGCTGTTTGTATGGAGAAAAGAGGAAATGCTCGCATTAATGCCATGTAGACTGGGCAACCAAAAAACGGACGATCATAATGAAAAAAAGTATATGATGAAATAAGTTAAAAAATAAAGAATAATTTTCTTACAAAGTGAAATTAGAGTATGACGTTGAAAAAAGGTCAAAGTCAAATGATATTTGACATAATTTACTAAAAAAGCATCATAACAAACAACATTATTTTACAAAATGATAAAAAAATGAAGGATTCATGAATTAACAATATGACTAAAAGAATAATATTCAAATTTAATCAAACAAAATTTTAGTTTTTCTATATTTTCGAATCGGATCAATGTTTCGAAATTTTCTTGTACTCATATAGCCCGTAACTCCAATAAAAATATATAAAGGAAATTATTAAAAACCAAATTTTAACTTGTCGAATTAGTTAATAAAGTTTCATTCCGGGCATAAATATCAATAACAAAATCATTATATTTGTGAATAAAATATTATAATAATTAAAACTTTCCAAAATGACTAATTTCTCTATCATAGCTCAATTGAAGAGACCATAACCCAGTCAGCCATTTTGGGCAAAATCCGGTGGAAGGCCGAGCCCCGCACGTGCAATCCCATGCGACGTCGCTCGTGGTCACAAGTCTGCATTCCATTTCTATTTTTTCACACGACCGCCACCATCGCACGAGCACAAATCCGCCGCATCCCAATAAACAAATCCAATTTATATCAGAGAGAGAGAGAGATCCGCACCTCCCTCAAAACCCTCCCTTTCTTCTCATCTTTTCCCCCTTTCTTCCCGACCAGGTGACCACCACCACCTCCTCCTCCTCCCTTCTCTTCTCCTTGGTGCGCTTAGGGTTTCCGCACCTCCGCACCTGCGTCGTAGATTCCTGCTTCGATCGCCCGCCGGCCATGAAGCTCACGGTGAAGACGCTCAAGGGCACCCACTTCGAAATCCGGGTTCAGCCCAATGACACTGTGAGATCCCAGTCATCCCTCCCATCACCACCACAACCCGTTCTTCGATTCCGCTACTTTGATTCCTTTTGCGCTTTTTTGTTGGTCAGCTTCACTAGCACCACTACTATTTCGATTTCTGATGTTGTTCTCGATTCTCTTTTCTCTCATCTTATTTTATTCATTTGGAATGTTCTATATGTTGTGCACAATTTTTCAGTTGTTGTCACGTTAAATTTTTGGACGAAGTGAAAAAGTGGTCTTTTGGACTGACCGGAGTGTTAAAGTTGGTGCATTGATCCTAGATCGATAAGAAATGAGCAGTCTTTGGGTGTGGAGTGTGCTATTGGCTTAATGCTGGGATATGCGCTGTGCGATTTGTGTCATTTTCTTTTTATGTTTCATAACGTCTGATAGAAATATGGTGAATGACACCCAAGATTGGTAGCCATCATTTCTCCTCTCAAAAAAGAAATATGACGAATACCACTCGTTACATGGCTTTGGTTTTCTAGATTATGGCCGTGAAGAAGAACATTGAGGATGTTCAAGGAAAAGCCAGCTATCCCTGTGGGCAACAGTTGCTGATTCACAATGGTAAAGTCTTGAAGGATGAAACCACGCTGGAGGAAAACAAAGTTTCAGAAGATGGTTTTCTGGTCGTCATGCTCAGCAAGGTTTGTGTATCTTCAAGTTATTCTAAAATGTCAGGATATCAATAAAGTGGCACGTGAGGTCTGCAGTACGTATTTCTTAGGAATTACCACAAAATTTGACTGTGGTGGAAATGAACATATCATTAACATGGTGTTTTCAGCTCAAAAGTGCTGTGTGCACTAGAAGTTGCATGAATGACCTTCACAATTTTGTGTTTGATATTTTGTGATGTCTATTCATGTGGTAAGCTTGTGTTGACAATACTTAAATGATTAACAATTCTCTTTTTTGCATATTACTGGCCTACTTATCTATATAGTTAGAGAATCAACTACCGAAAAAAAAAAATCATGCGGCTCATTTAATACAATTCTAAGGTTGTGACTTATTGCTTGTGTTTTTTTCCAAAATTGTTTGATGTTTGTCGTTTCATAGTTAGAATTTGTCCTTATGAAACCATTTTGTCTTGTCTCAGAGCAAAGTTTCTGTTACTACTGGTGCTTCCTCTGCACAGGTAGGCCTCAAAATCTTGCAACACCTGGCTTTTTTCCCAAATATAGTAATTTAATATTTTTTTTGTATTTTCTAATGGAATGTGCATGTTAGCCTTCAACAGCAGTCACAGCGCCTCGGCCTCCATCACCTGTTTCAGTTCCTGTGCAAACTCCGTGAGTGATGCTTTGTTTTCACATGATAGATAATTATTTTCAGTCGTCCACCTAATTTTATTCTGAGGGTCCGGTCGCCTAATTTATTATGTAACTGTTTTCTTCAGGGCCTCATTAAGAACATGCTACATAATATTTATTTCAATGATACTAAAAATGCTAGTACTTTACTTATGCTAGCTGGACCATATAATGGAAAGTTGTAAACTAGTAACATCGGTCTATTTTCCTTATTCTATGCATTCTTTCATGATTACTTGCTGGCATTTGTTTTCTTTTGATAAAAAAACATCAGCTTGTTCAATTCATTCTGTTCATTGATATGCGAATTATCTGTTATTACTTTTGATATTTTCAATTATGCTAAGGTAAAGGCTTTTTTCAGGCTTCCTATGTGCTTGCATCTATAGATTATTATGTGTTCTAAACATTTTTTTGGAGGTGTTCTAAACATATATGAATCCTACGGGATGGTTATCTTGAAAAATTACAGAGTTTTTAATCATAAATGATTCATGTCTAGTCTTGCTGACACAAGAAATAAAGGGCATGAATATAGTAGCAACATGTGTTGCCAAATTAGACATTTTGAGAAGATACCTAAAGAAATCTCAAGAAGAATAGATGTCCATATAAGTACTTTTTCCCGAAAGTGGAAAGAGGAAATCATGGTCACCTCTTGCTTGCTGATAGAACTAGCATTTGGAATATTTAATAATAGGGTTTAATTTACCTCCAGAGCACCCTCTGTCCCGGAGGGATCCTGATAATGAGTTTTAATCATTTGTTATCTGGATCGTGGATAAACGATTTAGATGCTCTCAACATCCTTCCAAAGCAGGAGGGTGCGTGCTCAGGATGTGAATTAAATCCTTAATAATAAGTATGCAGAAGATAAATAATTGGTAAATGTAAAATTCAAACCTTCTTATGCTATCATAAGAGTAATTCTATGGTCTAACTAACCAGATAAAAAATTTCACTAATTTTACCTAAGATGTTCAGTTGACATTTCACACACTACAAGGCCTTCCATATAAACCTCCTCAAAAAGGCTTTCCATATAAATGAAACCAGTTCTGTGTTTCATTTATGTATGAAATCTGTATTAAAATATTTGGATACTTATAATTGCCTTGTGATAACTCCGCCTATGTTTTATAGCCGGTCCCAAGCCCGGATAAAGGAGGAGGGTTGTGTTAGGCCCTGACAGCCAGCGTAAAATCCTGTCGAATCTTATGAACATGGATCAACGAATATAGCGGAATGACGTCGTATGATCCATGTAGTCGACCCCACCTAGTGGGATAAGGCTTTGTTGTTGTTGTTGTTGTTGTATAATTGCCTTGTGATCTTGTATTGCTGACACAAGGAAAATGAAGATGCATTTAATAGCAACTATTAGTTGCCAAATTAGTGTGAAAAAACCTCAAGAAGAATACATGTTCTTTCAAATGACTATTTTTTCTTAAAAGCTGGAAAGAGGAAACCATGATCATTGAATGATAAAACTACTTTGGAATATATTTATGAAGATTATAGTATGTGGTAAATGTAAAATTCAAAGTTCAAACCTTATATGCTCATAAAGGTAATTCGATGGTCTAATTAACTTCCTCGCAAATTTAATTAATGGTAGTGTTGTCTAGACTTATGCTCTTTCGACGACATTGGATTCTCGACAGGGCTTTCCATATAGGAGAAACAAGCACTATGAGTTTCATTCATGCATGCAAATTCTAATAAAAGTTTTTTCCTATTTCTCTTAGAGGTGTACTTTTCTTCTATTTTAAATATTTAATGACTAGTGAGTTTCTCTTTAGTTTTATGCATGAAAATAGGCCTCTAGCTAGGAATTCTCTAGTCTAATCCTGCATTGTGTACTCTAAAAAGATCCTGCATTGCGTATCTGCAAACATGATCAATCTAGTATGGATAAAATTGGCTAATATGGCTCCTATGACATTTCAGTGTTTCTGAAAATGTTTATGGACAAGCTGCATCCAGTTTAGTGGCTGGAAATGACCTTGAACAAACAATTGCTCAATTAATGGAGATGGGTGGTGGCAATTGGGATAGAGATACAGTCCTACGTGCTCTTCGTGCTGCATACAACAATCCAGAACGAGCTGTAGAATATCTCTACTCTGTACGAAGCACCTAACTTCATCTTCCTTTCACATAAGTGTGCCATTCATCTTCCTTTTCTATTTTGGGAAAAAAATCATCTTCCTTATATCATGGAAAAATCTGGAGAAGATAAAGATGGTAATAACTCACATCTTGTATATCCAGGGTATTCCAGTGACAGCTGATGTTGCAGTTCCAGTGGGTGGCTTCCCTACATCTCAGGTATCTGTTCAAGGGGTTAACACAGGTGAAGTGGCTGGGGCAGGAGCACCATCCCTTTCTGCAGTACCAAATGCCTCTCCTTTGAACATGTTCCCACAAGTGCGCTGACACAACCCATGTGAATTTTTTGTTCTTACATTCATAATGTAGCACATTGATCATTGATTAAATTGTAATAGGGTGCTTCTAATATTGGCGCTGGTGCTGGGGGAGGGAGTCTTGATTTCCTCAGAAGTAATCAGCAGGTAACAAAATTCATTGAGATCATTTTCATGAGCTCTACAACTTTGATTATAACTAACTCACGACCCTAAATTGGTTTAACCAACAGGTACAATAAGATATATGCTTTTTCAATAATATTTAGAGTTTTATGCATTGGCCTATTATTCCAGACTCCTGAGGTTAATAAGGAACGTCGGAGATAGCATATTGTAAACATTGATAAGCATTGTCATCTATGAACCTGTATTCTAGATATTCTAGGTACAAGAATATTCTACTGAAGAAGTTGAGCTTATTCTCTCGTAGTCAACATGTGAATTCTAAAAATGGATGGTAGATAGCTTAACCAGAATGCACTATAGAATTTCATTAGGCTTGTTTCTAGACTCTGGTATTTTTGAAGAATAATTACTTGTCATTTATGTGGTATTTATGTATTTTCCAGTAATCCAACATGAATGATTAGCCTAATCTCTTTTGCAACATAGGGCAATTTCACATATGTTCTTTTGCTTAACATGGATGTTAGAGGGTATGCTTTGATGCAATATACCATCTGCTACTTTGGTTTTGAGATATCATTTCTGAGGCCTGAAAATGGTTTCCTCAAGAATAGGGACAAAGGTATATGCATATGAGTGCTCTTGCTAGCCGAGGAGCATATAGCAAACAGATATTTCTTCTATATGTAACATGGGCCAATTAGTCAAGTGATGGAAAACAATAATTATATCTTGCCCTGGCAAATTATTAGTCAAAATTATGGTTAGGACTAATACCGAGGCATGGTATTCTTAAGCTCACTACAGATTTAGGAGGTAAGTATTTCCAATCTCGGATATGATGTGGTTAATGTTGCATATACCCTTGTTAACCGGGGACTTGGTGAGCATTTAAAACACGTTTCCTTTTCTATGCCACATGGACCAAGATGAAAAACAATAATTATACCTTATTATAGCAATCTCTTAATCAATATTATGGTTAAGACCAATGTCATCAAACTCGTAAGGCAGCATGACACAGAGGGCTGACAAAGTACGTAAATCATAAACACATAACACGACATGTCCAATTCTATCAGATTTTGAATTAATAATATATGTAAAAAACACACACACACACATATATCCAAAATATTGGTAGTGAGATGCAAATATCTTTGAACTTAATAAGTACAAAATGCATAATTGCCTATTAAACACTAATACATGACATTATTACCAATTTTTGAAACGAGACATTATTACCTATTTAATTATATATATACATATTAAAAATATTAATTATGAAAGATTAACACATCAATAAATTGTAATAATAACATCAATTAACACATCAATAAATAATTGGATTTAATGCGCGTCCTACCAAGTGAATGTGGTAGGACCACCCTCCCACCGTCAGATGGACGATCTACGGTGCGCCCTTCTTGCTCGAGCCCCAATCCCATGGACAGCGCCTTCACCAGGGTTTCACAAACTTTGGTGACCACCTCCTGACTGAACGCATCAATGATTCCCCTGCTCAGATTAATCATGTGCAATCTCAGGTATGACTAAAGATAAATGGATACAGCTAATGGATCGAGCAGGGTATGTTACCAACCCTAACTGTTGGGGTTCGGACGGCCATTTGTGAGAGCTACTGGAGTTTCCGAGAGTCTTTGGAGGAAGAAGTAGTCGCACCAGTCAGGGGCACGTCCTTGATGCCCAGGAGGCTGCCGTAACCCTCGTACGTCTGAGGAAGTTGGCATAGGACTTCTTCTCTTCCATTGGGAGCTGGAACAATGCCCTCCATCCGCCCCTCAGCCTCTCCACCAGATCGAAAGACACCCCATGGTTCACCACGTGGAAGAACCCCCATTCCTTGCACACATCCGATATGGCCGCCACGGTTGCCTGGTGGCGGTCTGCCGATCGATCGAACAGGTTGCTCAGGTCGATGACTGGTATGCTCAGGCCACCTTTGGGTCTGGCAGTAGGCAGGGCGGCAGCGAGAGGTCAGTCAGCGGGAGGCTTCACACGCCTTTTCATTGCTCGCGCCATGGATCGTCCATCGGACGGTGGAAAAAATGGTAGGGCGCACATTAAATCCTAAATAATTTTATTATTAATTCATAAAGCACAACAATAACTTCAAAAAAATAATCACGACAATAAATTCATAATAACAGCAATTAGTGATTCCATTTTATTAAACAAATATTAAGCATAGTTAGAAATACAACAACAACAACAACAAAGCCTTATCCCACTAGGTGGGGTCGGCTACATGGATCATACGACGCCATTCCGCTCTATTAGTAACCAAACCTTTCGGTATATTATTCACCAATAGATTTTGCTCTATTAGTTCGCCAAGTGTCCGCCTTGGCCTCCCTCTCCCTCTTTTAATCGGACTCCAGATTATTTGATCTACTCTTCTTACTGGCGCATCTAATGGTCTTCTCTGAACATGACCAAACCATCTCAAACGATTCTCTACCATTTTCTCACTAATAGGAGCCACTCCGACTCGTTCACGTATATGGTCATTCCTAATCTTATCTAATCTTGTATGATCACACATTCATCTCAACATCCTCATTTCGGCTACCACCACTTTACATTCATAGTTAGAAATACCCCAAAAAATTAATTTATAACATAATAACAGGGAGCCCACCCCAAGCCCAGCTCAGAGAACAGGAGGGGGTATCGTGAGAAAGAAAACTGCTCGCGTGAGTGAAAGGCGGAGAGAGAGGGAGACGGCGGCAGCAGCAGATGAACGGGAGCAGCAACGGCAGGACAGAAGCAGATGGAGCGGTGGCGATAAAAGATCAACATGGCAGCAGCGTGAGACATCAATCAAAAGGCAGAGAGATTAGTGACTCGTGACTGACGCCCCCCCTCTCTCCTGTGCGCGCTCGCCGGCACGCACGAGAAAGGGGGGCTCCATCGCGTGAAGCCCCGACAAAGGAGAAAAGGAGGGCCGATGTCTCCCTTTCTCCCTCGCGGACAGCGAGGGAGGAAAGGGGGGGTGTCGGTGCCTTTTTATGTCCCTCACGCGCGGTGCCATCAAAGCAAAAAGTGGGGGCCTCTTTTCTCCCTCGTGTGCGACGCGGTGAAGGAGAACTCTCTCGTGCGCTAGCGAGCACACGAGAGAGGAAAACGGGGGTGTCGGTCCCCTCTGTAACTCGTAGGGGGGCCGACGCCTCCTTTCTCTCGCGTGCGCGCCGAGAGAGGCCCCACCCCGCCGGCTTTCTTGCGTGTCGACGGGTGCACGAGAGAGAGAGAGAGGGGGTTCAAGTTTGTCGGCTCCGACAAGCGGCAGCAGCCACGAGGCTGTCTTCTTTTTTATTTTTAATATTATTTTAATGTATATTTATATTATTTTATTACTTTCTTAAATGACATGGATGAAGGATAAATGATGTAGTGGCGACCATGTAAGCAAGAAAATCGGGAAACCCACTATCAACAATCTAAGTGGACGAAGCGTGCAAGAAAATCAAAGTTTGGCGACATTGTTAGGAGACATTCTAGTTACAAATTAAAGTTAGAGGACCGTTGAGATATTGAGTCAAAACTGGGAAACGATTTTTGTGATTTTCCCCATGGATTGGCTAGTTCCTATTTGGAAGGCTATAATTTCTTAATTGCTGCCATTATCTACTCCTGCGATCTCAACTATTGGTAAAACAATCATATTTCTTTCCAATCCCAATTCCTGTGCGCTGATACTACGAGTGGGATTGTGTATTTGACAAGTTTAGTATTACATACTCTTATAAGGGATTTTAGGCGGTGACTATTTCCAATCTCTCTCATAAAAGGTGAAAAAACTGTTTCCAATCTTCCCCCGTCATAAAAGGTTGCATGTGCATATATGCCTAACCTTGCTAGGCCGGGAGCATTTAATACATGGTTTTTCCTTCTATATCTCACACAAAGCAATGATCAATCCAAACAAAGAATTAGTATACAAGAATTTATGTCTTATTACAGCACATTATCAACTCAAATCTGTGTTCCTAATTTCAATGTGATTTTAGGAGGTAACTATTTGGATCTAACAGGCTGTTTTTTTCACCTTTGATGACAACCGAATATGTATGCATTAAATTCTAAAATCATATTTGAATTTACTTCTATTCCAACTTTCAGTTTCAAGCTTTGCGAGCAATGGTTCAGGCAAATCCACAAATTTTGCAGGTCTGACAAGTATCTTGTTATTATAATTCATAAAATTTGATGTGAATCATTTGGCACTTGGTATTGATTTAGTTCTTTTCTCCCAGCCAATGCTTCAGGAGCTAAGTAAACAGAATCCTCAACTTTTGAGATTGATTCAAGAGCATCATGCCGAGTTTCTTCAGCTAATAAATGAACCTTTTGAAGGTGTTGAAGGGTATGCCATGAACGTGTTCTATTTCCCATTTTCTGGTTGGCATATTCAATGAGACAAATTGTATAGTACAAATTGTTATAGTTGTACTTTGAGATCTTACTATCGAATTTTCTTTGTGAAATTCTCCAGCTATTTCACATGTTTGTGTTCTTTGCAATGAAATGTAGGGATCTGTTTGATCAGCCTGAGGAGGATGATGAGATGCCTCATGCCATCAGTGTGACGCCAGAAGAGCAGGAGGCTATTGGACGAGTATGTTTAAGTTCATATCTCGTTTCCTTTAAACATGACTTCTTGATACCTGATCTGCCTAAGTTATACAGCTTGAGGCTATGGGTTTTGATCGAGCTCGTGTCATAGAAGCATTCTTAGCTTGTGACCGGAATGAACAATTGGCTGCTAACTATTTACTGGAGCATGCTGGTGAAGAAGATTGAAGGTAATTAATTCCTTTAGTTTATCTTGCTATTTTCCTTTTGTATATCTGCTGTTGAATTTTCTTCAGATCCATTTTATTTTTTTGATATCTGAGAACGTTTAGTTAGTTTCCTTGTAAGGGTATCATCAATTGTCCCTTGCTTATCATGCCATATGATATATCACGATGCCATGAGAAGCTGGACAGCGAGCTTCCCAGTTTGTCCTTCAGTATATCTTTGTTGTCCATTTTCTGAGCACTAAATGAGTCGATAATCCGCCGCCTAAAGTAACATTTTGTTCTTGAGATTCATTTTTTGTTTTGATAATCAAGAAACTATTAGTTAGCTAGTTTCCTTGTGATAATGTCCAAAACAGAAAGCACTGGCAATCATCAATTATCCTTTTTCCCAATCCTGGCTAGCTTAGCATCCCAGTTTGTCATACCGAACTTTTGGTCCCTTGCCTCCGTGTGTCGCAAATCTCATGTTAATTTTCTCCATGTCCCATTTCCAAAATGCATATTGGTGTTTTCGTCCTTGGCAGATTTTTAACTGTTTTCTTAATGCTATATGATTTTTGTTTATTTTTTTGCAGCGGGGGAGTGATAGGTCTATTAACTTAATCAAAGTTGTGGAGCATGACATGGATTTTTCTGTTGAGACCATATAACTCTTCGGAACTGGAACTGGAACTGGAACTGGAACTGGTGACAGTATATTCAATGCTGTTTTGGAGAGAATTTGAGCGGGACCAGATTAGCTTCATGAACATCTTAGTTCTCTCACTGGAGATAACTTTGGTCGAACTTCAATAGCGGATCTAACATTCTTTGATAAACCAACTCTTCTCTTTTAAATGATGGATATTCATGCTATTGGCTTATTGCTAGTCATGAGGATTGTTCCTTGTTTGTATTTCATGTTCTTTACCTGCTGCTGCATTTTTTTTTTCGTTCAAGCTTTTTACGAGATAATTTTGAACCTTACATTTTAGTCGTCTTCTGCACATTGAAATCAGGATCCCATTAAAGTTTTTGAGAATGTAAACAATGATAATTTGGTGATAATCTTTTAATAAATTAATATCGTGAGAAGTGTGGTGAAGAATAATTCAGGATTGGAGCACAAATTTAAAGAAAAATAAAACTGCTAACCACATTACAAAAACTGAGAGTACCATTACATTTAGGGTTTGTTTGGTTGGATTGAGGATTTTGATAGGGGCGGGAGTAAGTTTTGTTTGGATGATAATTTTATATTAGTTAGTTGAGAAGGGTGATCATATTTTTTTATTTTACCAAAAGATTAATAATTTTAGATTAAATTAATACTCTTTTTTATTTTCTTTTCTCTCCATCCCTCTCTTTGTATTACTAAATAAATATTATGATAATAATTTATATTTATTTTAATGTATATTTATCTCTTATTTTTAACCTTTTAAAATAGATGAATGAAAAATTTATAGAAAAATAGGTCAAAGAGAAAAATACATTAAGTAATTATTTATTAATGATAAATATTTATTAATCGTTAATCATGAAGGGTAAAAATAATTTTTGTACAAATAAAATTATTATTACTTCGTTCCACATTTTTTTTATCACTTATTATTCAAATATAAACTTTCTGCTTATCATCTTTTATAACTTCACCACGTCATTTACTCCTAGTTATTTGCCTCACAAACCCTTAGCATGGTTTGATGTCATCGTTCCAAGTTCCAACATTTAGAAAGTTTTGCTAATAATTGGAAATAATTAGTAAGCACATACATTTATAAACGTCTAGATATTTATATTGGAAACAATCTGACAACAAGTTGTTGCATAAAACTAATGGAAATAACTTGTAGTATCGCCAATACTCGCGATGCCATAATAATCAACGCCAAAACGAAGCAAGGACACTCGATGCAGATACAACACAGTAGCATGAGCAGAACGACTGATTTCATACTGCGCAGCACAACTTGGAATCGATGGACGTCAGGCATATGCAAAACGCCTGATAGCCAGTCAACGGATATCTGCAACATTGGAGGATGCTTTTCTAAGTTTTTTTGCACGCCCACTTTTGTTAGAACTCTAAATTTAACGAATCTTCCATCTGCACTATTTTCTTACCTGTAGTCCATCATGTATTTGGATCTACCAATCTTCCCAAACTGCAGAAGTGTCTGCCTTCCCTTCTGTTCAAAGCATTCAAACACAAAGGAACAAGAAACACATCAGTAAGCAGAAGGCTCTTCTTTCCTTGCTCCAGTTCTACAAGGAAATAATGAATCAATGAGCTCAAGATGAGAACAGGCTATTACCTCCATTGTTAGCTGAAAGTTCTTGACAGAAGGCTGAATTCTTGCCCCCATTCTTCCTGCTCTTTCTCTGAAGTCTAACTCGTGCCTCTTAGTGAACTAATACATCGCACCACACGCGAGAGATCGTCAGGGATGATAAATAAGACGAAAGCTATGACAGTAGTCAACGACACAGACTTGAAGTGCTTACGCTATTGTAGAATGGAACTCTAGAGCATAGTTGATTCGTTTTGTTAGGTTTTTGTTCCCAATCTGCTGGAAGTCCACTGATATGTCGAATCTGCAGTGTTTAGAAGCGTGAGAACCAGGTGGTATACTTTCTTCGCGTTTCTTTTGACAAAGCTAGCAAATCAGATGAACTACTTGATTATTACCTGGTTAGCATTTGTATTCTTCAATTGCATTGATTGGCTTTTTGGCACCCATACTCGCATGCTTCTGAAGCTTCCTGTAATGGTGCTTATGGTAGGCCTGTACCTGCAACATCACGTTCATCCAGTGCAACAGTAAACATGTAAGCTGACGCAGCTTTATCAGTCTATAGGAAATTAAAGATGGTTTCTTACGCGGCAACACCAAGAAGGCGTCTAGAACGATTCTTCGACAAATCAACTGTTCTTCCCTGGAAGATCGAAGTTGCTGGTGTTAAAAGAAACGGAATTCCTAAAGGAGAACTAGCGAATCAAATCAAGTATAATTCTCAGTATAGAGTGTGAAGAAGAAGGTGTTACCTGGTCCAGTATTTGGTACTTGGATCCTATCAAGTTAGATGTTATGGTGCCCAAGAAACTCTCATCCGAGGTGCAAAATATACCCTTTGGATTCTGGGCGACAACATATTCCGATCTACCATTCCGCCTTGTATGCCGTGCGACAGCCAGTTTCCTGTCCTGTCGCCCTTGTCCCTCCTGCATTTCGCAAATGCAATTTAGGGACGCATGATCTTGGACTGCCAATGGCACTCCTGCTCACCATTACAGTCTATGAATCTGACACGGATTCAAGGAGAAAACCTCACATTGGTATAAAGAGAATAGATTGAGATCCCTCCCATCTCCTGTCCTCGTTCTTTCACTATAATGCAAGTGCATCTTCCAACGTCCAGAGGCAGAGGCCTATACAACAAGGACCTGAAGAAAGATAACAGAATGGATCTGAGCATCCAATCGTTCCGAATTATGTTTTTGCGTTGATATATGGCGAGGGCAGACCTGTTCGGGAGCGTAGACCACGAGGACGCAGGCGCGGACTCGGAGTCGGAGAACTCCCAGACGTCTGACGACGACGGGACGACGGACTCCCATGGCTTCAGCGAGGGGGGCGACTCGTTCGACTTCATGCACTGCTGCAGCGAAGCAAGCTTCGCGGCCGCCGGGGACTTGTTCTGCTGGGGCTTGGCCCCGTCTGGCTCGAGCTTCTTCCACCTGCCGGCGCTGTTGCCGACGAAGGCATGGCTGCCTCCTCCGCAGCCGCTGGGGAAGACCACCGGGACCGCGTTCTCCTTGCCGCTGGCCACGGAGTCCTCGGACGGCGGCGGGGGCGGTTGGCGGTGGAGCGACTGGTAGGAGTTGGAGTTGTGGAGGTGGGAGGGGAGCAACGGGGTGGCCTTCTTCTTCGGACCAGTCATTATGATGTCACTTGTTAGTAGCGAAACAGAGGAAGGGGAAGACGTGGTACCACCAGGTGGATTTGGTGCTTCGTTTAGTTTATGTATTAAAGAAACATGTGTAGATAGATACGGGGAGGATCTAAGGATTCAAATTTAAATGAAGCATCGGGTCCTGTGTCAGTGAAGCGGACGTATGGCTTTCAACGGTCATTATCTTGGAAAACGCCCTCCTTGGATTATCATATCTTTTTCCTTTTTCTTTCAAGATATCTTTTTAATGAATATATTTTTATTGATTAAAACTATTGTAAAAGAATAATTTTATTTTGCGCATTAACTCTTTGTGCGAGGAAGTTGCCCCTTCACCTTCTTGTGAAAAAGGTCAATCTTCTTTATTTTTTTAACTTTTAAAGATAATAAATTTATTATAATATATATATGTATATTTATTTGTTAAAAAATACCGTTTTTTAAAAAGGGAAACATGTTTTTTTTGTGTGTGTGAGAAACTTGTTTTCATAACTCTAATTAACTAGGAACCAACAAATTAAGATTTGGAGCTTAGAAATGATCTTTTCTCCAAATTCCAACAAATGGTTTTAGAAGAGTTCATAATAGTTGTAATTCGTGTGGGAAAAAGTAAATATTTATTTGCTTTTAACTGGATGGAAACTACTCATCGCCAAATAGAGCCAAATTACTTGAGCAGAAGTCGTCTGGTGACTCTTACGTCGCAGAAGATGCATGTGGAACTGAACGCGAGGACATGGATTCATTTTGGTGGCATTCCAAAGGTGGTTAAATAGACGAGAAGTGAGAATTCAAAAAATTAAATTGTGTTAATCAAGTTTAGTTGACACAACTTATTAACACGATTGTATTCGAGTGAGTCGTTGAGAATTAGTAGTCTCCACGATTGTATTTGAGTGAGTCGTTGAGAATTAGTAATCCCAAATTTAATTTCTGAAATCATCATTTGAATAGAGAAATATCATTCTACTCTTTTGTTTAATTCTAAATTAATTAGGTATTCTATTCTTTGTCCCCTTTAAATTAATTAGATTCTAATAATTCTGAACGTAAAGATATAAGAAAAAGATTAAATTATATTCGCATCTCCCAAGAGAGTTAGAATCCAACACGTAACCCTTGCTCTGCGGTACACGAACCTTTTAACATGAAATGAAGTATAAATTTTAACGTGCACGTTCGTATGCACTATAAACATTCCACTCTTCTATACACAAAAATCAATTTTTATTCAATTAAAAAATAAATAGTCCATCATGCAATAAATTCCAGTATTTGTTATTATTATTTTCTGTTTTTTTTTTGTGAAAAATTACCAAACATTTGGGTCCTAAATAAAGGCCCATTTCGGATTTTGTTTCTTTAGCCCATAAACTGAGCCCAGATCCAGGTCGGATAACGACCGACGGCCAACGGGTGGCTGCCGTTCGTCGCCATCGCCAAACTTTTAGAGCTCGCGCGTCCTCTTGAAAGCAAACCTGATGACTCCCGACCGCCATGGCCGCCGCCGCCGCCGCCTCTAGCGTCTCCCTCCGTCCCCTCGCGTCTCTCTCAATCTTCTCCTCCGGAACCACCTCGAGGTCCTTCGCCTCCTTGCCGTCGTCGAGACTTGGGGCCAAGGTTTCTGCTGTCATGGCGAGTCCCACGTTGGTGCCCACTGCCGTCGCGCCGGCGGTGATCGTCGGTTGCGGCAGAGTAGGTCTGATGCTCCAGTCGCTGGGCGACGGCCGCGATGTGGTCGTCTGCAGGGGACAGCAGGTGCCGGCGGACTTCGACGGTCCCATCCTCGTCTGCACCCGTAACGATGACCTCGACGCCGTCCTCGATGCCACTCCACCTTCTCGGTGGAAAGGTACTTAAAATCCACGTAGAAATGCTGGAGCCTTAGTGTGCGTAAACTCTATTTCGCAACTTTGTGTTCATCTTTTGGGCTAAATATGGGTTTTTTTAACTGCTATCTCGTGGTAATGATTTGATTTGTACGTAAAAAGCAATATTTTGCGCATCGAACTTCTTAAAATCTCACTCTTCAGCAGATTTGGTGTTTTTCCAGAACGGGATGCTCGAACCTTGGCTTGAGAGCAAAGGTTTGAGAAATGCAGATCAAGTGCTTGCTTATTTTGCTATTTCTAAGCGTGGAGAAGCTCCGGTTGATGGGAAGACTGACACTAATCCGGAAGGATTAACTGCAGCTAATGGGAGATGGGCATCAGCGGTGGCGACAAGACTTCACCATGGAGGCCTTTCTTGCAAGGTGAGCGCGCTCGTTGACGATTGAATCTGAAGCTTTCCTCTTTGATTTGCAGAATAATTTGATCAAAACCCCATACTTAATTGGTTACTTATAATTGGATTCGACAACTTCTGAGCTCTCCTAAGTCTTCTTTGCTCTTATTTCTGATGGTTCTGGTCACACAGTAGTTTAATTTGATAGGTGCGTTAACAAATATTGTTGGAGCTTTTCAGCATGTTTAATGTTGACCCTTCGACCTTGTACTGTATGGACTATCTCATATTAGTATTATTGTTTCCAAATTTAAACTCAACAGTTTGGAGAAAAATATTGGATATATTAATTGCTTAGTTTTTCTCCTTTCCCAATGATATTCATGTGCCATGAAAATAGATCAATGAATTATTCTTTCTTCCTAAATGTTCAAATTTAAGTTTGTATGGAATGTTTACCATTCTAATTTCACGACAACTGACAAGTTTACGCTCTCTTACGAACAATTTATGATTTATCTTGTGTACTTTCTTTGATATAATCAGAAAGAAAAAAGTTCTGTGAAGGAAATGTAACTCAGCTGCAAAAATGTTCTCAAATTCTATCATCCTTTTGTGGACCGTCATCATTTTCGATGTCCGTCAAACACAACGGGGGAATTTAACAGATATTGTGTCAGAGCTTTCAGATTTTTGTATACAGATTGGTTTGGAGTCCTCAATGTTTATTGGTTTTTTCCTTGTTTCACAGTTATCTTGATGATCTCGTTGTCCTATGTTAGTTCAGGTCCTTGAGAAGGAAGGTTTTCAGAAACAAATGCTTGAGAAACTCATATGGATCTCAGCTTTCATGCTCGTGGGAGCACGTCATAATGGGGCTACTGTTGGCATTGTGGAAAAAGAATATCGTTCTGAGGTGAACATAAGCAAACTCCAGTTCTCAATTTTCTGAATTCTCGTAATATGTTTATTTGTTTCGGATACTCTACAAATGTTTCAATATTACATGAACATAGGATTTGGAGATTGCATAATGCTATCAAGTTTGACCACTGGCGGCCACCAGTTTGTTTCCTTTTGATAGATTTGTGTTCTCGTTTAGATTTGCTATGCCTTGCTACTGATGATAGCATGCCATGGTCCTTAATCCAAAACTCTTTATATAAACAACAACCAAGCTTTCCTTTTCTCTTGCTTGGTTCTAGGCCTTATTATGCTTCGGTAGCAATGGTTCTTTCCTAGTACAGCACTGAACCAATGTCTCCTCAAACTTCTATATAATTACTGACGTTATCTGATCTTAATCTCTGTTGGTTCTAATATCTCTGTGGTGTAGCTTTGTTATATGGAGAACACTGCTTAGTAAATCCTTAATAGGAGTTGAAATATGTAGGCTGATGATGTTATGTCAAATCTTATTTCTGTTGTGTGATTACAGATGTCGATTGTTCATATATGATTATGTTGAATAATGTTTTTCAATTTCCGACATATTGTGCTTGCAGGTAGCAAGCCTTATAGCAGAGCTAGCATCTGCAGCTGCTGTGGAGAAAGGGATAGTATTTGAAGAAGGCATGGAGGACAGGCTTTGTGCTTACTCTAGGGCAGTTGCACACTTTCCAACTGCTGTCAAAGAGGTGAGCAAAGAACGACTACCACTGTATATTGGCTTCTCCCAAACGTTTGCCTAGTGTTTTATTATCATCAAATGTTACCTATGATTGGCAGTTCAAGTGGAGGAATGGCTGGTTTTATTCGCTGACAGAAAAGGCACTTGCAGAAGGGAAGGCAGATCCATGTCCTCTACATACGGCTTGGCTCAAGGAACTCAACATTGTATCTAAGGTTCTATCTAACATCTGCGTGCCAGTTAGGTTAACCAGCTGAACAAGGTTCCTTATTCGATAATTGTCGATCATGAGGTATGCAAGAGTTTGATGCATCATCAAACCCTGGAATTAGACTACGTAGCTACTTTGATTGCCACATTCCTTCAAACTTCAGAACTAGATATTTATCTACATTCTTAGCTCGATTCAGTTCTGTCCAGTCTTCTTGGTGGACACATAGTTCTAGATTGAGAGTATGCTGTTGTACTATGAACAGTAACCCACATATTTGTTGTATTTAACAGTAAAAACAGAACTTTGTACTTTTCTAGTATAAGCGTATGTTGTACATTTTAAAAGCACCAAGCAGGAGAAATGCCAGATCTCCTATTACAGGCTTCGGATTCAAATGCGCACAAGCCTCTTTTGTAAACAGCTGTGGCAGGTAGAGTCAAATGTTTTGTACAAGTATATGCCCAATTTGCAGAAACTGCCGCTAGAACAGCTTATGCATACATTTATATTGCAAGTTGGTGTTGCGTCTTTAACATTAATTCAAGTGGTACGTTCGTTAGCATGTCGGAAGTTATGGATTATGCATGTGTGTTTGACCAAGTGAACGAGCGTTCTTGTTGCGTCCACGCAAACTTCTCTTCCCCGAGAACGGAGAACAGGAAGGAGTCACGGCATTCCCTGACGACCTGGATAAGATTCAGCTTTCAATTTGTTGAAACTTCCAAAGGTCGTCCAACCAACCAACCAAATCCAATTCTTGGATTGAAGAAAAGTTTCTTGCTATTTATCGATGGAGTACAAACTAGAAATTTCGAATTCTTTAAAGATCCACTTGAGGTATAATTTATCCTGCAATGTCATCTTATTCCTATTTTAATTTTTTTGTTTCCTTCAACGCTACACATTCACACATAGAAGCGGAAGAAAAGTTACGTTTTCTCTTCCGACAGTGGAAAATATAGCAACTAGATCCGTAATCGGTACTCAAATCTAAGTACGTATAAGACAACTCGGTCGCGACTCGTGAGTCGTTGGGCTTTTAGGCGACCATAAGATCTTGGACGTCCTTTTCGCATGTATATTTTAGTGGGCCCCACGAGATGCTTTCTCCTCATCTTCTGCTCCCCTTTTACCGTACGGAGGACGGCCACGTGTCGACACCGTCCCGCGGGCCCACACGTTGCGGTTCCCGCCACCTCCGCCCGTCCTTTTCTTCACGCTTCTGGCGCGCCAAGATTCCCCGCGACTGGTGGCTCCTTCCCCACCGGTCCTCGCTTCAAAGGCTCCCCTCAGATCTCGGCTGGCGGCGATGGATCCCTCCCCGGCTAAGACACGCCGGAGGGGCAGAGGGAGGAGCAGTCGCGGGAGCAAGTCCCCGGGCGCGTCGGCGGCGGAGGAGCAGGACGGAGGAAGCCGAACAGGCGGGAGCAGCATGTCGTCGTCGTTGTTGCCTCCGGCGAAGGGAGCTTCCACGGGCTCCGGGTGCCGGCGCCGAAGGCTCCGGCTGCTGAGGTACGAGGAGCTGCCGGAGTTCCTGAAGGACAACGAGTTCATCCACGACCACTACCGGTCGGAGTGGCCGATCCCCGACGCCCTCCTCAGTGCCTTCTCCTGGCACAACGAGACGCTCAACGTCTGGACGTGAGTTCTCCTCTTTCGCTTTCCTTCTTTTGATCGGAACCGGCGGAAGCAGACCGATCGGCCGGTGGACGATTAATGGGACTTCGCTGTTAACTTTCGTGCAGGCATTTCGGAGGCTTCCTCCTGTTCTTGGCCCTGACGTTGGGAACATCGAAGGGCGGGTTCGAGGAAGTCGCTCCGGCGTTCTCCGGGTACAACTTCGTAGCTTCATCTCATTAAAATTTCAAAAGAGCTCCAGAAAAAAAATGTTCTTGCCTCTTGGCGAATATTTATATTTCAGTTTGTTTGCTTTATTTTTAACTTTTGATTTATTCTTTTGGTGCAGCTTCATGGTCAGAGCCCTGAACGCAACGATGGGAAGGAATGCAACAGCAGAAAGTTTATCTGTAAGTAGTCGAACAGCACAGAAAAAAATGAAAGAACACATTTTTATCGCTATATTAGTGACAGTGTGCTTTCCGTTCTTTTATTTCCTCGATATTAGGCATCCTTGACTGGTTCTCTGTGTGTGTTAAATTCGACTGTTTCACGTTCATCGAGATGCAGAGATGCATCGAATCGTTCTTGTTCTTATGAGGGAGATGAATTGAATTCTTGATAACATATAAAAAGAAGCTTTCTACGTTTGGCATTTATGAACCTAATTAATTAATGGATTTATCCGTTGCAAAAAGAGGTTGGATGGATGGGCTACACCAGCAATTTATGAGGTTGTATTAGTGGTACCTCTTGTATGTTCTTATAAAACCTATAAAAAAAACAGACGTGGGTGTAGCTTTTCTTTTGGGTCAGGAAAGAACATGGATATAGTTATGACATGTCAATTATGTGTTCTTCTATAACTTGTCTACTTGATCGGCAATACTGATTTATGATGTATATATATATTCTATTGGATGGTAATTGATCAGCAACCCTGGTATTATATTTATATGTTTCAGATGGTAGTTGATCAGAAACTCCGAATATTATATGTGAGTAATAAATATGAATTGGTACGTTTTGAGAAAGTTTTCCAACGTAGGTGTCTCCATCTCTAGTTCTAAAGGAAGTTGACCCATTGTTTTCTGCTCCAATGGCATCCATCAACTTTCCAATGTCTGCATGACTTCTTCTCAAGTCAAAAGTTAATGATGGTCTTACACGGATAGGAAAATAAATTGCTTTTGTTCAACTATGTCTCAATACGCTCGAATCAAAGGCATATCGATATGTTAACAAAAAGGATATCAGTATTAGTTTGAAACAGATGCTACTATCACACCTACAGATCAATCTGAGTGTTTTGCTTTGTGGCCATGTCTGTCTCTTTTCCCTCTGGTAACTCATGTTGTTCATGAATCTGATTTGCTTCAAATGCTAATCTAGATTAACTGACACACCAAACCAACACTTTGCAAATCATTCGAACAACTAGAAGGACATTCGGTGATTGTTAGTTAGCTTAACGTTTCTGAAACCCGTTTGGTGCTGAATTTTCATCCTTCAGGAACTGCATAATTTCAATTACTATGAACAATGTCAAACTCAGTTAAGCTGCACTTTGAAAGAATTGAAAATCCAAAGATACTTAGAAATCAATCGTTTCGAAGGCTGAGCCAAATGTATTGCCAATACAGAAACTACTCACGAAGCAGGGAAGTCAACATGAGCTTTACGATTGCTTATCCTCTGAGCTGAATTCTATTCTGAAACGATGAGCAGTGCGTGCGCTGAAAGGGCAAAGCAGTTTACTGCTCGTTCCCCCACAAAAGCCTGATTAATTTCCATGTCTCAGTTGACTTTTACTATTTAGATATCAGAAAACATATAGGGAATGATCATAATGAAACTCGTGCATCTCTCTTTTCTGTCAGGGCTATTCAGCAGGGCAATCATCATGGTTCAAGGCAGCCGGTGATCAAACTGTGCCGAGGTGGCCTATGCTGATATTCTTACTAGGCGCGATGAGCTGCCTTTCCATCAGTGCCATCTCCCACCTCCTGGCCTGCCATTCTCAGCGCCTCAACTTGATCTTCTGGAGGCTTGACTACGCCGGCATTTCTCTGATGATCGTCTCCTCCTTCGTCCCGCCCATATACTATGTATTTCCGTGCCAACCGAACTTCCGCCTCATATATCTCTCCACCATTTCAATTCTTGGCTTCCTTGCAATCGTGACACTCCTCGCTCCAGCGCTGTCTTCGCCGCGCTTCCGACCATTCCGCGCCTGCCTCTTCCTGGTCATGGGGTTCTCTGGAGTTGTGCCTGCTGTTCATGCTATTTGGGTGAACTGGGAGTATCGTGAAGTCCATCTCGCATTGGCCATGGAGTTGACAATGGGAGTTGCTTATGCTTCCGGGGCAGCAGTGTACGTGAGCAGGGTTCCGGAGAGGTGGCGACCAGGAGAATTCGATCTCGTCGGCCATAGCCATCAGATATTCCACGTCTTCGTCCTCATTGGAGCACTCATTCACTATAAGGCATCGAGCGTGCTTTTGGACTGGCGAGATCGGTTGGAAGCTCCCTGCATCTCCTCCTACAGTGGTGGTCTTTCTTTGTGAAGCTGTGATCCACTCCGTTGGTTAGATCAATGTTGCAACCTTTAACCTGAAGCTTGAATACAATGTTATGCATTGCAGCACGAGAGGCAACAATTAATTGGATCTGTAACATGGTAAAATGGAGAAAAAAGCTACGAACATGGAGCTGCTCACACCCTCCAAAAAAAAAAACATGGAGCTATTCCTCTTACTCTTCATTCCAGCAGTTCTACACTAATTTGAACCTGGTTACGCCATATACAGAGTTGACGTTTTACTCAATCTATTTGAAGTTGGCAACCTGGGTACTTCTAAAGATTTTACAGATGATACCACTTGTTAATCTGTCAGCCGCCATTTCTGGAAGGTGATGCATAGAAGCACAGAGTAGGTTTTTGGAGTTTTTTTTCGTGCAATTCTAATGTTTTTATTTGGGAACTTGGATTGTTCAAGTTTAGCAAAAGAGAGATGTGAACTTATTGTTCTACCACATGATTTCCTTGTATTTGTTATTTTTCAAAAGGAACCAGAATCAGAATCAGAATCAAAATCCAAGGTTGAATCACTTATGCCTGAAATTTCACTGTAAGTTACTGCAAGTGATGGTGTCAGCTTTATGATGTTCTTAATCTTCCAATTTCATTGTGTTCTGGGAACTCCTGTTATTTTGCTAATAGATAGCATCTCCATTTGCTAAACAAAGTTCCACAACTCAAATGGAGTTTGATGGCAAATCATCTATTTATTCAAATCTTAACGCCGAGTAATAACTGACAATTGCATGCGAAATATTCTCATTTGCGTTTGGTACAGGAATATTGAGAGAACGTTAGTTTTCGAGAATTAATCGATGTGATAGAAAAGTTTGAATTAGTGTTTGAATGAAAAAGTGTAATGATGAGAATTTAAAAAGTTGATTTGATAGATAAGTTTTAGTAGGTGTTTGGATAAAAAGTAAGAATTAAGAATATAATTTATTATTTTATGAAATATAAAATTATAGTAAATAAAAATATATTATTAATATTATAATTTACATAATTATTATATTATTATATATTTGATTAAATATTTTAAATTATTATTAATATTATAATGTTAAATATTATAGTAAATCTAAATATCCAAGTATAATATATTTTTTATTAAAATAATTGAACATTTTAATTATAAAATATTTTTGAATTATTAGAACAAAATATTTTATACTTTTAATTATTTACATTTAATAATTTATTTTATAAGATGATTAATAATGTATTAATAAATAACTAAATTATATATACTTATATTACAAAATAATTAAAAAATGGATGAAAAAAATGTCAAAAGTTGTGACTAAAAAAACATGAAACAGAAGAAAAAAGTGTTCATAACTTGGATAAGAACTTTTGATCAAAATATTTTGTGACCAAATTCATGTGATGGAAATTTTTCAAAATTTTCGTCAGGTAAATTATTTGGCAGAATTTGGATAAACTCTGCTCAAGTTCTATCAATCAAATCCAATCTTCGACATCATTCTGGCAATGATTGCACTGGTCAAATCATTTGACTTTTCTTACTTGTGTTTCTTTTTTTTTTTTTCCTTCTTCTCATAATGATAACATGTGCAAGTTAATTAACTTAATTTTTCCTTCTAAAAAGATCTGTCAGATATTCTTTGGTCGATTTAGAGAAATAAAAAAAAAACATTACGCTAAAAATTATTTAGAAAAATGAAAAACACTCTAGGATATTTTTTTCGGACCACTTTCACATCCTATTTAATATTATAAGTAAAATATAGAATTCAGCATTGCATTTTGAAAATCTATCAATAAGTGTTCCAAAATATAGTTGATGATTACTAAATGATATAGAATTCTTTATAAAAATAATAAAGTAAATGGCCACTTATGAATTAATGATATAAATGAAATATTTATAAATACAGGTGATTCCTTGACTCTTATTTTTGTTTGGATATGTCGTAGTCAATTTTAATTCATTAAAAGAAATTGCCATAAAATTTAATCGGGATCCTAGTTCTTGATTTTTAAAAGTGGATAGATTGATTGGATTTGTAATATTTTCCACACACCCCTGCTCTATCAAATTATTTTCTTTAAACTTTCCCAATTAATTTCCAAGAATGCACCTGCTTTTTTGTATTTAGGCAGAAAGCTAATGCATAAATTTTCACTTCGACTCTGGAATAAATTTAGTCGAGTCGGATCTAATTAAAACCATTCACAAGAGTAAATTCGCCTTAACTCAACCTAATTTTGTATCAGGTTGAAACCACTCCGACGAGCAAATTCGACTTGATTGAAGTTGGATGACTTGACATTTTTTTTATAAATTTTAAATTATTTAATATAAAAATATTACTTAATATTTATTTTTTCCCTATACTTCAATTACTTTTAAATTTTAAATCAAATACAAGCTTAAAATTAAATAAAAAATAAAATATAACTATAAATCAAATTATTTAGTCGGATTGAGTCGAGTTAAAAGTTTTCAAATCCATACCCGACCTAGTCTGAATCCAATTGTGATTGAGTTGGATAAATTAAGTTAACTCATCGACCCATGACACTCATAACTCATACAGACATTGTGTTAGGAGGGAAATATTTTTCACGATTGGAGAAAAAAATCTTGATAAAAGAAGAATATATTTTGTTGAGAAAAAAATATGCATTATATTTTGAGGCAGGGGAAAATATTTTCCGATACGTTTATCTGCCAACTAAATACAATGATTTATACTTTTAACTTATTTTTTTATACACAAGGACATAAAAAAATATATCGTGCTTCAAAAAATTCAAAAACATTTTTCTCCATAATAATAATAGTAATTAAGAAGCAAGTTCTTGTAGGGGTGTAAAAAAATCCGACCAACCTGAAAAAGATTTGAAAAAATTGAACTGAAAAAAATCAAAAATTGGGGAGCCAAATATGATTTAGGATGTTTTTTAATAAATTAAAATTCACCTGCTAAAAGTAGGGGCCCATCCAAAAAAACTGTAGGAGCACATGGAGCCCGTTTTTTATTTATGATTTTTTATTTTCTAATTAATACATATGTTATTAATTCTTTTATTATAGATATAATATTTTTTGTATAAAATTTCATACTTTTCTATCACATTATCAAACTCTAATTTAATAACTTTAAATTTTTAGTAGTATATTTTATATTTAATATAAAATCAAATATTTTAATATTAATTTTAAGTTATTAAATATGTTTTTAAAATATAATTATATAAAAATAGAATCCCAAAAAAATCACCCCAAAAATTGATTTGTTAGAGGGTGATATTTATTTTTTCAAAATAAATTTAAGATGATTTTTTTACTTTTAAAAACCAATAAAAAAATAACAATTGATTTTTTAGGGGGTGTTCACGGGTCAAGTCCCTTGGGGGCAGAAAATCCGACCCAACCCGACCCGGTTCGGGTCAGGTCACCCGACCAACCTTTTTTTTTTTTAAATTTTTTGTCTTATTTTTTATATTTATTTTAATATAAAAATTAATTAATAATTATTATAAAATATTTTAAGCTTTTTGAATATTTGAGCATTTTAAAATATGCATTATAACTTTTTGAATTAATAATTATTATAAAATATGCATTTTTGAATATTTGAGCATCATTTTAATAATTAAAATATTTTATTTTAAATTTTTTTTTTCATTTTAAATCAATTATATGACTAAAAATAAGTAAAAAAATTAAAAATAATAATAAAAGTCAGGTCGGATCGGGTCGACTCGGGTTGAAATTTTTCAACCCGTACCCGACCCGAACCTATCGGGTTGGGTTCGGATCGGATCGGGTCCAACCCGAGGGTCGGATTGTCGGGTTCACTGGGTCGACCTGACCCGATGAACACTCCTAATTGTTTTAGACTGGAAATTCAACCCGACCGGAACTATTTGACTGCCTTGTCATAATTGTCAAAATTTATTTTTATTAGTGAAATTTAAAAGAGGTTAGTGGAGATGCGCAATTAAAATGCAGATTAAAATGGTGGTTCGTTTCATCCCATGCATTACAGTACACCCTTCATATCCACAAATTTGGAGCATGTCCTCCTCTTGGCTACATCTATCCACAGATTCCACAGACATCACAAAAACTCACACCTTGGAGAAGCCAAAACAAGGGCAGAGGAGCGCGACACCTCCAGAACTATCACAAAAATGGCCTCAACTCTGTGCTTCACGAGGCTCTCCCCCTTCACCCGGCCGTCGCTTCGCTGCTCCAATGGCCCCCACCTCTCACCCTCCTCCTCTGCCTTGGCGGTCTCCTTGAAGAAGAACAAGCTCAGCTCCTGCGCGGCCATCAATGCGTCTCCCCTCTTGCTCCGAAGAAGCTTATCCCCAGTCTCGCCTTCCCCTTCCTCTCCTCAGAGGTCATCGACCGTCACCGTCTACGCCGCCAAAGGATACAAGATGAAGACCCACAAAGTGCTTCCTTTTAAGCTTTTTTTTTTTCTGATCTCTGTGGTCAATTCTGGAAGCTAAGGATTGTTCTTGATCGCGTTTCGTAGGCTTCGGCAAAGCGGTTCCGGGTCACTGGTCGAGGGAAGATAGTGAGGCGGCGTGCCGGGAAGCAACACTTGTTGGCGAAGAAGAACACCAAGAGGAAACTCCGCCTGTCCAAACTGGTAAGTCTCTCTGTTTCCGGCGCCTCTTAGAAACTTAATGTTCAGAAATCTGGAGCGGGAATTCCGTCAAGCACCTTATTGTCATGCGGAACAGTTTGTTAGTTAACTTGTTGCGACCAGTAACCAAAAATGAGGAATTGATCCAGCCACCTCGTAGTAATTAGATCTTAAGATAATGTATCTTAAACAAAAAATTGACGAGAATTTATTAAGAATGAACTACAACTGTCTGTAAAGATGTAGTAGACCTGTGGTGATAATGATTGACATAGAGGTAGGTTATATTAGTTACTCTAGATTCATATTTAATATATAAGATCTTTGTTTCATATGAATTGTACTATTTACTTTAGGCTCTGGTGTCACTAGTTCTGGTTGATTAGTAATAACTATGAACTTACCTATAACTGCATTGGATGTTCCATTGAGCAGACATTTTGATAATCATATTTCACTTATTCACTTTTATATGTATAGTTGACAATTGTAGGTAAAAGCTTTTTGCATTCATATTACGAGGATGACAAACTTAGCTATTTGCAACCTTTTCTTTTAATTGATTACTTTGTGATTGGAGTTCATAGGATATATATGGCAGCTAATTGTCACTAATTTTTCATTTTCTTGCTCATCTGGGTAATGCCCATTATATTGTTTTGTCCGAACCTAATAATGTTCCTAATATGTCACATTTTTCTTAGGTGCTGATGGTAGTTACTTGCAATTTAATTTAGTGAGTGTTTGAATAAAATTGCTTTCTTTTTGAGGGGGTGTGGAAACATCAAAATAGTGTAAGCAGTTCTATGCTGCGGGATTTCGTTGAAACACCTCTTTTGCTGGATTTGTTATTTGTTTCAAAAATTTAATTTGTCTTAGGGATGTATGAAAAGAGTGTGGCAGCAGATTATGCATTGAAATTTTCAGTAATTACTAAAGTAGTAAAGTCCTTTTTGTTATATTCCTGAAATGTTTATAAATTTTGTCTGCAGCACCCAGTTAACAAGAGTGACTATGACAATGTGATTGGTGCACTACCTTACCTGAAAGTGAATCGTAAAGCAACCTGAGGTTACATCCATGATGAAGGATCCTTGATCTATGTTTAATTTCTTTTTTTAGCTCTTGCAATTTCTTGGATATCATTTGTAACATGAATCAAATAGTTCTATAGTGAATTATGTATGGTTCCAATCGAATTATTTTCTTTTCATTGAGTTAATTCTCTTTTTTCTGTTATCTTTCTCCACAGTTGAATTTTGTGTTGTGAAGGGGCTAGGCTAACTCTTCCATCTTTCATGGCTAATCATCTTGTTGCATGATTAACATTTTCTTAATATCGCTGAAATACACATAAAGTATCATTATCCAACAACATGGTAGAATTAAAGTTCTCAAGTTCCACCCAGTATACATGTTTATCAGTACTCTAGAAACAAGAGCATCTGTTGCAAGGATATCTATCCCTTTTGCTATCTTTTGTAGTTCTTGGTGATATACATTTCAAAGCCATTTTTTAGACTCTACCCTTCCATAAGTCTGAAAATAATTATGCTCTTTTCCAAGTAGCTTGGTTTTTTTGTTGTTTGTCTTGTGTGGAAAATGTTGTGCATTGTTCAAGGGTTGTGTGAAAAATGTTGAACATGCACAGGCTTTTATGATCTTGGAGTTGTCGAATTGTGTTCAGCGTTCTCTTAAAAAGCAAATTTTGATCAACATTCAAGCTTACATTTTGACAATCAATTATGTTTTCCAGACTCCACTGTGAGGTATATGTATCAGCCTATTTTAGATCTCGTTTTCCAACTAATGCATGTAAGGTTGAATAACTGATTGGTGGAGTTCACTGTGGGTTGCAAAGGAACAGAAACTTTTTAGCCAAGTTTGCTGTAAGAGTTGCGAAGCTTGAATTTCGTTATTATTGTCTGAAAAGTCCTGGGTGTGTGAGGAGTTACTCAAGATTCTCCAATAGGTTTACTTGGACCCATGCATCATTCTATTATTATTTTTTCAATGCAGCTGAGCTGGATCTTGGATGAACATGTAGGAGCCTTCAATCTTCTGAAACTGACCAAGAGTTGATTATTATCGTCATAACTTTTGTGGTTTGCATTACTTGATTTAATCCTCATATGCTGACATGAAGATACCTGGTGATTGAATTAATACGTTGTTTCAGAACACTGTCAAATTGTTGTCATCATGGTTGGTCGCGTGGGCATGTCTCTACCATGGCAGCTGCTTTGAAGGCAAGGAGTGGCCCCAGTGCTTGAGTTCCACTTCCCCCCTGCCTTTCTTTCCTTCTGTATAGGGAGACTTGCTTAAAGTTGAAGCTGGGAATCCAGCAACACTGGCCATCATGATGGCACCTCTCTCTCTCTCTCTCTAACTTGATGCCCAGTTCTTAATCTCTGTTCCATTGCTTACCGTTTGATCATAAGCCCTCCCAACAAACAACACCATGACATCACTTTTTTTTTCTTCTGAGGATCTCATGTTATGGTGTTAGAATCAAGATTCCCAGCATCTTATAGGCAGAAAAAAGAAAAGATGATGGATAGCAGAGAGTGGATGGGGTGTTGAGTTGTGACGTGTTAGTGTCAAATAATTGGTGCGTGAAGATACGCCACAAGAAGTTTCTGTGGGAACGACTTTGGATTTAGTGGCATGATCTTGCATATTCTGTAATGTCTTTTATTTTATTATTATTTTTCCTCTAGAATGGGAATTTGTATATTTCATGACAATTGCTTGGTGATGCTACCTAACTATTGTCATCATGATACTTTTGTATGTTGTTAATTTGCTGTAAATAACTTATCATACAGAACAATATTTCTTTTACTAAAATATGTTGTGTGCCTGTCGTGTTGCTGAAATAGATTATATTTCTTATTGAAAAACTTAAACTTTGTCTTTCTAAAATGCATAAAAAAGAAAATTGTCTTATTGATATATTCGTCAACTCAACATGCTCTTCTTTTTGTTTCCTTTCTCCTTGTTAGCACTTGTTTACACGTCCAACACTAAAAAAAATCCAACAAAACAATAAGATATCTAACACCTTTGAGTCATACAGATAGCTTACAAAGGTAACATGATACTAAAGATCCTTCTGGAGATGGACCCATAAAGGTGTACAATCTTCTCAAGATGGAGCTTTACAAGCGACACAAAAAAAAAAGATAAATAAAAGGAACAATTATTGCAACAAAAAAGAGGAAAAATATCAAAGAGGAAAAAAATTACAACTATAAAATTGAAACAATAGAAAGAAAAATAAATGTGTACAGTTGGACTTATTTATATATGCATCACCATTTCTGAAAAGGAGTAATGAGGTTAATCATAATTTTAATTGGAGCGGATTTAGCAAGCACGAGAATTAGGCAATTTTATTATCTGTGACGATGTAGTAATCACAGTTGTGCTTATTAATGAGCATATATATCAGGCATTGAAGGAAAGAATAAGGAAAGATGGATCATAACAAAATAACCCATAGATCTTGGCTCGTAACATCCACTCGAAATCTTTGATAAAGTTGCATTTTAGTATAATAATAATAATAATAATAATAATAATAATAATAATAATAATAATAATAATAATAATAATAATAATAATAATAATAATAATAGAGCAAATTAGACCAAATTACTAGAGCGCTCCTACTATTCCAAGTACTCGGAAGAGTACTGAAATCACAGCCATCAGAGTCGGTGTTTGCAGACCTCCCCTTCCCTTCGAGAAATCCATCCAAAGCAGAGATTTTTTAGCCAAAAGTTGCAGTCTTTCCTCCTCTGATTCCTCTACCAGCCGCCATCGAATCCAAATCCACATCGCCTAATTCCCAACAATCTCCAACTCTCCAACCCCTCCAGAACAAATAAAGGATCAGAGAAGTTCCTTCTCTTTCTGATCTTTTTTTCTTTTTTTTTTTCGTTTCTTGCTTTATCACGAAGTCAAGCTAGCAATTCTTGTTTCCCTTCAAAATCTCCAATTTTCGTCACAATTATTGTTGCTTAGCCTCTAAAGGTACTATCTTTAGTTCAAGCTCCTGCATCAGGGCTTGATTTTTGGTCAATGAATCCAACCTTCAGCAGTCTGAAGCCCTGCACCCACCTCAAGGATTACAGGCAAAGTCAGGGCCTCAAGGGCTACAGTTCCCTTCAAGCACTCCTCATAACCAAACCTAACGGCCGCGCCGCCATCGGAAAGTTTCGATCTTTGGTCCCAAGATGCGGCCTTTGCGCCGCCCGCCGCTGCCGCCTGTACCTCTGCCTGATCTGCCGCGCCGTCTTCTGCTTGGACCACGCCGCCGCGCACCCCCGATCGCATCCCGGTCACGATATCGCCGTCGACGTCGACAGGGCCGAGCTCTTCTGCTGCGGCTGCTGCGACCAGGTGTACGATCCGGACTTCGACAAGGCCGTCATGGAGAAGCAGTTATTGGAGCTCCCGAGAAGCTCGAACAATGGCCTCAGGCGAAAGAGGAAGCCGGCATATGCGCTAGATATCAAGGGGCCGAGGGACTTGGTCGATGGAAGCCACGGGGATGTCGAGAACCCGCCCTGCCACCACTTGGGGCTGAGGGGATTGAACAACTTAGGGAATACCTGTTTCATGAATTCGGTTCTGCAAGCGCTGTTTCATGCGCCGCCATTGAAGAAGTACTTCATAAGTGATTGGCACAATCGGGAAACTTGCCAGAAGCAGAGAAGTAGGAGGAGGCGCAGGGGGATGGCGACCACCGAAGAATTATCATGTTTGGCTTGTGACGTTGATAGAACCTTCGCTGAAGTATTTTCAGGGATCCGGATGCCTTACAGCCCTGCACATTTTCTTTATAGGTGAGGCATTCATGTCTGTTTGGGTGATACCACTTGGAAGTTGTAATCTTGCTAGGATCAGTAAATCCAATTATGTAACAAAATATCAAAGCTAGTAGATTCAGTTCCTTGTTGGTATCTTGCATAAAGTTCTAATTACAAATCATCGGTTGTGTTACTCCTTGATACAAATAGTGTAATATAAGATCAAGCAGATGCAAAATGAGAAATTCAGGTTGATCTGCTAGTAAATTTTTAGCCTCCCACTGAATGATGGAGATTTAAACTAGAAACCAAATATAAGGTTCGGCCTCAAAACTAAAATTTGAAGGCACATTATCGATGCTACGCCAGAAACTCGATTATTAATCTTTATCTTGTTTTCATCTGCATTCTCCAAGTAATACTAGAGGCAGAAGGTTTAGTGTTGAAAAGGCGCATTGCTCAAGCTTTCATATGAAAATGGGCCAATAGGTCTAGTATGTATAAAGTTCACTTGATGTACTGGTCCATCATAAGCTGCATTGCTGATCTCTGATTAATGGCATCTGCAAATCAGATATATAATAATTTACTTGTAAATGTTTATACTTCTCTTCATCTTACTGCTTAAGGATTACAAGTTATAATGTAATCGACTGATGCAAGTGCATAGAGATCACAAAAAACGTGTAAAGAATATGCAAGAAGATTTGTTTACAGTTTGATGAGCTGAGGCCCTAAATCCTATTTCAGCATTGTCTGTGGACTTTAATTTGTTTATAATTTTAGTAAATAGACATGCGAAAAACAAGGAATATCTTGTTGATCAGTATGATTGGAAAGAGGGGACACATTTTATTTCTTTTATTACATTTTGTTTGTTGTTGCAGTCAATTCTGATGTTTTTTTATTTGTAAAAGAGGGAGCAACTATGAATTTATCCGTGCATTTATGTGACATCCTTATGTGCCATCAAGCAATGTGTTTCAATATTTTGCCGTTCCAGCAAGTGCAATATCCTAGAATTGAGGATTACAGGTGATTTACGGTTCTTATAGTTGCGTACGGTTTCTTTAACTTGAAGGTATGAGGTTAACAAAGCATATTACACATGAAGCTGCAAATTAGATATATGCCTTATAATTTTAATGCCTAGCGTCATTGTGAATTCTATGTTTTCAGGTATTTGCTGCATTGTGAGAGATAGGTACACTAGTAATTGATAACTGTAGATTGACTATTCATGAATGATTGAATGTTAATATGTCCGTCCTTATTCTTCAAGGAACAAGGGAAAACTGGTATAAATCTATGGACAAGTATTCTAAAACATAAAGACGAATGACTGATAGTTGATCAAGTTCAAACTCGTTTTGGACCAACTTTTGCTTAAACATCATTTATAGTCTTTGCATTATAAGTTGCTCAACGATCTACCTGGGAGTGTTTGTTATGCAAAGAATTCAGGTTACTTGCTGTTTCAGTAATTGACATAACTTGTCTTGCAGTTGGTGGCAACACTCATCCAACCTTGCCTGTTATGAACAACAGGATGCCCATGAGTTTTTCATATCAATTCTCGACATGATTCATGAAAAACAGGTTAAAACACAGAACAAAGGTCAGTGAACTATTGCAAAGTTCTTATGTTAGCATCTATTATGTTACATGCTTTGATTCTCTTACGTAAAGCTCCTCTTTTGATTTTTTTTGTCCCTGCAGGATTTGGTGTTTGTCATTGCATTGCACACACAGTATTTTCTGGAATGTTGCGATCAGATGTCACCTGTACAATTTGTGGATTCACTTCTACTACTTATGATCCTTGCCTGGATCTATCTCTTGAGTTGGAACCATTAAGTTCCATAAAATCTAAAAATAACTCCAGATTGTCTACTTTGATGGGATGTTTGGATCTCTTCACCCGACCTGAGAAGCTGGGCTCTGATCAGAAACTCTACTGCCAGCATTGCCAAATACCCCAAAACTCTGTGAAACAAATGTCAATTCGACGGCTCCCCTTGGTCCTCTGTTTCCATATCAAAAGATTTCAACATTCCTTGGCAAGCAGAACAACAAAGAAGATAGATCACTCCTTGCACTTCCCTTTCTCCTTGGACATGACACCATATCTATCCTATTCTATAATCAGAAACAGGTTTGGCGACAGGATTTTTGCTTTTGAAAGTGATGAATCTGACACCGTAAGCGATTTATCTTCGGAGTTTGAGATTTTGGCAGTGATTGCTCACAGTGGCAGGCTTGAAGCTGGCCATTATGTGACATATCTTCGCCTAGAGGACCAATGGTACAAATGTGATGATGCATGGATACACCAAGTAAGCGAAAGGGTCGTGCGAGCTTCTCAAGGTTACATGATATACTATGTGCAGAAGCAAAGGAAATGAACAAAAATCTGAGAGAATGATATCTTCCAATTGCATGGTGAAGGTGTGGGAGTTGTCATATTACACGACTGGGTTTCCTTTTTTTTTTTAGCTGTTGCTCGCAACTAACTCTAAGGTGGCTAACTGATCCTTGGGATGTCAGCTGATAATTCTTTGATTTCCTTTTGGCAGAGCCATGTACAATGCAATAATTCTCTAGGAAAAAAGAAATAATCATAAAAATGGTCATGATCATTTGATATCTGTTTGCTCCTGCTTTGCATTTGTGTCTATGGACTTGCTTTCTTGTTACTTTTGTTCTAAAGGAAGCAGGATGATAAGAGAGCACAAATGGAGCACCATGGGCCTCTATATGCTTTGAATGGCTACCCAGTTTAATTGATCTCATTTCATGTTTTAATCATTTGTGCCCTTCCTTACTTTCTTCCTTAAAGAAAAAAAAAATGGTCAATTCAATTTTCATTTCACTCCTAAACTATACCATATTTTCATTTCACATCCTAAACTTTAATATTATCCACATATCATCTCTCAACTTTTCAAACACTTTCACTAATCCTAAATAAGTCAAATTTGTTTCATTTTTAACCATACATATACTTTCTCTCCCTTTTTAAATTTTTAACCATACATATACTTTCATCATGGTGGTACTTTTTCATTTTTTAAAAAAAATAGTAAATAAAATTTTAAAGGTAAAGAGGTAAATGTTGATGGGAAAAGAACAAAAGTAGAAGAACGCAAAAAGAATCGCAATAAAAATAAAAGAGACGCATGATTTACTCAGGAGATTAAGGCTACGTCTTGCAAAGAAGTTATATTATATCTTTTGCGTTTTTAGCCGCAATACGGATTACATATGAAAATAAGTTATAAATATGTATCTTCCTAACGGGTTCAAACCCGAACAAAAGAGAGAAAAAACTTAATCCGCATGGGCTGACTAAACAAAAGTCCAAATCCATCTAGGTTTCGGGGGCGCTGCCCCGAACCAACACTCCCCCCTAATGGAAGTGAGAGGAAGTAGGTGGACAATATTAAAATTTAATGTGTAAAAATAAATAGGATCTCTCATCAACTTCTTATCTAGCTCGCATAGATCAGTCATGAAGTCTCTCCTTTTTAGAACAAAACCTTACCAAGTTTTCAATGCATAGCTAAATATCTTGCGACATCACTATAGGCTTTATTCTTGCGATTGTTCTTACTTCTTGCTAAATTCTCCTTGTCTGTTATATTTAAAAACAACTCGGGAATTGTAGTACATTAGTCTTCAGGAGAAGGAAGTTTCCATACTCATCCTTGGCTCTTTGGGAGTCGTTTGAAAACATAATCGCGGTTCCTCTTAAGTTCCTCGTGCATAGTTGAATTGACAGATTAGTTCGGGATGTGTTTGGTTGGGGTGAAATTTGATGATGAAGAATAAGGTGGTTGATGTGATGGGAAAAAGTAGATGTGATAGAATGAATTTTGGGTGGATTTTAAATTAAAAATGATTATTATAATTATGAAGTATAATTTTATTATTAATTAAAATAAAATTGTAAAATAATTTTTTTGGAGAAAAAAATTTGTTAAAAATTATATTATTTAAATATAATAAATCATTTTTAAAATTAATTATATTTAATAAAATACTAAATTTTTTAATGAAAAAATTGATAATAAATATTATTATATTAAACATTTATTAAAATTATTTTATATCTATTAAATAATTTATTTTAGTGAAGATAGTGTGTGAAGAGAAAAGAAAAAAAAGAAAATGAACTTTGAAAAAAAAACAAGCATCACGTCAAAGTCAAAACAAAAAAAAAGGGGCAGCCTCCGGTTCCACCTAAAAGGAATCGGGATCACGATCTTGTTCTCGCTCCGGAATCGAATTTTGGGGCGGTGTTTGACGGAATCGGGTGGAACAAAGTCGCGGTTCCCGTCCGATTCCCCAACCAAACGACCCCTTGGAGATCCTACGGATGCCAAAATGAACAAATTCTCTTAAGCCATTGTTATCTGGTGAGACAGCATCTGGAAACCCTGTATCTTACTTTTGTGGCACAAGGTTCCTTATCAATCAACTAAATAATGACTGCAGGATTGCCATGAACTCAGAGAAACACTGTCTATACGATGCAAATATGCCAGAATTTCTTAGCCTGATGTCTACAGATATATGCCTAAGGATTGTTGTATGGACTTTTTATCTTTTATTTTTTGTTGTAAGTAGTAACTGAAATAAACTTTTTACTTCCTAAACACCTTAACCTGATTTTTTTTAGGATTTCAACTTTTTTGAAGCAGGTAATAAATCATTAAGTAAGCTTCATCTCCTGTCTTCCTATCTGATAACATTTTCAACGGCAAATTTCTTCTTTGTGAAGGTTGTAAGTTGCTCCTGTCATAGAAAATTACCAAATTAATTGTGATTTGTATGCATTTCCTTTTTTTTTTGTCTTTCGGCCTGTTTTATTCATGCTAATAACTAGTACTCGTTTTGCATGTATAACAACACTACTTTCAAAATCAAAATGGGAAACCTTTGATGCATTTGCTTATTCATATCTGATATCTTTTCTTTGTAGGTCTTGAAGAACCTCGGGTACATTCACGTCGACCAAGTTGATGATTATGGTGATATTGTGATTTCGCCAACACCTGAACTAGCAACAGCCAAACTCTGAGCAAGCCAATGCAGGTTTTCTTTGTTTTGTCGTGGCAAGGTTGCTGACAAATATCCATCAGAAGGTCGACTTCATATATAAATTTCCGCAGAACTATGCATCTAGGATTAAGTCGATCTTTCCAACCAATGAAGAAACATTGCCGTAGATATAAACATCAGCTATAAGATACGTGGTGAAGAAATAGGACAGCAAATGCAAATTCTTAGCAGAACAGTCAACATATTAATAACATTGTGTAACAAATCTCCCTGCAGTAGCTGCAAATCACCTCCTACTGCTTCTTCCAAGTTCAATCCATATTCTACCTTGAAATGCTATTCATCCAAAAGAAAATTAAGAAAGAAAGATTCAGATCATCAACTAATGACCAATGGCTACAAAGTTGATCGTTTACGTGATGCCTGCCTGGTCTTGCCATGCACACACCAAATATATAAACACTAGCTACAAACCTCTTCAGCAAATCCTATTCTGGATGTCACAGTATCATACACTATTCTCTGATTCTTCTGCTGATAGTTCCCAATTATCCCTGGTTGATCCTCGTTCCGGAGGCCAGCAATCGCCAGGCACACCTGAGAAGCATCCTTCTTGACGAAGTAGAGGATCCCTGCGACATCCACAGTGACCTCAGCGCCGCCCTCAAAGGCCATCTTCAGAGTGGGCACCTTGACTTCTTGATAGCTCGACAAATCGAAGCAGGCGTCCAGTATGGAGAAGCTTGGCGCCGGAGGGTACCCTGCAAACTGCTTCACGAACTCCTCCTTCAAGGCCTTGTACACCGATGGCATCAGCCTCGTTATCACCGTCCCCGAATCGATCAGAATCTTGCCCGTCGAGAACCCTGCAGCCTGGAGAGCCACCCCGCCCACGCTCATGCCGGTGAGGTTGAGGAAATAGAATGGCGCTTGGTCCGGGTCTGAGATCATTCTGGTGTACGCGAGAGGTTTGGTGGTGCTGTAAAGGTTAGGATCGTCTCCGAGAACCAGAGAGCCCGACGAGTTGAAGGATCGAGCGGGCAAGCAGTACGAGAACACCCCTCCGAACTGGGCAGCGGTCTGAGACACCAGAGAGAGCTGAGTCCTTCCGAGCCCCATGAGGCCGGAGGTGCCGCCAAATAGCCCATGGTTGCTCCGGCCGCAGCCGAAGACGAAGTTATCCACGCTGACGCCGCCGAGGTCGATGTTCTCTCGCGCCAGGACGCCGCGAGTGTAGGAACCGTCGCCGTATCTAAGGGCGTAGTTGCAGCTGGACTTGTCTAAGCCGCAGGTGCCCGAGTTGCCGGTGGCCGGCTGAAGGGAGCTGCATGTGGGCGAGTAGCAGGGGACGGCTTGGTAGGAAGGGGAGGCCGACGGGTCGAACATGGGTTCCTGCTGGCCGTAGCAGAATAAACAGGGCTTGCACTGGACCCACGTGAGGTCACTGCCGGTATCAACGATGACCGTCATGTTCTTGCCGCCGACGGCGATGTTCACTATGTAGTTCAGCGTCTGGAGCTTGGCTCCGGACGTGAGAGGCATTTGGGCTGCGGCCGAGTCCTTTACGACCTTCTTGGACGCTGCGTTCTTGATCACCGTGTGGATGGACGTCACTCGACCCTCGTCCGACATCAGGATGTCGGCCGGCGATGGCCACGGCAAGCGATGGTGACGCTGCAGTTCCAGTAAGACTGCACCATTGCCTCTCCCTGTTGATGTGATGAAACTAATTAACGACGTCTGCAATTCATGAGAGGAAATGAATACTATAATAATCTCCAAAATTAGTGCAAAGATTGCAACATAGTAAGCCTGAACTGGGAGACTACAGTTTGCTTTATTAATCATATCTACTTGCAGAAGAACGTATATGAAAGTTCAACATATTGTGCGTTACTTCATGCCTTCATCTGGATAGATATAAATATTAACATGCTTGTAGGGTGCTGATGGCGAGCGGTAGACGCTAATTAATGAATGTGGCAGAGGTGCCAGAGGCATTACTTGATCTCTGAGTTGGAGCGATGAACTGAGCGTCTCCCCGCTGCATGTACTTCTCTCCGGTCACCGCTAATTTCATATCTTCAAGGCAATTCGCACCGCTGAACGCGGCGAGCAGCAGGGAAACAAGAAGGTGATTGAAGGAGGAGCAGTGCTTTGGAGCTGGAAGGCATCTCATTGTCCCCTCCATGGCACGGTCGGAGTTCCGGTTGTACGGTAATGGGTGAGTGAGTGAGTGAGTGAGAGTGAGAATGAGAGAGAGAGAGAGAGCAAAGAATGATGTGATGGTAGGTGGATGCAGGATCAAATTTGTGGAGCTACGGGAATAAGAACAATGAAGACGTGCTGGCCCTCTTTGTAAGCGTCTGCGTCCTCGAAAAGTATTGGAGAATCACGGATACGCAAACATTATCCTCCTCTTAAAAAAACACAGCACCTAAAACTTAAACCCTCTAGTTCTTCGATTTTGGTTTGACTTCCAAATTAGAACTCAGATTGTTTTAGTATCCGAATCAACTCATGTTAAATTTTATCGATAATGTTTGGGGATAAGGGTGAAATCGGTGCGGGTTGGATGGATTTTTTAGTCAAAATAATCTATCACATATATTTTGATTGGATTTTTAAAATTAAAAAATATCAATTTTTTAATGATTTTTTAGGAACACTATATTTTATACATTTTATATTTACAAAAAAAATATTAATGATATAAAGAGATATTTTATTTCATAAATAACAATTATAATAGTGTTATTTATGGCTTATATTAATTTCCCATGTTATAGGATAAATAATATATTTAGTGAGTAATTTTATATATATTATAAATATTTAATTATGTAAATCTTTTATATGTATATCTTTTATAAAGAGATAATATGATATAAAGAGATAATATGAATATATCTTTTATAAATTTTTAATTATGTAAATCTCTATCGGGCTTCGCGGGTGGTGTTTTATTTTTAAAAATCGACTAGGTTTTTTCGAATGGAAAAAAGTTTAAAATCTTTATGTCGGATCCGGTAGGTTTTTTAGTTTTCACTTATTCGGTTTTTTGCTTACACTCCTAATTGGGGAGGATTGAGATAGAGCGATAAAGTGAGATTTTAATTTTTTTATAAATGTAGAAACGTCTGTCAGAACAATGCACTCCCCTGATAGTGAAAGTGGTAACCCAGAAAAATATAATGTAGAATTTTTACCTTTTTTTCTTATTTCTATTCTTTTTCTGATATATTCTCTCCTCTCGCTTTCTTCATATATTTCTCTCTCCCATTTACTTTCTTTCTTTGTATTTCTTTTAATTTTTCTCACTTCTCTCTTATCATCCTTTCATTTTTTTTTATTATCTTTTCTAACACATCTTTCAATTCATTTTTTTCTCTTGTTTTTCCATTTCTATGCTCTCTCTAACTTCATTCTCTCTCCCTTGTCTTTCTTCACGAAAACATTTTTAGCTCCAACTATAACTCCATGCTACCATTTCCCTTGCAAAAAGTTGTATTTTATTTTATAAAAAATCTCGTTTTTCCAGTTTTATAAAATATTCGTATTACGTCATATTTGTAATGTTCATTCAAATTATACACGTGCATAAAAAAGACCGGGGTAGCTAAACACACGTGCGTAACAGGCAACACGTGTCGAGTTCTATATTGAACCCATCTCCTGAGTCATGGGAAGCCATGCAACAGAATCTTCTATTTTAGCTAGATATTCTCCAACATATCCATATCTTTCTGCTCATCCATTCGCTAATTCCTTTCTCTTTAGATTCTCTTATTGAAAGAAAGATTCTGTTCAATGCACCGCGCCCATCCATTCGCCGATTCCTTTCGCTTTATATGTGGTTTTGGGGTCCCTTCTGCAAGAGCTTACGAGAAGGCTACGAACTGTCACGCTACAGTTCTGAGTATAGGGACATGGGAGGTCATTCTCTGATCTCCAATGGTTATCTTAGTTATGACATATATACATGCATGTGCGATTAGTATGAGCATTTTGGTTTCCTTTTACAGCTGCACTCTACTTATGAAGGGGATTTACTTGCGAAATTTTATTATGCAACAAATAAGCTTATCTGGGGGATTCTTGAGGATGGAATCAAGAGCAAGATAGAGATCCAGTGGTCAGATATTGCTGCTCTGAAGGCTACATTTCCAAAAGATGGACCAGACACTTTGGAATTACTGGTAAGTTTACGTTCATCTAGTTCAATTGTTCAATCTGCCACAAAAAGAATTCTAGATGCTTGATTTTCCAACAATATTTTATATGTTGGATGCAGCTGTTAAGAGTGCCAAAATTTTTCAGAGAAATCAATCCTCAGCCTAAGAAGCACACTGTTTGGCAAGTATGTTCAGATTTTACTGGTGGTCACGCAAGTGTATACAGGTGAACAAGATCTTGAACTCACAATAAGGATGAGCTTGTTAGTGGCATTACAGCTGCAAACCAGAGGATTTATTTCGTCAATTGAACTTCCCTTTATTATAACTTAATTAATGTAAGACTTGAGTTCTGTTGCAAACTTAAAGTTCTTAGCATCTCAAGTTTTTTCTTGATACTTAATGTGTCAGTGTTTTTTATAAACACTTGTCTTTTTTTCAATAGACTTTTCGGCTGGTACTTTGTTTCATTGAGTGCATCCACCAGTATCATTCTGATTCTCAACAAAATCATTAGTACATAGTTGCAGGTTCATGCATCTGAATCATTTGGAACCCAGTTATAATTTGTCTTCATGTAATTCTTATCATCGCGTAGATGTAATCGTTCGAGAAAATATAACAAATTCTACATTCTCTTATGTATGGCACCAGAGGTGGACAATTGATCAAAATTAAAACTTGTATCAGGAGGCATTTTCTTCGATGTAAGTCGGGCTTGCTAGCTAAGCATTTCGAGAAGCTTGTTCAAAGTGACTCGCATCTAAAATTACTAAGTCAATGGTCGGATATCTTACCGGAAAATCTTTCTTATGAACCAACGTTCTTGAATTTTTATGAACATCGTGAGTTGAACTGCAATGTGTTTGACTATGCGAAGAATGCTTATGGATATCCGGACAAAGAGTTTCTGGAATCTCTCTTGTCATGTGCAACTGCCCCGGTGCGAATCGATTTTGGTCAAACATTGCTAGTATCTGTGGATGCCCATTCACATGGCCAGGTAATATACATTTAACTTCTGCATGATTAGGTTTCTGTTTTCTCGATTTGGTAACGACATGGGAATAATGATAGGTTGGTAAAACAGTTTCATTGGTTCAGAAGTGTCTTTCCTTCTATAGAACAAGACCTCCTCTGATTGAATAAATAGTTCTAGTCATTGAGTTCATTTTGGATCTTTGCACTAACAGACTTTGTAATTGAATGGACAATGTAAAATTATTCCTCTCTTATAAATTTTAGTACTTTTGATTCCTCAATGTGCTGTTGAAGAGATATAATTATTTTTTACAAATTTAAGCACTGTTGCCATCTAACATTCTTTGTTGATAGGAATTAAGGATACAGGATCAGAAGAGAATTTTGTTAATGAAGCTAAGAGGTTCACTAGTAATCAAGACTGGGAGGAAATAACGACGCCACAATCGTCGCAGTCGATATCCGTAGAGAGCTTTTTGCTTGAATCAGAACACCAGGGTTCTGAGGAGATTAACATCTGCAATCTGTCAGTGCTTGATGCAGCTCAGACAGGCCAGGACATGATATTGCAAGAAGTAGCCCAGCAACTTTTAAGTGACTCTCATATGACTAAAATTGACGAAAGATCTCTCATGTTTGAGGTCAACTCCTTTTGCTCTCTAATACATGGAGAAGATGCAATGGCTTCAGCTCACCACAATGGCAACGGCGACATTGCAGTTGACAATGGCAGAATCTAGTTGTTGGAATTCAATCACTAGGTAGGTCAAACTTATCTCACATCTCACGAAGGTCACTTTGAATTGACCACAGTTGACAACAAGGCAAAGTAGTAAGTTCTCATGTAATATATTGGTTATGAGAGCTTGTTGAACTTTTGATCAGGTTAACCCTTTTTTTATTAATTTAACTCTGATTATGGGGTTGTAGTTTTTATTTTCATTTTTTTTCATTCAGTGTATTTGAAATGTAGTAGGATGAATTTCAGAAATTTTAGAAAATTTGTAAGTGGCCGATATCATTCATAGAGAAAGAAGATTGAAGAGTCAAGTTTATCAGAGCTCTTGCATCTTGATGTGGTTTCTGGAATTATGTTTGAAATTTTAACTTATTATATTTGCAATGGAAGAAAAGACGATATTATGAGACACATGAAAAAGTTGGTTGAGGCAATTAATTATTATCTGAGGAACTATTTGGTAAAAGAATAAAGAGTGAAAAAAACAATTAACGAAATGTAGAGCACTTAGTTTATATCATACAATTATTAATTTAACGATTATGATGCATGAATAAGTTAATTATATAACTTATAAATGAGTATACATATTGATCTGTAAATAATAATAAAAAGTATTATTTAAAATTAAATGAATCGTTGATCTTGAATTAAACATATATATTACAGTGTCTTAATTATGATCATTAGATAATCAAATGGTTCTGATTTATGATCAATTTTACAATAGCGTTCTAGATGGAATGCCTTTCATATACATTTTTTTCAAAATTTTATTTTACATTATTTCGTCAACCACAGATGTATTAAAAAAACTATTTTCAGTAATGATTAGGTTAATTAATCCTATGATATCGTATACATTCAACTACTCAAATATCGAATAAAGTATGATCTAATAGAAATAACATATTTTTATATATTACTGCTATTCCATCTTCTCTTGTTTATGTTGCTACACAATTTATTTTACTTATTTTTAAGTTTCTACTGTAGCCAAATAAGAAAAAACATGACAATGATGCACTAAATGTTATCAATCTAAGATATAATAGCATAATAGCAAACAGGACAAAAAAAATATATTGGGACAACAAAGATACAAAATTCTGTGATTGAGATAAATGATTGATTTGCAGTCCAGCAATAATCTATTAAATGGTCTCTATGAGACAGTGAGGCACTCCAATAATATTCACAGTAAACGTTGACGATCGTCTATTTACAGTGTGAGCTGGATTACATGTACAAGATAAACCACATCCAGCCAAGTCAAGTCCAAATATGTACAGTTGACCTTCCTTCATTTCAACCACTACCGGGATCAGGAAGTACTAAGATGAATAGAGTCTGGAAGCATGGCAATGGTCACTAGAAAATATTCACAACCAACGGGAAGTCGATATGGGTTTGAGACAGCCCCTGATTCAGGACGCCGAATGCTGATTTCAGTGTTTGAAGACTCCGATTGATCCCTGCGCTCGCTTCGTGAGGATGCCAGTGTCTTGACAATTCTTTTCTCAATATGCACAATCTGCCCAACTATATATGCAGGCCTGTTGGAATATTGTTCCACAAAAAGAGCAACAGATTCCTCGGAAAGGTAGTAGTTTAAAGAGTTTCGATTGATTGCTTCATAATGCCCAGCAGAGTTCAATACAAATGCAGCAAGTTCATGAACTTCAAACTTAGCAAATGATATCTTCTCCTTGTGTGCCTGTTCCATAATCTTGATTATCAGTAAATACAAATGTTAAGTGTATCAGGGAACAAACAAGAATAAATAGAATATAATACTCGAATCAAGCAGTACATAGATCTCAAGGAATAAAATAAATAAGAAGATGCCAACCAGACGTTGCATCCCATTAGCAATTGTGACAACTTCTAATGAACTCGAACAGAACAAACAACTATTGGGGAAGATTAATTTCTTGAGGAACTGTCAGAGAAATTTCCTTTAAGAAGCTGGAAAAGAAACTTATATGTATTGACAAGTTAACACCAAGTATTAACAAATGAAATTGTTTGAAGAAACCATAGAAGGGAATGTTGTCTTCATGTTGGAAACTATATATTAATTATGGTACATACTTTGTCCAGATCAATTGTAACTAGACACCACAATCCTTTTAGTTACAAAGATCAACTGATGACATTATTATATGACTTGCAAACAACTGCAATGACAAGTTCAAATAGTCTTACAATCACATGTCAAGTCATGAAACATCAGGAACAAAAGACAAGCCTGTCGGGCAACTCAGGCCTCTAAGGGAAATCAGTTCCTATTTCAGGTCCCCTAAAATTGTGACTCATAATTATTATCACTGGAAGTAAAAGTTCCCAATAGAAAAGACAAAACTTTGGCTTACAGCAATTCAACTGAAAAAAAAAAAAGAATACCACGTCAACTACCTGATGTTTTGCATATAGACTCTTAATCAGCTCTTTCTTCTCCTCTAGTTCTTTTAGAAGATTTCCATGTGCCCCTTCTGCTCTAGAACAACGCTCCAGCAGCTCAAGCCGGTGACGAGAGAGAAAACCAACTTTGTCCGAAAGAACCTTAATACATGTTTGGAACTCCTTTGTGCCATCATCTTCATCCTCACTAGCAGAACTGGAACAAGAGATGTTTATATGTTTAGCAAAAGTAGAAGAATATTAAACCCCGGAGCATATTCGCTATATTATATGTTTTATTTTTTTTTATCGTTATATTGTGTATATTAAGATGTTTATTTTTTAAAAAAAAATGCATCTCATCCTACGTGATATATCACTACATGCCACATGGCATCCACCCCAGTGGAGTAACTAGTAAATCTACAATTAAAAGTTAGACCATTTTGCTAAAAAAGGTTGATTGTGTTATTATAAAATGAAGTTGATAGACAAAAATGAGATAGAGACAAAACTGAGGGGCAGGGCATCAGTTGAAAATTACTTGGTACATCCATCAAAGATAACTGTATTCAGATTGCTGGAGACACAAAACATCATAATTTTTTCTGTCACATTGGTCTTCCTCTTTTTTTCTTTTTTTTTTTTTGAGGAGAAGAAGGATGACTACCAGGTTATGTGGTTGTCATCCATGCGTATATGTAAATGAGAAATGAGAGCCATGTACAAGTGTGGGCTCTCGAACAAAGAGCAGCAAAAGAAATGGAAAAGTATCTCAACTAACCAAAACCCCACTCCCGAAGCAAAAATGAGATGTGGTGTACAATACGCTACATGGCTCCCCACAAAAAATGAGATCCGGAGAAAAGTGTCACATTGGTCTTCCTTATGATGAATGACTTCATTGTTAATGAACAGTATGTTCATGCAAAGGTTTCTGAAGACTGAAGAGTATCTTCTAATAGTCTTTGGTGAAAAGACTGATCCTGGAAAGGGTGTACTAAGTTTCAAACTGACAAATTGACAATGGTTGGAAATTGGAATAGACCGTCATTTGATGAAGTACCAAGTTTTCAGATTACAAGATCAAAACTTGACAAACAACAATTCTTATGCCTATTTGGCAGTAGACAAGGTGAAACTAGCTTAAGAGCCTATCATTAAGCTCCTATCAAGTCAACTCTCCTAATAAAAAATCATGAGTCTGAGGAGAGAGGTCAATATTCTAGCAAATTACTCAACAACACAAGGCCATGATTCTGAAGGACATAAGTTTGCTCTGCAAGAAATTCAAGCAAACTACTTGAAAGTTCCAACAATATATAGCATACCTGGTGAGAGAAATAGCTAAGGATCGCAAGGAGTCGGCAAAATTAGCCACACCACCTGTTGCAATCACACAACCTCGAAATCTTTCAAACAAAGTGCGTAATTTTATTGCAGTTGTTCGCAAAGAATTGTACTCTGATGCCCTTCTGTCAGCAGCACATAAATTAGTCTGTGCTTCTTCTCTGGCTTCATGCAGGCAATTCTCCAAGTGTGCACAATTCATCTTGCAAAAAGAGGAAGAGAAATAAAGCTCCTGATATTGCATACATACACAAAACTAGAAATTCCCTGACGATATGTGCATCTTAGCAGGTTTTGAAAGTCAGAGGAATAATCAACATATTTTCTGAGAACAAATGAGGCATAGAATCCCATCAAAAAAGAATATCATAATCACAGGTCAAATGCATTTACACTGTTCTCATTTTTTGCAAAATGCCACATGGCAGGAGGTTTGACGTAGTCACTAGAACCACAGAAACCAGAGAAATATAAAATTAAGCAATCAATATTATATTAAACATCTTCTCAGATGTACATCAAAATGGATTATCATAAACTGTAAAATTTGCAACCCACTTCAGTTCAAGTTGGCCAACATTTGGAAAAGTACTTGAAATGAGAATGTTGGATCTTTATTAGTTGACAACATATTAAGATTCAAACATAGTGAAATGAGTATGTCCTTGAGCTATATTTCAATCTAACATAATCTCAGATTCTGGAACTAATTCAAGTAGATAAGAGTATGGACTTCTATAATCCAAATAGGAAAAATCTGCAGATTCGATTATGAGTCTTACATGTACATAAATAATAAGAATTTCTATACACAAACTAACCTGAGATTCATCAAGGAGATTTCTGCTGATCTCCAGTTCTACCCTAAGAGAGGCTACCTCCTCCATAGTTGTCTTGAGCTTGTTTTCCATTTCATTCAACTGATTTGTCTTCTCCTTAAGGGCATTTTGTAGGTCTAACACAATATTGTTGTCAGTTTTTGACTCCAAAATAGGTACAGCAATGTTTGCACATGGAAGCATGTCCAGGGCGTCACCTGTGCTAACATTAGAAGTACTGTTTGAAACAGTTGATCCAAGTGCAGCCATCACATTTGCATCACTACATCTTAAGCTAACCGGGTTTTCATCCCGAGGAGGTTCTAGCATTGATGCATCCATTAAGTTAGGAGCAGAGTCAGCTGACTGCATATTCCCCAAAAGATCAGTCATGTTCTCATCCCCGCCTTCTGCAGGTTTGCCAGATTGTCCAGAGATATGATCAAGCTTGGGATCCACCAACGCTGACATGCTAGAAGCCTCATCCATTGGCATAGTAGATACAAACGGGATCTGTGCTTCCCCATCGCCAAACAAATCCATCTTGTAACTACTATCTTTAGTGGCTGAAAGGACAGAATCAGCAGTATATTTGTTGGCTGTGATCTTTTGTCCTTGCAAGAAATGATCAGTCAATCTTTGTTCAAGCTCTTGAATACGCTTCTCATATGACAAACATTGTTCTTGCTTCAGATTTAACATGGATTCAAGATGCTTTGCATACTCATCTTTTAAATGCAGTGCCTCAGTCATCTTGTCCTTCACTGTTTTTAAAATATTATCATCCGTGCCTTCGTCTAGAGAGTTGTAACCTATTTCAGCTTGAAAAGTACAAATCAAGGTAATTGCAGAAGCAAGTTCAGCCTTCAACCGTGCATTTTCAACTTCAAGTTTGCTTGTTCCAGAAATATCTACTGACTCAGGACTCCCCAGAAGATCTTGAAGTTCCATTGTCTCACAATCATGCACCGAATGTTCTTCAGATTTTGTCACATCAGTAATATCAGATGTGCTCATGCCACCTTTTGATACTATACTCTTTTCAGGTTTAGTAATAAACGCTAACAATGAAAGAGGTGCATAACGATCAATATCAACCACATCCATTTTCAGCAAGTTTCTATCAAAGGGAGCTATGTTCACATCACACTGACTAGGAGAGTCGTACAGACCCATAGATGATAGTATATCAGAAGGTATGTATTTACTCCATGCTTTGAGAAACTCCTCTCGCTTTCTGATCTCAGCTTCTCGCTCAATTGAGAGCCTTTCTGCCAGCTGCCCAGCTAAGCCCATGTACAACTTCAAAGAAGACTTCCTTCTTACAATTTCAGCAAGGCAAGCTCTGTAAGCATGACCTAATCCGTTCACAAACTTTACATTTTCAAATTCCTTGTCCTGATGCCCCATTACCTCTTGGAATGCATGCAGTTCATTCATCATATCTTTGATATTCAACTGAATAGACTTGACCTTTTGCATGCTCACATGTACCAACTGGTTCATATTATTCTTCTTACTTTTGCATTTACCAAGTAACTTTGAAATTGTATGATCACAATTCCGCACATTTGGTAAATGATTTTTCTCATGAACATCATGTATGCGACCAAGAGCTGAAACTGCATCATGAGGACGAAGAGACATGGAGAGTTGAGAGTCGGAGTCGTCCACAAGTTTCTTCGCAGTGTTGACATCCTTACTGCATAGCAAGCATACATATTCCACAAAACACTTGAGATGATTGCAGAAAGGAATCAGGGAAAGCATTTCATAACCAAAATCACAAGAAGCCTATTATAGTTCATATAAAGTTGTTTTTGTTTGATGAAAACTATTTTCCATAAAAAACATTCTTCTTGTGTTTGGTAACGAGATATATCTTGATCAATGAAAACATTTTCAATTGACAAAAATAAAAGGTTATGCAACTTTGGGGAAAATATTTTTCCATCTTGATTGGGGAAAACATCTTCCACTAGCACTTCTTCCAATACCATAAAACTGGTTGAGATGTATCTTTACAACTTATTAGTCACATATCCAAATACAGGAAAACAAAAGGTTTTTCTTAGAATTCATTTTCCATCAGAAGTTTCGACAAAACAAATGGAGCCTGAAAATAAAGAGATTCAAGATTTTTGCCAACATAGAAGAATTTTACATTCAAATGAAAACATTTCAAATCTTGAGAAGATCATCTATTTTATCTCAGTTACAAGATCGAACAGATTGTTTTAAATATGCCTATATGATATTTTTTTGAAAAAACAACTAACGGATACAATTGAAACGTCAAAACATATATGTTTCGACAACTTGAAATAGTTGTTAACATAGTATATACTCTTGTATAGCATTAAGAAAACCAAGACACAGTTAAAATACAACAAGACATGAGTTGCAATGGAAAAAGAGAGCAGTAAGACTGCACTTAGCCATGGGTAACAGCATGCTAGTAGAACTATATGATGTCATTCAATAGAAGAGGTTAGGTAGCATGCAACCAACTTTTGTACAACCAATATGCAACCAACAAATCAAGATCGTTAGATCATGATTATATGGGTTCAAATTCAACCTCTATTGAATTTAATGTTAAGTTATTAAATTTAATCTCAACCATATAATCATCATCCAACGTTCCAGGTTGCATATTGGTTGTACAACTTTTGGTTGCATATTACTTAAACCCTTCAATAGAATTAATGCTAAATTCTCCTTCCAATTTTCTTTATGATCTTTGCATCAGTTATATCTTGAGAGAGTTATCTAATCTCGTTGTGGAAGAAGACCAGGAAAATAGCTCTAGGTCGATAAAATATCATTACAGGAATCAGCTTTTATTTGAACATCAATCCCATAGAAAATACTGTAATGGTAGCAGGACCATAAATGTATATGACATTAGTCAACCATGGCAAAGCAGAAGTAATAGTCTAACCTCAAAGATTGCATTACACTTTTCTGATCATTAATAATCTTTTGGTGGTCTCTGATCATGTGTTCCAAATCCCTGCAACTAGCTGAATTAATTGCTGAGAGAAGGTTATCAACCCTTCTCCTGAGTTCCCCAAAGTTTGCCTTCAACTGTGAAACCTTTGTCTCAAATTGGCGGTGGGAGTTGAAGCAAACATTGAACCACTTTCTCAAGTCATCTTCTTTGACAAGATCAAGCAAGCACATCCTATTCTCGGACTGAAGGATCGGGTGGAGCTTCAGTGCCCGAAGCCGATCCACATCTCTCTCAAAATATGCCAGCAGTTCAGCATGGCTCCTGTGCTGTTGTGAGAAGCACCTGATGAAGTCCGCGCATCTTTGCTGCAATTTGCGATATGTGTGTTCCAGATTAGCTCGTGCAGTCTCCAAGCCCCTCTCCTGTACCTGTTGCTCTCTCAACAATCTCTTACAAATCTCAAACTTCGCTTGACTGCAACCATAGAAGGCGTTCGCTAGCTGGAAATGATATCGGAACTTCCGCTCATAGGAAATTAAAGCCGCAAGAGCAGGGTCTGACGCGTTGTCCAGAGGGTGAGAATCCTGGGACGGCGAAGGAGGAGGTGGAAGCACGGGCTCAGGCATGTCAATAGCTTCAGGCAGTGGGCTAGGGGAATCAGCGTGGAGCCTGGATTTGTTATAAAGGAAGACCTCGCGATCCTCCTGCGGTAGCTTGTAGTAAGACAACTGCTGCTGCGAGTCCAGCGTGGTATTCCGGCACAGAAGCAGTTGATCGGCGATATTGACATCGCAGAGCGTCTCGATGGACCGTTGGATGGCCTCGACGGGCGTAGAGCCGTCGCAAGCAAACTCCAAGCTGTGCCCATTCTCGGCAACGTGAACCAAGAGCTTCCTTCCGAGGACGAAGTCCTCGCCGGAGGTGACCATTGACCCAGAGCTCATCCTTCTTCACCCCCGGACACAGAAACTCAATCTTGACTAGAATGACACAAAAGAAAACCTCCAAAATCCTTTTTTTAAAAGGGAATTAAACCCTAATCCCGCACGAATTCCAGTATTCCAAACTAAATCAACAAACTGCCGATTCATCCAGAAACCAGGAAAATAACAAACCAAACAGCCCTAATCCTCTTTTTTTTTTCTCAAAAGGACACTACAAAGATTGCACTTTCTATTCAATTACACGAACTTGTGAAGACGCAGCCCCCAGAAACCGATGATAAAAGTACAAGTTTAGTCGCAAAGAAAAAGGTAAATGGAATCGATCGGAAATATTTGTTTTCCCAGCAGCGGACGAGTAGGATTGATTCCATGAAGCAAAATTCGTGGAAGCAAACACGACAAGAAAAGAAAGCATAAACGAAGGTCTAATCACGAGGTCGGCATCTTAGATTTGGGGCAAAAAAGCTGGAATCTTTGCGGATGAGCCAAAGGATTTTGCTCGTCATCTCCCAATCTATGAAGGAAGGGAGGAAGGGAAGAAGAGGGGAAGAACAGAAGAAACGAGAAGTTTTGAGACCGGCAGCAACAGCTCATCTTGCATAGCATATATTTTATTGGGTTTAATTCAGATGCTACCACTCATGCTACCAAGATTTAGGCCGCCGGATCATTCATCCACGGTCTACAAATATAGAACTTTCTCGGCCGTTCGATGCTTGATCGACGATCGAGATTATCCTTTTTTTCTTTCAATGACTTCGGCCGGAGCCCTCCTCTCTCTCTTCTTCGTCTCGCCCCCTCCTCTCTCTCTCTCTTCTTCATCCACAGCGTCGGGCGCCTCCGTCATCGAAGAAGAGATCGGTCGCATCCGAGATTCCCCTCCTCTCTCTCTTCTTCTTCTTCTCCTGCCTCCGAGATCGGCCGCATCCGACACGAATCTGGCCAGATCCGCACAAATCTACCGCATCCGACGCGGATCGGCCAGATCCGCACGGATCTGCCGCATCCGAGATCCCCCTCCTCTCTCTCTTCTTCTTCTTCGTCCGCCTCCGAGATCGGCCGCATCCGACGCGTATCCGGCCAGATCCGCACGGATCTGTCGCTCTCGCACCTGTCGGCTCTCTCTCGCCCCCCTCCGTCGGTCTCTCGACCCGCCGCCGCTCTCGCCACCGTCGTCGTGCTCTCGCCCACCGCGGCCGCTCTCTCGCCCCGCCTCCGCCGCGCTCTTGCCCGTCGCCGCCGCGCTTTCGCCCGCCGCCGCCGTGCTCTCTCGCCCCTTTCCGCCGCCGGTCTCGCCCCGCCGTCGCCGCTCTCGCCCCCACCGCCGCTCTCTCGCCCTCTTCCGCCGCGCTCTCGTCGGCCGCCGTGATCTCTCGCCCCTTTCCGCCGTCGGTCTCGCCCCGCCGCCGTCGCTCTCGCCCCCACCGCTGCTCTCTCGACCCCCTCCGCCGCCGTTCTCGCCCCCGCCGCCGCTCTCTCGCTCCCCTCTGTCGTCGCTCTCGCCCCGCCGTCGTCGTGCTCTCGCCCTGCCGCCGACTTCGCCTGCCGACTGGCCCCGCCTCTAGAAGACTCTGATAATTAGTAAAATTTGTAATTTAAATTAATGATAATTTTGTTAATCTTGTGAAGACAACATGGCGAACTTGCACTTTGACATTAAGTGCACTTTGATGGGGTTCGAATGTGAACAAAGAATTTGTAATTTGTATGTGGTTCGAACTTGAACAAGATTGTATTTAATTTCATTTGTCGTCAAAGAATTTGTATGCACTCGCATGTGATTATGATTGTATTTAATTTCATTCATCGTCAAAGAATTTGTATGCACCATCAGGAGGATGAATTTCATTTCATTTGTCATCAAAAAATTTGTATGTACGTGCACTTTGCTATTCTTGTATACGCCCTTGAACAGATTGAATTTGCACTTTGATATGATTTGATTTTTTTTTGTATACGTACTTGAACATAATTGTAGAAAAGGTGAATTTCATTTCATTTGTGGTCAAAGAATTTGAATACTGGTTCGATTTTAATATATGAACATGATTGTAGAAAAGGTGAATTCCATTTCATTTGTCGTCCACATATCGCACGTCGAATTACAATGTTTATATCACATACTCGGAACGACGTACGTTCATGAATCAATTAAATTTGGGTCAACATTACATCGGCATAAATCAATTATAATTCTTAAATTACATTTTTCATGAATCAACATGAACACATTTCATAATCAATTGGGGCGAGAGCACGACGGCGACAGGGCGAGAGCACGGTGGCGGCGGGCGAGAGCACCGCGGTGGCAGAGTGAGAAAGGCGGCGGAAAGGGGCGAGAGCACAACGGCGGTGCGAGAGCACGGCGGCAGGGCAAGAGCGAGGCGGCGGCGGGCGAGAGCACGGCGGCAAGGCAAGAGCGCGGTGGCGGCGGGCGAGAGCACGGCGGCAGCGGGGCGAGAGCGGCGGCGGCGGGGCGAGAGCGGCGGCGGTGGGGCGAGAGCACGGCGGCGGCAGGGCGAAAGCGGCGGCGGAAAGGGGCGAGAGCACGGCGGCGGTGGGGCGAGAGCACGGCGGTGGCGGGGCGAGACAGTGGCGGAAAAGGGCGAGAGAGCACGGCGGCGGCGGGCAAGAGCGAGGCGGGGCAAGAGAGCGGTCGCGATGGGCGAGAGCACGGCGGCGGCGGGCGAGAGCACGGCGGCGGCGGGCGAGAGCACGATGGCGAGGGCGAGGGGTCGAGAGCGACAGCGGGTCGAGAGACCGCGGAGGGGGGCAAGAGAGAGCCGGCGGGGGCGAGAGAGCGGCAGATCCGTGCGGATCTGGCCGGATCTGCGTCGGATGCGGCCGATCTCGGAGGCGGAAGAAGAAGAAGAAGAAGAGAGATAGGAAGGGGGATCTCGGATGCTGCCGATCTCTTCTTCGATGACGGAGGCGGCCGGCGTCGTGGACGAAGAAGACAGAGAGAGAGGAGGGGGCGACTGCGCGGACGAAGAAGAGAGGAAGAGAGAGAGAGAGGAGGGCTGCGGCCGAAGTCATTGAAAGAAAAAAATGTAATCTCGGCCGTCGATCAAGCATCGGACGCCCGAGAAAGATCGACATTTGTAGATCGTGAATGAATGATCCGACGGCCCAAATCTTGGTAGCATGATGCTACCAATTCAAGTTGGTAGCATATGAATTAAACCCTATTTTATTTATCCACCCCCAACATTAATTAAATAATCCATCTCTCATTATTTATTTTACAAAGAAATTTGCTACACAAAAATATATGAACAAACCGCACAATAATAATTCTTCAAAGTTCTTTGTGAATAATTAAATTAATAGATTAATGTAAACAATTAAAATAATATATTAGTCTAGATGGAGTGAAATATAATGGAACTAAAAAAATTATAAATTAATGTGATAAATTAATTTTAATGAATGTTAAAATCAAATAATAAAAATAAATTTAATTCTTTTTTAAAATATATTACTTAAATAAATAATATTTAACATAATATTTTTTTGTGAAATAATAAATAATATTAAATTAATTTTTATAATACATATATTATACTAAATAAATAAATTATTTTATGATAAATTTGTAAGAGAGAGAAAATAAGAAAAAAATTGATTTAAAAAATATGTCACATAAAAAATTAAAAATAAAATAAAAATGTGAACAATGACCTGGTTCCTTGGAATCAGATCATTCATCTGGTTCCACCTCCAAAGCTCGATCATATTTCGTCGTTTACTCATGCTATGCAATATTCTATTCTGAAGGTGTAAAATTTGAGTATATTTATTGATCTTAAATAAATCATGTTGTGATTTAAATATATCTTTGTATGAATATATATAATTTCTTACACACACAGGTATATAGTAGTACTAGTACTATTTTTTTTTCAAAATATGATTATTGTAAATATAAAAAGACTTAGGTCACTATGAAAAAAAAAATAGAAAGATATAAAATAAAATAATTAAATTTATTAGAAAATATGAATTGTCAGGCTTTCATATGTCAGAATTAACTTTGTATAATAAAGTAAAATGACTCTTACTAGAAAATTTAAGGATTATTTCCTTTAGCACCCTCTCAACTATAACTTTTTTCCACATCTAACTCTAAATTATAAACTTATAAATCTTAGTTTCCAAACTTACTCAAATTTGACACTTAAGTCTTTCTGTTAAATTTTAACTAAATTTTATTTAAATTTAATTATGAAATATCCTTTTTATCCTTACGTTCATACTACAAAAAAAATTAAATAAAAAATAATCAATACAAGTCAAAGTACTAATTAAAAATAATATTTTTATACAATATTATATTTATGTCAATATTTTTATCTTTTAATATTTCTAATGTTAAAAATAAAGGGGTAAAAATGACATTCGCATTTATTAGAAAAAAAACTTAACAAACTTTAGATTAAATTTAACTGGAGGACATGAGTATCAAATTTAAATAAGTTCGGAGGCTAAATTTTGTAAAGTTATAGTTCTGAGTTAAATGCGAAAAAAATTATAGTTTGGGGTGTTAATTTAATGATAGAAGAAAGGCTATAGATTACGTATCCTCGTTATATGAACATGGAAAACATAAAAGCAAATGTGTTCTTATCTTAATTGAAATAAAAGCTATAGACAGTTGGATGTGCCCATTAATGCAACACAAAAAAATCATTTATGGTTTAAATAGTGGCTTCCCTAGTAGTTCCGAAAAATTAAGTTGTTTATTTATTTATTTTTTTCTTCTAATTTGAGAGTTGGATGCAGCGGGGGCTCCTTTAATAATACCTAAACTAAATTGACATTTTTGGCCCTTGCTCGTGGAAATATAGAGAGAGGGGGGAATATTAGAGTGCTACCACACTCGTTCAATAGGAAATAGGTGGATGAGATCAAGGTGCGCCGATTCGAATGTCCAGTTCACATATCGCAACATCTGGTTCGCAGGTCAGCGGGAGGGCGGTTCGAGTCAGATTAGATGGCTCAAATTAAATCATTCTCGTGATGCATACCCTTGATCGCCCGTCATTCTCTCTCTCTCTCTCTAACCATGAGATCGTCGGCGACTCTCCATCACCGTCGCCTCGCCAATCGCCCTCACCTCGTCGTTTGCCCTTGCCGGAGATCATCGGACTCACACCTCGTCTCGTCATTCGCCCTTGCCTTGCCTCGCCCTTCTGGTCACCTTGCCGGCACGGCCTCACATTGCCTCATTGTCGCGGCCCCGAGAGTGAGAGGGACACGAAAAGGGTAGATCGGAGAGTAAAGGAGAGATCGGGAGGGGGAGAGAGCCACGCCAATATCTTGTGAAATGACGTCAAAATATCACGCGCGGTCTGGACAACGGTCGATCCACATATATACCAAATTGAAATTAAGTATTATGGTGACGTAGATCAAAGAGACAATAACAATTTATGGTGATGCAAAATTTCAAATTTCAATAAGATATATAATTCCTTCAAGGGTATGAAAAAGCAAGCCTATATAAGAGGCCAACAGAAGAGTTCCAAACAATACGTTAACTTTTTTCGCCCCATTATTGTTTATTCATAGCACCCAACTTATTATTATCACCAATGTTTCAAGTTTTTTTTCATGCAGGTGGTGGGTGAATGGATCGATTAGCTTCACAAGTTCGCCAAGAGCCGCTCGTCCACGCGAGGCCTGGCACGAGCGCGCATGCGCTGGCCCTTGAAAAGGCTCCCCTTTTCCTCGGCGAGGTCGACGGTGGCGACGCCGTCCGGCAGAGACCAGTCGAACGCCTGGAGCAGCCTCGCCAGCAGCATGAAGGTCATCAGAGTCCCCAGCGTGCCGCCGACGCACCCGCGCCGCCCTGCGGTGAACGATATGAACCGGAGGTTTGGCTCGGCCAGCTCAACGTCGGTGAATCCGTCCTTGAGGTGGCGCTCCGGGTCGTACCGCAGCGGGTCGTCCCACACCGCCGGGTTGCGGCCCAACCCGATGCGGCTCAGCATGGCGCAGCTGCCCTTGGGGATGAAGTAGCCGGCGACGGTGGCGTCGGCGGTGCTTTTGTGTGGCAAGTTGAACGGCGCGACGGGGTGCAGCCGCAGGGCCTCTCGGGCGCAGGCCTTGACGTAAGGGAGTTGGGGGAAGTCGGACTCCTGGACCAGCCGATCCTTCCCGACCACCCTGTCCAACTCCTCCACGGCTTTCCGAAGAATCTCCGGTTGGTTCAGCAACTCAGCCATGGCCCACTCGATTGCATTTGATGGATTGTCCACGGTCGCAGAAATGAGTTCCTGCTCAATTATTTATACCAAGTCATGTTAATGTATTAATATTTGTTATAAGGGCTAGACACCATTTCGATGCCAAAATTGTAAACACCTTCCAAAAACAAAAAAAAAAAGGATTGAACTAATTTAACATAAAAGATAAATTAATTTTCTTCATATAGCAGAATATATATATATATATATAATATGTATGATGATATATATATTTACGTAGTATATGATATTGTCGGTACGTACCGCAGTCTGAGCACGGATCTCTTCGTGGTCGAGCAGAGGCTTCCCGTTACCATCTTTCAGTGCCAAGAACGCGTCGAGAGCGTCCTCCTTTTCCATCTTCAGGGTCCCTTCGCCGCCATTGTTATCGCTCTCTCGCCACGCCTTCCATTTCTCTAATCTCTCGTCGATGATGGGGTCATGGTACTTGTCAAGAACCTTCGAGGCTTCCTTCAACTCCTTCTCATGCCCGTCCACGTCCCAAAATCGCAGCCATGGGAAGAAGTCCGACGGACGGAAGGTGTATATCCTCGACAGCAATGTGAACGTTGCCTCGATGTGCTCCACCTCCTTCTCGCTGGGGCCTCCGAATTCCCGATGGCCGTCGTCAAAATGCCTGACGCCGAAGAGCATCCTCCTCATGACGTTCCCGGCGTAGTAGCGAAGCGCCGTCCGGAGGTCGACCGTCGCCCCGGCGAGAGACATGTTGTAGATGTACTTGGTGAAGTGGTCGGCCTCCTGGTGCCGCAGGATCTCCTGCGGGCGCTGCTTGACAGTGCTTATGACCTCCGTGACCACCACCCGCCGCATCTTCGTCCAGTGATCGCCTCGGGGGACGGCGCCGATGGACAGGTAGTTGCGACTGTTGTACCGCGAGCCCACGGTCAACGGCCGGGTGGAGAAGACCGCGTCGTGCTTAACGAGGAACTCACGGCCGATCTCGGGGTTGTTGACGAGGATGAGATGCACGCCGCCGAGGCGCACGCTCGTGATGTCTTTGCCCGCGGAGATTTTGAGCATCCACCGGAAGTAAGGCTTGTGTGGGAGCATCGCGATGATGTTGCCGACGAGCGGCCAGGGCCTGGGGCCCGGAGGGAGGCGGCCCTTCGCAGTCGCCCGATGAGCAGCATAGCGATGGAGGATCAGAAACAAGAGGAAGACGGCGAAGAGGACGACCGTCACAACTGGTTGTAGGATTGGGTTGGTGGCGGCAGTATCGACATTGGCGTCCGCCATGCTAACCGGTTTTGTAGAAGGGCGCACGCAGGTGCGTGGCCTTGAGATGATACTTTGTTATTTCTTGTTGGCGTAATGGCCATGGAGAAGAGTTATGCCAAATAAATAGGAATGGCGAGCTTGCAACATTTATTGCTCCATCGAGAATTTAATTAAAATCATCATTAAATGATGAAAAGCAATTAAAGATGGCACTTTGAATGGTAAATAATATGAGAGAAGGTTAGCAATATATATTTATCACTATTGATTGCTCGGCAATTAAGTGATAAAACGTCTGTCATTGTGCAAGTCACAAGAGAGATTCCAATTCAGAATTTAATTAAAGCTATCATTAAATGATGAAAATTTTATTGAAGATGCTAATTAATTTGAGTAGAGATACTTAAAATGAACTGTGATCTATGCATGCATGAGTCATTATAGTAATTGCAATTGATTGCTCATTAATTTGAACTTATGTCATTAATTATGATTTACAATTATAATCTATGCATTGATAATTAGTTATGCTTTAGTTGGACCAATTTTCGTTTAAACTGATTTTTGGCAACACTAGTTTAACTTTGAACCATAGACGCAAAAGGGTCCAGATTTATAACACAGTCCAAACAATATTGAAATACCTAGATCGGTTGGATGCTAACTTGGAAAGGTCTTTCATTCAAGTCGAACTTGTCGGACCGAATGATAATAAACTTGATACAATATATATTACACTAAATTATATGGTAAAAAAATATTTTTCAAACATTAAACATATACATGTCAATATTTGCAAACTTGTGTAGTATTAACAACTAATAACAGTGTTTGTGCACTAGCCATAAACTCATAGGAGACAAATTGTATTCATTTGCATTTGTAGGAAGTTTATATTACACATTAACTTTTATACTTATTAAGAATTATCAATTTAATTATATGTATACACATAACAAAAGGGTCACTAATAAGATGAGATGAGAAAGGATCCTATATGATTCTTTAATTTTACTATTTCTTAAAATTAAAAAATGTAACTTGATAAGGTAAAAAGAGGAACACATAATTAAAAAAATATATATATCTTAGATATTTATGGTCAAGTGAAAGTGTTTAAAAAGTTGGAGTTAGGTAAGTGGATAAATTAAATAAAGTTTACGAGGTAAAGTGGGAAGATGATTTAGAGAAGGAAAATAAATGGTAACGAATTTGAGAGAAAATTAAAAACTTATATCATTATTAATTATCCATCAATTAAATAATAAATGTTCTATAATTGTGCAAAGCACATGAGAGTTTTAATTGATAACTAAAATTATCACTGAATGATGAAAATTAATTGAAGATGCTAATTAATTTGAGTGAAGATGATCAAATGTATCATGATCTATGCACGCATAAGTCAATATATTAATTATGGCTAATCATTTATCAATTTGAACTTATATCATTAATTATTATTCAACATTATAGCTTATTGCATTAATTATGATTTGGTTGGTTCGATATTTAGTTTTTCGTTAAGTTCAATTTTTGGCAAGACTAGTTGAACCTTGAACCATAGACACATAGGGGTACAGATACATAAGAGTCCAAGCGTAATACATAAACTTGAGAGAAAATTAAAATATATATATAATTATTAATTACTAAATGTTTTATCATTGTGCAAAGCCCAAGAGAGTTTTAATTGATAATTTAACTATAATTATCATTAAATGATGAAAATTAATTGAAAATGTTAATTAATTTGAGTGAAGATAAACAAACGCATCATGATTTATGCACGTTGATGGCTTATATTTTTATACCTATTTTGTCATGAATTTAATAGTGTATGAAAACAATTAGAACTACATGTATTCATTCCTTTTTCTAACATTCCAAGCCATATAGCCATTTCTAGCTCATATTCATATAGCCATATATTCATTGCATATCGGCTGATAAGTCTTGTCTATCACACAAGTGCGGGCGATTCTTTATTGGATGTTGGCTACAAGAGAAGCATGCAATGGATGTAGCACAATGAGAGAACGCACTGCCTAATTAGTAATCAAACAAAAGAAGCCTTAGACCACGGGAGAGGCGTCACCTGCCTACATGTACTGCCTGACAGAATCGGCAGGGAATCAAGGGACAGGGTGCTAGCTAGACACTTGTCAAGCATCGGAAGGTTAAAGATTTTTTATGAAGCCAAGTGGCACAAATCAAAGGGGGAAGGATCAAAGAGAAGGAGTATAAAGCAGCAGAGGTGACAACAAGAGAAAGGGGCCAGGAAATAATAGTCTAGACTAAGGAAGAAAAGGAGAAAGAAGGAGAAATATCGGCATCAATGAGGAGGGCTAGATCATCTTCAAGCACTCCATATGGCACTATGAACATTAGTTTTAATCTGCATCTTCATTTCTGCACTTTATCTTTGATGGTTCAAACCAGGTTTGATGTTTTATGGATTTTGGATGTTTTGCTTGCACGATATTAATTTCATTGTTTATCTCATGAATACTTTGTTTGCAAGTTTTCTTCCTCATACGATGGTTATCCTGAGAAGGGGCATATGTCATAAACAATCCTACTATGAGCCCAGAGGTTAGCAAATTGCATGATGGGAACTCTTGGTATTAATCATTATCTTCTCAAAATAGAAGGAATCAAGAGAGGACTTATGTAGGAAAGTCTTATGCAGTATCACTTATTTGTGAAATTACTCGGTTCAAACACGAGAGTGGGAGAACCGAGGGATACTTTTCATGAGGATGAGAGGCATCTGCTTTGAGTATTAACATCCAAATATAGATTGGAAGAAGTAACATCTAGTTACCAAGTTCACCATAGAAAATGATCTTTCATGCCTCTATCTTACGTATCGTTGAGTAACGCAACTTAACTTTAGTCTTTAATTACTTTAGATTTTCAAGATTAAACACAAAAACAACCAAACTAATTACAAAATCTACAACACAAAAATACATCATTACTTCTTAGTTGTCTACATTCATTCGTCATTCTCTTCCACGAATCAATTTCTCTTGACAGAAGTAGCGAAACATAATCTAATTCTCTCATTGTGGTTCGACCCAAATCTGTACATGGACGACGATTGTATACTTGCAACTCGAGAAATGTAGTTAGGATTATAAATTTAAAACTTATTTACGTTTCTGTAAAAGAGAATTTGATCTTCACATACTCGCATCTATCGTGCGAGCACTATTTCCCCAATACCTACACGAATTTCTCACAACACACGCAAAAGTCAATATATTGATTATGGTGATCATTCATCAATTTGAACTTATATAATTAATTATGATTCAACATTATAGTTTATGCATTAATTATAATTTGGTTGGTTCGATATTTAGCTTTTTCATTCAATTCAATTTTTGGTAACATTGATTTAACCTTGTACTATAAATGCATAGGGGTCAATAGGAGTCCAAATGTGAGAAAAAATTATATATATATATATATATATATATCATTACTAATTTCTCAGCAGTTAAATAATAAATGTTCTGTCATTGTGCAAAGCACAAGAGAGTTTTAATTGATAATTTAACTAAAATTATCATTAAATGATGCAAATTAATTGAAGATGTTAATTAATTTGAGTGAAGATAATCAAACCTATCATGATCTATGCATGCATAAGTCATCATATTAATTATGATCGATCATTCATTAGTTTGAACTTATATCATTTGATTCAACATTATAGCTTATGCATTAATTATGATTTGATTTGTTCAATATTTTGATTTTCCGTTCAGTTCATTTTTCGGCAACATTGGTTTAACCTTGAACCATAGACACATAGGGGTCCAGATGCATATGAGTCCAAACGTAATACAAAAGCTTGAGAAAAAAATTAAATATATATATCATTATTAGTTACTCATTAATTAAATAATAAATGTTCTATCATTGTGCAAAGCACAAGAGAGTTTTAGTTGATAATTTAACTGAACTTATCATTAAATGAGGAAAAATAATTGAAGATGTTAATTAATTATGGTTGATCATTACTGAGTTTAAACGTATATCATTAATTATGATTCAACATTATAGCTTATGCATTAATTATGATTTGATTGGTTCGATATTTTGTTTTTTCGTTCAGTTCAATTTTTGGCAACATTGGTTTAACCTTGAACCATAAATGCATAGGGTCTAGATGCATAGGAGTCCAAGTGTAATACCTAAACTAAATGTTGGTTTGGAAAGATCTTTCATTCAAGTCGAACTTCTCGAATCGATTAGGTAAAAGAACCAAACTGGATGAAATAATATATACTAAATTAAGTTATATAGTAACATATACTTGTCACATATTGAGTCAATGTTTGAAAATTCTGTAGTATGACAACACAAGTAGCAACACCAATAAGATAATATTAACAACTAATAATGATATTTGTGCACTAGACATAGGAGACAAATTGTATCCATTTGCATTTATAGGAAGAATATACGTGGATTAAGTTAAAAGTTTTAAAATAAAAAAGATGAAATATTAACCATATATTTTTTATTTTATAATTAAAATTGGAAAACATAGTATCACTTTTTAAAAAAGACACCTATATTTTATTCATGCATATATTGTTCTTTGATTTTTACTATTTCTTAAAATTAAATAAATGAAACTAAAGAAAAAAGGTGAATATGCAATTAAAAATCAATAGATTTTAGATAATTTTGTGGTTAAGTGTTTAAAAAGGTGAGCATGTAATGAATTGGAGAGAAAATTAAAAACATATATCATCCTACTCATTAATTAAATAATAAATGTTCTATCGTTGTGTAAATCACAAGAGTTTTTAATTGATAATTTAATTTAAATTAACATTAAATTATGAAAAAATAATTGAAGATTCTAATTAAGTTGAGTGAAGATAACCAAATATACCATTATCTATGCATTTTGGAGTCATTATATTAATTCCGGTTGGTTATTCATCATTTCAAACATATGTCATTAATTATGATTCAACATTATATATGAATTAATGAACCATTCATTATTATTTAGGTTGTTCGATGAACTATGGACACATAAGGGTCTAGACTCGTAGCAGCCCAAACAATATTATAATACCTAGACTGAATGTTGATTTAGGAAGATCTTCTTATTCAAACTGAACTTGTTGAATCGATTAAGTGATTAGAGGTGAACTGGCCGAGATACTATATATTAAACCAAATTATAAATCAACATATATTTGTCAAATATTAAACATAGGTTTTAATGCTTGTCCTCCCTAGTTGTGAAGGGAGGACCGTCCCACCTAACTCATCTGTCATTCGATGCACAATCAAGGCCATGAAAAATTTGTGATTATGAGGCGCATCTCAGGCGGAAAAGCCACGAGCGGTTTGAAGACATGATGAAGCTTCGTGAGCAGTTCGCCATGTTCTGGCGACGATGCCTTGTTCCGACGACGAGGACGATCATGAGGCTCAGCGAAGAGCGGCACCTCGTTTGTGAACGGCGACGAGGAAGATAGGGTAGGAATGCAAGGCGACACATGCAGTAGCACTTGGTGGCAGCAGTCCACACATCTGCGCTTGGCAGCAGCAACAACACATGGCAGCACGGGCACCAACAATTGTTGCTTCTTCTTCATGTCCGACATCTGGACATAGGACAGCGCCAAAAACATCAGCGATGCTGCGAATGAATTGACTCCTATTGACGCAGCGGTGGTGTCGTTGCCTGGCGGTGCCGATGGCACAACATCGGCTATGCTGTGGGAGGCCATCGAAGAGGGACGATCTCACGCTCCCGCACCCCGCGTACCCCTGTGCCACGGTAGCTACCGCTGAAGCCTGCGCCTAATTGCACTTTCCGTCCGGAAGCATCATATTGAAACCGTCGGCGCCTTCTCTGAATGCCTCCCATTTCGGCGTCGTGACGGATGAGGTGTCAACTCCTAGTCGGACGAAGCACCTTCTCCAAGCAATTCCATCTGTGGGGACCATCATGATGCTTCGTTCATGTGAGAAAAAATACTTGACCCAACAATAGAGATTGGTGGTGACAACACCCGATGGCAAGAACGATCGGCGATAGAAGTGGGAGCGATTGATGATAGCAGTGATCGACGATGTTCTCAAGGGAGATTTCCAACCGAACCAGGTCACAAGTTTTTTGTCCAATGCACACTATAGTAGATCAGCCGCCCATTCTGCATCAAACGACTGATAAATTTGGCGGGGCGGTCCTCCCTTTATAAATAGGGAGGACAAACATTAAGCCCTTAAACATATTACATGTCAATGTTTGTAAACATTGTGTAGTATAATAACATGAGTAGCAAGGTCAATAATATAACATTAATAATGATATTTGTGCACTAGTCATAGGAGACAATTTGCATTTATAGGAACACTATATATGGACCAGATTAAAATTTTTAAATGAAAATAGATGAATATCAACCATATACTTTTAATTTAATAATTAAAAATGGAAAATGCGGTACCACTTATCTAAAAGAGACACCTACATTTTATCCATACATATAAGATTCTTTAATTTTTACTATTTCTTAAAATTACATAAATGAAAATAGGGCAAAAAGGTGAAAGCTTAATTAAAAATAAATAGATTTTAGATATTTTGTGTTAAGTGAAAGTGTTTGAAAAGTTGGAGTAAGTGGATAATATTAAATTAAGTTTATGAGGTAAAATTGGAATATGGTATAGTTTAGGGAAGGAAAATAAAATAAACCCAGTAACATTTATCATATTAATAATGAATAATTAATTCATATATTATAAAATAATTAATTGTATTTTGTCAAATTAATTGGCTCGTTCAAATTAGAAAAGGGAATCATGATAATAACTCATGGATGATAGAGTATAATATTAATTATCTTCTCTTAAATTAGTTATCATGTTAAATTTTGATCATTTAATGATAACTTTAATTGAATTCTCAATTAGATAATAAATGGTCTACTTGCTCCTATAAATGCAAGGTTAACATTATTGTCATTCCAAAAATAAATATGGTCATACTTGTGGTCATTTTTATTTTCTCTCTAATAAAAATGAAATGAAAATATCATTTTTTGGTTCGTTTAGCTTAGTTGATACAAAATAATTGATAATTTAATAGTTAAAATTGATCTTAAAAATAAGCAATTACATGCTTGATAATAATAAAAAATTTATAATTATTATTTTAGTTAAATTACTAAATGTTTTAACATTAGATAAAATATGCAAAAAAAATTATGTATAATTATAGGGCAAAATAGTACATTCATTTATCAAATCGATCATTCTTTTCTCACACAAAACAAGTTGGGCCCTCCAAATTATTTTTTTACATATTAATAGATAAAACAAATGCTTATCAATTCTCTTTCTAGGTTACTAAATAGAGAGAGAATTTTAAAACTACCTATAAATTATTTTTACCGACTTACAAGCTTATCGAGTTGGTATTTGCTTCAAGTACAAATTTGTTGAATTGATTAAGCAAAATAATCAAACTAGATGAAATAAATATATGTAGATCATAAGATATATTATTAAAATGGGTTCTATCTCGCCTTGTTCTCTATCTTTTACACCATTAAATCTCCATTCAACGGTTCATGATTAAATCTTTCAAATAATTTATCGTAGTTGGATTAAGATCTGATGGTGAAAAAGATAAGGAACAAGACAATGTAGGGAACATCTTCATTTTATCTTATTAAAATATATAGTAACATATATTTGCCAAATATTAAACTACTAATTACACATCAATGCTTGCAAACATGTGTAGTAGAATAATATGAGTAGCAAGGGCAATAAATAAATATTAACAGTAATGATAATAAAAAGGACTAATTTTTTTAAAAAAAATTATTCAATCATAAATTATATATTTTATTTCAATAACTTTCAAATAAATTAGTTTTTGTGGGTGTTAAACATCTATAATCATTAGCAAACTTATCTTTTAATAATTAGTTTCTTACATTCAAAATGGGTAGATAGTTTATAGTTAATTGATAAACTTCAATTTTCATATTATTTTAATACTTCTATGCATACTAATTATTTGACTAAAGAATGATAAATTTTAAATACAGGTGCCAACATATTAATATGATGAATATAAATAGATTATTATATTATTAAGTTTATTCACCGATTTTCCTTTTATGTGGCTTCAGAATCTATCCTTTTTATTTTAGTTTTAAATTTAAATTTTATTTTTTAATATAGAACTAAAATATAAATCTAATTGTTTCGCATTTATATAGAACAGAATCGTTGTGTCTTGTTTTGTTTTAATGAATTCCCAAATGTTTTCTTTGCAATACTCAATTTAATTGATAATTTATTCGTTATTATTTTAAAAGAATTTCTAAATATATTTTATTATTTTTATTATGAAATACATGTGACAACGCTTTGATATGTCAAATATAGATAGATTACTATATTACCATCATTTTTTCTTTTGGATGACATGTTATCCCTTTACATGGCATAAAAATATAATTGTTACTTATTATTTATATAAGGGAAAACATTTTTTTTAGAAACAAAATGTTTTAGAAGCAATAATAAGTTTTTTATCCCTAAGGTAGCAAATTTGATAGAATAATAACCTCTATTTGATAGATAATATTTTTGTCACAAAATGACATCGAGGATGTTTATATGATAAACTTATTATTACTTATAATAATAACTAGTGTGGAGCCCGCACGATGTGCGGATAGTGTAAAAAAATATCTCATCTTTATTATAATTTATATTTTATATTAAATAAATAACAATATTTATAAGTTTTGAAAATATTATTGATACTTGAACTCATAGGGAAGAATAATTTATTTTATATAATTATTTATTTTGATTTTATTTGTGACTATTTGATTCAAAAATGACACAAAGAATAAAGCCTTAAATGTCCAATAAATAACCAAATATAAAATGAGAAGAAATCCTTTTCATGTAAAAGATAGCAAATATCTACACATTCTAAAATGATAATATCTTAGAGTATTTTCTTTAAGGGTCCTTTATTATTATTTATCATTATTATTATTAAGCCAATTCCAATTGGTGATGTAAACAAAAAGATAAAAAAATTAACATAAAGTATAAGAAATCATTAACTATCAAAATAAACAAAATACATTATTAAAGTTTGTTAACTTAATTTTAACATTCACATTTATTTAAGAAAATAAATAATATCACAATGACAATTATGGGACCTTTTAATCCAAAGGAGAATATTAACATTAAATTTCAAACATGTCCCCACGCTACGCACCATGAATATAGAAATGTAATCTTTGTCAATTTATTTATTTATTTTCTTACAAAAAATTTAAAGATTGTGTTTCTAATATTTAAAATAACAATATTATGAAAATAATGTATTGTTCTAACTTATTTATAATACAAATAATTTTGTATTATTTTAGCATTAATATATTAACTCTCCGATCTAGTGAAGATATTATTGACTTTGGGTCATCAACGGGTACAAATATAAAATATCTCTTGACTTTGGGCCTTATATATAAACTCATGATCGTCCATGTGAAACTATGTATTCATAACCTTGGTTCTAAGACCTTGTATCGCTACAACCTTCTCCATACTCAATGCTCTTATTAGCTCATAGTCCGTATTTTCTACCTAATTTAAGTTTGCACGAGAGACCAAGGTTGTTAATATCACGAGTCAGACTCTTAAATAAGAGTTTACAGAACAAAATTGAGTCAACTCTTATTGGAATCGAAAATAGAAGTAAACTCGGGGTGACTCGCGAATTAACTCTTTAAACTCGTTAAACTCGGTTAACTCTTAAGAGTCTACATGTAGAATCTTAGAGTCTATGTTCCATGTGAGAAAATGATAAAAGTAAGCTTGGATTAAAATGTATTAATTGATAAATATGAATATGATTGCTTCTCTCTTAAATATTATTTCTATCATAATAATTGAATTTCTTCATTCTTCTAATCACGAAAAGATATTGTTATTATTAATAATTAATTTTTTTCGAAACTGGTTCAATCTTTTAATTGTTTCATTTTTTATCTCACTACAAGTAATTCAACGTTATACTTGCTTATTGTATTAATCCACCCTTATTTGATCATCTCTAGCTTCATGAGCTTGCCTTGTCAATGGTAATTTCCTAGTCGGATTTTCTTCTTTTTGTATCTTACTTTATTTTCATAAATCTCAATTCCACTATTATGTTCTTTTTCATTTGCATTTATTGAGTCTTGTCTTCAAAATTGTCGTGCAATCCAAGTTAATATTTTTTTTGGTAAGATAGGTATAACCACAACTTAGGATATTCATTATTTTATTTCATAATCTATATTTTTGCGATACAAACTTTATTTATTTGTTAACTCAAATAACTCTTATTTTTAGAAGACAATTATTATCATGTATTTCACGAGCATCACATATTTTGTAATAGAACATATAGTTCAAATTGTTAAAATTTATTGTTTGTCATTTTTTTGTTATATTATCCTATCATCTACTTGGGAAATACTATATGCTATAAGTTTGTTAACAAATAAAGTTAACATGCTCACCATGACTAATTATTATATAGCATATATGTAAATATGATAATGTTATTGACAATATTATAATTTTTTTTTAATTAAATATGTTTGGAACATAGACTCTACGAATTTATGATACGACTTCACGATACGAGTTTTCGAGACCCAAAATGAGTTTAGTTAGACTCTTGATATTGACAACCTTGCGAGAGACCCTGATACATTTCCCTCTTCTTCTAAAAGATTGATTCTAACTATTTTATTATTAAAAACTTATTCCTAATTTATGTTTGTATTCTGTAAAATAGAAAAATTAAAATACAAATAAGTTTTAAAAAATGACATAAAATTATTATTTCTTTGCGCAACTTATCTAAAAAGTATAGATTTGACTTTATTATCATGTATTTCACGAGCATCACATATTTTGTAATAGAACATATAGTTCAAATTGTTAAAATTTATTGTTTGTCATTTTTTTGTTATATTATCCTATCATCTACTTGGGAAATACTATATGCTATAAGTTTGTTAACAAATAAAGTTAACATGCTCACCATGACTAATTATTATATAGCATATATGTAAATATGATAATGTTATTGACAATATTATATTTTTTTTTAATTAAATATGTTTGGAACATAGACTCTACGAATTTATGATACGACTTCACGATACGAGTTTTCGAGACCCAAAATGAGTTTAGTTAGACACTTGATATTGACAACCTTGCGAGAGACCCTGATACATTTCCCTCTTCTTCTAAAAGATTGATTCTAACTATTTTATTATTAAAAACTTATTCCTAATTTATGTTTGTATTCTGTAAAATAGAAAAATTAAAATACAAATAAGTTTTAAAAAATGACATAAAATTATTATTTCTTTGCGCAACTTATCTAAAAAGTATAGATTTTTCTTTGGGACTTGGGAGTTGGGTTTGATTCACCGACATCATTATAAAAAAAATGTTTATAGTGAATACTATGAAATTATGATATCATGAACATTATGAAATCATGATCACGTACTAATGTATGAGAACAAAATGGAAATAGATATCGCATAAATTAGAATTTTTTGTACCTTCAATAATCAAATCTATTTTTTTTTTAATTTACAATACCTAATCATTACATGTGTATTGTATTTAATTTATTTGTTTACATTTATATTGTCAAATGTAAACTTTTCCTTAGGTTTTAATTAGAAAAATGTTAATTTATAATTTAAACTTGTTATTTAGCCTAGAGAGTATAAAGACATGAACATAAAAAAGGTTAATAAGTCATAATAAGGTTGTGAATAATGAAAACATGACATTAGATTAATTAATAGAGTAAAGAAAATTTCTGAAATGTAGACAAAAATCTAATAGAAAATAGTGAATACAGTTGTTGTGTAAGAAAAATATTATCGCTTTAGTACTCGTACTATCGAATAATATAATAAGAATAATATTTATTATATATGTAATATGATTATTCTCACTAATTGTAATTTACACGCACAAACCAATCAATGTGTGTTCATTCACATAACCCTATCACTATTTTATTACTACTATGCATAATGCAACTAATCTACTCATAAAGAATTTTTTAGAGACACAACCTTGCAAAATAAAGGATTTTTTATATTGGCACATATATCTTAAGTGATAAACTATCATTGTATTTATAATTATTAAAGTATAATAACATTGAAATTTTAAAGCTTTTGTAGTTAGCCTAATAAAAACCAAGATAAAATGAACAAAGGCTTGGGATTGTAAAAACAACAAAAGAGAAAGTCATATCTCCTTATAAAAAAAAAGAAAGAATAATTTTCTTACACAACAAATAAAGTCCATATTAAAGAATAATTATGATGCTAATATGTATGTATGTATGTATCTATCTATCTATGTATGTATATATGTATATGTATATATCAACAAACTAACGCATATTATCTTCTTATATTTTTAATAAATTTAAATTATAACAACTATTTTTTATCATTTTCCCCATGATTATTATTAAATAAATCCAAATTTGTAAAATAAGAAAAATGAGGAATTTATGTGTGATAACGTAAAGCCCTCAAATCGACAATCACCATGTAGCGAAGATCAATATAAAAACACTACAAGCGCTATGGCATTGACCAATATATTGATCAAGACTCTGTCAAGAATCATGACATCTCAATAAAAGAAACGATAGAAAAATGAAGAAAGGCGGGAAGTGATAAATAACTGCGAAAATCAAAGAGTCCCTGCATGATTTTGAATGAATACTATCATAATGAATACATCAATTCGAAATGCAGAAGGAACATAAAATAAATAACTAAGCCCTTTGATTCATGTGCTTATTGTCGCCTCAGCTTTGTCGCAGCATACCAATTCAACACCGTCACTAATATGGCCTTGTGAAAATCAAACACAGGAGAGGCGGGCCTTCCGTAAGCTTTACAGCCTAGTGAGAAAGTATACAATGCATAACTCTGAATAACATAAATCAGAAAATGATGATATGTACTTATCTTGGTCATGGGCATAAACATGGAATCATCATTGATCATGAATAAAGGAAAAGCAATAAATGTCGATCATCAATAAGATCACATAATACTTGATAGGCTTGGAAAACTAGTATGTTTGATAATCATGACCATAAGTGATAACAGTAGCTTGACTTAGTGTTCATGCTTTCTTTACTTAACCATGCTTCTTAATCATGAATTTTGCTGACAAATCAGATGACTTTATGTGTCATTAAATTCTTCATGGAATAAGTCGAGCTAAATAATACAATCGCGTGCGGATCAATGATTGATCAAGTCATGTTCAAGGAATCGACCCTTATTATGAAACACTTGGCATAGGCTGGCAACCTAGTATTCATCTTCCATATTAACTTATTAATCACTTTAGAATCTTGTTATTTGTTATTCATCATAGTGTGGAAACCAATAGATCGATATATAGAGTGAATCAACATAAGGGTTCATATCTTAAATCAAGAACAGATCATGGTGAGATCATACGTCATTAATGTAATCATAATCGTAATCAATCAAATAAGAACATATAGCATTCAGATCGGAATAAAAAATCAATAGAAAATATTGGCACTATAAGATGAGATTAGACTTGAGCCTTATATTATTGCTCATGTGGTGTCAATAAGCACGAGGGTCATATTTATTTCCATCCTCCATGCACAAAAGAAAAGGGGCAAACAAATTATTTGATGTTATTATTTGTATTTGACATGTATATTGAGTATGTTTTTTAATCTTATTTTGGCACTATAAGATGGGATTAGACTTGAGCCTTATATTATTGCTCATGTGGTGGTAATAGGCATCAGGGTCATATTTAATTCCATCCTCAATGCACAAAAGTAAAGGGGCAAACAAATTATTTGATATTATTATTATTTGTATTCCACATGTATATTAGTATGTTTTTTATCTTCTTTTGGCATGTGATTAGACTTGAGCCTTATATTATTGCTCATGTGGTGGTAATAGACATGAAGGTCATATTTAATTCCATCCTCCACGCACAAAAGAAAATGGGCAAACACATTATTTGATATTATTATTTGTATTCGACATGTATATTGAGTACGTTTTCTAGTCTTCTTTTGGCACTATAAGATGGAATTAGACTTCAACCTTATATTATTGTTCATGTGGTGGCAATAGGCATGAGGGTCATATTTAATTCCATCCTCCATGCACAAAATAAAAGGGGCAAACAAATTATTTGATATTATTATTTGTATTCAACATGTATGTTGAGTACGTTTTAATCTTCTTTTGGCACTGGATTATACATGAGACTTATATTATTGCTCATGTGGAGGTAATAGACATGAGGGTCATATTTAATTCCATCCTCCATGCACAAAAGAAAAGGGGCAAACAAATTATTTGATATTATTATTTGTATTGGACATGTATATTGAGTACATTTTTTAATATTCTTTTGGCGCTATAAGATGGGATTAGACTATGCTGACAATAGTCATGACGTTCATATTTAATTCCATCCTCCGTGTACAAAAGAAAAGGGGCAAACAAATTATTTGATATTATTATTTATATTCGGCATGTATATTGAGTACGTTTTTTAATCTTCTTTTGGCACTATAAGATGGGATTAGACTTGAGCGTTATATTATTGCTCATGTGGTGGTAATAGACATAAAGGTCATATTTATTTCCATCATCCATGCACAAAAGAAAAGGGGCAAACAAATTATTTGATATTATTATTTGTATTCGGCATGTATATTGAGTATGTTTTCTAGTCTTCTTTTGGAACTATAAGATGGAATTAGACTTCAACCTTATATTATTGCTTATGTGGTGGCAATAGGCATGAGGGTCATATTTAATTCCATCCTCCATGCACAAAATAAAAAGGGGCAAACAAATTATTTGATATTATTATTTGTATTCGACATGTATATTGAGTAAGTTTTTTAATCTTCTTTTGGCATTATAAGATGGGATTAGATCTGAGCCTTATATTATTGCTCATGTGGTGGTAATATGCATGAGAGTCATATTTAATTCCATCCTCCATGCACAAAAGAAAATGGGCAAACAAATTATTTGATATTATTATTTGTATTCGACATGTATATTGAGTACATTTTTTAATCTTCTTTTGGCATTATAAGATGGGATTAGATCTGAGCCTTATATTATTGCTCATGTGGTGGTAATAGGCATGAGAGTCATATTTAATTTCATCCTCCATGCACAAAAGAAAATGGGCAAACAAATTATTTCATATTATTATTTGTATTCGATATGTATATTGAGTATGTTTTTTAATCTTCTTTTGGCACTATAAGATGTGATTAGACTTGAGCCTTATATTATTGCTCATGTGGTGGTAATAGGTACGAGGGTCATATTTAATTCCATCCACCATGCACAAAAGAAAAGGGCAAACAAATTATTTGATACTATTATTTGTATTCGACGTGTATATTGAGTACGTTTCTTAATCTTCTTTTGGCACTATAAGTGTAACGACCCAAAATTCCACCATAAAAGTTTTGTTAATCTAGGACATTTTCATATCGTTAGCCCGTTCGACATATATCATTTAATAACGGAAGACTTGTCAATTTAGAAAAAAATCATAATAAATAAAAACTTTTATTTAATCATATCATAACTAATACTTCAAAAAACATTAAATGGCTAAAACTTCGTTACATTATTAGTCTTAGTGTTCTTCTAGTATCATAGACTTTAACCCTAAGCATGTGCAACACTTCGTCATAAGTTTGAGCTGTCATCAATCACTTAGTCTTGGTTACATACACAGATTCAGAGTGTAGGGTTTTCAAGTTAAAGTACGTAAAGATCATGCATGTCATGCTATCCAATCACATCATACTACATGTGATGCATCATCATCATTATATAATATATGAACATGCATGTCATGAACTATATCATAAACCTTATATGACAATACATTATGCTTACATTCATTCAACATTTATATAACATAAACATCTTGCCATACATGCTTTACTTCGGATCCGTCGTCTACAAGCAGCATGCAATAAAAACATACATTCATATCATTCATCACATACATAACATATCATTTTATTTCACATTCATTGTCATGTACATTCTAAGAGTTTCTTCATATCCTTACTTATTGACTTCTTTCATATTTTACATTTCCTCAAGGTTGCTTTATAACCCTTTGAATCTTCTTTCATTCTTCTTTTTTTCTTTATTATGTGATCATTCATGTGTCATCTCTATCATTTATTTTTATCACATAATACCATATTAACCTTTATTCCATATCATAAGTCATATTTAGGAACACACGTCATAGACTTTATCCTTAGTTATATTTAAGAATACACACACTTTATGATGAGAGACATTATTTTTTGAAAAGTACATACACAGATGCGAAACTTTATTTCTCATACTTAGATCCCCTTGAAGTACATACATAAATGTAGAATTTTACTTTTCATCTTTACTTCATCAACATCTTAACTTTCTTTGTTATTAATCGCTTTAAAATTAAACTTTACTTTCATTCTTACTTTATCTTATACCATCTTTCATCGCACATAAATAAAAAATAAAAATTTAATAGAAATGTGGCTTTCAGTTGCATCAAATAATAACATAATTAAATTAAAAGACTAAGATATTTAATATATTTCAAAAATTAAGCATTCAATAATCGTTTAGTCATTAAATAATTGACCAATTAATTTATAAATTGAAATTTTATTTAGTTATAATATATCAAAGGACATGACAACATATCTATGTGACAAATATGTCCTTACAAACTATTTTACTTTTAATATAGTATTGATAAATAACTTTTATGTGTAATTAAGTAATTAATTGTCAATCAAGATATAAATTTATTCCAAGTTTACAAAAAATAATGATTTATGAAAAAATGTTATGGTAAAATGTTTCCCCTCCATAAACTGTGTAATAGAAAAAATTTCTGTTTTTTTTTTAAATTATAAGGATACTACATAAAAATGTTTTTTTAAGCATGCAAAAATAGTTGCCCAAAAATTTTTTGCCTACTAAACAACCGTTCACTCAAAAAATTATAATAACAGATTAAGTTTTAATCAATTGTAATGCATGTAAGACTTTGTCAAGTGTCAACTTCTCAAGAACACTATCCTCCTTTTAATATAGTACAGATTAATATAATATAAGTTGTTTATATTGCTTAGATTTATGTTATATTACTGTAACTTAAGATTTATTTTCTATCAAATTTTTTTATAGTCATTACCTAATTTTTTCATATATATTTAACCATAACATTTATGTAATAATAACTTCCACATTACTAAAATTTCCAATTAAACATAGTGCTATGACCCGTGCGATGTCTAAACATTGTGAAAATTATTTTTTATATAATTAAAATTTGAAGTTTTAATGATTATCAAAATTAAAATTTTAGAAATAAAAAGATAGACAACTTCGAGAAAAAAATATTAACTTAATGTAAAAAATAAATGATTAGGTATACTATTTAGAAAAAAAATAATTCAATTAAAAAAATAAACTACAACATTCAAATCAGTTTTCAAAAAAATTTTAAAAGATGACAGACCTCTACTTTTTTTAAATATAAACATATAGAGGTGTGCATATAAATAATGATATTTTTTATCATTTATATATATATAGTTATTTATGAAGTATTATTAAATTTATGTTTTTTAGCATCCCACATGCCATATACTACCTCTAACTTTTATTTTATTTTACAAAAATATCTTCTTTATTTAATTCAACAAAAACTTCTACGTTTTTTTATGGCCGACACAAATATATTAGAAGTTTATTATTTAGAAAATGTACTATACTTTATATTAGTTTGTTTCAATTAAAATTTTCTATTTTGTTATATATGTTGAGCATACATTGTACTGTACATTATATATAACTATATTCATAATAATCATATTTATATAATATTTTTATATTTACATTTAAATTTTTATTTATTATGAACAAATCAAGACAATCGAGAACGTTATGATTTAATCCAAATGTATAGATTATGTATATTTATATATGTTATACAAAATTCTGAAAGTAATAAGTTATATTATTTATTTCAGTTATACAAAACTTTAGTGAATCCAAACTTGTAATCTTTCTTACTTCCAATATTATTGGCTTACATAACAAACTTTATTTTAACTATTTTTTCGTTTTCCCAAAAAATCAAAACAACAATAAATACGTGTATATATATTATTTATTTTAGATAATAATTTAAATATACATAGTAAGAAAATAAAATTACAGAATTTATTGGGATTCTAATGCTACAATATTTTAGCGAGAAATATAATTACTATTGAATCTATATAAACAAATATGGTAATGTTGCAAATACAATTAATAAATTATCTAGACTAAAAAATAATAAATTGTGACATTGAAAATAAACTATAATACTTATTTGTTTTAAAGATTTTCAGTGGAATATCACTCTGTCCATTATAACCCAAGATTAATTTTGGGATAAAATTTTATCTATAATTATTACCCAGTTTTCAAATATATAAGATAAAAAATTATTACCATGACATTATAATGAAAATAAGTTTTTATTGAGAATTTTTTATTACCATGACATTATAATAATTTTTTTATTGAGAATCTTATTTATCATTATTAGGTACTAGTCCTAAATCCCGTGCGATGCACGGTTGACAAATATTATAAATAATATATAATTGAAATATTATGATTTATAATAATTGTCAAAACTTTATTTATACTTGTATAATAATTTATAAAATTGAAGTAGTATAACATTTTATTATACTTATCCGTTACTTTTAAAAAGAAAATATTATTTATAATATATAAATATGATATTTGATATTTAATCCTAATCCCTATCGTAATATATAAAGATGATATTTGATATGTATAAATATCTTATTAATATCATTTAATAAAATATTATTATACACAATGATAATATTTATGAAATTAAAACATAATACATTATTTTAAAAAAAATGAAATATTTTTTATTATACTTGTACATTCCCTTTTAGAAATAATATATTGTTGATTTATTTTTAAAATATTATTCATTTTTACTTAAACATTATCTATTAGAAAGAAAATATTATTTATTTTAATCATACTAAAAAAATTGCTTGTATAAATATGCTTATAAATTAATCCTATTTCATTTTTATTACCTTATATAACAAAGTTATAAGACAAATTTTATTTTTATTACCTTATATAACTAACTATTATAAGATAAGTTTTTATTTTGTGAAAATAAATTAGATTTGTATATATTATCTTATATGAAAATTTGACACATCATCATTCTATATGCCACTTTGTGTTTTTATCTCACCTTATATAATAATAATAATAATAATAATAATAATAATAATAATAATAACTAATTTTTTTCTTATTATTTCTTTTTAAACAAATATGTAAATAGATTATGATGGAAATATTATCTGTATTTGAATAATTAGAATGATTAGTTTAAATATTAAAGGATGAAAATAACGTATGAATTACTTGCATACATATTAGGATTATGATTTGAAATAAATTAGGATTGTGACAAACTTTTATTATACATTTTTTTTTATTCTGAATAAAATAATAATTATTACATATTAGAATTAGGATTTGAAATAAAAATTAGGATTATAACAAATTATTTTTATACATACATTATTTCTTTTAATTTCGAATTCTATGATGCCACTTTGTGTTTTTATCTCTTCTTAAATAATAATAATAATAATAATAATAATAATAATAATAATAATAATAATAATAATAATAATAATAGTAATAATATAGATATATATTTTAATATAGATAACTAATTTTTATTCTTAATATTTCTTTTTAAACAAATATGTAAATATATTATGATGGAAATCTTATCTGGATTTGAATAATTAGAATGATTAGTTTAAATATTAGCACATACTACATATATTCGAATTATAATTATAATTTGAATAATAAGATATGTCTTCGGATCTTACTAATGCATTAGTAATAGTTAACATAAAACTATGCCTTAACAACAAACTTTTATTTTACATTGTTTTTTAATTCCAAAAAATACAATATTATAAATATTAAGATATGTCTTCGGATATTATTAATACATTAGTAATAGTTATAGTTAACAAATAATTATGCATACAACAACTCTAAGAGATAGATTGAGTTCATATGTGCTAGGATTAGGAGAAATATTATTGTTATAAAAGATTAGGATAAAACTAACGTACGAATTACTTGCACACATATTAGGATTAGGATTTGAAATAAATTAGGATTGTGACAAACATTTATTATACATTTTTTAATTCTGAATAAAATAATAATTATTACGTATTGGGATTAGGATTTGAAATAAAAATTAGAATTATAACAAACTGTTCTTATACGTACATTATTTTTTTTAATTCCGAATAAAATATTTATTATAAGTATTAAATATTATGATATATATTTCTTTTTCTACTCAAATGATATTTCCAATCAACTTAGATTTATCTAATAAAATTTAAAAGAAATTAAAATTATCTAAGGATCATTGATTTGATTAGCATGTATTTGATTTCTTTCCAGGTTATTAGAACTAGTCCTAAATCCCGTGCGATGCACGGACAACGAATATTACAAATGTTATATAGTAATATAATTATAATGTTATAATATATAATTATTATCAAAATATTATCGATATTATAAAAAATGTAATACATAATTGTAATATTATATTTTTTTAATAATTATAAAAATGAAGTTATTATCACTTAAATGTGACAAATAGGTAAAGATGAAATTTTGCCTGATCCGGCATGCGGCCTTTATGAAATTCTACCGAATCAGTCCTGCCCGACACGAGCTCCGTCCGAGCACAATAATTAGGTTAGACTCGGGCTAGACCGTGTCAGGGTGGTCAGTAAGATACTAGGCACGACTCAGCACTGGGCCAAGGAATCAAGCCTAATCCGGTGAATACGTTATTTATTATAATTTATTTTTTTTTGCATATTTAAATATTTACTAATATGTTATAAATATATTATATATAAAAAAGTTTATTATATATCTAATAATCATAATACCATATGCTATATTATCTTTTAATATCATATAGTATAATACTTTAATTATTTTTTTATTAATGCAAATTAACTTTGGACAAAAGAAATGAGTCGTTCGACTAACTCGATTGGGTTGTGCACCAATCATGTTGGGTTGACATAATGTCAATTCAACATGACATGACTTATTTTTTAAATGAGTCACGTCACAATCAAACACAATTTCACCAATCCGAACACTCTACAATCGTTGTTCATCTCTACAAATAAGTTAGTCTATTTTAAAAAAATTTAAAATTCAATCTAAAAAACTCCAACATCTAATTAAATTATTTTTCTTCTTAATAATTAATTGTTTTCAATAAATAGATTTATTTTATGATTTATAATATTTTAATTACTTACATAATGAAATATTATTTTTATTGGACTCAAATTGAATTGTTTGTTTTATTTTTTTAAAATTTTGAAAATAAAACAATATCTTCTAAAAAATGAAATAGTATAATCTTTTATTATACTTTTACATTGCCTTTTAGAAAGAAAATAATATTTATTTAATCATACTCAAATTTAATATTTATTTTTTTCTGAAATGACACATTATTTTTTAATAGGAAAATGTTTTGTATTATACTTTTCCATTATCTTTCAGAAAAGAAAATTTAATCTTAATTTGGATTCCATTTCTTAAATTAATGTTATTAACTAACTCATTATCTTTCAAAACTAAAAATAAAATAAAATTATTTTATTTATTTTATTATACTTCTACAATAGCTTCGACAAAGGAAAGTTTATTTATTGTAATCATAATAAAATGGAATATTTTATTTTATTATTTCTGAAATATTTTTTAAAAATAAAATATTATTTATTTTATTGTACATGTCCACTATATTTTAGAAATTAAAAATTTAATCTTACTTGTAATCAAATTAAATTATTTTTAATTAAAATAACAAATTATGTTCCATAAAGGAAAATTATTATTTGTACATTTTATAAAGGTAATTTATTTATTTAATCATACTAAAAAATTGCTTTCTAATTAAATTATTCTCATAAATAAAGTATTCATTTATTTTTTAGTTCATATAAAAAACCGTTATAAGATAATTTTTAGTTTTCTAAATTATATACTTGTCCATTGTCTTTAAAAAATAAATATAAGAATAGATTAATCTTAATTGAACTCAAATTTTTTATTTTTTATTTTAAATTATTTGGACTTGATTGAATTCATTGTTTTAAGTTTTTCTATTTCGAAAATAGTACATTTATCTCTTAAAAATGAAATATTATTAATTTTATTAACTTGTACACTGCCTTTTATAAAGGAAATAGTATTTATTTACTCCCAAAAATTAATTTTATCTTTTAGACTTAGACTTGTTAATTATATAGATTATTATTATTTGACACGTGTCATTGTAATACTTTGCCACTTGTCACGTTATAGGCTCTTGTGCTTTTATCTCTACTTTTATATATACTAGTGTAACACTCGTGCGATGCACGGGCATACATATATATTATCTATAACTAAAATTGAATATTCTCCTTTTAATAAGATATAGATGCATATATATTACATTATATGTTATTTATAACTAAAATAAAATATTTGTAGAATAAAATGAAACTAACACGTTAACTCTTAAATAATATATACAATTATTGTTAAAAAATATAATTTTTAATAATATCATAAATTCGGATTTAAATATATTTATTTTATTTTACTAATCATAATTTATTCGAAAGTTGACTTCTTCTCCTTACACGTTATATTTTTAAATTAGTAAATAAATCTTTTTTAATCAAGTACATAGGATCATAGGTTTCATAAACTATATATATAATATTTAAATCATTATGTTGTAAAGTTTGTTATATAGTCGTATATAGTTAAATCATGAGAAATGTGATAAGGAAAAAAATCTAAAATTGTGGAGTCAAGTTAGTTATGGATAATTATTATCCACTAATCTAATATAATATAATACAACATACATGTATATATATTATAATTATTGTTATATGTTGGCTATGTTAATGATAATTAGTTACTTGTCCGGTTACCACATTTAATGATTATAATTAGTTATTTATAAAAAAGTTTAAGGACACATGATAATATATTATAACGTCAAACGCCACTCCCACTCTTCTTTATATATATATTGCATATATGACATAACAAATATTTAAAAATTAAAGCAACATATTTAAAAAAGAATCAAAGAAACTTATAAAAATATGCGACAGTGGTAAAGGAAAAAAATAAGCTTAAAACTTTATTGTTAAAAATCATTAATAAAATATAATCTTGCAATAGAGCCAATGACTCCATTTTGACTATTCTCAAAAAATTATATATTTAAATAATAATTTTTTTCTTAAAAAGTGAATATGATTCCATGGTTAATTATATGATAACAAAATCAACAACTCAACATTTTTTAGAGACTCGTAATTTCATTTTTCAATGTGTAAAATATATGTAAAAAAATACATGATAAAAAATAATATAAAAGTTGGATGTAAACTAATATGTTTATCTCGTGCTCTCAACCAAGCCATGACATGTAAAAAAGAAAACAAATTAAAGGGTAAGAATATCTGTAAAGTAGTGAGACTTATATATCTTTGATTCTTGAAATATAATTTTGCATGCAACACGTAAAGTCATGGATATGACTATAACATTTCAATGGAGTCCAGATGCAAGCAATATGAAATAATGCATGATAAAAATGTAGAAGATGGATGTGAACCAATATGATTATCCATGTTTATGTGAACATTATACATTATATCATCCAATCCCTGCCATATTGCAAATTAAGATAAATTAAAAAAATATAAGAATATCTATAACATAGTGAGGGTAATGAACCTTTCCTTCTTGAAACATCATTTCTAATATATCACTCTCTCGGAATCATCATCTTTTGAACCTTAAGTTTCCTTTGCATGACCTAAAGATAAAGCAAGAGAACTATTATCAGACAACATTAAGTATTAAATGAGATAGTTTATCACCACAAAGACATAGTTTGTAGGAACAAAAAGACATCCAAATTAATCATATGAAATTAAACAGTAAATAAATCTTCCGACTCCATGATACTAAAATAATCTTCATTCTTGCAACACCGAGTGTGGGAGTTTCATTGTGATATGAATCTTTATATTACCTTACTTGGTTCAATTTTCTACAAAGTGTCATGATGTTTGCAATTATATTATTGGAAGTCATGATATGAAGTAACAGTCTACCCAATGGAAAAGATTAAATTCTAAGTGTGTGTGGGAGAAAGAGATATATAGTTTTGAGAATGATGCAGCAGTAGTTCAGAGTTGAGGTATAGTTAGAGGAACGTCCATGCTTCAATTATAGTAATTAATTTAAATAATTAATCTTTTCAGTTAACTTGGTGATCTAAAAATTAAATTAACCCACTAACTATTATCTTAATTATTTTATGATTTAATTTCTATTTTTATATTAATATCTCGTGTTTCTCTCCTTTATATTATATAAAAATTAATAGGTATAAATTTATCATGGACATATGAATTTTTTACAACCGTCTACTTCTTTTGTTTTATTCATTTGTTTTTACTTTTTAAACTACCTCTTCTTTTATTAATATATATAGAGCGATATGAACTTAAATATAAATATCAATTTATTAATATTATTTTTTTCACAATTTAAACACTTCCCTTGGGTTTTTTTTTATTTTAATATATACGTATGTGATGAGAAAGTAGGCAATCATTGTTATAGACATTAGTCAAATGCATGTATTATAATGATATATAAATAATCCATAAGACAATTACACTGCAACATTATATATATATTAATTACTCTTATATTAATAAATAAATTTTAATATGATTATCACACTTGTGAAATATTTAATAATATTTTATCTTTTTTAATAATTGTATTTATCCAACACGTAGGTTCATGCAAAAGTTTTATTATATATTTTTTAATATATTTCATATTATATTATTATAAATTATAGTTATTATATATAACCGTGTACGTAGAAAAAAATATATAGTTATTATAACTACATATATAATTATCATATCTCATAATCGTAAGTGTTTACTATTTTAATTTTTATAATTAATATTTTTAAGAACACTTGTCAACACCTCATCATGCCAAGTGTCAAATTCTTTCTTGCAAACTTCTTTGTCTTTAATATAATATATATATATATATATATATATATATATATATATATATATATACACGTGAGTGACCTAAGTGGATTCTGAGATTGACTACTTAAAAAAATTGGTTTATTAATAATGATTTGTCACCCTTCAGCATCAATTATAAGAAAAAAATTACTTATTAAAAGAAGAAATTAGGAGAAAAAGTTTTACAAATCTAATGCAAAAATAAGACGTCTCATTTTGTACTAATATATTGGAAATCAACACCAATGACCACTATTATATTTTTTAGAAGGCTCGAATTCTATGGGCCCAAATATTAGAAAAGAAAGGTCTGTTTGAGCACAAGGGCCTCATTTGGGCCATTTTAATGAGCATCATTCGCATATTTGACCCACCTGAACAAAACCTTCTTACGGTCGCTCCATAATTTATAATAATAATTATTATGTGGTTACTTCATTGTAGCATTAAATTCTTGAACAACTCTTATCTATTTTATTTGTCAACATAAAGTATTATGGGTCAATAATATAATATATGGACTTAATATAAAATTAAAATATTGATATGTTGGAACTTAAGCGTTATGCTTAGTCAATTATATTTCTGTGAAACAAATTTTGAACATTTAATATCATCAATTTGCCGTAATGAAAAATTTTAGTTTAAAATAAATGCATTTATGTACCTAACTTCTGAAGAAAGTTGTCTATATTAGCATTTGATTTAGATTAGGATATCAATATGAAAATTGTAGATGACTCAATTAACTTTTCAGAGAACAAGAATCACTTCATATGCACAATTATACAAAAAAATATAAGATTATTTCATCAAATCATCCCTAAATTATCATGATTTTCTAGATATAACCCTAAACTACGAACTTCATTTTTTTTAGTCCTTAAATTATCTTGATTTTTTTTTCAATTTAATTCTTCCATCCAATTTCGTCAACTCCTCGATTATATTTGATTTTTCGTATTTATTAAAAGTCCATTATACCCCTCCTTAAGTATTAGTCTATTTTTGCTTAAAATAATACAATAATAGATATAAATAATAATAATAATAAAAAGAAAAAGGCAATGGGATGACGTCGTCCCTCTGCGATCGTCGGACCCTGCTCCGTGTCGTCGGAGCAAAAGGTAGGAGAGGGGGCGAGGAGAAAAGGGACTGACTCCCTGAGCGAGCTCGCGCGCCGGTCAGCTTGCTCAGGGGGGCACCGGCGCCCCCCATTTTCTTCCTTGCCGTGCCGCGAAAAAGGGCACCCCGTCCTTCGGCGCCATTGCCGCCTCCTCCTCCCGCATGAAACCTGGCACCCCTTCCTCTTCCTCCGCCTCCGCTGCCGCCAAACGATGACTGACCCTCGAGAAAGCGTCGCCTTTGGGGACGACGACACCGGCGGCGGCGGCCGCGGCCGCGGCGTGACCGTTCCCTCTAGAGTCGCTCGGTGGAGGGACATCCATGGATAACCCGAATATGGGGCCTTTCCTGTTGAAGCTAGCGCAGGACGCGATAGTTTCCAACGAGGGGCCGATCCGAGCGCTGGAGTACGCGACGCGAGCATCCAGACCATTCGAGGGGTTTGGCAAGGAGCGGAGCCTGGAGCTAGCCATGAGCTTGCACGTGGTCATGGCGATCTGCTCCAGTCCGGGGCGGCACGAGGAGACCGTGGCTGCTCTGGGGCACATTGGGCCGTGGTGGAGGTGTTGCGAGAGCCGGAGGCGGGAGAGATGGAAGGGGATTCTGCGGCTGCCGCATAATGGTCTCCGGAGCAGGCACTGGCATCTTTTCTCCGGGTACATGCAATCGGAGCAGGGCCCACATCATCCTCCTCGATGATGAGCTTAGCGAAGTGGTCTTTGTCGTGGGCGAGGGAGGCCAGGGCGCTCGCAGAGTTGGAGCGGGCGTCTGACGAGTCGGTGTGGAGGCAGAGTCGGAGCGGGCGTTTGGCGACCCCGATGTGGAGGTGCTCCTTATCTTTTTTTATTTTTATATTTATTATGTATTATTTTAAAGGTTAGAGGGGTAATTTAAACTTTTCATAAATAGAAAAAAAATTAAAATTAACCAGAAACATGACAGAATTTGACGGACAGATCAAATTGAAAAAATTATAATAATTTAATGACTAAAAAAATAAAGTTCATAGTTTATGGTTAGATTCGAAAAAACGTGATAGTTTAGGGGTGGTTTGAGGAAATAACCCTTTTATGCATAAAAAAAGTTCTCAAATAGAAGTTTACGAACTTGCATGTGATTATAATAGACATATTATATTGTAAACAAACGTGACTATGTTATAAGTTGATGGGTATAATAATTAGTCTAAATTTATCATTTACTCACCATTTATTTATAATGAGTATATTCAATTTGGCAATTCATAATTACGTAATTGATAGTATATATTAATATCTGAATTAATTAAAAATAATATGATTATTTTTATATTGAACACGTGACATTTTTCCACGTGTCAAATACTTGAATTGTGTGAATGTGAACTCATAATGCAATACACGAATGTACAAAGAAAGCTAAAAAAAGGAGAAACAAAATCTATACTATTAAAATAATTTTATTTACATCAATTCACTATTTGGAAAATAAGTTCATGAAAAATAGCAAGTGAAGAATTAGTTGCTATACATTATATCTGATAAATGTGCCATTAAATGTGAACTTACCTCTCTGATCTTTATCAAAATACTTAAACTTTTATAATTCTAATCGTTTTATCATGTGAACAATTTAATGAATCACGAAAAACAAACATCTCATATGCTAAACTGAACAATTAATAATTAAATATATTAATAAATAGATTAGTTCATGAATTTGTCGAGAGACATTAAAGCTGAAGTTGGTCTCTCTTGAATAAGTAATTAATAAATGTAAAATGGCAAGAAAGAAAGAAAAGTTTGTATAAAGACAAATTAAGTTTTTTTTGTTGTGAGTAATTTAGTACAAAAACATATTATAAGAAATAAAATAACATGAAGAGGGTAAAACATACCTTTGAATGATGTTATAAGATCATTTTGATGGAGATCAATACTGCAACTTGCCATATTTCCTACAACAAATAAAGAAAATGTTGTTAGTGCAAAAGGTAATTACAATATATAAATATATATGTTTTTTCCATATCAAAAGTAAAAATAAATAACTTAATATATTTCAAGTAATTCATCTCGTAGCTCAAATAAAAAAAATCTCTTGATTAGAACATCCACATATGTATACTTTTATTTTGTAAAAATGTTTGCTCCCTTGAGATTCCAATTCTTTTAAAGCAAATGGGATTTGAAAGACATCATGGCCGAGTTGAATGGGACAATTAATTGGTGTGTGGGTGGTTACATAAATCCTTTATATGTTTATTTTCAATAACGGTGATTGCTTAACACTTGTAATAAATGAACGTTTTTCCAATGCTTATAGTTAAGATAATTTAATAACTTCATAATTAATTTCTAACTAGTGTGGAGTCAGCACAATGTGCAGATGGTGTAAAAAGTTATGTCTCATCTTTAGTTATAATTTTATATTTTTGTTTAACTAAATAATAGTTTAGTTATATATATTAACTTAGAAAATAACTAATTTTTTCTTATATGTATTAACTATAATTTAAATTATCTCCTTCATTTGTGTCTATTTTGTTCAAAAGTAACACATAGAATAAAGTCTTCTATAATAAATAATCAAATGCAAAATGTAGAGTCACTCAAAATGATAATCTTTACTATCTCATACCATTTTTTTTATCAAATTAAATATTTATCTTCTATTGGGGATTATTATAATAATTATTAAGCTGATCCTAGGATGTGAGTGAAATAATTATAACACAAAGTCATAAATAAGTGTATAATCTTAATTTTTAAAATAGATAAAATACATGATCAATATTTATTAACTTAATTTTAACATGTATATTTATTAGTTTAATAAAAGAAATAATAATAATGACATATTCAAATTTGTGACAAATAAATTTAGGGTGTCTCCATTATCACTTCAAATTTGTGGTAAAAATGTGTAGCATTAATAAAAGGTTGTGACATTAGTGCTTTTGGAGTGACAATAGAACCACCCTAAATCGATAGGACCTTAAATTATAAAGTAGTAGATTGAAATTTTATACATGATAGATAGTGAAAAATAACCTGATAAAAAAGTTATTTTATTTTAGAAAATATAGACTATATTTTGATATTTCTAGAATATGAAAGAGTACTATTTAAAAATAAAAATATAAAGAATATTTAATTTTTAAGAATGGAAGTAATTTATAATGTAAAACTTATAAATTAATACAAATAATTTTGTATCACTTTGACATTAATGGAACATCACTTTAAAATATTTTAGTTGACATGACTGAACTCCTATATAAGAATAGCTAAAATCTGATTGTATTTCCTTTTCTTAACTTAAAAATAAAATATTACTTTGTTGTTTAAATTACTATATAAGTTTCTAGTTAGCACATAAATAAAATTTTAATTCATTATGACACATGACAACTTCTGCCTTCACCAAATATTAGTCCATCCTTAGTTACTATATTGACTTTAATAGGGTGTACATATATTTTAGTTTAGATGTTCTTTATTTAAGATATATACCTATTTTTAAATACAGGACTTTATTTAAGAATTTCATTTTATCATTGTTGTTTTAAGCTACTACTTTTTTATAAGCAATGCCAACTTTGCCAAAATATTATTTGAACTTTTCTTAACTTTTTTTGCGACATCACAATTTTGTTTATTATTATATTTGTTTGAAAATATATTTTCTCTAATTTTACGTTTGGATGATATCTTATCTAAGTAACGATGTTATTTATACATCTTTACTTTCTATACCTAATTTAATATCTTCGTTTAATGATACGTAAATGCTATATTTTCTCATTATAATATGATATATATATGTATTTTCAGTAGTCTCAAATTGTAGTTATTAATTAAAAATAATATTAGTTTTTTTATTGCATTCCAACCATTAGGAGACATTCGCCATATTTTAGTTATATTATCTATAAGTATCAATTATAGGTAGATAGTTTATTTATATTATATTTGATGATAGATGCAGTTCTAAGAGTTTGCCATGTATCATTTTCTACATGTTTAATACTTTTAATTTAATATAAATGATAGACTATATATATATATATATATATATATATATATATAACATGTGTCAGCATCTCAATGCGCCAAAATATATTATTATATAATATAATCCAATTGTTAATTTATTTTAAAAGTGATGTAATTATTTTGACAATTTAAAGTAAGTATTTTTCTTTATATTTTTTTCGGTAGCGTAAAACTCTAATGAAACAATATTACGTATATTGAGTCGTTATGATATAAATGTTATCCAATATTTCAATAAACATGTATAATTGTATATTAATGAAATCTTGTGACAAACACTCATAATTATTCTTTAGATTTTATCTATGTTAATTAGTCGACACACGGTGATTCATCTATTTGCCAAATGCTCCGATGATTATTTTACTATTATAATGATAGAAATTAATTTATTAGTTAACTGATATTACTCAGAGAGAGTCTGAGAAAAGGAATGAGGATATCAATGAGTTGAAGTTAGTCGAAATCCTCAATATTTATAATGCGAGGAATGGAGATGGTTTTCACTAAATGGTCAGTTATACTTATAACTACAAATGTTCAAGTTTTCTATTAGTAATTAAATAAATTTGCATCGAAAGTAATTATGAAATAATCGACAGCTTTTCATTCTCAAGGTAGCTATTTTTTCATATATTTATGATTTATCTAATAAATAATTTTATAGAATAACAATTCTTCTTGAATCAAACACTTTAGTTTTTAATCATGATTACTATTGTTATTATCATTTATTTTATCATTCAGTCACAATAAAAGGTTTAATAGTCATTCTCATAATTTTTGTTTTGAATATCAAGTACATGTGATCATATGTGGTCATTAAATCGGAAGATGGTCATAAAGAAATATGATTATGTTAAAAAAATAAGAATCTACATATAATTGTGAGGGCAAAAATACTTATTCATTTCAACAAATTAAGGCCATATTGTTGAAATCAAGTGCTAAAATTCCAGGATCACACACATATCTTGATTAATAATATTTCATTGTGTCTGAGATTTATTAACATAACTAATCTTTGAAGTAATAATGTGTTTACACAAAACTAAAAATAAAGGGAGGGAAGTGAAAAAAAAATACTTATTTTCCATGAAAGAAACATATTACCTAAAACATTTAAGAATGCATTTATTGTTGAAAAATTAAATAACAAACAAATCTTACCACTATAGAATCTATAACACTAATTAGTATAATATAATCTTAACGAATACATCATTAGAATCTCAACTAACTCTTGATCTAGCATTTGTTAACATCATGAAAGTAAAACAATCTAATAATTTCAATCTCAAAAGGAAAAAAATACCCGGTCAAAAGTTGTTTGTGAACCAAATAGCAATTCAGCATAATAAAGAAGACGCATATAAAAGACGTCACTGTTGGAATGTGCTCCCCTTTGGTAGGTATTTATAGAATGATGATCTTAATCTACATACTATGAAGGCAGTCGTTAAGGGTTCATAACCACTCTTATATATATATATATTTATATTTTTATATATATATATGTTAACCGCTACATAAATCAAAATAATTTTACTCATATTTAACTTTTTTATCTTTACATTCATCGTCTAGGATAGTTGTATTTAAATACTTATATAATAATAATAATATAGCATAGTTTTAGAAAATAGTATATGAACTTAACACGTTGCTGATTAGCAGCAAATTATTTGTATTGCATTCCAACCATTCACAGACATGCACCATATTTTTTAGTTATATTAAGTATAGGTAGATAGTATATTTATATTATATTTTTGCAGTTCTAAGAGTTTGCCATGTGTCATTTTCTACATGCTTAATACTTTTAATTTAAATATCATATTATTTTTGCCATATGTCAATCTCTCCTTCAAAGCACTCTCTCTTTAATATAATATATATTTATAAATTAATATACTATGAGTATGTGAATTAGTATTATAATAATTAATTATAACATGTTAATTAGAGGACATGTGGCACTCCATGTATATGTCATATGTCAATCTCTCCTTCAAAGCACTCTCTCTTTAATATAATATAGATTCTCACAAGCACGATGGACACGTAATGGGTGTATATTTATTTTGATATATTATAAACTAATTATTACCTTTAATTTGATATAATTAGAAAACATGCTCATAATGGATGTATATTTATTTTGATTTTAAATACTATAATTATTTAGTTATTGACTATTAGATGTTGGCCGGTTGGTTCCATGTATGGTTAATTAATAAATGCTACTTACTATAAGCTTAAGGACTCATGACAATATATTATAATGTTAAATGTCGTATTCTCATGAAAAGTACTTTATAGATAGACAAATAAGTATTAAAAATAAGATCTTACTATGGCATATTTAAAATATGTATTATCAATCATTATTATTTCTTTAATATTTTTTATAAAAAATATTATTATAATTATTATTTCATACCACCAATAATTTTAATTCATTGATAACAAAAAATATTTATGTGTAACGGTTAAGGCGTCCACTACTCCAATTAAATTATGTCTGATTATATTTATCATTAAACATCTTCTTTAATTATCTGCAAGTTCTTATGTTAACTACTAAATGTTTTTTTTATAATATTATAATATTTTCCTATTTTATTGTGATAGTCTATCTATAACAATAAAAAATAAAAAATAACTTCAATATTTTATAATTGCATGAAGTATTAGTATATTAAAATTTTAATTAGTTATAATATGCTTAAGACGCGTATTCAACTGCTTACAATTTTTATCAATATGTTATGTATAACTTTTAAACCAAAACTTATATTGATTCGGTTACTATAACTATTTAGTTGGCTATTAAAATGAACCACCTCATTTTGTTTAGAAGTTTTCTAATTATTATAATCTATATCTATATAATATTAAAAGGAGAGTACTTTGCATAAGAGTGGCATTTGGCATTGTAATATGTTGCCATGTGTCCATAGAGTTTTTTATGTATAAGAATTAAAATAGCCAACATCTAATAACAATAATTATATATCTTTACTATTTATACAGTTATATTTTTTAGGACTATTTATACAGTTACATATAATAATAATTATTAATCATATATTATTAAAAGAAAAATACTTTAAAAGAAGAATACTAAGAATACTAAATCATTATCATTATCATTATCATTACATATAATAATTAATAATAATCATATATTATACAGGTATATCATTATCATAATCTATAATCATATAACAATTATAAAAAATAATTGTTTTTAATACTTTTACTATTACTATTTCGGAATTTACATTTTGGTGTGGAGAACTATAATAAATAATTTCTAATAGAAAATAAGTTATTTATTTTATTTTTAGTAATATTATTTTTAAAGATATATGTTATGAATCATATGGGCAATATGGTTTTAATTACTTTTGAGGTAAACATAAGGTTTTTTTTAAAGAATAGAAATCTATATTGTCTATATTATTATATTAAAATGAGAATAGTAAGATGGAGAAGTTGACACTTGAAATTAATATATGTTTATAATTAGAAATTTAAAAGTATTTATAATTATATAATTTCATTATCCATATAATTCAATAACTATTATATCTACACGGTTATGTAGTAATTATAGTTTATAATAGCATCATAAAAGATAAATTATTCATAAATCTTTATATAATATAATAATCAATTATAACTAATTATCTATAATAATCAATTTTCTAAGATTATCTTTAATACTCTTTGCACAATCTATCATAATTTAAGAGGTTTGTAAGGAGAGAATGCCATTTGGAAAAAGCATGAAACGAGTGTCTTTAAAATTAATGATTATATATAATCACTTAATATTTGAGGATTATTTCTCAAATCAGATAAAAATATACAGTAAAATTTAAATTAACAAATACATTTAAATAATTTAAAATACTTCAATTTAATAATCACCTAATAATTAATTGTAAATTACAAACAAAATTATTTCAAATAGTTAAGATAATAAGATAAATATTTTTCTAATTACATTAGCCAAAGAATAAATATCTACCAATTCAACTCATAAAATAATTTGGAATGCAAATTTAATTGTTAATATAGAATTTTAACACTTTCATATAGTTATAACTGACCAGTTAGTGGTAAGATATATTGAAATAATTATTATATATTTAGGCTAAATACTCTTTCTAAAATTTCATCAATATTTGGTTGCTTTGATTAGTAACCGTCTAAGTTTGACACCATATAAATAGTGAGGAGGAAACGAACCTTACTTCATGCCAATCACACACTCTCTCTCTCTATTAGTTACCTCACTTCATGCCAATTATCTATCTCTCTCTCTATTATTTTTATTGCAATTAGTTTTCTTTTCCCTAGAGTTATGCAGAATAATATATTAATGAAGGTTAGCTTGCTCTTTAATTTTTACGAAGTTTTAATGTTGCCATGATCTTCAAGTAATATTACATTATATAATAATTTCATAATTTTATTTTTATTCTGCAAATATATTGATTCATTTATCCTAGATGACTAAGAAAAGAGAGTGACTTTTGTGTCACAAAGAAGACATAGTCCAATGTCAAACATATACATATTTAGATTTGTTTACATTTTTTTACCTGCCTCTTTTATGTTGAAAATTAATACTCTCTCTCTCTTATTTTTATTGCAATTAGTTTTCTTTTCCTCTTAAGTTATGCAGAATAATATATTAATGAATATTAGCTTGCTCTTTAATTTTTCGCGAAATTTTACTATTGTCGTGATCTTCAAGTAATATTACATTATATAATAATTTAATAATTTTATTTTTATTTTGCAAATATATTGATTCATTTATCCTAGACTAAGAAAAGAGAGTTGACTTTTGTTTCACAAAGAAGACATAGTCCAATGCCATACATATACAAATTTAGATATGTTTACATTTGTTTTACCTACATCTTTTATGTTGAAAATTAATACTCTCTCTCTCTCTCTCTTATTTTTATTGCAATTAGTTTTCTTTTCCTCTTAAGTTATGCAGAATAATATATTAATGAAGGTTAGCTTGCTCTTTATTTTTTCGCGAAAATTTAATGTTGCCATTATCTTCAAGTAATATTACATTATATAATAATTTCATAATTTTATTTTTATTCTAAAAATATATTGATTCATTTATCCTAGATGACTAAGAAAAGAGAGTGACTTTTGTGTCACAAAGAAGACATAGTCCAATGTCAAATATATACATATTTAGATTTGTTTACAATTCTTTTACCTACCTTTTTTATGTTGATAATTAATATACCGTCGAATTTATTATTTATGAAATCATTTACTTTTATATGGTATTAAGATGACTTTTATCTAACCATTACATGACAAATGCACCAAGAAAATATTAATATATCATAACTTTTTTTGCCAAGTGTCCTTAATAATTTATACTTAATTGAAAATTAATTTATATCTGCATACTGTTCACAAACTTATTTATGAAAATTAATTTATATCTGCATATCAATTCACTAATATGTATAATATATGTTAAAAAAAATTTATTTTCTTTCAAAAAATTGAAGGACACATGGCAACATATTATGATACCAAGTGTCATTCTCTCATTCAAAGTACTCTCTCTTTAATATAATATAGATAATATTTATATTAACTTGGTACAATATATTTAATAAATAGATATCAGATTATCCAAATGATGCCATTTTTAAAACAAAAAAATTAGAAATCACCTTACTTATATAATTATATAATTTGGGCCATGGAGATCTTACCATGTTATAAAGTTAGTTAGCTCCATAATAATTTTTAATGATAAATATTTTAATTATCATGCTTCCAGATAATTATAAGTATTAGTAGTTAACATGGTATAACTAATTCGAAATTATTATATCATAATTTTTATTGGACAATATATAACTCAATTAGCTACTTCATGATAGTTATCTTATTTAGAATTTAATGCCATCTTAATCTCTTCAATGTTCATAATTTTCTCTACTTAGATACCGCCCACCTCCCTCTCTTTCCCCTCTCCCTCCTCCTTCTCCTCCTCAAGGTTGTAGAACATGGGTTGATGAGCAGCATATATAACAATAATTAAAGAACATTCATATTCAGTTAAATATCTATATATAATATGCAATGAGAAGAAATTAATAGATGACTAAATTAACATAAATAAAAAATAATAAATTTAATTTAAAATTAATAGACGACTAAAGTGAATATGTTTAATTTTTAATACATTATATCATTAAAAAATACTTTTGAACCATAATCGAAAATAGCCATACTTTTAAAAAATACTAAATTAGAAGAAATAGATCTTAAAAGGATAATTTCCTATGTGGATTGTAGACATATATAACTATTAAATTTTATGGAAACAAAAAGCTATGTGTATAATCATTGAAAATTTATTTACATAGAATAACCATAGTAATGAGGTTAATAGGCATAAACAATATTAATTAATAAAAATAATATATTTAATAATAAATATTTCATTAAAGATGAATTATGTTGTGAACAAAATGTTTTAACAAAATATATCAAAAAGTCATTTATCTCTATAATAATTTTGAATGCAATAATTTAATTGTAATAGTGTGGCATTCTCCTACGCGAAGGTAAAATCGCTTAAAAGTGTAGGTATATATATTTTAAATAGAAAAATATGTTAGTGTAATACTAATATATTTTATTATCTTATATCTATATATTATGTTAAAGATGCCATAGTAAAGAGAGAATGGTTCTTGGCAAAATAGTATTTTACTTTTAGTAATCTAAAAATCTTGGTAATATGTTACTTTTAACTTAATTAGGATACTTATAATAAGCTTTTATCTATTCTTGATATATATGAGATTGTTTATACCATGTAAAATATTTTAAGGATAATGTTATGCTAATAAATTATTATTTTTTAGATATCTGAAATGAAATCACAAATTTTCAAGATAAAATTTGCTACTAAATTAATAAATATAATATAATATATACATATAAATGTAAATATTTAGATAATGAAGAATATTGAAATCATTATTTTTAGCTAATAACTACTGGAAAAGATAATTAATAATCATATTTTACATTCTACAAAATAATTCATTCTAAATTATATGAGAATTGGATTCCTTTTGTTTTGTTTTAGAATATTATCATTACTATCGCGTTTTATATTTATTACAAATAAAGTTTTATTTGTCAATAAGAAATATCATATTTATTTTTAGGATTTCTTATATTGTTTTTTATTTTTTAAATATTAAGAGCGTACAAGTGTGGAAAATTTTGTGCTATATTATTTGTTTTCTTTAGTGTTGAATTTATGTCATTTTTTTATAATTCTTTCGACTATTATATGATTATTAATAAAAAATGACATAGAGCGCTATTTAAAATTATCTTAGCATATAACATATATTTCATGCAAACTCTTATATCATGAGAGTAATGCATATATTTCTAATATGTTTCGTTTATAAAATTATCACGTGACAAGTTATTTTTGGTGTGGACATGATCTTTTTTTAATAATTGAATTATATAATATCAAAACATAACACATTTTTTAAAAGTTAATATTTTACATTAATGATGTTATATTTCATTAATAAAATTATTTATTAAAAACAAGCATGTAGATGTATTTATGTGATGACTTTTATTTTTAATAAATAAAAGTGAAACTTTTTTAACTTAGTGGCAAAGAAATTAAGAATTCAAATGATGGATGTGTTTTGAATATTACTTTGATAATTGTGGTCTCATAATTCAACATGAATAATAGTTGAAATCTATTCCTACATCAATATCCAAATGTTTTATTGGACAATTCTTTTCTATACATACAAAATTGCATGTTTTCCATTATTAAAAACATAATTGCATGCATGACTTCAAAATTCAAGCAATGGACAATTTTAGAAGATATATTTTGTGTATATGTAGAACAATCTATGATGTATTAAACACAAAATAATATAAATGGATTTATTAAAAAAATGATAATTCAACATTTGTATGAATCTATTGTCAAGTATAGAACATGTATTTTAAATTTAACATGTTCCTAGATAATTAAAATAGTGATTGAAACAAACATAATATATATGTATAATGAAATTCATATAAATATAAAATCGATTAATAAATTAATATCTCAAACTTAAATGAGAATATTATTTCCTAAAAAAGAGAAAAAATAAATGGGATACACAAAGAATTAGATGACTAACAAATTGTTTCTCTATTTTATAATTTTTTTTATTTTTAATTGATATTAAAATATATCAAACTAATTTTTACTTATTTTATAAACATACAATTCATCTAATTTCACATTAACCACGCATGGCGCGGGCCATCACGCTAGTTAATTATTAAAAGCAGATACTAAAATTAGTTTTTGAAATGGCCACGTCAAAATAATTAGATTGATATTTTTTTATTTCTTAAATATATGTGGCAATCCAAATTTTATTGTCTAGTATTAGTTTAAACAAATTATATTTCTAATTCTTGAAATTTATTGCATTTTTTTGTGACTTTGAATCTTTTCTAAGTGAAAATAACATATTGAATTTTTACTTTGGAAATTAATTATAAGACTATTATAATTTTAGTATAATTTATAAGCATGGATTTTTAATTATTAAAATATTTTGGCTAGACTATATATTTTTATAATGTTTTAATAAATGTTTTTTAGCTTAATAATAATTATCTATGTTAAAATATTTCATTAAAATTTTGAGAGTGTGCCATGAGACTATTTTCAATACATATAAATGGGTTTAATGGGGGTGCTCCCAATTATCTGAACCGTCTTATGGGATCAGATGGTCCAGATTTCTCGAGGCGACGAAATTGATGTCGAGGAGAGGGAGAGGGTGGCGGAGGCTAAGGAAGGCAGGGGGAGGCGCCCGCAGCGGAGTTGGGTCCGACGACGGCATGGCGGGGGGTTGGTCTAACGATGGCTGGGGAGGCGGGAGCTGTAGGTGTCACATCGAAGGAAGAGACGCAGGCGGAGGCCATGGCGATGAGTGCAGCTCACGAAAAAGGTGGCAGCGAGGAGCAGAACACGACACCGAGGTTTTGCTCAGGCGGCGACCTACGAAGGCGGCGGCAAGGTCCTGCTCGGTCTGCGAAGGCGAGGTCTTGCTTGGGCAATGGCGACTCGCGAAGATGGCGGCGAGGTCTTACTCGGGCGGCGGCGACTCGCGAAGACGACGACGAGATCTTGCTCGGGTGGTGGCGACTCGTGAAGACGGCGACGACGTGCGGAACCAATTCCCCCCTCCCACCCTCTCAGCTCTCTCTCATGAAGCGGATTCGAAGATGGACAGTGGCTGAGCGAGCGGGGGCAGCGGTTGGATGGGGGGCATCCTCTGCAGTGACAGAGAGTTCGCCAGACCCAACTCCAGTGCGGCTGCCTCTCCTCTATCCAGAATTAGCCTCACAAAATTTGGACCGTCCGATCCCCATCGGACAGTCCACATAATTGGGAGAATGACTCTAATTATCATTTGAAATAGTAATTTAAGATTAACTTGTGATATGTTTATTAAAACACAATTAATTCAAAAAATCATAACAAATATTCATCACTTGGACACTTGTCAATAGATGATTATGCCAAATGTCACGTTCTCATGCAAAGTACTCTCTTTAATATAATATAAATATAGATGTGGACTTCTCTCTCTCGTGGACCATTTGCGAGAAGGAATAATAAACTATGATACAAATATCGAAAGATCAGAATTATATGCACTGAACTTTAACTGAATATTTAACTATGATCTTATTATAGTCGGTTGAGGCATCGGTCGACCGATCAAACATACTGATCGACTAGTCAATGCATAGATTGTCAAGCTCAATATCGAGACTACATCGGTCGACGGTTTGATCATCACACCGTCAACCGATCAACTCAACATCTAAAATCCAAAATGATAAGACTATACCGATCGACACATCGATCGATAAATCGGTGGACCGATCTGCTGCTGTCAATTAAAGAAATCGTGCAATGGTCACAAAGATCGGTCGACCGATCTATTAATGCGGTCGATGGCTAGTTTTGGCCAAATCACAGTGCAATGATCATATCATCCGAAGATGCCTATAAAAGAAGACACTCAGAAATCAAAAAGCATTCAAGGGAAACTTCAAGAATGAAAGAAAAATCATTTTTTTGAAGACATTGTTTTATCTTATCTATTTTCTCTCTTCTCTTCTTATGAGCGGTGTATTGTAAAAGAGAGAAACATCTTCTTAAAAAATTGAGTGAGCTCCTGCATAGAAGATGTTCCACATATTACCTCTTGAGCTAGAGAAAAGATAAATTTCCTAGGATGAGAGGTACGTCTTATCTCTCGAAGTGCGAAAAATGTGGTTTGATGTAAAACGAAGGAAGAGTTTAGTGGAATCTTCGATGGTCTCGAGATCGAAAAGTCGAAGCGGGGACGTAGGCGAAGGTGTAACCGAACCTTATCAACAACCACAGTATTCTTTCTGTTTGATTTCTCTCTCCCTCCCCTTCTCATATTATTATGCATGTGATATGATTTGATTTGTATTGATTAAATTTTAACGAATCGATTTCAAATTTTCGCTACGTATTTTGTGAAATCGATATTTTCAATTTGAATGCCAATTCACCCTCTCTTTGTGCCTTGAGATCCTACATATCTCTCTCTCTATATATATATATATATATATCATAACAACAAAATGATTAAGCTTGACTGATTACTTTGTTATTAGTTGATTATGCATCCTCAATCATAACAAACTATGACACATAATAATAAATTAACAAACTATTATTAATAATAAGAGAATGATGAAGTTTGGTTAATTATTTTGTTATTAATTGATTACATATCATGAACTATCCAATAATAATAAAATGATTACAAATCAAATGATTGATATAATTAAGTCTTCTACATCCTTAATAGAATAACAACTTAATAATAAAAAAAGAACTATATATAACTAAAAATTATTAGTAAAAATAACATATGATTATAAATGTTATTAACACTGAAATATATTGTTTATTTCATATATTATTGGTTTAAAACATTTAGTAATTGAATAATTTGTTTGAAGTATATATATATATATAATATAATATATATACACATATAGAGATAAAAATATATTACATGTAGATACATATTATCATAATAATATATTTAAAAGTTTGATGATACTTATATTAATCATCAATCAATATTGTCATTAGAATATGGAATGCATGTCTTTGACTCAAACTTAAAATTATAAGATAATATTTGCTTTCAAAGAGGACATCACGTATGCAAAATGAAAACCGAAAGCCCCTTATAACATTTAATATTTTTTACGAGAGGAAGATAATTTGAATATAACTATTTTTCTTTATAATATTTAATATTTTTAACATACAAAAAATTATATATAAGTATTTTTTTTCATGCACAAACCTATATTTGTCAGTCTGCACATATTCTTTGCCTCAAAATAATGCATTGAGTATGAAAATGAAAATTGAAAGATCCTCTACTTATAGTTATAAATATAGAATTTAAGAGTATAAATAAACAAATTATATATTTTTAACAACTAACTTTTGATACCCATGAATACATAATTAAAATATTATCGTTTTATATATTTAATTTATAAGAGCTCAACACGTGTCACTTTCGACCTATGCTTTTATTTATACTAGTATGATGATTTGCGCGATGCGTGGAGAACACAAAAACTTATATATATATATAATTTGATTATAAAATAAGAAATTTTATTTTGATATAAATTTTATAGATTCTCTAATCATTTTCTCACCTTAGAAACTTATATATGTAAATATGTTATAATAAATTAAATTTATTTGATTTTTTTAAAATCTATTACATTCTATTTCATTTTTAATTATTTTTCACTCTATCTTTGCCCCATTTAACCTTGTTACTTTGTTAACATCTATTACTTAAATGTTTTATTTTATTTATATTAATTTACATATGACAATATAGAAACACCATGACTTCTTCTTTCAAACTATATATTTTTCTAATTTTAATATAATATAGATATAAATAGCAATTGATATATATTTTTTTTAACAACATCATATCTTAGAATTAAGTAAATACTATTTATTTTAATATTTTTAACAATGTCTATTATTTTGCTTTTTTTTATTTTATCTATTTCATTTTCTAGGTGACATTGTAAAAATGTCATATTTGATATGCTATATGTATTTAAAGATATATAACCTAAATATATTAAATTATTATATAGACTCTTAAAATTATTTAAATATTTTAAGCCATATATGTGACTTAATGAAATAGTGCCATATGTCAACTTCTACCTTTGCATTTAATTATATATTCATAATATATATAGAGAGATAGATTGATGATGAAACGACAAAGATGATAATGATATAAAAATTCTTTTATCATTTATATATTTTTATAATTTGTAGTTAATTATATTTTGTTGATTATTTTTAGAAGATGTCCACCACAATGCATTCACTTCTTAGTTAAGTATACTTTATAATGATTTATCTTAAAATATATACTTAATAATTATAACTTTCTTCCAATAATCTATATAAACAATTATATTTTTTCATTCTTAAAAATTAATTAATATTATTTTTTTATCATACATGATCTAACTTTAAAAAAATCAATTATCTATATCATATTACATGACTTCATGATAGGGTTACATTCAACTTTTTATTCTCTTTAAGGTATGTGTATATATGCATGTTATGTATGTAGTAGATATAAATAATGATTGTAATTGAATAATTTGTTTGAAGTATATATATATATATATATAATATAATATATATACACATATAGAGATAAAAATATATTACATGTAGATACATATTATCATAATAATATATTTAAAAGTTTGATGATACTTATATTAATCATCAATCAATATTGTCATTAGAATATGGAATGCATGTCTTTGACTCAAACTTAAAATTATAAGATAATATTTGCTTTCAAAGAGGACATCACGTATGCAAAATGAAAACCGAAAGCCCCTTATAACATTTAATATTTTTTACGAGAGGAAGATAATTTGAATATAACTATTTTTCTTTATAATATTTAATATTTTTAACATACAAAAAATTATATATAAGTATTTTTTTTCATGCACAAATCTATATTTGTCAGTCTGCACATATTCTTTGCCTCAAAATAATGCATTGAGTATGAAAATGAAAATTGAAAGATCCTCTACTTATAGTTATAAATATAGAATTTAAGAGTATAAATAAACAAATTATATATTTTTAACAACTAACTTTTGATACCCATGAATACATAATTAAAATATTATCGTTTTATATATTTAATTTATAAGAGCTCAACACGTGTCACTTTCGACCTATGCTTTTATTTATACTAGTATGATGATTCGCGCGATGCGTGGAGAACACAAAAACTTATATATATATATATAATTTGATTATAAAATAAGAAATTTTATTTTGATATAAATTTTATAGATTCTCTAATCATTTTCTCACCTTAGAAACTTATATATGTAAATATGTTATAATAAATTAAATTTATTTGATTTTTTTAAAATCTATTACATTCTATTTCATTTTTAATTATTTTTCACTCTATCTTTGCCCCATTTAACCTTGTTACTTTGTTAGCATCTATTACTTAAATGTTTTATTTTATTTATATTAATTTACATATGACAATATAGAAACACCATGACTTCTTCTTTCAAACTATATATTTTTCTAATTTTAATATAATATAGATATAAATAGCAATTGATATATATTTTTTTTAACAACATCATATCTTAGAATTAAGTAAATACTATTTATTTTAATATTTTTAACAATGTCTATTATTTTGCTTTTTTTATTTTATCTATTTCATTTTCTAGGTGACATTGTAAAAATGTCATATTTGATATGCTATATGTATTTAAAGATATATAACCTAAATATATTAAATTATTATATAGACTCTTAAAATTATTTAAATATTTTAAGCCATATATGTGACTTAATGAAATAGTGCCATATGTCAACTTCTACCTTTGCATTTAATTATATATTCATAATATATATAGAGAGATAGATTGATAATGAAACGACAAAGATGATAATGATATAAAAATTCTTTTATTATTTATATATTTTTATAATTTGTAGTTAATTATATTTTGTTGATTATTTTTAGAAGATGTCCACCACAATGCATTCACTTCTTAGTTAAGTATATTTTATAATGATTTATCTTAAAATATATACTTAATAATTATAACTTTCTTCCAATAATCTATATAAACAATTATATTTTTTCATTCTTAAAAATTAATTAATATTATTTTTTTATCATACATGATCTAACTTTAAAAAAATCAATTATCTATATCATATTACATGACTTCATGATAGGGTTACATTCAACTTTTTATTCTCTTTAAGGTATGTGTATATATGCATGTTATGTATGTAGTAGATATAAATAATGATTGAAGCTAAATATTTTATCTAATATAATTAAAAGTGTATATTTGGTGTTGACAATATTTATTTTAATAAAAAATATAAGTCATATATATATTTAATATTATTATTTGAGTACAAATGAAAATTTTTTAAGTTGATCATAAGTTAATTTCATACAAATCCTCACCTTGGTTATACTTTTTTTTATCATATTTTACTTTTTAGTGTTTGATAATATTTACATGATGAACTAAAAGAATATATGATATATTTACATAAATTAATATTTAGTTTATTCATATTGTCATTATATATATACATAATATAGTATTTAAAAGTAATTTTAAAAATATTATTTTGTGTCTGTCAATAATATTTATCCCTTCCCCTCTCAAATATAAGTGGATTATTATTAATACATAAATTTATCTTTTTATATTCGTCATTTGTGTTGCTGTAAATATATTTTATTCTTTGTAATACAATATAAATATGAAATATGATTGTGATATTAGCCCATTATGATTTATTATTATAATTTAATAAAAATATACATCAAATAGTAGTTAAACTTTTAGGATAATAATCTAATTGGACTTAATGGATGTGTCCCTCCTTTAAAAGAGGGACATGATGTCTCCTCTCTTTTTGTTGATTAGATCAAGAATCTATGAATCAGATTTAAAGTCTTTAAATGAAAATGAACAAAATAAGATTCATGAATTTCTAATCTAACAAATAAAACATAAGAGACACGGTGTCCCTCCTTTAAATATGAAACGCCTTCATTTTTTTCCCATTCTAATCAATATTATAGTTTATTTTAACATTTTCATTTAAAAATACTCATGTGTAGACCAAATTCATTTTATTTAAATAAACAACCTTACTCTTTCATTTTAAAAAAATTAAATGTGAAAATAAATAATTAATATATCTCCTTAATATATATATATATATATAAAATCACATATATATAATATTCTATTTATCGATATATTAAAAATATTTAATTTGAATATAATATGTTACTTCATTATTTTAATATGACTAAAATTATCTATTTAATGTTCATAACATTCATTTTAGTAGTTAAAATAAATAATTGATTAAAACTTTTCTAATATTGTCATTAAAATAGTCATAAATCATTCATAATCAAATTTTTACATTAGATATGTGTTCTCATTTAAAAACTTTTATTAAGATTTAGCAAGTTTTGAATGTGGGACTAAAAATTTCGATCCAATGATTCATATTGGTCGTCGTTAGATCAAAATAATGTCAATTTTATTGCCTAAAACGTGCAATCTCTGACTTAAATTCTAATTATTGATAATGATTGACTTAATAAAAATAAATAACTATCATATTTATAAATCTACACTTTTTTATAATCTATTCCATTTCTTTTCATATTATAAGCTTTAAATGTGGGACTAAATTAAACAACTCCAATTACCTTTATTCAAGTTATAATTAATTTTGAACCAATTACGTTTCATTGTTTAATTTAATAATATACTTCATTATTCATCATATCAAATCTAATTCAAAAAGAAAAGATCATAAGTATCATCATCTATCATTTATTTTAATAGTATACATATAATATTATTAACTATAGCCAAAATATTATTAATCATCAATGAAATATTTTTATCATGAATAAACCTAATCAATTGCACATGGTTTCTTTTATAAATCTATTTAATTGTTTTCATGCAATCAATATAAAATGTTAAATTAAATTAGAATGTACATTATTAAAATTTAAATTATTTATAAATCTATAACTTAAAATATAAATAAATAACATTGCATATTTTTATAACTAAATTTTTAATATCATGATTCTATTTTAACAATTCCAACAAAAAATATGTATCAAATTTTTTTCATATGATATCTTAACATTTATTTATGTATAAGATGTAGATATAAATTATCATAATAATATAATTTAAAAATTAATCATATTTATATTAATCACAATTAAATATCATCATAATTATATCATCGAAAAAATAAATAGCATAAATAGGATAGGGAGATGCAAGCTTTTGACTCCACGTATATATATGAGAACCTAATTTTTTAAATATATATATAATAATAATAACATTAATTATTTTTATTAGATAGAGAGAAATTATATATATGTATATATGTGTATGCGTGTTTGTTATTTTATCATGTACAAATTTATGTTTGAAAGTTTGCACATACTCTTTTCCCTCAAAGAAAACATTGAGTATGTTAATGGAAACTGAAAGTCCCGTATTTATAGTTACAAATATATTATTTTAAAAAATTAGATAAATAAAAAATGTGTTTTTAATAACTAACTTTTGAGTATTTATATATTTAAAATATTATCATTATACTTGAATTAATGAGAGCTCTACATGTGACACTTTCTACTTATGCTTATATATATTATTGTTACTCATTATAATAAATATAATTTAATTTTTTCTCATTTTAAAATAAAATAATAGGTGAATTTGTGAGAGTTGTCATTTAACAAATTTTATCTTTGCTTTTATATAAATATATAATATTGTTAATGAAAACTGAAAGACCCTCGTGCCATTTAACAATTTTTTCTAGACAAAAAAATTACATATAAATAATTTTTCCTATAAATTTTTTTGGACGAAAAAAATATACAAATAATTTTTTATCACGCACAGACCTATATTTGTAGGCCGTATTCTTTGCCTTCAAAAAAAGACATTAAGTATGCAAATGAACATTGAAAGTCCCTCTATTTATAGTTACAAATATAGAATTTTAAATTTTAAATAATAACATTATATGTTTTTAATAACTAACTTTTAAGTATCCATGTTTATATAATGACAATATTATCATTTTATATATTCAATTTATGAGAGCTTGACACGTGGCACTTTCAACCTCTGCTTATATATATATATATATATATATATGCAGACTTTTCTCTCTTGCGTACCATTTGCCGGAAGTAATAATAAATCGTAATATTTAAACTCTCTAGTTTATTACCATTGGAACATGACCTAAATAAATTTTCAATATCATTGGAGATTATTTACATTCATGAATTCATGAAATAAAGAACATGTGTACCAAGGCATGCAACCTTGTGCATCCATGCTCGTAGCAAGTATAGCCAAGTAGTTTCACTCATCATACACTATCATTTTTCCATATGTTTGCTGCGTGTGATTCCAATATCACAACATGCAACACCAATTCAAGCAGTAGACAAGCCTAAATATTCATCACTACTATCTTAATTTATTCAATCAACATCAATTTATCCACCAGCAAATGAAGAATGATTATACACATAAGCACTTTGTATATACATCAATTAACAATTTTGGCAACATAAAATTCACAAATAAGATACGTAATCAAACAAATAATTAATGTTAAAAAATGCACAAAAAATTTGCACGTAGCCTAATAAGAAAGCTAAAATCAAATGAATAAAAAAATAGTATCAAATGATTAATTAGGTGCATATGTATACATAATAAGGAGAAGAAAGAAACTCACCTTGGATGTGAATGAGTGCCATCCTAAATGTTGAAAAACAGTTGCCAAGTAACCGCATATGAATTTTGGTGGTTCATTAATTGATATATTACATTAACATGATTTAAAATATTAATCAATTATGAAATTATATACTAATTAATGATTAAAAATTATAATATAGACTTATATAATATTTTAATTAGTTATAAATGCTTTAATACATAATAAATGGAGCGGTTACTAAGTAATTGTTTAAATTACTAACCATGAACAAAAAAATTTAATGAATATATAATATTTAAGGGAATAAGAATTGTTGGGGTATAAAGTGATCCATATCTATGGGCCACCTCGATCTGATAGTTCATAAATAGACACTTGTTTCATTAATGATACTTATCATGATCCAATGACGATTCATATATATGGATCATTTTTTGTCTCACTCAATTCTTATTCCTAATATTTAACTAGTTATACATTTTAGAGGACACATCGTCACAACAAAGTGAATATTCTCCTCTCTTTCCTTACTATCCTCCTTTTAATATAATATAGATAAATCTGTTATCTGACTTTTTTTTCCATGCAATCATGATAATATTAAATATAAGGATATTATAATCCAGTACAATTGTGGATAAAAAATAATTTAAATAGTATATATTTGGCACACGACATATGTTGATATAATGAATATTAATTTGTAACTATTTTTATTTATTTATTTAATTAGTTATTAATGTAATGATTAATAAATTTTCTAACAATTATAATAATATATAATTAGTATATTTAACTGATTGATAATTAAATACAATTTTAAGGACACTTGTCAACATAATGTTATGCCAAATGTCATGTAATAATTAATAACTTTTCTAACAAATTATCATAATATATACTTACTATATTTAACTCATTGATAATTAGATACAAATTTACGGACACTTGTCAACATGCTCTTCTCCTTGCATATCCGATGATACTCAAATTGATAAAAATGAAAGATTAATCTTAATTTGACTCAAAATTATTTATTTTAAATTATTTTTAAATTCCTAAAGCAACAAATTATTTATTTTACTTTTGTTATCTTATTTAACAAGCTATTATAAGATCAATTTTATTACCTTTTAATCATACTAAATTGGTAAAAGAAGAAAGACTAATATTAGTTTGATTCAAATTGAATTATTTATTTTAAATTATTTTTAATTTTGAAAATGACAAATTATTTTTAAATTAGGAATTATTTTTGCTTGTAATCATACTCAATTTGATGGAAATGAATGATTAAATTTAATTTGACTCAAATTAAATTATTTATTTTAAGTAAAATTTTAATTCCTAAATTAAGAAATTATTTATTTTACTTTTGTTACTTATATGACATACTATTATAAGATGTTTTATATTTATTCTTAATCATACTCAAATTGATAAAAGAAGAAAGATTAATCTTAATTTGGCTCAAATTTAAATTATTTTATAATTCCGAAATAAATATTTGTTAGAAGGAAAATATTATTTATTTTAATGTACTCAAATGGATAAAAAGAAAATATTAATCTTAATTTGACTGAAATTAAATTTTTTATATTATTTTTTAATTTCACAAATAACAAATTATTTTTACTTACATAATATCTTTTAGAAAGAAAATAATATTAACTTTAATCGTACTCAAATTGATAAAAAGAAAATATTAATCTTAACTCGACCATAACTAATTTTTTTTATTTTTTTTTAATTCTCAATTTTTTTACTTACATAATATATTTAGAAAGAAAATAATATTTTTTTTAATCACAAAAATTGATGACTTAAATTGAATTATATATTTTACATTTTTTAATTCCGAAATAAAAAATTATCTTTTAAAAGAAATTACTTTTACTCCCCGCTCCCACCTCTCTCTCTCTCTCTCTCACATTCCCGCGCCTGACGATTTTAGGCTTTCGCTTCTTCCATCGTGCCGTAGGTCGCCGCTCGTGCCGTCGACCTCGCTCGAGAACCCCCTCGCCGACGCTCGTGCCGCACGCCGCCGCACGCTTCGACCTCTCTCGAGAATCCTCGTCGACGCCTCGACCGCACGCCGCCGCTTCCGCTTCGACCTCGCGACCCCTCCCGCCGCCACCTCGCGACCCTTCGCCGCCGCCTTCGTCGATTTCAATCTCGTTGCTTCCCAAAGCATGGGCACCTCTCGGACGCTGGTGAACAAGGCTCACAAGAGCCGATTTGCCTCAAAAGCCTCTCGACATGTCCACAAGATCTCGCGCTCCGGTGTGTTTCGTCTAATCCCTGCAATGTGCAATTTACAGTGTCTTACTTAATTTATTTCGATAAGTTTGGACATTGGATTTTCTTACTTGACGATGATTCAGACAAGAGCCACATCGGGAAGCCGGAGTCACACCGGAACGCCATGAAGGGCGCCCGCGCCGCACGGATCCAGAGGAGCAAGATGGTGAGAAGAGTATTATGTTAATCTTTTCTTTTGTTATTTGGATGTCATGATTCGAAATTATTGCTTCGTTTAAGTCATTTCTTTGCAAGTATAATGCTATGAAATGTTTTATGAAACTCGGATAGGGTGCAAGATTTCGGAGCTAAATCTTGTCATATTGTGCTTCCTTATTAATGTGTTGTTGTGTTAAGATGCTGCATTGTATATGCCCTGAAAATTTCGAGATTTGGCATGTAATCTTGTTCTGAGTACCGTTGTGGATGAACTGAAAATACTCAGGGTACAATTTATTTACAATGTGACAATAATGTGATTAGGTTTTTGGGCGTGGTAGACAAGGTTGTCAGATCGCTTTTCGAGGTAAGATCGGGAAAGGTCCGGAGGATCGATCCTACCTAGGATGGTAAGTAAGATCCTACCTTCTGAATAAATTTTTTTTTAAAAAAATATAATAATAGTAGCAATAATAATCATTATTTAATATTTTACTCTCAATATCTACATTATACTTAAATTGTAACTTTCATGGGCTACATAACAAATAGAAAGTTAGAAATTAAGATAAACTAATTATGATAATTAACAATGGTAAATCAATTTTCTCATTTGAATTATAAAAAAATTAAATATTTTTTGTTTTCTAAATATAATTTTTTACATAAGTTTATTAATTAATAATATATCACTTACAAAAAATGAATGGAGAAATGAAAAGGGAGAGAATGGAGAGGAATTTAACCTAATGCCTTGCTAATTTTTATTCTTAATATTCTATTTTTTTCATTAAAAAAATAAGTTTAAATAAATAAAATCATAATACGATAGTATGAGAAAGTTACCTCCTTTGTTGCCAATTTTTTAATTTTAATATTCTATTTTTTAGTTTTTCTCAATAAAAAATTGATTAAAAAATTAAAAAAATAAAATCACATGATAGGTAGGATCTTACGATTCAGCGATTAATCCTCATACGATCTTACATTTCCCATCCCGAAAGTGAGATCAAGATTGCTTGCCCACTATTGAATCGTAGGATCTTACGATCCTGCAAGCGATCTTGACAACCTTGGTGGTAGAGTGTCAGTATAGATTACATACATGTGTTGCTTACGGAGCTTGAAAGCATGCTTTCAAATGGAGCTAAATCATGTACAATTCGATTTTCTTTTTTTATATACAACAACAACAACAACAAAGCCTTATCCCACTACAATTCGATTTTCTTTTTTTATATATATAGAAATTTCTTCTTTACCAAGAGTGCCTCTTTATATTGATTATTTTATTTATTAGAAGTTTTGGAAGTTCCCCAAGTTTTTTAGTGAAGATGAGATACTTCTAGTTTTCATTTTTATTATTCACTTCACAATGTTTTTCTTTCAAATTATTATTTTTTGAAATGGGAAAGGACGACTAGCAAGATGGTAGTCATCCAGAGTTTTATTAATGTTAAAGTGAGGTTACAAGATTAAAACAAAAATTAGACATGACAATCCCATTACCAACAACAACAAAGCCTTATCCCACTAGGTGGGGTCGGCTACATGGATCATACGACGTCATTCCGCTTTCGTTGATCCATGTTCATGAGATTCCCATCACCAAAAGGTAAAAATGCTACATCATAAGTGATTCCTCCACTCTTTATAAATAGCTTCCGCATGATGATAGATATTTTCAGCATAATAGTTTGCTTTGAAACATTTTTGCTGACTTTACTGCAATGTTTGTATCATTTCTTGGATTTTATTTGTTTCTAACTCATCGTGAAGAATTTATAGATTCGAGACCAGAAGCGAGCTATTCTATTAAAGGAAAAAAGAGCTTCAAATGGATCATTAAGCCCTCCACGTATTCTTGTGAGTGACATATTTTCTAGCTATTTTTATGTTAAGATATTCCTCGACTGCATAGTTTTCTATTCAGATGCCAAAGACATTTATATCCGCATGCTGATGTACAACTCATGGTGAAATTAATTTTTCGGAAAGTTAGTTATAGACTATTGTTTTGTATTTGTTTAATGATATGTTTGCTATGATTAGTTTTTTGCAGCATGCAGCAATGGAGGTTTTGTGAATGAAGGTTTATCCCACTTCGATTCAATGCTTCACAATTATGGCATTGAGCCATGCATGGAACACTACACTTGCATGGTCAGGCTTTTAGGGCATTCTGGTCGGCTGAATGATGCCATGCAATTCATTGGTGATATGCCATTAGAACCAGGTGTTATGGTTTGGCATGCACTACTCGGTGCTTGTTTGGTTCATAAAAATATTGAGCTTGGAAAATTGTGTGCAGAGAGAGTTCTCGAGATCGAGCCTCAAAATGAAACGACTTACATTTTACTATCAAATTTGTATGCTACTAAAGGAAGTTGGGATGATGTTGCCCTTGTCAGGAAAGACATGAGAGCTAAGAGTGTGAAGAAGGAACCTGGATGTAGTTGGATCGAGATCCAGGGTGAAGTCCATTCCTTTTCTGTAGGTGATGAATCTCATCCAGATATGAGATTGATAAAGGCTGCGTCACAGTGGTTACAAGTTAAGACTAATAAAGCAGGCTATGTTCCTGAAACTGATGCTATCCTTCATGATCTTAGTGAGGACCAGAAAGAACGTTTAGTGTGGATGCACGGTGAGAGGCTGGCTTTGGCACTAGGCCTTGTTAGGGTGCCTTCTGGGAGTCCAATCCACATAATTAAGAATCTCCGGTTCTGCTTGGACTGTCATGGTACATTCAAAGTCATATCTAAGATTCTTCAGAGGGAGATAATTGTCAGGGATATCAAGCGCTTTCATCGTTTTGAATACGGAATTTGCTCATGCGGTGATTATTGGTGATGTTGTGCATAATAAAGAACTCCGCCTATGTTTTATAGCCGGTCCCAAGCCCGGATAAAGGAGGAGGGTTGTGTTAGGCCCCGACAGCCAGCGTAAAACCCTGTCGAATCTCATGAACATGGATCAACGAATATATTGTGGCGTTGTATGATCCATGTAGCTGACCCCACCTAGTGGGATAAGGCTTTGTTGTTGTTGTTGTTGTTGTATTCACACTGTCTCTGGAAATTGGATTTTCTTGATGGTATCATTAGTCTGTTAAACATGATTCTCATTCTTATTGTAGGACGAAGACCAATTGACAAAGGAGCAAATAGAGGCAGAAATTAAGAAAATTAAGGAAGCAAATGCTGATGATGAAGGTATGTCATCATATTTCATGCTTTCATTCAAATGCCTAGGCAATGAACATGGGAAGGGTGAGGTATAAGGTCTCAGGTGAGATGAGAGGCAATGGCTAGGAAACTAGTTTCAATGTGGATCCCTTTATCTAGTAACTACAGATGCACACTTATGAGATGTTGTATTATCAACTTACTGTTATGTGTAATGGAAAAAAATACTATTATATGTGATGTGCTAAACATGTAGCTACTTTCTTCTTTCTGTGAGTTCCTGGGATTAGTGGAATGATGAATCTCCTGTGGCATATTGGTCCTTGACTTGGCATGCCGTGTATGAAGGCTACCAGGACTTGAACCTGATTAGTGGCCAGTATGACCTTAAACTAATTTTGTACACGCCTATCTAGAAAATGATGGGGTTATTCTATGGATTTTATTTCCTCAGCAAATTTAGCTCTAAAACTGGATATGATTATCATAAAGGCATTCGTTGTTGTTGGTCCATGAATATAAGAAATAGTGAGAATTCTTGCTCTCACAACAAGATGAATTATTTTAGTAGTTACATGACTTACCTGTGGACAAATATGCAAACAAATTACTTATAATTTTTCTGCACCTGCGTATCAGTCAGCATTTTTAATATGTTTAGACCCCACTAGAGCCCCAACTCGAATTTCCTCTACCTGTTGTCCTCCTGTTCTATAAGATGGCAAATCAAAATTTTTAGCCCCACATGAAGTGTGTGAATGTAGCAATGTAATAGGCAAATCCAAGACCCATTAGCATAGCATACTCCTGTCTATTAACCGGAATAAAAGGAACAGTAAATCTGTTCTGCGCAAAATGGGAAGGCTGGAGTTATGATCTTATAATCAGAGTGCACTCCTGCTGAGTATTTGCAGTTTGTACTTGATTACCTTGGCCTGAATAGTTTTGTTACAAAAATTGATTTTTTTCCGAAACAAACCCACCAGTGCAATGTGACTGACAAATATTTTGTGGGAACTAATTAAACAAAATCCCTCAAGAAAAATACTAGTTAAACAAGATGTCTAAACTCATAGGTATTTTAGATTGAATATTGAATTGATCGGTATATTGGGTTATTATATGCATATAAAATAACATGGATAAAATGTGGTTGCTTGCATGGAGTCAGCCAGTTGTGCTCAGATTTGATATTTGCTGTGTCATGAACATGGAAACATCATAGATGCTTGTATTTTTTTGAAGGACATACGTGCTTGAATTGACATTGCTATTCTCCTCTTTTGCACCTTGATCAGTAAGAAACTGCCAATGAACACTCTACTGTCTAATAAGTCGACATAATAATGGGTTATTCTTCTCAGTGACAATTCTCGGATACATCTTCAAGTTTGAAAAAGGCTTAAAAGAACAAAAACAGGCAGGCATCTAATTTTTCAGAACTCCATTAATTTATGTTTACCAATTTTGATGTAAATTCTGTATCAAATTAATAACACATAATCTAATTGACTGATGAGGTGAGGGATACAGTTTGTGGTCGAAACTATTAGGTTGATGCAACAACTAGTAACCATTCTAACAATAAGAATTATCAATTGCATTCTTAAAATTTGGAAAAGGTAAATAAAAAGGGTAGGGATTTAAATATTTAATGTATCAGAACACACCCGGCAAAGAACAGTGTCAGTGTACATAAACTTGATCAATGTTATCTGATCTAAATGTAGAGTGATTTTGTATCAAATTAACTAGACATTAACTGGTGACAGATAAGGCTAGGAGTACAGTTATCTGGCTGAAATATTTTGTTGGATTTCTTTTAGTTTCCTAATCATTTCTCATTTACATAAAGTATCACTTTCCCAAGTTATACACAAATGGGTTCTCTGGAAGAGCTAGTTCGCCTCAAAGCTTAATGTTTGTCCTTGTTTCTTTGGATTTTCAGAATTTCCTGATGAAGTGGAGACACCTATAGATTTTCCAGCTAAAAAGCGTTTTGCAAAATACAGAGGGCTCAAGTCATTTAGGACATCTTCATGGGATCCCAAGGTCATTTTACAAGTTCTGACATGATTGCTAATTCTTTCAGGAAAAAAGAACTTGATCTTCTGTTCCAAAAATTGCTTAGCTTATAGTTGTAATGGCGATAATTCTTTTTGTTAAACACAGGAATCATTGCCACTTGAGTATGCTAGAATATTTTCCTTCTGAAATTTTGCAAAAACACAGAAACATGTCCTTTCAAGACTTGCTGATATTAATGAAAGAAACATGAATGAAGTGGCACCAGTTGGATCCTTTGTGAGGGTCCATGTAAAGCAAGTGCCCGTAGAAATTGCTTCCAAAATCTGTCTTACATCAAAAACATCACCTGTGCTTATGTGTGGGCTTCTGCAGCATGAATCCAAGATGTCTGTGCTTCACTTCAGGTATCATCTATTTTTTCATTTTCTGTTGTCACGACTGTAACCTTTCAAAGAAAAAGAAAATATCATGGCTTAGATGTATTTCGTAGATGGTGCACTAATAGGTTGAACTTTTGTTATTAAACGTACATTATCTTTCTCCCTGTTAATCTTGTTTGTCCTTGACATCTCTATTTACAATTAATTAAAAGTGAAATCTGTCCTCTCAAGTCACACAACTAAGATGTGCAAGCACTGAAATATCAGTCTTTTTCACTTGAGGTTCTTGGCTTTGATAAATGTGGATTGAGCTTCAATGTTGTTGTAGTTTAAATTTTGACTGAAAACTTGCATTCTATATTTGTTATTAGACATCACATGTGAATATATGTAAACAATTTGTGCATTGCAGCATAAAGAGACATGATTCATATGCTGCTCCTATCAAATCTAAAGAGACTTTGATTTTCCATGTTGGATTTCGTCATTTTGTTGCAAGGTATGTCTTCATAAGATTTTTCTTTCTTTATTTATCCTTGAATTTGTTTCACTTCAATTGCTTATTTAAGTTTTTTTTTTCGGAGGAATTGCTTATTTAAATTTTTCTTTCCATTGTCATATCCTCTTCATGCTGCATGACCAGGCCAATATTCTCTTCTGATAATCTGAATGCTGACAAGCATAAGATGGAGAGGTTTCTACACCCCGGGCGTTTTTCAATTGCATCTATCTTTGCTCCTGTTTGCTTTCCGCCTCTGCCTTTGGTTGCTATGAAAATTAGGCCTGGAGAGGCACCTGTTGTTGCTGCTGTTGGTTCTCTGAGAACTGTGGACCCAGATAGGATAATTCTAAAGAAGATAACATTGACTGGGTAAGTTTTATTCTCAAAGCTCTTCCTGATTCTTTTATTTTGGTTTGTAAACTTTGAAATGAGAAGACTCATACCATGTGAGAGAATATACAAATATCGAGGTTATAAACTTCACACAGTTAATATGTCTGTTCCATCCTAAATTTGTTAATAAGCATGTAGTGATATTCCTAGAGGAATTCATGATAGTATCTGTTGATATCTGAAACATGAAACTGGTGCCTTAAGCTAATGTCGGCAGATTTATCTATCCACGTGGACAGTGTAAGCTCATCAATTTTTAAATTTTAAACACATTAAATAATCTTCTATGCTTAAAAATTGTGTTCTCGTGTAAAGACTTATTGATTAATAAAATGGATGGCAGTCACCATGACTGGCATCCTATTTTACTTAAAAAAAAAGAATGTGTTCTTGTACAACATGGGTAAAACTATTAATGTGAAATTAATGTGTTCCATTCTTCCTAAAGATGTATTCTTATACATTGATGTCATGTGGTGTGTCTGATTAAAGCCTGCATGCTTTCATTCTTGTCCACAACTCATATCGGATGGATGATGATATTTCTGTTTTTCTTTTGTTTGCTTTTTCACTTTTTCCTAATTGACTTGCGCGCTTCCCAGGGAGATCCTTCCAAAATATTATGCCGCTGACTTGCTCGATGCTCATGTCTTGAGATGTTCAATCTTCAAGGCATTTGAGTTATTCTGTCACCAGCTGGTTAGTTGTGGGTTGCGTTTCAGAATATTAAAGTTTTAGAATTAGTATTGCTGTTTGGTATGCAAGAATAATGCTTAATTTGTTCTGCATTATTTGTCCAGCACAACCTATTCCACAAAAAGTCAAAAGGCTAAAGTTGATAATTCTATAATCACAACTGCAATGTTACTGTTCACTCAAATCTCCCCGTAGATTTTATATTTGTTATTTCTTGTTAACAAACCTTTTATTATAAGATGATTTTTATTTATTTATTAATAAAATATGAAAGTAATAACAAAATGTGTTATATTATATTTTATATTGTGTATATTAACCGCAATTTATATTAGAATTAGAAACTAATACATTCAAATAGGAATTATTATTTATTCACATATTATCTTTTAGAAAGAAAATATTATTTATTTTAATCATACTCAAATTGATAAAAAAGAAAAGATTAATCTTAATATGACTTAAATTGAATTATATATTTTAAATGATTTTTTAATTTCGAAAATAACAAGTTATGTTTTTGAAAGGAATTATTTTACCCTCATATAGTTTAATGTCGATATTAAATTGAAATTATCGATCATTGACTTTCTTCGGGCAAGTTTCGAGTTCACCTTAAAATAGTGAATATCATAGACTTTCTCCATTTTCTTTCTACAGCTTATTAAATATTTAGTTGTATTTTGTTAGGAAGTGTGACGCTGAGAAGCTCTTTAGGATGCGGGGGGGGGGGGGGGGGGGGGGGGGGGCGACGCCCATGCGGAGGGGGTGGGGGTGGGGGGATATTTCAAGAGAAATAAATGATTTAATAATCTGATCAGATAATAACATTAGTATGGTTCGAGAAGTAATAGTAGGATCTACTCGAACACTATAGTGGAAGTGTGTTGAATCAAGATTGGGATGTCCCCAGTTCTGACATGTGTTTTGGGCTTTTAACCCAACTCAAGCCGAAGAAGCTTTTTAGTTTCCTACAATAGAAAATTCAAGATAGGTTCCTACAGTATTGGATTCCCCCTTTTCAAATCGGACGTGAGGGTTTCCTCTCATCTAGCTCAAGTAGTTATACCAAAAAAGGATTCTTTCTTTTTTTTTTGAAGTTTGTTCGAAAAATCCTACAAAGAGCTACTCCTTACTCAAGTTTTCACGGAGGACCGTCGATTCATTCTTTTTTTTTTCATTTTCTGAATTACTTATGAAAAAAATTGAAAAAAAATGGAATTGAAATGTCAAATTCTTGAGTAGTCTACTTCCCTTGAAATGATGAATCTCCTTAACTTAAAATAAAATACTTTTGTTCGGGACTCGTAAGGGATTTCCTCGTCCGCGAGCTCTCGCCGGAGCTTGCAGGGGGGCGACACCGCATGCAGGTGGAGGGAGGGGGGGGGGGGGGGGAGGGGGTTGCCCCCCCTTCGGCGGGGCCTCCGACGCGCAGGCCCCCTCCCCCGTCACTAACGTGACATTTTTTTGTTTTTTAATTATTTTTTAATATTGTCACATCACTGCATGTTAATGTGGAGAGGAGAGAGTCAGCATCACGTCAGCTCCGTGATCGGAAAACTGCAGATTGTAGGTAAGGAGGACATTGGGTGAAATGCGTTAAAAGATGGAGGACATTCGTGTTACAAAGTGAACTTGGATGGCATCACTGAACAAACATCAAAGTTGGTGGGCATTTGATGTAATTTTTTCCCATGATGCATTGTCATGTAAAGTATAATTAAGGACTTGGAGATAAGTGTATATAAGTGAAAATGAATTCAAATCCTTGTTATCTTCTTTTTCAAAGTTAAGAATCGCAAGCCTTTTTTGGGTAGTTAGCTCCGGTATTTGAGAAATGGTGTTAAAGATCTAATTTGTGCGGCGCTAAAAGGTACACTATTCACATATTAGAGATCGAGCATAATTAATCCGATTAACTTGCTTTAGATCACGCATCTAGTAGTGTTTTTAGAGACTCACAATAAAAGTTTGCCATATAATAAAATAAAAAGATATATGCATATCTCAAGATGCAATCAAATTTAAATTTCTTAATTTGACTATCATAAAATAGCACTCTCTAGAGAAGTGATTTGACTATCATAAAATAGCACGCAATAGCACTCTCTAGATTGGTTAAGCATGGCAAGATAACGAGCAATTATTTGCTCATTTGTTTCGTTCAATCCGATACGAATTGATAAGTTATAAAACTCTGAAGTATACTCTTCAACATTCATATTTCATTGTTTCAAAGAATGAATTTTTTTATATAAATTCATTGTATAATCAGCGGGTTATTTTCACTGCTTCATCTTTATATGTTCTCAAGTGCCAATTTTCAGCTTACCTTGTCGTTCACGTTGCTCTTCAACTCTCTTCTACTATTGAAGTGTTGTGCCCTTTAACTTCAACTTCACAAATAGAACTTTTCTATTTTCTGCTATAGGTTTCCACTCAAAAAAATTTTCAAACTTGTTCCCAGTTTGAATAATATTCGGCATGCATCTTTCCATAGAAATCAACAACTTCAATCCTAATTTTACCACTATTCAGCATGGATCAACCTATCATCCAATCGATCTCGCACCAGATTTGTATCGGCTCCAGTTTCATGCTTGTTGTACAGGGTTACACGTCCTCGGTCTCTACCACGTCCAACCATGGTTCAAAAATAAATAAAACTCTAATGTTTTGTAGGATCTTTTGCTCTGATACTAATTTGATATAGTAAGAAGAGACAATAAGAATAATAAGAAATCAAGTTAGAAAATGAGAAGAATTGGTAGAGGAACAATTAATGTTTATGAGAAAAGTACAAAAATCTATAGTTTTGATAAAAAAAATAGATAATGATGATTGAAAATTTTATTGGCAGCCTTAAATACTAGGGATACAAGGGGTTAAACTAATAATCAATCTCCACACTTGATTAACCTACTTTAATCATGATGACTAATAGATTACAACACCAGATATAATTAAAATAATTTATTTAAAATAAAAGCTCACACGTCAGATTAGTTATAACGTTTAACTTGTTTTTAAATATCGCTTATAAAATTTATTTATCTATCTATATAATGCATCAACGATAATATATCAATTGGAGAAAATTTTTATAAAAAAATTTATGACACAATAAGAGTATCATTTTATTTTAAGAAATAATGCATGTTTATATGTGGAATCCAAAATCTTTTTTTTTCGGTAATGAAAAGAGGCCAAGGCCTGGTTTACATAGAGTAAGCTATTAGGTTGGGTCCCCATACAAATCCCCAAAGAGGAGTTTTCCTAGACTTTGTGGAGGCAGCAGTAATTCCTGGTCATGAGCATGCAACCGTAGCGCCATATTGGCAAGGTGATCGGCACAGCTATTTGCATCTCGAGGCACATGTATGAAGATCGTATTGAGGGCTTAAGTGCACAATACTATTAATTACCTCCACGGATGTAGCAGAGTCTGACTCCATTACGATGTGTGAGTAACCTTTTGATTTTGCATGGCGCAGACCGACTAATATAGCCTCGAGCTCAGCTTCCAGTGGTGAAAGGACACTGGTTGTACTCAACATGCCTGCTACCCAATAGCCATGCGAGTCACGTATCAGAGTCCCAGCACTTGAAGAATGACCTTCAGTTGACATCTGTCGGTAACAAGCATCTGTGTTCCACTTGACCCATCCATCATCCGGGGGTACCCAGTGCACCCCTCTGCTTATGCTCGTGTTGGACTTCATGCCCTTAGTGAAGCTATCTGCTAATTCAAAACTTTCGATTGATTTCAAGACATGTAGGACTTTGTTGTTCGGTGCCTTAAATCCTTCATCAAAGATTTGGCTACAACGCCATTTCCATAGCCACCAGCAAGATACCACAAAGAAAGATGTCCATTTTATTTCCGTGTTGGTGAAGGCAGAGTTTTGGGCATTGGATAACAACCAGTCTCTCAGTTCCATAGTGTAGAAGTTTCCCCGAGATTGCGGAGTAATGTTAGTCCATAATTCTTTTGCAGCCGGACAATCACACAGGACGTGTAACGTTGTTTCTATCACTCCCTGGCATAACGGGCAATCTCCAATTGATGACAGTGATCTTTTGAGTCTCTGCTCATTGGTGAGGAGTCTATTGTGTGCTGCCATCCACAAGAAGTGTTTGATACGTTGTGGCCCATTGCTCTTCCAGATGCACTTCCAGAGTGGGTCATTACACTACAAGAAAATTATCATTTTCCGACGGATAGAAATCCGTTGCAATTTGCGACGAATTTTGCGACGAAAAAGTTTTCGACGGATTTTTCGATAGTTACGACCGTCAGAAATGAAAATAATAAATTATATAATTTGTTATATTATTATTTTATTTTTTGACAATTAGGAACATCGATATTTTCGACGGATACCCATCCGTCGCAATTTTTGACAGATTTTTCGACGGTCGTGACCGTCGAAAATGAAAATACTAAATTATGTAATTTGTTATATTATTATTTTATTTTTTGACGATTAGGAACGTCGATATTTCCGACGGATATCAATCCGTCGCAAAATTCGTCGTAATTTCCGACGGTTGCAATCGTCGGTAAATGTATAATAATATAATATGATGATTATTTTATTAATATAATTTGCGACAGTCCAAACCCTCGCAATTTCTGACGGTTTCAACCGTCAGTAATAATTAGCGACTGTTCAAACCGTCGGTAAAATAAAAAATAAATAGTATATATAACTAAATATAAATTAAATGATTTTCGACGCTCACAACCATCATCTTTCGCCCGTCCATCCATTATCCGGCCTCCGCCTTCGACCGCTGCGAGGAAGATCTGCCCTCCGAGGGGCCCTCCGACTAGATCCGCATCCAGACCTGCCCGCCGTCCAGATCCGCATCCAGATCTGCCCCAAGTTCCGCCCGCCGGCCAGATCCGTGTCTAGAGCCGTCAGTCGGCTAGAACGCCATCGACGAGTAACACGGCTCAGAGACGCCCTCCGACCAGATCCGGACGCCACCGACGAATAACGACGGTCGCCGACCAGATCCGGATCGTAGGTGCGTTACCCTCTACTATGCTTTACTTTTATTTTCCCCACTTTTCTATTCATCGACCCTCGTCATCTCATCCAGGAAACCCGGTGACTATCGTCGCACGCCGACGCCCCCGGTGACTGTCATCGCACGCCGCCGCGCCGCCCCCGGTGACTGTCGTCGCACGCCGCCGCGCTGCCCCGGTGACTGTCAGCGCAGACCGCCGCCCTTCCGGGACCATTGGCCGCTGTCGCACGACCGCTGAGATCCACCCGACCGCCCCCGACGCCAAGATCCACCCGATCGCCCCCTGTGTAATTAGTAATCTATTATTTTTGTTAATCACATAATTAAGCAATTTACTTATTGATGAGTACATACTTCATACTTCACTCATGTTTGATGCATGCATTTATCATTTTCTTTGGCACGTCACTAAATTTATCGTAGGCATGTCATCTTTTACTTCATGTCCTTGGAATGAATTAGATAGTCCTTATTGCGCATGTGGAGATAAAGCAATATTACAGACCTCATGGACAAACAATAATCCCAACAGGCGATTTTGGGGTTGCCCTCATTATCGGGTAAATAATAATGTAGTTTGTTCTTCATTTGTCGAAGTCGGTTGTCTGATCAGATGCTTTTCTTATAGGGTAAACGCCCGACTGGATATTGTGGTTTTTTTTCGGTGGTTCGATCCAACCCTGGATGACCGACACCGAAATATTTTAAGGAGGTTGCTCAATGAAGATGAAAAAGCTCAAAGACGCAAATTAGATAAATACAGAGTCATTTTAATAGGATTGCTCGACAAAATTGTGTCATGAAAATGTGGCAAGAAGAGATAAAATAGTGTACTTAGTTATTGGAATGATAATATCATTTGTATTAGTTAAAATGAATATTCTTTAGTTAAAAGTTTGTATTCGTATTGGACAAGAAAATAGTGTACTTAGTTATTGGAATGTTGTATGCAAATCTGTTGGGAATGTTTTAAGTTATTGAAATGTTTGAAGTTTGTACTTAGTTCCAAAGTTTGAAGAATGTTAACATTGTTTTTATCACGAATAGAATAGAATGCAAATTCATCTTGTCTTGATCATTGTTGTGCATGCAACTTTGAATAGAATGCAAATTTATCACGTTCTTAGGTTGGATTGGAATGTTGGTCCACCACAATAGAACATAAAGATATTTGATTCAATAATTTTCCACTCCACCTGGGATAGGATAAATCTGCTATCAAATAATTGAGTCTGTCATCTTTGTTTTACCCTCCAACTAATCGAAAAATCGATTGATGACTCACATAATTTAATCAAATTTCATAATTTTGACTAAATTCCAAGTATGATAATTCAAATTTGGAGGCATTTCGAACTGGTCATTGAACTTCAATTGCATGATCATAGAACCATAAGTCTTGCTAATAACATTCAGCCACATAGAACCATAAGCAACATAAAATGATAACATAGAACATCCAGCAACATAGAAGATGCAATAAAATGACAACATCCAGCAACATAGAAGCATAAGTCTTGCTAATAACATCCAACAACATAGAACCATAAGCAACATAAAATGGTAACATAGAACATCCAACAACATAGAACTATAAGCAACATAAAATGGTAACATAGAACATCTAGCAACATCCAACACATCAGCAACATCGGCCTATATTCATAAGTGTTCAACCATTGAATGACCTTTATTCCCAGCACCCTGTGAAGTAAGTGAATAAAATTTAAATCAACTATAATGGACCAAGTTCGATTAATACGAATAGAAAAGACTAAATTACGAACATGCAATAATGGACACTTTCGTTTGTCATGTCCTTGCTTCTCACAATTTCCGCAACTCCTCATTCTGGAATCATTTTGTGACTTGAAACTTCCACGCCAGATTTAATCCTTGCAACATTCTTAGGCCTCCTCTTAGACTTCACACTAAGGGGGTCGCGTATCGCAAATTGTAACTCATGCAAGTTTATGGAGCTTGGTTGGCTAAGTGATAGATCAATAGTGTTAAATTGAGTTGTTTGAATGTGACTTGTGCTTGCTCCACTTGCATCTATAGATTCATTCGGCACATGAATTGCACTCATTTTCAATATGAGATCATCTATAATCGGCACCCCGTATTGTAAATGCGTTTGTGAAATGAGACCCATCGTTTGCACTTTCAAACATTACTTTGCCAAGATAATTTTTGAATGGGTGATATGCTATCGCCGGAAGTGGATTTAGAAGCATAAATGGCATGCGCTTTTGTGTATCTAGCATTTATTGTCCAACGATGAAGCATATAATCTTCAGGCAAGTAACTCACACCTTTCTTATACAAAAAACAAAGAACATGACAGCAAAATATTCCTTTTTGCATGAGCATTTTGCAATAATTTTTTCTTATTGACTAAATTCCACCACATTTTTTCCCTCGTCAATGCCCCTCACATGAAAGATTGAATAGTAAGATCTATCTGTGTCCTTATAAATCTTATGCGATGTGAAGCTGAGTGACTGTGCAAATTCTGTTTGGAACTTACAAAATGAAGCATGTGTATAGATCTTACATGCATGTTCCTCCAAAGGACTGTTAACAATGTATGCAGGTTGTGAGTTCATTGTTTGAAAGTCTTCTCGTTCTTCACGTCCACAATGAGTTTGGACAGCTTTTTCATATTGTTCTACAAAGTGCGAAAGCAAAGTGTGCGCATTGACATAACCATCAAAAAAAGAATTAATACTTTCTGCCCTCTGAGTGGTTCGCATACCTACAGTAAAGACATCACGCTTGTTGTACATTACTTCTAACCAATGTCCATTTCGGATATCGAACTTTTCTTTCAAATAGAGCCAACCCTCTTCAAACTCATCTATGTTTGATGAACCATGCAGCCACTTATTATACTCCTCTTTAAATGTCGGTTGTGCATATAGATCTTGTAAATGAGTCATTGCATTTCTAATAATATGCCATATATAAAAGATGTGCTTCGTGTGTAAACCTTACGTATTGCATTTCCCATCGCGATATCTTGATCTGTAATAATACATTCAGGATGTTTTTCAAACATGCATTCAGACCATTATTCAAACAACCATGTGAACGTCTCCTCTGTCTCATCTGCAAGTAAAGCACATACAAATAAGCAAGATCTCCAATGTTGATTAATCCCTGTGAATGGTGCGATTGGCATTCTCAAATTATTGGTTCGATATGTTGTATCAAATACAACCACATCACCAAAAGTCAAATAACTATCCCTTGACCTCCCATCAACCCAAAAAAAAATTTAAAACTGTGCCATCAGCATCGAGCTCCCAACTATGAAAAAAACCTGGATCAGTGCGTACTCTTTTTTTAAAATAAGATATAATTTGCAAGCACTCGACAGAGAAAGTACATTTTCTTATGGTTTTCAGATGATCAATATAATTCTGAACTGTTATAAGAGGTTCTTCAGACATATTAAGAGTTCTAGCAATCTTAGACGGACCCATACCGAAGGCATGTAGATGACCAATAGCTTCTCTAGAAGTTGCGCTGATATGATTATGTGATCTTAAAAACTTTACCTTAGAAGGAGTTGTCAGGCAATGACTGTGCTCTTCTTGAAATTTTTTCACTTCCCATTTTTCATCTTGCCTTAGAACAATATATAAATGAGCATGACAATAGTCTCTAACTTCTCTTCTATGTGTAAAAGCTTGTGTCTGTCCTTGTCTATTTCTCTTGTGCCTTTCCTTAGAACAAACGTACTTCACATTGATTACCTTCCCTGTGATCTTGTGCTTATGTGAAGTTTATTTTCTCACAGAAAATCCCACTAATTTAGTATACATGTTTAGTACTTGTAAGCTTCTTCATTTGTGCCGAATAACATTCCAACATAGGGTTTCGGTAACTCATATCCTTTTACAAAATTAGCATTGTCTTCTTCAAATTTGTCATGGTCAACATAGTCTTCGTTCACCCATTCTTCTATCAATTATGCCATATTATTAACATTATTCTCACCGTCCATTTTCAATCTTGCTCGTCGAATATTGAAAATTATAAACAACCTATAAAATACAAACAAAATCTCATTAGAAATTACAAACAATGAATGATAATTATGATAATTATGCACAATATTACACAATTTTTTAGTGATTCACAATATTTTCAGTCTTAAGATTATAACTCACATCAATTTACTAATTATAACATAATTAACTAGTTACAATATGATTAAGTACTTCCATTAAATCCTTGTTTAACTTGGTACAAGATGATCAATTACTTATAAGGTGATCAACTACTTACAATTAACAAAATAGTGTTAAATAATTACACGGTAATACCACGGTGTTTTACATGGTAATAAACTAATAATAACATGGTGTTTAGCTAATTACACGACGGGGGCGGTCGGGTGGATCTCGGCGGCGGCGGCTTAGTGCGAGAGCATGAGCGGAAGTGTGGCTGCGTGCGACAGCGCCCAACGGTTCCGGGGGCGACGCGGCGGCGTGCGACGAGAGTCACCGGGTTTCCTGGATGCGATGACGAGGGTCGATGAATAGAAAAGTGGGAAAAATAAAAGTAAAGCACAGCAGAGGGTAACGCACCTACGAGCCGGATCTGGTCGACGACCATCATTATTTGTCGGCGGCGTCCGGATCTGGTCGGAGGGCATCTCTGAGCCGCGTTACTCGTCGGCGGCATTCGGATCTGGTCGGAGGGCGGATTTGAGCTGCGGATCTGGCCAGCGGGCGGAACTTGGGGCGAATCTGGACGTGGATCTGGCCGGCGGGTAAGTCTGGACGCGGATCTGGTCGGAGGGCCCCTCGAAGGGCAGATCTTCCTCGCAGCGGTCGACGGCGGAGAATGGATGGACGGACGCCGATGAAGGGGGAGAAGCAAGGCGAAAGGGGGAGAGCGTGAGAGATGATGTCGCGTGGATCTCGGCTGCCGACCAGAAAACCGTCGGCGGTAGATCTCGACGACGCCGATGAAGGGGGAGAGTGCGAGAGGGCAACAAGTGAGAGATAGAGAGGCCGGCGAAAGGGTGAAAAAAATTTACCCGGCACACTTTTATACCCGGCTATTTCTCGAACCGGTGCCGATTTTCTTCGTGTCCTCGAACCGTAGAATTCTCACCTGAACCGGCCTCCACCCTTGTGATATCATGGATACATGCAGATCTAAATGATATAAAACTTTTAATGCACTTAGTTTCTCCGTATCGTTCATAAGACCATATACTTTTACTATAAAAATGAACATGTCAAAAGATAGTTACCATCTAATCATGACGAGTGATGAAACATTTTCCTTTCCATTTGTACACTCGCTTTTCTCATAAAGATGAATTGATGGATGATTTGAATCATGATCAACTCTTGACCCAATGCTTCACTAGTGATCATACTTTTTTCATCATAATCATATAAAAATCGAGTCAAGAGTAAAATCATGATGCATATTAATACCATTCAACATTTTAAAATGGAGTTTGTGAGTGGGGCACATGACCAAGTGATTGGGCTTTCCCTTTGCATTTAAAGATGGTGAGGTGGCACATTTTTTCTAAATCTCTATTAGATGATAAATGATACAATATGCACTTTTAATTTCTTATTTTTCTCTATTTCAACCTTTTATTAATTGAAAGATTTGAATGTGATAAGTGAATGTTATGGAAGTATTGTTGGAAGCTAACTAATATTAGTGCTAACCGTACGTTATGTAAAAAATTAAATATTAATTTCCAGAAGATAATGTTCACCATTCAATTGGTTATAATTTAAAGAAAATATAGTTAATTGCATTTTGAATAATTTAAGTAAGTTTTTTTTGAATTGTTAGATTGTTACCTAGTGAACGGATGGTTATTATTATACTTTTATTTTGGATTTATAATAGTATAACTATTATTATATATTGACTATTTTAATATTTTTAGGAATAACCCAATGAAATTTTCTTACCCATGACTATTTCTTAATATTGAATGGTTACATATTTCAATTACTGCACGCTAATTATTATATATAGTAGTATACTCACTGCACGGATGATGAAAAAAATAAAATATAATGATATCATAATTTAATCAACATATAAAATTAATATAGCTATAGATGTAGGTTAATAATTTATTATTTAATAGAAAATATAAAATAACTTCTGAAGTAAATATTGTTAATAATTTTAAATTACTAAATAACTTTCAAATTAGCATACAAATTATAATTTTGGTTAGTTCTGCCATATGGTGACTTGTACTTTTGTCAAGCATCATTCTCTATTTTCTACAGTATCTCTAATATATTATATAGATATAAATATAAAATAATATAATAATATAACAAAGGTTGTTATTAGACAAACATAAATTTTCTATTTAAGAAATATATACCTACAGTTTAATGCAGGAACATGCCATCTCTATTTATTATTTTATTTCAACATCTTTTCATATCATATTTATTATTGCATAAATAAATTTTATTATTGTGATAAGTTAATATTAATCATGTCTACTGACCTCATTATTATAGGTATTCTATGTAAATAAAATTTCAATTATTATACAAATGTTTTTAGTTCTATGAAAATTTAATAGCTATAGATGTCTATAATCCACATATGAATTCTTATCCTTTTAAAATATATTTAATTAAATTTAGTGATATATAATTATCCCTCAGAAACAACATCATATATTAAAAACTAAAGATATTCACTTTTGTTTATTTATATTAATTCACTCAATAATTAATTTCTTCTCATTGCACATTCATTTTTTTTAAACATTTCTTTTGCATTATCATATTTTTTATTTTTTTAAAAGTATATAAGTATATATTGAAACTATTTTTTCTGGTTATGTTACTATAAAAATGATATCTAATTTTACTTGTGAATGATATCTTATCTCATCGAAGTAATACTTTTCTATATTTAGAATTATATTGACTGTTTCTTATTTTAATATCTTTTAACGTATCAAATATATATATATATATTATTATTAATTTTATGTTATTTTACTCAGTAGTTAATTCATTCTCATTGCACGTTATTTTTTAATTACATATAGATATATCTTCACCGAATGTGAATATACTAAAATTATTTTCATATATGTCATGAAATTTGAATTAGTTAATTACTTAATGTAACAACCAACACCAACAGATAAAAAAAAAGAAAAGAAAAAAAAAGAGAATTCGAGTTCGACTAAAACAAGAAACGGTCAGCAGGAGATCGAAAAAATAATAATAATAAAATAAAAATCCAAATACCAATTGAATTGGGGCTGGCTAGAGATAAAAGGATTTATCCTATTAAGATTTGAAGACCAAATATGAAGGGGATGAATCCTCTCTGATTAATTAGATTAATAAAGGTGAGGAGATTTTTAATTAGATAAAATAGAATTGTATTTAATCCCTCTCCCCTCAACCTCATGATTTTCTCTCTCTTCTTCCCCTTCATTGCTGCCCTGCACACGCACACTACTTGAGAGGCAGAATCTCCCATGTCATCTAGGAAACAAGGGTTCCTCTCCTTACTGCTCTATCTGATCCTTGCACCTCAAGTCTTCATCGTTGAACGTTTGCAAGCGAAGATCGGGAGGGGAACAAGGAGTATAGAGGGAAAACATGGGCATTGTTGATAGTTTTCCGACGAGCCAAAGAAAGGATTAATCGCGAACATAGGTGAGTGAATCGAAATCACCTTGCATGACCCTTGAATAGAATTAAGTCCTGCCCTAATTAATTAGTAAATAAGAAAATAAGAAGAAAGTTCTAAAGTTATTGTTTTGATTGTTTGATTATTGATTTCTTTAATTGTTTGGTTAATTGCATACTGTTTTATTTCCTATTGTTATGTTACTGTTTGGTTGATTACTAGGAAGTAGAAAATTAGATTATGATGAGATTATGCTAGAGGTTTTCAAGAATTTTTGAGTTTTGGAATCCATCGGCCCGTATGTATTGCCAACGACCGGTCGACCAATTTACTGATCCCACAGCCGACTACCATGGACCTGGTCGACTGACTGAACAGTCTATCCGACCGATCGGTCGACCGATATACCAATCTTACCAGCCGACCGGTCGACCGTTCAATGGAACGGATCGGCCGATCCTTAAATCCCACCGTCCGACTTTATGAACCCACTGGTCGACCGACCCATAGCCCACCGGTCGATCGTTCTCAGAATCGGTTGACTAATTTCGGTGATTCCTTTTTATCATGTTTATTAACTCTTCTTGATCCTGATTTGAATCTTGCATATTCTTATTTGATTTATTATAATAATGACTAGATTAGTGCTATATGATTTATTCATGATCCATCCATGATTCAAGATATGAATTCACAAGGTGATTCACTTTACCACTGATCCTTTACGTTCCCATGTCATGATTGAACAATGAATAACAAGATTTCAAAGATATTAATAAGTTCAGATAGAAGATAAATAATGTGTTGTTAGTCCAAGCCAAGTGTCTCAAGATAATGATCGCTCCCTTGGTCATGGTTTGATCACTCATTGACCCGCACAAGGCTGTATCGTTTGCTCGGCATACCCCAAAAATTAAAGGCACCTAAAGTCACCATAATTTTTTAAATATGCATGAAATAAGATTAACAAGTATGAACAAGACAAGCAAGCATGGATGTCAAGTCAAGTTATCGGTATTCTCATGCCATGATTATAAGATTTTCAGCATCATTTGAATCCTATTGCTTTATGTTATCGATTTATATCTCTTATGATTATATATGATGCTCTCATGTTGTCCCTTCTATTCAAGATAAGTGTTTTACCTTACCGCTGATTTTCTCTATTCAAGTTATGCACTGTATATCATGTGGTTCTCCACTGAGCTGTAAAGCTTACGAGAGGACCTCCTTCTCTGTGTCTGATTTTCACAGGAACATGTCAGTGATGATGTGGAGTAGATGTGTTGCGACAAGACTTTGGTAACAAGAAAGCACATGAACTATAAGGCTTATTAGTTTCATTTTTTCTTCCGTATTTATAGATTCATGATGTAGAACCTTATTATATTCCTTAGAGATGATGTAGCCACTTTTTAGACTTCTGAAATTAAAGTTATTCTTTTCTTGATTTTCCTATTATTCTTTCTTCCGCTGACGTGTCTCGATTCTTGACTGAGATATGATTAACATGATGGTCAAAGTCATAACGCTTCGTAGCGTCTCCAAGTTGATCTTCGTCACGTGGCGGAGGTCGATTTGGGGGTGTTACACTTAACTTATTCCGAGAGGCTAAAATTGAACTTAAAAATATTTGTTAAATAATATGGTGAATATGAAATTTTGACATAAGATTAGTTAACAGCGTAAAGAAAAACTATAAAATGTATACAAAGATATAGAAAGTGATTGTTATGAATTACAGTTCTAATTGTATAAGAAAAATAATGACTGAATAAATTAACACAAAAATCATTTCTTTAAGACTCGTAGTATTCGATTAGTGTAATAAGTAAATAATTTATTATGCCAATATTATGATTAATATCTCCTAATGATGAATTAATTCTTTATAGGCACAAAGCACACCATGAAATTAATCATGTGCATCCGTTTATAGAACCTTGACCTCCTCATCACCCACGGAAGTAGTTGAAAAAATCTTGTATGCGCCACCCACAATTAGGAGTGGAACCCGACCCTCTTCGGGGTGGGGGACACCACCCTCGCCCCCACCCGTCGACCGGATCCCGCCTCTGACCCCACTCTGAATATCCGGTCCGGAAGAAATTTTATCCCCTGCCCCGATTCTCGAGGGAACCCGATTCTCCGAATTTTTTATTAAAAATATGAAAAAAATAGAAAAGAACTAACTATTATACAATATTCATACACACAGTTATAAATATATCACTATTATAAATTTCATAACATAAACTTCAAATTTAATTATAAGTTCTACGATATAAAATTCAAATTTTGACACAAATTCCACCACAACATAATTTTCAAATTCTACCACAACACAAACTTTAAATTTGATACAAGTTTCATAACATAAAGTTTAAATTACAACACTAAATATTTTAACAACATTTATAAAAGATCAATAAGAGGACATTCATCATTTTTCTTCATTTCATCCTTCACCCATTTGCAAAGTTTCCTACAAGTTAATAAAAAAATAATTAGTATAATAAAACTAAATTGAATAAAATTAAGAAATGATAAATAGTTACCACAACTTCATCATTCAATCATCTACATCTTCATCTTCGTTGATTGTGTAAAAAGCACATTTTCCATCACAACATAATTTTCAAATTCTACCACATCACAAACTTCAAATTTAATACAACTTTCATAACATAAAGTTTAAATTACAACACCAAATATTTTAACAACATTTGTAAAAGATCAATAAGAGGACATTCATCATTTTTCTTCATTTCATCCTTCACCCATTTGCAAAGTTTTTTACAAGTTAATAAAAAAAATTATTAGTACAATAAAACTAAATTGAATAAAATTAAAAAATGATAAAAAGTTACCACAACTTCATCATTCAATCATCTACATCTTCATCTTCGTTGATTGTGTAAAAAACACACTTTCCATTAGAAGAACCTAATAAAAAAACATTGTTAGTTTAAAAATAGCTCCTACTGTCATCACTCCATTAATTTTTTTTCCAATACTTGTCAAATTTAGAACTCATACTCAAAGCCATCACTTGAATAACTTCATTAGGAAAAGAAAGTCATTCATCCAAAGAAATTCTTATTTAACAAACTTTAGAAAAATAAGCATTTAAAATTGGATAGTTGAAACTAGAAAATAGTTCAGTTATATCATAAAAAAACTTCAACTTATCACAAACTTCAAACACCATTACCAATCTTCAGCACTAGGGTAATATTTGCATTCAGAATCACGTTGCTTTAAACGATAAAAAAATATCTTTATATGGCAACGCAGAGACAATCATCAAATAAGTATAATTCCATCTAGTTTTGCAATCTTGGACAAGCTTTTTGGAATAAGCAATATTCAATTGTCTACATGTATCATCAAATCTTTCTTCCCTTTTGAGTGTGCTAACCCAAAAACTAACACATTCTCTAATATTTTCCAAAGAATCTTTAATTTTAGATACACCATCTTTGACAATCACATTCAGAATATGAGCACAACATCGCATATGAAATATTATTCCTCTCAAATTAAGAGAAGTTGAAGGAATCTTATAAAAAATCAAAGGAATCATAGCATCATTGGTTGAGCAATTATCAACAGTTAGAGTTGATACATTTCTATCCAAATTCCAATCATATAAACAATTCAAAAGAACCTTTGAAATCCCTTCGGCATTGTGCAGCGCCAAAACATAAAGGAACATATAAGAATAAGAATGATGCACGTTAAAATTTATAATTTTAAAAGTATATAATAAACATAATATCAAGAGTAATCAATTAATTACCTCACAAGTCGATGTTGCAAAGTCCAATTGTCATCAATAAAATGAGCTGTAATGGCCATATAACTTTTATTTTGATTACTAGAAGTTCACATATCAATAGTTATTGCAATACGACTTGAATTCCTCTCAAGAATATTTGATGTCTAATCCTTCTCAATTCCAAATAGCTTCATAATATCACTTCTCAATTTCAAATGACTCCATGCTTGAGAAGTTAAACCTTTCTTGTTTTGACTTCCTTTTTCCTTCTCATTTTCATTTTCGGAACTTGCTGAGTTATTCTCGGATTGAATTGCATTGCTTTCAACTGGAGTGATAGATTGATTATCCGCTCCATCTATTTTTGCATAAAAACTTAAATTAATTAAAATGTGAATAATTGAAAAATTATCAAAAAATATCAAATTTACAAAAAAAACTAAACGCTTATTGATTCACCTCTGCACTGTGCGCAGAGGTGTCTGTGCGCAGAGGCGATTCACCTTTGTGCACTATGCGCAGAGGTGTTTGTGCGCAGAGGCGATTTCCTTGTCGACGACGACGAGGGCAGCCTTCGACGATGATGCCGCCACCGATCCATGATGACGCCGCTGCCGATCCATGATGATGTCGTCACCACCGTCAACGATCAGATCGACCCGCCTGGATCGACGATGTCTCGACAACAATGATGCCCTCGACGATGACGATGACACCGTCTCGACGATCCATGAAACGTCACCGTCACCGTCGATGACCGGATCGACCCCTCGATGATGACCGGATTGACCGCGATGCCCTCGATGATGACAACGCCCTCGACGACGACGATGACATCGCCCTCGACGATCCACGATGACGCCGCCGCCGTCGCCAATGACCGAATCGACGATGACCCGATCAACGATGCCCTCAACGACGACCGGATCGACAATGATGCCCTCGATGATGACAATGCCCTCAACGATGACAACGCCCTCAATGATGACGATGACACCACCCTCGACGATGACGATGACGATGACACCGCCCTCTATGACGACGCCGCTTGGACTCCAACGCGGTCGGCCGTGGCGGAGAGGCGAGGGAGAAGGATGCCGCCCAGCCGCCGTAAACTTTAGATGATAAAGAAAGAAAGGGAAAAGGATACCTTGTGTAGACGCAGTCCGATTCATCATGGGAGACGACATTGGTGATCGGCGAAGGGACACAGGCGGTCGGCGGCTAGCGATTGTTGGCCTTGGAGTGGAGAGTTGAGTCTTGAGAGGCTGCTGTTTAGGGAGAAAAAAAAAGAGAGGAGTTAGGGTTTTACGTTATATATATATATATATATATATATATATATATATAATGGATGATTCAAATGTAATCTAATGAATATAATTATAATAAATTATTGATTAAAAAATACTATCACGGATTCGGAGACTCGACGAGGCGAGGTGAACTACCCCTGCCCCAATCCTCGAAGGGGGGGGGAGAGCAGTTTAGCCCCCATCCTCGCCCCTGGGGGGATCCCCGAATGCGGGGCCCCGAACGGGAAATTCCTGCGGAGCCCCACAGGGGGTGAGGAATATTGTCATCTCTACCCACAATTATTACTGACACATGCATGCAGGAAAGATTTTATAAGTAAACACTTATACGAGATTTAGGACCCGTTTGACTTAGCTGATAAGTTGAAGTGCTGATAAGTAGTTTAATGACTGAAGATTTTAAAAAATAAGTATTTACATATTTAGTAATAAAAAACATATGTGAATAAATGTATATTCTAAACAAAAATAGTACATTTATTATTCAAAGTGATTAGCTTTTTTTCATACAAAATAAGTTGGGATTTCTTAACATATTTTTTCTAACTTATAAGCAGATAAAATAAGTGCTTATCAGTATTTTTTTGAGTTACCAAATAAGAAAAAAATTTTAAAACTATTTATATATCATTTTGACTGACTTGTAAGGAAGCTACGAAGTGCTTTTTGTTTCGTATCCATGCATAGCACTGTAAACGGTCGAGATTTATCCACGTAGGTTTATACAATCGTAATTTTCATCTCGGAGAGAGAGAGAGAGGGATGTTAGACACATTTTACCCCCACGTCCTCTCCTTTTCATTAATCATTAGAGAAATGGAAAGAGAACGTGAAAGAGAAAGTGAGAGGAGTGAAGTGAGAGAGAGGGGGAAGTCATGAGACGTGTACATGAGGAAGGGAGACTACGCAGGAAGAGAGAGAAAGAAAGCGGAAGAAGTGGATGTCGTGCGACACCTCACAAGGATAGAGGAAGGAGATAGAGGGGTCTTCGGCTTGCACTTGACGTAAAAGAAACAGAACCGAAAGAGAGATTTAAATGCCAAATTTAGATAAGTTCGAGATCACTTTCGCACTTTTTAGGTGAGAGACACACAAACTCGCTAAGATTAATGACCCTAAATATTAATTATGACAATGTACGATTAATTATATCTTATCTATGTATAATAATGTGAACCCAACGACGGTAGACAAACTAATCGAACGTTTTACTGTACCTTATATATCATTTGTCTTTTTTTTAGTAGTTAACGACGAACTCAATAAATTCCCCACCTTATCACGTCATCTGCAAATTTTTTAAGTTTTCTATTTTTTCTTCGTCTGCAAATGCATGAGTTCTTCCTATAAGTGCAAATGAATAATCGGATGGACTTGCATGACCGGAACACAAACGAGCATGCAGAACGCCAACGCCGGTACTTCCACCATTAATCAAACTCTGCCCTTAGTTAGAACCACGGCCGTGGGCGTGGCCATGGCGTGTGGAACGCCTGCCGCCGCAGCTGCCGTCGTCGTGCTCCTCTTGGACACGTCCCTCTTGTTCTTCGTCTTCGATCACTGCGTTGCCCGGTCGCCCATCAAGGGCCATCCGCGTCGCCTCCCTCCGGGGCCTAGACAATGGCCGATCGTCGGCAGCCTCATCACGATGCTCCGCAACAAGCCCTACTTCCGATGGGTGCTCAACGTCAGCCAGGGCATGGACATTGCGTGCATACGTCTCGGCGGCGTGCATGTCATCGTCGTCAACTCGCCCGAGATCGCTCGTGAGTTCCTCGGGAAACATGACGCGATCTTCTCCTCCCGGCCGTTGACGATGGCTTCTGAGTACATCGGCCGGCGCTACCGCACAGTCGTCGTCTCCCTTTTGGGAGACTTGTGGAGGAAGATGCGACGGGTGATCGCCTCAGAGGTCATGAGCACCGTCAAGCAACGCCCGCAAGCTATCTTGCGACGACAGGAGGCGGACCACTTCACTAAGTACGTCTACAACATGTGCAGCTCGGGGGCGACGATCGATCTCAGGAAGGCGCTCCGGTACTACTCCGGGAACGTTATAAGGAGGATGGTCTTCGGAGTGAGGCACTTCGGCAAGGGGGAAAACGGAGGCCCCGGGGAGGAGGAGTTGGATCACATCCGAGCGGCGTTCGCCGTGTTGTCAAAGATATACGTCTTCCGACCGCCGGACTTCCTGCCGTCGCTGCGGTGCTTGGACTTGGACGGGCATGAGAAGGCCATGGAGGAGGCCACGAGGACCATGGACAAGTACCATGATCCCATCATTGACGAGAGACTGGAGAAGTGGAAGGCTTGGCGAGAAGGCACCGAAGGGGACTGCAATAGCAACGGCGACGAAGGGATCTGCAGGAAGGTGGAAGTGGGAGACGTTCTTGATGCTTTCATGGCGCTGAAAGGTGCAAGCGGGAAGCCTCTACTCGACCGCAATGAAATCAGTGCTCAATCTGCAGTACGTACGTTTTACTGTTTACGTGTGAATAACATCGATATATTAATAAAAAAAAATTTATAATTCTTTTTATGTCAGAACAAAAAATAAATAAAATTATACGTACATATTAAAAATCTTTAATTATTCTTTTTCTCACAGTACGTATGTGTTAAACGAATTGAACAGGAATTAGTTTATGCGACGGTGGACAATGCACCAAACGCAGTGGAGTGGGCCGTGGCCGAGATGCTGAACCAGCCGGAGACTCTTCGAAGAGCGGTGGAGGAGCTGGATCGAGTGGTCGGGAAGGACCGGCTGGTCCAAGAGTCCGACTTCGCCCGGCTCCCATATCTCAAGGCTTGCGCCCGTGAAGCCCTGCGGCTCCACCCGATCGCCCCGTTCAACTTGCCGCACGTGGCCACCTCGCACGCCACGGTGGCTGGCTACTTCATACCCAAGGGCAGCTGGGTCTTGCTGAGCCGGGTCGGCTTGTGCCGGAACCCGAAGGTGTGGGACGACCCGATGCGGTTCGACCCCGACCGGCACCTGAACGACGGGTTCACCGACGTCGAGTTGACCGAGCCGGAGCTCCGATTCATATCGTTCACGACGGGGCGACGTGGGTGCATGGGCGGTGTGCTGGGGACCTTGATGACCTACATGCTGCTGGCGAGGCTGCTCCAAGCGTTCGAGTGGACGCTGCCAACGGGCGACGTCGCCGGCATCGACCTCGCCGAGGAGCAGGGGAGCCTTTTCTTGGCCAAGCGCCTGCGCATTTGCGCTAAGCCTCGTCTTCATGAGGGGGCTGCTGGTGAACTTGTAAAGCTTACAGTTGATTTCAACCTGGGGGGAGACGGTTCGTTTTACATGTTTGTTTTCTTGTCTGCAGTTTGTTTTCTTTTTATTTCCATAATTTTTCATAGTCTATACATTATCAGTTACAGATGAAATCTTCACATTAGATTTCCTTTTGCTGGATAGTGATTCCATGTGTGAGTAAAAAAAAATTGTTCTGTATGTTTGCATAACTCAATGTATTTACAGTGTACATATACTTCAATCGATCTGTATGACACCTTCATAAGTAATTCAACAGTGGAAAAAAAAATATTTGCTCTGGAAAATCTCGTACTGTAAAAGGCTATCCAGACCAAGCTTCTGCTGCAACCGTAAGCTGTAAATATGAGCCTCAAATGTGATTCTTGGGAATAAATCAGATCCGTGAAAGGCGCAATATATCAAAGCCAGAAGCAGGACATTGCCTGTTCACGATAAAAGCTGAATCAGTTTCTGAATACTACTGACCGGGGAAAAGGACGAAGCAAACGAATGCATGATATTGGTGAAATATTTTTCGTTGTACGCATACACATCTGGAATGTCTAAACAGATCTTAGCTGCCATATGAAATGAGCAAATTTTGAGAATAGAATTTAGTACTAATTTACATATATAATGCTATCTCGAATTCATATGATAGTCCAAATATGATTGCACTTGCAATTGCAATCACTTAAACTCTGACATAATTAAAATATTAAGCCACCATAATGAGCTATGAACTTTTTTCAGATGATTCTTGTACCATCTTAAGATCTTTAAGATGAGGGCAATGGATATTTTGAGCATATTAATTTTTATGACAGAATTAAAATGACAGATGAGTATGATCATACCTCCGCAAGATGCAATAAGCAGTCATCATCTTGATTGCAATCAAATATTGGCTTCTTAAAATGAGTTTTTATCATGTCAATCTGCTCAACTACTCTCTTTAGTAACTCGGATTGCTCTTTCTCTCTTTCTTGATCTTCCTGCTTAATACTTCTCACAGAATCTTCGAGACGATGCAGCCGATCTTTTAGCTCCTCGATATCAGTTGGACATGGCACAGTTATGTTCCTACATTCTTGAGTTGTCAGAATCACATCTTCATGTTGTTCTGGTGACTTATTCTCATAATTAGCATAAATATATGATTCGAATGACAGGTCCTCATTCTTCAACAAGTCAGATTCTCTGGTAGTGTTCTTAGCTCCAGAACTAAGATATTTTCCCATTTCATTGGATGTTCCACAAAGGCCATCAACGTTTTGACTATCTTGGATTTCATAGACATCTTGAATGGTGATCAAATTTATTGCATCGGTATCTGATCTTGTCTGCATACTGCGGTGGGGTAGATATGAAAATTTACCTCTTTTCCCTTCATGTCTGGCTTGAGAAGATAAACATGTGACATCTTCCTCTTTTGTGTTTGGCAGAAATGTCAACTCCTCTTCCAAGCTCATAGTCTCGGTTCTCGAAATATCTTCATACGTCGATTTGCTAGCATCTTCATTACATCTTTTAGGGTCCAGCGACTGGTCCATTCTTCTGTCTGTGTATACTGGTTCAGGTCTGAGTTCCCTCAAGTTTTGCACTTCGTTTATATCATACTTTTCAATGATACTCGTAGCATGATTTTCCATGTGAAATTTATCTGTGTTGTAATTCTCGGTAATATTCTTTGGAGATTCAACATTTTCGGAAGGAAGCAAAGAACAATATTTATCAGCAGCATCAACCTCAGATAATAGCTCTTGCAATCTAATTGCAGGAAGGGTGCTTCCTTTCTTCAACCCTGGAGAAGCATTTGACTTGACGGGTTCGACACCGAAATCTTTGGCACCAATGATCAGTATCTTCTGCTTGTAGTTCTGCACCTGATACCTGAGGGACGCGATCTCCAGCTCTTTCTGAAATATGACCTCATTGAGGGCCGCCATGGATTCGTCTGCGTGATGCAGCTTTTCCTCGGCCATCCTCTTGTACTGGCATGCTTCCATCTTCGCTGCAGCCTTCTCTTGCTGAAGCCGCATGATCATTGATAGAGCTTCTTCCACACCTGAAGCAGCAGCTTTTCTTTCCTCTTCGAGCTCGGCACGAAGCCTATTTACAGAATTAACTTGGTCCTGAAGAGACTCTCTTAGAACAATCAATTCTGCTTCATCCATGTCTGAAGAAAACAGATGTTTCTGTCAAATGGATGGTTGCGCCCTCAGACAACATCCACCTATTAAGGCCGCAAGTACAACATCTACCGAAGACAACAACTGAGACTATTCATGATCCATATCGAATCACGCACATTGGAATAAAAACAAAAACACCTTGTCCTAGTGCATGAAACATAAAGAGGTATTAAAGATGAGGAATAAGAGTCTACAAACAGGACAGACAACAATGAACCCGATGACAATAACAGAGACCTGCAAAATCTACCAGTGTTGTAATCGATGGACACAACACCAAAATTTCCTTTTTTACAGCCAAGGCGCGAATTCACAACAAAGAAAAATCAGAGATAAAGAAGAAAAATCCGATCTTTTTGTAAACGAAATAATCAAACTTAATGGAAGCATCCTGGAAACCAAGATTGAATGCGAGAAGAAGAGAAAGAACACAAAACTGTAGATTACCTGATGAGAGTCTTCCGGTACACCACAAATCAGAGAAATGTTTTGGTATTTCTGAAATGAGTCGATGCTGAGGACAACTTTCATAAATTGCAGAAGTTCAACTTTTTTTTCCTTATCAAGGACTGAGCATTAACTGCTTTCCTCGACTGCTTAGAACCCCCTCACGGCACAAGAACTCGGCAAAATTCTATCCTTCTTCCTCGCTAGGATTGGGAAAGTAGAGTTGTTAACAAACAGCAGCAAGATTTGTACCAAAACAACGACAAGGAAGAAGAAGAAGAAGTAAAGTGCTCAGACTTTGTCCTTCCTGACGCAGATAGTGGCGAAAGTTTCTGACGGATATTTTATTTAAATTGACCGTTAGATGCCCGGAGCACGAGAGGTGGTGTGTCGGGGACGTGACCAACCGCAAAGAATGCTGTAGGGGTGCCATCTATCCGAGGTACCGTCCGACCAATGAGAAATTGACACGATATTGTATTGTAGGCGTGGTGTCGAAGTGAATACTAAAAGGAGCTTGACGAAATATAAAACAAAAACCAACTGGATTGGAATTGGGTAGTCGGGGCTTAAGAAAAATCGGACCAATCTGAACAATTCATCCGATCGAATTAAAAAAAAATAAAAAATTGAGGATTTGAATATAATTTAAGATGATTGTTAATAAATTAAAATTCACTCGTTAAAATTAGAATCCCACTCGAAAAAATCGAATCCGTGTAGTCTATTTTTTATGACGTACTTTTGGGCCTTCAAACGTTGGGCTTATTTACGGCCCATTCATCTTCCTCATTCCATCCCGCGCGTGCATTTTTTTGGGCGTATAATGTTACCGCGAGTGATTCTAACGTTTACTCCTCCGGTTCTACTCGAAAGCTGGGGAGGAGAAATAGAATTCTAGGGTTTTTGTTGCCCTCTCTGTCTCCAGTTTCTAACTCTGTGTTCGACGACGAGAAGAATAATAATTGTTCCGGTGTCCATTCGATCTCCAGATGGTTCGGATCACATCTTTACATTTGTTATTAGTTTGCATTTTGTTCTGGTGGCAAATAAATAATCTTTACTTGTTCACTTGATCCTGCTGATGGATCTAATTAGCCCTTGTTTTGCTGTTGTAGCGCAATTAATCCTTGTGATGTGTCGCGACTGATGTTTTACATATTTATTTGCTACTTCGTGCCCTCTGACCATAGATATTTTCTACTGTTGGCATTTTTTTCTCTGAAAATTGTTGATTTTCTTTTTTTTTTTTTCTTTAGGTTATCGGGATATAGTTGAATTTTACGCTCTAGAATCCAATTAGTATCTTATAACATACATTCTGCTATGTGATCTTAACTGAAGTTTATTAAACTAATAGATCATGAAATTACGCATTAAAAGTAGTTGAATGCATGTTTCTGTTCCATAGATGGTTGTGCCTACTCATCTTTTCGTATTTGATTTCATTATTATTGCGTGACGGAACTGTTTAACAACAAATGATTATGTCTTTTTAAGATATAGGAACAATTTGTATTTCGTCATTTTTTTTCCAGTTTTGTTGAGAGATCACTGAGTTTGAACTGCGAACTACTTGTCTTTATTATCTCCCTTTGAAATAATCTTCATATAATATTGCCATTGCTGACGTAGGCTATGTACATTCGGGTTAAGCGCAATAAAACCACATACTTCATTCAGTGTGATCCAACTGAAACAACTTTGGACATAAAGCAGAAACTCAATGGCATAATTGACCAAACTGTTAATAACCAGCGATTAACCTTGATGTCAACCAATGATATACTAGAAGATTCCAAGACCTTGGCTGAGCAGAAGGTAAAGTATCATCTTATAATAAGAGCTATATGATAGAAGGTGCTATTTATTCCTTTTAATGGATATATAACTTCCATAATCTAATCATTTTCTCTTTTCTCTTATTTTTACCAACATATAGGTTGAAAATGATGCTGTGGTAGCATTGACCCTGAGAAAAGGTTTCTATTTCTCTTATCTATACTTTAAAATTCCTTCGAGTGAAAACCTGGTATATATTTGTACTTTTGTATGTGATTTCCTTTTTCTTAATGTTTTTTTAATGATGTTATTGTTAGCCTTCCTGCCAGAATTCTCATCAAGCTACATTTCAAATAGAAGAATTATAATTCCTTGTTGCTAACTTATCATTCCTTTTGTATGTTACATATAAGAAAGATCTTTTAGGGATTGTTTCAGTTAATTGTGAATCTCCTTTTTAAGTTTTTGCTCCTAATGGTGGATATATTATCCATTTGTCATTTCATCAATAGTTTGTTTCATCTTGTTTACTGGCATTACAATTTACAAGAAATTTCTAGAAAATTTTATGTCAGTAATTTTGAGCATTTGTAGGAAAAGTGCTTGTACTTCCTTGTTATTCATCATGTTTCCGATACATGATACGTGGGTCTACCTCTAAAAAATATTCAGATAAATCTATTTGCAAATTGCACCTGATGTGGATAGTAATCCCTTTCTTTTCTCATTCCTTTATTTGTATGAAGATAGATGATTCCGTTGCAGGTGAAACTTTATTGAATTTCCTTAAAAGAAAACTTTACGGAATTTGTAAGAAAAGTACTTGTACTTGTTATTCATCATGTTTCCGGTACATGATACATGTGTCTACCTCTAAAAAATATTCAGATAAATCTATTTGCAAATCGCACCTAATGTGGATAATAATCCCTTTCTTTTCTCTTTCCTTTATTTGCATGAAGATAGATGATTCCGTTGCAGGTGAATCTTTATTAAATTTCCTTAAAAGAAAACTTTACGGAATTTGTTTACTTAATTGATTCGCTATTTTTTTTCTTGGGGTGTTAATTGGCATATTTTCCATATCCTGAAGGCATTTTGAGCTCACCAAATTGTGTTGTGATTGTTTATTGCTGAAGATTTATGCTGAACATAAGGAACAATATAACTCTCATAATAAAATTGTTTTCACTAGATAGTAAAGCCACTTTCCTATTATACATCATGAAGCTAATGTCCTACTTATCATTCCAATCTTTCTTGGTTGCCATTAACAGAATGTTGATCACAGAGAAACTTCATTTCTTTTTTAGTCATATGCCAACTAATGGAAACATACTCTCAATTGGTTTAACACTCAAACTGAACACAACTTTATAACCTGATGGAGAACATTTTGAAGTTTTATTTTGAATCTTGGCCTTAGAGTTTGTGAAAACTTCCTTTACCTTGAATCATTAACCTTCCTTTAATGATGCACACTTTTTTTTTGTTTGATCAATTTGTGAAAACATAGACACGCTGTTATTTTTAGTTTTTCATATTGGTGAGCTTTTTCTTCAGATGACAATGAATTTGAGGAGGTTTGCATTGCACGCCCCGAGGGATCATTCACATAGGCCTCCTTCAGTTCAGCGGCATTTTGCGACGATGATAGGAGATTGATAACAGCAATTAATACAAGGAGTGATTTTAGGATTGCCATGTACTTATCAATGTATCATGTGATACTGCTGCTACTAGCTCGTTCTTCTCCAATCATTGTGTCAAATAATTCATGGCAAATTTCATTGCCTTTGGGCAAACTATACACATTTTCCTCGGGATAAGATCAACTTCTCTAATGGGAAAAATGTTCTTCCTTGTCCCTTTTGAATACAATATCTGGGTCCAACAGAGAACAACTCTTAGTCTTTCATCACAACAAAAGGTTGAGAAAAATGTTGTTCTACGTGGAAAATTTTCAGCACAAGTTGCCAACCTTTCGTTCGTGTCTCTCTCATGAAATCTAATGCGACAGTTCTCAGAAAATCTATTATGCAAAAATTTCTATACGGATTTGTTTTGTTGAATGTTTCACTATTGTGCCAGGACGAAACTGAAGTATTTTAGTTGTTGTTGTCAATCGTTTGGCGATCGAGTCTTGGACGAATAATTCTCTCAAGATCGCATTGCTTTGTAATTTAATGTTCTCGAGAGCATTTCGTTATATGATTAAACTTACTTGAGCTACAAAAGAACATTTTGGACAAAATGGGGTATTTGGTGAGATGATTTTTTGGACAAATCAACTTTTTAGATTGTTGTTTCAATCAGACCGTGTCGAAATTAAATCCATGCATCTCATCACAAAGGACGTGGTTGATACTTTAAAACATTGGAGACTAATTTATTTCAGGACTCCAAATCTGAAGCAATCATGGATTCGTTCAATGAAAGGTGATCACAAGGGGTACCCTACCCGGTTTTGTCGAGTAATTGATCCACGCTTGTTCGTACTCAGACCAAGAACAAGGGAAGCACAAGGCACAGAATAAACATGGGAAGCGGCGGCGCAGTCGACGGCGAACCGTTCCATTTTCCGTGCGGTTCGCGGATGGTCGCGGAGCCGCCACCGCCAACGCTCCTCCCACCGCTGCCTTTGCCGCCGGAACTGGCACCCCTACCGGAGTGGGCTAACCTTCTACCAGAATCCGACTCTCCGATGCTAAATTTGACTGTCATATTTCTCGCTGCAAATCAGGTGCATGCAGTCTTACATTTGCGGCTTTTGCATGATATGATATATCATGAAACACATATAAAAAACAAAGGAATGATAACATTGTCCAACCTTGGATTGGATGACCTTGTAATAATGGCTCTTGCTTGGCTACATCGTTCCCATACGCATTGAGAAATATGATAACAAGGAAAGATAGGAGAAGCTTGCTCTTCATTCCTGAAGATTTGATGACAAGAGCACACACATGAATGATCAAGCAGAACAAGAGATAATAATGGAATAATTAAGCTGAGATCTTGGAGAAAAGAAAGAAGACAGAGGTACCTGCCAGAAGTGTCTCATCATGGCTCCCAGGTACGTGGGGGCTCTGCAATGCCAGAGCTTCTGACATATGTCATATGCATTATAAGCCCCAGACCACAAAAAAACAATGCACTGGAAGTACCACTCGATCCTTTGCTTGAAGAAGGAAATAAAGATAAAAACAAGAAGTTACCACCAAGTGAAGGATGATTGCAAAGTGTAAAATAGAAATCAATTCTAATGGGTGGAATCCTAAGCGGCTTATTTTTATTTAAAGTTTTGAGTTCGAATTCTTGAAAACGTAAAAATTTTTTACCGAGAGGCTCACACTGTCATGTACGTAACATGGAATAACTTAACCGAATTAGTTGAGCTCCACCGTTTATTAGCGAGAGGGGTAAAAAAATAGAAATCAACTGGAGGACATGTGAAAAAAAAAAGGAGTAAAGAAGAATACTAAAGACAACTAGTGCTGCTACAAAGGAATCATCTGATTTAGGAAAAAGGGCCGGGGAGACAAAGTAGATCTCTTATATATCATTTTGCACGTTTCGTAAGATGCTACCAATTAATTAATCGGTTTATAGAATATATACAAATGAAGAAGACATCTTTGTGTCTCTTCAGCTGATGGTATCTGATTCCATTCCAAATATAAGTCAAATACATATGCCTTAACACATGTTTCAATCAATGTTGACAAAATTAGGATTAAAAAAACATTTAAAATTATCTAAAATATAATGTGATTGAGATGTTATTTTTTAAGGAAAATTGACAAATGTAAGTACAACCATCGTTAAAAGATCATCATCCTTTCGCTTCGACAATAAAATAATTAAAAAAATATTATCATGTCGTGAGAATATAACTGAAAGCTATGCAAATAATAAACTGGCAAAAAAAATTTGTATCTTCTATCAGACAAATTTGCCTAAACATGAACATATGATATACCTCTAATAATACTAATCAATAATAATGATATGGATATTATATATATATATATATATATATATATATACACTATAAATATTGTTCTTTATATGTATACAATAATAATTTATATTTTGTAAAAGATGTGTGAATATTTATAGTGAAAAGAGTATAAAACTAAATGTTGTCAATGAGTCTCTTTTTTAATAATAATAATAATAATAATAATAATAATAATAATAATAATAATAATAATAATAATAATAATAATAATAATAATCCACCCTCTACAATAGCAAAAACTCCTGACAAGCAATTTATGTGTTGAAAGCATTTGTCACATCACGCAATTGCGATATAGTTAAATAAATGCAAACTAAAACTAAATGTTGGAGCTATAAAAATATTTTACATGCAAACCAAAAATCCCTCACTCAAAAAATAATCTTAAATTCGTCCTTTGAGATTGGCTTGATTCCATCAAAACTTGAATTCAACTAAAATATATGATGAATTTGAGTGACCCGGTTAAATCAAAATGGAAAAAATTATTAGGGCAACAATTAATTTTTTTTATAACACATTGTTCGCACACAAATAAATATATATATATATATATTAAAATTTATGTTCCAACTTTATTTTTTCAGTTGGCTAATCTCATATTTGTAACATTCTGCCGGAACTAAGTTGTCTATTGTTGAAGTCGTGATGCTAATTTAACGGTCCGTGAAGTTGAGATGTAACGGTCATGATTAAAATGTCACGGTCCCTGAAATATCAAATTTAATATTTCTAAAACCTTGTTTTGTGTGATTCTTTTTTTTCATCTTTTTCAGATGATTTTCCTATCAAATATGACCAGAATAAAATAGATGAAAGCAAATGGGGAAGGACCTCCACCGACTAATTAACATGCACTAGTTATCCATCAATGGGCTAATAATGTGCTACATAAGTTCCAATAACGTCATGATATAAACTAATAATGATTCTTTTTACCCAATTATATAATGAACTAATATAATCACCTACCATCATATGGAGGAAATCACCCAATTATATTTATTATTACTATTATTACAACTCTGTTACTTCATATAGAGGCTTGGTAATTCCTTAGTTTCATTAACTTAATAGATTATATCAATTGAGCCATGTAAAAATTTTGCCGACAGTCAGACAAATAGAAATCCAGTTGAGAGAGAGAGAGAGAGAGAGAGAGAGAGAGAGAGAGAGAGAGAGAGCAATCCAATGAAACCATCTAGTCAATTTAGCTGTTTAAATGTGTGATTTACATCTTATAATTCATGAAAGTAGCCTATAACGGCATGTAGCCAATATGTCACAATCAGTCATGAAATATGTATGTTGGATCATTCGAAAATTTATTTGACTCCGTTTGTCCTAATTCTTCATCAAGTTCTTACTTTGGCTCTCAAGTGATTTCTTATAAAATATCATCATCAAGAACTAGATGATTAATTCAAATAACTAAATAAAATTTATAAATTTAAAAAAGTTAAATATAATCTTAATTATATGTTAAAAAATACGTGCATCATTTTTTTAGTAAATATTTCAAAAAACAAAAGTTGTATGTCATATAAGTTTTTATGTCTAGATAATTCAAAATATCATAATATCCAAATCACGAATAAGAAACATGAGTCAATATTTACTATAAAATCTCATAATCATGTGTCCAGAAACTTTACAATTACGGGACTATGCAACTATGCAAAATATAAACAATGATCAAAATGTGTCTCGGAGTAATAATCATAACTCAACACATGTATGCAAAGCATCACCTAAGTGTAAAGACCAGGGGTGAATATGTGCCGGGATGACACGGTTGCCCGACTCAAAAAGTTCGATTTTTCTTGACCCGATAGGTAATCGGGTCGGGACTAAGTCTGAGTTGTAAAAATTTTCTTGATATCCGATCAGGACCGGGTCTGGGTTGTAAAATTTCAGATCATGTTCCGACCCGATAATATATATTAATTAATATAAAATTATTTTAAAATATTATATTTATATTTATTTTAATTAAAGCTCTATATTTTATTATATGTATATATTAAATGTATATATTATAACATATTATTATACGTGTAATTCAATTAATAATTATCATATTTATATAATATTATTGATTTTTTATTATATTTATTTTTTAAAAATTAATGGTTAAATTGGGACAACAAAAAATTTTCTTATTTAATCGGGACCGAGGTTCGGATCAGATTTTCTAGAAAACTTGGAGCAAACTGAGTGGGGACTGGGATGACTGAAACCAATCCCAGAATCCGAATTTGCTCACCCTTGATAAAGACACTTGATATATGCTCAAAGACCATCATGTATATTAAATACAATTTTAAAGACGTGTTTCAACTAGCATGGCAATTAATTATATGGAGTTTCACAATACACCATAATACATATATCAATATCAAGCAAATTTTATTTTGATATCACAAACATTGTTTCCTAAAAAAATCATATAAATATTTTCATAACCTTTGTCTCAAATTGAATTCTTGAAATATATCATAACTATTTTCCAAAACTCAACATACTTTTCAAATTATACAACTTTCTATAATAATAGGTAATTTAATATTATTATAAGTAAAAGAAATAACATATATGATCTTACTATATTATTAACTCATCTTGTACTTTATCCTTTCAAAAATGTTTATCAAATTTCCTCCTAACTTGATTGTTACCTACAAATAATAATTCTATTTTAATTTTCTATCACTAATAAAAATAATATGCAATGCATGCATGCATGAAGATTTATACACCTTAAAATGCATATAATATCTTCTAACTTATTTTCATGTCTTCGTAGTCATATACTATTTTACACTTTAGCTACTCAATTATTACAATAGTTTCTCAACTCATCTTTACTTTATTCTTTCAATGATGTTTATTAATTTTTCTTTCTTGACTGGTCCTTACAAATTATAATTTCATTTTATTTTCTCTCACTAATAAGAATGATATGCAATGCATGCTCTTAATACATGAATACGTATACACCTTAGAAATGCATATAATATCTTCTAATTTACTTTCATGTCTTGATAATCATATACTATTTTACACTTGTAACTATTCAATATTACTATAATTTCTCAAGTTTTGATTAGGTATTGTATTGGATTTACTAGAAAATAGTTCTAATTTGTAGATTTAATGTTTGTTCAAAAATTACTATGACTAAATGTAGGAGCATTTATAGAACTAATTAAAGAATTTTTTATTTATATGATGATAAGGGTGTCCACTAGATCAAGTCAACCCATCAACCCGACCCCACCCGTGTTTTATCCAGTTGAATCGATGGTTATAGATTGAAAATTTTGAACCTAAGTCAATCCAATCTAATACAATGACCTAATTTTTTATTTTTTAAAAATTACATTATTTTTATTTAATTTATAGGTTTTATGTGATTAAAAAAATAAAATATGAAAATAAAGCACTTAAAATATAGGGTTATTTTTTCTCTAACCACTCTTAAACTATCATGATTTTCCACATCTAACCCCAAGCTACGATTTTTTTTTGGTACCTAAACTATCACGATTTTTTCAATTTGATCCTTCCGTCCAATTTTGTCGACTTTTTCGTTATTTTTTTTCACATTTATGAAAAGTCTATTATACCCTTGCTATACACTCTACTTTTCTTAAAATAATATATATTATAATAATTTTTAAAAAAAGACTAGGGGGCGTCGCCCCCCTGAACGAGCTCGCCGGTGGGGGTGAGCTCGTTCAAGGGGACGCCGGCCCCCCTAATCTCCCTTGGGGAGAAAGGGGAGGGTGGGAGGGGGGGGGGGGGGACGGGGATGCTCCCTCGCACCGGCGAGCTCGCTCAGGGGGGCGCCGGCCCCCCTAATCTCCCTCGCGCGCGCGAGGGAGAAAGGAAGGGGGGGGGGGGTCGGCGCCCCCCCTGAACGAGCTCGCCGATGCGAGCGAGCGAGCTCAAGGGGGGTGCCGGCCCCATCTCCCTCGCGCGTGACGAGGGAGAAGGGGGGGGGGGCTGGCACCCCCCTGAGCGAGCTCGCCGGCGCATGAGGGCGACACCCCCGTAGTCTTTTTTTTAATTTTTTTTATATTATTATATATTATTTTAAGAAAAGTAGAGTAACACTTATAGTAAGGGTATAATAGATTTTTCATAAATGCGAAAAATAAAAAATAACAGAGAAATCGATGAAATTGGATGGAAGGATCAAATTGAAAAAATTGCGATAGTTTAGGTACCCAAAAAATGAAGTTCGTAGTTTGGAATTAGATGCGAAAAATTGCGATAGTTGAGGAGTGGTTGGAGGAAATAACCCTAAAATATATACAAATATTAAAAAATAAAGGGGATAAGGACGGTGTGGGGGCAAAAAGTGATCCATATATATGGTTCATTGTCGGATCATGATATGATGGTTCACAAATAAGTGTGCTTATTTATGAACTGTCAAATCAGGATCCAACGGTGGCCCATATATGGGTCACTTTTTTTTCTCACACAATCCTTATTCTCAAAATAAAACGTATTTTATGATAACAATAGAATATTAAATATGTTTTTTATACTAAAAAGTTTAAATAAAAAGGGGAAAATAGTGGCCAGATAATTCTTGGACAAGTCGGATCGAATTTGATGTCAACAAATTTCTCAATCCGGTCCAACCCAACTTGATCAAAATTGATCGAGTACCATCTTACCCTTTTCGAAAAATTCCCAATCAGAAAGTAATATAGTATTATAATTTATAATTATCTTTTGAATTTTCTCATTTTATATAGACACCTTTAGCATAAAAGGGCTTTTGTATGAGATAATAATATTTGAATATCTTGATCTCCAAAATTTATAAGAGTCTAGATATATTTCATTAAATAGATGATGTGCATAAATGAAAAACGAATTGATAACAAATGCATTAATCGTGTATTAACTATTTATCTAATCTAATATGCTAAGAAGGTTAAAGTTAATTTTTTAAAAAATCAAACCTAACTATTATGACATCAAGCTTTGAATAGAGTAAGGCTGCATTGTTAGCAGTTTGACAAGTGGATAGCGATTTAACTAGCAGATTAGTTAGCGGATAGCGGATAGCGCATGATGATTAGTGGTTAGAGGTTGTAAAATATAAGTGTTAGGTAAACTTAGCGGTAGAATTAGCTGATGAATATAAAATAATATAATCAGACATATAACAAATTATTTAATTTAAACACTATACAAATTATATTATAATACAAATAAATTAAATATTCATATCTTAATTAAATAAAATAAAAATTCACAACTAATTTTTTTGTTAAAATATATAGAAATTTATATTGACAATAATTTTTATATAGTGCACCCATGATATAAAATATTAATTATGAAATTATTTTTTATTCACTGTTAACATATAAATAATTTGCAATTAATTAAGAATTAATATAAAAAGAAACATAGTTAAATGATTATATAATAAAAAATGAGAAAATAATAAGATAAGTTAGAAAGAAATAATGTATTTAAATAAGGGTGAAATTGGAAAAATTTATAAAACACCAACCTCTAAGCGTTAAACGCTAGTTGAAGTAGCTTTTGAATATTTTTGTATGAAACGTTAACGCTATTTATTTTTATCATTTATCAAATAAAAGAATTAGCGTTTGAACCGTTAAACGCTAATTTTAGTATTGCCAAACAGAGCCTAAAATAAAATCATGGTATAATTTGACAAAGATAATTTAGTGTTTGAAATATGTATTTGTTTCTAAATAAGATAGTGTTTCCCTAACAAAATAAATCAACTGTTATGAATTTAAACAGGTAATATTATTCCACGATATCATGATAATATAACTCTAATTAAAAATTAAAATACATTAAGTTGCATCGCATAAGTTATTAGTCAGCATGTAACAAATCGCACATCTAGCACTCCTTAGAAAGAGTCATGGCATGCAACTCTCCATCTAAACAATAAAAAAAGATAATTTCATGTAATATCATAAAATTATCAATTATCAACAATCAATGCTCAATGAAATAATAAATAATTAATTAATTAGAGAATTTAATCAATATATGAAACAACATTGAACTAACACATTCAAGGAAAAACTAAATTACATTTTAAAATAGGTTGAAGTTAAAGTTATCTTATCATCAATCTTTCGTGTGAAGTAAAATCTTGAAATGAACATATATGTTGATGATAATATCGTTTTGCTAAAGGGCATTTTGTATAATTCATACAAGTGGCTAAGGAATTATTGAAATCAAAATTTCAAATAAATTTTTATTACTTCAAGAGCTCGAGTCCCGCATTAAAAAAAAGGTGTTGATCAAATTCTGGAAATGAAGAGTCTCAAAATTTTCAACTAAATTAATCAAAGTATATAAGGGTGTTCATCTGGTCGGGTCGACTCGTAAACTCGATGATTCGACCCGACTCGAACGGGTTTGGATTGGGTCGGGTCAGTGATCGGGTTAGGTCCAACCCAATCCGAACTCGACTTGACCATGGGTCGAGTCTGGTACGGATTGAATTTTTTCAACCCAAATCGATCTGACATGATTCAATCAACTTGAATTTTTTATTTTTTTCCTTTTTTATTCAAACTTAAGTTTATATTTGATTTAATTTTTTTAAAAAAATTAAAATAAAATATTTTAAGTGCAAAAATAATGTTAAATAATTATAAAAACATATTTTATATTTTTTAAAAAATAATATTAAATATTTTTTATATTAAATAAAATAAAAAAATAATAAGAAAAAAATTGGATGGACCCGACCCGATCCAAACCGGATCGAATTGGATCGGATTCGGTCCCCCAACCCCCTTGGCCGGGTCGTGTCGAATCCTATGATTAATATCGCAAAGGATAAATAATCTCATATAATCGACGAAGGCTTTGGTAACAAGAAATATATTGCACACACTTCAAAATTAACTAATTTTCGAAAGACATTAGCACATTTTATATTTATATAATTCTGAACATTCTACAATCTTATTGATTACCTTTTTGTTTCTATTTTTTTCTCCTAATACTTATTAAAGGCTTAGTGTTTTGTTTGGTTTTGGGTGCTAGAGAAACTTTACATTAAAACATGACTTCATGCTTGCACTTTTTTTTCAAAGTTTGGATTAATTTTCTTAATACGGTGCTTTAAGAATGTTGGTTGTAACACTAATTATATTGGGTTATTTATTCTATGCATTTGTACATTTTTCTTTTCAGTTTTGTTAATGCACTTAATTCTGTATATGTCTCATAACTATTTTAAGAATTTTGCACATCTATGAGATAATCATATAGAATGTTTATCAAACTTTTAAAATTTTAACCAATCATAATTTAAAATCCTTAGATATTTAGATACCATACAGCATAAATTGCATACAAAAGTCATTTATCATTTTTTTATTATCATTTAAATGCCTTGAAGTTTTAAGCGACCATTAAAAAAGCAATATATATATATATATATATATATATATGATTTAAATAATATGCAATCAAAAGTTGTACAACTAATATGCATTCAATGAATCTCAGCCGTTGAACGATGATCATATGGTTGTGATTAAATATAATAAATTGATATTAAATTAAATAAAGATTGAATCTCAATCATGATTGCATATTGATCGTACAAAAGTTAGTTGCATACTAATAAATGTATAGTCTAACCTCCAATTATTTAACATGCAAAAGTTGATTGTACAAATGTTGGACCTCCCTATGCCTGCACGTGCAGGCACTCAAATATTGACGAATTATTATATGTAACACAAATTCTTTGTAGGTTTGGTGATTACAACGTCTCTGTCCCAATTCGTCAACTCAAGATTGAATCCTGTCTCCAATACTATTTCTCTATTCCATTTAGAAACTTTAATTAGTTTTACTTTTTCTTTAATAACTATTTATTTTTTAGAATAATTATGTTATATTTTTAATATCTTGACATAATTTTTATTTAACTTATATCTAATTTTTCAATAGGGAAGCAAAACCTAAAAAATATTTTTAGAATAATCATCTCGAATATTTTAATATTTCAGGTCCAACATTATTTCCATTCCATTTGAAAATGTGTACTTTTACATTTTTTTCTTTAATAACAAATATTTACTTTTTAGAATAATTACTTTTATGTTATACTTTTTATTATCTTGACATAATTTTGTATTTAACTTCTATCTAATATGAAAACCTAAAAATGTCTTTAGAATAATCATATCAAACATTTTAATATTAAATAATTATGTTTTTTTTTAAGATCTTTACATAATATTTTATTTACCTTCTATTTAATTATTTAACATTGAAGCAAAAGATATGAAATATCAAATAAATCTTTAACATAATTAGCTCAACCATTTTATATTGTATATTATAAATCTTTATTTTTTTAATTGAAATATATTTTCCATTCATTTTTTTGCTAATGTCCATTGACAAAAGATATGGATGTATAATTATATAATATTATTATAAATATATTTAAAAATTTAGCAATTTTTTATAAAATTTTATAAATTCATATATTTTAATATTATTTATTATTTAACTATCTCTTCTGGTTGGTTGTAAGTATTGTGTTTCTACACCTAGAAATATTACATTATAATAGTTATACAAGTATTGTATTTCTAAAGAAAATATTAAAATAGTGGATATAATATTTTGCTAATGATTGAATATTTACGAAAGGATTAAAATAGTGGATATAAATAATAAACTTTCATCGCAGAAATATACAACTCGTGCAACTTCCATGTTCCCCCCAGAAACATCTTAGTGTTATATTGGAAGTTAATAGCCTCACAGGATTTAAAATGGAGGACAACAGAAAAAGGTAGCAACAGCTTGGATATTGTATTGTGAGGCTACAACAGAAGAAAGCGACCTTGTACAAGTAAGACTGTGACAATCAAGATGCTAAGTTCTTGCAGACCGTAACATCAGCAGCCTGTCCAGCCAATATTGCCTGACCATTTGGGCTTCCTTCAACTGTTTGAATCACAGCAGCAAACAATGCTGCGCGGAATCTGTCATCTTCAACTTTCTTGACAATTCCTTCCAACACCTTGAAATCAACCCCACCAGAAAGAACCAACTTACCCACGACTTCGCCGAAGTATATGGGCGCTTTTGGCAAGTCAATGCCAATGTCATCCAACATTGACCCAAAAAGCAAACAACCGGTCGCCAAGTCTCTTGGAGTGAAAACCTTCTTCGCTAACAGATGCTCCAATAACCTAATAAGGGCTTCTATAGAGGAAGGACCCTTCTCTAGAGCTAAATTTATAGCTTCCTTAACAACTTCCGGATGGTATTCAATGCACTTCAATTCCTCCACGCATTGAAGTGCTTCGTCTAGAATGCGGATGTGGTAATACTCTTCAAGTAGAGCAATCGTTTTCTTTTGTAGCACATTAGGATTGAATTTGGGAGCTGCAACCAAATTCTCTGTGACCACAAATGGTACTTGAGCAGCCAGTTTTGATGTCACAACGTTTTCTGGAGGGTCTACTGTAGTAGAAACAAGACCTGAGGTTCGAGCTGGCAGGCCATTGCCCTGAAGCAATGCACTGGATTTACCACCTATCAGACCACTACTACCTTGAGGTAGTAACTTAAAATTGGTAGGTAAAGACTTGGGCATCAAAGGGTTGCTCTGAACTCTACTAGCTTCAACTCTGGGCATAGATTTGCTTCGTGGAACTTCCCAATTATCCCCATCTAATCCAGGCATTCCAGGCATTTTTCTTGCCCCAGGCATTCCTGGCATCATTGCACCAGTTCCAGGTCGATTGATGGGCAAGCCATCAGGGCCACCCCCTAAAGCACCAGCATTACGGTTATTTCTTATACTTGCAGCTGTTCCAGGGCGCAACCCGAGATTTTTTTCCGCCTCAGAATGGATTTCAGATATAGTCTTAGCTTTCACCTGAAAAAACAGTGATTGAAAACCACAAATTTAACGATCTGACAGAAACTTAAAAACCGAGGAACAGGATCATGATTAAAAACCTTGCTTCAGTCAGAGGAAAACCATACCTCTTCACGACGAGGCACCCAATTATTGCTACGCAGATCAAGAACATCACGAACCATAAATCTCAAACGGGGTGCAAGCTGAGGGTTATTGGTCAGTTCCTTTAGCCGGTTGAAATAGGCATCATTAAAACGACGTGACTTGGGGCTATCATCCAATTGCTTACCAATAGTGTTGAATAACTGGCAGATCGCCTCAACATTTTCCTCAGCAGGACAAGTTTTGGCATCATGCCCCAGTAACTCCTGCTTGCAACAATGTGTTAAGTCCTTTAAAAGATTGATTCATGACATGAAATCCAAAACCATCATAAAACAACTCTTCAAATTTACCTGGGCGATATGGTGTACTATTCTCTCAGGCAACATCTTTTGTTTCAAAAGTTCACCTATGAGGCGAATATTACCTAAAGTTCGAAGTTTCACCATTCTCTCTTTATCCCTACGCTCCATCTCTTGGTCTGGCCCAGTCAACTTTCTGACCTCAGCCCTCAGACTATCAGCACCTTCAAATGCCTCCTGACAATTATTCAAGAGAACGCGTTTAAAGGTGATCTCCTTCCCATTTTCTTCTTCCGAAGGGAAGGAAGGAAGTTTTGCATTGAGATCAGAACACAATTGAGCATACATCGGACAAAATGTCGGTTCAAAAACAGCTTTCTCAAAAACAAGGGTAATGACATCCTGCAATGCAAATCAAATTTTGAAAAGTAAATTAATACAGGATAACCATATGTGAAATGTATGTAACGCTTAGTGAACTAAGAAACCTTTAGAATATCTGCTGTTGTTATTCCAGCGTCAATGAGTTGGCCCTTCAGAACATCAAATTTTTCTGGCGTCAATTTATTCAATATCCTACAGTAGTACATCAAGAAAAAACTTCTCTAATAAACTTAGAGCTCCTTGTTAACAAAAAAAGTCAAAACTGAAGTATCAGTAATATATTACATAATTTGAATCAGAAGTAAATGATATCTGCAGCATTAATTTAGAATATTAATGTGCCAAGAAAAGAAGAATATTTTCATATGATATAAAGGAATAAGCTATTACCCCTTCACCGTTTTCAGAACCCTTTCTTTCTCTGAAAGGCTGCCTCTTCGAACAGACCATGGCACTTCAGCTTTAATCAGAGCAGGAATAGGTCCAACCTGATAGTTTTTTAGAGTGATTGATCAGAATCTTAGGGTGAAAAGCATAACAAAACAGAGGAAGATGATGTGTGCTTGAACCATGGGCACCCCATCAATGAAAAAAATGATCATGACTAGGCAAGTATTAAGAGCCTTAAAAGAATTAGGAATTAGTAATCAGGAATGAATTCTAAAGATTTCTGGAGTGTGAGCCAAAAAAATGTTAAAAATGAAGAAACTTGCATTGGATATATTTTTGATACATGCATTGAATATATATTAATAAATTCTTCTTCATGAATTGAGCATACAAAATATTGATAGACCAGAATGGCTACATGGGAAATAGAATACCCCTCGAGAACGAAAAACTGATGTGATGATAAAAGGAACTAACAGCCATTGTATGAGACACGCTTAGAAGAAGGAGATGCTAAAATTGGAAGTAGGCATGACTAACTAATAGTGATTAAGAAAGAGAATAAAATCATCATACTGAAACACAGAGGCCATTGCGAAATAGATAATAAAGATGAAACCAACATCAATCATGAAAAGTAAGTACACAAACAGAACAACTTTGATAATATATGCATCCTCAACAAGAGAAAAAAAAAGAGGACGTCCATGATAATAGGTATAATAACAGCACCTGTCCAGGAGAAACTTTCGAAGAGAACTGCACACTGACTTGATCTTGTCTATTTGACTGGTTTGCATCTTGCTGTCTCAATTGTGATTCCTTATTCTCACGAATCATATCCCAAGATCTCTCATCTCCAACTGAGGGTAACTGGGCAGATCGGCCGCCCCAATCACGATTCTCTGGTTCATAATAGCGATTCTGGAAACTCTGTGATTGACTTGCCACCTAAAAACAATAAGCAAATCTAAGCAAATTCCATTAAAATTCTTTGCTGCTATGGAAAGCCTCATCAGTTTTTCAATCATCGAATCAACTGATTTCATCTAAGATGATGCATGAAATTCCATGTGCAAAGACCAGAGTGATACATTTGAATCAGTGTGAACCCAAGACTGATCTTCAGGAGATAATTCAGCCTCAATCTCCTGTTTGATCTTCAAAATTTCTTCCGTTCCCACAACACCCTGACAACATAAAAGATAGTATGGAAATTTAGCAAAGATAAAATTACAAGTTCAGGAAGTTAATACCATGTAACAATCCTCCCAAAAAAAGTACCATGTAACAATAGATCATTCGGACTCAGGTACAGGTGCATCAGAGAATGAGGAAATACTATTGTTTGCATAAAATTATATACAAAAAGCATTATAATCAAAGGTTTTAAACCATATGGAGTTAGAATCAAGATCTACAATGATGGTCTTAAATTGTAATAGATTAAAAATTGCATAATGAGAACAAATTTAGCAATTTCAGCACTTCCGTGAAAAGTTAAACTCAGACTCAAGTAAGACGGAGGGACTCTTCATTTTCAAGATCTTTATTAGGATGATCACAACAAGATTGTTAATAAGTCATGAACTTACCAGACTTAGAATCAATTTCTTTGGAGCATATATAAAGCGAGAAATCGTTAAATTGAAATAACAGGGGAAAACAAAACTTCTAGAGTAAAAAGTTTGAGTTAAGAATCGAGATCACATACTAGAAATCCTTAAATTGAAATAATAGGGAAGAACAAAACTTCCAGAATTAAAAGTTTGAGTTAAGATTCAAGATTGCCTATTACAATGCAAATGGCCATAATGGCAGCCTCATAGGAAATAGGCATTGTTTTGAACTAAGATCGGAGTTCGCCTATTAGGAAGCAAATGGCCACAATGGCAGCCTCATAGGAGTAGGCATTAGTTTACTCACATAATTACTCATATTTAATGCGAGAATATACTATGGCAAGATTCGCAAAGCAAGAGGAGAAAGAACATAGCTTCAGCGGAGCATGCCAGGCTATTTGAAGGATTTAAACATGCGGCCCAGTTTGGTGACAGTTTGCATAGCCTTGGTATACGGACCAACATTTAAGTAAACTGTGCTTAATGTAAATGGAGACTATGATATGGAGAGGGAAAATAACTGAATGACCACAAAGGAGAAGAATCATAATAATCTTGAGTAGGAATCACATATGTGAGAATCCAGCTAACCATAGTTCCTATTTCCAACATACCTCACGAAGTAGGAGAAGTTGGTCCCTTGTGTGGCGTGTGCGTTCGCGGCTCTCAAACCTTGACTCTCTTGCCTGAAAAAATATTCATTCCAAGTTATACTTGATATAACATTTCATTGTCAACATCTCACTGGGCAGAAGAATATTTTTCCAAACCTAGTGAAAATTGTAATTCATGAAACAAGTGAACTTCAGAAATGGACAGGGTAGAGACAATTTGAACCAATACTTTGAATAAAATATCAGTCTGTTGCATCAAGGAAGAATTGAACGTTACTAGCCATTAAAGTTAAAATTGTCCAACTCTAAAGCAATGCAACAAATGGTAAGAAAAAACCGCATGTATAGAATTTTTTCCTGCTTTTCGAGACAAAAACAAGCTTGCAAATAACAGGTGGGAATTATTTAGTAAATCTGCCGGACAAATAAAAGAAACAGGCTCGCTAAAGAATTGGAAACAACAAAGTTGTAACCTTTCCAACAAACGAACAGCATGTATTCAACAAACAAAACATTTCTCGAAGAGTAGCAATTCACGGCATTCCGTAAAATTAAACTTCCTCATTTGAGCGCAGATAAGAAGAAGCCTTGATCATACGCAGCCCAATCTAACCAAAGGATCGACAAATCCAACGAGAGGCTAGAAAGCAACAAGACCCGATACCACATCAAGAACACCAATAACAAAACAGCAAATTCAGCTAACGCATCCAAAGCATCCAGATCGATCCGAACGAAATCCCGATCTACCTTGAGCGACACGGTGGCACCAGCACCGCCATGGGGGCGTAGGGTAGAGAGATCAGAGGAACCAGCGGAGTCGAAGCGAGGGGCGAAGAGTCTGCTCCTGTTGCCGCCGCCGCCGCCGCCGCCAGGCCTCAAGCTCAGCACGGTGTGATCCGACTGCATGCCTCGCGGAGATCCCACTCTGTCGTCGGTCGCGCGACCTCGCCGGCGTCGATCGTCGCCGGGAAACGAATCGGAAGCCCGGGGGGAGGGATGCGCCCGCGGTTACCCTCTCGACGGTGAGGAGAAGGGCGGAAAGGAGAAAAAGGAAGAAATCGAGGAGGCGGAGAACGCCCTTTTATATTGTCCGAGGGCGATGCATCTCGTGGGACGACGAGTACTTTCATAAATAAGACCCAGTTGAGTCCTATTGCACAAAGACCTACGTTCTCTTGAATTCTAAATTAAAGATTTCACATTAAAAATAAATAAAGTCAAGATCAAAATATGAAATTGCTATGTGACATTTTCAATATTAAAGTAAATATTAGAGATTAAAGCAATGTGAGATATGTAGTTAGCTGAGGGGACAACGAAGTTACTGACTTAAATATGCACTGTTCTTAATATTTCAAGTCTTCTTTCACCGATATCTCGAATTGAAAGGTGATGCTATGGTCACACATCTTCCCTTAAAGATTAAAGTATTATGTCATAGGGACAAGTAGCTAGCTGAGAAGACAGTGAACTTACAGATCTAGTAACCGATCATTATTCTTGGATTGTAGGAATTCTTTCCCTACCTTTCGAACTGGGTGATGTAGTAACACCCACCCATTTTTTTCGTTTACAGGCTCACTAACATCAGTAAATCAGAGAGGCATCTCTGACATCCCAACCTAATAAAGTCGAGCCGCATATGACAACAAACTCTAAGGATAGTTTAGTAATGTAAAAGACGTCGCACAACTCACAGCAAAGCAATGCAAATTAAAGCAATGTAGAGTAGAGTATTGTAAAGTAAATTAATGTACATCAGAGTAATGTAAAACAAAGTACTGTAAAGTAAAGCAGATATATAGTAAAGTGAAGTATTGCATAAGTATAGCAGAGGCATTGAAAGTAAAAGCATAGTAACACAAAGTTAAAATATTGTAATGGTAAAGAATAGAGTACTGACATAATCAAAGGTTGACACATTGATTTCATGATCATCTTTCATCCTTATTTCATGTCTATTGCTATTGTATTGGGCATTTTTGCTCATGGGTATTTTATTCCCCTATATTGAAATTTTGCAGGTGAGAATGCCAACTGATGAGGTGGTGGAGGGCACAGAGCTTGGAGAACGCTACACATGACTGATATTCTGCTTCAAGCTTTCTTTCTACATATCTTTTAATTATTGTAATAGTTAAAAGATATCATATTACTTCCGCTCATAGAACTTTCCGACCAGTCTTATCATGTTTCTGCATATTTTCCTACTTTAAAAAGACATCATGACCTTCCGCATTTAAAGTCCTTCATTTTCATATTTCGACTTCTGAACTTCCGCATTTAAAATTTTCTTTTATAGTTATTATTATAATATTTATGCCACGTAAGTTATTTTGTTGAATGGTCAAAGTCAGTAGAGCAACAGATAGTGTAGCGCTCTCAGGGTCAATCTAACTGTCTACGTGACGGAAGGTGCGATTCTGGAGGCGTTACAGTTTGATATCGGAGTCTAAGTTCTTGGCTCATTCATTTATCATAGTAGAGTATAGGTTCATGCATAGTATTTATTGCTCATTTTGTCACATAGCTCAAAGTAAAGTCATGTGCAAACTTTTCAAGCATCTGTGGCTCCACTTCTTAAGTAAGTAATAAGTACATTTCTATGTGAATTATACTTATGTTATTGAGTTAATTTATGTTACAGATGCCTCCACGCCGCATGGTAACTAGAGTTGTACGAAAGGGTAGGGGTCATATAGTTGGAATACGTGTACGCCCACTAGATCCTCCAACCCCGCCACAGCCTGCTCCAGACAAATCGGAGCATTCAAACCTAGAGAATGTGGACAGTAATGATCCAGAGTTATCCTCCCCACGCCACTTCTTCTCCATGGAGACACGCGAAGAAATAGATCGCAGATGGCACTTGCAGATGATAGGGGGACGCCCCGACAATCCTATCTGCCTATCTTCTGACGAGGAAGAAGAAGCCTCTGAACCGGAAGGAGAAGTTCAAAGTCGGGAGACCAGCCCGATAAGCCAATTTGATCTAGAGCCATACTGTAGTCTCTGCGGTCAAGATAGACATTTCGAAGAAGAGTGCCCAAACCCTCCGAAGCATGGGAAGAATTCCGAGGAATGAACCTGGGGAACTTTCTAGATGTAGGGATTTGTAATTGATGTTTCTCGATGTGAAGGCGTGTTAAAGATCGTTGATTATGCACCCTTCTCAAACATTGTCATAATCTTTTTATAGATGTCTTATCAGAGGAGAGGATGAGCGTCCAGTGAACATGAGATGTATAACGAAGAAGAGACTCATTTTATTCCTCCACCTCCATTGGATCCTCCTCTGTCTTCCTCACCTATGCTCGGTTCGCCACCGTAGCAGGGACGCTGGGCCCCCATCCCTTGTACGCTGCAAGAATTTTGGAGCCCAAAGCCTCTAACGTTTAATGGAGGAGGAATCAATGTTGCTGAGCAATGGATCGAAACCTTGGAAGAAAAGTTTGACATTCTCGACGTCCCTGAGCACAAGAAGGTTCTATTCGCTGGAGATACTCTCCGGAGAGATGCCAAGGAATGGTGGAAGATAAAGAAGGCCACCAGTTTTTCGGGAGTCAGAATCGTGGAATGGGGAGACTTCCTCAAGGCATTTGAGACGCACTACCTCTCGACCTTCCAGAAAGAGTTGAAGCAGAATGAATTTCTGCATCTGGAATAAGGGGCTATGACCGTGGATCAATATGTGATCAAGTTCGTCCGGTTGAATAAATACTCAAATTTGACTATGGACGAACTGCCCTGACGAAACGTTTTGTGAACGGACTGAGACCCTCACCGAGGTCTCAAATCAGGCCAGGGAATTGCAAAATCCTGGATGAAGCGATCAGCCTAACAACCTTGACCGAGAGGGACCATCAGGATCTTCTGAGGGAGAAGAGGACTCAACAGAATGTGGGGCAGAGTTCACATCAGCAATAACAGTTTTGAGGGAAGAACCGACAACACCAATGACGGAATAATCGGTACCACCCATATTCAGTGCCTCAACAGAACCATCACCCTCAACAACAACAACAATCCTACCGTCCTCCACAACAAACTTCTCCCCCCTCCGCAACAGCAACCACAGCAACAGCAGTGACCCCCTCAGCAGGCGCAAAGACGCCCAGCTCAGCAGCAAAGGCAACAGCCTTCTAGAGCCCCTCAGGCACCACCCGCACAAGGTGAACGGGTCTTATGCAACATCTGTGGCAGGACCCATGCTGGGGAATGCCGTATGAAGTCGGGAGCATGCTATTACTGCGGTGGAATGGGTCACATGGCAGCAAGTTATCCGAGACGCGGACAATAACAATTGGTGTAGAGAAAACTCTTCAACTTAGAAGATGATGCTCCCCAAAATGACATTGATGTCATTCGAGGTACGCTATTCGTAGCTAATTTATTTACAAAAGTATTGTTCGATTCCGGTACCTCACATTCCTTTATATCTAAATAGTGTGCCAAAACATTAGGGTTGACTGTCATGAATTTAGAACATAAGATGAATATCTTAACCCCACAAGGCACCCTGATTATCACAAAATACCTCCCCAATGTACCCATAGAGATAGAGAAAAAGAACCATCATGTCAATCTTATCATCATCCCTATGAGAGATTATAATATAATTTTGAGCATGTATTGACTAACCTCACATGATGCTTCCATCTTATGCAAACAAAAAAAGTGATCATAGGATCACAGAGTACGGATAAAATTATAGTCAGAGGCATTGCACAAAAGAAATCAAAGATCATAGTATCTGTTACGAAGGCACAGAAGCTACTGCAAAAGGGATGTAGAGGTTACCGGGCGAGTGTGACAGAAATAGAGGAATCGAAAATGACTCCTCAAGACATAGAAGTTATGAGGAAATTTCTGAATGTATTTCCTGATGATGTTAGTGGTCTACCGTCCAAAAGGGGGATAGACTTTCGTATCGAGGTGGCACCCGGAATTGCACCAATTTTTAAGGCCCCGTACCGTATGGCTCCAACAGAGATGAATGAATTGAAGGATCAGATTCAAGAGCTACTGAACAAAGGTTTTATCAGGCCTAGTGTTTCACCGTAGGGTGCACCAGTCCTCTTTGTCAAAAAAAAGGACGGATCGTTGAGACTTTGTATCGACTACAGAATGTTGAACAAAGTCACAATAAAGAACATGTACTCGTTACCTCGTATTGATGATCTATTTGATCAATTATCTAAAGCAAAGGTGTTCTCCAAAATTGATATGAGGAGCGGATATCATCAGTTAAGGGTGACAGAGGAAGACATTCCAAAGACGTCATTTCGGTCAAGATATGGACATTACGAGTTCCTGTGATGCCGTTTGGATTAACAAATGCCCCGGTAGCATTTATGAATCTCATGAATCAAACTTTTCACGAACACCTGGATAAGTTCGTAATTATCTTCGTTGATGATATTCTCATCTAATCGTCAAGCGTGGAATAACACAGAAAACATCTGAGGATAGTGTTGGAAACCTTGCGGGCAAAGAAGTTGTATGCGAAATTTTCTAAATGTAAATTTTGGCTAGAGTAGTTAATGTTTCTCGGACACATCGTTCTAAAGATGGAGTTACGGTGGATCCCGCAAAGGTAAAATCAGTGTCCAACTGGACTCAACCAAAGAACATCCCCGAGATTAGGAGTTTTCTTGGTTTAGCAGGCTACTACAGGCGTTTCATTAAAAATTTCTCCAGAATCGCGTTGCCACTGACCAAGTTCACAAGGAAAGGAGAAAAGTTCATCTGGTTAACCAAGTGTGAGGAAAGCTTTCAAGAGTTAAAGGAACGACTAATTTCAGCGCCAATCCTAACGTTATCATCGGACAACGGTGGTTACGTGATTTACAGCGATGCTAGTGGTACAGGATTGGAGTGCATATTGATGTAGGTTAATTATCCAACGCATGACCTCGAATTGACGGTAGTAGTATTCGCCTTCAAGCTTTGGCGCCACTACTTATGTGGAGAAGAATTTATGGTCTATACAGACCACAAGAGCTTGAAGTATGTATTTACACATAAGGAGCTGAATATGCGTCAAATGCGTTGAATGGAGTTCCTAAAGGATTACGAGTTTGCCATCAATTACCAACCTGGTAAGGCAAACTCAGTAGCTGACGCTCTCAGTCGAAAATGGGAAGGATCCTTAGCCTACATGCGCCTACGACGATTCGAGCTTATGGAAGAACTGTTCAGATGGACACCAAGAATGAAACATGATGGATCATTAATGATGATGTAGCGTATAGTACCGAATATGATAGAGAGGATCATAGAAGCACAAGTAGAAGACTCAAAATATCAGACGATGATGATAAAGATCAGCCTAGAAACTACCAATTTCAAAGTCTCTTCGAATGGTGGCATCAGGTACCTTGATCGGTTATGGGTACCGAATAATCCTGAACTTCGAAGATAGGTGCTGGATGAATCCCACAAGTCCGAGTTTGCAATCCATCCAGAGAGTACAAAAATGTACAAAGACGTACTGAGAAGTTTCTAATGGTCAGACATGAAGAAGGAGATAGCTGAGTATGTGTCCAAATGCATAGTGCGCCAACAGGTCAAGATGGAACACCAGAAACTTTAAGGAACCTTGAAGAGCCTGGGCATCCCAAATCGGACATGATGCTATTTGGGTTATAGGGGACTGACTCACCAAATCGGCTCACTTTCTACCCATTAAGGTGAAACAATATCTTGAAAGTCTCATGGATTTATATGTGCAGGAGATTGTTAGACTTCATGGGATTTCATCAGCCATCGTATCCGATAGGGATCACAGATTCACCTCAAGATTCTGGAAGAGTCTCCATAATGCCTTTGGAACAAGACTCCGATATAGTACCGTCTTTCATCCCCAGACAGACGGTCAATCAGAGAGAATAATTTAGACACTGGAGGATATGCTGAGGGCATGCGCACTGGATTGACACGGTAATTGGGACAAGCATCTATCTCTCATAGAATTTTCCTACAACAACAGCTTCCATGCTAGCATAGAGATGTCTCCCTTCGAAGCACTGTACGGTCGCCCATGTCGCTCCCCGACATGTTGGGGCAAAGTAGGAGAAAGGAAGATCTTGAGTGCTGAATTACAGAAGCAGACACAGTAGTACACGGACAAGGTGGAACTGATAAAGAAAAGAATGAAGTCTGCTCAAGATCGTCAGAAGATCTACGCAGACAAGAAGCGCCGAGAACATAAGTTCAAGGCGAGTGATCAAGTTCTGCTCAAGGTCTTTCCCACAAAAGGAGTAATGCGTTTTAGCAAATGAAGAAAATTGAGTCCAATATATGTAGGCCCATTCGACGCACCCTCAACATCCAGCGCCTTTCCCCGACGTGAGCAGAGACTAGGCGCTCCATCTCATCGACCCAAGGACGACCGGCGATCGACGGACGACGAGAAAACGATCGGCGAACTCGAACGGTCAAACGGAAATAAGGTACCCTTAGCGTTTCAAATCTTTAGACGACGAAATAGTGATCATTTGATGTTCGTAAATGGTTCATTATAAATTCAGAAGTTGTTATTTATGTTTTTCCTATTCATGTCGTGACAGAATTTTGGCCGGAGGACCGTCGGAATAGGAGATAAAGTCCGGCAGACCTGTTTTATCGCAGGGACCGATCGACTGATTTTATCAAACGGTCGACCGGTCTGCGCACAGAACGCATATGAGTTTTTCTTCATCGGTCGACCGGCTCACCATGACGGTCGATCGATCTATATGTTGACAGACAGATTTGATCTTGCGATCGGTCAATCAGTCCCAGTGAACGGTCGACCGATCCGATGCGCAGTGCGCATCTTCCTGGCCTAGCGAACGGCCGACCGACGCCCAGGACGGTTGATCGATTCGCAGATGTCTAATCAAAGAACTTGGTCGACCGATCCCAGAGGACCGGTGGACCGATGCCAGAGAACGGTCGACCGATCCATGAGGAACGGTCGACCGGTCCGACGGTCAGACCCTTTATTATGATTTAATCGGATTGATCCACTTCTAATCATGATTGAGACTTGACCAGTTTGCCTACACTGGTTGAATTCTATTGTAGAAAGACCAACTTTCTGTTAGATCCTAAATCAAATATTTCACAATAACTAAAGATAAATAAAGTCAAGACCAAAACATGAGATTGCTATGTGTCGCCTCCAATGTTAAAGTAAAAATGAGAGATTAAAGCAATGAGGGGATAGGTAGTTAACTGAGGGGACAGCGAAGCTACTGACTTAAATGCCCAATATTCTTGAGATTTCAGATCTTCTCCCACCGATATCTCGAATTGACGAGTGATGCTATGGTCACACATCTTCCCTTAAAGATTAAAGTATTATGCCAGACGGACATGTAGCTAACTAAGAAGATAGTGAACCTACAGGTCTAGTCACTGGCCACTGTTCCTAGATTGTAGAAATTATTTCCCCTACCTTGCGAACCGGGTGAGGTAATAACACTCATCCCTTTTTTTTCGTTTACGGGCTCACTAGCATCAGTGAATCAAAGAGGCACATCTGGCATCCCAACCTAATAAAGTCGAGCTCGCATATGACAACAAACTCTAATGATAGTTTGGTAATGTAAAAGACGTAGCACAACTCACAGCAAAGCAATACAAATTAAAGCAATGTAGAGCAGACTATTGTAAAGTAAAGCAATGTAAAGCAAAGCAATATACAACAGAGCAATGTAAAATAAAGTACTGTAAAGTAAAGTAGAGATATAGTAAAGTGAAGTATTGCATAAGTATAGCAGAGGCATTGAAAGTAAAAGCAGAGTAACGCAAAGTTAAAATATTGTAATGGTAAAGAACAGAGTACTGACATGACTAAAGGTTGACACATTGATTTCATGATCATCTTCGATCTTTATTTCATGTCTATTGTTATTGTACTGGACATCTTTGCTCATGTGTATTCTATTTCCCTGCATTAAGATTTTGCAGGTGAGAATATTAACTGATGAGGTGGTGGAGGGCACAGAGCTTGAAGAACGCTACACATGACTGATATTCTGCTTCAAGCTTTCTTTCTACATATCTTTTAATTATTGTAATAGTTCAGAAACATCATGTTACTTCCGCTCATAGAACTTTCCGACCAGTCTTATCATGTTTCCGCATATTTTCTTATTTTAAAAAGACATCATGACCTTTCGCATTTAAAATCCTTCATTTTCATATTTCGACTTCTGAACTTCCGCATTTAAAATTTTCTTTTATAGTTATTATTATAATATTTATGCCACGTAAGTTATTTTATTGAATGATCAAGATCAGTAGAGCAATAGACAGTGTAGCGCTCTCATGATCAATCTGACTGTCTACGTGACGGGAGGTGCGATTGAGACGTTACAATATGAATACGTTGTCATGGCGTTGACGTGTTGTTTAATTTGTACATATTTCAATTTTGGATTGTAAATGAACGCGTTGGACACATAAATTTGTAGCTTATTGATTTATTATTACAAATTTGAAGGATTTTTAACGATAACATATATTGATGAGATATTTTCTCTGTGTTGTTTTCTTTTGTAGGTCATATGCATATGTATTTATATGTGTTTCATTTTCGCCATTGTTTCTATTCAGAAATAATTTTTGAAACACGTTAAGTTTAGAAATTCAAAAGCATATATGAAGGCACGCAAACAAACAAACAAAACCAATAAGAACTAAAGCCTTACATTCAAGTCTCTATAAATGTAAAAAAAAAAGACGATTTTATCAATTTATAGATGTACACCCTTATCGAAATTTTTTTTTATAGATTTACACAAATTCAATCGTCACTACCTGCTCTAGAATAGAAAATAAAAACTTACAAACAAAATTTGAATATGTATTACTACACTTGGGTTGCTCTATCACATTAATCACGTTGGATTATCAAGTCGCCATCCAATCACATGATTGTTGTGCATTTGTTTGAAACATGTCAAATTAATTGATTGTCCATTGACAGTACCACTATTGGATCGCTCATGACTAATCAACAAGGCACCATGAGTTTGATGTAACGGTGTGCCAAATGAGCATAAAATTTGGGGTGTAATCATTAACCGAGAAAAATTATTACCACATTTATACCAAAGTTATGAATACTTTTTATCTTTTCTTAATAAAATAAAATGATAATAATATATTTTAAAGTGATAATAATAATAACGAAAAAATAATATATAATAATATTTTAACTTTTTAATCATTTAACTTATACGATGTTAATAATTATATGCATTAATTAAGAGATAACGTTTTGGTTCATAGTAATGCTCCACTGATTTTATGTTTATTCGGAATTCCTCATCAGAGTATAATGTTCAATAGTAACTTGCAGAATTTTTTTACGCATAAAAAAAAACTCGAGACAAAGATAACTCATAAGCTTTTACTCCTTTAATAAGTTCGAACCAATAACACGATACGTAAAGCTTTATTATAATCTTTTTTTGAAGTCACGTAGCACTCGAAGTACATAGAATATGTAAATTTAGATTTCACTCACCAGTCTGGGTGGTGTAGTCGGTCATCACGCTAGTCTCACACACTAGAGGTCCCCGGTTCGAACCCGGGGTCAGACAATTTTTTGTAGCCCCTATATATATTATAATTTTGTCGTTAGCACCTACAGCTTTTGCATTAAGTAAATTGAATTAACAGATTAAAGAGGGACCCATGCGATTTCATTCAGGTGTGCACTGTTTTGCGTCCATCGTAATAATTAGCTTTCCGGGGTAAGAACGCATGAGGGAGAATTGACGAACAACTTAAGCCTTTTTAGGAATCGATTGAAGTTAATTGCAGTGAGATATCGTTAGATGACCTGACTGACACATTACACTTTTACTTTCAAAAAATTCAGTCCCACAGTTATAATCTTTGAAGACATATGGCTTTCAACAACAGAATCTCTCATAATTAAAAGCTGAATTTACATAGCTTATTGGAGAGTCATGTGCATCTCCGGTAACATACAAGTCTTTAATTTACATAACTTATTTTGTTTGTAGAATATATACATGAAACAACACAGCAGCTTGAAACCCAGCGACACTGTTTTGGAAATCAGCGAATAGTGAGTGTGGGGGGCAGCAAGTTCATCAGATCTGGAAGACATTGGTCTGAAACCTTTCATCATAAAGTTGCCAATGCCCGTACCTCTCCGTGTGGAAGACTGATCTTGGGATGTAGAAGTTGGGTTTTATAAGTGTGCTCAAATTCTTCAGATTAGCGCAAGCTTGCTCTATCCCCCTACTTGTCAGATTCGCACAGCCAAATAGATCTAAATATTCCAGATTTCCACAACCCTCCGAAACGTAAACAAGGCCGTCCAGAGTCAGCTTGGAAAAACGGAGTTCAAGATGCTTCAACTTAGGCATGAACCTTCCGATCATCAAGGCTTCCCTATCTCCATCCTGAGGACAGGCTCTTAAATAGTTAACAGGAACTACACCAGCATGTTGTGAAGGATCAAGCCAGTTCAGTAGATGTCTCTTTAGAGCTGTCAGATTCGGACACTTTTGTCCAATGATCTCAAGCGCCTTGTATGATATTTCATAGCAGTTGCTTATGTCTAATTCTGTTAGAAAGACACAGCATGATGCAACTTTGAAAATGGATGTATCAGTTACACTCTGGCTACTCCTAATTGACAGTATCTGAAGATTTGGCGACCTGCAAATGCAGTAAATACATATCATAAGACAAATACATTGAATCAAGTGCAGAAGCAATTCCCCCAAAAAAGTTTTTTTTTTTTTTTTTTTCTACGGGAGAAAAAAAAAAAAAAATAACTCCGCCTATGTTTTATAGCCGGTCCCAAGCCCGGATAAAGGAGGAGGGTTGTGTTAGGCCCCGACAGTCAGCGTAAAACCCTGTCGAATCTTATGAACATGGATCAACGAATAGCGGAATGGCGTCGTATGATCCATGTAGCCGACCCCACCTAGTGGGATAAGGCTTTGTTGTTGTTGTTGTTGTTGTTGTGTGTTCTACGGGAGAAAATAGATATTTGACAGAAGTTGGTTTACCAATTGAGACACAGGAAGACAAGGAAAGAATCTTACCACCTTACAGCTACAGGATATCAGGTATCAACACGCCAAGGAAATAGTAAATTAGCAAGGGATGAAAACGAAGAGTAGGTTAAGAAAAAAAAAGGTCCAAGCTCATTTCCATCGTGAAGGGATGGAGTTCAAAGCTAAATCCTCGAGGAGAAAACAAATATAGTTGAATTCCAGCACGCATCTAAGACGCTCAAGCATCATTGGATAGGAAAGAGATATTGCCCATTGGCAGTAGGATAAGAGGAGAAGTGCATTGTCACAAAAACAGCGGCATCATGTGGCAGAAATGGGAAATATTGATTGAACTGAGGATGATAAACCTGAAGCTACATATCATGGCTTAGCTGGGTTTAAGCAATTTCAACGACAATGAAATCAGGTAGAAAAGTTTGCTTGGAATGTGGAATGTAGCTCAGCCAATATCTTTCCAACAATTCTCATAGAACAGATACAAATTCATTATTCCAAGTTTCATTTAAGAAGCTGTAATTTCAACCCCATGGGATCTAGATTGCTGTAGAACCTAAAAGCAAAGAAAACGCTAGCAAAACTATCATGTTATTGTTGCCACAAGTCCATGTCATATCCTTTCTCGCTGTAAACTGGATTGAAGGTGAACGTTTTCTTGATCATTGTACAATAGCTAAACCTTACATCTAAATAGAATTTCCTTGATCCCGCAAATTAGACGACTATTATACTGAACTCAGAGAAAAGAAGTCACATAATCACCTAAAAATCACTATTTTGAATCAAGGATTTAATAAGTATCTGTTGACAGTGAAGTTTCAGATCCAATTGAGACACAAAAAAGAATTTCAAAGAAAAAATCCGGAACTTTCTCCGTTCTCAGATCCAATAACAAAACCTAATCTTTCGTACCTTCGCTCAAAACTATAGGGGAACTCACTAAAAACGATGAAAGTGGTAAGTATAACTTGAATTTGATTCAACGATCAAAACTTTCATCCTCTAAATTCCATTGGATCTACGGAATTTTCATAATCCGGTCAAAATGAAAAAGGCATCCGACGATCTCACCTCTCCGCAACGAAGCAAGGCGAGTCATCAGAGCAGTGACGAACTCGCACCTTCCGGAGCGAACCGTCGGCCCACTCGGCGGCGGATCGGAGCATGGCATCGACGCGGCGCTGGAACGCCGGCGTCCACCACGCGGGGGCGTCCGCGCGGCTGGCACCGGCGGCCTCGAAGGCGGGTTCCAGGTCGAGCGCATCGAAAAGCGACGGGTCCTTCGCGGCGTCGAGCCACGAGTGGCAGACGGGCATCGCCCCCCGCCACCGGTCCTCTAAGGTGAGACGGCGGAAAATATTAGTCAGGCACACCGGCGTCAGCTCCGACCAATCCCTCCATGCCTGGAGCTCTTCCTTGTTGGAAACGCTCTCGCCACCATCGCCGGCGACTTGGTCCGCCATAGATGGATCTCGGAGTCTCTTTCTCCGCGGTTCTGGACCAAAAGGTGGATGATATAAGTGACGCCGTTACGGAATTCTTACCAGTAATGTTGCCACCGTATTCGATTACTTAATTTGATTTTGGGCCTCAATTTGGGCCCAAACAAAGTTTTGATGGCGGTTGAGGATGTTTTCCAATTTTTTTTTTCTCTCCGTAATTCAAATACATTTGTTTCCGTTTCTTAAAAAAATAAAATTTTGGGAAAATTAAGTTAATGGCGAATATAAAATCATTTTAAAATTAATTTCTCCTGTTTTATCTTTGACAAATTAAAATTCACTTTGCGAATGGAACTTTGTAATGCAAAAAATAATAATTCTTTTCCAATTATCACTACTTTATTTGCCAATTATCACCAACTATCTATTATTAAGGGAATCCAATGTCGATGACCAAACGCAAATGGACCATATTTTTTTTTTCTGGAAGATTTTATGGGTCTAGTATAAGAGAATTTATTCAAATTAACGAATAAAATAGCACATGTTTTATTAGTTAAAATTGAATTGGATAAATATTCTTCTTTTTTTTTCTCGTATAGATGGCATTTTAGCAATATGAACTTAGCTTCGACGTGTAGAATATCAACCTAACAAAAGGGGAAAAAGTCGAGCAAAAATGGTCATTTTGCGAAGTTTGGCATGCATGATTAAATCTCTCTACTTTTCTAGCGCCACTGATATGTAAATACAATTCCAAAACCACTCCAAAAAGATCAATCGGAGTTATTAGTTTCAAATTTGATTTCCATAATTTTCAAACTCAGACAGGATTTGAAGGACAAGTTCCAGCAGGCCTTGAACAGAAGAAGGAAACGCTCTGAAGGAGTTATGGGTTTGCGTTTGAGAATTATTCAACCCAAACTAATTTGGGTTTATCTGTTACAACATAGGGCAATCTGAATCGACGTTACGATGAAGTCTCTCCTATTTGACCTGAATTGAAGGTTCGGGCTGTGCAGAGATGATGCGAAATTAAGGATTTCAAACCACAAAACGATGAAGAAGTCCCAAACTTCAAATTGATCGCAACCAAAATAACTCCGATCAAACAACATCGACACATATATTTGTGCAGAGGTTCAAGATGCACAAGTTAAAACTCATCACAGCACAAGAAATTTACACGAATCCACTGCAAGAGAAGCGAAAATACAATTGAGAAAGAGGCGATTCAGCAGCACTATTAGGCGAGGGGCTCGTAGTAGCCGCCCCTCCGGTGTCGGTGGCTCCGATCGACGGCGACGAGCACGTAGACGGCGTAGATGATCCCCGGCACGTACCCTAAGATGGTGAGCAGCAAACAGATGCAGAACTCCAGCTGCAGAAAAAGAAAAAGAACAAAAGAGGAAGAGACCGGCATCAGAAAGAGGAACAGATCCAAAGGAAGACGGAGAATAAAGAGGAGGAATCGGAGTTCGGACGCTGCAGCAGCCGTAGTGGAGGAAGACGCCGAGCGGCGGGAGGATGATGGCGATGATGATCTCCAGAAACATGAAGCAGCGATCGGAAGCCATCGCGTCCTCGCCTCGATCGATCGCGAAAGCTCCCCTTCCTCGCGCGTCGTCGCCTTGGGAGGAAAAAAAAATCTCGCCCGTGTTTTAATGAGCGGCTTCTTTTCGCGGGCAATGTTAAAAAAAAGGTAACGTTACGATACGAATGGCGTCATCTTATGACATTTTGTTTTGTTTCGCACGATATAAATGTGGTTACCGGTTAGCGGACGTTATTTTAGAGGAAAGGTGTCAATTATTTGTAGAGCATGTTATTATTGATGGGCGTGGGGCCCGCCGTTTTAATGGACTTGATGCCCAATCTAATTAATAATAATTGGTAGAATGTGGCCAAAAACTTAGCGAGAAACCAGGAAAAGAGATAATTGACAACACGACGGTTAGAAAAATTAAACACGAGAACATTTGATATATATTGTGTGGTAAAAGGAAGACTTATTCAATTCTTAAAAAATGTCAATTACACCCTTATTCTCAATTAAATTATTTCTTTTGACAAATATCATGGCATAGAACAAAAGAAAAATTGAAGCACTCCATCATAAACTATTTTTTCATAAACAAGTAATTATAATTAGATATCGCATTCAGTTTCAATTGATATTGCATAAGTCAACTTTTTCTTACGCGATTGTTATATTGACTATTATTATTAATTTAAATTTTTTGGCTGTAGTTGCATGTTAATGTTATTAAATTATTAGCATCGTAAAAATGAAATTAATTAAAGTATCTTAAATTATGATGAAATGATATGATATTTTGATTAGTTAGATCCAAAAGTAGAATTTTATATTTTCCAAATATTACACAACTGAAAATCATTTATGGTGATTTTTTCTCTTTGAAAATTTTAGAATATTTTTTATTCTTAAAAAAATATTCAATATTTATATGTCAACTTTGTCTGCCACATTGGATCCAAATCACTTTCTGGTGAAGATGCATTGTGTAACACTCTTGTATATTGTTCGCTTTGAACTTTCGGCTCGTACGAATTTAAAATGCATACATATAAACTCATAATCATCTTCGTCTTTTGTCCATATGAAAGATCATCCTTAAAAGTTAAAGGGGTTAGCTACATATAAGTACATGACTACCTTTGTATTTTGCTAACGTGTGACTATTCAATAAGATCATCTTTAAAAGTTAAAATGGTAGCTACATATAAGCTCATGATCACTTTCATCTTTTTGTTTATGTAGAACTATTTAATGAGACCATATTAATATTTACTTAATCTTCCTCCCATAAAAATTTGTTACAATCTTCCTCCCATAAAAGGCTAAACATGCTCGTTGAGCACGTTGAGCGACGTTGAGCGGAGTTCGTGTTGACCCATGATCCATATTCTTACATGGTTCAAAGGAGCACGCGAGATTGACTGATACCATTATGTAACGCACCGTTCTAATTAAGATATTGTTCACTTTGGACTTTTGGCCCGCACCAAAGGTGAAAGATGAAAGAGGTAACTACATATAAATCTATCATCATCTTTGTATTTTGCTGATATGAGATTATTCATTGAGACCCTCTTGAGCTTTTAATGTTTAGTTTATAATATTGTTGAATCCTAGTTTATGTTGGTGGTTTATATGCTCGTCTTTTTAATAAAATAAATGAGTGATCTGTTCAAAAGAATTTTCAAGAGATTTCTAGTATGATGATTATTGTTTTTTTTAATATGGATGTTATTTTACTCAAATAAAAGGAATAATGATGTTACAAGTAATGACTAATTTTCGACAATCAGACACATAATAATAATAATAATAATAATAATAATAATAATAATAATAATAATAATAATAATAATAATAATAATATATTAAGTAATTTTATTTTAAGTCACTTGCTTGTTGTTTTCCATTTATCAATGGTCTATCTTGGTGTCAGATTTTGTACATATGCATTTATTTTATTAAAGAACATTTGAAATTGATTATTTTTAAGTTTTCATTTTTTTTGTAAAAATAGACATTTTAAGAATTTCTAGTTAGCGTTGATGTGCAAAGGAAAATATATATTTTAATTTTTTAGGAAAAAATAAAGTTATCATATCACTTTTGTAAACCATAATTTTTTTAAGGAAAATCTATTTTTTTACTTATTTCTAACTATTCCATCTGTAAAAAATCACGATTCGAAAAAAATATGTTAATATTAAATATGTTAATATTAATTTTGATTAATTATATTTTAAAACTATCATTCTATTAAATAGGGATTTGAAAAAATTATCCAAAAAAAATGACAGCTAGAAGACGATTTTCCTCTTTTCCAAATGATTTTATGATGATTTTCGTAATTTAAAAAAATCAATCCGAATAATAGCGACGGATTGTATTGGATGGAAAAACCGATTCCATATTCTTCTCCAAGCAATTATAAAACATAATGCATTTTTCGATTTTCATTTATTATCTCATTGTCGATTTTGCACATATACATTTATTTTATTAAAGAACATTTTAATTTGATTATTTTTTCAACAATTTACGACACATTTTAAGAATTTACGCTTAGCGTTAATGTGAAAAGAAAGATTTATATTTTAATTTTTTAGGAAAAAATAAAGTTATCCTATCACTTTTGTAAAAACACAGATTTTATAGGAAAATCTATTTTTTTTACTTATTTCTAACTATTCCATCCGTAAGAATAACTTGATTCGAAAAAAATCAAAGCAAAAAAAAAAATATATTATATATATATATATATATATTAAGTGACCGAGTAAGATTTAAGACCATTTTTAATAGAACCAAATTGACCTATTTAAATTATTGTCCATTAAAAAATCATAATTAATTCATGAGTAATCATTATTTTATTATTGTTATGATAAATTTTTATACAAATATGTTCCTATGCTCTAATTTAATAGTTCTAATACTATATCTTATATTTAGCTATAAAAATAAATATGTTAATATTATATTAATTTATTCTATTTTTAAAAGTATCATTATACTAAAATAGGGTTTCGAAAAGATATCCAAAAAAATGATAGATAGAAGATGATATTTCTTTTTTCCAAATAATTTTATGATAATTTTTGTAATTTAAAAAATCAATTTGAATAATAGTGGAGGATTGTGTAGGACCAAAAACCCAATTCCACATTCTTCTTAAACATTTATAAAACATAATGCATTTGTATAAAATCACTATTTTCTTTTCCATTTATCGACGGTCTCTATATCAGTGTCGATTTTGGACATATGCATTTATTTTATTAAATAACATTTGAATGTGATTATTTTTTTTCAAAAAATTCATCCTTTTTTTTTTGTAAAAAAGGTACATTTTAATAATTTATAATTAGCATTAATATGTAAAGGAAAATGTATATTTTAAAATTTTTTAGGAAAAAATAAAATTATCATATCACTTTTGCAAAACACAAATTTTCTAGGAAGATCTATTTTTTTAATTATTTCTAACTACTACATCTCTAAAAAAACTCAATTCGAAAAAAATTGAAGCGAAAAAATTTAAAATTAAGTGACCGAGTAAGATTTAAGATGATTTTTAGTAGAGTCAAATTGACCCGTGTAAATTGTTGCCCCACTAAAAAAGATCATAATTAATTCATGAGTAATCATTATTTTATTATTGGTATGATGAAATTTTATATAGTTTAATATGTTCCTGTACTCTAATTTAATAGTTATAATATTATATCTTATATTTAGTTATAAAATTAAATATATTAATATTAAATTTAATTCGTTTTATTTTAAAAGTATCATACTATTAAAATAAAGATTCGAAAAAACTGATAGCTAGAAATGGTATTTCTTTTTTCCAAATGACTGTATGATAATTTTTGTAATCTAAAAAAACAATTTGAATAAAAAGGATGAATTAAACCAAAAAATCAGTTCTATATTCTTCTCTAAACATTTATAAAACATAATGCATTTGTCTAAGACCACTAGTTTCTTTTCCATTTATCGACGGTCTCTATCTCAGTGTCGTTTTGCACATATGCATTTATTTTATTAAAGAACATTTGAATTTGATTATTATTACAAAAAATTCATCTTTTTTTTTTAAAAAAAAATGAGACATTTAAGCATTTACAGTTAGCGTTAATGTGCAAGGGAAAGGGTATATTTTAAATTTTTTAGGAAAAAATAAAGTTATCATATCACATTTTAAATGATTTTATGATTATTTTTGTAATTAAAAAAATCAATTCGAATAATAACGAATGATTGTGTTAGATTGAAAAACCAGTTCCACATTCTTCTCTAAACATTTATAAAATATAATGTATTTGTCAAAAATCACTATTTTCTTATTTATGACTCCTTATATTTCACTTAAAAGTCACTCTCTACATAGAAAAAAAAATGATGAATTCGTTAACAAAATGAAATAAATTGTTGAAAGAATAAATGACATTGAATATATGGTGCTAAGTGGGAACGTTTGAAACTTAGATTTAACTAAGATAAAATATTAAAAATAAATAAATTTGATTATTATTTTTTTGGTCATAAACCCCAATGTCCTATCTGACTAATTCGATGTTCACTTATACCATGACCAACGATTCTTGGGATCGAATGTGGGGCCACTAGTCTGCTACTAGTTGTGCCAAGTATCATTGGTTAAATTTAACATTATTGTTCCAACTAAAACTTCATAGATGATTGGTATCAATATATTTAACATTTTTTTTTGCCATAAATTCTTCACTAAGAAAAGGGTCACATTTTACTGTTCATTAGGCCAATAACTTGATGTGGACGAGCACAGTGGTGCATCTTGTTGTGGCCCACTAAGAAATTGACAAGTAGACGAAAATCATAAAGTACAACCAAAACAACAAGAATACGACGATACACTGAAGAAGAAGAAGAAGAAGAAGAAGAAGAAGAAGAAGAAGAAGAAGAAGAAGAAGAAGAAGAAGAAGAAGAAGAAGAAGAAGAAGAAGAAGAAGAAGAAGAAGAAGAAAGAAAGAAAGAAAAAAAATAGAAATGTTAATGATCATATCATTCTTTGCTCCCTTCGTAGTTCATATATAAATAAACAAATAGGAGAAACGAAGAGAGAGAAAGAAAGAATGATTTGTTCTTTGTCCTGATCGTTCTAGTGCTCATCCGCATCTAAATCTCTCGGTCTTCACTCTCGATCGCATATGGAGGCAAGTCCTTCCGATCCCTCATCCAATTTGTTTGAAATCAAATCCTTAAGTTTCTTTTCCGCTTCGATTCGTCGAGTTATAAGTCCAAGATATGATCTGTTGTAGTTTCGAATATCCTAACTATCGTGTATCTTCATGTCAATGTTAAGTACGTGTGCCGCTCTTGGATATGTAGGTGGGAGGTATTCGAATGCGATGATTCTTTATCAATCAATTTTGTGTTGGCCCCCAGCTGCAAGAAGTAGATTGCAATTCATTTAAGAAAAAAATAACTTTATCAAAATTCATTTAGGATTGTGAGATTGGTGGATTATAATCATATTTTGAACATAGATGGTTTTATTGCCATTACTTCAATTCATATGTGTTGAAATGAGGTAGGCTAAAAGCAATATCACAAGAACTTTATCAAAATTTCCCCTCTTTGGTGTCAATGCAACTCAAAAGCATTTGAATGTACTAAGTTTATTGGAACATGCGTTATTTAGTGCTATTTCTTACCACCAAGAAATTCGACACACTTCTATTACTTTAAATTGAAGTGCCTTCTTAAATATTCACATAGAGTGATTCATATAAAATCCATGTCATAAAAAATGATGCACTGAGCTTGAATGGCAAAAGAATTCCACATATATCTATCTAACTAGGCTCTAGAGATATCTCAATGCTAGCTGCTATTTGGCTATTGAAATCCTCATCAACCAAGCACCACATTCTTAAACTTCTCAAAGAAAGAAAAATGATTCTTCCAGTAGTATATTTTCACCTTTCTCGTATACCTCAAAGAATCTAGCATGAAAACATTGCACAAGTGTTTAGAATTTTACAATTGAGGTTCTAAATTTATTTGTTAATATGTTTCATTACTCATAGATTCCTGAACATATAAATGTGTGCATGAGCATGGATTCATCATAGTATCTTAGGCACCATTGTAGTTTTTGTTTCCTTGTGAATATTTAAGGCCATGTCATTGTATGTCCTTAGTGAATTGAATGGTGAAGGTCTAATTTCTCTGAACTATCATATACATATATTTGTTCACGAAGAAGGGGAGGGAAAGGGAAAAAAGTTTTTCTTAGTTTGGATTAAACTTTAAAAGAAGAGAATGGGGGGGGGGGGGGGGGGGGGGGGGGGAATGGATGGGTCATCCAAACAAAGCCTTAAGTTATTACAATAGTTTCTTTTCATGATGTAGGCAGAAGGATATGTGTTGTATGAAATAGAAGAAATTGTATTTCCCTTGAGCAAAATTTGAAGGGTACATGTATGTCCAACTTTATCTTGAATTCGGTTATAGTTAGTAACCTTAATTACAAGATAACTTTAATTTGTTGAATATAATATTTATTAAATATTGGGACGAGAGCATATGAAATTGGATAATATTTCCCTTGGATGTAAATTCATCTTTTTCATTTAGTAGCATTGGATAACTACAACTATTGGTAGTCATCCTCCCCTTGAAAAAAAATTCATTTTCCTATTCATCATTTTTTCCTCTCAAAATAATTGTTTCAAATTAGCTACTTTTTTCAACCTAAAACATAAATAGGGGATATGTCATCACACCAAAAATTAAGAAATTTTTTAAACATGATGAGAACAGTAAAGCACGATTTGTCCTTTCATCCATGCAAGAATGATGTACAACAATGGAAGACGTGGTAATTGCTCATTACAAAGACATTATCCTTTTTATGCCTTGAAAAAAATCTCTTTCATATATTATAGAAAATATTGTATCTTTTAAACATTTCATATCTCTGGTCATCTTTAATATTTTCATGTTTGAACAATTTCCTACTCTTGAATTTTTTTTCTTAGCTTCTTGTTCTAGCTAGAGTTGCTTTAAAAGCATTTTTTCAAGTATTTAAAAATCTTCTTTCAAAGGGAAAAATGACGTGCACAAAAAGTAACAAGAAGAATAAGAACTTGTAAATAGAAATGACCAATCCAGAATAACAAAATATTACTGTGAAAACAAAAGAAAATTGAAAAGGATTTAAATTTCCTTCAACATATTAAGAGTAGAAGTTGTATAACCTCAATATGTGTAGACATTTAGTTTGCAAGATGAAATGAATCTTTTTTTTAAAAGATGAAACAAGGCTGACTTTGAATTTAAGGTTATTTCCTTAAATCTAACATAAACTATCACGATTTTTCGCGTCTAATTTCAAAGTATGAACTTATCTTACGATATCTCTAATTGTTGATTTTTTTTATTTTTTCCATTTATGAAAAAACTAAAATTTACTTCCACAAACTCTTCTCTCTTTTACTATTAATAAATATAAAAATATAAAACTTTTTCTAATTTATTATTATATATTAATGTACCCCTTCACAAAAGTTTCTATAATTTTTACTTTTTAAATTATTTTTTAACAGTAAAAGAGAGAAGAGTTTGTGGAAGGGAATTTTAGTCTTTTCACAAATGGAAAAAATTAACAAAATCAAACAAAATTACTAAAATGAAAAATGCGGTAAAGTTTAGAGATATCGTAAAGATAGTTTATGAAAAATCATGATTGTTTAAAATTTAAGAAAATAACCCTTGGATTTATGTACATATGACCACACATATAATAGTGTTGTATTTGATTTTTTCAATTGTGAATGAATTGAGTTCTGCTTAATGTATTCCATGTTTTCTTTTAGGTTACTTTGTTCTTTTTATTTTCTTTCTTTCTTTCGGTTGCTTGTGTTATCTGGATATTTCTTACACATTTCATTTTGTAGTATGCTGCATTGTCAAATCTTGATGACAACACATCATTTTTTGGCATTTATGATGATCATGATGGTAAGTCTAATACTTTTAAAAAATAAGTCTCTAATCCTTGGTTCCTTTTTCACTCGAAAAACTTAGTGTCTTGTGTTTAATAAATGCTATTTTATACTTGATTTAGATTTCCTTATTTTATTTAGTCGCTTTGAAACTTTTTTAAGCAAAGCTCATTATGCTTGATAATGTTGTTCAAGTTGAATAATTCTTTATATGCACATAAAATTTTGACGACTTAGCCTTTTATTCACGAGTTTATCTGCTACCTTTTAATGCTATTGTCAATAAAATAAATGTTTATGAAAGACCTCACAAGTTGTAAATTCGATAGGTGTTGTATATTTGCAAGATAATATCGTGTATATAATTTCTTATCATCGTAAAATATTATATCTCTGCGGTACACATATGGTTGGTTACCCATGAAAGGATGACATATTAATCGTTTCCTTATTATGTCAATGTTGTAATGATCAATGTGAAATTGTATTTTCTATAGCATCTTGGCATGATCTTCATTGTCGAATGGTTGTTTGAACTAGCTTTCAATTTTTTGGTTTTCTTATTTCAGGAAAAGTAGTTGCTAAGTTTTGTGCAGGGTACCTGCACACCCAGGTTGTAAAAAATGAAGCCTATCACGCTGGAGACATAAGCACCTCCTTTCAAAAAAAATTCAAGTTTTTTTTCAATTTTTTATATAACTCTGTTCTTTTATATGAAGAAATTTTTTTTCATTAGTTTTACCACTACAAGCTTACTACAATCAAAACTTTGAAAATCGTCCCCATGATCAAGTTATATAATATTTATTGTAACAATTTGAGATTCTTTACCTGCCCAGAAGGCTATCTGGACGATGCCACTCAATTCTATATCTTGAATTTTCTTTGACTTTGATGAGTCATCATACTGACTTACATACGGAAAAATTAATTTACAAATTCTATTACAATAGCAGAAACATTCTATACAATACATATAGACCTATGAGTTAAGGGCCCACATTCATATAATAAAAGATCCTATATCCATATACATATCATCGGTTAGAGGAGTTACTAATCATCTCACCATGGGCAAAGTCCAGCGAGATAAACTCAATACGTAGGGTCACCCATAATAATAAATAATATGAACTATATCGATAATCATATGCATAATAATAATCAATATTAATAATATCATATTAATGTAATCTCAATTATCAATACGCATTATGTTTAAGCAATAATTATCAATTGACTGAAATTAATAATATCATATTAATGTAATCGACCTTTAAATTTTGGGTGATTTTTTAAAGCGTAAAAGACCACCCTAAAATTTTTTTCGGAGAAAAAACTGACCTAGGAGGTCTTGATTCTTTTGGGTCGGGAACCTACATAAAATAATATTTTTTAAAAAAATTAATAGACATTAAATACATCACAAACTATGTTTTAAAAAAATAATATTTAACTCCAAGTTCATAAAGAAACTAAACTCACATTATAATTAAAAATATTATAGTCAATTTTATTAAAATAGATTAATAATTTGACGACATTCAAGTTTAACTATAACACAATAAGTCAACAATATATTTAATCTAATAGATATCGGTAAAAAATGCAAAATTATGAAATATTATTTGAAAATTGAGATAATATTTTAATTATAATATTTTATAAAATATATTTGGTTCGGGTCATGTTCCTTCGATTTTTTTGTTATGAGCTCTAATTTAAATAGGTGATTTTAATTATTAAAAAAATAATCTAATTTTAATCGGAGTCTCGGATTTGCAATTTTTTCGTGTCGGACTTTTCAATTTGGTTAGTTTTTTGGATGAGTAGGTTTTTTCTTACACCACTAGCATCAACCATACAATCTGCAATCAATTATCTTATTAATCAGTAAAGTTTTACTTTAATTTCAACCATCGAGGTCGCAATTCAATCTGCTCTTCCAGTTTTAAATATCTTATATCTTTTATCTTGATTAACTTATGATGTCTATTTTACTTTCATTTAAACTTTATTTTTAATCTTTAAACGCATAAAACATCAATCAATATATTATAGTCATACGATCAATACCATCACAATGTTATTAGATAAGATATGATTAATAGCATAAACATCACAATTAACTATACTTTAATAACTTTAAACTCACTTTTTCTATCTTCAGAATTCGGACCAAGTGGGGTGAAACTTAGGCCAGTTCCTATAATCGATAAGACCCATCTTTCTTATAGAACTCGGGCCGGATATGGTAAAACCCGAGTCTCATCGGATGTCAACTCCTATTTCAATTTGATCAATGGACGAGACTCAGATTGATTTGTTTGTCTTTTTCTTACAATCTTATACTTCAACAGAACTCGAGCCGGGTCCAATAAATTTCGGGCTGAGTCAGTTCAATCCAATTCTATTTTGATTTCGTCGAGGGAATCGGATTGTACCAATCCGAAACTCAGTCCAGATCCAATTTAATTCTGATTCGTCCATTAACATCAACGGAACCCAGATCGAGCTATTCGAAACTCGGTCCAGATTCTTCACAATTTACAATCGGGTCGGGTTCATACGAACTTGGTTCAGACTATTCAATTATCATCCGAGTCCTATGGAATCCGGGCCGGACACTACATAACTCGAGTTGGGTTCTGTGGTTGCTCGCAGAATCCGACGCGACTTGTGGCCAAATGTTCAATATAATAACATGCATAATTCATTTCACAATTCATCCATACAATAATCAATACTTAGTACAAGAGTCCGAGGGTCTACATCGACGAAAATCGTCGATATAGAAATCCCTATGTACCTTAAGTTAGTTAAGAAATCAACTAAGTTTCTCCTAATTTGCTGACTGCATGAACGCCGATGATTTCTCATCGGTGACATCTCGAAACTCTCGGCCAACACTGGAACGATGATCTCCTATTTGGGGGTTTCAAAATGCCCCATTGCTTGTGTTGTGAAATATCTCAATTCATGTGCAGAGGTGGCGAGAAGGAGAGGGCTTTGTGTAGAAATTTGGTCTTGGGATGTGAGGAGGACTACACCCTCTAAGTCATATTTATAATTTTTTTGAGTGAAGTTTGATTCCAATTGGATCCCCAAACCAATTCTAAATTAATTTTTATTTTTCTACTTTAATTAATCTCTCATAATAATTCTTCATTAATTAAATACAAATTTATTCTTTAATCCTCCTGTTGATCTCAATATCAATCAAACTCTATCTTTATCCAATGCCATTCAAATTCCTTCTCTATTAATCATCAATAACTTATCATACACAAACTATATTTTTATTTCATCCTCATATTTCTTCCTTTTCTTAAGTTTTCGAATTATTTAATTCCATTATATTTTATCACTTAATTTTTAGATTAAAATAATGATTGAAATATTTTTAAGTTATAAGACTCTCAATCTTATACTATTTGGGAGTTCTATATTCATTAGGCTTTTATTTGAATGTTAAATCAAATTGAAATCCCTAATAATAATCTAATTATGATCCATATTCCCATGATGATTTAACTTTTCTTTCTTTTCCTTTTTCCTTTCTAATCATACTTTTAATCTTACTTAAATTATAATTCATTCTCCAAATAAGATTACTCTTTCCTTTTATTCATATTCCTTCTCAAATGATTCTTTTATCCGTTAAACTTGAGCTAAATTATTTTATTGCCCTTACATTTGTTTTCTCCAGGGTGGATGAAGAAGCTGGGAGACAAGATAAGCAAGCTCTCTGGTATGGTAGAAGGCTTGATACGTTCTGGGAACTGATTCAAGTAATCAAGTAGATGATTGGGCTTTTGAGGAGGTAACAAAAGTTGCTCGTGATGTTGCACATTTTAAATATCGGAGTATGAAGAGTAGAAGTTTCAGTTTTGAGTTTCATACAATGGGATTTTGTACATTATTCTAAGAATTGTACGCTACCATCATATTAGCTTTTCTTACTCATACAAACAATGTTTTAGTGGTAGGATTTTCAATTTTGACTTCAAACTGTTTAAACCTTTATTTGCATGCTAATTAATTAGTAACTTAGAGCTTTTAGAAACATGGGTGGTCTTGGTGGAATGATTGGTGCACATGCCTCAAAAACATTTCACAAAAAGCAATAAATAGGGAATTGGTGGTTTACCTTTCTGGTGAAATTTATTTCCAATAGGTTTGCAGTTTGGTCATCTTTTATTCTCTGATTTCCTTTCGAGAGCTAGTGTTGATCTTTTGAGCACATGTTACACATATGGCAATACTTTTATTGTCATAGGACTTCTTCAGTACGCCAATGCCATTTTCAGATATTTAAGGTTTGGTACTTGGAGAATTTTTCAGAATTCTATTCAGTTAATGGCTGCTTTGTTGCTCTTCTCATATACATTCATTGGACATCACTGATCTTGCTGCTTTATTGTTTTCAACCATTCTAGATGTTTCTGAACATGGGGAATGCCATAGATGAGGAACTATGATAGAATTTCACTATCTTTCTATACATTGTAGTTTATTTGCCGTTTCAGTGTTTTAAATGTTCCCTTTAAGGTACCCAAGCTTAAGTAAGCTACTCGTACTCTCTTTGCATTTACGTCATTCGTTTACTTAGATTTTTTTTTTTTTTTTGAGCGAACATGACTTGACTCCTTTTGATGATGGCCATATCCCAAATATTTAATTATTTGTCCATGTGAATCTTATCTACTAAATATCTTTCTTCATCATCCTGTAATTGATCACTGTCAAAGCTCCAAAAGATTACATATTTTGTTTTCTAAGAGAAGAAAAATTGGAATATGAAAGTAGTATCTTTCTATATAATTGCTTGTAAATGCAAACCTTTTGCTTATGCAATTAGCAAAAACATTGTTGTTTGGTTATCAGGGACCTCATTCTGACCAACATCAGGAAAGGAAGCACAGCTTTGTGTTGCTGTCATAAGAAATAGTAAACATTTTTTTGTCGCAAATGCTGGTGACTCACGTTGTGTGATCTCACGGAAGGGTCAGGTCAGGTATGATAGAAATTTCATAATGTTTAGGAGCTGACCCAAAAGCCCTTGAGAAGAATTATGCTAATTAGGAGGTTTGGCTTTAATTCCTCATTATTACAAGCATATAAATTTTCCAAGGATCATAAACCAGAACTAGAAGCTGAGAGAGACGGAATATTAAAAGCAGTTGGGTTCGTTTATTCATGCAGGACGAGTGAATGGTAGTTTGTACCTTGCGAGAGCGATTGGTATATTAGGGCTGTGTTTGTATTTGGGATTTCAAGTTTTCGTAAGTTCTCGAGAATTAATTGATTTGATTGAAAAATTTGAGTTGGTGTTTGGATGAAAAAATGTAATGATGAGGATATAAAAAGTTGATTTGATAGATAAGTTTTAGTAGATGTTCGGTTAAAAAGTAAGAACTAAGAATATATTTTATTAATTTATGAGGTATAAAATTATAATAAATAAGAATATATTATAAATATTATAATTTATGTAAATTATTATATTATTAATATTCTTTATATTTAAATTGATTAAATATTAATAATATTATAATTTACGTATATCCAAATATAATGTAATTTTTTTTAAAAAAATTGAATAGTTTAATTAATAAAGTTTTTATTAATTATAAGAACTAATTATTTCATAATTTTTAATTAATAACATTTAATAATTTATTTTATAAGATGATTAATAATGTATTAATATATACTAAATTATATATACATACATTATGAAATAATTAAAAATAGATGAAAGAAAAAAATGGGTCAAATATTGCGGCTGACAAGACGTGAAATAGAAAAAAAAAAGAAACGTTGGCAAGAACTTTTGGCTGGAACATTTGACCAAATATTCCGGCCATTGATCACGTGAAAAGTTCTCGTCGTATAGGGTGTTTGGCAGAACAAATGGTTGTTCTACCCTTTGTTCTGCTGCCAAACACAACCTAAGAGTGTTTATGCCCGCCTTGTGAACCTTTATGATTGTAGGAGATATGGAGTTCAATTATATAACTGCTTGAAAAAAAAATGGAAGGTTTACTCCAATGAAATAATCACATGACGTTCAACAAATGGCAGTTTAATTAAACTTAATGTTGGAAATCGTCCCAAGCTCCGACAGTGGCTGCCGGTTGCCGATCAAGAAGAAAAGGAAATTGTAGAGGACAAGTGATAGAGAGAAAAGAATAAAGTTGAACAACCAACGAAGCTATTACAACTAACAGATGTTAAAAGATCATTACATGAAAGCACCTATTTATACTAAAAGTATCTGTTACAAGAAAGAATAAACTGATATATGAAAGGAACATAACACTGCTGAACATAACACTGCTATAGAAACCCATTTCGTCCATACTGTAGCACTAGAGCCGCTGTGTGACTTCTAACAACCCCCCTCAAGTTGTGGCCGGAAAGAAACTTGGACGGCGGCAACTTGAAGTAAGTCATTGTCGGCGGCAAATTAACATCTTTGGTAGCAGAACAATTTGGCAAACAATGAAGCATTCCTTCGAACACCTACAGACCATTCAGAAAACAAAAGAGAAGCTTGTGAGCAGCAGCAATCCATTGAGCATAGCATCTGTCACTTGTTGAACAACGAAGAATACATTCGTCTGCAGAACATCAAACGAGATCAAAGAAAGGTCTGCTGCTAGTGTGGCATCATGGCAGCTGGACATTAAGAAATAGAACATGCTAGGCTTTGCTGCTTTATCAAGATGACACAGACAGCTCGCAGAGAAATCATCGAACACATCAACGCAACCTTGAGATCTTGGTCGTCGTCGCCGAGGCTGCAAAGCATGGCAGCTCACGACACCATCAGCTGGAGATGCCATCGAAGAGTAGAGTACACCTGCTGGTCGATCAGTAAGAAGACCACAGCAGTAGCTAAGTATCCGACAATGTATAGAACAATCAATAGCCTTCGGCTCAACTCAACGTATAGATCTGCAGCTACTGAATCATTTCGTCAAATACATCAGCTGCTATGAGACAAATTTGTAGACGCCACAGTCGCTTGCTGGAGATGATGAAGATACACAGCAGAAAACACCAGTAGAGAATAGCATCATTAACTCCATCGACAATGAAGAGTACTTCTGGACTTCTCTTGAGTTGCAGCTACTTAATCATTGCCATGGACTTCTGGACAATTTGCATGGACTGGTGAACTCCATCGAATCGAATACCATTCAGAAGCACAATAGACTAACTCTACAACTAAGAATTAAGAAAAAATATGAAAGACAACGGAGGACCAAGAATGAAGAACATAATGACTAAGAGTCGGACATAGAAGAACGGACAAGGACCAACAGAAATGATGAACAATAGAAGAGACAAGAGGGAAGAATCATAACTAAAGAGATCAACGGAAGAAGAACAAAATGAAGATAAGGAGATGTGGCAGCTCTGCATCTCATCATTGTCGATCAAACACCTATCGATTAATGGCCGAAAGACAAATGTGATCCATCGCTGCGGCGACCTGAGGAACGCTTACGATCCATCGCCAAATAAGTGACGACCTGAGGAACATTATAGCGCGATCCATCGCCGATCATGTGACGACCTGAGGAATCACTTTGAAATAGAACTTTCGTCGAAGACCGCCGGATACATCGAAAGCCAAAGATGAGATCGAGTTTCCAGAATGAAGAAAACAAAGAAGAAGAAAGGAAAACAAGAAACGAATTAACTGATCAAAGAAAAAGATAAAGACGCTGAAGGAAAACGCAACGGGGACAGCGTTAGAGGACGTGAACCAAACAGTTGGCGTGCAATATAAGATGAAGAACATAGGAAACTAAATTGGCTTTGATGAGCTGAACAAGACAAGAAATCAAAGAAATGAATCAAGATAAAAACGGATCTGATCGAACACCATGCAGAAAAACAGAGAAGAAACAATTTGAACAAGGATCTACAGAGATGAAAGAAAAAACGAAGAGAGAAAGCCTGAGAAAAGAAATCAATGCCCAGATTGCATCAAGATCGGGCCTCCATATCGGCGTCGACAACTACAACAACATCGACACTCAAATCGGCCAAATCTGCATCACTCGAACTTATGGCGAGACCTTCACGAAGAAACGATCTCCAGCAAAGCAGAGCACAGCAGCAAAAAATGAATCGGAGCTCAGCAGGACTTCGATGTGGAGGATCAAGATCTCGGCATCATCAGTGACCAGATCGAGCATATCAGAGTCAAGATCCACCTGATCAACGATCCCTGGGGCTGCCTGGGCTAGTCAAGTCAGATCTCAAATTCTCCTTATGTCACCACTTCCTTCTTTAAATCAGATTTATTCCATGATTGCTGAAGAAGAGCAGAGGAACAAATTAACTGTTAGCTCTAGTCAGAGTGCATCATTTATAAGTAATTCAAGGCAGCAACCTAATCACCAATACAATCAGTATACTCAGTTTAATAGGCAACAACAATTTGGACAAAATCAACCTAATGTTAGGCAATATAATCAGTCTAAGCTTAAGAGAAATCCCACCATTATTTGTGAGCATTGCCAAAAACCAGGACACATCAAGGCTCAGTGCTATAAATTGGTCGGGTATCCTCCTGAATTTAAATTTAAAGGTGGTAGAAATCAATATCCTGCTGCTGCTAATGTTGCAGACTTTCAGTGCTATGAGCAGCAAAATAATTCCTCACCAAATTCATTCAATCAGAATTGTCAGAATTATGGTTATCAAAATCAGTGCTATCAGAATAATAATCAGGGTTATCATAATGCCTCGACCAGTGGTAATCAAGCAATAGTTATGCCAGATACCTCTGAGAATTTCAGGAACGACAATCTTGGAAAAACTCTTGTTCTTACTGAAGAGCAATATTAGAAAATCCTCAAAGTGATAGACAAAGAACAAAAGGTTGAATTGTCTGCCAATGTACATGTTGCAGGTACAGTGGATACCACTTATCACATTGCAGATAATGTTTGGATAATTGATACTGGTGCCACTCAGCACATGACCTCTAACATAAATTGTCTCCTTAACATTTGTTCTTTATCCCAGCACAAATATGTCACTTTACCTAATGGAAGCAAGTTATCAGTAATACTTTCTGGCTCAGCTGCAATAGATTCTCACATTTCCTTATCAAATATTTTATTTGTTCCTGAATTCAAATTTAGCCTTATATCAGCATCTCAACTCACTAAAGATATTGGCTGTTCCATTGTTTTTTTCCCACATTTCTATCTTATATGGGCTGCACACTGGAAAGGTGCTCTTGATTGGTAAAGAAAGTAATGGACTCTACTATTTGGACTTGGCTGATAAGAAGAGGATATCAAATTCAGCAAATGGGAGTATTGTTGTTGCTGCAGTTCAAGAGGACAAGTGATAGAGAGAAAAGAGTAAAGCTGAACAACCAACGAAGCTATTACAACTAACAGATGTTAAAAGATCATTACATGAAAGCACCTATTTATACTAAAAGTATATGTTACAAGAAAGAATAAACTGATATATGAAAGGAACATAACACTGCTATAGAAACTTATTTCGTCCATACTGTAGCACTGGAGCCGTCGTGTGACTTCTAACACTTAAGTGTTCGTTTAAGTTCACATTATGCTTATTATTTAGTTTTTATGATGCTAATATGATATATATACACATACATTGTGTATCAATCTTCACGGATTTAAATATGATACTTGCTCGTACCAGCTGATCAAACTGGTTGGCGATAACATGGGCGAGGAAATCAACTGATAAAGTGTGTAAGAGAACATTTCTATCCTGGTGATCACCTGATAAACAAATCTATGCTTGCTGTTGCTGCCTTAAACAATACAAGAAGTTTGACATGAACTCGCTTCTTCTATGCACTCAACACAATTTCCAGTTTAAAAAAGGGAAAAAAAATGCCCCATGAAGTTCACGTTGTTTATTTAATTATTTTCCTGATCTTAAGGATCATCAGATATATATTAATCAACATGAACTTATAGAAAGCTAAACGTCGATTAATATGATGGTGATTAGCGAATACAATAACGCAATTCCATTTAATCACCATGATTAAAGGACCTCTCGTCGGATCCATCCATCCCATGCATGATAGATCTACAAAAAAAAAAAAATTTAACGCTCGTAAGTAAAATTATATGCGGACCATTAAAAGGAGTTTTGTCCACACCTATTTGTGTACTCGGCATGTTGCCTTCTTTCCCTACATTGACGTGTTGCCTGCGTGGACGAAACTTATTCTTTTAGTTCCATATATTTATTGTTATATTATAAATAAAATAAACATCAAACTCGTAAATAATTTACACAACACGATCTCAATCTCATCTCCAACCGAATCCTCATGTGATGTAAAAGCAATTAATTTGCCACAACAGATCCACCCAATGGAGTTCCAAAGATCCGCATATAATAATGGAAACGCGCACGTGTTGAAAATGTACACGTTTTTTTTTCCTATTTAAGATTGAATTGATCCAATTTGATACCCCCCCCCCCCCCCCCCCCCCCCATTTTAACATTTTTAAAATTTTCAAAAATTTCAGCCGAAACGAAACACCACAATACGCCCGCCATACACGTGTCACGGGGTATACCACAGATGCCCCCGTCCGCGCGCCACGTGGCCCATGCGAACGGATATGCCGGGGAATCCGAAAAGGCAGTGGGTCTTTTATCCCACCTAATTCCGACGTGTAATATCCGGATAAAAGTGCGAATCGACCCAGAAGACTACCCAAGCATGTGTGCGCCAGAGCGATGATTGTGGGACCCACCAAATGAAGGGGGTTTCCTGTAGAGTGTGTGCGTTTTGGGTGGGCGTAGAAGTTTTCTTCTATTCGAAAGTTCCTGGTAAAGGATAAGAATGGGAGGCCTCGTCCGTACTCCGCACCGACTCCATCGCTCTCCTCCTCTATATAAACTATAAAGTCGCCGGGAGTGGGCGAAGGCAAGAGCGTCCTCGTAATTTTGATCTGATTCCGCAACTCCTCTCGAATTTTAATCCATTTTGCCGTGCGAAGGATCACATTTTTTTCTCTGTTTCTCCTTGCTGTTCTTCGATCCTTTTTCGGCCGTTTTTAGCGAAGGGATCATGGCGATGTCGGTGGGGTGGACGGGTTCGTCTGCGTCTTCGGCGATCGGGGGAATGCTGAGGCAGAGCGGCGGAGGGCTGCTCAAAAGGCGGCGAGGCGGCGCCGTGGGGGTGCGGTGCATCGCCGTATCCGGAGGGGGGCTGAGAGATCAGTACCGGACGCTTAGACTGCAACCGGGAGCGTCGGAGAAGGAGGTCAAGAAGGCCTTCCGGCAACTCGCGCTTCAGGTATATATATACTCGCACAACTTTTTTTTTTCGTGGGCGGTTTTCTGAGATCAATGCGTAAGGATATAAATTTTCCTCTTTTGTTTGCTGGTGGAAACAAAGATTTCTTTTTTAGCGAAGAATTTGGGATTTGGGTAGCTTATGGTCTTCAGAAATCTGATATATCCTCTTTATTATTTTCGCCATAATGCAGTTATTTAAGTTATCGGCATGTTGTGTTTCTCTGCAGTATCATCCAGACGTCTGCAAAGACGGCGACTGTGGCGTACAGTTCCATCTGATTAACGAAGCCTACGATGTAAGCAATCGGCGACATCACCGAACAACATTTTTGTCGACAATATAATCATCTAATGTAATGTAGATGCACGATCGTGTTCAAGTTCTGATGCAGTCTCTTGTTAATCCGTGCAGGTCATTATTGATGCTCTGAGGCGGCCGGAGGACGAGGGAGAGCAATGGCAGCAGTCGCAAGACGGCGGCGAGGAGGGCTACGATGACGAGTTCCGGGGGATGTGCGACTCCACCTGGGACTTGTGGGAAGAATGGATGGGGTGGGAAGGCGCCGGCATTAGGGACTACTCCTCCCACATTAACCCCTACATCTGATCGCAGCTCCCTCTGTCACTAACACAACTTTTTTTCTTTTTCTTCATCTCTTTCCTTCGAGCAAGAATGGTGTATATGTGTGTGTGTAAAGATGTCCCCAAGCTCCATTGAGCATGGGTGGATGTAACCTGTATGTACGATTCAGTTCCTGTGCAACTCTTCCTATTTTTCATGGGAAGGGTTGCTCGTCATTGGCTCCAGTGACCTGTGATTAATGGAAATAATGGAGTTGCAAGAACGTTTCTGTTTGCTTTAACTCATGGATTCTGCACACACAGATGGACTGCATGCCCAAACTTGATCTCAGCAGTGCTTCTTAGGAGGAAACTTGTTGGAAACCAGCACATTGTGCACATGGAACAAAAAAGGATTTTAACAAGAAATGAAATGAAAAAAAGTTTAGGGAGGAAAAGGATCACGTCACCAGAAATGGTGTGTGTGCAGCATTGCTAAGTCCCTTTTTGGTGGACGTTGCTTATCAGCGGCCACATGGATGTGCTTCCATTTGTTTTGTCATGTTATCTTTGATTGGAATCTCTGGATCTCGGTAGTTGCTCATGTAGAATCAGTAGGATGTTTATAATAAAGTAATCATAATACTAAGTCCGCGCTTAACTTGTGAGGTTGAATGGATTAAGACGGATTTTCTTTATTTTAATAAAAATGAAGAATACAATAACCTCTAAAACATCAGTCCGACATTCGACGCTTGTCTTTTTTTAATTCTAATTCACTCCGTGTTTGACGATATTCTGACGATTAAGATCTTATTCCATATGTTAACTCGCAACCAAATAGCGCCTAAACGACAGAAAATGATGGATAATCGTCTAAGTAACTATAAAGCTAAAGTTAGTATTAAAAGTTCTAAACTAAGTTTATTATTCATATATATAAAAGATAACTCAATTTTTTTAGTTTAAAAATATATGCGACAAAAAAGTTATCGAGTAATTTGAGTTTAAAACAACTTTTATTTGTCGTAAATAACGTCCCTATTTTTTCTTTTTTTTTATCTTAACATGTGCTTTGCTAAAAAAATCTTGTGTGCATCAAGATTGAGCTTAAAATCTTTTATTGAATACATAACAGGAGAGCTAGAAATTTTTTTTTATTGAATATAGTGATTTTTTTCCCTGTAAAACGTGCTTCTAAAGGAAACACAAAGCATAACGGAAAGACATAATTAACTGACTCGATAATTAAAATATTGATAACTAATTGAAGTTAATTTTAAAAAGTAATAATTACATATTTAACTTCGCCTATATTTTATAGCCGGTCCCAAGCCCGAATAAAGGAGGAGAGTTGTGTTAGACCCCGACAGTCAGCGTAAAATCCTATCGAATCTTATGAACATGGATAACCGACCCCACCTAGTGGGATAAGACTTTGTTATTATTGTTGTAATAATTACATATTTGCATAAAGTCACTGAAAATAATCATAAGCGATTTGATTGTTTGGTAATAAAGATTTTATAAGTTATTATTTTAATTAAATGATATATATTTTTTTATAATTATAACAGAGAAGAAGGTGAAGAATAATTATATATATTATATAAATATATGGCGGATGATATAGTACTTTTAGCGGATTCAAGAGAAGAGATTAATACAAAATTGGAAATATGGAGAAATACGTTGGAGTCAAAGGGTTTTCATTTAAGTAGGAATAAAACAGAATATATGCATAGCAATTTTACAAATAAACAACTTAGAGACGATTTGAAAGTTAGACTAGGGGAGGGTATAATTCCTCAAGTGACAAAGTTTAAATATTTAGGATCAATTATAAGACAATATGGTGAGATTGATGACGATGTTAATCATAGAATTCAAGCTGGTTGGTGTAAGTGGAGGAAAGCCACTGGAGTTCTTTGTGATAGAAAAATACCCAATAAAATTAAAGAAAAATTCTATCGTACTGCTATAAGATCAGCAGTGTTATATGGTAGTGAATGTTGGACTATGAAGGGACAACATGAACGTAAAGTGAGGGTAGCCGAAATGAGAATGTTGAGATGGATGTGTGGTTATACAAGATTAGATAAGATTAGGAATGACCATATACGTGAACGAGTCGGAGTGACTCCTATTAGTGAAAAAAATGGTAGAGAATCGTTTGAGATGGTTTGGTCATGTTTAGAAAAAACCATTAGATGCGCCAGTAAAAAGAGTAGATCAAATAATCTGGAGTCCGATTAAAAGAGAGAGAGAAAGGGCAAGACGGACACTTGACGAACTAATATTGCAAAATCTATTGGTGAATAATATACCGAAAAGTTTGATTACTAATAGAGCGAAATGACGTCGTATGATCCATATAGCCGACCCCACCTAGTGGGATAAGGCTTTGTTGTTGTTGTTGTATTATATAAATATCTGAAAATATAAAAGATGAGCTAGAATATTCAATAGTGAAATTGATCAACTTTTTATTTTTACAAAAGAATGGATAAAAAAATTGCTTATCGATTGTGTTGGAGAAAATTTTCACATTCCCAAATATCCTCTTTTAGTCTATCTGAATTCTAACTAAGGACTGCGGGCTTTAACTACACCAGCACTTTGTCCACCTGCCTTCCTTTCATGTGTGAATACTTTTTCTTTGACTCATTCAATTTGATAAATATAATATCATTTAAACAAAGTTAATTTTCCAATATTAATCTTCTAGGTTTGGTATGAGGTACTGAATTTACCTGAAACCAAACATCCATATGTAAACCCTGTGAAAAAACTTAGGTGTTTTAATCGAAGTGAGCACAAAGTAGCAACCAGTACAGGCACTTTGAACTGCCGAGGACATAATACTGTAATAGTGCATTTGGCATCAGTTGCAATAGATAGATGGAGGTCCAAATTGATGCCAAGTGATTGCAGAATTTACAGAAAAATGGCATGGTAATGCTGTTTCTACTGGCATAGCAATCTAGATATATGAAGATAATCGTTTCGGACATAAATTAACGGGCTCATGATTGAGAATTGAGATTTGTCAAGTTACAGGGATGATGCATATAATAACTGGGTGCATTACAAGCATATCAAAGTTATCTTGCAACTGAAACAGTCGACAGCAAGAACAAGAGAGATAATTAGCTGAAGAAGTTGAGACTTCTCCTCCGCCTGTCCTGCAATTACATATGACTATATGAGCCTACTACACCTTCAGGGCTACCTGATCTTGCCATGTAATTTTTCTCTTCCCTGCTCGGCCTGATCCATTTCCGATTTCACGGCAAACTGAAAGCTTCATATCGGACGCACCCTCCTCCAGTGAGCTCTTCTTCGATTTATCGCTTCTTAATGGCTCCCAATCCACATGAAATTCTTCAATATCCTCACCATTCTGTGATGAAAGATTCAGGGTGAGCAAAATATTTGATCCTTTAGCTTGTTAGAGAGATTAAACTTGCAGCTTTCATTGGATTTGTTCAAGTAGTGTTACCGGCATAGAAACCTTGTTCAGATCTATTCCAGCCGATGAAGTGCTTGGCATGGCCAAATCCCTCACAGTTAAACTGTTGCGTTTTGCAGATACCTTGTTCTCTTTATTAGAAACTTCACACTGGATCATCTGTTTTGTGGCCTGGTCATTATCCGTCAACTGCGGCCGCATGTTCCGCGACTTCTTCAGTCTGTATGAGTTTCTTCCAGATGGATTCTCCGTTAAGGAGTGATATCTTCTTTGCAGGAATCTATATGGAATTAAATGAACAAGAACAGATTTTTGTTGGAATTCTGGACCATGCCAATAACGCAATTCAATAAGTAGAATACAACAACAACAAAGCCTTATCCCACTAGGTGGGGTTGGCTACATGGATCATACGACGCCATTCCGCTCTATTAGTAACCAAACTTTTCGGTATATTATTCACCAATAGATCTTGCTCTATTAGTTCGCCAAGTGTCCGCCTTGGCCTCCCTCTCCCTCTTTTAATCGGACTCCAGATTATTTGATCTACTCTTCTTACTGACGCATCTAATGGTCTTCTCTGAACATGACCAAACCATCTCAAACGATTCTCTACCATTTTCTCACTAATAGGAGCCACTCCGACTCGTTCACGTATATGGTCATTCCTAATCTTATCTAATCTTGTATGACCACATCCATCTCAACATCCTCATTTCGGCTACCCCCACTTTACGTTCATGTTGTCCCTTCATAGCCCAACATTCACTACCATATTCACTACCATATAACACTGCTGGCCTTATAGCAATTCAATAAGTAGAATGATATACACAAATCAATCCTGGATTTTTCAGTAGGAAATTTTACAGCCAGTTAAGGCAACAAGATATAATTGTATACCTCACTTCAGCAAAGAGCTTATGTTTCTTCTGGTTAGCCTTTTCCAATTGCTTCCTCTTTGCTTCAGTTTCCTGCAAGAATTATAGATGATCAAGAACACACACCAGTCAGAAAATTCCCAAAACCAAATCTGCTCAGAAGAAATTTATTATATAACTGAAAGACAGAGGAAAATACTCCAGATGCAGGAAATCCTTTTTTTTCTTTAAGAAAGAACACACACCAGTCAGAAAATTCCCAAAACCAAATCTGCTCAGAAGAAATTTATTATATAACTGAAAGACAGAGGAAAATACTCGAGATGCAGGAAATCCTTGTTTTTTTCTCGAATGGAGGGTAAAGTGTGGGAGGGGAATTTCCTTCCATTCCCCTCCTTTTGTGCTATTTTGTTTCAACCCCTAAAAATTCCCTTCCCTTCTCTCCCATTTTCTTCCCCTCATTCTCTTTCCCTTAATCAGTGTTAAAAAAAACTTTGACCAAACATAGTGTTAAAAAAAAAAAAGGACCAGCAGTTATAGGAGCACCTCAAAAATAAAAACTTTGACAAGCCTAATTTAAAATCCAAACCAGGAAGTGAGCCAAAAGAGTGAGTTACATGAACTAGATCTGTTTATAGGAGGATACCAGCAATAATACATAGATCTAACCAATATATAATTTTTGGTACAGGAATGAAGACCTCTCAGGGGCAAAAGGCAAAAAAAATCTCAGAAACCAATGGGAATTAGAGAAACATCAAAAAGATCCATCAGGATAACCCATGAACGAGGAATATTAAGAACACAATGGTAGAAAGAAATAAAGATGTCACGTAAAACCACGCGATGGTTAATTTCAAAGAACTACAAGCAGAAGAATATATTACCCTCCAAAAACAGGGAGAACAATTCATCGAATGATCAGTAACAGAAACCCCAAAACAAAGAAATCAGACATGGAAACGAAAACCAATCAGAAGAGAATAAAAAAAAGGACAATCAGAATTCAGAAACCCAAAGATCTCACCTTTTGCAGATCTTGATAATCCTGCAAGAGACTCTGATGTCTGAACCGCGCCTTGGCCTCCTCGCCGGCCGGGAAAAAAGAGGCGGAGCGAGGCAACTCCACGGCCGCTTTCTTCCCTTTCTTCATGGTTCACACCCCCACCTTATGGAAGAAGGGCGGAGAAAAGAAATAGAGGAGGAAGGAGGAAAGAGGAGCGCCTGATGGCGAAAAGATTCCAACTTTGTGCGAGAGGAGAGAAGAGATAATGGCGAGCAATAAAAGTGAAGGGTGGGGAGGGCGCCTTCCCCTGTTATGCTGAGGTCTGACCATGAAAAAATGGCCCATATAGTATTTTGGTTGAGGGGAACAGGCGTAGGGGGGGGGAAGAGAGAGGTTTAGAGTTTTCCTGCTTGGTGGATGGAGGTTCCTGGGCTGCAGAAAGGGGCATTTCTGGCAAGACTTGGCAGTAGTAGTTTTGTTTGGGAATTACAAGAGGTTGTGTGCCTGTCTCTGTGCGTAAGTGTGTGGAAAGAGAGAGAGAGAGAGAGAAAGATTGGTTGGATGATGCACATCTGAAAGACTCAGCTTAAATCACTCTTTGCAGTGTCTTCCTTCCACATACACCTCTCTTTCTCTCTCTCATCTTTCTCTTTCCCTTTTTTTTTTTCTCATCTTACTTGCGCACACATGTAACTACTGATGACCCCTGGTCTAGATGGCCCATTGAGATAACACACACACAGAGACGGGTAGAAAGGCCATGGAGGGAGGGCATGGACTCCTTTCGGTGGAGGGTGGAGATGCTTTTATTTTTCTTCCTGGCCTTCTTGAGTACAGAGAGAGAGAGAGATATGAATGGCTGCTTGTACTGTGATCGTTGCAGCTGTTGCTGGCTGGTGGTACCTTCAGCTAGGCGACCTCGTGGTCATGGGGATGGATGGTGACATAGTGACCGTGGTGGTGGTGGTGGGGGGATGGGATCATGGGACCCCTTCTTTTATACGTTTATTAACTCAGGTAGCAAGTTACCATTGTGGGCCTATCTTTAACGTGTAACCAGTCCTCGTCTTCTGATTAAATTCTATCCTTTTCTTGCACTGTTTCTTCATTGATTGCATAAATGATACAACCCCTCTCTCTCTCTCTCTCTTCTCCCGGGTTTCCAATCCACCAGTCGACTTGGGCAGCTCTCTCTCTCTCTCTTCCCGGGTTTCCAATCCACCAGTCGACTTGGGCAGCTCTCGGTCGTCGTGCGTGCTTCAGAGCTGAGTTACAGATATCTCAGACCACCAATTCTTGGACTGTTTCTTGCAGGTGCGCGTAGACTGCAAATTGTCACATGAGTTGAGACTTGAGAAGCTCAAAAAGGTGTTAAACGCAAGAAAAGGTGCCCCTCCTTATCATCATGTGTTTCTAGCTTAAGAATCGGTCGATGGTGATTTTGCCCTGGTCAACTTGCATTATTTTTTTCCTGCTCAGCGACGCTTGACGATTGACATCTACGTGGACTGGTCTCTCTCTCTCTCTCTTTTGAAGGACCACTCTAATTAGAAGAATTCATATGAAGATGCAAAGCATGATTCATCAAGGATAAAAAAATTTGAAATAGATCAAGTCTATTACTTAATTAATGATTCAGGGGATTATCTTGCACCAAATATTTAAGAAATAATAATTATCCAATTTCATTTCCAATAAGATCATCAAATTTTATTTTATAACTACAATTTTGTATTCATGATCATTTTGACCGATCACAATGTATCGATAAATTGATGATCATTTTATATCTCCCCTCCGTTAACTTTATTTTTTTTCTTTATATTTTTTAAGCTAATACCATATCTATCATCTGCCAAGCACATAGCCTATGTATAATAATAATAATAATAATAATAATAATAATAATAATTATTATTATTATTATTATTATTATTATTATTATTATTATTATTATTATTATTATTATTATTACCAAGCTCTATCACACTCAAGTCCGTGATTAAGTTTTAATCATAATTATTATTTCTTTTAATCATATTTAACAATTCTAAAAATAAAATATACAAAACTTCCTCCCCTAACTATCTTATGTCATTTGTGAATACATAAAATTGATGCATATATATACCCAACAAAGTTTAATAAAAAGTTATAAGACATCACATTAACATATTATTACTATTATTTCACAACTCATTTCACATTTAACATCTCTCATGATCAAATTTTATACAACCTTACAAAATGATTCTAATAAATTGTAGTACAACTCTTAAATTTATCTATGACATGCATGTTTTTTTAAAAATGAAAGTAGAGAGAAAATAAAAGTGCTCTAACGGCTCGACTTCTTCTATATACATCAAAGGCAAGCTTCGAAATGACTTAACTCGAGAACTTAGAGTTATCCGAAAAATTCAACAAGGGTAATGTGCAACAATCGTTTGCTCAATGAGTGAAATAAAAGTACAACATAGGGGAACAATACAAGTGCATATAACATTTAAATAATCATATTTATTTTGTATAAGAAAACATTTAAAGAATAACTCATATCAAATAAGTTTCCAAATCATACGAACTTTTACATAAATACAAATTATTCAATATATCATCATATTCACAGTTAAACTTCACACATGTGTCATTGCACATACTTATCATGGGTCAATACGTATTTCTCTATGATCATGTGTCATACAGTTAAGCAGAGCTTCATAATCAAAAGGCAAGGATATGCAGAGCAAATTATGGGTCAATACTTATCTCTCTATGATTATGTGTCATACAATTAAGTAGAGCTTCACAATCAAAAGTCTCGAATACGCAAAGCAAATCATGGGTCAATACGTATCCCAATCATGATTGTGTGCCACCCAATCATGATTCTCAAATACGCATAGCATATCATGGGTCAATACGTGCACGCAGAACAACTCCCAAAGGACAAAGACACTAGATATGCGTCTCAAAGACTTCATGTATATCGAATGCGGTCCCAAAGACCTTTTTCAAATAGCATGACTAATGAACACACAGAGTTTAACAATATCAAAATACACATGTTATAATCTCATATCATTATCAAATAAAACTTATTTTAACTTCACAGACATTATTCTCTGAAAATATTTTTTGTATAAGATGTTACTCAATCTCATATGAAATTCCTGAAACATATCATAAATATTTTTCATAACTCAAGATATGTTTCAATGATAACAATAATAATCTTTGCTTGAGGTAATACCATAAATAAAACAAGTATTGTATGCCATTTTGTTATGTCATAAATTTACCCACTCACATTGTACTTTATATTTTCAAAGAGGTTTACTAGATTTTCCTCCTTTCACTTGTAACTTGTTGGTTTCCTACAAACAAGGATGCTATTTCACTTTCTAATTATTAATAATAACAATATGCAATGCATGCTCATGCATGAACACTTATTCACATTAAAATTCATATAATCCCTTCTAATACTAATGTCTAACTTTAAATATTTATGTTTATAGGCTATTTCACACCTGAGACTTTTTAATTCTCCAAAGCTTAACTAAGTGCTGTCTCAGGATTTCAGACTGAGTGTGTGTCAATAAATAATTCATAACTTCTTAACCCTAAGTGCAAATCTCATGATTTTAGATAATTTAGAAACTAGACTTATTAAGATTTTGAAAATCCCCGAATATCATTAACTAATTCGAAGTGATCAAGTCATAAAAATCAAGACAATCTGACCTAGGATTTATGCTATTGATTGAAATGAATGTCCAATTATATTATTTGATTAAAAATTAGTGTTAAACCTCTAATTAACCTTAGTTAATCATAGTTAAATATGTTTATTATAATATTTATAAATATTAAAGTTTATTTCTAATAATTTTATATAATTTCTTTATAATGCTTATCGATAAGTTAATTAACATTATGCTTTAATCCAAATATTAATTACTACACACAAACATGACTATATAAGCATATGGAATAACTTAATATGCTAATTAAAAGCATGATTATGATCGTGGAGCACGTCCGTGACCATTCTCCCCTTCTTAAAAAAAAATTCGTCCCCGAAATTTAGATACTTATGTCAAGGAATAAGAATGAATATTTCCTTCTTATTTGGTCATTCTCACTTCCAAGTTTCTTCTTTTCTTGAATGATTTAACCAGAGTACTAACACTAAAGGAAAATTTCATTTTCAAAGTTCTTTTTCCTTGTTTTTTTATAATTTATACTATATTTTCTTCTCAAGACAAATTTTCTTATACTTGAATAGATTGAGTTGCTCTTTATGTGCAGAAAGACTGCTCTGCAGTTTATTGATGGTACGATCTCCAATTCTCTATGAGCATAAGATAATTGTATGTTAATACAAACTAAAAATACAACTATTATTAGTGGTAAAAGTGCAAGAATCTTAAACACAATTACTACTAATAACATATCAATTCGAGATGACAAATCTCCATAAGTTCGTATGAAGTGGACCAAACTCCAATTACCTAATTGGTAAACACATTTTCAAAGGTTATCCTAAATTTAAAACCCATGCATGTATTTATAACATGCAAATACAAATATATCTAACTACTCACTACTCTCTTAACTAGCCACTAACTCATACAACTTCTAACTATCCACTACTTAATTAACCAGTCACTAATTAATACAAAGTGATATCTTATCATATGTACTATTCTTTATTGATGTTTTGCTCTCTTTGATTTTTGCTTTAACGCGACTGCTAGCACACCTTATCTCAAAAGAGATGAGAAAGTTGATTATTGCATCGATTCAGATGCGTTAGCACCCATTGCACGAGGACATAATCACAAGGATTTTAAGAGCAATGAAGGACTAGATGAAATAGCAAGGAAGATCTCTATTTCACTTGATGCTGACATAATGACAAGTAAAATATCTTTTTTTTCAACAAGTATATCGAAAATTCACCAAGAAGCTTCTAAATGTTTGTTTGGGATACTTTACATAATTTGACATTGATCATTCTTATGATTTGAACTGTACTATCGGTAGTTGTTGAATTTCTAACTGAGGATTAGTTAAAGGATACATACGATGGTTTAGGAAACTTAGCATACTCTTGATCGTCATAGTTACAATAGCTAGTGACTATAAGTAGTCATTAAAGTTTAGAAACTTATATAAGAAAAAGTAAAGATCTTGATCCAGGTGATCAAAGATGAACACAGATAAAAATTCTTATTTATGTTTTAGTGATTGATGAGTCGAGCTTGTTTGTAAAGGATTTAATCAATATCATTGAAGATATCGTGAATACACAATATCTCTGGTGTTATAACTTAACGAATAAATAGTTAACCAAATACATGCCAAAATCTCATATGGACTTATGTATCATGAGCATAACTTTCCTTCATATTTTCTTCTTTTCCCATAGGTAATGTTATTCTTGAGAATTCACTATTATTATTCAATAATAATAATAATAATAATAATAATATAATAATAATAATAATAATAATAATAATAATAATAATAATAATAATAATAATAATAATAATAATAATAATAATAATAATAATAATAATAATAATAATAATAATAATAATAATAATAGGAAAAAATGAGCATACTTATATGCTTTACTATACTACATAAAATGATAGATCAATCCACTTATTATATTCGTAATAATAATATACAAACATGACCAATTCAGTACCTAATATCACCCATATTTTATCATAACAAAGCTGATTCCTGGCTTCTTCGAGTCACTTCACGGGAGTGGAACAGTTGCTTCTTCTTTTTCCTTTTGTCTTAATAAAAATTGAACCGTAGATAAAAATAGAATAAAGAAAAAGAGAGACTGCTGCTGCAGCTACCATTCCCCTAACAAAATGGTGGCATGATCACCTTCAAACAATGTCTCAAAGTACAGTTTTAAACATCAAAGTTCACACAAAATAATTGGCTTGGATCGCCTTCATTGCCCCAGAAAATAAGGCATAAAGTACTTCAAAAAGTTTCATAAATTGAACAGCTCAGAAGGACCAGAAATATGTCGGTGGAAACAAACACTAGTTCAGGTCCAAAAGAAAAAAAAGGCCAAGTAATAAAACCAGGAATATAGAAAAGAGATCCAGATAACAAAATCGCAATATAAGTATATGATCATAAGAACCTGAAGGAAATTCTCTTACATTACCTTCAATATAATATGATAGCTAGATAAAATTGATTGAAAGAAAAAAGAACAGGCTAAGATACTAGCATTTAGCTATTTATATCATTAAGCAAAGATTCATGAAATTGATGGAATCAAATATTATGAACGATATATTTACGATCTTATCATTTTGACATGTTGATTAAAAAAACCATTAGCACAACGAAAAGCAATTCACATGCTAGAGAATTATCACTCCAAATATCACATACGTGGGCAAGAATGAATAAATTGCATTTTTCACCTTCTCTGAAATTAGGTGTTGCTGGCGTGATAGATTTTTTTTTTCATACAGGTCTCTATGCTTACTTCCACATATTACAGAAAAATATTGCCCCAAACCTACATTCTCTAAGGCAGAAAAAAAAATAAATTAGAATAAAAGTCTTGATAAAAGCACTTTTCGAGATATGTGTTCTCGTCCTTCCTTGCTTAAGGTCCACAATAAAATCCTTCAGGTGATTGATAGCCATCGCTGAAAACTCCTGCTACAAAGTTACATTATCGAAAAATACAACAAGATCATCAATCGCTCTCAACAGAAACAAGATCAACACACAAAGAAGTCGAAGTACAAAGATAATGAAGCTCAAAGGAAGGAATCAACTTATTCGCATGGAATAGCTTAAAATTGTCTAATATTTTACCAAGATAACTGCATCATCCACGTGATGTTTTTTCAGGGACTTTGTGCATAAGGTATTCAAATTACACTGCTGTTCTGTAGTTCCTACTTTCCTCAAAGTCCATGTCTCTTTCCTATTGCTCCAACTCCAAGTCCAAAGGCCCCTTTCCTCTAGAGTCATAGGTTCACCATTATTGCAGTGTCATCGTTTTCTAATGTATAAGCTCTTCATATGAGAGACAATGACATCAGCGAAGCACATAGGAAAGAAATCTTATAAGAGCATGGAACAAGAGTATGGTCAAAATTGTTAATGAGTACTTTATCATCATGCTTTTCTCACTGACTCCATACATAAACTGAAGGTTTTCAACTCGTAGACTCTATCTTACTTCCAGTAAACTTGAGCCGTAAATTCGAGACATAAGCTGGTAGATTCCATGTACAAGCTTATAAAAGTTCAAATTTAATAATTTACCACCAATATATATATATATATATATATATATATATAATATAACACATTCATTCTTCTTCCAATCATACCTTGATACCCTAATCAAATACATATAACAAAACTGCCGAGTCTACGTGTAAACTTGATCGAGTCTACCCAATTCCACCCGATTCTACCAAGTTTACTCCAATCCTACCCAAGCTTACTACCTAATCCGAGATTGAATGGAGTTCACTCAATTCTATACTCTAATCTCTTAAACTCATACAATTTCATGAGTTAGATTCATAACTTTGAAAATCATGCAGAAACCATTAAAACCACTAGTATCTTGTAGTTTCACAACTTCACAGATGTGTCACTTAGATCACTAGTTCCTCTTTCGTCCTATGAAATCAGACTAAAATTGGCACTTCCCTCCATTAATTTCAAATCTCTCTCTCTCTCTCTCTCTCTCTCTCTCTATATATATATATATATATATATATATGCTCCTTCAAAATCCAAAGGAACTTATCCTTCTAGGTTTAGTGTTCCATGTACAACAGTGGACCCGAGTCATAGTACGCATGAAGAACAAAGCCACATATATATATAGTTGCAAATTTTAATAACATTATTTATGATATATTAATTTTAGTATTACAAGCTAAATCTGCCCTTCTTAAATATTTGTGTTATAGTGTTAAAACACAAACAGTAACTCGTCACGTTCCTTGTGACATCTGAATTTGTGGATTGGTTGCAGGTTTGAACTCCCTTGCTTTCATACTTTTTTTAACTTATCATGTTGGCCCCCACCACCAACTCCACAAACCCACCCGCCCATCCACCCATCCAACTTTTAATCTTGGCTCTGCCCCTGCAAAGAGCTGACCATTTACACGTATGAACAATTTTATGAAGCACCTTAGTCCTTCTGTTGGTTCCCTAAAGTAACTAAAGAGGTCACCAGATAGACTAGTTTTTTTAGTTGACATGATATCACAAGACCAGAAACAAAGTAACTGATGAAGATCTCTCATAGGTGAAAAATAGTGTAAGTACACCGACTTAACATGAAGGGACAATGTTTGGAAATATATGAGGCAGCATTTAGCTCACTCAATGATCAAGATGAATATAAGCTTGGTACCAAAGATAGTATCGTGTCAACAACCATTACTATCATGATGATCACACCATACTTCACTGCTATGGTTGCACTATTTGATTTGGCTACCATCTCCACACATGCTCTTTAATCATACTTCACTGCTATGGTTCCAAGAAAGTATAAGATTATGGATATGGATCTATGGGGATGATATTGTCGTGCAAGAATAATGTGATTCAAATTGATCAGATATTGTTGTTGCCGCGTTGTTGGTGACATAGAAAACAAAATGAGCTAGCAATGAAAAGTATTGACAACCAAATGCTCTTGTGCTAACCGAACTGCAGTTTAGAAAACTAAAAACTTACATGAAAAACGAAAAGATGGTATCCAAAGGATTGTCCTTATTCCTCATCCGAGTCTGAGGTCTCTAGTAAAGGACCCTTCACCCCACCATTACCAGATCCAAGAAGCTCACGAGTTGCTTTCTCAAGAAATTCTTGTGCAGCAGCATGAGAAGATTGTTTCTCGGATGATTGCTGTTTCCTCTTCTTCTTTGCCCTTTGATCATTGAAAGATCTACTATTGACATAATTACCTTGGCTGATATCACGCAAGTTCTTTCGCTGCTCTGAAACACAGAGATGACACATAATCAAATTCCAACATAATTAATCAACAAGATGTAATCAAAACAACAACACGTACCTTGGGTCAAGTCAGGCAGAGAATGAGCTATAAAACGGGTTGCTGCTTTGTAATTCAAGGAAGTCGACGGCCGCAAAGGTGCTACCATAATTTTATGAGAAAGAGAAAGCAAAAGAACCCTAGTGGTAAGCGAAAGGAAGAAAATTTGGACAGGCAATTGCAATCAAAGCAAGACACCAAGCAAATGAAACGGAAAAAATGCTAAATTGTAGCAGTTTAAGTTGAAATTCAATCAACGTACCTCTACTCCAGTTATCAAATCGCTCTAATTTCTCCTGGTACAAGCTTAACCTCTCCTAAAGGCATGACCAAATGAAACAATAATATTCGAATCAATTAAAATCATACAATTTTCTATAGCACCCACTAAACATATGAGAGCTTCATTCAAATGACTAGAGACAGAAATCTCACGAATTCTTTTCTGACGGGGTGATCGTCCGGGCAAATCCCGCTGCACCTCAATCGAACTGCTCGGGCAAGTACACGGAAACCAAATCCTCCAGTTAAGAAACGCGACCAAAAGAGGAAAGCCAAGTAAACATTAAGTACGGGGGGCTACCGGTGAAGAGCTCGGAGACAGCCTTGGCGAGGACGAGGAGGGCGCGGGCCCGGTGGAGGGGGGGAAGCTCCGCGAGGGAGTCGGCATCTGCCACGGACAGGAACTGGAGGAGATTGGAACTAAGCTCATCAACGGAATCTAGGGTTCCGGCGACGGCGTCGACGGCGGTCTTGGGAACTACGGCGCTCTCCGCCGCCGAAGCGCCTCCTCCTCTGTTCCCGCCGCCCATTATTCCAAAGCCGATCTCTCAAGGGCGAACAAAGAGTTGGGAACCGGGTCGAACGGCCTTTTGGCGACGGCACTCCTTTAAATAGTTGCGCCTCAAATCGGGTATTTGCATCTTATTTACCCGTTTCTCCTGATGCCTTTACCCGTTTCGTAGAGCGTTTTCATCCTTAACCCATTATTTATACAAATGTATATTATTACTTTATTATTAAACAAACTAAATACATATTATTCTAACTCTGGAGAAAATATTGACGGGACAATTTTAACTTTATCAATTTAATTTATATATTTTAAATTAATCATATATATATATATTTCCTTTACCCAATATATCTCTTTCGTTTTTGTTATAATATAAAATATCAAAGGAAAACACAAAAATAGCAGTGTCCTTTTCTTTTCCGAGACATATTATTTTCCTTATATTTTAAATGATAATAGAAAAAGCAAAATATGGCTAACTTAATAGAGTATAATTTAATAATATGATATTATAACGTGAAAAGTGTGTTAATATTTTTCTAGCTTGGACGCAGATGCAAACATATTCTCATGCACATACATAAACTTAATAATTATGTTTGACTTGAATAATATATAATTATATACAATTTGCAGAATATTAATTAACATAATTCTTATTTATGATTTATACTGGGTTTTATGTAAATTTCTTTTTTTTAATCCTATTAAAGACCCTCCATTTTATCCTCGACCTTTTTCCCGTCTCCCTCTATCTCTCTCTCTCCCTCCATTTCGCCAGGGTGGGTTTTCTCCTCCAATGGCGTCGATGACCACTTCTCTCACAAGCAATTTGTCGAACGTCCTCCGCCCGTGCGACTGGAGGCCGGCCGCCTTCCCCTCCTCCGCCTTCACTTCGTCCCTCTCTCGTCAGTACTCCAATCTCCCTAATGACTAATGCTAGGGTTTATGCTCGCCTTTTTTTCCCAATTCTCTGCTGTTGGGTCTTTCGTAAATTGGCGACGCAGTTCTTCCTTTTTGTTTGTTTTATTTATTCAGAATTTATTGTAAATTTGGCTGTTTAAAGTTTTATGAATGTGTCGGTACAGTGGGTTTGCTTGCGTACAGTGGTCTTTTTTTTTTTGTTGAAAAGAAAGGTCTATAATTTATTGACCTTGATCAGTAGGCACGTCAAAGTTCAAACTCTTGTTTCATGCATTAGGTTGATTCATAGTTAGCTCAAACAAGGCGCTAATGGCATATACCTCAGATTTTTATGTCAGGAAATCACGTCTGACATGGTGGTGATCGAACACTCTGCATTGATCCGGGAAAGGATTTGTCAAAATGCAATTTTGGCATAGTGCCGTTGTAAGGCAAAATTGAAAATGCAACCTATTATCTCAAAGATTGTTAGGGTTTTAAGTGTACTCATGTGTACGTAATGCTTAGTTTTTTGCTGATTAGGGATATGGGTTCAATCGGAGGATTTATTGTCCATGTCTTTACCATGCTCTATGAAACTGATTATTTTGTCAAACCCAACTTATTCACTGATGTTAGTCTATTCTTCCATCTCGACCTGGCTCGTTTCAGTGATCCACTTGTAGGCTGACATTATGAACTTTCTGTGGTGTCTTATCTTTCAGGTCACCGACCCAACAGTTTGACATTCTTGGAGTTGCCCTCTAGTAGAAGACATAATGAAAGGAAGTCCCTCCGCATATATGGCTTATTTGGAGGGAAGAAGGACAAGAGTGAAAATGGTGATGATGCACCACCAAAGGTCAGTAAGTTATGAATTTGTCACCTTGGGCATGGGCTTGCCCTTGAGCGTATATTTAGATTTTTCATTATTTCCTGATGAGCACATATTTCTCTTAGGGCTTTGGACATTTTCATCCATTCCCCCTTGCATTGTAGTATATATGTTTAGCAAAGGTTACAAATTTGTTTGCCATTTCTTTAGGCAGGGCTTTTGGGGAACATGCAAAATCTTTATGAGACCGTCAAGAAAGCTCAAATGGTAGTTCAAGTGGAAGCCGTTCGTGTGCAGAAGGAGCTTGCCGCGTATGATCCGGCCTACCATAAAACTAGAAATTTCTATTTCTTTAAACCAAAATCTCAGGACTGATTTTCTTTTTTCTTATAGAGCGGAGTTTGATGGCTATTGTGAAGGCGAGCTAATTAAGGTACTAATAAAGCTGTTCTTTAGCCCATTGTAAATTGACTCACTTGAATCATTGGCTCTTGTATGCAATTATGGTTATGACAAATTATGGATTTAGCCCTATCACACTTGCCTCTATCTTAGCATTAGTTTCCTCTTTTCCAAGGTTCTCTTGTTTCGGTTGACTACTTTATATTTCCTTACCAAGCTGCTTTGTCATGATCGAAACTCAAAAGATGAAAGGCATTGCAAATCCATGGTACTTGTGGCATTGACCTCATGCTGTTTCAACATATCATGCATGGGTGGATGAGCTATAACTCTTTAATAAGCAATTAAATTTATTGTGAAATTTCTTTGCCCTATGTGTCTGCATTATTGAATCACATATGATAGTGATGAGGAGTTCATGACTCAAGTTATGGATATGCATGAGCTAGCAATCGGTATTTACGCATTCACTTGTGCATAGTATTGTTTATGTACATCTTTAGCACACTTTTGAGTCATATGCAGATCAGTAAGGTTTTAATTCCTCATGGTCTTGTAGACTACGGTTCCATATGCAACTTATCTTTTTATTGAGGAACATCACAGCTTGTAACTATTCTGTAACTTCGCATTTGTCTGATCAGAATTTTCTAGTGTATCGTCTACTTAAAGAGCATTCATCCTTGAAATATAATTTGTTTCTTGCAAAATAATTGTTTCTGTTTTGGATGTTTTTTATGTTGTATTTCTATTATGATTTACTGATTTGTATAGGAAGTGACTTTGATTTATTTTCATGCCCTTCCAGGTGACACTTTCTGGAAATCAGCAGCCAATACGTACTGAAATCACTGAGGCAGCAATGGAGTTGGGGTCTGAAGTAAGTGCCTTTTTTTTTATTTAGCTATGGTACTTCGTCACACAAGACAGTGCCTTTTAAGTTTTGAATGTAAAGAATCATGTTAACTTTTGAAGGGTTTAAAATGTGAAAATGTCCTTATGACTGAAAAAACCTTTATAAAATAATTTCTTCCATATGCAAGTGTTTCCTCCTTTAAAAAAAAAAAGTGTTTCCTCCGAGTTATCTTGTCTTCTTTAACCATCAAGTTTAATCTTGTTTGCAGCTCTCCTTTTTAAGATCTTACACTTGCACATTATATCTTTCTTATTAATACATATACACGAATGAGAACCTCAACTTGGTGATCATCCTTTATCTTCTAAAAACAAAAAGAGTTCTAGGGGTGAGCACGGGCCGGGACGACCCGGTCGCCCCGGCCCGGCCCGACCTGGATTTTCCGGATTTTTTCCCAACCCGGTTACCAACCGGGTCGGGACCGGGTCCGGGTTATAATAACCCGGACCCGGTCCCGGTCCCAACCCGGTTAAATATATTATATTAATATTAATTTATTTTTAAATAGTATATTTATACAACAATAGTATATTTTTAAATAGTATATTTATGCTTATTTTAAATAAAAAATTATATTTTATTTGGTATATATCTTAAATATGCATTATTTTATATTATCATATATATAATTTAATTAATATTTATCATATTTATATAATAATATTATTTTTTTTACTATTTTATTTATTATTTAACCTTTTTTATGGTCAAACCGGGACAACCGGGAATTCCCGGTTTTTGTCCCGGTTTGACCGGGACGTCCCGGTCCCATACCCGACCGGGACCGGGTCTCCTTTTCTGGAAACCCGGAGCAAACAGGGTCGGGACCGGGTCGGCCGAGACCTGGTCCCGGTCCCGGTTTTGCTCACCCCTAAAGAGTTCAATCTTGTTTCATGCAAACATAGCGGGAAGCTTTCTTTTGACGACGTACGTGCTTGTGTTCCTCTATGTGTAATCATTGTATTACTGTGACTTCCTATTCTGCTTTTAGGATGTGCGGATCATACAATTCATAGCCTCTCCTTTCCATTTTTTCATCATTGTTCAAGACATGCACTTAGCCGACCCCACCTAGTAGGATAAGGTTTTGTTGTTGTTGTTGTTCAAGACATGCACTTACTAGCATAAATGTACTTTTACATTGCTTTAACTTACACTTGCCCATGTTCTGTTAACCCTAAGAATTGGACTTGTGTTCCTTGTGCGACGACTAACTGAATGATCGGTCATCTTACCATGATTATTTTACAATGAACCAACTATGATGCACTCAATTTGAAAGCCCGTTTTGGTGGCAGAAGCTGAATTCTCTTGGTTTCTGCTGATTTTTCAACTTGTAATAACTTTGCAGAAGCTTTCTTTGTTGGTAACTGAAGCTTATAAGGACGCTCATCAGAAAAGTGTTCAGGTGAGAGCTTTTTTACTTATAGCAAAAATAAGAAGCCTTGAAATATTTTTTTGCACGTTATAATGAACAAAGGGATCTGCAACTTGTTTCAGGCCATGAAAGAGAGGATGAGTGATCTTGCCAAGAGTCTGGGAATGCCACCAAACCTCAATGAAGGCTTGAAATGATGGGTGGTGATCTTAGATGACCAGCAAAAGAACAATTTTGTACACTGTCACTAATTGCTAAGGCAATTTTTGCATCATATACTGAAACTACAAAAAGCCATTTCCGCATCATCTTTTTCCTACATGAAACAAGTTTTTATTACTGTACATTTCCTTCATATTTATGCCAAAAAGAACACGCTATCGTGTTTATATTTCTTGCACGACCTTTTTTCGAATATATCCAGTTGAATGGTGAGCGTTTGAACAGATTCAGGCAACTAAACAGGCATTTGATATTATTAACGATTTGATAAGCGAATAACGATTCATTAACATTAACGGTTAGAGATTGTAATAAATAATTATTTGATAAATTTAGTGATAAAATTAGCGAATGAATATAAAATGATATAATTACACATAAGTTAAATTATTTAATTTAAGCATTATATAAATATTATTATAATACAATAAAATAAATATTTATATCTTAATTAAATAAAATAAAATTTTACAATTAACTTTTTTGTTAAAATATATAGAAATTTATATTGACAATAATTTTATATAGTGCACCCATGATATAATAATATTAATTGTGAAATTATTTTTATTCATTGTTAACATATAAATAATTTATACTTAATTAAGCATGAATATAAAATGAAATATAGTTAAATGATTATAAAATAAAAATGAGAAAATAACAAGGTAAGCTAGAAAGAAATAATATATTTGAATAAAGGTAAAATTGAAAATTGTATAAAACGTTAGCCTCTAATCGTTAAACACTAATAGAAATAACTTTTCAATATTTTCGCATGAATAATTGTTAAACACTAATAGAAATAACTTTTCAATATTTTCGCATGAAAGGCTAAACGTTACTTATTTTTATCATTTACTAAAAAAAATTAACTTAAATGCTACTTGAAACACTAATTTTGGTGTTGCCAAAGTTCTTGTTCCTCGCAGTTTGGTTTCAAATATAAAGCATCCAAGAAAAGTTTACATGGGAGTGCACCAAGAGATGGTCGAGCCTGCAGCTTCCGCAGGACCTAACTTATCATTCGCTACAAAAACAAGTAGCACTCATGGCTTGCTAGTTTTGATGTTACATGAACAAAGAAAAATGATCCGGAGATGCCGTCCCCGATAAAGGAACCGTGAACAAAGAGGATTAGATGAAGTGTGTCTCTTCAGGATTATTTCAGTGTTGGCTGGCCCGAAGAGAGTCGCTCGCTCCTCGCCTTGTTAGCTTTTTCCATGTAATCCTGGTGGGACTGATGTTTTGTTCCTGCGCAGGGAAAACGATACATACCATATTAAGGACATGAAATTGATGAACAGTCTCACGACGAAATGAAATGGAAAATTGAGCAGCACAATAGTCACAAAGTTTAATGGCATACAGTAATTCCCCTTGATGATTAATGCGTTGATGATTAAGTGTAAAATGAGATGCTCTTTTCAAAACAAAAAACAAAAACAAAAGGTAGAATAAGATGCTTGATGGTAAATAAGATAGATATTCAAGATCCTTACAGAAGGAGGTATCAGGAAAAGAAAGGATACATGAAAGTGATATAGCCCTACATCTAACAAAATGCTGAAATCTGGAGGCAAAGAACATAGAGAAGCCATCTCGACCAGATCATGGACGGAGAGGTTTAAAAACTCTTAATTCAGATATGTGTGCACATAAACACCCTTTTTTGATAGAGCAAAGTACTGAAATGTAAATTAATAATAGGCAACTGATTATTTTTTTTCTCTTCAAATTGAAAGACCAAAGAATTAGGCAGAAGTATTTTTGAAACACATTGAGGAACACTGGTGCACCAACACTTGAAAAGAACACAAATCAGCTCTCTACCATTGATTAAAAGTCATAAGATTGTGAATTGGCAATGGGAAAAGCCAAGTACGATCAGGAGAGGAAGGTTCATGAAATGGAATCCTTGTGCAAAACATGACATGACCCTATTCGAATACCAGGTACAGGACTCTTCCACTGGAAGATCTAACTGCAAACAGCAATATGAGGCATTGTCTAGAGTATGAGTCATAGCAATAACACCACCCTTTCAGGTCTGGATCAAGGAAAGAGATTGGTATGCCTCTTGATAGATGTTAAACTACAATAACATTTTAACAAGTTTGAGTCACAAGGAGAATGGATACAATGATTTGTAAAGCTATGTAGCAGTTCTAAGTTTCTAACTCTTATTTGGCAAGATCAATATAACAAAAATTGGCTTCTATATCCTTTTTTTTAATTAGCAAAATAAACAAAAGTTCACAGGATGATTTCTAGATGTAAATAACTTTGTGATCCAGAAGACAATTCAATCGATGTGTTGAGAGATGTTTGCACTAAATTTTTTTTTAACTATGATGCGAATTATCCCAAAGCTACCGTACATCAAGTACATCGGCAATTATTAGAACACCACAACGACCAAGTTTTTCATATGCTGATCCAAAGATTATACTTTTGGAAAGAACTGTTTGATTCCAAAAGGGCAACGAATCATCCGAAGCAGGAAAGAGGTCCGCGAGCAAAAAGGAATCAGAATAGGGCAACGGATCGAAACCCATACCTCGATTCATTAGGAACCAAGGGGCTCCGAAGACGACGGCTATGACGGCGATGCCCGCGAAGACGTGCTTCTTCTCGCCGCTGTACAGAAATCGCTCCACGCGCGAACTGAATCCTCCTCCTCCTCCTCCGGCGCCGCCGCCGGAGACGCCTCCGCTCGCTTCACTCCCGGCTACCATTTTTTTCTCCTACGACGCCGACTGGCGACTGCGAACCCTCCCAAAGGTCTTCTAATAAATTTGTTCTGCTAAGACTTCTATGTTACAAAGCCATCCGCTGCATCTCTAATACATTATTATTATTATTATTATTATTATTATTATTATTATTATTATTATTATTATTATTATTATTATTATTGGTGGCTTAAAATTAAAAGCACAACTTGTTTCTTTCGTTAATGAATATCTAATTCAGAAAAATAAATATTAATAAGCGAGTGAAATTTTCAGTGACCAACTGACCACAGACAAGTGAATTTCATTTATTTCATATTCTAAAGGAGGAAAATATTTTTTTAATAAAAATTTAACGAGATTTGAACACTTCACTTTTTCATTCTGATACCATATTAAAGTTAATATACTAATTAATTTTTTTAAAAATTTTAATTATTAAAAATAATAACATCATTTATTTCCATCTCAAAAATTTCCACCAAGCAGTCCAACATGTTGTAGTACGATGAAATCCCTTAATTTTCTTTTTTTTTTCTCAGTTCAAAAATTTGTTATCCTTGATTAATTAATTCAAGTCCAATTCATATCACGCACATAATTATAAAGGTTGATTTCAAATGAAGATATTGTAGACCTTCTAAGCAAAAGTGTAACACCTTATGATATAAAGTAGTTGACTAAATTGAATATGAATTTTAATGAATTAAAAAAGATCGAGGAGCATTTGAAAAGGAATAGGAATAACAATTTAAAAAGTAATATGAAGAGAAAGATAGACTAATCATATTTTTTTAAAAAAAGAAATTAAAATTTGAGTAGGATTAAAATTATGATTAGAAAAAAAGGAAAAGAAGAAAAGTTAAGTTTTATTGGGAGTAAAAATTATAATTAGATTGTGATCAAGAATTTCAAAGATATGTTTAATGAATAAATGACTCCTAGATAGAATAGTATTGAGAGTTATATGGTTTAAAATATTTTAGTCATTATTATTTTAATTCAAAAATTAAGTGATGATATTATTATATTAACATATTTTGAAAATTGAAGAAAATGAAGAAATAAAAAGGATAAAACAAAGTATAACTTGATTGAGGGAAATTATGGAGTAGACATAAGAGATGAAAAGGAGTTTGGTATAATTAGATTTAAGATAAATATGATTAGAAAAAATAGTTAAATTTGAATTTAATTAGATTTAAATAGTTAACAGACGATAAATTGATTGATGATGATCATGATTAGCTCAGAATTAGTCTAAAACTTAATTGATGTCAAAGCCTAATTGAAAAAGCTAGAAATAAGTCTTAAAGAGTTGTTGGAAACATTGTCAACTTTTACATAATTTAGAGTCGTCTCTTTCTCTTCCATTTTTTCACAAATCGAGACACCTGAGAACACGGCCAACGTACCATTTTGAAAACATATGAGAACATCTTCCAAGTAATCGGCGCGTGCTTCGGTACGACATCAAGAAGGAATCGTCGGACAAAAATCACCATTCATGCAACCAGCAGACAACAAGGAACATAGTTATTTTTCAACTAACTCAAAATGCGTAGGGAGATTCCTATATCGACAATTTTCGCGGTATAGATCCTCAAGATTTTTGTCCTAAGTATGATTTATATTGTGGATTAATTAAAAATAGAATTGCATATATCATGAAATAAAAAATATGGTCAAAAGTCACTTCAACAATGCAACTTTTCGATTGCGGTAGAACCCGACTTGAGTTCTGCACTGCCCGGCATGATTTTTGAGGAATTTGGCCATAATTAATAGAAATTCGGATCGAGTTTGGAGAACTTAGCCGAGACAATTGATGTGCGACCCGAGTTCTTGTAACCCAAGTTTGACACAAATGAACGAATAGAATCTAGATCGAATTCCAGACTACCCGACCCGAGTTTCAACAATATGAGTTAAGAAAGAAATATGTGAACGAATTCGGCCCGAATTTTTTGGTAACTCAGACCATGTTTTTTGGTGGATCAATTTATGAGTGGAGCGGACCAGGGTCCGACCTAATAGATGAACCTGACCTGACTTCTACCCGACTAACCCAAATTCTAGTAATAAAGATTGAATTGAACACAATGTAGGATACGATCTAGGTTTCATCCACCTCGTCTGAGTTTAGTTAATAAAAATGTTAAGATTGATTAATGGTTATAGTTAATCATAGTATCACAATAGATAATAGATAATTCATTATTATATTGATGATTTTTTAACATAATAGTATCACAATAGATAATTGATTAATTGTTAAGACTAAATTATTGATATGATAATCATAAATTATTGTTATGGTTATGATGATAATTCATCACAAGTTATTAATGAATTATTGATAATTGATAACAGAGATATGAAATCCATGAAAAATCTGTTATTTCTAATAAGTGTATTGATTTATTAATTGACATCAATGATATGGCATGGTTGATATGTTCTCATAATTGTACTCCCAATTAAAAAGGCGTCCAAATGAATAAATTGATAAAGATATATGTCAAAGGTAATTAAAATAAAAAATGAAATTCGCGTGTCACGCTTTGCATATTACGACTTCTATGATTGATTGTTCCTACATGGCATGATGTTTTCTTAATAATGGAGAGCTCTCGGTACAATCTTATGGTTCATATATATAACTCCAAAGATTAAAAAGATAGTTAAAATTTATGATATTGACAAATATTTTGCAACTCTTGTGGTTAAAGAATAAGTAATAGATAATTGACTAATTAATAGTCGTATGATAACATTTATGATATTACCTATTGTGTTGCAACCAGTATGTTTAATGGATGATTGAATTGTGTCTTGTTGCTAATCAACAATTAAATTGTGCCCTTGTGATTGATGGATAGTAGATTTCGACCTGATAGATAGTTTATTTATAAATAAAGTCATCACAGATCTATGGTCAATCGATTATTGATTTATAATAATGGTTAATAAAGTAATTGATATTGATTAATCATCATTAAATTGATGGTATGGATGAATTGTCATAGTCGATCAATTATTTATTGTTAATTGCTATATTGAAAATTGTTTATTGTTAATCATACGATTGATTATAGAATGTTGATGATACATAGAATTGATAGTTATTATGGATATCGATACATTGTTCATATTATTATTGTTATGTGTAATTCTATGGACTAAATTATCTCATTGGGTTTTTTCTCTGTAATTAGATTCTTGCAAGATGAGATGATTGTGATGATGAGACGATTGATAATTCATTTGACGGATGATGTGCACATAAATATAGAATATATTATTATATAGTTGGAAGCCCATAATCCATGTGTAATTGGATATTGCATTAATAATTTCTGTAAATTTGTAAAATAAATATTGTAATTAATTTTTTTGATGATGCAAACTAATAGGTTGAACAATGATAGAAGAATATTTAAGTTATAAAATTAGGTAACATCTTTGAGTTAGCATTCGGGCGTTACGAAAATGCATGTTAGTTATCATTTAACCCAACTTTCAAGTATACATAACATATAAAAATACGGTGGACACACCCTTTTTGGGAGTAATTTTCACTATTTGTCCTCCAACTTTGATTTGATTTTATTTTAATCCTTCAATTTCATTTTGTAATATATTGATCCACTGCCTTATAGATTTGTAACAAAAGAGTCCCTTAACTTGTAATAGTAGGTTTTTTTATTACTAAGAATCTGATTTGGCATGGACTCCAATAATTTATAATACATTTATTAAAATAATATAAAATTATTTATTTAAAAATTTACAACAGGAGAGAAGACGGGACTGGTACAAGTATACAACCATTCTTGCTCTTTTTAATATATATATATTATTTTAAACAAATATTTATATATTTTATTTTATTTGTGTTTAATTTTGGAATCCACATTAGCCTCCCTCCTCTCTCTGTCTCTTATTTAAATAAATAATTATATATTATTTTAATAATATATTTTATTTGACCTCAATTTTCATTGATGCTATGTAAAATCCACATCAACAATCTAGTCGTCAAATTGACTTGAAATCCTGCTATTGCAAGTTAAGTGAACTATCTTATTGTGAATTTATAAGTTGGGGAATCAAATTATTGCAAATCAAGATTGAGGAATCAAAATGGGACCGAGTCAAAGTTGAGGGACTAATGACGAAAACTACTCCACTTTTCGGTGATGTTTCATTCGAGCCAAGGATAAAATAGAATAAGGCTTTATTCTTACATCCAAAAGTTCATGGGGGTTTTGGTGCTTTCAAAGCTGTCAAAAAATTGTTGGAATGCATAGTTCAGTTCCAAAGGAAAACATCCCAACGAACCCCAACACATAAAGATTAGATGGAATAGATCGTCAAGTTTCTTCTGCAGACAAACCACCACCAACACTACTCAAAAGTAAGAAACTGAAATCAAGATAGAGTCATGTAACTAATCCTAGAGCTAGATAAGAAAACAATAATTTCCATCATACAAAGAATATTAATCGTGAAACAACTTGTAGAATACGTATTTCTTGATTAAACAACAGGTGCTTACTCTTCCTACGATCAAGGGAAAAAAAAAGAAAAAAATAAATTGGATAAAGATCTAAGTTGCTATTCAGCATGAGGCAGGAGGGGAGGTAGAGCAGCACGCCACAGTTGAATCTTTTTCCGCAATTCAAACATACACAAAGAATCTAATGAGCAAACCCCTCCCTCTTGTGACAGACTAGAATTATCTGATTCTCCTTTGAGTCTAGTCTATCTTCACTGATGAGTAGATCAACCTCGTAAACCAGAAGCAGGCATAGAAGCCAATTGTGCCCGTCAGCACAAAGAAAGCATAGGAAGCAATCAGCATGTAGCCGAAGTAGAGAACCCCAGAGACCGGCTTGGTGATATCCAGCTTCGTGAAGAAGTAGAAAGTAGCATACAGAAAGAGATAGAGTGCAGAAGATCCAGAGGTCAAATAAGATCTCCACCACCACAAGTAGTCCTCACTGCACAGCTGGAAGTAGCATAGCACAATTGTGATCTCGGTGCATGTGACTATGAGGATGATGAAGACGAGGAAGAGGAATCCAAATATATAGTAGAACTGCTGAAGCCAGATCGAAGTAAGGATGAAGAAGAGCTCGATGAAAATGGCACCAAAAGGAAGAATGCCTCCAATCAATATTGAAAAAACCGGGTGCATGTACCAAGCCTGCTCTGGTATCTGCCTAGGAATCTTGTTGGTCTTCACAGGATCCTCAGTTGCTGGCTTCTTGAACCCCAAGAAACTCCCAACAAACACAAGAGGCACCGAGATACCAAACCAAAGCAACAGAAGGGCAGACATTGTGGTAAAGGGTACAGCACCAGAGGACTTCTCGCCCCAGATAAGAGTATTCAAAACAAAGAATATCGCTGAAACAAGGCCTGGGAATGTGAATGCCGTCTTCAAGGTAACTTTCTTCCATTCTGCACCCTTGAACATCTTGTAGAGTCGTCCAGAGGAATACCCAGCAAACAAACCCATAAAGACCCAAAGTAGGAGCATGGCTGTCATCAGGCCTCCCCTGTTTGATGGAGAAAGGAAGCCAAGGACAGCAAAAATCATGGTTACAAGAACCATGCCAAAAATCTGAACCCCTGTTCCAACGTACACACACAAGAGATCTGAGTTATTTGGAGGCCTGAAGACGTCCCCATGAACCAGCTTCCATCCCGTCTCTTCTTGAGCTTCCTCCTGAGTTTCAAGCTGATTGTACTTGGAAATATCTCTGTACAGTGTCCGTAACATAATCATTGCCACCATGCCCGAGAGAAAGAGCACAATCATCAATGAATTGACAATAGAAAACCAATGGATCTGATCATCTGCCATCAGAAGATAGGTATCCCATCGGGATGCCCACTTCACATCACTCTCCTATAAGACAATAAGGAAACGGAACAGAACTCATTCTCTAAAATGCTTATTCACTCAAAAAAACTTTGAACATATAAGAATGGAGAAACAAATAAACATAAGATACACTCTAAAGAAAAAGTTACCAAGAAAAGATGCATTCATAGTCTCACCTGAAACTCTACGTCATAAGTGAATATAATATCTTTGTTGGCCTCCACCTCTTGAGGAGTGTCAGAGTTCACAACCATGCGTTTGGCATGAGGATCACAAGTGTTCAGCCGAGTTTTATTGCTGTTCCACTCACCTTCATATTCATGTTTTATGCTGCAGTGCATGAAAGCTATTTGTAAACCACAAAGTAGGAAACTATGCCCAAAAGAAACCACCTGAGTATAGGCTTTCAACGCACTCCTGACCTGAATGGTTTGACCTCAAATCCCACAATCCTTGCAAGATCCACGTCGACGTCCTTATGATACTTCACAATAAATGATAAATGATTGTGGATAAAATACCTCTCTTCCTTGCTCTGCATTGAAATTAAAATTATTTTAAAAAGGCTTCCTAACACTTAAAGTGCAGCAAAATATCAATGTTCCATACTCCAGAATATTGGCCTTTGATGCCAACATGAAACCCTTGTTGATAGAGTGTGGGCGCATCCTGATCCAGCCTTTTAATAGGAACAACAAGTGGAAGATTGTCGAGAATCCTACAGAAGATCAATCAAGAATGAGATGAGTCAGTTTCTTAGGATGTGTCAGATTCTCTTTCTTTTATGAGAGGAAGATTTGATTGCTTATTTCTATCTAAGAAGCTTGTGAGGGACAGGTTTGCCGTACATGTTGACCCGATACTCATCCTCAATCTTCTCCTTAAGATCCTTTGCCTCTTTTTCAGTGGGTGTGATTTTGCAGACAATCTGACACATCTGAGGTTCTCTCATTTGAAACTATGAGCGAAAAACAGAAAAGTCATAAGAAAGTTCCTTTAATAGTTTTATTAAGTGAATGTTCCTTGAGGTTTAATCGTGACAATAAGACATATTGAAGTAGAACTAACCACATAGCGAGAGTTTTCAATACGATCACCACGAAGAACTTCCCCAAGATTCTCCGCACTGTCAACAACCTTGTCTGGTGGACAATATGGGAGAGAATAGTAGGAATATGGCAGCTGTGTTTTTATTGAAGTGAGTTTGTTGACCTTCACCAGAAGTGGATCTCTCTGCATCCAGAAGCTAATGTAACTCACAACATCAAATGCATTATGGATAAGAAGAAATTTTATTTACAGAAAACAAATACAAGGAATCTGTCAAAATGCATACTAGAAGTGAATCAATTTAGGGATAAGATGATTTGGCGAATTACTCGACAATATATGCATCATAAGAACTACTCTTGACATTGATTTCATTCCTTTAGAAATACAAAGGTTTCAAGTCACCTTCTCGAGGAAGAATTAAGCTTTTAGAGTCATGATCATTTCAGAAGGGACAAATTTAAATGCAAAACTCCGGTTCCAAATGCCTTCAGAATGCAGAGTTTGAGCATATTTCTATCCAGTTCTCCAGGTCAACTTGTAAATAAAGATGTCTTCACATGCATAGCACTTAATTTCGGATATTGGACAATACATGGACACAGATTCCATTCATCCTGTAGTATAAAAAATGACATCTAGATTTTTTGCTACATTCTGCCAAATTTAAATGTGAATTTTCCAGAAGTATGCTTCCAGGGTTCAGCTTTAGAATAGTTCTTTTGATGGATAGTTTTAACATATTTTTTTTGGGTGCCTATAGGAAGCCTCGGTGGCTGCTAGGGCCTCAGAACCAGGAAGATAGAGTAGTAATGGCTTATTCCCTGACCAATGGCTACAGAACTCAACTCGGGACTACTATCACACGTCAAGCGCTTGGAACTCAACCCTTCCAGTTGAGCCAACCAACATTGGTTAGTTTTAGCATATTTTGTCCGCATCTCCAGGTAGATTGTGACTCTAGATGTATTCTTAGTTTAACCAGAGTAGAAATATACTTTGATCTTTACTACTTTTTCAGGAGTTAATCCAGAAACCTGTGTTCTAACACAAAACATAGTTGACTTTAAATAGAATAAAGAAAATGATGGATCTTAATAAAAATGCTTACTATGACAAGGATGAAATCAAGAGGAAACAACAACAACAACAAAGCCTTATCCCACTAGGTGGGGTCGGCTACATGGATCATACGACGCCATTCCGCTCTATATTCATTGATCCATGTTCATAAAATTCGACAGAATTTTATGCTGGCTGTTGGGGCCTAACACAACCCTCCTCCTTTATCCGGGCTTGGGACCGGCTATAAAATATAGGCGGAGTTGAAATCAAGAGGAAAATTGTACTAATTCTTGTTTGAACACAGCAACACGCCAATATATTTGTAAGCTAACTTTTTGAATGCATGTTCATTTCCAAACATATAAACATGAATGCCGTTAAGGGATGATCAATTTTAAAGCAACCTTGACAGAATGAATGATTACGAATTGGGTAAAGGGTATTATTGACATACGCCATGGACAAATGGAGAGGGTAAAATAATAGAAATTTGTGTTAACCTCATCTCAACAACGCTGCAAGTTATTATAAGATCTCACTTAAAAGATCATATTTTTCAGGAAATTTGGTAGAGTTAATTCAAGCTGGACACGAGAGGACAGCGGACCCAAGCATCAATAGTTATTATAGAGGAAAAGTACAAAAACACCTCGCGGAGAAGTGACATTCTAACAGGTTAACAAAAGGAACCGTAGGAGACAATGGATCCCATAGCAAATCGAATTCAATTACCACAAAATCATAACATGCAACAAACCTAGTGAAGCGATACGAAAATTTTGGTGTAACCATCGTGGACTGGTTCAAAGATAAATTAGAAAAACAATGAGATTAAGACAAACCAGCTCAATTTATTGCTCAAAGTCTCGAAAGGTCTAAACTAAATCAATTTCCCTAAGCCGCAAATTTTGCTAGATCTACGCGCTCTCATAACTCGACAATGTCACTCCTGGCTCAGCGCTTTCTGAGATCCAAGCAACAAACCACAAACCCATGAACCAATAATCTTACACCCCAAATCCTAAGACGTCCCTCAGATGGAGGGATTGAAATCTCAAACAAAATTCCCAGTTAAAGATCCAAGAACGGAAGTGCTCCAGATCTTCAGTGCTAATGCAGAGCAGAGAAGGGGGACCAAGGATCAGAAAGAGGGGTACTGACCTTCTGGAAATCGGCGGGAGCGACGCCGGGGAGGTAAAAGCCTTCGACGACGATGGTGGTCGCGGCGAGTGCGAGCAGCGCGAGCGCGACGACGATCCGCCGGAGGACCGCCGTCGATCGGAGAGTGCCCATTGAGATCGGAGACGAGATCTTCTGCTCTAACTCGCTCTACACCTCTCTCTCTCTCTCTTCTCTCTCTCTCTCTCTCTCTCTCTCTCTCTCTCTCTCTCTCTCAGCTCTCTGCTCGCAATAACCCGCTCCTCGTGCCTCTGGTTCGCGAATGATTTAACAGGGATTCGTGGGGATAAATTAGTCAAATGAGCTCATTAAATATTTCGATCAGTCTGTGCTCGCGCGCGTCCGAAGAGAGGAAAATGGAGGGTAAGCGCAAAGACGCCCTCGTTCTTTACTTTAATTACGATAGGACCACTGAAGAGTCGTGATTTATATTAATGTCAGCACACCACACGACCCCCTACCTACTCATGATTTGAAATTTTTTGTTGCTTTAGCCGAAAATTTTAAAAAACGCAAATATTAATTAACAAGAGCGATTTTAATTTTTTTTATCAAAAAAATGATTATTAGTAATGAATAAATAAATAAACGATCTCAATAATTGAATACCCAAAGTTCGAAGTCAAGGCACTTTTAATAAGCTTTATATACGATATAAAATATGGAGAATATTATGTTAAAGAAAATTGTAGTTATTGTTTATTATGGCGACTTGAAACTCGAAAATAAAAAGATGGTTAGTCGAAAAGAAAAAAATAATAATTAAACTTATCACTTTCTGAATTAAATTAGAAGTCCCGAGGGGTAAAAAATGGTCCATTGATGGATGCATCCAAATCATATTATCTTGGAAAATAAAATAGTGCACAATTACAAAAATAAATTAATAACTTTTTTATTAATAATTATATCCTGCAAACATGCAAGTGCATCACATTTTATTTTCAACCTTTTTCTTTCTTTCGTTTCCCAATTGTTAATGCCTCAAGTTATTGAGATTACTACTTTGTAACTGCATAGCATTTAAGCTTTAAAATAGATAGCCAACCTATTTATTAAGATTTTTTTTTCTTTCACATATACTTGGCTTTGTAACTGCATAGATAACAAACTCGATTCAATCCGGCCGAGTTTGGTTGGGTCGAGTTTCATGAGTTGGGTCATATCGTCGGGTTATTTGACCATTTTTTTAATTTTTCTTTAAAATTTTATATAAAAAGTATTTACTATTTTATTTTAAATGTAAAATAAAGTATTTTTAGGCATAAAAATATTTTTGTAAATATACATATTATTCTCTATTTAAAATACATTATTCTATATATTGTTTTAAAAATTAGATAGTATAAAATACTTAAATTAAATAAAAAATCATTTAAAATTAAAAAAAATAAAAAAAATCGGTTTGTGAGACGAATCAAATCGGATTGAAAAAATTCAACCCGAACTTGACCCGACCTATTGAAATCGGATGCTCGGATTCACCGAGTCGATTCAACCCATGAACATCCTGCTTGGCTTCATATATCTTTCATAAATGAAGAGTCAAGAAGAGGAAGTGAAATGGTAGTTGCCCTTGAAATCATGCACTTAGCGCCCATGGATTTGGGGATTAATTTATGGAATATTTACTGCAAAGTGCAACTACAATATATGGTCCATGTTAAAAAAACAGGCCCATGTGTCGGAACGTCCACTTTTCATTTTAAAGAGAAAGTCCGAAAATATATTTATTCTGAATTAGAAGAGAAAATGCACTGGAGTACCGATGTCCACCATGCACCTGAATACACATATGGTAATGTTCATCTATTACCAAAAATAAGTCATTTATGGATATTAGCAGGAGGTCCGTGCGGATTCAGTATAGTGTCTTTTTCGCTGCACAAGGATCAAGATCAAATGAATGCTCACTCTTTTTTTGTCGAAGAAAGATATACGTCTGACCTCTCAATGACTAATGATGGAGTAAGATATAAATTGTTGGATATTTCTAGTAAAAAAGATAGGGAAATTTTGGACTATTCAAGACCTGCTCAACATAACCCTTCTACTCCTTTTTTTGTTTTTTGTTTTTAATTTGTTTTTTGTTTTTAATTTGTTTATTAAACTCCAATCACTTGATGCACACATGCCAATCTAATTTTAAAACTTTGTATCATATAATAATATATATGTAGATAGTCAATGTTAAGGGATTATTATACAAAGGTCGTGCATCCGAACACTAACCTTTATTTTTTTTAAGTATATAAAAAAATTCCAATGTTGATCACTCAAATTATTTGAAACTATAATTTTAACGAAATAAAAAATTATCGACCCAAACACTATTTTGTCACTAGTTCCTCTTATTCTAATGACTACTATACTTATGTCATTTTAAAATATATATTATTATCCACAAAAGATCTTAAATACATGAAAACAAATCGAAGTTTATATTTATAAGAAGATTCTTTCGCCAGCGTGTGAAAATTGAAAATATAATTAGTTTATATTTACAAACTTCGGAAATTTATAAAATAGGCCTAGTTTTATAAATATGAACAAAGAAAAAAAAAGATATGTTGGCATCAGGAATATGATAGTTGATGTGGTAGGAAAAAGTAGATGTGATGAGTTAATTTTTTATGGATTTTGAAATAAAAATTGATATTACAAATATAAAAAAAATATTATTAATAAATAAAAAAAAGTAAAAATTATTTTTTTTCAAAACAATTTTGTTAAAAATGTATTATTTAAATATAAAAAATCAATTTTTTAATAAATTATATGTAGTAAAATATTATTTTTTAATGAAATAACAAGTAATAAATAATATTATATTAATATGTTATAAAAAATATATTTAATAAATAAATTATTTTATAAGTTACATGTGTGTGAGAGAATAAATAAATAAATGAAATTAAAAAAAAACCTAACTCGTCAATTTAAAAAAAAAAGGCAAAACTTGCTACAGTACGTGGAAGGAAAAAAGGACTTAAGGAGTTACGTTTTTCGAAATTTGGTCCGTTTCTAATTTCGTCAAATGTCACGTCGTTTGACGGAATCGATTGAAAAATGCGAAATAGGACGTCTGATTCGAATTGCCAAGACGAGATTTCTCAAAATAAGTCGTGTCAAATTCTATAATTAATCAAACAAGATCTGTTGCACTTCCGTTATATATAATAGTAACAAAGATCACGAATAGAACTTAATAACTTTATTGACAAGTTCGATTAAATAACAATTATTCACGTCCGACATTTATAGAATGCACGTCGTATTTTTGGAAATTATAACGACATGGAAATGGATATAGACATCTATAATTCTATATATATACCATGCAAGCTGCAAGAATATATACCGGATATATATAAAGCCGACATCGATAAGACCATTACGACTATAATTTTGCTATGTTAAATAAAATATAATGTAGGTAGAGGTAGATGGGCAACATATCGCCATTGTTTTAGTAAAACGTACCAGTGCCTATCAACTTGGGGAGAAAAAAGTAAGAATTATTTAAGTACTTCAAATTGGAATAAGATGAGTACCTTCTGACGTATATATTGCACATAAAAAAAAATCAGACAGTGATAAGATAAGAAATAGACCGATTAGAGACACAATAACTCTAAAGCGATGCTATCGTCACTGTCGTGATATAGAGATGGCAATGCAAAAGTTATGATGCTAATAGCATCGTCGTCGCGCCCACAAAGAGTCAGATGCTATTATCGTCAATATACTATGCTATAGAGTCACTATGATGACATTGTATGCAGTTAGGGGAAATATCTTTAGTGTCATCAATGTCGACGCCACCTTGACGCTACGAGGACGCAGAGTCATCGTCAAGTCAGACACTCGCTATCACACGCGATTCTATCGGGACATTAAAATGGCGCAACATTGTGACGCCTTATCAACGTTCAAGAGGCGCTAAATACGATGACGCCGAGGTAACGCTAACTAGTTTATATTTAGAAGATTTAATAATATTCTTATTCTCCTCTTTGTTTGGTTCAATCAGAATAAATTTTAAATATAATATATTTTATAATTACAATATTTTATTATAAATTATTAACATTTAATTATTATTATTATAAAAAATAATAGTATAATAATATGTGATTAAATTATAAAAAAAATAAAAGGAATGGTAAAATGTTGAAAATGTGAGAATATATAATGATGGTATCGCGATTTTTAAGATAGTTTTATCAAAAACGTGTTTTCATTGATATAATTTTATTCTTCTACGTGTTTGACAATATTCATCTGAATAAGCATATATTCTTTGTCTTATATCACAACCAAACGCCCCCTTAAGATCCTCCGGGTAGGATCGGAATAATTTTTTATCCGGAGGATGATCTTACGATCCGGATCAGGATCATGACAACCATGATCAGAGTACTTATTTAAATAATCATTTTACAGTTTTAAATTTAAAGAGCTAAAAAGAGGCGTGGCATGCTCATAGAAAATGAGGGAGTGTAGATCTAACTTTTTCTTTATTGAACTTCATATTTTAATTAAATATTTCGACGGGCGAGCTTGTAAGTGACAAGGGAAAGTTTGATTAAAACAAACCTAATATTCTTAAAATAAGAATGAAAATATGTGAGAATATAATTATTCTTGTAAAGCCTAAGATGATATTTGATTGAGAAAACTCAATTTAAAAAATGTTTGGGTGCTGCGGTTAGAACAAGGTACTGTTCCTCCAATTGTTCTCAGGTCAAACACTTGAAAAATTTGAGAACTTAATTGATAAAAGAGGTGTATTATTGATATCATTTTAATCTAATAATTCAGATTAATTATATTTTGAACGTCAAATTAAAATGATACTAATTCGGTGATTCAAAATTATGGGATTGAACGGTGCAATAACATATTGTGAATCCACCTTAATTTCACTCTTGATAAAATTATCAAAGTTCTAGAATTGTAATTGTAATTGTAATGATAATTCTAGTTCACCGGATCGAGCTTCGTGACATAGATTTGACGCAAAGTTCGAGAATCGTAAATGTAAGTCAGCAAATCAATTTCGATGATATGTACATACATACATGCAGTCTTCTATTAAGCTTGTACCTGTGTAAAATTAAGTATACATCCAATACAATTATATGCATCAACTCTTTCACATTAATGCTTGTCCTTCACAACTATCAAGTTGAACCACCCCCTCATCGCTATCAACCCTTCATTGTTCACCTTAGATATGGTAAAAAGCGAAACCAATGTACAGGTAACACATTGCATTTAAAGCCGGCCAAGTGCCTACGACTGGTACGCCCCAACACCACCCCGAGAGAGAGAGAGAAAGAGAGAGAGAGAGAGAGTAATGGGGGGCTCTATAAAGGTGCTCTTTTCTTCTTCGTGGCAGCAACCGATGCAGAAGTAGTCAGCCAATAGCAAACAAAAACTAGTCAAGCTCAACTTAGACTGACACGTGGACAGACGCCACTGATCGAGGATACACAGCTAAGATACGACTGCTTTCTCTCTCCTCTCCTTTCTCTCCCTTAATCTAAAGTCCCCGGCCCCCTGACAGCATCTGTGCAATGATGCGATGTATCGGCCGGGGAGGGGAAAGGGGGGTAGTACTGGTACATCTGAAGGCCCCCATTTATGGTCACCAATCAATGCTCCATCCGATCCACATCACTCCTACAACTTTTACCACCTCCATTTCTGTCTCTCTCTCTTTTTCCCCATTCAAAACAACAGAAATTTATCTTCCACCAATTTGTGAACAAGATCAAGATGGTCATGGTCAGATGCTCGTGGCCTCTTTGGCATTGTTGATCAACTAGGAAAGAGGATATACGCAGTCATAGAACAGAAAAAGTTTCTGTGGATTATAACTTATTAACTGCTCGGAGCATGCAAACTTATCCAAAAGTAGGTGCTGTCCACCATATGAAGCAGCATTAACTGTTGTCCATTTTGACAAAATTTAGCGTCTAATATATATATGGGATAGACATACTTCCCTCGCCTTCTGATAGGAAGTTGCAGGTTAGGGTCCGTGCTAAAACTAGTTAGCACATATATATGATTGGTGCATGACACACACACAATTAACTAAGCTGTCATGCACGATAACACATTGATAATTACATAATGGTTCTTGATGTGCATGGTTACCCCCCGTGAAGGTTGGATTATTGGTTTGTCACTTTGATTGGTGAGCCAAAGATCAACTACGATGTTACTTCATAATATTTAATTAGCCTCGAGTTGCCCTGAAAGATGTGTGTATATATGTTGTGCTTGTGCCTATAGCCGCCTCCATGTTCAACACCAACATGTGTTTGAATGCTCGCTTACGGCCGCCCTGTGTGTTTTACTGACCACGACACAGCCTTTAGTCAAAATTACTAATGGCTCATCATAGTATCATTAGAGCCTACTGGATAATTTATTATAGGTTAACCATACAAGTAAAGAGGCTTCATGTGGCATATGCACACTAAAGTTTGATGTGGCTCTAGACAGCACACGTGGAGGAGTAGTAAACTTTTCTCTTGCTTTTGATTAGTGTTGGAACAGCAAAGTCTCGTTCCTATAATCTCACATGCATTTATTTCTATGAGTTAAGTGATAAAGTTGAGACATATTTATTTCAGTATGACATACTGATCGTAGCACATGTACATAACGAAAGGTTAAATGCACACCTGAGAAGGAAAGAACGTCCAACAATTTTGCACTATTAACTAGCTAGGAAGATACAGTTGTGGCCAATAATTTTGCTTCCCTTATATAATTACCAAGTTCTTTCAGTGTTGCTTACAAGGACAACAACGGATATATAAAATCATGTGGACTTTCCCTTATGGTTACATGCGTACCATCAACTAGGGCACAAACATATTTTCACAACGTTTTTTTTTTCTGCATTTTCCGATATATATATATATATATATATATATATATATATATATATATTTGATAGCATTTGTGTATAACAAAGTCTAGTAATATATAATTAAGCAGAGCACTCAATGATGGCTAGAGCCATATATCTTGATACTGAAATATTTATAGAATGGATTAATTTTTGCTTGTGCATGCTGTGAATATGGACGAGAGTGCAGTATCCATTCCTACCAAATTATTATTATGGATGAAGACAAGTGCGAAATAACTATTATAATTACACGCCAACATTAACAACAAGCTTAATAAAAAGAAGAAAATCTCAGGATCAGTGCTTTTTTGCTGATCATATATTCCCACCTTTTGCATATTTATTAGCTTAATCATCCCATCAGAAGCCAGGGATCGGGGATCCAATATGGAAGCTAATTTAAAGCAAGTGTTAAAAATCAACCCAAGAACCTCCTTTGAGAAAAAGTAGCACAATTATTATATATAAAATACACACATAAATATATATTAATGTATATGTACATGTGAAAAGGCTCAACTTCTAATCATCATTATATTCTTATTTCTCAACAACTATTCGTCCTTATACTTTTTTGACTCAACAAAAAGACGACGGGGGAAAAAAATCAACAAATATATATTTCCTGATCTATATGACTCATCAACTATGCTCGTATAAGTCGGCTATTATCCTTTGCTATAAATAGAGCACACTGAGCTCGTTCCCTCAAACTACTAAAGAGGTGTGTGCGAGAAAGAGAGATCGCAGTGATCAAGATGGCCAAGCACGAGGGAGGGAAGGAAATGGTGAGTGTGAGAGAGTTCGACTTGGAGAAGGACTTGAAAGCAGTGGAGGAAATGGAGAGGCTGTGCGACGTCAGCCCGAACGCCGCCACGGCCGCGGATGGCCGCGCAGGCAAGAAGAACACGAAGAAGAAAAAGAAGAGAGGAAGCATGTCCCTCTACGTGGACCAACTTTGCGATCCCATGTCTCGGGTGCGCCATGCCACCGACCACATCATGCTGGTATAATCTCTCTCTCTCTCTCTCTCTCTCTCTCTCTCTCTCTCTCTCTCTCTCTCTCTCTCTCTCTCTCTCTCTCTCTCTCTCTCTCTCTCTCTCTCTCTCTCTCTCTCTCTCTCTCTCACACACACACACACACACACACTCACACACACACACACACACACCCCCACACCACACACACACACACACCCATGTCCATTAATTTTTCTCTAGCTCTCTTCGTTTCGTTCATCATCTTTATACGCTCGCAGGCAGCTCACGTTAGAAGGTAGCTCAAACTGATTGTTTTGCTGCAAAAATTTCAGGTGGCGGAGTACGGAGAGAAGAAGGAAATGGTTGGGGTGATAAGGGCGTGCATAAAAGTGGTGACAAGGGGGAGAGCAGCCACCAGCATTGCCCCTGCCTACGTTAAGGTTGCATATATTCTCGGCCTCCGGGTCTTCCCAACTCATCGGTGAGTACTTATCTACTTGGAGGACTTGTCCTTGAATTATATATGTATATATAGTTTTGGTTTTGATATATTTTTCTTTGATGCTGGCAATATCCATTCCGCTCCGCGTCATACTTCACTTCAAGATTAGCCTTTTTTTTTTCTATCATGAATTAAAGAAGATAAACATGTATGGTTTTATCTTCTGATCATGCTGATGAACCATGGAACACAAATGGGGCCAACTATAGAAGAAAAAGAAAATCAAGGTACAAACACCCTGAGGTTTCACATGGCTACGGAAGTGGTGTGGAAGGAGTACCCCAAACATGCATGGACAAAAGATTAAATGGAAGTGGCCCCTCCTTAAACCATATTTGTTCTTACATTAACGCCATTTGGTATCTCATCTTGCTAGAAACAATCATCTATCTTTAAGTTAGTCATTTCACATTACTCAAATAAATGAAAAAGAAAAGAAAAGAAAGCCTTTGGACAGAATCTTTAGCGTTGATTTAGTCCAATCATTAAATGAATGAAGTTGACCAAATACAATGATTCTAGTACTAATTAGCAAAACTGAATGAAAATGCTTTTCTACGAAAAAAAAAACTGTTCATGAATTTGATTTCCTGCAATACTGTTAAATCTACTGTTAGCTGAACAATAAGAATCCAGCAAGTGTATGAACATAAGAACAAGTACATGGATAGAGCGCACTGGCGCCATCTATATATTATAGACATGATTTCTTTGATAGCATGTCGGAATTGATTCTTAGGAAAGCTGCAAATTTTTTTTTTAAAAAAAAAAAAAGAGGAGAGGCTTTGGCTTCACCTCCCTTTATAATCGCAGACGTGTCTTGCAATTTGCCTCTGATACTACCTATTTATGTTCCCTAGTCACATGGTGTGTACAAGCCATTTGCTAGTGTTGCTTGATATTATTAAAATATAAATCACTTAAAAGAAGGAATAATAGTTTCAAGATTATAGTGTTCATGACATAGGTTCCTATATGTATGTATAATATATATATATATATATATATATATAATTAACTCGTTTTACTATTTACGTGATAAGATCAATATTTTACGTCAGCAATTAAGTCGTCCGAGTTTTTGTGGGCAGGCGACTCGGGATCGGGACGAAGCTTGTGGAGCGAGTGGAGGCATGGTGCGCCGCGCGAGGGGCGGAGTACGCATACATAGCCACGGACGCTGCTAACTCGGCCTCTCTCGGACTCTTCACCCGGCGGCTCGCCTACGCGCGCTTCCGTTCACCGGCCCTCCTCGCCCACCCGGTCCACGCCCACCGGCTCCAGGTCCCCTCCTCAGTCTCCTTCCTCCGTCTCCCCCCGGCAGCCGCGGCTCTCCTTTACGCCCGCCTCATGCCCCCGTCGGCCGCAGAGTTCGTCCCCTCCGACCTCCCCGCCCTCCTCGGCCACCCGCTGACGCTCGCCACTTTCGTCGCCCTCCCGTCGTCTTCCGCGACCTTTTCGCTCGACGACCTTCCGTCGTCCTTCGCCGTCGCGAGCCTCTGGGACTCGACCAGGGTCCTCCGCTTCCGCGTCGGGGGGGCGCCACCGGCCGCGAAAGCGGCCCTCGCCCTCCTACGTGCGCTCGACGCGCGCGCGCCTTGGATCGGCGTCCCCTCCGTCCGGGACGTGTTCCGGCCCTTCGGCGTCCATATAATGTACGGGCTCCACATGGAGGGCAATGAGGGCGCGCGGATGATGGGGGCGCTGTGCAGGCTGGCGCACAACATCGCCATGGCCGACGAGAACTGCGCCGCCGTGGTGGCGGAGGTGGGGCCACGGGACCCGGTCCGGGCGGCTGTGCCGCACTGGAAGAAGTTCTCGTGCGAGGAGGACGTGTGGTGCATGAAGAGGTTGAGCGGCAGCGGCAGCGTTCCCGACGACTGGATCACGTCGGAGCCTTCGACGGAGGTCATCTTCGTGGATCCGCGTGAGTTTTAATTAGAGAGTGATCTCAGAAGGTGGCGGATGGTGCTTCCTCATGTTTTGGTGTACATACGTGGAAACACCACTTCACTTTGTAAATCTTTAATTTCTCTCTCTCTCTCTCTCTCTCTCTCTCATCCGGGTGTTAACTCTCTGTAGTATCTTAATATGTATTTTTGTTATCCAATTTTTTTTTATCAAGCCGCCTGGTCTGATGGAAATAAAATTAATTTCTGCAGTTAACAATTCAAATATATTAACTTAACTTATTTGTCTATTTCATATGTTTAACACTTGAATAAATAATCAATCTTAAAAAAATAAAGGAATGTTTTTTTATCAATCAACTATTCATGCATGAGAGATTTGATTTGAATTAGCATCTCCTTTCGTTTATTGTTATCTTTTTAATAAGTTTCAGTTGAATATTTGATTTTTTTATATTACAAACAAATAAAAAAAACGACCCTATGGTTTTTTGTATGCATAAGCCTAAGCACCTTACCCCTTGACTAGTTGTATGTATAATTACAATATAAAAAATCAAGATGTGTAGCATGACATGGCATCCTATATTTCATTTTTTATTCAGGTAAGTACGTCCTATGTTTTGTACAAATAATATATTATTATCGTTTGCATACGTAAGAGTGGCAACACAAAAAAATATCGGAAACAATTCTTCTGCACATGAACAGGAGAATGCATGCTTACTTTTGGTTATGATGGAATACTACCCAGAATCAAACATATAATGCAATATATTTTAAGCCCTTTGGATCAATTGGCAATTTGGCATCTCTCTCTCTCTCTCTCTCTCTCTCTCTCTCTCTCTCTCTCTCTCTCTCTCTCTCCCCCTCTTCCTTTAGACGTGGCATCCCTACGATTCACTGCTATAGTATCTTATTTCGGGAGGGCTTATCCAGATGACAGAACGAACTAGAGAATGGTCATGAGATTACGTCCAAACAGTAGTGCAGCTCCTGTGTTCATCAGTTCCTCATGCATGTACAGTGCCTAAGCATGTGATTCAAGAATGCTTACTACGTACGTACTTATCCATATATATATATATATATATAAAGGTTTTACTGCTGGTCACTGCATGCTTAGTAGATAAGCTCAAGAGTCAAGGATATATATATAGTAGTACGTAGTAGTACTTGTGATATGACTTAAAAGATCTCGAGCTGGGCCATTTAGAGCCATGCAGAGCCAAGAGAAAGCAGACCACACCCTACAGAGAGGCATGCAGCTGTAGGAATGAGACTACCTATGAGATTGAGCCCCTCCACCCCTACCTACCTGGTGGTCAAGCCATCCATCCATATATAAGCACGCCCACCCCTACACATCGATCTTTACAGATATCACATCGCATTGCATGCATGCTTTTGCACTGTAGGCAGCTTAATTAATTAGATCCCATCCACATATATATATTTATTGACCTTATCCTTTGCCATCATAATATTCGAAATAGTCTCCCTAAGATCCTCAATGTTACATACGATAAATTTGAGGATAAATTGGTTAACATATAAACCTCCTTAAAATGAGGATAAATAAACATATTTGATCCCCAACCTTGATATATGAATTGCATGCAGCTTTTGACGGAAAACATGTTGATGTACTGTAACTAGCACGCATGCACACACAAGGAAGGCACTAAGAATAAACGTACGGTGCAGATCCTATTTTGGCCATGCCTGGGGCGGGGGGCAAGGCACTGCCTTTCTTCTCCTCAAGATGGACACTGTACGAAAATGTGATCTATCTTGCATGCATGGTCATTTTCGTGCAACATATATATTTATAATGCATAAAGACAGGAGAGAGAGAGAGAGAGAGAGAAAAAAAAGGCTCAAAACTTTCGACTTTGATTAGAAAAATAGAAAAAGGCCACAAACGTGTGAGCATACGAAACGTAATTTCTTGCCCCCGATCGACCGACTAGTAGCCATACGAAACGTGTCCAGTTGAGCCAGGACCTTTATTCTTACGTGTGATCGCCATGATACGACCGCAAGCCACGTCCATTAAAAGCGAGCATCAGGAGCATATATGGCCATCAGTTCACTTCAGTTTGGATTCCAACTCCTTTGCATATCAAAAGAAAGGGGGGAGAGAGAGAGAGAGAGAGAGAGGGGTCACGCATTGGCTCAAAGAGGCATCTTCTCATCTGGATCAAGTGATGGAGGAGTTGGGAAGTTAAAAAAAAGAGGTGGAGAGAAAAGAGAACACAGCGCCACCACGAAGATTAAGAACAAAAAAAAGAAAAGAAAAGAGAAGCATGAGAGGCTTGGATTTGGCTGCAACGATTAGACAGTTTTCATATAAAATTAGTACCTTAGACCAGGAGAAGGGGAGAGAGATAGAGAGAGAGAGAGAGAGAGAATCCAATCACAGCAACCCATGACACGAAGCAACATGAGCTAATGGATGAGGGATGCTGCCCTCAAACTTATCTGCGGCTCTGGTTTAGTTTTAGTACATAAAGATCTGGCGATGATGCATTTGCTGTAATGCTAGTGGTCTTCAACTTCAACTAAATTAAAGTAATAGTAGCAGCTAAAACCATCACATAACATAAACAGCAACTGTTGGAGAGGGTACAAATTCATGGCCTAGGTAGCTTACTAGATCCTGCATGGCCAATTGAATGCAAGCTTTATATGCCGACTGTCTCCTATATATATATATATGGACTAGGGATATATACATGGTGGCTAATGAGGAATCTTTAGTTCTTTTTATAGTAGGGATTGAGCTCTCTCTATCACTGCAAATTGCTCTCCCCATCTCGGTGTAAAAGTAATGGCTGAGGGTAATTACTATTGTTGCAGACATAGTTCTATTCTTGAACAAATTGCTCTATTTAGTCATATTAGGAGTGAGCACGATCCCGGTCGACCCGGACTGCATCGATTCAATTTTTCGAAAATATTCTCGGTCTGGCAAAGAATAAAAAAACTCGACGGATTTCGAATTAGGACTGGGTCCAACATGCAAAAACTTCTCGACCCCGGACCCGTCACGATTATAATAATAAAAAACTATTAATAATATTAATATAGTTCTAATTATTTGATAATTTGATCATTGCTTATTCATTTTGAAGTGTTAAAAAATTTTATTATCTTATTATATGATACATTGACATAATATTTTGACAAGTTGATGTTTATTTGGTGATTTAGTTTTGCTAATTATCACAAGTTTTCTATATTTTTATTTTTTAAAATATTTGTTTTGACTAGGTCATATTTTTTATTTCATTCTCGATTTTCTGAAACTGACTCGGACCCATCTGATACCAAGTTCAAATTTCTTTTGGACCCGGCAAAAATCGGACCAGAACTAAGTCAAGATGGAGCCGAACTCGAACCCAATTTTACTACGAGGAACGCAAAAGACGATCTAACCCCTGAGCGTTGGGTTGACTATCCTTCCATCTAATAATTCTTCACATCTATTTACGAAAATTGGATTGAACTAACTCGGAAATTTATTTAGAAACTATGCATTCCCCTTGCAATAATAAGATATATCAGAAGATGGAATCTTATTCTTGTTAAACAAATATGATATATATTTTTTTTAATTATCACGCATCTTGTCTTTCATACTTATTTTTCACAATTTTCTATTACTTATTATTTCTCATCAGCCAACATAAAATCATGTCGAATCTTATGAACATGGATTATTATTTCTCATGATTTTGTATAATCTTTTTTCTCTCTATATAATATTCTCATTTTCTCTAATTTAATCTCCTATGTCATTCTTACTTTCTCTTTCATTTAATTAATATCATAATTGTCTTATTCCCAAATATTCTTATTTTCTAATTATTGTATCTTTTATGTAATATATTATTTCGTCTCTCTTATAATTTTATCTTATTTCTTCGTCTAATATATTCACCTTCTCTCACCTCAAATATTTTTATTTTCTCCATCATTTATCATTCTTTTTTTCTCTCTGATCTAATATTTCACTTTTTTCCCCTATAAATTTTTCTCTAATTTAGATCATCACTTTCTCTCTCTATTTTTTTTCAATATCTTTCTTCGAATGTTCTCATTCTCTCTTATAATATCTCACTTTTCCTCTCCTATAATTTCTTCTATAATATTCTCGCCTTTTCTATCAAAAATATTATTATTTTCTCTCCTATGATATTTCTCTTTCTCTCACCTATATTTTTTTCCAAATGTTTTTATGTTCTCCTTCCTCTATTTTTAAATTTATTATTCACGCTTTCTCTCTCCTTTAATATTCTCATTTTTTCACATCTTCTCCCTTCCTATAAAATCAAACTTTCTCTCTCATATAATCATCTCATTTTCCCATTCCTCTAATATCACGATTTTCTCCCTTTTCTAATCTATTCACCTTTTTCTCCTATCACTTTCTCTTACATTAATTTTTCTTCTCTTATCTAATACAACAACAACAAAACCTTATCTCACTAGGTCCCACTAGGTGGGATCGGCTAATATTTTCTTATCTAATATTTTTTTCTCTTATCTAATATTTTCTTAAAATTTTTATGTACAACTTGAAAAATCAAAATTGACATGAATGAATTGCCATATCAAACTGAATAAAATAATTAATATTATATAGGATTAGGATTTCAAAGAATCACAATCGAATGTTATATTCCGCAAACCGAATACACCTTATTATCATATCTTGATTGCATGTTAGATATCATGTGAGATCTAAGAACAGGGAAAATGCCTATTAAGAAAAAGATGTAAATGCATTATACAGCAAAGTTTAAACTTGTAATCAAGGTGCTCCATGCTTCTTTCTTTTTTATGTGGTTAATGGCAGGGTTTTAGAAAGGATAAATTCTACGGTGCTTGAGATTCGAACATATATTTCCAACTTACTTAGACAATGAATGATTCAAACAATAGAGGACACCAAATAGAGGTTCAAACAATACATCAGTTGAACAAAGAAATGTGAGTAGGTCATGGTAAGAACCCCCTTTATCATTTCCACAAATAAGAGTTATAGCTGACTTCTTCCTAGGCTGTTAGAGTTGCAGAGGTCAAAACCAGAATCTGCAAGAAGTGCAGAATCAGCCTCCAGAAAAATTGCAGGGGGAGTAAATGCAAAATATAAAGACTTCAGAATGAATCACAAACAAGGACCTCGTTTAGGATGTCTCAAGCATCCTCACGGTGCGTGGGAGCATGAACTCCGCGAACACGGGAAAATGAGATGATGGATAGAAGCCATCTATGTTATCGTTCACCACTTCACAAGATGTTGGGACCAAGGGACGCCCTCTAAACAGAATCCAATCAACGTGTAAATCTTGGGTTTGGCGATCCCAACAAAGGCAGAGAGCTCTAAATATCAACTTTAGGAACTCCATAGTATCTTGTTTGTCACCTGTGAGAAATTAGCACGGTTTTACACAGCTTCAGAAAATTGGACAATTTGTCTCTTTTATAGATCCGACTAAGAAAGAGTAATACCAAGAGGACAACTGCGTGTGCAGCTCAGTCTATTGACAAAAGATTAAGGAGCTAGGAACAATTTTTGGCTCATACCTTTGAACCCGTGATAAGTTCGTATCAGCGAGGCATTCTTTCTCACCCGTGCATTCGGCCAAGCATCTCTCATATCACCAACAACCCCATGTTCTCTGTTACCAGACAATGAAAGGACCACAGTATAAGAAATGGTCATGGATGAACAGTCATGTTAGACTGCAATTATGGAAGTGTGACATATTATCATTGTTAGAAACATTACTGGGAATTAAAGGGAAACATTCAAAAGTCTCCATAAGAAGATACGTTCAAAACTCAGATTAAATTGAGCACTTTCATGCAAAGTCATCTAAGAGCAATGGATAGATAATCATGTTAAATGCAAACTACATGGCGATGGACAAGTAATCAAGTTAATTTCAGCATTTCCATTCATTTCCATTGAACTACAGCCTATTTGCTACTTCGACCCCTAAATTAAAGATTTTTTTTAGGGGCAAAGGGTGACTATCCGAGCTCAATAGCCATCCACATTTACTGAAACGAGTGCATAGAATATACAATGATATTACAAAGTGGCTGAAAAAAAACTCACGAGTCAGATGTGATCACCCCAGTTTCTAGGATTTGATCACCATCAAATCCTCTGTGATCTGGAAATGAATTCTTGCAGAAGCTGACTACCTTTCTGAAGTTTTCCCAAAAGTGCTAATCAGTCCTCACATCAACCCAATCCATTTAAGCCAATTAGTCATTTACCTCTCATAAACTAGTAAAGTTTCTGATTTGCACCATCATTATATTTTTTTGTTGACTTTTCTTCTTTTGATTTATCCAATTACAATTTACCCTTTATTATCATTTAAAAAATCTTTAAAGAATTAGAGATTTAGAAAGTAAAAGAAAATTAGAAAATAGTATTATTTATAAAATAAACTATATTTTTATTTAGTTTTCTTTTCTTCTTGTATCACCAATAACACCATGTTCCCTGTTACCAGACCATGAAAGGGCCACTATATAAGAACTGGTGATGGAAAGATAATCATGTTAAAATGCATTTATAGAAGTGTGATATCTTTTTTCCAAAAACATTCAATTTAAAGGAAGCATTCAAAACTCGCCATAGAAAGATACATTTTTGACATTCAGATTATATTGGGCACTTCCATGCAAATCCATCTAAATGGTGATGGTAGATAATCATGTTAAATTCAGACTACATGGTGATGGATAAGTAATCATGTTAAATTCAACATTTTCATTCATTTCCCTTGAACTACAGCTTATTTGATACCTCAACCCCTAAATTAAAGAGCTCTATAAAAAACCTAAATTAAAGATATTTTTAGGGTAAAGGATGATTATTCGAGCTCAATAGTCATCCATATTCATTGGAATGACAAGTGTATAGAATATACAGTAAGATCATAAAGTGGATAAAAAACTCTCAATTCATATGTAAGCACCACAATGACTAAGCAAAAGATCTAGCACGGTTAATGACATTTTCTACATAACATCTAGCTCCCTCAAACAATGTTATCAAAATCGCGTCCCAACACATAAAAACGTACGATTTTACGATCCTACATTTGAAAAACATGCTCGATCCTACTCTAGGATCATTTCCAGCCAGCACGTGCTGGATCGTAGGATCACTGGACACACTCGTGTTGTGACCACGTGAGCGCAAAGCCAATAAGGAGGAAAAAAACCGACGATGCCCTAGTTACCTCCGCCTGCTGCGCGCCTGCCGCCGGTTTTTGACGCCTGCTGCTGTGTGTTGCAGCCGCCTGCCACCGTGTTTTCCAGCCATCTGCCGCTCCGTGCTGCTTCCGCCTGCCATTTCTGCTGCTCGACGTGAATCATCGGTACTCCCCTTCTCTTCCCTCCCTCAATCTCTCTCTCTCTTGTTGTCGCCTTTCTTTTTCTGTCGCACCCATTCTTTTTCTGGCGCCATCCTGTTCTGTTGCCGGTCTGCTCCTGCTCCTGCAGTTGTCTCCCTCCCTCCCCGCGCGAGCAATGGAGACCTCGGCACCTCTCGGTGCTTCCCTGCTCCCGAGAGGCGCGGGGGTCTCCCTACTCACGAGCAGGGAGTGCCGAGGTCTCCCTGCGCTCGCGAGCAGGGAGGCGTCGAAGTCTCCCTGCTCGCCCAATGCAGAGGCCGGTCGAGTTCCTTCATGTTTAAAACCTAAGTTAAAAATTAGGATTATATTTGTGCATGTTTAGTTAAGTTTGAATTAGGTTTTACTTTTGAGTTCTGATTATTGTATGCTTGTATTGTGTGTATAGACTATAGATAATAGAATGTTACAAATGTGTTAGTGTTCCAGTCACAGATTTAAGTAAACAAAAATGGCATCTGGTTCAGGTTCAAGAGTTGGAAACACAAGTGCTGCTGCCCCTGAAGGTGGAAGTGCTGGAACATCTACAACTACAAGAGTACTTAGAAAAAATGCTCCTGGGAATAAGAGTGTTCCAGGATTATATTTTGCTTTATTATAATATTATATTCAGTTTTGTGCTAATTAATATATTAAAAAAATCTGGTAGAATCGGCCGTGTCGTTTACGTGTTCACGATTTACGTTTTTTCCCGGCCCTCCGTGTCGTGTTCATTTTACGTGTTCAACAACATTGCCCTCAAATATAGCATCCTTCCTTCGAATCAAAATATCCCATATTAATGAGGGCATGGTGCAGTGGCAGACCACTTGGATCGTAGGCCAAGAGGTCAAGTTCAAATCCCAATAATGAAAGTTATGTGCTTTTTTATTTTCATATTTATCTTTACTTGTGTTAAACTTTTGGGCCTTCTTTTGTAATTGAAGAAAATAGCCCATGTGAATACAAAGGAAATATCCGAAACCTCCGTGATCTAAAAATGACTTCTTCCATAAGTTGACCATCTCTCCCGAAGATTTCCCAAAAGTGCCAATCAGTTCTCACATCAACCCAGTCCACTTGTGCCAACCATTTAGCTCTCATAAACTATTAATGTTCCTGATCTGCTCCACCATTAGATTTTTCACTAGCTTTCTCTTCTTTTAATTTGCCCAATTACATTTTTACCCTTTACTAACATTCAAAAAATCCAAAAAATGGAGATTTAAAATGTAAGAGAACTAGAAAATATATTTTAAAACATCGTATATTTTTATATACTTTTCTTTTCTTCTCAAATGAAAACAAAAAAAAGAAATGTAAAGATAAATGATAACTAAAAGAAAGGAAACTTTAATAGAAAATTTGATGGTGGAGTAAAGTAGAAGCTTTCAATAATTCAAGAAATGTAAATGGAAATAACCCAAGACATTTTTTATATATGAACGCTAATGTACATGCAACAACAACAACAACAACAACAAAACCTTATCCCACTAGGTGGGGTCGGCTACATGGATCATACGACGCATATATTCGTTAATCCATGTTCATAAGATTCGACAGGGTTTTACGCTGGCTGTCGGGGCCTAACACAACTCTCTTCCTTTATCCGGGCTTGGGACCGGCTATAAAGCATAGGCGGAGTTGCTAATGTACATGCAACAACAACAAAGTCTTATCTCACTAGGTGGGGTCGGCTACATGGATCATACGACGTCATTTCGCTCTATTAGTAACCAAACTTTTCGGTATATCATACGACACCTCCCCCTCTGAACTCGCCCCCTCCTCCTCCGGCCAGCCGCCACACATTCTCCGGCGATCAGCCACCACTGCCTCATCCCCACCCCCTTCACGACCATTGCACACCACTAGCCAACCCTCAACACCACCTCCTTCACCCCACACCCGATGCCTCTCGCCCGTACTCGTCGCCAATGCTGACTGCAACATGGTCGCCGACGAAGCTTTCGCCGCCACCCCCCGCCACTATCAGCGCCGGCGACACAACCCTGTCGCCACGCCCCCGCCAACACAGGATCAGACGCCGCCTGGACAGGGCTCGACTAATGCCTCTGCAGCGGAGGAGCCGCTCATGGTCGAGCCTACCCCGCCGCCAGCCTCTGCTCAGCCTCTGAGCGTCACTGCAGCGGAGGAGCCGCTACTGGTCGGGCCTGCCTCGCCGATGGCCGGGGTGCTGGTCTCGCCGGCAGGGGCCACTGCAACAGAGGAGCCTCTTCTTGCTGGTAGAATGGATGATGACGTTTTGGAGGTGGCAGCAGCTGCAAGCTTGAAGCATTCACGACGGCGGTCACGCCCACGACCTGAGCTGGATCGTGGGGTGGCTCTTCACTTGCCACCGCGGTCATCGCGGGGGGACCACAGGAGAGGCCCGACGTTGCACTGTGACTCGGGCATCCTGGAGGGCGAAGCAATAGTGGTTCCATGAAGATCCTCACATGGAATGTGCGGGGCCTGGGCGACCCCGGAAAGCGTCAGACCTTGGGTCGTTACCTCAAGGAGTGGGAGGCCGACGTTGCCCTTCTACAGGAGACCAAGCTATCTGATTGTAGCATAGGGATTTGGGCTAGGGGTGGCAATATTCCCCACCCCCGCGGGGATTCCCCATTCGGGGCCTCATCTTCGGGGAATTTTTTCCCCGCGGGGGCGGGGATGGGGGCCAAACTGCCCCCGCCCCCTCTTTCGGGGATCGGGGCGGGGGTAGTTCCCCCCGCCCCGTCGGGGCCCCGATTCCCCGACTTTTTTCCCTCCTCTCTCTCTCTCTTCCTCTCTTCTTCGTCCGCGCAGTCGCCCCCTCCTCTCTCTCTCTCTTCCTCTCTTCTTCGTCCGCGCAGTCGCCCCCTCCTCTCTCTCTCTTCTTCGTCCGCGCAGTCGCCCCCTCCTCTCTCTCTCTTCTTCGTCTCTTCTTCGTCCGCGCAGTCGCCCCCTCCTCTCTCTCTCTCTTCCTCTCTTCTTCGTCCGCGCAGTCGCCCCCTCCTCTCTCTCTCTTCTTCGTCCGCGCAGTCGCCCCCTCCTCTCTCTCTCTTCTTCGTCCGCGCAGTCGCCCCCTCCTCTCTCTCTCTCTCTTCCTCTCTTCTTCGTCCGCGCAGTCGCCCCCTCCTCTCTCTCTCTTCTTCGACTGCGCAGTCGCCCCCTCCTCTCTCTCTCTCTTCCTCTCTTCTTCGTCCGCGCAGTCGCCCCCTCCTCTCTCTCTCTCTTCTTCGTCCGCGCAGTCGCCCCCTCCTCTCTCTCTCTCTTCTTCGTCCGCGCAGTCGCCCCCTCCTCTCTCTCTCTCTCTTCCTCTCTTCTTCGTCCGCGTAGTCGCCCCCTCCTCTCTCTCTCTCTTCTTCGGATCCGCACGGATCCGGCCTGATCCGCACGGCTCTCTCTCACCCCCCTCCGCCGGTTTCTTGACCCGCCGCCGCTCTCGACCGCCGCCGCTCTCGCCCCCACCGCCGTGCTCTCGTCCGCCGCCGTCGTGCCCTCGCCCGCCGCGGCCGTGCTCTCGCCCGCCGCGGCCGCTCTCTCGCCCCGCCTCCACCGCGCTCTTGCCCGCCGCCGTGCTCTCTCGCCCCTTTTCGCCGGCCATCAAAGAAGAGATTGGTCGCATTCGAGATCAGCCGCATCCGAGATCCTCCTCCTCTCTCTCTTCTTCTTCTTCGTCCGCCTCCGAGATCGGCTGCATCCGACGCGGATACGGCCAGATCGGCAAGGATTTGCTGCTCTCTCGCACCCGCCGGCTCTCCCTCACCCCCTCCGCCGCTGCTCTCGACCGCCGCCGCTCTCGCCCCCACCGCCGTGCTCTCGCCCGCCGCCGCCGTGCCCTCGCCCGCCGCGGCCGCTCTCTCGCCCCACCTCCACCGCGCTCTTGCCCGCCGCCGTGCTCTCTCGCCCCTTTTCGCCGCCGTTCTCTCGCCCCCGCCGCCGCTCTCGCCCCCCTCCGCGGGGATTCGGATTCCCCGCAGGAATTCGGGGCCCCGAGGGGATCGGGGCGGGGGTTAAAATTTTCCCCGAACCGGGGATTCGGGGCGGGGTCGGGGGCGGAGGCGGGTTGTTGGGGACGGGGCGGGGGTGGTGTCCCCCGCCCCGAACAGCGGCGGTTGCCATCCCTAATTTGGGCCCAGATTGGGGGCTCCCGCATGTCCGAGCACCTCTCTCTCCATGCGGTGGGCCAGTCGGGAGGCTACATCGTCGGATGGCGGGCTGACCTTTTCTCTCTTGAGGAGTCCTGGACGGCCAGATTCTCGTTGACCGTTCACTTACGGAGCTGGGCAGCGTCGGACCTTGGCAGAGTTGCTAATGTACATGCATAGAATATTTATTTTTAGCATATAGAGAGACTGCCAATTTCCTTAATGATCTATAGGCTTGATTAGGCAAGATGTAGGGAGCCTAACATGAACAGAAAATTCCAATTGAAATACGCACATGATAACTAGTACTCTTTAGCTATTCATACTTGAGAAATTAAGATGATGACAAAACCTTCAAGTTGTCATCCTACTATATTAGTTATTAGATAATAAGCATGCACAAGTATGGTGTGTTGAGCCAACAAGCTACTAATTCCCTGCATAAGTGCAACAATTGATGTATAATGTTCTCTACAGAACATCCAGTACCACAAAAAATGGTGCTATTCTATTTTTTTATTAGCAAAAGGATGATTACCGAATTATGGATAATCTGTATATATTACTATAAACTGTACAAGTGTAAGCTCTACATAAAGAGCCAGTAAAAGAGAAAAATGATGCTATTCTATTCAAAACAGAAAGCCTGTAGGACAAACAGTGGTGTTGCCTGGCTCCATCTTGGAATGCAACACCAAGTAATTGCTTTTCTAGCTAGACATGTTACTAATTTAGTATTACTTAACCTTTTATATGGATTTTACCAAGCATCATACCCCTAGTTGTCCAAACTCCAAAGATAGAGGATTTCATCATTCTAGTACTTGATAATGCTTGAAAACTTTATGATGCTGTGGTCCAATTGCTACTGAAACAATCTGGAACTGGACACATTTACATATTGAAACAAAAGTAGTACCCAAAAAAACCCTTAGCATTTTTTCCATATGAATGAATAATGTAGATATCGAGTATCAGACCTTGATCTGCCAAGTAAAAACCGCCCGGTGGTTGACTCCTTTTGTGCATTAAATCCTCCACAATATACAACAGGCAGGTTAGGTGGCAAAGATGCTATGTGTTGCCATGTAAGTAGAGCACTTCGTCTGCGCGCCCGAGGACTGAATTCATCAAGGTTTGTATTTACAACCTGAAAGCTAAATCCTGGTGGCTCAACTCTCTTGAGTTGAAATGTGTGGAAAAGCATGTCAAAGAAACAAGCAATAAAAAAATTGACAAGCAAAGAAATTAAACTGATAAACAAGCTCATTTGAGCAGTTTATAACATCGGAAACATGACGTTCAAAAGGATATTGCCCATGTAGCAATGCATGGCACCGTAGATCCCCATGACATGCTTCCTGGAACAGCTGGTGATTCTGACAACCAGAATGTACCACCTTCAAGTAGCTCGACCTTCATTAAACACACACTCTTTTCAGATTTGAGGACCAAGGGAACAAGATAGTTTCTTTTAATTGTTGATCTCATATGAAGAAGAATGTTTTGAACAAGTCCACATGATACAAGCATAATATAAAAATCTGCAATGAAAATCCAGAATGGCCTAATACCTTCTCCTTATCGTAAAAGATAGTACAGTATTCATCCGAAGTATCTTGAGATCCTTTCCTTGAAATTCCAAATTGATCATACCCTGAGGAGTCAAACTTTCCACCTTAGAACTTATATCAAACAATTTACTTGTTAGTGGAGCTTATATCTGACAACAACTTATACATCTGGAACTACCAAAATGATCTGCAGTCTAATATAATAAATTTTTGAAGCAATGTTAAAAATGAGTGAAAATAAAACAATTGAACCCAAGCAATAAATTCTACTCCCCAAAACAACCTTTTTTTGTCTATTGTTACTGAGTTCAGAGAGCAAAACACCTTTCATGGGCCAGGCATGGATTCCGTCAGACAGAGCAATGTTGTGGGATTATTCAAAAGAGGCGATGAGCAAAAATATGGAGGTTTTTCACATTTAGCATGATATAAAGAGTTTATAAAAATTGTTGGATTGACATCTTCCCCGAATAAGAATGAAATTGACAGCTACACATAAGCAGTATAACATCCTGAACTACTAGCAACATTGATGAGGATTAAACAAATCTCGCACCAGAAGTTTTGCTGCCATTACTTAAATAATACACCCCCTAGCTAGGTACAAACTTCCATTTATTTACCTGGTAAACACTGCTCCAAGTACTCCAGCTGCCATTTCAATCCTACAGAACCAATCCAAAAGCCAAACTTGATCAAATAAAATCCATCCTTTTTATTACGTGAACTTTAGCACCAACTGACAGCGCAGTGAGAGAACAAAGAGATACAACAAAAGAGAACTTCCCAAACCTTGTTGAGTGCAGAGTATAGTCGGGGAGTAGCTGGTGATCACACTAACACATATGTCCTTGCGCTTCTCCCACGAGTTGGGGCTGTCGCTGGGCTGATCCCCCTCGCTGAGATTAAAGGTCATCACCGAGATGAGAACGCTCATCTTCCCTTCACTCTTCCCTTGCTTCTCACCCGATACTGCCCACAGGGGTGATCGCCGGATCAGCGAGCAATCCAAACAAAAATAGACCAGAAAACGGAGAGAAAGAAGAGATCGGCCACGGAAGATGATTGTGAGATCGGACCCGACGGCGCCAGCCGTAGACGAAGCTTTACTTGGATTCGGAGCTAGCAATTTCGACAAAACGAAGAGGAAAGTTTCGATCTTTGCAAGCGAGACTGAGACAGACCAAGACGCTAGAGGGAGGGAGAGAGAGAGAGAGAGAGGCGGGATTCCACGGAGGGTCGCACTTGCCGTTCCGACAAAGAGGTCCATGTGTCGTCCACAGATGGTGTGATCGCCTATCAACGTAATCTCCACCGTCCACTTTCTCGTTTAAAGATGGACGGACATAATGAGTCGATGCCCTTCGTGCGCTTCTTACCACTTTTTTTTGTTTTTTAAATTATTTTCTGGATATTATTAATCATCCTTATTATTATTATTATTAATCATCTTTACTAGTGCTCCGCACAAACTTTTTAAACCACAATTTGCACTCTTTTTACTAAAATATTGTGATGATTTGTTTTTTTAAAATTCACAGTTAGCCACGTGGATGTAGAATTTGCAACACGTAGAATGATTAAAGGCTCATTGAATTCGATAAAAAAAATTAATTAATACCTTACTGTTTCCGACTGTAGAACTAACTACTAAGCCTGAATTAGAAAAAAAAATGTAACACATTTAAAGTTATATTTTTTTTAAAACAACTCTTTTTTATCTTATTTTGTGGTACAATATCTTTTTTATTTCTCTCTATCAGACAAGTATTAGTACTTCCTAAATAGATTCCTTTTTTTAATATGAAGCAATAAAGAAAAAAATGATTATACTACCACGGTAGTATATCATATTTGTATTAATCGTCATCTCATTCATGATAAATTATGGATTAAAAAATTATTCAATAAATTAATTCATCATTCATTATGAATTAAATAATGATAGAGCTCTAGAGGTGCAGTGCGCTAATTGAATCCGACGTTAGATGAATTACTATTATATGATTCAATGACATCATTGACTGACGTAATTAATTATTTAATTTTATATTATTTTCTCTTCAAAACCTCCTTCTATCATCATCAAAAGTAAAAAATACCATGACTTTGGACATCCATCTTTTTTTTTCAAAATTTATCCGGATCTCAAAAGCAACAAATTAGCTCAACTTTTTTATTTAAGATTTTTTAATATATTTTTTTTCTAAAAATTGTGTGAGAATAATATTTTTGTATGAAGCTAGTCAACATTTTTGCATAAAATTTCCTATCGAGGACTTTTGACAATGTTGGAGCTAAAATTATAATGGAATGCAAAAGGAGAATATTTTTATCTTAACATCACTTTGCTCGGTGAATATAACGAAAGTTGCACAATTGATCCAACATCTTCATTATATTAAAGTTAAAAACTCGTACGAATTTTAATCTTAAATGATTATAGAAATTAATTTTACAAACTAATGTGCCCTAATTCAAATACAAAATGGGCATGTTATATAGCCCACAGATACACAAACAAAATTTTCTGAAGTAACAAAATGGTCAACGTGTTCTTAGAAGTGTGCCAAAAATTCATTGCATGTTTTAAGAAGTGCACCAACACACAATTCCTATAAGCCTGCTATAATCAACACTTCATAACCTTAAAAAGATAGCAAAATAAAAGAAAAAAAATCATCATGTTTAATATGACATTTTTAAAGTTGAAAATCAAAATATTTTAGCACTTACATTTTTTGATAGTTGATCCATCAGTAGACAAAATTCTTTTGCTTCATGGTTGCCTATTGTGTATATTAATTTCTTTTCCCTGTTATCACCATCAAAGAAAAATAACCAAATAAGTTACATTATGAAGTAACATAGTCATCTTACATAAAGTGAGAAAACATATATATTACCTTAGACAATGGACAAGTAGTTGCATTGTGGCCTCTTTTTTTTTTGCACTTTAGACATGTCCTTTTACCATCCTCAACTTTTGACATAGATATCTCAACACTTTATTTTATTCTTTCCATTTTTTTAGGCCTTCTTTTACATTTTTTTAACGACTTTCATTTTGCCTTACACGAATTCATTTTTTATGAACTTTTAGTATTTGAAGAAGTGTGCTAAATCATATTATAAAAAAACTTATGACCTTTTCTTTTCGGATCGTTGGAATTGTTTGTTTACTTAATTCATTTTTGTTGTTTTGGAATTAGAAATCTGTATCTATTAAAAAAAGACTTTCCTTTAAGGTTTCTATTTTTTTCTTTTGAAAAAAAAAATAGAAACCTCCTCCACCGATTGATTGTCTTGAGCAATCTGTTGACGTTGAAGATTTTAATAACTCTTAAGCAAAAGTCCTATTTTTTTAGAGTTTTTGTCTTTTTTAGAAATTTGTTTTATTCATATAATAAGAGGTTAAAAACATTGATGTCACATAATTGTGTTGCATTATTGTGCTAAAGTAGAGTACTTTCCTTATAAATAGTCATATTTTTCAATTATTGAATCAAACTCATAGAGGCAGCATAGACAACACTTAAATGTTCTCATGATAATGAAATCATTCGATTAGTCTTTGACAAATTAGAACTCACGGTCCAAAGCTCCAAAGGAGTTATAGATTGATTTTCATCTGTAGAAGTGGGTGCAATATCATTTAGTAAATGTGCCTTTGAATATTTGACATCAATTGTCCAAATATATTGTTCGGGCAAACTTGTAATCCTTTTCTTCGTAAAAATATGCAAGATATGTGCACAAAGAGTTCCATCTTGCTTAAACCTTTTGCAAGAACATGTCACTAAAATACCAAGATAATTATTATACTCAACTATGTATGTTCCTTTATCTTCATGCCCCATCAAATATACACAATATGTAACTTTAGTATCATCTTTTGAAAGTTTTTGTGATAAGAAGTCGATGACACTTCTTAACTCAATTTGGAATAAAGAAAATACTTTTTGAGTGTACACCTTTGCTGAATGAACCTCTAAAAGATTATTGGAAATTATGGCAGCCCTTGAACAAGTTTTAAAATCCTCATGTTCTTCAGCCTCACAACGAGATTTAAGAGCTAGATCATATTGGGACACAAATTCAGATAATGAGATATTCGAGTTAACATAACCATCAAAAAATAAATTCATACTCTTAGATCTTTGTGTTGTACTCATGCCTGCACAAAAAAAAACATCATTCAAGTATATAGGACCACAATGTTGCCTCTTGTAATACATTAGTTCTAACCAATGACCGTCTGGAATTTCATATTTTTTTTCATAAATCCATCCATCTTTAAATTCCCTGATGCTATTTTATTTGTACACCCAACTGTTATAGTCTTTTTTCAAAGTTTTGTCGTGCACATAAATCAAGTAAGTTTGTTAAAGCATTTCTTTGAATATGTCAAATGCAAAATCTATGTTGTGAATTTGGAAATACTTTACGAATTGTGTTACCTATAGCAATATCCTGATCAGTAATAATAGTTTGAGGATTCTTATAATTCATGCATTCCAACCATGTAGTAAATAATCAAATAAATGTATCCTCACTTTCGTCTACAAGCAATGTGCATCCAAATAGTATTGATTGCCTATGATGGTTAACTCCAGTAAATGGGGCAAATGGAATTTTGAACTTATTAGTCTTATATGTGGTGTCAAATACAACAACGTCTTCGAAAGTCATGTAGCTTTCTATTGACCTACCATCTACCCAAAACACGCTTCTTGCTACATAATCTTTATGTAGCTCCCATTTAAAAAAGGAACCTTGATCCTTATTCTGTTTTGCTCGAAAGTAAGAAATTGTACTCATGCATTCTTGACCAATGTTACTTCTTTTTGTTTATTTCAAATGATCCATGCAAGCTTGAGCTGTAACAGATTTTTCTCCAATAAAATTTAGAATTATAGAAATTTGTGATGGACCAATGCCATGTTCATGTAATGTTGTAATGAGTCATTGAGAAGAAACTGATAACTTATTGTGAGAACGTAATTTTGAGACATCCAATAAACTAACTAGCAAATGTGCGTGCTCCTCCTTGAATTCTTTTACTTCCCACTTTCTATCATTTCGTAAGCCAACTTTTAAATAGGCATTACAATCGTCTCTAATATCTCTTATATGTTTCACATTTTTTTCTTAAATCTTTCTTTCTATTCATATCTTTGTGCCCTTCTCTCGAACAAACAAACTTTCTTCTATTGATTTCGTTAGTTTTTCTACACTTGTTAACATAGGATCTATGGACAAAAAATCCAACTGATTTTGCATATAAATTATAGTAATTGTAGGCATCTTCAACATTATCAAATAATAATCCAATAAAAGGTTTATTGACTTCATTACCAATCTCTCCAATTCCATCTTTAAGTTGCATGTCTTTGTCAGCATCTACTCAATCATATCCACACTATTGTATTGCATTAAACATAAGAAAATCGAATACATTAAATTATAACAAATAAAATCACAATACTATATACCTTTGTTGTGTGAGATCAATATCTTCAATGAATTGTTCTTGCATATGTGATTGATAATCATCCATATTCTTGTTCACCTAGGTCAACAGAATCAATGCTCAATTAGCAACAAGAAAAATAATAATGTTCCTTACCTAATTTTGAGAAACAAGAAAGAAGGGCAAAGAAAAAAATAGTATTCGTGGCTTAATTGTGAATCCATCAAACGTAAAATAAGAGAATCCAAAGCCTAAAAAAATAAGCAACCATTTAAATCTGATCAATAAGCAAATGAGGAGGAGTAAAAAAATTACTTAAACATGACATTTGAACTAGAAGCATTTTTTCTTCGTCAGAAGAGGTGATCCAATGCCTAAATAAAAAAATATATTTAAAGAACATTTGAAGCAGAAGAATTTTTTTAACTAAGCAGGGGAACATTTAAATCTGATCCAAAGCCTAAAAAATATTTAGAGAAAGAACATTTGAATAGAAAACACTGTACTTTAAGGAACTATAAGAATCACTTAGTGGAAGAGAGCAGGAAGAACATGATCAAATAATCCAGCGAGAGAAGAAAAATATCACCATGTTCCTCCTCCAGGTCAAAGACGGCCAACATAACAAGAGGAAAGAGAAAAAAAATAAGTAAATGATTTAGGGTTAAAATTTTAAAGTAATCTAAGACATTCATTAAAATCCACTGTTGAGATCTATGGGCTCCTTACATGCAGTGGACGATTGCAACTGCAGACTCCTTTTAATGTTATTCCTTAAAAGAGGTAGCACAAACATTAAACCCAACAATAAATTCGAAGAGTTCCGCCTCTTTTGTTAAAATGGAAAAGAAAAATCACGATGGCGTCGTTGTTAAAATGGACGAAATGGATTTGTGACTAAAAAATACAAAATTGTATAAATATGGGAGTCAATTTTTTGTAACACAACGTTAAATGCAAAAGAGATTAAAAAAACAATAATAAAAAAGCAGAAATACAAGACATGAAAACTTAGAGAATCGAAATGTTTCCCTCATATTTTTTAATCTCCATCATTATCTTTTTTTTGTTTTGTTTTGTTTTTGCATTTTGTCTATTCTCACCTTTGAAAGAAAAATATCAAAACTATAATATATTTGTTCATATCGACATTTTGTGTTCGATCTTTTTATTTTTCATTATTAAAATTAGAATTCAGAATGAAGGTGAAATTGGTTCCAATCGTACTGATTTTTCGATCTAAAATAATCATTTTCAGATCATTTTTTTAATTATATTTAGAAAATAGAAAAATTGCTCTTTAATAAGTCATTTTTTCAAATAAATTTTCCTCCTATATTTTATTAAAATAGTATTATAAAAATATATAATAAATTAATATTAATATTAACATATTAAATTTTATAACTAAATATAGAATATAGTATTACAATTATTAAATTATATTTTTTATAATGTGATAGCTATATGCTAAGCTATATAAAAAAATATTGTACCAATAATAAAAAGATGCGTTATTTATGAATGAATCATATAAATTTAGATTAGTAAATAAAGATCGATTCATTATCGAGTCGATTTTGTTCTATTAAAAAGTCACCATGGTATTTCGTCCTCTGATTTTTTATATTTTCGATTCAGTTTTTACATGTTGAAGAAATTTTCGGACGAGCACGAAATTTTTAAATATATGTACTTTTAAAAAATATGATTAAAGGAGAATATATGTATTTTTTTTAAAAGTGTTTTTATTTCGATACGAGTGAATTAATTCATAAGAAAAAATAAAATCCACTTGCTACGGTGGGTCTCCTAAGTCCTACCTGCTGCCCACCGGTATCTTCCGGTAGCATCATTTAAAACACCTCCCACAACCGTCGTCTTTTTTTTTCCTTCGCACTCGTCCCCTGCGCGAAACGCCGTCACCCGTTTCAACCCCCTGCTTCGTCTCTCGCCCTCGCTCTCAGTCGCCGCGCTCAGGTCGTCGGCGCCTCGTCCTCTTCTGGGCCTTTCCATCATTCGATCTACCCGCCGTCTACTGGAGTGCCCGCTGAGCTCTTTTTCCTGTTTACCGTGGCGATTTGAGAGCGTCTACTGAGCTGCAGTTGAGCTCGTCGGCCGAAGCATTGCCGTCTACTTTGTTCGTCAGCGTATTTTTTTTCCGGCAATGTTGAGGCGAATTTGAGCTCTTCCGTGGGGTTCTTCGGAAGCGGCTTGGGAATAGTCAGCCGCGAAACCCTAGATGCTGTCGGAGCTCGAGCTACTGTGAAGATTATGTGTTTCTTCTTTCAGCTCATTTGAGGCTAGGTTGACTTTGGAGAGGAATGGGGTTTAGTGGACTGCGGATGAGTGAAATGGAGGTGGATTTTGAGGTACCTGCTGGAAAAGATTGGATTTTGACTCAACAAGTTTGACAGATTTTTTGTTTGAGCCGAGATCCGCGGAGAAGATTGAATTTTGGCACCATGTCTAGGGCTCCTACGGTTCGCTCTCTGAATGTGGATGATTCTGAGGCGAGGGCAGTCCTTGTGCCTGGAGGCAACAAGGCGACTTCTTCCCCTACATCCCGGAAACCAGCCTCCAAATCCGTTAGAAAGCCCGACGGCAATGGTGTAGCCACTGGCGAGAAGAAGGCCTCGAGCCCTGTTGGGTCACAGTTCGCGTCGTCATTAAATGCACCTTCTGCGCTTAGAAGACATGAGATGCTGCTTCGCTCGAACCTGTCACTCAATGCTTCTTGCTCTTCGGATGCCTCCACAGATTCCTTTTGCAGCCGAGCATCCACGGGGAGGATTGGTACTGGGAAGATTGGGCGGCCGAGCTTGACTACTAGGCGGAGGCAGATCATTCCGAGAGTAGAAAAGATTGCTGCGAAGCTGGAAAAGGCAGCTTCGGAAGGGTCAGCACTGCCAATATCAGATTTTTTACAGGGACAACGGAAGTGCGCTTGGGTGACACCCAATACTGGTGCGTTTGATTCATCTGCTTTTGTTAGAAGAATACGCCCTGGCCTGTAATGATTTTTTGCTTGTGAACATAATTTATTACTTAGTGATGTTGTTCTTATTTACGCCTCCAAAGCATAAGTTGCAGACATAATTTATTAGTTTGCCAAGCTCCTGAAAATTTGACCAAATTTTGATGATTTCGCTGATCTAATGTTTACTGTAATTAATAGATTTGATAATGTGTTATAGTTAGTTTCATCTATTGAGTTCTATGAATTTCCTTCGTCCAATTGATCAGCCCTGTGTTGATGATATGACATACAATCATTCAGTTTTTCGTTTCTCTGGCATAGTAACTGCATTTAACTGATGCCTATGAGTTATCCTTGATACTGAAATTTGCTTTTTTTTCTTCATCCTACTTTGCATTTTACTTGAGAGCAGTTATTCTTCGCATCCGGGAAACTGATCTAGTTATTAAGATTTTGGTATATATTAAACAGTAAGTGAGCTTGCAAATATCAGAATAATAATAAAGGTTGAGTTAGCATAGCATGAACTAATTCGGAACTGGCTAGAGGTTCTTGAACATAAGATGTCGCTGAAATGAGAAAACTTTTGGAAAAGAATGTGGAGATTGAGTGCTCATACTATTACAGATTCAAAATTTGTTCCTAGTGTCACTGTAAAATCTATTCCAAAAAGAAAATTGCTTTCCCATTTGTTCCTAAATAAAACGGTAATAAGGACGTGGTTTTACTAAAGTATTCTAGGACAACTATAATGAATATGATACCCTACTCAGCTTCCTTCTTGAACTTGTTCATGTATGATGGATATCTTATGCTATCCTTTGTTGCTTGAGATGTTAGTTTCAGTGAAATAGGTATCATGTCATTAAAGGGTACTAGGTCCACCATGAAGAGGATGAAGCTCTAATTGACTTATAATTTTGTTGAAAATTCCTTGTGCATCGTGTTTACTGCTGATTTCATTTTGTCTGAAAAAATTAAGATGTACATAATGGTCTCGGAGGAGGGATGATTATCTGCCCTTGGGGAAGCTGAACCCCTTCAAAAATTTTACCTCCAGTACTGAAAAATATTTGACTTGTGCTGTGATAATTATTTAATAGCCATTTGGATTAATGAAACATCCACTCAAGCAAAAGAAGGGTAATGTTGCAATCTTTGAGCTGAAAATAAGTAATGTGATTGTGCCTTCTATCTTTTAGTTGTCCTTGTATTTGTTTATGATACTTAAAATAATAATTCTTTCTTCTGGACAGAACCTTGTTATGCTGCTTTCCATGATGAAGAATGGGGAGTTCCTGTACATGATGATAAGTATGTGGATGTTTTTATTATTTCAGGTTTTAAAAAGATGAAATGATTAAGGTTTACGGAAATTATGGGCTAACAAGCCAAACGTGGTTTCTTTCTTAAAAATATGCAGGAAATTGTTTGAGCTCCTTGTACTGTCAGGTGCATTGGCCGAGCATACCTGGCCTGTCATTCTAGCCAAACGTCACATATTTAGGTAACACTTGAAATTGATAGCATTAAATTGGAATACTTAGAATTGAATTTACAAAAGTAACATAATCCTCAGGGATGTCTTCCTCCACTTCGATCCAGTTGCTGTCGCTAAACTGAATGAAAAGAAGATAGTAGCACCTGAAAGCACTGCTAGCTCTCTTTTGTCAGAACCAAAGCTGCGAGCTGTTATTGAAAATGCACGTCAAATAGTAAAGGTCGGTTCTGCTTCTTTTTCTTTAGTATAGCACAAATGTGACAAAAATCTGTTATATTATGCTGGAAACTGTATCCTGATTTACTTGTTTCTAACGCCAAATCAATGTGCATGGCAAGCAAACATATGAACTCAATAATAAACTAGGCTCATTGTAATTATGTTGCTAGGTTATTTCTATTTAAAATCAATACCATTAGTTTTTCAGTTACACTGATGCATATGGGGATCATTAACACAGATAATTGATGAATTCGGGTCGTTTGACCGGTACTGTTGGAGCTTCGTGAATCACAAGCCAATTGTCAGCAGATTCCGCTACGCACGCCAAGTTCCTGTTAAAACCCCAAAAGCAGATGTTATCAGCAAAGACTTGGTTAGAAGGGGCTTCCGCAGCGTGGGTCCAACAGTCATATATTCCTTCATGCAAGCTGCTGGCCTGACAAATGACCACCTCATCGGCTGCTACCGGTTCGAAGAGTGCATTGCAGCTGCATCACCGATCTCAAACGAAACCAACGGGACTAAGGACAATACTAGCCATACTCCGGAGTCGGCGTTAGTGATTGAGTTGGAGCTTTCAAGAACAGTGGATGAACTGAGTATTTCATAGCTTCTGGAGTGGGTGAGTTCTATTTTATCTGTACGCCAAGCATACTGGTTCTCCTGGAGGAGCTTTGTGTATAAACACTATTCTTTTTGGGAAAATGATTCATCTTCTTGCTGTTGCAAAATTTCAGTCAAAGCAGAAACAAGGGACCATGTCGGTTTCCGATTGCTTGCATTTTCGTGGTGTCAGCCTGTGCGACTTGTCATTGCCATGATCCGACAGCTTTAGACTTCCCGTCATCAGCGGACGGCATTTAAGTTTGGTGGGTCTAATGATTGCCTCGATTCCACAAATTGCCTGTTGATAAGGAAGAGAAATCTGTACTTTATGTTTACATATAAGAAATCGCCGACTGATCAACAAGTTACAATAAGAATCTTTTGAGCCTTTGGTTATGCGTAATGATGCCTTCCAACCAACAATAAAATAAATGGTGCTCTTAATGTCACTTCATAATCCTTCGTGCCACTCCTCTTTTATTCATCTTGTCCTTACATTTTTAAACTATAAAATCATCTTATATTCTTAATAATGAAAGTTCAAGAGTCTCCTCTCTTTTCTCAACAACGTAATTTATTATTTTATAATAATTAACATAAAAATCTTTATTTTTTATAATATTATAAGATCAAAGATCTTTTTTCTATTTCTTCAAAAATAAAGTTATTATTTTAAATAATTAACATGAAAAGTTTTTAATATTATATTTTTTACTTTGTTTTACTATAATTGTTCTATCACAGTGCCTATGTTTTATTCAGATTACTCAGTATTTTATATTTATTATGACACTAAAATAACGCTATGTCAAATAAGCTGAATAAAAAATATATAAAAATATTAAATAAGTTGAATAAAATATAGACATTGTGATAGAACAATTATATACGAAGTAAAATTATAATGTTAAAAAAATTTCATATTAATTATTTAAAATAATAATCTTATTTTTTAAGAAAGAGAAAAAGGATCTTTGATCTTGTAATATTATTAAAAAATAAAGACTTTTAATGTTAGTTATGATAAAATAATAAATTGTGTGTTGAAAAAAGAGAGATGAGACTCCTTATCTTCCAGTATTATAAAAAAAATTATAATTTTAAAAATAAGGGTAGAATAAGTATAATATAATTTTAAAATAAATGTTCACCAGTTACCTTGCATCACTCATTTTCTTTGTAGACTCTCAACTCTCCTCTTTGACCATTTTCACGCCTATGGCTACTGCTTCACCTTAAAAGACAAAGATATACTCCTTTTGTTGGTTTCCGCTGGTTAACAACCTGGGCGAAAAATGGTGCTTGTGGGTATGTCTTTAAGAACTTATTTGGAGGCTGCTTTCAAGGATGGAAAGGCACCAATTGATCCCTCCACCTTGGTATGAAGATTATATAGTCAATTTTCTTTTTTCTCATTTGGTTAGACTTGCAACTTTCTAGTAGGATTTATTTGATCGAAAGAAAGAATGTTCAGTATGCTCTATGTTCTCATGGTCTAGGACAGGTTTTCTTATCATTTTCAAAGAACGTTTTTTTTTTCCATTGATTAAAAGGATTGCAAGCTTCATTAGGCCCAAAGTTTTCTTGTAGAGTTAAAACTGAAGTTAGTTATAATATGCATACTTGCTACATGTATAATTGATCAATCGGGCTGCATTTTTTGTTGCACCTTATAGTTTGAACTAATTACTCCTTTCTGAGCGATTGTAGTAATTTCTTAATTTTGTAGAAGAAAAGCCAATACAGTAAATTTTCTTCTGCTGACATATTTTTTTTCTCAATATCTCAAGAACATTTTTGTATTCATAACTCCGCCTATGTTTTATAACCGGTCCTAAGCCCGGATAAAGGAGGAGGGTTGTGTTAGGCCCCGACAGCCAGCGTAAAACCCTGTCGAATCTTATGAACATGGATCAACGAAGGCATCGTATGATCCATGTAGCCGACCCCACCGAGTGGGATAAGGCTTTGTTGTTGTTGTTGTTGTTGTTGTGTAGTAGAATTTATCAAATTCTATCATGTACTTGACTATGCAGAAAAAATAATGTTTCACAACTACAACAAATTATATCTTATGTGACCAAATCGTAGTAAGAAGATCTATACGAACTTACACCATCCTTCTACAAGACTACTGAGCTATACAAACAAATACAACTATGGAATATTACAGTACAAGGAAATGAAGAACCACATCGACATTTGAGTTAAATTTTCAAGAGTTATGTACTGAAACAGGTACTGGATTCTCGTTCAAAAGCGATGGCTTCATACTTTCCGAGGTAGGCCTATCGGCTTCCTCCCTAGATGATGAGTTAAGCCCAATGCTTACAAGAGCCTGAGCAGATTCAAATGCATTATCACCTCCAAGTTCTGACATCTTATCATCATCCAACTTTCTTTCTACCTCACTGACACTTGGATCTTCTGAAGATTTTTTATCCGACAGAGCATCACCAGTAGTAGGCTCGTCAACTGCTGCTGCAGGATTACTTTTGGGAGTTGTAGGAGACTGGTCAGTTGAATACTTGGGGGTTGGATGATCATGGTTATGCTGGCCCTCATAAGTAATTAGAAGAGCTTTTGCATCATGTGGAACCTTCTCCACGTGCTTACGAACAAGGCACCCATCATAAGTGCACCTGTAGTAGCTTCTGCAGAATTCAATAGAAATCAGTGGAGAATTCTCAACAACAGTAAAATACCTAGAAAATATTGCACCAGTTCATAGGAATACTGTATGGAGGTGAGTGCTGCAGTAACGACCCTAAATTTAGTTTAGAATATATGCTAGTAGTCTCACCAAGTACAAAATAGGAAATAAACGTGAATCCAAAATATTATTTACTTCATCAAGTAATAGTACAAGTGTACAACACCAACAACAACAAAGTCTTATCCCACTAGATGGGGTCGGCTACATGGATCATACGACTTCGTTGATCCATGTTCATGAAATTCGACAGGATTTTACGCTGGCTGTCGGGGCCTAACACAACCCTCCTCCTTTATCCAGGCTTGGGACCGGCTATAAAACATAGGCGGAGTTAAGTAATAGTACAACACGAAGTTTGAAATTATTACAACACATAAATCTGGAAGGAAGGTTTTTCTTAACATCAGCCAACCCAACTTGACTGTCACAGTAATAAACTCAAGCAGAAAATTTGTCTGAACTCAATCAGTAGTAGACATATCATTTAAAAGTGAAACTTGAAAACTGAAAGATTCATTTGCATCCCAAAAGCTTTGAGATGGAGGATCAACCTCAGCACCACAAGTCACAACAATCATGACCTGCATGTCATTTTGTGACATCATAGAACCTCTCGTATAGCTCTCATTGGATGAAGCCATGTGCAAGGATTTTTATCTCAAAGGCTTCAAGAGAAAGTTTTTGCATTTTATGTGAAGCCTTCGAGAGACATCCTAGGAAATTACTAGATTCCGCTGAACTTCATGTGATTTCTCTCTCCCTCTTTTCGTAACAAGTGGAATTGCATCAACCAATTATTTATTCAATGGTCATTTTCTCAGAACTTAAGTTCGTAGGAATAAACCATGTATTAAAATGTCTAACCTCTACTACGTTTAATCACATTCAAGCTAAGTTCAAATTGTCCGAGCTAAAAAATATCCAATGTACGATAGCTTGGTGCATTTCATATGGGCCTAAAGCTTGTTCAAGATGCAGATATTGTAATGTTTAAACACACTTAACATTCGTACCTTGGGTTAGGATTTCCCTTGACAACCTTCTGTCCGTACTTACGCCATCTATATCCATCACTTAAATGCCTTGCATCAATTTCAGTTCGCACAATATATTCCCTAACTGTTTTCTGGGTAGGTGTTGAAGGGCTTTTAGAACCTTCAATGAGCCTGAGAAACAAAAGAGCAGTCAATATGAATGACAGCAGGAAGAAAAAGGAAGCATCAGAAAAACTCAATGTGAATTGCTTGCCTTCGTTTTGAATCAGGTTTATCCACAACATCTTCCTCATTCTTTTTCTTAGTATCCACTTCACAATCACTTGAGCAGTACAGGTGTTGTTCAGGAGTTTCATTACCAGAATTCTGCTCATTCTTGCTTGCTGAAGGTTTTGATTCTTTCGGCTCAATGTTTGACTGTTCTAAACTTTCACCCTCCCCCAGATGTACAGCAGATTGAGCTAACCTCTCCTTTGTGTATTTATATTTTTGAGGTGGTTCATGGTTGTGTTTGCCTCCATAGATTGTCTGGACAATGCTGCCATCAGGAGAACGTTCAACCTTCTTCTTGGCCAAACAATTGGAATCTGTGCATCTGTAGTAGCTTCGAGAATTCTCACTGCTCTTGACCTGCTTCTGGCCGTACTTCCTCCAATGGTAAAGATCACTAGAGATAGTCTTTCAAAGAGATCGACCAGGTTCATATAACTATTTCAAAATTATAATCATTCATAAAGTTTGGTTCAACCATTTACCTCTGATGCTGATGCTGGAATATTTGGCAATGACACAGGACTGACAGTTGACAACATAGGTTGTGGAAATGAATTCGTCACTGAATCTGCCGAAACAGCAGGATATGAAGCTTGCAGTTGCATCTGTGCCTGAGCCGTGACAGTGGCCAAAACTGCTTGATGAGTCATAGTAAACTGCCCCTATAGTTCAAATAAATAACAAAACCAACTTAAAACTATAATCAAGATACAAAAAGCAAGAGACGGACAGATGCACAAATGCCTTACAAGTCACTCTAATGTTCTCTCATACCATGATACCCAAGTATATTCGGATTTTGAACATTATAATTGTCAAATAAGAAGTGTTATTGAACCTAATGCTATACAGTTTTTTTATCCTGTTAAAGTTGAGGTGCACAAAAATGTTCCTCATGCAACTACATAAGACAAATGGACGTGAAAGAGAAGCTCAGCTGGGAATCAGTTGACACTGGAACATGTGACCAACTATACAACAAGAGGTCAATTTTTGCAATGGGCTCCGAGCAGTGAATCTACAAAGTCTAGTGACTGATATCTTTGATATGCAACTATTATCCTAATCTCAATCTGACATGCTCAACCAAAGTTACTGCTGTAAGAGACGAAGCAACATCAATTGCAACTGAGATCATCTTGCCAGCTAAATTGCCATCCAGACAGTGAAAGGGAGATAAATTTCACATCTAATAGCAGTCCCAATTTAATCGGTACCAAAAATACAGTGGACAGGTGTAGTCAACGACCATCAGAAATTTACCCCAATCAGACTTCTAACATCAAGAGCGACAGAATTCACTCGAGAAAGGACAAGAATACGAAGAAAAATTAAAGATTAGGGCAACGGACCGCGAACCCAGGCGATTCCATCAACGCGGCGGGGGCCAAGAAGCAAGGCACCGCGACCACCGGGACGGTCAGGATGGGAGGCGGCGGCGGATGCCTCGCCCCGAGAGACGCTTGTGTCGGCGACGGCGCCGCCATGGCCCCTGCCAAGAGCTGCGAGAACGACCTGCCGTCCGGAGCGTTCGGCGGGCCGGCCGGCGGGGCCTTCGCGACCTTGTTGTCCTGGGCATCGGAACCCGTCCCTCGATCGGGCAGAGCGGACTCCACTCTCCCCGAGGACGACGGCGAGGTCGACGGCGGCCGCGGCGCGTCGCCGTCCTCGCAGGGTTTCTTCTCCGCCTCCTTCTCCGGCGGGGGCGGGGCTGAGCTCGGATTCTCCTCCGCCATCGAATGTTCAGAACTGCCTCGTGGATTTCCGATCGCCGGGGCGCCGGAGACGGCGACGACTAGAGAAGGGTTTAGAGGAGGAGCTTTTTTGATCGGAGGACACGATTCAGGGGGAGCTTGGGGGGGTTTTCGTTGGCTTTTGACTGGGATTGACCAGGTGAAACTTGACGGCCGCCGTTAGGTTCTCCGTCACTTATTCCAGCTCGCGAAGGCTCTGTTGCGTCTCGTGTGGAGGGAAGTGACGGCGACGCACGGCCGTTTGTGGTTTCGGGCGTTTGAGTTTGACCTCAGCGTAGTGGCAGCGTTGCTTGTGTGAGGGCTTTATTTATTCCGAGGGGGGGTAGAGCAAAAAAAGAGACGTGAATGGATGGTTTAGATTGGGGTTTACTATTCCTTTTTTTCTTCCTATCTTTCATTTGTTAGGATTAACTATTCGCTTTTTAAGGAACTTTAATATGTAGCGGAGAATTAACTTTACACGTGTTTTAGGTTTTAAAATGTCTGTGTTTAATGTTATTTTTTTGTGTTTTAAAAAGAGAGGAAAAAATAAATTACAAGTAAACTAATGTTATTATTATGATGGAACGTGATCACGATTCTCACTTTCTTGTAAGTTTAATCTTTATTTATTTCCTTATTAATAGACATATCAAGAAAAATAACTTTAAAAGATCCTCGAAATGTTTTTCAGAGCTTTTGTTGATCTGTTTTGATCTTGTTTTGAATGCAACTATAGAGTAAAAAAAACAGCTGAAGTTCCGCCAAGTGCACAAGGACAAGATTCCTTTGCCATATATTATTACTATGAGGACATGTACTCTTTTTGGGCGCAGAAGTAATATCTAATATGGAGTTTTATTTTGGTCAACATATGAAGATTACAACAACAACAACAAAGCTTTATCCCACTAAGTGGGATCGGCTACATGGATCATACGACGCCAATTCGTTGATCCATGTTCATAAGATTCGACAGAGTTTTACGCTGGCTGTCGGGGCCTAACACAACCCTCCTCCTTTATCCGGGCTTGGGACCGACTATAAAACATAGGCGGAGTTCAACATATGAAGATTAGTTCCAAATAATTGCAAAAGAAGTATCATCTCTGTACATTGTTGTTAGAATGTTAGCCATCATTCGATAATTTAGCTAATGGCAGAAAGTATTAATAATATTTAGAGGAGTATATTGCATGGATAATATTCTACTTTTGGCTATTCAACAAAGTTGCAAAAATTACGGTTAGTCTTCCTCCCTACAGAATAAACAATAATGCGAGTTACTCTGAAAAGAATATATTCCTTTGAGGCAGCACTTGCATCAATGCACATTATTCTGCTTTTTTCTTCCATCACTTGCAGACATGAACCAGAAATTAGAACTGAAGCAAATAAAAAAAAGGTTCAGATTTTGGACAGTCCAGGTTAAGAATGTTCATAATTGAATGCTGTACCTGTACCACACGTGATAAGGAAAATTATTCTGAAGTTATTCATAAAATGACCCTGAAGTGCACAGGAAAATGGAACTTATAACTATTTTGTTTCAAAAGATACTGCCAATGTTGTCAAACACGTAAAACGGATACGACACGGAGCACTCAAAAAAATACGAAATCGTATACACGTAACACGACACGGCCGATTCTACTACTAGCATAGATATGACATTTTTTTTAAAACGAAGCAAAATTTTCAACTTAAAATCATCAAACCATCAACCAACTTCATACAAAATAACAAATTATTGATCATATGCATACATACTACAACTACAAGACTAATGCAATTAAATTAAGTCTAACATTCTAAGTTCTAAACCCCTCGGTTCATCTAATCACACACGGAGCTCAGTTCCTACACAGAGAAAGAGAGAGGGACCAAGCTCGGTTCTTCTGTTTGCATACGCATAGAGAAAGAGGAGGAACCCAGGGAGGTTCCTTTGTTCGCAAACACAAAGAGGAAAGGGAGGAACTGAGGGAGGTTCCTTTGTGCCTCTGTTTGCAAACACATGGATGGAGGGAGGGAGGATGCAAATAGACACTACGATCATAAACATGTAGAGAAAAAGGTAAGGACGGCATACCGACAGCGGTAGAAAGGGAGGGCGGACGGTTGCAGGAGATCATCCGTGGGGGCGAACTAGTGGGTGCAGGGATGAATAGCATGAGCAAGGCGTACTCCAGGAGGTCAGCAGTGAGGGAAAATGCCAGCAGTGGCTGCAGGGATGAATAGCACGAGTAGGGCATCCTTAGGCGGCGAACAATGAGGTCGCACATAGAAAGGAGAGAGATGGCACAGTGAGTAGCCACATACAAAGAGAGAGAGTACAGCAGCGGAAGAAATCAAATGAGCCACGAGAGGATGGTGGCTGCAGGGGCGAACCACGCGGAGCAGCAGCAGCACGAGCAGGGGGCACTGAGCAACAGCAGCATGAGCAGGGGCGAACAACACCGAGCAGCATCGGCACGAGCATGGGCGGCGGCTGTAGGCGGTGAACAGTGCAAGAAAGGGGTGATTGCGAAAGCGAACCCAGCAGCAGCGGCGTGGTGGCTTGAGAGAGCAGAGGACGAAAATGATTTAGGGCTCCAGCGATTTGGGAGAAAAAGAGCAATGGCGTTCTCACGTGGGCAAACGAGCGGAAGGGGGAAAAAACGGAGTGCGATTCCACCGTTTCTATGTGTCTGAACGCGATTCCACCGCGTCTCGTCAGAATGCAATTCCTACTAGAATCGAACACGCTTTGCCGGAGTGGTACGATTCTACGAGTTGACTCGCATTTTTTACTACCTTGGATACTGCCATAGCTTCACAATCGTATGACTGAACTCAGATCACAATGAGAGATGGCAGCATTATCACCACCGGCAATGTAATAAACCGGATCCGGCTGCTATGATGTGCACGCACATGGATCCTTGTGGAATAGTATGTTTCAGTAACAAGTTTAGACACCATGACAAGGTCAAAACTTGCAGCATTGTCCTTCTGAAAAAGAGAAAAACTACCAACATTGTCCAGGCCAATGGATTCTTTAGTATACCCCTTATACCAGTAGCATTAAAATAAGAATAATAAAACACAATTACATATATAATTAAACTCCATGACCAAAAAGTAGATCGAGATTTCTTTTAAGAAAGATTGGAAGATCGAATTTTATGGCCATCATATGCTAATTCTTCTTTGGTGGTGTCGAAAAAATTTCTATCTTGTATATTAAACTCTAATGTCAGAAGTAACTCTTTTGCGAATGATGTCATATCCAACATAGGCAAAACTCTTATTATGAATGATGTCATATCCATAGTCATTGCTTGCATTGGTCCAGCTAGCATTATGCATATCATGCTCCTGAGTCCTAACATTGGCATCAGTATGGCACACATCTACATCATAACCTAATGAGCAGTTGCATGTCAGCAGAATGTATAAGGTTACTATACAGATTATCATGTACCAGCAAAGCTTTCTAAACAAATGAGTGAGCAAAGCATATTTTTGGAAGGTGAAGCAAAGGATACAATATATACCCATGATAAAGTACATAACAGAATTATCATGAGTGCAATCCTCTTTTCTTTTTCTTTTTTTTCAAAAAAAAAAATTGAGAGCAATACTTCAGTTCTTATAGTACCAAATCTCTGCCAATATTACTAATGAACTCACAAAGTTCAGTTCAAGTGCACCCATCATGTATAAGTTCTGAAGAAGATATCTAAGGTGAACATTCAACAAAAAACTTTCACCAGCTACTTACAAAGCAGTCATGAAAATCTAAGCCTGGTACTTTGGACAGATAACGTAATTCAAGATGCTTGTAAATGACAACTTTTATCAATGAGATTTTGGATGACTACCATCTTGCAGTCATCCTTCTTTTCGTAAAAAAAAAAGTGAATATTCATAGGATAGCATTGTCAAAACATATAGTAACATAACAAACAAAATCAAGAAGCACAAAGAAGAAAATGCATAGTTTGACCTCTTTGCCAATTGACTAACAAGGGGAAAAGGATTAGTTGAAGTGCATCTTTACACCAAAATTGTACACATACATAAGTCGTGTGTAGTTCCTACTTCCTGACATGCTCCATGATCTGTGATAAAATCCCTTTATCAAAAGAATCTTTTTCAAACAATCATTCATCATGGCGTCAGGTTTTCTATTGGTTAAAAAGAATGCAAATGATAAAGCATGTGTTTGTATTCATGTATTAATAAAAGAAGTATACTTCATCTGTTAAGAGGTTCAAGTTGTACTTCCATTAAGCCTGATGAATGATTCTCTGCTTTAGTAACTGTCCTACCAGGATGCAACAAATCCATTGAATCATCCTCATCATTATTTCCCAATACCCAATCGCCTCTCAAAGCATTCCTGTTACTTCTTCTTTGCTTAACCTCCAAGTATTCTAAGTACAGGATCAAGAGGGTTCCAGATAACACCCATAAGATTAACGCCCAAGTAAGTCCATCAACATTCTCATTGCCATATCTATGTCCCAAGTGCGACATACCAGTGAATAATGCAGCAACTCCAGCGACAATAGCCGACCTTCCGACAATGACATGAAAATATTCCCAAATTATCCTTCTGGTGGAAGCAACTTCTCCTATAGCAGGCTTTTTTGGGCGTACATATGCATTTATTGGCTGTATACAGGCCAGGACCATAGCTATAATACCAAATTTGACATGCACAGAATCAATGAAAAATCCTCGTAACTCAGCAGCAGCAAACAGAACACCGAGTAACAGGATAACTATTCCTGAATACTGCAAGTAGACGTGTGTTTGGTACCAGCCATCACCCCGCAGGTGCTTCAAGTACCTTGCAGCTAATATTCCACCAGGCAGCAGGATACCCCAGGAAACGAACATCATGAAACCATGAACTGCTAGAACAGGCCGAAGATCTTGTTCAGCCTCTGCTGAACCGCGCAACAGGAGAACCCTAACAGGCCTACTGCTTGTAAGAGAATGCATATTCTTCTCACTCAAATTATCTTCTGACCATTGGGCACCCATAGCCCAAACAACTTTAAGAGGTGTAGTCGGATCAATGATATTCTTACATTCTTTCCCTTTACTACATGAAGGTGATAGAGGGCGTGTAAACTCGAATGTTATCACACCATTTTCTTGTTTACATCTCACATAGGTCAGATTTTCTGAAGTTCGGTGCACACTCATAGCATTCTTCCCATCAATCCAATAGGTATCGACGTGGCTCTTCCCTTTTTCATCTATCCAACCAACATATGCATAGCTGTTTATCATTCCATCCCCAAAACCAATTGCAAGGTAACCACTTTTCTTTCCACCCCGAACTGCAATAGATATTAGGTCATCTGATAAGGTCCAGAAGAAGTTAACTTGCTGATCATCCAAAACAACGCTGTTATTATACATGTCAGACAGACCACCATCAACTACCTGAATTTTCCAACCCATTTTCTGCTCAAATACAGAGTGATAATAGACTTGATCAGGTGTGTTTCGATCAGGTAACCATGTTAACTCTGTTGGGCTAGCTGGGACACCCTCAGACTTTGGTCCGCCTGCATAGATAACCTCGGACATGTTTCGGGTCGTTGCATTCCCACCAATAGGGTCAGATGTGATGTAAAGTGCTACATCATGCCCAGCTTGGATGGAAAAGGTCACTGGCACACCCCTTTCAATTCTCAACAAAGGAGCTTCTTTCTTGTTGATGTAAAGAACCTTTGAGGGGTTCGGAGGATTTGGGTAACGTGATGCTGGCCCTGATGTCACAACAAGTGCAGCCTTGCCATCAGCAATTATAAGATCCTGATCCTCCTTGTCTTCAGCGTTCAGTGGCCCAAGGCAGTCATTCACCATCTCAGACACATTCAGGGTAAGATATCCATAAGTTGCATCCTGAGGACCTCCATGGGTCTGAGGCAGGTAGTAAGGCCGAAGGGTATCAGGTGGCCGTATCTGACCCATTGCCCAAATGACCGTCATGTCTTCAGCTAGATTTACAGGTACATCATATTTCTCATCAACAGAGACCAGTGGGCGTGTGTACCGGATGAATGCTACCCCATCCTTTCGGTGTCCATAGACCAATTTAGTATTGTTTACTAACCCAACAGGATCTGAACCCTCATAGATTGTATCAGGACATACACCCAGAGCCTTTCCATCCTTATCTATGAGACATTCAGAAAAATCAGTGATGTAGTAGTCCTCAGCGAAAGGAATACCTTGTTCCGTGAAGCCTGTTATAGCCACATCAGCATGGAGCATTTGGGATGATGAGTCTGGCGCTGCCCACCCAAATGCCATGTAGTACTCCGATCCAACTGCAGCTTCCAGGCCAATAGCAATGGAATCAGATTCAGGATGAACTGTCCATCGAACTCGGTAATGTGGTGATAATGTCCGGCAGTTGTCAAACATGGTTGGCTGCCTATGGATCCAGGTCTCGTTGCTTGATTCGGGCGGAGAGCTCGGCGATGGCACAGGGGCAGGGAAAAGATCGGAACTTGGGGGCGCCGGGTGCAGCGACTCCTCCGTTTCTTCGCCATCGGCAGCGTTGGGAAGCAACAGGTGGCCGAAGTCGGAGGCGGTAGCCGGATCCCAGACGGCGAGAACAGCGATCCGGTCCCAAGTAGCGTTGCCGGAGAGCCGGACAGCGAAAGACTCGTTGCTGTAGGTGCGGTTAAGGCGGGCGTCAGCGATCCGGAAGCCCGAGGTGAGGTTCCCGAAGTCATCTCCGGGAGCGCCCCACCACACGACGTCGGGGGATCCGGCGAGCATGTCGAACCCCCGGACGGAGAAGGAGCAGCCGTCGACGACCCGGACGACGCCCCGGAGCTGGTGCTGGACCATGGAGAGGTCGGCCTCGAATCCGGCCAGCGTCGTGTTCTTCCGGCAGCCTCCTGAGGCGCCGGCGATGGGGGTGACGAAGAAAAAGAAGAAGAAGAAGGATAACAATGGCGGGAGCACCATTGGAGAAGCCCGATGGAGATCTGGCGACGGGGGGATCTGATCCAGCCAGATGAGGGGTTGGGCAGATTAGGGTTAGGGCTGTGGGTGCAGATTTGACGAGCTTTCTCGCATCGGTCGTTAGTGGGAGTCGTCGTCGCAGCAGGGAGGTAAAAGAAAGAGTGATGACGAGGAAGGAGGAAGTGGTTATTTTATTTATCGTCGCAATTAAGAAAAAAGAATAGACGGCTTGTTTTTTGTTATTATTTTGTTGGGGCTTGGAAACTTCTACTCCTTTATTATTTTACTTCTCTCCTTTTTCTCTCGTTTTTTTTTAAAGTGAACAAAATATATAATGTTATTATTTTGCAGGGGCCCCCGGCCATTTGATGCATTCTTATTTATATTTGACTAATTACTAATTTAAAATAAAAAAAAATTGACATAATAGTAGCACACTGCGATGTTTGAAAAATACTAGCAAGATATATTATAATTAAAAAAATTAGAAGAAATCACTTAATTAGTGAAGTGTTCTCAAGGGATTAAAAGGAAAAGGGCGCAAGTGGATTATTTTGTAAATCATTGACAGAAATTAAAATGATGAAGTTAAACGATTTTATTTAAAAAAACAATTAGTTTAACTGAACGAATAATTTTGTAAAAATTTATCTGATTAGATAGCATCAAATTATATGCAACATAAAAATGCTTCCGAACACAAGGAGTTTTGACTCGTATCATAAAAGTATTTTAGAGTGCGATAAATAAATTAATCAAATTTAGTTGACACAATTAAGTTAACGAGATCTAGTGTCTTAAGAATATTATTTTGTTATTTATCTCGATTTCGAATTAATTTTGTATTAATAAATTATAAGCATCCGGTCCTAACGGGTATTAAAAAGGGATGTGATAAATTAGTACTTTTAACTTTAAAGAGCGACAAATACATTATAGAGAGTTGGAAGCTTTATCATACTAATAAACTATATACATCGTACTGATACATTAGAAAGAAAATGGTAAGTTAGATATGCTATCATAATAGTTAGAAATATAAATAATTCTTTTCTTCTAAGGTATTGTTTGGCATATAAAAATATAAAATATTTAGTAGCGAATAGTATTTTTGGTAGAATAAAAACTATAGTATAAGTATTGATAAATATTTTTTTCAATAACGTTTAGAAGTTTTAACATAAAAAACGGTATATCTCTCCTACTAGCTCATAGAGTATAAAAATAATGATTTTACATTTTATTTATATTATATCCTATTATATATATATATATTAAATATCATATATTATTTTTATTTTAATATATCACATCTTTAATTTTACTTACAACCCAAATAAGAGTTTTATTTTAAAATAATCAATTTTTATGTTAGAATAATATTTTAAAAATTTATTACTATTCAGAATAAAATATTATAAATTAAGTATTATGAATATGATGTGTATAAAAATGATCATAAATTATGGTTTATGTCTATTTTTATCATTTTATACAAAATACTAATTTAACAGTTACATTTACCAAATAGTTTTTATTAAATTTATAAATAAATCGTTATCTCTAATCAAATTGTTAACAGCTATATTTATTCGCTATCCGCTAATAGCTAACTGCTTTACTCTAATCAAATTGTTATATTCTAATCAAACCATTATCTCTAATCAAACACTAACTTTACCAAACAGGGCCTAAAAATAAAAGACGTATAACAATCCAATATTAAATAATAATAATAATAATAATAATAATAATAATAATAATATAGAAAAAATGAAAATGGTCACAAAACTTAACTTCTTCAATTATTTTTAAAAATGTATTTTAACTTCATGTGGATCAAAAAATTTAAAACCAATAATATTTAGAGAAAACAAGAGGGATTATTATCATTTTATTTTATTAGTTAAGAATATATTTATAAGTCATAATTTTTTAAAAGGGTTTAATGGGCGTCCACCCCATTTTAATGGGGTGGACGTTCCTCCCTACACTAGAATTCATTGGATGATGGATCAACGACTAGCGTAAAATTATAGTTTATGTCTAGCGTAAAACCAAACCCTCATCTTCTGCGTATTTTGCCTTAGCAACTCATTTGCGGCTTGCCCTTGACCTTATTGCCATCGTCGTTGTTCGGACGGCCCTCTTTGTTATCGTTGTTGCTTGGACGACCTCGTTGTCATCATCCCCCCCCATCGTCCTTGCTCTCATCATCGTTGTCATCGTCCTGCCATCCTCGCCCTCGCCTAGTACCCTCAACCTCATCGACCCCTTCATCATTTTGTCGCAATCATCATCAATGTCTTCACCCCATCGTCCTCGTCGCCATCATCATCGCCTCACCATCCTCAACCCCATCGTTGCTCCCTCGAATCTTGATGCCTCCTTTGCCATTCTTGCTTAGGAGCTCGCTCGTTGTCGTCGTCCTCATCTTCACCTCCGTCGTCCTCCGCCCACCACCCTTGATCTCATCAGCCCTTCGGCATTGGCGTCCTCGATCGCTCACCCGCTATTGTGCCATTGATTGCTCACCGCCATCATCGCACCCTCTATTGTTGTTGTCGTAGAGCTCGTCCATCATCATCTGCTCGATCGCTGCCCACTCTTACCCGCTCGTTCGCCACCCTCGACCTCAACCTCGCCCCGCAGTCGCCCACAACCTCCTCGTCCGTCCACCTCGTTCACCATAGACGCACACATTTCATCATCTACTAAACCACTACTAAATTGCCTTTTGAATCACTCATTGAACCATGTGTAAAAGAATTTTTTATGAGTCATCGATCCATCATCCGATGGATGCCAGTGTAGGAAGAAGCGTCCACCCCTTTAAAATGGGGTGGATGTATGCACATCAGGTGGTACAAATTCCCAACTCATAATTATCAAATTCGTAGGTTCAATTCCTACTGGACGCACGCCCATTAAACCCTTTTCTTTAAATGCCAATAGTATTTGTCCTTGTCTTGATTGGTATAGATTCTGAATGGACGAATCACCATAACTTCAAAATCATTTTAGATACAATTATTTTGTAATAATAATAATTATTATTATTATAGTGCAAATTAATTAATTAGGCCTAGTTGATTGATAGATAAATAATAGTTACCCACCATAACTAGTAAAATAAATGTAGACTTTTTTTACCATCATTGTGTAACAAGCCTCGCATATCTATAAGAAAACAAAGCTAAGCGATCTTCTTGCATATTTCACGTAGTGGAAAAACGAACGGATAAATTTTACTAAATACTCTCTATTTTATTCAATTTCTCATTGTTATCCTCCAATTTCACTTTATAATTAAATTATCCTTCATCTTTTAACTTATTTCACTAAATGTCCTATTGACCGAGAATAGTCAATTTCCCAATCATTTTGCTGACACAACATTTTATTTTAAAATAAAATTATATAAACACATTAAACTAATATAAAATTAATATAAAAAAAGAAAAGAAAAGAGGGGGCAGCGCACCCCCTCTCCCTCTCCCTTCGGTCGTGCTTAATGCTCAGGTTATTTCCATTCGAAAGTGCATTTTGTGAAATAAGTTAAAAAAGAAAATGTAGTTTTGTTACAATTAAGTGAAGTTGAAGGGTAATGATGAAAACACCTTTTTCGTGAAATTTACTCCTAAAAAAACATGTTTGCCTTATTTGTAAGGCAGAAATAATTGGATTCGAATATGATAAGAGAATATTCTTAAATTTAATTCTTCAAAAATAATATGTGAATTAAAATCATTCAAGATAAAAAGGCATATGAAAGTGGAATTTTTCATCAGATTTGTTGCATCAAGTCAGACGAAGGAAAAGCAAAAGAAATAATTTAGAGATAATTAATAATAATAAAATAGTTTTATAATGTAAAAAAATATTATATTTATTATGAAGGATAATAATGTGCAAAAGTTTTTAAAATTTTAGAAATGATAAATAGAATTGTTGTTGATATTTTGAATCACATTTTTGTTATCATCGATGATTATTAATGAAGTAAGATATAGAAAAAATAAAGAACAATATGTGTAAAATCGCTTAACACGCGTTTCACATGAAAAACGTCTAACACACACAGATATGTATATATATACACACACATCGATATATTTCTTTATTAATAGTTTAGAGACATGACTCAAATTATATTCATCATTTTTAAATTTTTTTCACATTTTTATCCTTCATAATAGATATAGGGTAAAATGGGCGTGCTAAGCACATCGTGCCACATAGCATCCTGATCGTACCTGTGAGATCCGACAGTTCAAGTGGGTGCATATTTTTATCGTTCAGATTCGATCTATGGCTGATCGAATTTCTCGCGTCCGACCTCTCCCCCCCCCCCCCCCCCCCCCCTTTTCCACCCCTCTCTCCCCCTCTCAAATTCCACTCTCTCCCCGGTCAAATCCAACGAGTTCAACTCCCCTCCCTCTCTCTCCCCCTCTCAGGTCTGACCCCCTCTCTCTCCGGCCAGATTGAGCGAGTTTAGCTCCAAGGTCGCACACAAGTCGCCTCGGCCAGAACTCTCTCTCTCTCTCCCTATCCAGATTTGGTGAGTTTAGCTCCAAGATCGCGCCGAAGTCGCCTCGCCTCGCTACTGCTGACCTACAGTTTGCTAGAGAGGTCGCTGGCTCCGAGTTCACAGTGTTCTTTGCTCTGCCAACCTCCAAACCATGAGAGGGAGAGAGAGCGTTCGCTCTCACTGTCGATCGCCGGCGCTGCGGCCTTCAGGTTTTCCGCCCTCGCTGTCACCGCAGCCTCCCTCGTCGCCCTCGCCGTCGGAGAGAAAGGGGGAGGAAAATGAGAGCTTCACATAAGAGAGAGGAGAGGGCTCCAGATTGGCCATCCTCATCGTCGATCACCAGCGTCATGGTCCCATCATCGGCGTCGCTGCCTACAAGTTCGTCACCCTCGTCATTGCTGCGGCCTCCCTCGTTGCTCTCATCGTCGATCAAAGAGAATGGCGCGTGAGAGAGAGGAGGATCGCGAGATGATTTCGTGCGAGAGAGGAGATGCCACAAGATGATATCTAATCTCTCGCACAATCATCTGAACCTATTTGGACGGCTCATACTTTGCTTCATAAGGGTGTGAAGCAAAGGGTGCTTCACAACTTCACGTAAAAAGAGTATGCCTTTTCTTAGTACGAGAGGATCAGGAAGGGCGCACCTCTAGTGTTTCAGTTATGGTGCCCACAGTAAACGTTGGGTAGTCAAGTGCGGAACGGATAACTGGTGAAAGCATCTAAGTAGTAAGCCCACCCTAAGATGAGTGCTCTCTTATTCCGCCTTTCCGAGAGCCTACAGTAGCACAACTGAGACAATAACATACTCTTTGCCCCTACGGGGATGGAGCGATAGAGGTATTGAGAATCCAAGATAAGGTCACAGCGAAAGACGAGCCGTTCATCATTATGGTAGGTGTCAAGTGGAAGCGCAATGATGTATGCAACCGAGGCATCCTAACAGACCAAAAGATTTGAATTTTGTTCTTACACGACTTCATCAATTCGATCAAGCACTCGCCATCTATTTTCATTATTCAACTGTTTGATAACATGAAAAACCAAAAGCTTTGCCCTCCTCGCTCTCTATCTATCCAAGGGGTATCATACGAAAATCATTTCACACGCTCATTTTTCCATATAAAGAGTGAGGTATTTTCTTTTAACTTTATCCTGATTTTTTGTGTTTTGTCCCATTTTCATGTTTAAAATGTATTAGTAGATATAAATAATTTTAGTTACAAGTAATAATCATCCTTACTCATTATCTTCAATATATTAATTGCGTGGAAACAAGGGTGTAGTATAATGACGCATATCGTCATTCAAAGATCAATAGTTCACGAGTTCGAATCTCATTAGTGAGGTTATTCCTTTATTTTTAGTCTTTAATTTCCCTGCATTAGGTCCATGGACCTTTCTATGTACTGAAAAAATATTAATTGTGCCATTTCGAATACATAGAAAAAGCAACTTATTAAATATTAATTGTGCCATTTCGAATACATAGAAAAAGCAACTTATTGATGGACTTTTCCCTTTTCATCTTCTACTTAAAAAATGACTCTGCACTAAATAAATTTAAATATGATCAATAAGTTTTTATAAAAAATGAAAATAAAATTAATAAATCAAGAAAAGTTGCATGCTCCACCACCACTACCACACCACCACCACCACCACCACAATAATAATAATAATAATAATAATAATAATAATAATAATAATAATAATAATAATAATAATAATAATAATAATAATAATAATAATAATAATAATAATAATAATAATAAAGTAATCTTATGAAAATAAAGAATGATGTAAGGCCTTTGTTCCCCACAAATATATTTGTTACGTTATAATAAAGAATGTTGAAAATACACGCAAATATTGGAAAAACTTTATTGAAATAATATTTTATTATAAATTAATACTTCCTTAAAATTCAACACGGTCGAGGCATAATTTCCGCTGCAAAGTATATAATCGATTTTGTGATAAATAAATGGCCAAAAAATGATCAACACTATATTTATTTCTCGATAAAAAAGATGTTATTTGCCCTTTGGTTAGGGTTGTAAGAAAAAAATCTACTCATCCGAAAAATTTAACCAAATCAAAAAATTAATAGGAAAAAATCATAAAAATTAGGGTTCCTAAAAAAATTGAGAAACCCGATCCGAATCAAATATATATATTTTATAAAATATTATAATTAAAATATTATATCAACTTTCAAATAATATTTCAAAGTTTTACATTTTTTACTCATATTCATTAGATTAAGTATATTGTTGACTTATTATGTTATAGTTAAACTTGAATATCATCGAGTTATTAATCTATTTTAATAAAAATTTGTATAAAATTAATTGTAATATTTTAAATTATAATGTGATAATATGATAGTTTAGTTTCTTTATGAACTTAGAGTTAAATATCAATCTTTTTACACATAATTTATGATGTATTTAATATCTATTAATTTTTTAAAAAATATTATTTTAAGTATGACTCCTATTCCAAAAAATTGACACTGTCGGTTTTTTTTTCTTCAAAAATAATTTAGGACATCTTTTACGCTATAAAGAATCATCCAAAATTTTAAAATTAATTTTTTTCGACGTAAAATTTACAAATATATATGATAATAAATGGTCAACATGTTCGTTGATTAAATCAATTGTCCAATTATTGAACTTAAATGAGAAATAGCTAAGGTGTCTAAGAGGGACACGTGTTTTGATAATAAGTGGTTAACACAAGTGTGGACATGAAGGCCCAAAACGTTTGCACCTTTGTCTTCTCTACTTCGTGGCTATCTTTCCTTGTCTTTTAGCTCAGGCCGAAAAAGCAAATATATAGAATAAAAAATACGATGCAAAATTATTCACCAATTAAAAAATTTCTAATTAAACTTTCACCAATGAATTTTATTAACAATGGCTTCCATCGTACCATAATTAAAAATTCATGTGATCGATAAAATACTTCGATATCCTCGCACGACTCTCGTTGTGGAAGCGAGGGTAACGTCTTCGAATCAAAATATTAAAATAAATTTTATTTGTGATTCAAATATCCTCGTATAACGAAATATGTATTTTATTTTTAATGATTGATGCAAAGTCCCACTCATCGTGTGATTCCTATCATATAATAATAGAGTGTGTATATGAACTTGCTAAAATTTTGAATATAAAATAATTTAATTTGCAATAATTTTTTCATCTAATAAAATTTTATCTCATCTTAAATTCTCGATACGTTTCTCGGTGCATAATTTCTGTAGTACAGATATCTTAATCAGGATTATTGTGTCTCTTACATTTTTTTATTTGCACTTTTTCTTCGTGTATTAATCGTATGATCTTCTTTTTATAATCCAAAATATTAACGATCTTTATTGATATACATTTCCTAAAAAAAAGAGAGGCAAGTTTAAGTCTTTGGGATGGTTATTTTAATGCGAAAAAAAATTATGTGGGGTAAAAAATGATCCATATATATGAGTCATCGTTGATATATTTTTGTAAAGATCTTAATGATGTAAAATGATGCCTATTTATGAACCATGACAATTCAATAATAATATCGATCAATTTCAATCAGCATGATGGGAAAAAAATTCAAAATAATAGAATAAAATGAATTTATCCAATAAATTTCCATTTTTTTTTGGAGGGGAAAAAACGACCAAACATATGTCTCCGAAATGTCATAATCTACCAACCACTGTTAATTCTGGGAATCTCCCACTTGTTTCTATGTCATTTCATGGGACATCCTCTCACAAACACAGTCCTCTCGAATAAAACATCTATGATTGCGTAGCATTTGATAATATAATAAAATATTGGAAATTGGTCACATGTTTCTATACCATATTAAACAAAAAAAATATTTCCCAGCAAAAAAAAAAATCACTATATCAAATAAAAAATAATCGAATATATTCAGAATTAACTCGATAATGTTAATATTCAAACATAAGTGAGGCAGAGTTAATAAAATTCTATTTAAATAAAATGTTCAACAATTAAGTCTAGGGACTATTATTTTAGGATTAGTTAAACTTTAGCCCCTTTTTTGTTAGAAAAAAGAAACCATATTGGCTTTTGTTTATGTTTCGGTCTTGTGATTGTGATCTGTGAGGTGTCCTCCTTCTACCCACCCCACCCCTTTATTACCACACGCAGGACGAGGAACAAACACCACAGTGCAAGCGCCTCTCTCTCTCTCTCTCTCTCTCTCTCTCTCGCTCGCTCGCTCGCCTGCGGCGCTTCACATCTGTGTGTGCATCTCCAAGTCTCTCTGTTACATGTTATGGCGAACGATCAAGGATCGATACATCCCATCTCGGTTCCAGGTACGGATTCTTCAACCAGCCGTGTCCCCCCCTCCCCTCCCCCACTTTCCTCTCTCTCCGTGGACATACTTTATGTCTCCTGCTGTTGGCGGATTTCGATATTATCGGTGTTGGTTCTTCAACTTGCCAAGCAGCAAATATCGCGGTGGGCACAAGAGGCACAAGTTTGATCTCATTCAATGTTTCCTCCAGTTGCGTTGGAAAATTTGTGGAACCGAGAATCGTCCCCTAAAGATATGAGTCCACATTTATATTTTGTTCGTATCTTGCAATTTGTCTCCTCTAACATTTTATCCTGGACTTAATTCGATGGTTGATGTCGTAAGCAATTGATGGTTGTAGGTGGGTTTGTTGTTCATGAGATTGTGATTTTTTTTTTCTTTTTTATCAGTAGAGTACCGAGTTTTTAAAGCAATGTACTAATTAGTGGATATCAAACACAATTATGTGTGCTTATTCTTTGAACAATTACAAACTGTATAGTCTTCTTATTTTTCTCATGAGAACAGAACAGTTCTTTCTTTGTTTGATTTTTCATGTTCATTTTTCCCTTTTTACATAACAGACTGCAATCTATTTAAATTACGTTGCAGCAATATTAAAATTTCTCACAAGATTTTGTTTCATGTAACATTCACTTCTTGATGGCATTCGGAACTGCTTTTACGCCTTTATACACACATACACACACGCACGATGAGTCATATGAGTAACTTGTTGCCGATTAGTGCAAGCTTCTCACTACCATTACGCCCCTGTGCCTTTGCATTTGCAGTTATTCTTTGTGCTTACAATAGTTCGTCTCTATTTTAACTCAGGGTCAGAATTGGAGTCTCTGCTTATAGATGACAGTCTTGATTCTAACTCAGGGACAGAATTGGAGGCAACTGGATTGATGTCCACGCTGCAGAAGAAAATTGTTGAGCTCACCAAAATTGCACTGGAGACATACCAAAGCAAGCCCGTCTCTTACTGGCTTTTGCTTTTGCTTAGCGGCAGTGCTATGCTGGTGGCTTTTCCTGCGTCGAGCATTCTGTCCAGGGTCTACTACAATAATGGTGGGAAGAGTAAATGGATAATTTCCTGGGCAGCAGTTGCAGGATGGCCAATAAGTGCAGGTTTCCTTGTTCCTCTATATTTCTTTGGTAAAAGGTCTCCTACTCCTCTTTCGTTCAAACTTTTTATCTGGTATATCATCCTGGGCTTCCTCAGCGCCGTCGACAACCTCATGTATGCATGGGCATATGCGTATCTTCCTGCATCCACTGCTTCTCTTCTGGCATCATCTTCACTTGTGTTTTCAGCTCTTTTCGGTTACCTAATTGTGAAGAACAATCTGAACCTTGCTTCTATAAATGCAATTGCCATTATAACTGGGGGGGCAGTCATCATTGCTCTGGATTCTGAATCAGATAGATACCCTGGAGTCACTGATGCTCAATACACTCTGGGATTCGTTTGGGATATTTTGGGTTCAGCTCTTCATGGTCTTATATTTGCACTCTCTGAACTGGTTTTCATTAAGATAATGGGGAAGAGATCATTTCATGTGGTCTTGGAGCAACAGGCCATGGTCTCATTTGTTGCCTTTGTGTCCACATCAATAGGACTCCTCGTGAACAATGATTTCCATGGGATGAGGACAGAAGCTAAAAGCTTCAAAAATGGGGAGGCTTCCTACGCCATGGTGCTTACTTGGTCTGCCATCACATTTCAGTTGGGAGTATTAGGAGGCACGGGTGTTCTATTTCTGGCTTCTACAGTGTTGGCTGGTGTTCTTAACGCAGTAAGGGTGCCTATTACTAGCATTGCAGCAGTTATTTTGTTGCACGATCCCATGAGTGGCTTTAAGATTCTGTCTCTGATAATTACTGCTTGGGGATTCTGCTCTTACATTGTCGGCCACTCGTATTCAAGCAAGGAATCTTCACTTTAATTATCCTCTTGATAACATTCTTGTGCAATCTGAAGCTTGTATATTTGCGGTAGCAGAGTGCTAAGTTAGTTATTATGAAACCTATGTTCTTCCTTTGCATTGTGATGGAAAATAACTTGTTTGGCCCAAGGAGATAATTGTTTGCTTATGGCAAGTGTAAATTAGATGCTCAATTATTAATAGTTTCAAGGTGAAAGTTACTTGTGGTTTTTACAGATCTGTGACAAGAAACCCAACATTTAGTGATGTTATTTCTTGAGTGTCTTAATGCTGTCATAAGTAATATTCTGGTATATATATTATCTCCTTATCTGTTGCAAATAAATTCTATCTCATCTGTGATTATGATTCGTGTTTCTCGCGCTTGTGCTCCAAGGGACACTAATGGCATACTTGTGAGTAGCAATTCCCTCTGTGTTCTTATTAAATAGTTGACAGTTTGGAATGATACTCGCAAAACTTCGGAAAACTCAAGTGAGCTGCAGTAATATGAACTCTGCGCGTCGGTGATCAATCAAGTCGACGAAGAAGGTACTCCACTTCAACATCTTTGGTCATTGGAATAACCCACTTGTCATACAGATTATAAACCACCACAGGATCCACTTTGTAGTGGGCATCAGCACCGTCATCATCATTGTTCGCCAAGGTCACTTTTCGCCCAAACATCATCGTCTTTTTCTTCACCCTCCTCTTGACCATGTCTTCAACATCAGCATATGTTAACAGTTTCGTCAAAGTATCAACATCCTACATTACAAGATCAAAGAAAACTGAGAAATCTCCAAAATCTTTAGTTCTCGTCTTCCTTCAAGCATACCACAACTGTTGTTAGGAAACAGAAAGCACTCAACCTGACGACCTTTAATGTCGGAATTAAATTGTTGCAAACTCAATTTAAGTGTAGAGTAAAATTGCAAACTACGGCGTGAAAGAAGTGCAAACCTTGGCACGAATTGCTGGAGAGTAATCCTGTGGAGCATCTGTGAACTTTGATTCTGCCACAAATTTCCCGTAGTGGATTCTTCTTGAAAAGGCCTACAGATGAATTATTACTGGTAAATAATGTGTTTGCAGTGAGCAGATGCAGGCATCAAAACCAATTTTACCTGCAAGCAAACAAGGTCGGCTGCCGCAGTTGCAGCATAGTTACCGTCATCCCCCTCCACGGTGAACAGTGGCAGCAGATCATTAAAGTACATCTTCCAAATGGCATCACTCAGAGTGACAGAAGCAGATGCTGGATGGAAGAAGACCTGGAAATAAAGTTTTGAGCAAGGCGTTCAAGAACCGAAGATGCCAATATGCATGACATTGAGGAGCCCATTTTTGGAAGACACACCTGTGGATGCCTGTCAGGAGCTACAAGGGGCAAAGGCAAATCATCTGGGAAGAAAGGAACCTCCTCTGGGTTCTGATACCTGCCTGCCTGTAAAATATGTAAGCTCTATTTATTAATATTTCGAGTACAGGAACCACTGCCTGCCAAGATTTGTGAATCTTATCATAGACATCCATATTTGAACTACTCTAACTTCGAAGAATTAAATGTTAAACTGTTAAGGTATTTCTCATTTCATGGGACTTGATCTCATGATTCTCATCACTACTTACTACATAGATCAATCCTTCAGCAATGGTGAGTTCAGTGATGCATATCCCTTCAACATAGCAGAAACCAGAAAGTATCCTAGGCAATGATCTCTCCATATGCTCTAGTCAGTTGAAGCATTAAGGAATTGATTAACAGAAACAGAGAAAGTAAGAAGACATAAATGCCAAAAAAAAGAAAGATAGCAGTCATGGCAGGAATGCGACGCTCAAACTCTGCATTTCCTTTGTAAAAAGGGAAAGCAAAGAATTTGATGCATTGTTCCGTTCATCCTTAGATGAGAGAGAATATTTGGGACGTAAGAAAGAGTGGAAATTAGAGCTGAGTTTTAGAATATTTTCAACTCGAAATATATTTGAGTCGGTCGGATTGTCAGCCAGAGTCCCGGTTCAACATTTTTTGACTCAGTCCACATTGGTTATTTAACATTGTAATATATATTAAAATGTATTATTTATATATCGTATTATATATTTTTTAAAATATAATATGAATAAAACGATATTATTGATAGTAGAAAAGTGAAGTTTGTCTAAAATATTTTTATATAAAAATTAAATCCAGTGGGTTTCAAGAGCTGAGCAGGTGTGGGACCGGGTCCAAATTCTTGAAACCCGACCGAAACCGGTTTGCCCGATCGAGCCCGGTCCAATCTCGATTTCGCTCGCCTCCAGTGGAAAGAAATGGAAGAAACACGGGAAAAGCGCATAAAAATGGTACCTTCGATTGAAGAGCCTCGGATTCTCTGACGACGACCTCGGCGAGGGTTCGCCCTTCGAACTGCGGCACCAGAGAAGGGTCGTAGGCGGGGGCGTTGCGAGGGAACCGCGCCCTCTCGATGAGGGCGAACACGATGGAGTCCTCCTGCCGGATGAGAGACTCCCTGATGGATCCCAGCGTCAGCGGTTTCTTCTCGTCGCCGTCGACCATCGGCCCTCTGCAAACGAGGCAAGCGCGGGAGTTCAGATGGTAGGCGAAGTGAACGAAGAAGAACAGAAGCAGCAGAAGAAGAAGGAGAAGAAGGCGACGGCCAACAGGAGAAATGGACGCCATGAGAGGGAGAGGGAGAGAGACCTGGTGATGGAATCGGAGCTGGAATCCACCGTGGCCAGTGGGCGGTCGTGCCTTCCTTGGAGGACGGGACGGGGGTAATTTTGGGAAAACAATTTTGCCACGGAGTGGGGAGAGTCGTCCGAGGGTCATCTGATCCTTTTAATTCTTTTGTTTTATTTATTTATTTATTTCCGTGGTAGGTGACGATGGATTGATTGCTTTTTCAGTCTTGACGGACGTTGACCAGAGGTCAACACCGTCCGATTAATCTTTTTATACTATATAATTTTAAAATTGAACTAAAACAATTAAGAAATTCTAAAAGTACGTCTGATCCCATTGTATCGAAATTTTTTGACCCAAAAAATTATTCTCGACGTTTTTTACGAGAGGACTAGAAAAACTAAATTTTATTTTAAAAATAAAAAAAATTAGCGGAGCAACTTTTCTGGATCGAACACCTACTATAATGGTATTTATAAATTAATATAATATAATATATCTAAATATTATGAATGAAATATAAAATTACTTCTATTTCACTGTTTGGGTAACCCGTAAGAAAGTATATGGATGGATCATGGAAAGAGGTCTTCCTTTGCTTTGAAGGTTTCACATTCAAACTAGTCTTTAATAAGTTTCAAAATAAAGGAAAGGAAATTTCTATAGTTCATTTTTTAAGAGCAACTTGTAAGCTTCTTATGTTACATTTAAAATAGTACTTCCAACTTCAGCTGTACTTCCAACTTCTAAGTTATTTATGGTGACCAGACTCTCTCTCTCTCTAAAACCCCACTCCCAACGGCTAGCTGATCTCCCTCCTTGGCTCCGGCGCCCTCGTCGGAGACGCCCGTCTCCGACCACCTCACAGGTTTTTGAAATGTCAGAACCGCCCAACCTTCCTCCACCCCAACACTCCTCTTCTCCCCCATCCTCTCAACCCAGATAGACATACAAGGTTGTGATCACGGCTTGGACCCCGATGGAAGCTGATTCATCGTGGGGAGATCGCGACCGACGCTGGCCTTCGGATCTCGTATCCCCACACCAGTTGCGATGCTTGTAGGAAGAGATCACGGAGGAGGTCGTCATCCCTGCTGCTGAGGCGGCGGAGAGGTTGGAAGATTTGAAGCGTTGCCTTGTCGGGAGGACGGTTGGACGGATCCATCTGGATCTGCTCCGGGCCGAGCTCCTGAAACTCTAGGGTTTGGTTCACTCCTTGAAGGTAACTGATATGGGTAATAGATATTTTTTACTCTCCTTCGACTGCCTGCAGGAACGCATGCACGTCTTGACAGGAGACCCCTGGAGTGTCACGTGTCACCTCTTGTTTTTTTCACAGCCTCAGCCATACTTCCGGGTCACCGGCGATCTTCCTCGGGCGCTCCCAACCTGGCTTCAATTGTGCGGAATGCCTTATGAGTTACAGGGACATGACTCGGTCCGGAGAGTTGCAAGTTGCTTTGGGGCGCCACTACTTGTAGACAGAGACTCCCTTGCTGGCGATCAGTACCAGGCGATTCGTGTTTGTGTTGATCTGGATCTCACGAAGCCGATCAAGCAAGGGGTGTGGATCCGCAACCCTGACGGTGGCAGATACTTTCAATGTATTTCTTATGAGAATTTACCTATTTTTAGTTTTCGCTGTGGTATGGTTGGTCACAGTTCAAGAGCTGTAAGGTCTCGCCGGCAGCGAGTGGTGGTGCGGTCTTACTCTACAACCCTTGGTTGCGCTCTTTCGCCGGTATGCGTCGGCCCCGGGCACCTGTAACTCCGAGCGCTCAGGGGAGGATTTCACGGCCGAACCCTCGTAGCGTCCAAACGGAGGCTCAGGATCGGCGGGACCCCTCCCCTGCTGGCGTTGGCAAGTTGGGGTCGCCATGGAGGTCAGCTGCGGGCGCTGGACCGGGGGCGAACCGAACCGGTTCGGCGCGCTTGATCTTAACCACTCGCCTGGATCCGACGGTCCTGATCCTGTGATGGAAGTTGACGATGGATGCCCTAGCGACAACCCTAACGCTGTCTTAACGGAGGTGCCGTGTCTATCGAAGCCACTTGTGGCACACGTGGATGTGCCATGTGAGATCGATACGAAGATCGACGACTGTGATGCCCTGACCCACTGTGATCATTCGCCACGTACCCTCGATGAAACATCCTACGATAAAACTTTTCCGCCCCTTTCAGTTGTATCGTCTTCTCCGCCCAGATCTAGGGCACCGCCCATCCAGAACACCCTCTCTCCCTCCCTTTTGCAAGAAAAGCCCTATGGAAGACCCTCGAAAAATCATGCCGCTATTGTCAAGAAGATCAAGGAACGCTTCATCTGCGACAAGCCTCCCGACATGAATTCAAATTGTAATTCTAAAAAAACTATGTTAGCGCTTAAATAAGAGATTATTTTATATTTTTATAATAATCAATATTTCATAACAAAAAAAATCACTATCGTCCGATAACGTAACACAATTTAGGATGGAATTTCTGATATGTTCTGCCATCTCTCTTCTTCTTTTCGCAACATTTAGCGCGAGTAAAACACCCAAAAAGAGTACGCATGAATATGCCTCGGAAGCAATAAGATAACTGCTTTTGACGTCCACATTCCACACAAACAAATTGACCATAATTGAATGTTCAAATATGACCACAAATATTTAAGTTCTAAATGTCGTTTGTAATTATAAAAATTGCAGATACAAACAAATTGGGAGATGGAAAAAGGCCTAGTTGGCCTAGTTCCATAAGCCAGTGGACGTAATTCCTAAGGAAATCTGAATCCTAGGACCGAGGAAGGAACAAGAGGAAAGTATTTCAACAGCTAAGTATGACCAAACTTATTTAGGACCAATATCCTTCAGTGCACAGATCTGTTCTTCGCCCATAGCAGACATGACAGTCACCACCAGATCTTTGCCTTCACCAAAACCATCTTTGATCTGCCATGTCAAAGAATATGCACACAAACTTAAAAGGTCTATCTGCATTGTTCATATGTAGTTGGAGAAAGATATGAAACAGACTTTGGGGAACATCAACTAATTTATCAACCACTAACAATGGAGCTTGTCAAATATTCATCCAGAGATCAAAGCTCAAGATTGAGGCACCAATCTGAGCGAGCAAAACTTCATCAGTGGGGAGCCTCAGATCATCCTTGGTGTTGCCATTCTCAGTCAAAAGACTAACCTGTTAGATTAAAATGACGCTTAGCAGGTAATCTAAGCAACCAGATTCCAGCAGAAAGATATCTGAAATGACATAAGGTGAGAATAAATTAAAACATACAAATCCATCCTCGGATATATCAATGAGTTGATAATCAGTACGAGTAACATGAGGAACCTGCAATAAAAGATTACAATCTGATGGCATGATTCAGGGTACTGACCTTTTGAGTATCTCGTTTATATGTGGTGTCTTTTGACTGACTACATCTTCAAAGGGATTGAAAAGTGTTTCAGGACTTTGGCAGTGCTAAATTTCTGCTCTTGACTTTAGAGGTTGTGTTTTATAGTTTGAGTATCTCGTTTAAATTTGCTGCTGCTGCAACAAGCTTATGTTTTATAGTTTTATAGCCGGTCCCAAGCCCGGATAAAGGAGGAGGGTTGTGTTAGGCCCCGACAGCCAGCGTAAAACCCCGTCGAATCTCATGAACATGGATCAACGAATATGCGGAATGGCGTCGTATGATCCATGTAGCCGACCTCACCTAGTGATAGCAAAAACCCGATGAGTTCTTTTGAGAGAAAGATCCTATGAGTTCAGTCATAAAGCTGATAGTAAGAAGCCTCTTTTACTTAGCATTCTTAGAACTCATGAGCGGACAACTGTAATAGCAATGCCCACTAAGTTTTATCCATCTGGATCTCTCAGTTTTCATATTTATTCATTATGATAATCGCATCACACAGTTTGTCATAAGACCCAAGGAAATGTGAAGGCCTCTAGATATTTAACTCATATTGCGTCATCCTAGAAGTATGACAAGCCTTTTATGACATAAATACTTTCCATCTAGTGTTGGCAAACCTATTACAGATGCAGAGGTGGAATCAATACTCCATGATTAGTTCAAAGATTTTTTTCTTGAAGAAGAAGAAAACACAAAGAATTGATGATTAAAGGCTTTCTTTTTTGAGGAAGAGAAAATGGTTCTTGAACTGGAATTAAGCTTGAATGCACCAAAGATAATGCAACCTCCATGCAGCGAAAGAAAGAACAAATTACTGTATGCACTAAACAGAAGCAGTTGATAAAAGATACAATAATGACTGAAATGAGTTTAACCACCTGACAGGAGAAATAAGAACATGAGTTCAAGTAGCTATGCTAAAGGAGATTAACAAGATAATGTTTACTAACCAAATCCCTTTCCAGATTTAGAACCACATAAGTCACAATGCCATGTATCCTGCAACCAGCAAAATATTGATAAGAAAATATCATCTTACATAACGGGCCTGAGAATATACTCGTCTAGAAGGGTAAAAGTACAAATCATTTTACCGGCATAGGAGATTACATTTTTAAGAATTACTTTAAAAAGAAGGAAATAAGAGATAATTAAGATTGAAAAAAATTCTTACACAATCAAGGAACCACCAGGGCTAAACCAAAATGATGATAGATATGAATATTGGAGCAAAATTCAAGTCCAATGCATGTTAAAAAAGTTAGTTATGGTATTAACTAAGCAATTTGACATATGACAGTCTTACAGCAAGGGCAGATCGGGGGTTGTAGATATGAAAGAGTAGAATTGGAGATATGACTATGTTAAAGACAACATAATGGGAAAATATATAACATAAGTATCACCAAATATAAAAGATGACAGAAGCAAGCCAAGGAAATCCCTGACCTTCCAGTTCCCAGGCTAAGATTTTATAGAATAAGATCTAATCTAAACGCTATGATTCATTAAACCAAACACAATGGCTTCGATCTCCAAAGAAGCAAACAGCCAGAAACCTATTTTAATAGAATTCCAAGAATCAAGTGAGATGACCTTATGACCATAAGGTCAATAACAATTCCAACAGATGGGGATGTAACTCGACAAGAAAGGCATGATGATTCATGATATGATCAAGGATGAAAAGCAACAGAAATACTTTGAAGTAACCAAAAAACATTTGCATAGCATAAGCTTACCGTAGCTGACTGAGGGAACACACCAAGTGCATGATTGCTAATGCTATCATACATGGACAAACACAACCTTTTCTTAGATCGTGGAGCAAAATATTCTGTCACAAACTTCCTCCAGTACTGTACAGAATTATCCTAGTGATGGAAGAAATAGGTTATTGAAGAGTAATGAAATTTCCAACCCAGTGGCAAATCAGATCATACATGGAAATGATGGAATCAACTCACTTGTGGCCGATGCCTTTGGTGATATAAGTACTGCATAAGGCGGCGGGAACATATACCACTGTCAAAAGGGCGCTTAACTGGTGTACCCAACTGTACAGCTTGTTGTTGCAATTGTTGTCTGAGCTGTTGTTGCTGCAAGGTCATTGGAGTCAGTTGCATATTAGGAAAGGATTGGATTATCTGCTGCTGTTGCTGCTGACGATGCATTAATCTCTGCTGTTGCAGCATCGCCTGCAACTGAAGGTTTTGGTGACCATGTGGTTGCACTGAGTTGTGCCTCTGCAATAGCTGTTGTATCATCTGCTGCTGCAGGATGTCCTCCTGCCTTATTTCCAGCCTTGGTTTCTTCTGAGCATTCAATAAATTGCCTGGCTCCTGTGACAATAGCTGAGAAGTGGCACTTGAAGCCCCTTGCTTCTGAACATGTTCTTGATGGGGACTCTGTTGGACAATGGAGGAACCCTCCATCACAGAGGATCCTGATATATTATTAGATGAGAAAGACATCGGTGAGGCAGGAAGTCTCAAGTAAGATTCGTTATTGATGCTGGCACTCCTTTGCAGCTGAGGGCCACCAGAGATAGCTGAGTTAGCGTCTGTTCAATAAATATCAATATCCATTATTAAATAAATGAGTTTCAGTTCAATAAATGTAAGCAAAAATGTTTCATTTTGCTTTTTCTTCAGTTGGATGATTGTCCGTAAGTACTAAACGAGCAAACATATGTATCATCAATGACAAGTAACAGCACAACAGGGATTGAACACCCTTAATTCCTTTTTCCTTTATTTCAATTTTTTTTTTCCTTTTTCCTATTAAAACAATTAAACACTTAATAATCAAGTAACTCCCTTAAAAAAGTTTAAAACATCCTTAAAAATCATCAGGAGCTAAACACTTGACAAACCTGTTCTCAAGCTCCTCCCTTTATGAGGTAAACGTCCTAACTATTTCCCAAGAACAAACATAAATGGAGTCGATGTTTAACTAGAGAACAGAACTTAGAATGGACAACAAACGAGCCAAAAAAAAGAGAGATAGCACAGTGCAATATAAAGAGAGCGGAAAGGAACTCAATTTTTTTTTTAGAACGAAAAGGAACTCTTTAAATTAATGCTTTCAACATTGAGAAACATGGCATAGTTTGATCACCCCCCGAAATAACATCAATATTTATCTCACTGAGATAGCTTTACAAAATCAAAAGCCGGTCAGATATACATGCAAATCAGACACCAAAAAGGAGATGCAATCTTCACGTCCCTTCATGAGCTAAGCCATGAGCTTAAAGCTTAACACGAAAGCCAAAATGCTCCTGATTACAACATACAAACATTTACCTGTCTGCATATCTTGGCTTTACTGTTCAGTTAGAAATTGACTGTTCTAAGAAATAAGGGGAATGCAGTCTCTCCTTAGTATATTTTTTTTAACAACCCATAACTGATTGCAGATGTCCATTAAATTGGATTGAATTATGACTCTATCATCCAAAATGCTATTGCGAAAAATACAACAAATTTACAATAACTTTATTCAAAGATTAGTTCAGATTCCTTTCGTGATCATTCATTCTACAGAATTACTCAAATTAGTTTCCTTGGCAGGCAAAGGAAACTACTCAAACCACACGTTATCTTGATCCCTTTGACGATTACTCACTTCTGCCTCCAAGAAAAGAGACCAGGAACAGTTCCTCCCTCCTCAAGACCATACGAGATCGAAAGAAGTCACTTTAATTCAAACATCTAACCATAAGAATATGGATCTCCAGATATGGTAAAGAACCAATCAAACTCGAAGAAAACAACCACAATATCACTTGAAGAACACTAAAAGAGGATCCCGAACCAAAAAAAAAAAAAAAAGATGGAATCACTGCGAGAGGAAACATGAAAGCTAAAGGGTTAACAGACCTTGCAAGGGCGGCCCTTGATGACGATATAGCCATTCTTACGGATCGTTCCGGCTTGCTGGGGGTACGTCTTCGACGCGCCAGCGTCGGCCTTCGACTCGAAGTGGTGTTCCTCGTCCGACATCCCTCTCGCCGATTCCTCCTCCCGCCCGACTTCTCGAGATCTCTGGGGCAATTCAACAAACGGCGAGAGGCGACGAAAGAAATAATAAAAAAAAAGTGGAGAAACGACGCCACAGGCGGTCATGGACCGGCCCATCAATCGGTTCGTTCAAGCCCATCTGAAAAGAGACTTGATCGGCTTTGGACCGACCCTGGTGGGAAAGTAATGGCACTTTAAGGAATCCAACTAACCATTTATATTTATTTTTTTTACGATATAATTGAACGGATTACTAATAGATTATGTCAACCGGATATTGACTGGATATCGGATGGACCCGACTGATCCGTTATCTTATCGGACGGACATCGGGTTGCTCACTAAGTGTTTAGTCTTATCCGTCCCATTATGATTTATCGGACCTTAACAGTCGGATCGGCAATTAGACGGGTCGAACTAGTCCATTAATATTTTTTTACAATATCTCAAAAATCATCTGTCCTATAATATATAGTAAAAGGACATCATAATATATTATTTCTCAATTTATTATTATATATTTACTCATTATGTTGTCAAATATAAATAAGAGAGACAAAATATTTACATAGTTCGGCTTAGCCTACGTGCACAATTAAAAGAGCTCGAAAATAAATTGTGCTAAAAATAAAATATTACATATTTAGTATCATATCAAGTAAAATAAAAATTATAACAATAAAATATTATTGCCAAGAGATAACTATACATTATGCAACACTGGTAAAATATTCGTCTTCTCTATCTTCATTATTTTCATCATATATAAATTGATCTTGCATTCTTACTTTTGCATCAAGCATAAATAACATTATAGAAGAATAAAAATTAGAATCATACATTTTGCATAACCAATTAACATTAGCTAAATAACATAATGGCATCACATGAATTAATTAAAATAAATTTGTACAATAATGTTTATATTATTTTAATAAGTTTAATCTATTAACGGTTAACGGACGGGCTCGCGGACAACCTATAAATTATCGGACGAATATTGAACGAATATCGAACTATCGGTACCGGACAAATGAATGAATAACATTGTCCAACCTGATATAGGCCCAAGCCCATTAAGAAATCGGACGAGCCGGACCTGAATTTGGACGGACTAATCGATATGTTATCGGGTCGGACAGCGGACGGACCGGGCTGCCCGATTCAATAAACACCTTTAAGCAACAGCAAGTTATTTTTCATTTATTCGTATTATAAAATTGTTATTAACAAATCCTTTCAATTTTAATGATGATAAAATAAAAGAAACGAAAAGTAAATATGCCAACGCAAACAATTTTTTTTCAAAAAATTATACAAATAAAATGGCATCACCCGACGTATGATTATTTTCAACATTTTAATTGAAAATGATACTTATTTGATTTATGGAAATTATTTAAGACTCACGTAACATATATATATATATATATATATATATATATATATATGGAAATTACTGGTCCCACAATGTTATGAAAGCATAATATTTAAAATTGTTTTGTGGGAAAAAAAAGTGTAAAAGTAAGCTTTAGGTATGACATAACATTATAAATGTCATATTTACTTCCTATGTACAGGGCAATGCTGCTCACCTAATTCTATGCCTATCATGTTGGACTTGAGGTACGTTAAACACATCATGCAACTCTTGTTCTCTAACAGAAATGGCCAACATTTTTTAAGACAAAAAAACATTGTTATTCGAGAACAAAGATATAGCTGGCTTCAACTTGTAATGAAGACAAAATCTTAAACATTTCAATATCCAGATTAATTAAGTTTATTGTTCGTGTTTGACACTGGATTTCACATGCCGTCAGGAAAAAAAAACTCAACAGGTATGCTAATAAGGGACACAAGCATGTGCACCAACCAACATAAGTGAATGAAACCACTGAGATTGCCGTAATCGCAATGCGGCCACCTCCACGTCCGCACCCACGGCTTCTGCCGTGTCGAGTCGCTGAACGTGTACCTATCAATTAATATATATTCATAGGGAAAAACAAATAAATACGATATGAATCTTGTGCTATCTTTGTAATTGTCTATTGATACTTCTTCGGAAAGGATCAAGCTGAAAGCAACCATATGTGCATCAAAATCATAAAAACAGTAGAATATTACAATAAGCCCGGATAAAGGAGGAGGGTTGTGTTAGGCCCCGACAGTCAACATAAAATCATGTCGAATCTTATGAACATGGATCAACGAGCGTCGTATGATCCATGTAGCCGACCCCACCTAGTGGGATAAGGCTTTGTTGTTGTTGTTGTTGTATTACAATAAGACTAACGAGTAAATAAGGCATCATACATATCAGTTTGATGCAATATAAGGCACCTGCAATAGCCACAAGCTCTGGTGATGTGTTAGTCAGGAACAAAAGCTTATCGAGAAGAAAAAGAAGAAATGCACTCAGAACTAGAAAGTGTTCATGCTAACTGTGATTTGATATGAAAAACCACAAATGTAGATGTGTCACAAAGTACTCATCCATGTTTGGTTTTACGACAATAAAGATAGAATTTGCCTTTGCTGTGCGGAATACAGAGTAGGGATTTGCCCTTTCAGCCAAGAGTAAAAATAAGATGAACAATAGGACCACCTTACTGCATTGAAGTTTGAGAATATATTACTGCTCCCAAATATTGAGGCAGCAAGCAGGAAAGAAATAAGAACAGAAATAAATGAATACATCTCATTCAATGATGTCATCCAAGGATAAAAATGCTAATTGAATTATCTTAAGTTCGTCAGTTGAGATGGGAAATGCAAATAAAGCAAATCCTATGTTAATAATGCCTTGAATCTGAACACAGTTGGTTCCCCTACATAGTCAGGCGCTTCAGCAGAATTCCCCTACGGGGTCTCGCTGCCCGGTTCAAGGGGGGGATCTGTTTGTGATTCGGATTTGATTTATTTCCTTATCACGAGATATGTGTCCTATTTTCAGGGGATTTATTTAGAGTCCCAGTCCGTATGTAATTCCTATCATCTGTCAAAGGGAGTGCCTATATAAACTCCCTAGGGGTCTAGACTGAAACTCATCCTTGTAATCATCATTATTCCATAACAAAGAGCCGCCGCCGTTTTTCCTCTTCGTGTTCTTCTGTATTTCGTGCGATCCCTCCCTCCCTCTTTTCGTAACATCCTAGTTTTTTTTTCCATGCCATTTGATATGAATAGTTAGAAATATGGATGTGTTTCAGAGGATTCATCCATGTTTGGTTTTCGTATAGCAAGGAGAGAATTTGCCTTTCCTGGGATATAGAACAAGGGATTTGCCCTTTCATAATGAATAGTGAAGGTGCATGACAAGGCCTATAGTAAAAATAAGATGAGCAGGATCTTAGCAATCCATCTCAGGTAGTAATGTCATTCAGTAGCAAAAAAAAGAAGGAATTTGGGATATGCAACTTCATTTTCACTGTAAGATAGATGAAGAATTAAAACTACCAGACAAAGATACACTGACTAGTTTATCGTCAATGAGAAAAGCTTCCATATCTAGTTGTTTGTGACGTACATACTGTTGAGCTATCCTGCAATCTGAAAAGGCTTCAGATTTCATTCAATAAGTAGACACTGCAGCAGACTGAGGTCAAAATTTCCATAATTATGCTTCAGTTATCGGTAGAAGCAGGTTCAATGTCCTTCAGCAGCCCAACAATCTGATGCATGGACGGCCTCTTAGATGGCGAGTCAGCTGTACAAAGATAAGCAACCCTGAGTGCTTCTTCCATTTGCTTTGGTGCTGCAGTTTCCCTGATCTTGGGGTCAATTAAACTAGAACCTTCATTTCTCTTCACCAGTGCCCTAGCCCAGTTTACCAATGTAGTCCCTTTCTCTTCAGGATATTCATCTCCGATTGGTTTCTTTCCAGTAATAAGCTCAAAAAGGACAACTCCAAAACCGTAGACATCAGACTTTGTAGTAGCCAATGCCTTTTCAAACTCAGAGAACTCTGGAGGAGCATAACCTGGAGAACCCCTTGATATATCATCATCCATGTTAGTTATTGTTGATAATCCAAAATCAGATAGTCTTGGTTCCAATGCTGAATCTAGGTAAATGCTGCTTGATTTGACATCTCGGTGCATGATCTGCGGGAAGCATCCGTGATGTAGAAAAGCCAAAGCCCTTGCTGCACCCAATGCAATTTTATGCCTGAATCTCCAAGTAGTCATTCCTTCAGTTGTTATGCTCTGTGCACCTGCATTGTCTTCTTCCCATGTATCAGTGCTCCAATCTTCAGTAGCTTGCGATCCTAAAGGCAAATCATGAAGCAGATTTTGCAGGTTCCCATTCTCCATGTATTCATATATTGCAATCCTCTGATCCCCAGCTAGGCAATAGCCAGTTAAGGGAACTAAATTCGGATGCTTGATCTGACCAAGTCTTTCAAGCTCTCGGGCAGCTTCCTGATCAGTAACTGCAGACACATGAACCAAAACCTTAACAGCTGCATGAATTCCTCCAGGCAGGAAGGCCCGGTAGACTGGTCCAAACCTCCCTTCCGCTAACAAAGTTACTCTGTCAAAATTGGAAGTTGCAGCCAAGAGATCAGCAAAGGTAAAATTAAGCAATGGCTTCTCAAAAATGACAACAGGGACTGATGTAGCGAGCTTCACGTCTGCAACCCATGTAGTTGAATCAGTCTGAAAAGAGAACGGGCCTGAGATGGCCTGCTCTTCCTTAAATGACATTTGTTTAACTGCCCATGATCTGTTTCTTCTTCTGAAGACAATGAAAAGGCACACAAAACCAGCAACGAAACCAGAAAGAACTATTGCAATTGCAAGCTTCAGATTCTTATGTTTTGGTCTCCTAGTTTGGATGATTTCTGGATTAGCTGCAATTGGGCAGTCATTTTGGGTTCCAATGAACGCTGAAATGAATGCTACGGATGGAAAATTGGCAGCGCAGAGTGTGAGGTTGTTGTAGGAAAAATTGAACCTTTCCATGTTGATTAACCTCTTTTGCAGCGATTGGGGGACTTCACCAGTGAGATTGTTCACTGAAAGGTCTATAACTTGGAGAGATCCACTGCTCAATTCAGGAATTGAGCCATTCAGATGGTTTTGTGAAAGGTCTAACGTTTTCAAATTAACCAATTGAGAGAGGTCTGATGTAATTTTACCAGCTATTCCAGTTTTTGACATGTTAAAATACTCTAACTCAGATAGCATACCAATCATTGGAAGTTCATGATGAGCAAATTCATTGTCTGCAAGGTTAAGATGCTTAAGCAACCGCGCACCACCGAGATCAGAAAAGAACTCTCCAGTCAGTTCGTTCGTCGACATATCAAGATACAGCAAAGTAGACCAGCTGGTGTTAGAGCTGAGATTTACCTGAGAGATGTGGTTCTTGCTTAAATCCACAATCTCAAGAGGATTCCTAAATACACCCAGGACTGAATCCTGTAACATGTTGCCAGAGAGATTGAGATACGCTAAGGACTCCAATCCTGACAAATCTGGCAAACTTCCGCTGATCGCATTGTCTGAAAGATCCAAGAAGGTTAGGTTATTAAAGGCGGTTCCAAAACCATCAGGCAGAGCACCATTTAGCATGTTGCCAGAGAGGCTCATGGAGACCAGGGATTTGCATCCAAGAATGGCACTTGGGATGCTCCCCTCAAATGAATTCCCACTGAGATAAAGGGCATTCAAGTTCGAGAGCGAACTCACTTCCACCGGAACCGCGCCGTAGAGCTCGTTGTAGGAAAGGTCGAGGCTTTCCATCTTGCCGAAGTTTCCTATGTTGCTCGGAAGAGGTCCCGTGATCCTGTTATATGAAAGGTTGAGCTGTCTGAGAGAACCGCCCAATTCCCAGAAATCTGAGGAGAAAGCAGTAATGTTGTTGTCGCTTAGATCCAATAATTGGAGCTCGCTGAGCTTGGCGATGGTGGCGACAGGAATGGGACCGGAGAGACCAATGCCGGAAGCCACCAAGCTGGTAACTTTCTCCGTCTGGAGGTCACATGTGACCATTCTCCAGGAACAGACTTGGCCGACGGAAGATGGAGGAGGACGCACTCCTCCCATCAACTGAAAGAATTCCGCGACAAAGTAGGCATCCGTGTTTGGCTGCTGAGCAGCCAAGCATCTGAACAGCACAGAGAGTGAGAGAAATAAGGCAAGGAGACCGCAACAGCCCATCTGGAAGGATGACACCAGAACCTCCAAACAGTCAACAGATGAGAGACGGGCTTCTGGTCATGGAAAGAAAAAAAAATGCGATCTTTGATTCTTCTCTGCCTTATACTTTCCTATTGCATTCGACCTAAAACTAATAGCACGGCGGCCACAACCTCACCTGATGCAGGATGACTGGATGAGCTCTTGCTCTCCTGGATTTGGAAAGAAGCAGGATCAGGCATAAGAGAATGGTTTCCTTTTCTAAGCATCTTTCCCAGAGGAGCCATCATTTGGGTTCTCGAACTTGAGAAAAACAAAAGATGAACTCTTTTTTAAAATATTTACTTCTCTTCTTTTTGTGTGTTGGGGCATCGGGTAGATGTGGGTTTCTCTTGGTCTGGACTTTGTAGGTTCATGCAGAGACAGCAAGGACAACACGGGGAGAAGTTTTGGGGGCTTTGCTAAGTTTGCTTTGGCCCTGAGAGCGAGAAGACGGTGTTCTCTGTGCTTTTCGGCTTCATCCAAGTAGGAGTGAGATGAGACGGAGAGAGAGAGGGAGAGAGACACTAATAAATCATATATTAATTGAGGCGCAGAGAGAGAAAAAGAGGGAGTGGCGGTAGTACAAAAAACTAAAAAAGGTGAGGAAGTCATGAGCGAGGGGTTGGCGAGATAAAGACGGTGATAATGGTGGCGGCAACACAAAGAAGAAGGTAGTAATGGTGAAATTTATTGGTACAGTTGGCAGAGAAATTAAACATTCATGAAAAGTTGGAGTGCAGGGAAAATAAACATTTCTGGCATTTAAAATGCATCTGACAGTCAAATTCTGAACAGTTCGAGTTGCAAAACAGCAATTAAAAGAGAAAAAAAATGCTCATATTCTTATATAATATGTAAACAAATATCACCACAATCCAATACCAATAGCAAACAAAATAAAGCAAGTCCTTTTCATGAAATAGGAAAAAAAAACCACCCAAGTTCAGAAAGCTTGCTTTTTTATCATCAAAATGGTTCAGATCAGATGACATATGAAGCAGTGGGCGTCCAAAACTGGAGATGTGTGATTATATGCAGGTTTTTTTTTTAAGAAGAATGATGCTGTAGAGAGTTTATAGGCATCTGTAATAGGATCCATGGTTACCACGTTGACAGTGGATTAAATCGAACAGAACAAAAGAGACAAGATTCAGCAATGCAGATGTTGCATTAAGCCTAATCTCATCATGATTCCTTACTATTTCTTATAATTAATGGTCAAGTTGTAATTACAGTGAATGCATTGCAAGCATGGTGCATGGAGATGATGAGAGAGAAAGAAAAGTGACTATTGCGTTGGAGAAAGTAACTTTAGTATGGATCAAGAACTGGTCCAGCTTTTATCAGGATTCAGATTTCTTCATAACCAGCCAAAAATATTAGTGTGATGAGAATACCAAAGTCTGTCCAACACTGGCAGAGAGCTCATATTATAATATTAACAATAAAAGCTCGTAATATAATAAAAAAATAAATATTGCATTATATAATAGAAAGCTAATTTGATTTTCCAAAATATAAATTTTGTAGTATTTTTATTTTGATTTCACTTTTTCGTCAAAAAAAAATTGCTACAATATTTTTTCTCATAATCTGATTTCAAAATTAGTTAGATAAAATGGAAAATAATTATTGTCAAGCATATCATATTATTTGTTATGAGATTCGAATGCAAATAAAGCAAGGAAATCATCATATTTTAGATCGCTTTGAAAAAATTAATGTTATCACAATCAAATTAGACGGATTGGTTCAACCGGTTCAATCGTGAATTGACCGGTGATCTCATTTTTGACATTGAATTAGAAAAATCCGATTGAACTGATTCAATTCATATTTTGGAAAAAAAAATTAAAAATGACAAAAATAGAAAAGTTAAAAAAAAGAAAGGAATATAAGGGAGATTAAAGATGGGGGAATATGATATGTATAAAATTAAATAGAAATTTAAATAAAAAGGTAAGTATTTAAAATTTAATAACATTAAAATGAAAAATTATCAAAGGGCATAAATAAAATAAATAAAAAGGAAAGTGTTAAAAAAAAGAATAATTTAAGATAAAATTTATTAATATAACATCTATCATCATTAAATAATGGATATTAAATTAATAATAATATATTTATTTTTATATGTTAATCATTATAAACCTTTTAATAAATAAAATTACGTTATATTATCAATAGGTTATTATAAATATCTTTATAATTATTATTATAAATAATATTATTTTAATAAAATTCACTTCATTCCTATCGAATTCGGTTAGACCGATCCAATCACGTTCCAGTAACGAGTTCGGTCCCATCGCCAATTTGGTTATGAAAATATTGAGAAAAATAGAGAGCATATGTCGCATTGGGCATCCCTTGTCTCGACTTTTGTTGTCTAGTACTATGAACACTGCTTAGGACATAATCAACATTATTAATAAGTAAGTTTAAACTTTTCTTCTTGTTTGGTAATTTTAAAAAAAGTTGATAAGTATTTCTGAAAGAACCTCTACAAAAGTGTGTTTGAGACTTTTGAAAGTTAGACATAGCACATCACAAATAAACATGATTTAATATGCAACTAATTCGGGGATGTCAGGCATTTTTTAGTCTTAATCTTTTGAGCTTATCAGAGGTTTATAGCCTACTATTCTTTATCAAGTTTTTAAACAGTCCCAACATATTTAATCGTTGTTGTATATATCACCACAACAACTTTAACAGCAATTTCCTCGTTGTTGCAAGCCTCTTATTGCTCACCAAGAGAGATGCCATTTGTGAATGGTCCCTCACAATCACTGATTCACTGCAAGCATATGTTGATGCTCTCCTATTGCAAGCGTATTATACCTATTGGATTCGAGGATGGTTACAAAGAGGAATCTCCATCATGGAAGTTATATTACATGTGCGAGAGAGAGAAAGAGAGAGAGAGAGAAAGAGAGAGAGTGTGGAAACTCCATCACGTAGCAGTTGTTGAATAAATATTGCAATGGGAAGTTTGGGGTGCATGTTACAGAAGGAAAAGAGAGAAAGAGATCAAAGTGAGACAGCTCTGCTATCGAATCCAGTAATTTGTTATAACATGAGTCTGGATCTTGTTTCTAATTGTATGATCGTTTCTTGTAAGTTGTAACACGTATTAAAAATGCCACCGTCCATAACGAAGATACAAATTTGTTGGGACTCCTTGGAGTGGACAGGGGATTTGGGACGGTGCACGGTGTAAAGGGAGGGGCTTGCACTTGGCTGCATCACACATCGTCCAAAGGAGCTGTTTTGTTGCCTCTGCTAGTAGTGCTTTCTTTTTTCAGCACAATGCCCGTGAAGAATAAGCAACTAGTACTACACGCAGCTGCAATTTTTGTAATTTGATATTTCCATCGACTTTTGTCAACTTTTTTTTATTATCTTTGATTTTTTTATTTATAAAAGTAAAAAATACTTTTCAAAAAAATATTAAATAGGAGGGAGAAGTATTTTCAACTTTTTATAATTAAATGAGACGAAGATAAAAAAAGTTCACAAAAGTTGACGGAAGAATTAATTAAAAAAATCGTAATAATTTAATGATTAAAAAAATAAATTTAAAATTTAAAATTAGACGTAAAAAATTGTATTAGTTTAAAAATAATTTATGTAAATAACCCTAAAAAATAACTAATTATAAGGGAAAAAAAGATGTCCCTCACTGTAAATGGAGCCGGGATTTTCTTTTTTTCTTTCTGCATGAGTCTCTCATCGTGTGCTTAAAGCTGTTCAGAAAAGTGTCGAGTTTGTGTGTGTCCGAGGCATCATGATGGTGAAGGTTCAGAAAGAAGGCACGCCCAGGCATGATTTTAGACGATCTGATGATGCCAAAGGTGCTGTCCGTGTGTTTGTGTCATGGTGTCATCTTGACCTTGAAAGGGGGGTGGCTTTGCTTTTTTGTTTTTTTTTTTTGTTTTTGATAATGAGATTAAATATTAAAGTGCATGACACAAGATATTAAAAAGTTCACAAAGAAAAGCCTCCTCACAAAAAATGATAGCACCTCGTAATCTACCAAAGCTGATTAGAAGATCAGCAGCCTTATTACATTGTCTATTATTAGAGAACAAACATCAAAAGTTTCAATCACATTCCAAATGAATTGCATAATGTTGACTATTTTCCAAGAATATTGATACTTGCGATTCCTGAATTGCATAATGTTGACTATTTTATGTATTTATAATGTAACGCCCCGAGATTTTTTTTTTCTTTTGCCTGCCCAGAAGGCTATCTCGACAACGTCACTCAATTCTATACCTTGACTTTGACCAGTCAACGAACTGACTTACATAAGCGGAAGACTAATTTACAACATTCTATTACAATATGCGGAAGCTATTATACCATATCTAATAACTTGCGGGTTATGACCCACGTCTATACAGTAATGGACCCTATATCCATGTGCATGTCACCCGTCAGAGGAGTCACCAACCATCTCACCATCGCCATCACCATCACCTGTATGGATCCAAATACAGGGGCAAAGCCCAATGAGATAACTCAGTACGTAGGGTCACCCATAATATTTATATGAACCATGGTCAATATCAATATCAATACTATCAATAAATAATTATTCATAACAATATATAATTGATCAGAGGTCAATGAAGACTACAATTCAACAATAAATAATTCAATTAATAATTAACAATTGATCAATGTTCAATTGGCCAAAAGTCGATGAAGGCCACAATAACAATTATTAATTCAATTCTATTAATAATTTATCAATTCATCTATCAGGCACAAAGACCATAATTTACTATCCATCAGCCTTAAAGGTGCAATTTAATTTTTTCATCAGCCATAAGTGTGAAATCGATAGTCTATCAACCACTAGGGCAAAATCAATTGTCCATCAGCCACTAGGGTGCAATTCAATTAACAATTCGATCATCAATTCAATTATCAATTCCATCTTTGGAGTTATGATCAACCCTTTCGGGCGCAATAAGAGAGCTTTCTATTATTATTATTAGGGGACACCATGCCACTTCAATCAATAAGTTTGGGTATGATGGGGGACGAAGGATCACACCGAAACAATTAGCCCGAAGGCCCTATCAACCCGAAGGCGTAGTTAGCCCGAAGGCCCTATCAGCCCGAAGGCGCAATATTAGCCCGAAGGCCCAATCAACCCGAAGGCCCAATATTAGCCCGAAGGCCCTATCAGCCCGTAGGCGTAGTTAGCCCGAAGGCCCAATCAGTCCCAGTGGCAAACAGTAGACATGGGCCCAATACATTTTCAACTTTTATCTCAATTACCTAAGATGTCTATCTTTAATAATTATCTTAGGTTAAACATGACCCAATCAGAAAATCACTATTAATCAATGATATGATCAGATGGGATGATGATAAATCGGATACGATAACAATTTGATCAGGATCGATCAATAATGAGGTCAATGGATCAATACCATAATCAATATCATGATTGGGTGTAATGTCAACAATAATCAATATGATGACAATATGATCTGATATGAGCATAATAAAATTAGAGATGTTAATCAAATGATCGACAATGAATAACGATCTTAACAATCCAATAAACTATAAATCAATTCATAAAAACATGCTTTCTATTCCAGGACCCAATCCGCGTTGATCATTACCCGGATCATGCTAAATGGAATCCAAGTCGTGTCAGACAGAACCCCTACCAAATTCTGTCACCATCAAGAATTGTGTTTTCAACATAATTTTCGAAGGTCATATCTATGTCATTCAATATTCAATCGATGCAAAATAATATATAATTTATGTATAACGAAAAAGAGTTTTGGGGTCCATGTCGCGGAAAACCGACGCCATGGGGATCCCCCTACGTACCTTAAGTTAGATGAAAATATCAATTAGGTTTCTGTTGTCTGTGGGCTGCACGAACGACAATGACAATTATTCACGACCCTTCTCCTTTCTACATATATACTTTTCCTATTCCAAAAATTTCATAAATAAATAAACTTTTAAAAAGAAAATCATAAATGAAAGAAAATATATTTTTTTCCTTCTATGCATTTCTCTCTCCTCATCATTGTGTACGATTTTCTCTCTCTGTAGATTCTTTCTTTTCTCTCTCTATTTCTTTCTCTCTTTACATATGTTTTTTTTTTCTCCCTCTCTCTTCAATTCTATATTTTTTTTATCTACTTTTCTTTCTCAATTTCTCTCTCCCATCAACCTGTACGCACCTCTTTTTTTTTTTTTTGTTACGGCTATCAACTTTTTACACCCTATTCTATTACCCCCCTCTCTGTTACGGCCTTCCTGTTACACCCTATTCTATTACCCCCTTTCTGTTACAGCCTTCCTGTTACACCCTATTCTATTACCCCCTTTCTGTTACAGCCTTCCTGTTACACCCTATTCTATTACCCCCTTTCTGTTACGGCCTTCCTGTTACACCCTATTCTATTACCCCTTTCTGTTACAGCCTTCCTGTTACACCCTATTCTATTACCCCCTTTCTGTTACAGCCTTCCTGTTACACCCTATTCTATTACCCCTTTCTGTTACGGCCTTTCTGTTACACCCTATTCTATTACCCCCTTTCTGTTACAGCCTTCCTGTTACACCCTATTCTATTACGGCTTTCAACTTTTACTCCCTTTTCTCTCTCTTCTTTTCTCTCTCTCCCAACTTCTCGGCCGTAAAACCTAATCTCCAATTTTTTTTTTAATTCCATTACGGCCAATCCATTACGGCCAATCCATTACGGCCAATCCATTACGGCCAATTCCTTTTCTATTCTATTACGGCCGAAATTCTTTTACCCCTATTCCATTACGGCCATCGCGTTACGGCCTATCCTGTTACGGCCGTAAAACTCTAACTCTTCGGCCGTAAAAACTCTACTCTCCTCTCTCTATTCTTTCATTACGACCGAAACCTAACTCTTCGGCCGTAACATTATTTTTTTTTTTTTTTCTTTCGACAAAGTCGATATGAATAGACTTTACAAAAATTAACATAATCTAATAAACCTACGGATCCCTTCTACGTACCTGCGAGCCTTGTCCTCTGAGGTTACCGAAGACGAAGCCGAAAATCACGCAGACGGAGTCGTTCGTACCCCCTACTCTTATTTATAGTGTTTATAGATTTTTAATTATTCTCTAACCATGTTATCTAATCTCAATCAAATTAAATCCTCTAATTTATCCTTTTAACCATTCCTTATTTATTCTAATATTTAATTAGATAAATTACGAAATTAATTGAATAATCCCATCCCGAATCAAACTCCTCTCAATTATTTTATTTTTATTTTCGGAATTATTAAATATAGTAATAACAATATTTCTTCAAAATAAAATATCTATTTATTAAACTTAAAAAAAATCTGGGTCGTTACATATAATGTGCACTAGCAGTCTCCAAATCTGTTTCGGCAATAACTCTTAAAAGTTCCCGCCTGCATTCCTGAATTTGTTTAAAGTTGCCTACGTTGCAAGGGTAGGTATATGGTACCGGTACCGATACCGGGTATGAGTACGAGATGTCAAATTTTAAAAAAATTAGATACAAGTACGATAATATATTAAATATATAATATATGCATAAAATATATTTTTATAAGATTTCTAGTATCTTCGTGTTGTTTAAATTTTCAAAATAAGTAATTAGTTATCCACTTATTATGTCTAAATGAGGAGCTATTACATAAATGCAGCAAAATATATGATTATTATGTTCTCTAATATTAGTGCTTCTATGATAATCAATTATTTATTATTTTTTTTTAAATTTTATCTGACAAAACTTTGATATGGAGTACCCAATAGAATAGGTACGAATACCGAAATACCCATTTTTTAAAAATTATTTTTTTATTACATACGTGTGAGTACGAGTATCCATGAAGTACTAATACCGAATACGTACCCGATACGGATACGTAAAAAAAATTGAAGTACCCGTGCATCATAGAAAGTTGCCTAATTAGATCAACAGCCACCCTTGTCTTGGGTTCACTCACAGGAGAACTTGTGGACTTTGTTGATTTGTGTTTCAGGTGGGGCTCTACTTTTATGTTTTCTGCACATCAGATTCCATAAAGATTGATTCAAACAAAGCGAAAATTTTTTCTTTTTTTTTTTTTTTGAACACTTCAACAGAGACAATCGAAGAGAAAGAACAAAACACTTTTTTGGTCAACTGATAAAAAGATCACAAACAACTTACAAACATTTAATATGTTTTAACAAACTAATACTTCCCCCCACAAGCCTGGACAGCATTGTTATATGACAGGCAGCATTGTTCTTGCTTCCACTGACAGAAAAACAAACAGTAAATAAAGAAAAAAAAACAATGAACGTGATGCGACAGACAAGCTAACATCATCCATGAATATTACTTGGCTAGCAAAGAAATCTTTTGCTACTTAAAAATATTACTCGACTCATCCCTTTCTTGCATGGTAACTTAGTTGGATTACAATCAGCAATGGGATGACTTTAGCTCATGTTATATGGTGCTAAAAAAATGGACGTAAGTTGGTAGCACTTCATACGGCAGAACAGATTGCAGAAATTAACAGGATAATTGAACGCCTGTAAGTGGAAACAGAGTTGGATAGAACAATTAGACCATACAAGAAGGAAGCTTGAGATCCCAAATGAGGAATGTTCTTCAACGTTACACTCAACTGAACTCTAGTTGCTAGTTTCGCATCGCCTCTCTACTACCAGTGATGTAGTCTCCGTTAGCTTCTCTAAAGATGTACTTATCAGAACAAACGCCATCCACTATACTACAACAACAACAACAAAGTCTTATCCCACTAGGTGGGATCGGCTACATGAATCATACGACGCCTCGTTGATCCATGTTCATGAAATTTGACAAAGTTTTACGCTGACTGTCGAAGCCTAACACAACCCTCCTCCTTTATCCGGACTTAGGACCGACTATAAAACATAAGCGGAGTTCACTGTGCTACAGAAAAAAAAAAAGCAAAGCAAATTGTAGAAAGCTCATAGCTTCATACATAAAAAAAATGAATAGTCATCTGAAATCCATCTATTCTAGGATCAATAAACATCATTTTTTATCAGACGATGTAAAATAAAATACCACTAATGGTCCAGAACACTCGTAGGCATGGTGCAATCACAATGTTTGAATGCACATTAATATGCTTCTATTACGAATCATACTTTCCTGGCTGCATTCAATCTTAAACGTAATATTCATTCAACAATTTTCACATTGAAAATAAATAAGGTACTATCATTAGGTAAGAAAGACTAATTTCACCATTCACCAAGAATTGATGGGGGCTCTGAAGCAACAAAGGGAAAATTCGTGTAGTAAGCTGTGTGATTCCCATTCACTATGAATTATTATCTATAAAAAGGTTGAAAACTTCAAACCAATTAATGCACCAGGATCTACAATATCTTTCAAAGACTGACAAGCAACATCAAAATTGAGCCCCACATAAACAAAGGTGGATTGAAATGTCCTGCCGTCAAGAGAAATCAGTTATCAGCTCCTTGAAATGCCAAAGCAATACGCAAATACCGGATAAGAAATGAGCTACAAATGTAATAACAGTCACTAACATCACAAAACCCTCTATGCGCTCTCTGGTAGTGCTAATGTGGTAGAGGGCTGGAGGAAACAAATGCAATTAAAATGGAGGCCTCATTTGAAGAAGATAGATATAATGAAGGCATGATGCGTAAAGTCCGTGGGATTAAGAAAGCCAGCTCTATTTTTCCGCCATGCCAACAATAGTGTCAAAAATATTCTGTGAAGCACAATCATACAAAATCTTCAGCAAGGAGAACTGTTGGCTTCGGAAGAGAAGCAAACTGTGACTAGCTTTAAGTTCATTGAAGGCATGGTTTAACAATGCGCAACCTACTAACTTTTCTAACCAAGCAACATAAGAATCAGGATAGGTAAGTCGAAAATCTTCAAGTATTTAAGCAGTAATGAGAACGAAGGTGTGCTACAGGGAACACTTTAAGGATGATCAAGATATCAGAATACACATGTTCATCACCTAAAAATGTTAAGCAAGAGACCTGTGCAGGGCAACCAACACATACTGGAGTGTCAATCCAAACAATTGAAGGTGCTTGCATACAAATGCTTGCTTGATAATTGCAAGTGTACTAACAAAAACTTGAGATTGTGATTAGGCAGGTTGGACATATAGATAACAATGCAGTGCTACGAACTTTCGAGGTGGGCATTTAATTAATCTTCTATGAAGAGACAAACCATGACACTCCCATGAATGCTATTAACAAAAGCTTGAGATTGTGACTAGCTAGGTTGGGCATTTAGATAACAACTCAGTGCTACAGACTTTAGAGAGGCATATTTAGTTAATCTTCTATGAAGAGACCAACTATGACACTCCCAAGAATTCTATAAAAATATCTAAATGTTATACCAAACGTGTGTGATAAGACCTGTTTAAAAAATGAAGACATCCACATTTCACAATAAAGGTCAAGGAAAACATAAATGCAACTCAGTTATTACTTGTCCTTAAATATCTTCAAAAGAAAACTTAGGAGGAGCATATAGATAGAGTTGTCTCACCTTTGCTTAGAGTACCAAGTTAAAATGAAGTTTTTTAAGAAAAGTTAAAACGAAGTTATAGGTAGTAAGAACTATAATAAGCATTAGTGAAGTGTTATCTTCACGGCTCTTCTATCCTTCACCATTTTCTTTCCTATTTTACTTATTAGTTGCAATTAGTTACAATATCTAAAACAAACTAGCACAATGCAAACTTCCCACACCTGATATTGCAGTAGAAATTTTAGACAAACAGATGGATTACATGTTTCCTCTTCTGTGTCAAAAGACATCAGAGGAAACTTCAATTGAAAATGTAAATGGCACAAAGACAGTGCTAGGTTTATACCATATATGAAAAATTGTTGAGATGGTCTACATTATTGGTGTTCACCGGTCAAGTTTGATGAAAACAACATCATTATGGGGGATGAGTCAACTAATCGGGTTTCTTCCATAGAACAAAAAGAATATTGTGATCGAGTTTGTTTATTGAATAAAAGTAAATGTATTTTTGTGTTATATTTTAATGGAACATATATGTTTACTGAAAGCTATATAGTTTGGTTTGTTTATAATTTTATTAGTTTATTGTTCACTAGGTTGCACAATCATTAATTTGATTAGTCCATAAAATGGATACTTTTCTTCAGGGTGCACAAGAGGATTAGTTTAATACTTTGAAGGAAGGAGTAAAATTACACATCTATTGATTTGACAATCAGATCATCAATTCTAATGGTAAAATAGACTGGGTTGAGTTGGGAAAGCCTATACTATTGACGGCCTACTAGGATAGTTTGTCAGGTCAATGTTATCAGATGTATCTGATCAACCTGATCCAATAAAAGAATCCAATAAGCTTCTAAGGGCAAGATATAGATCGTACCAACTTGTAGTATGCAGCTTAAATGATCTTCAAATACAACCCCAAGTCACAGAAATCTTAATTTCCAAATCATTCAAAAGCTTGGTTTGGTCATTCAAAATAAACAATCACTTGAACATCATACTAAGGAAATTTGGATGATGTCCGTTGTTTAATCAGTCATACAATCAACCCTAGAAAGATGCTTTTTTGTCACGCTTGCTCTTCTATAAAGTGGTTTTTGGTGTCAACAATTTCACAACTTTTATCACATAGAAGATTATTGGTCAGTGATAGCAAAATTTCAGTTTTATGTATTCCACTAGGCTCCATTTTTAGTTGATCAATCATCTTCAAACAAATTCAACATATAGTTTAATATCACTTAATGTAGTAGCTACATGCTACACTTGCTCGGATGAAACCACATCAATTGATCGCAAAAAGACTACTATCTTTCAAGTAGAATGGAAGACGCAACAACTTCATATTACAGCTTTTCAAATCTTTAGAGTCCAGGTTTACAAAATTTTCTAGAAAAAAAAAACTTTGAAGGAATACTAACCTCCAACGGCAAGATATTTATCAAATTAAATACAAATACATGAAAAATAATCAGCACTTAAACCCCAAATCAGGACAATCCATCAAACAACCTAAAAGTTAACTAGGTTCTTTGTAAAGTTCTCAAGTAATAGATTGTGATACTTGAGATTCAAAATTGCAAAGAAAGATAAGCTTAAGGAAAACTGTACAGAAAAAAAACTTGATTCCAAATGACAAATAAAGTCCGATGGCACTGTATTATCCTTTAACATAATTTTTACTTCAATAAACCATACCAAATAGAGGGAGGAATAAAAAACAAATTCAACTATATACAATTAAATAAAGACAACATCTTTAACAAATGTCAAATATTTTCGTGATAGTATCTCTCCTCAAAGCTCCTTTGCCTTTTTAAATACTAAAAGAAATAGTTACCATTCATGAAAGTCCACAAGATTTCTATACCAAAAGAAAAAACTCTCTTATCAAAAGAAACATATATTATCATCCTTCTCATAAAACACATATTAGCTTCAAGAGTTCTTTTTTATTTAGAAAATCACCAAGACTTCTATCAACTTATAGTCCATAAAGATGAGAAGAGTGTTGAAAATTTTTATATAACAAGGAAACAATATGCAAATGTAAAAACAAAAAGTTAAGGATAGAACATTGGTTGTAGTAACCATAGCTTATGATATACAACACCAAACATCAAAAGAATATACTTCACAGGTTGCACAATCATCGAAAGGACCAGTGAAACAATTGCTTGAATCTCACATTTTAGCAAACCTCAGGATGAGAAGTTTAATCATCTTTAGTGCACCAAATATTCAGAAACCACAGTTCGATCATAAGGTCAAATTTCTATTGCACACAAGTGCCTTGAAAATATGAGTTCATTAAAATACAGTAATTTAAGCAACTATTAGATAAAATTCTAGATTTGTCAATTCAAAACTGCACTGAGAAAGATGACTTAAGGTTAAGTTCTTTTTTCAGAAGCAGAATAACACTGGAATAAGGAGTGTGGAACGACCTTGGAACACCCTCAAGATTGAATATTGAATGTGTTATTGTTATTTGGTTCTAAAATCGTTGATTTCAAAATCAAATAGAAGAGTAACATAACAATGAACGATCTAGAGGCCGATAGTGTATCACATGTGGAGCTATTTCTGCTCCACAATTTCCTCAATCTGGAAAAAAAAATACTCCTATAAGAAATCATACCACACCACCTTCGTGGGAAAAGAAAACACAACAAAACTATTACACGGATGATTCTCTTAATTTCCATTTGTACCTGGATGGAGATTTGGCATAACTCAGACAAGTACATTTTCGAGAAACACAATATATACACTAAGTTGGTTCAGGAGAGGATAAAACAAATGTTTGATTTAATTTTGACGACATTTCATCCAATTGATCATTGGAGTAAGGACTTCTATATTCGACACTCCATCTAATTAGACGCACGCAACCTATCACAACCATCATCTTTTGCTGGTATCACTCCATTCCCAGCTACAGTTAGTGAATTAAAGATAGGCAAGGTTCATCAACGCCAAGTGCTTATGCCTTACATAGTGTTTAATTAAGTTACTGCAGTAGTCATCCATAGATAAACTGGAAATGATAGAGACAGTCAAGGAGAATGTAAAGAAGAAAATTCTTCAAATCCCAACCAATGACTATCCGAACATCCCAGTGAGTCGTGGCAACAACTAGTTGTAACCTGATGACCAGAAGACCACAAAAACATATCCATCTTGTTGTTAGGCGATCCAAAGACTATGTGTTTATGTTCAATAGCGGAATGAAATAAGACAACAAAGAGAAAAAGGGTAAGCCGTGACTAAAGATGATCATTTTCACAGATCAGAAGAAAAAGAAAATGTGTAGAAGGCGAAATAAACTTTCCATGAAATTTGATGGCATGGTGATTACACAATGAGACGTAAAAACTTCTTCATAACACCACAATTATTTAAGCTAAGAACTTGCTTACATGATATTAACACCATAAATATGCCTCATGTGTTGATACTTTGTAAAATATTAGTCTTTGCTTGTCGATTTTTGGCTTTTTCCCATAAATTGGCCAGATTGCTGAGTCCGTAGATTAGTCATTTCCTAATATGACAACTGAGAAGAAACCCCAATATTAGTTTGTTTTTTTAATGCCATGTTTTTGCAGTAGATGAATACTGACTGTACAATCAATCAGTCTATCACGTATCCTTTTTTAGAGAGAGAGAGAGAGAGAGTAGGATCTAACACATACTTCGTTTAAGATCTATATGTTCCCCTTTCTAACTACGGATTACTTGTCTCCAAATGTAACAGACCAGGAGATACTTAAGATGGTCACGCAATAAAACATGTTCTTTCTAAAGCAGAAGAGTGCGAACTGCTGTGACAACACAGGAAGATAAGAACGTCAAATAGATGGATGCAAGAAATGAAAGCTACTAACTTGGTCTCATAACCTCAACCAGGTGCACAATGCTCTTAGTCTTCCCATGAGATAATTTCTTCGCCTGCAAACACAAGAACGGGCAATCAAGAGACTGGGCCACAACCACGTGGACCATAAATTAAAAATGAGTGTAAACCCTCGTGGGGCAGGAAAGGCAACATGAGAAGTTGTAGAGAAGACGCAATGCATACGACGAAGCAGTTGCAGCTTGAGGAGCAGCCCCATGACCCGCAGGTCAAAAATTTTTACGAGACGAGATAAAGATGGGAGACAAACCCCATGGAATATGGTACTATAGTGATTACAGCAAGACAGAAATGGAAAGAGCACAGGTTTCAGGCAAAAGATAAGGAAGAACTGAGAACGATACCAGATCCAGGAACGCCAAGACATCAAGGACTAGTCTATCCTTCCACTTCATTGGCTCCGTCATTTCCCCACCATGGAATCGTTTTGACTGCTTGACTGCTGTAAACAAGCAAAGATGTCTTCCAGTGAAACCCCAGCTTTGTGAGAGGCTGCTAGGAACTTTGCTACAGACTCAAAACTCCCAAAGGTTATGATCACAAACGACCCTCGGTCTGTCCAAGTAAAAAGTTCTTGAACCTTGGGCGTATTTACAGCAAATCAAGAAGCGAGCTTGTGACAAGAAAACGAGCGGAAACCTAGAACTAGAAGGATAGTACCCTTACCATTTAGTTAGCTGTCGTCAAAATCCAGCCTTTCTTCACAAACCCTTGTCAAAACATAATTTTGATTCGAGAACCATCGTCAAAATAAAATATTGCAGCAGCGATGCAGATAAGACGTGGTACTGCAAATCTTCATCATCTCTACACAAGAAGGTTAGAGAAGCAGCACGTCCTACGCAAGGTGAAAATAAAAACAAAGGGAGTACAGAGATTGGGAAAGGCATACTAGTAGGGAGGACATGAAGGGGAAGGGAGAAGGATCACGAATCATACAGTGGTTTCCGTTAAGTCCGCACAGTTTGCAGTGATGGCTGTGCGTACAGTCGTCGTCTCCAGACTCCAAGCAATCTGATCCAGTCTCCAACGACGAGAGAGAGGCGCACGGCATTAGCCATCAATCATCCCTTCCTACTATTCTCAAAAGTCACGCTTCCTTACTGTCCTTGTCTTCTTAAATTGTTTAAATCTTGTCTCAACATTTTTTTAGCACGCAAAAAACCATATAAAATCATTAGCAGCTGCCAGTATACAAAAGTAAAAGCTCAATGAAGAAAAAAAAAACGTCAATCCGCTTTTGTACAAACAAAACTACAACACCTCCAACCTCCTGCATCATATAATCTCTCTCGCAAATAATCAAACACCTTTCTCTCTCTTCTCAGTCCGCGACACACTGACACACACAGACATGGAAGAAAGAAAAGTATTGCGTAAAAAGCAAACAGAAACAGCTAGGCGTCTTTTTTTGGCGAAACGACACGAAGCCAGCCGCAGGACCAAGATTCAAACAAGGCGCGGAGGGGAGAGGGGGAGGAGAGAGAGAGGGAGAGAGGAGATAAGGCCGTCACAGAGCGCGAGGCGGCACGCGTGGCCTCCACCATCGCCCATCGGCGAGAGAAGCGGAGAAAGCCTTTTGTTGCTCGGTCAGAGGGGTGCCCAAAAGGGAAGGCTGACAGAAAGAGAAGTGAGCACGCAACGGAAACAACATCCATATGATACCATTTTCCTCCCGCCGTGTGCTCACTCTCTTCTGTCAACCCCATTCCATTCCATTGCGCCCCCCACATAAAATCTCGTCGCCATTCTCAAACTTCTGCCGTCCGCAGAAGCACAGAGAAGAAGAAGGAGAGGAAGAGGAAGAGGACGAGGACGAGGACGAGGACGAGGACGAGGGAGTAGGAATAATAAAAGTAGGTGGGAGGTCATGCGGTAACCGGATAGGATTAGCATTAAAGATGTTGGTAATTTGGTGTGAGGTTAATTAAGGAAATTAAACATGGGATTAGTGTTGTTGACAAGGGATTGGCTGGTGGATGCACCACAGGGTACAGGCACAGCCTGATGCTGACTAGGGAATCACGTGGCAGGCGAGGAGAGGACCAACTGGTGGGTCCGAAGCATACGTGGCACAGACGTGTGCAGATGGGATGGGACCACTTCGAGGGTGGGCGGAAGGACGAAAACTCTGCTCCTATTCCTTTTTCCTCTCTTTTTTTGTTATTTATTTTCACATTTCCTCCTCATAAAAATAACTATTAATTCCTGTCAGAGTCAGTACTAATACTTTAGAAAGTATAATTTGATATAAATTGCACAGGAGAAGCTAACTTGATGCATGAACACTTTAAATGTACTCAAGAAGCTAATGTGGATTACCTTGCTAACAAAGATCGACTTAATTTTTTTTATTCTTTTTGGTATGAGTCCTCGATTATGTATTGTGATGTATTAGGTGCTTTTGTGAATATATAGCTTTCTTTTCTCAAACAAAAAAAATATTTTTCTTATTTACAATGATGTATTTAGTTGTGGAAATTCTTTTTGTGAGGATTGCTGCGGAGCCGTGTGTTCATGAGCGAATTCAATCAGGCGGGGGAGGGACAGATGGAACAGAACAAAGGAAAGTCATGTCATAATCAGTTCACAGCTTGGTGTAGTAGTAGACATTAAAAAACCCCTCTGCAGTGGAATTAGGGTTCAACCACTTTGCGTGCTCAATCTTTGACTCGAACATAAATTAAAAGCATGTTTTACGACAGATGTGGTTCATGGTTTAAAAAAAATGGAAGGAGAATATGGCGATGCATGCATGTGAAGTGATCCAAGTTTGGAATGGTGGGGTCAGGTGAAGTGTCCTTTTTTTCATAGTTTATATATCACGTGCGTTTAATGTGTTTAAATGATAAATTAAAAAAGACATTAGTTGAATCGACGATCATGAACCTACGTTTGGCTTGGAATTTTGACTTTTGCTCAGCGGTATCTTCCAACTTCATAATATCCTCTATCTTATAATTTGTTTCACAGAATATTCTTTCGACCAGGAATACCCACTTTCTTGATTATTCAGGTGACGTGACATTTATTTTTTTAAAAAATAATATTAAAAATAGAAAAAAAGACACTCCCCTTCCCTCTCCCTCCGACTGCCGGCCGCTAGTCCTCTCCGGCGCCAGAGAGGTGGCTAGAGGAAGGGAGAGGCCTCTCCTCCTCTCTCGCATGCAGGGAGAGCCCTCGCCCCCACCCCCTATGCGACCTCCGACGCCGATGAGGCCCCCTCCCTCCGGCTTCGGCAAGGCCGCCGAAGGTCAAGAGGAGGGGCACTGATCCTTCTCTTTTTTTACTTATTATATTATTTATTATTATTATTTAATCATGTCACGTAAGAGAAAGAAATGTCAAGTTGGATGGCTTCTTGCATGGGAGAGAGAGAAAATGACAACGTAAACATCACATCGACAAGGCAACCGGGAGACAACCGTTCGCAGATAAAAAAAAGCATCGGGTGAAACGAATTAAAAGATTGAGGATAATCTTGTAACAAAGTGAAGTTGAAGGGTATCACTAGAAAAACGATCAAAGATGGAGGTATTTGACGTAATTTATCCTTTCCTTTCATGATCATTTTATTTTGACTTTTGTATCATAGTAAACTCGAGTTTTCTTTAATCTATTCTGAAAATTAGAAGAAGTAGACTTTCATTTATGACTTGAAACTGTGGAAGGGAATAAAATGCTTTCATTTAAATTTCATCAAATACTTGAGAGTTATTCTCTAACTTCACTTTGTAATAAAACTATCCTCCGCTTTCCTTGAGCAGCCGCAACATAGAGTTGGGGACGCCCAAGGGAAGGGTTGACGCCCCTTCTCCTCATGGAGAGGAGAGAGGAAGGGGAGACACCCCCTCCTCTGTGCGTGTGGGGAGGGGGCCCCGCCCCGTCTCTTCTCGAGTGACGCTCCTTCTCCTCATGGAGAGGAGAGGGGGGAAGGGGCGACACCCCCTCCTCTGTGCGCGTGGGGAGGGGGCCCCGCAGCCTCTCTTCTCCGTGGTCGGAGAGGAGAGGGGGAGCGGGCGGCCGGAGAAGAGAGGAGGAGAAGGAGCGGGGCCCTCCTCTACACATGGAGGAAAGGACCTTGCTGGAGGGGGGGGACACCCTCTCCTCTGCGTGTTCGGGGAGGGGACCCTGCCCCCTTTCCTCTCTCTTCTCCAACGACCAATAATAAAAAAGAGTAGAGATCGCCCCGTATTTTTATTATTTTACTCTTAGAGAACGTCGTCATATTAGCTAAACAACCGGAGAGTAGACGATCAGTAGTGAAAAGGTGAAATGAATTAAACTCCGCCTATGTTTTATAATCGATCCCAAGCTCGGATAAAGGAGGAGGGTTGTGTTAGATCCCGACAGCCAGCGTAAAATTCTGTCGAATCTCATGAACATGGATCAACGAATATGACGTCATATGATCCATGTAGTCGACCCCACCTAGTGGGATAAGGTTTTGTTGTTGTTGTTGTTGAAGGATAGCCTTATTATTAATGCCGAGAAAACATCAATGTTGAAATGTATTTGATGACTTAAATTTGTAAGTCTTTATTAAGAATAAATAAATAAATAAAACAAAACAATTCATGTAGGAGTTGGTCGGTTTACAGTCCTCTCTTTTGCACCTCCGAATAAATACGTGGATGCTTGCCTATCAATTCAAAACTCGTGAAGCAAATGGCCATTCTATAATAAAGAGGTTAGATAGCATGCAACTAATTTTGTATAACTACTAATATGTAATCAACAAATCAAGATCGTTAGATCATGATTATTGAGATTCAATCTCTATTGAATTTAATGTTAAGTTATTAAATTTAATCTTAATCATGTAATCATCAACAATTCAGATTTATTGGATGCATATTATTTAAATCCATAGTATTGAGGTTTGTTCGCAACACTTTTATTAATTTCTTATATTCATTAAGATTTATGTGTTCCTTTTATTTTAAATTTTTCCTGTACCAGGTATGAGCGTAATAAAAGAAAACTGTCTTTTATTCTTCAAACTAACAAAAAATAGATAAATAAATACTAAAGTACAATGCAAAAGATCATGATAAGCATTTTGCTTCCTACAATTAACTGGAAGAAGACTAAAAATGACTAAAAAAAGAACCATATTTCATGCCAAGAATGAACTTATTCCAAAAGCACTTAAGATCTCATTTTTTTCTTTTTTGCCAAAGAAACAAATCTTTATGCTTTGATTTTGCTTCTAACAAATGCCATTCAACTGTAATCCCAATTTAAACAATTTAAATGGGCGAAGGACGATGGGGACGACAACATTAGCCCCCTTCTCCTTTTGTAACCGTGAAGCTGCCGCCCGTTGGCTCGTAGCGGATTTTGCGGCCTTCAAATCATCCAGATCTCGAGAAGAGCTCATATGAGCGGCAAAGACAGCCCACCCAGGCAGCGGTTGGGCTGGCTGTTATCTGTTAATTAATTCTAAAGCCAGTGGTGACTGGCTTGGATGCGTATGTATTATACAATGAACGTACCTTTGTGAGATTGAGAGATGACGAGGACGAGTTTGTGTCAGGAAGACATGACGCCGTTTCCTGTCACTTGTAATGAACGGTATATTTCCAGGTCAGCATTGCTTCAGCAAGTAGTACCAAGAAGCAAATGCACACACCAAGGTGGGCAAGGGCATTCATAACTGGGGCATCATCAACAAGTTTTCCAACAGTAGACTTACTGTCTGTCCGCTGGGTCTCAGTAAATTAAACCTGGGCATCACAGCTACTTATTGCAACCTGTTTCAGTTGTCAGCCGGTACCCAAAAGAAAAAAGAAAAAGCTCTAAGAAACCGCATGACAGCAAAATTGAGCTACTATATGATACTCCTTGGCAGTACATTCGGATAGATCGCATCCGCAATTAGGCGGGTCAAAACTGGAAAAGAAAAGTATTTTTTCTCAAGATGGTTTGGTCGACACTTAAAATCCATTACCTCCATATCCAATTGGCAGTCAACCTCGTCCTGGAGCATCAGCAGTGGCGATCTCAGATGAAGCTTTTTGGAAAGAAGACACCTTCAGGAAGTGGTAATTCATAATTTGGATAATTTGACGAAAAGCTAAAGGGAATGTGGTAGTGCTCCTCTAAGCAATCCTTCATTGGCAATATGAAATGATCATTTACCATAAAACATTTCAAGGTGCTGCATCAACACAAAAAATGAAAAAAAGATCCCTCCACAGAGAAATAAAGTTGCACTAGTACGGCTTATGCCATAAAGCTTTGATAATAATAACGAAAGAGAGCATATGTCAATGTCCATGCAGGCATGTAGTCTTCAGAACTAAAAAGAAAGTGAATAGCATCCATGAGATATTTTCACTTAAATCGTGTTACAGATTAATAATGCAACTCCAAGATGTTCCACACATGTCAGATGGCATAATCGGACATTCCTCATTAGAACCAGTCGCAATAAAATTACATTCTGCATTTCACTATACAATATGAATAAGCAAATGATAATTTAACCAGATGGAATTTAATGTAGAACAGAAAAATGATTGAATTAATTTAATAAAGTAATCGCATGCAGGAATTATCAAATCCATATGCGAACAGCAGACATGAACATATAAACAAATGTGGCAACAATTACAAAAATGTTAACTTGAAACAATCGTACCACCGTCTGAATTTAATGAACACTTGAGATCAAGAAACATGATCAGACACTAGCGATTCTCGAATAAACATAAAAAAGACAAGGGCTAGATTCTCTCCACTCGTCAAACACAAGGGCTTCAATAATGTTAAGCACCAGAAGGATTATAGAAGAAAGGACTAACCTATAGACAGAAATCTGACTAAGCCTATTATTATGAATTTTCCGGACCAACATCATAAACTGCCAACTGTGGAAAAAAGGTCCATTCATAGAAACGTCCGAGTGCTATATATTTCAGCAGTAAAAAAAATGAATATGCATTAATATGACTCAATTTCGTTAACCTGGAAGACAGCATACAAAATATCAACATTTAATCAATTTGTTACCACAAAAAGATGAAATACAGATTAATATCAACGATTGAAGCATAATCCAAGCTATAAGAAATACAATTGATGGATAAAGAGCAAATCGAATGAACGCGAGAATAAGTGTATGAAACCATTCTAAATATGAGTTCCTGTGGCGAGCCCTTGCGCTGATGCAATTCTAACACTATAATTTGGCTATTCGTGAGTCAAGATTTAAAACAAATTCACTTTGGCCTTTAATGTACTATGTCTCCTAAGCAATAACCAAGAAGTACGCAGGCGATAGAACGAAGCTACCACTACTACCGCAATTCCATCACCAAGATCCAAATGAATTCTCTGAGGACAGTTGGAATTCGCGCTTCTGAATGCTTTCAAACAAATGCATCGCGCCAACGACGACAGAGACGAGGAGAAAAAAAAAACGAATTAGGGCAAACGAGGAACGAAATTTTACACGGAATCAAGAACATTGTAGCGACCATCTCCTGGAGCGGTAGTGATAGAGGCGATTCATGTACTGGCAAAAACCTTGCTCCTCAAGTGAGTAGCCACCATCTCCCGGAGCTCCTCGTCGTCGTCCATCGCCGTCGGTCGGAGAACGGATGCGGATGGGAACTTTGAAAGGGACGCGACGTGCCCGTACATCTGCGGAAAAAAGGGTCCAGCCCACCTTGTGAAGAGCCCATAATTAGAAGTATGGGCCGATTGGACCTCGTTTAACGGAAGTTTACTTTTCTTTCTTTTTCTATTTTTCCTTGTTCTGCATTTTAGTTTTTTTTTTCATCAGATCTCACTTCCGGTATTTCTTTTGGTAGCAAAGAATGACCATTATCTTAATGTACAATAATTTAAAATAAGCCACATTTTATTAGAAACTCAAACCCTTGACCTCTATTTCAATCAACCCGCCAACATGTCATTGATTACTTATAAGTTTTTCAAGGAAGGAACATTTGTATTAGCCTTTTGGAGGAAAAAATCTTTGTAATATTAAGCCTAGTTCGACATAATCTAAAAATTTGAAAAAGGTTAGAGTAGCATTGAAATGAAGTCTAATGGAAAAGTGTTTTTCTTAATAAATGTTAAATATGAATTAAATTGGAGTAAAATAGTCCCAATTGAATTTGATGTGAATTACGTGGATATTCCACCGGGTTGAACCGAGTAGTTTGATGGCATTCAGATTAGGGGTGTTCATCGGGTCGCCGGAATATCCATTTGGGTCGGGTTGGGGTCGGACCCGACCCTACCCGACCTAAGTTTGAGTCAGGTTCGGGTTGAATTTTTTCAACTCGACCCGACCCGACAACCTAACTTTTTTTTAATTTTAAATAATTTTTTATTTAATAAGTATTTTATATAATCTAAAATTTTAAAAAAATATATAATAATATATTTTAAATAGAGAATAATATATATATTTAAAATAATATTTTTATGCTTAAAAATACTTTATCTTGTATTTAAAATAAAATAATAAATATTTTTTATATAAAAATTTTAAAAGAAAAATAAAAAAAAGATGATCTGATAACCTAACCACCCGATCCGACCCGGGTAAATCATGTACCAAAAAAATTTGAAACCCAAGTCGTGAACATCCTTATCCATGATCAACTGTTCTATAAAGTTTTTTTTTTATTTGTTAGTTGAGGAAAACTTGGCCACCTAGATAATGCCTAGGCTAAAATATATTGTGAAACATTTTTCATAAAGTGCTCAAACCCTTGGTTTCAATCTTTTAACGAAAGGGACGCTCGAATATCTCTCGTCATTGGGTGGGCTATCATATCAACTTGAGTAGGTAGATCATTAAATTGCTTAGCTAATTCGTTTTCTTCGGTACAACATATGACCACGAAATTTGGTGTTTTATGTTTTTCTTTAACAATTAAAAAGACGGAAGAAAAGAATCTTAATTGCAAGCTGAAGATGCAATTCCAGTGGTGCGTCAGAAAGATAACGCCTGTCTGATATTGTAACTGAATTCAGAACTGATAAATTTCATGCAGAAATGAATACGTATACGACCTGAACTTATCACTTTGCAGCCACAATTGCTTCTACATCTTATCACATCTGCACCACAAGGTTCAATGCGTGGAGGAGACCAACTCACTCCAAACTTCTTATCCTATCTGCATCGTTCATGCCTGTTTGCAGATGCTTGGACCTCAAACCAACATCTGTTCAGAACAAAACATTGATCTTCAACCTAAGAAAAAACTAGTCCCTTCTTATTCTATTGGAAGCATCTGAATGAAAAAGAAAGCAATGGTGGTTAGCAGACATGATCAGAAAACACTACAAGGAGATGATAGGATACAAAGCAACTACTTAAGTTCAGCATTGATAAGGAATCAGAGGCAAAAGCCAAACAGGCGACATTAATGTCTACCGGCTTTATTGACGACCATAAAACATGCAACAAGAAAATTAAATGTCCGGCTTGATATTTAGATCAGAGGAAGACCCACGAAATTAAGTTCACGTGTTTAGTGATCCACCGGGCAATTAAAAAACCCTATTTTCTGCAACCTCGTGAACGAGAAGAAATTTTCCAACGATTACCGCGGAGGTGCCATGTGGGTTTCCCGAAAGCTGTCGCCATTGTGCAACAGCTCTTCCCGTTACCTGCTTCTTTTTGGCGTTTTGCATCGTATGCAAATGGTGTTCCAACTATCCGACGAGAAGCAATTTGTGTGCAATACTTCTCCATGCTCAATGATTGAGGGTGGTTGCACAAGCAAAGCATAAAAGACAAGCAGCTTTTTGTTTTCACTTCAAATCAGAACTTTTGAACAATACCGCTACACAGAGGTTTGCTTCTGCTCCTGTAACTGGCCATAATGACGAGATGCATCAGAAGAAGAAAAAGAATGTGCCTGGTAAAGGTAAGGATAATATATTCAACTTTGAGATGTCAAAACAGTACCTGGAAGACAAATCTTAAGTCAAATTCGCCGAATGATCACTTGCTTCCTCAGATTTTTATCTGAAACTGTTTCAACGCAAAAACTATAACAAGCATATCACTGAGATTACAACAATTAACAGGAATAAAGATACAACTCTTACAAGACGAATATACGAAAAGAATACGGAGACAAACAAGCACTCAACAACACAGATTGATCAGATAACAGAGTAATCACTCTCAACAATTCCATTATTGTTCTTTGAACAACATTCATCAGTCGACGCATATTTGGAGAGGCTAAAATACAAGAATCCTGGGACTCTAAGACTAATCGCAGCTTCCAGCTGATGCATAAACTCTGACTTGCGTCATGCTGCTACAGTACGGTAATCGGCGGAAGCCCATATGATGTCTTTAATGGCCGGTCTGAGCTCGTCGGCGCAAAATCTCTGGTACTCCAACGTGTCACCGCTGTCCTTCCGCACTTCGACGACGAACACAGACGGCGCCAATGTGAAGATCTCAGCGGCCACGGCCAGCTTCCCCTTCCTCCCTCGCTCTTCTCCTTCCAGATGAACCCCGGCGGCGCCGCTTTTGGTGACCCGGTACTTCCCCGCCGTCTTCGCAGCCACGCCCTCCAGCCGGGACACGACGCAACTGGCGGGCTCCTTCGTGGCGAACCTCATTTCTTCCTCCTTCCTCGCTCCCACCATGAACAGCGGGGAGAGGTCAAAGCCCTCCGAGAGGGATATGAGATGGAAGGCGTTCAGGTTCTCGGGCTCCTTCTCCAGCTTCTTCATCCACTCCTCCTTTGACTTCTCCTCCGCCGTCGGCGGCGCCTCTGCCGGTGGGCCCCGCGGAGCCGCGGAGGACCTCTTGAACCACGGCATCTCGACGAGTTTCGCGACGGTGATCCTCGCACTGGGGTTTGGGTCGAGAAGCCTTGTGATGAGACGGCGCGCATCTGACGAGAACCACGGCGGGCACTTGAAGTCCCCGCGGTGGATCTTTCGGTACATGGCAACGAGGTTGTCGTCCTGGAACGGTAAGAAGCCCGCGAGGAGCACAAAGAGGATGACTCCGCATGACCACAGGTCGGCCTTCGACCCGTCGTAGCCCTTCTTGCCGAACACCTCGGGGGCGACGTAGGCCGGCGTGCCGCAGGCCGTGTGCAAGAGCCCATCCGGGCGGGCATGGTCAGCGAACGCGCTCAAGCCGAAGTCAGCTATCTTGAGGTTGCCCTGGTCGTCCAGCAACAGGTTCTCCGGCTTGAGGTCGCGGTGGTAGACGCCTCGGCTGTGGCAGAAATCGACGGCGGAGATGAGTTGGCGGAAGTAGTGGCGCGCGGCGTCCTCCTTGAGGCGTCCGGATCGAGCGATCTTGGCGAAGAGCTCTCCACCGCGGACGAGCTCCATGGCGAAGTATACCTTGGAACGAGTGGCCATGACCTCGTGGAGCTCCACGATGTTGGGGTGGCGCACCAGCTTCATGACCGAGATCTCGCGCTTCACCTGCTCCATCATGCCCACCTGCAGGACCTTCTCTTTGGCCACCACCTTCATGGCCACGCTCCGCCCGGTGCAGAGGTTGCGGGCGAGATGCACCTTGGCGAACGTGCCCTGCCCGATGACGCGTCCCAACTCGTAGCGCCCGTGGAGGACGTTGCGCCCCTCGGACGACGGCGAAGGCGGCGGCACCTCCTCCATATTAAAGTCTCAACCAAAATCTCTCCTCAACCAAAGGAAACGGGTGTACAAAGTCGAGGAAGTTGCAACAATTATCGACGAACTCACGGCCTACCCGTCTTCGACGTGCTTCCGGTGACACGTCCGTCCGGCGTACTTCTCCCACCGTCCTCCTCCGCCGCCGCCGCCGAGCTTAATATCCAATGCTCCATCCATCTTGCTGCATTCCCTTGACACGAAGAAACCTCCCACGAGAAGACACTACGAAAGAGGCGGCCGCAAAGTGAGTCGAACTCTACCTCAAGATTTCGGCCGTTTATATAGAGGTCTGAACCTTAAAAGACAATATTGCCCACCTATTTGGTTGGTTACGATTGAGCACTCATGGCGGTTCGATCAGCCGACTAAAAGGGTATAACCGGAAGAAAATTTTGAAAGGTTTTAATCCTTCAGATCTGGATCGGACGGTAGATGGAGGGGGTGGAGGAAGGGGGCAAGATAGAGGCAATTATTTGTCGTTTTGCTAGGGGGTGGCCGTGACTCGTAGGCCAACTCTGACCGGAGGAAGTAAACGGAGGTCACGAGGAGGAGGAGAAGTGGGAGAAAGGGACGGCTGAGATTTATTATTAACTAGACAGCTGTGCGCTGTCGCCGCCGCGTGCACGCTCCTCGTATTAATACGTTACCGGTGGAAACGATATGGACCGTCCGATGGAGGTGGAGCGGGATATTTATTATTATTTTTTATTTGGCGAAAAATTGGCCCGTTTTTGTCTACTAATTATTTGTCGCCAAGGCAATTATTGGCCCTTTTAATAATACTCAAGAGCATCTTATTTCTAAAATAAAATATATATATGGAATGAGAATTTGTGTAATAATGTTGGAGTCTTAATGGCGGCTTCTCATTATGATTCTCCTCATTAAATGATCGTAAATGATGTTGTGGGTTGGTTAATGTTTGAGAATTTATTTTTAAGGAATTAAATTGGTCTGATTGGATTAAATCAAATTTGAATTCGATCAGAAAGAGCTCGGAGCTCAAGGTGTTGTGAGTTTGATTCTTTTATATTTTGAAAAAAAGAATAAAAATAAGTTTAAAAATCATACTAACAACAATAAATTAATAAAAGCAAAATACAGGTATTAACATTATTTTGTAACTCAACAGTTATATCAAAATGAAATAACAAGGAAATGGAAGTAATAATCATATATCTAATTAAAATATAAATACATATATAAAAATCTCTTTTATTCCCTTTATACTAATTACTTCATCTAAACAATGTGAAAGTATAATAATAGCTTAGTAAATATGCATGGCAGATGTACATATGTGTTGGAATAATATATTCACATAGTCCAATCATAATGATTGCTGGATCCAGGACCAAATTCCAACTTTACATATTTTTTTAAAGTTGGCCATGTTGTTACTTGTTAGGTGTTCGTATATGTTTGAAACGTATCTTTTGTGTCGAATACATTCAAAATTTAAATAAAATAAAAACATATTTAAATTAAACTTTACATATTTAATGCTCTGAATATTAATTTAATTATAAATTCTTTATGACCCTTATGTTATGCAAGAATTCAAATAATTAGGGTGGAGGATTCCGCTACCTGGACAAGTAACCTAATTAAGAAGGGTATAGGAGAGATAAGTCCTTGAAATCTAAACGATTCTTATTTTTTATTATTTTATATTAAAATTTATGAGAGTGGAATTATTCTAAATTAATCTTATAATTCTCATTTTTTATATCGAAAGAAAATTATCATCGCTCCAGGACATATGTAGTTTAATTTAGAGTAAACTTCGCAAAAGTCTTTCGTAAATCTCGTGTGTTTGGATAATTGGATGTTACTAATTTTGAATATGGTTGCACGTACTGAACTGGTTCCAAAAGAAATTATATCAATATTTTTTCATTTTATTTTATATGTGCATAATTGTTTTTCCCGTGTATATATTATTGATCTATACTAAAACATCTATTAACAATTGTTCACATATAAAACCCTCGTACACTATGATCAAAATCATGCATTGTAAACTACAAGGAAAATATTGTGTTGCATTTTATTTTGATCAATAATATATTCTGACTTATCAGTATAAAATTAATTCATCTTTATAGTTACTGTTGCATGCACCTAGTCATCTATTTAAATTAAAATGAGAAGAAAAATAAATTATTTATACTTCCATTTTTATCTCTGTTGATTGGTAGGAGACTTTTTTTCTTTAAAACAAAGAAAATGATATATGAAAACAAAGTATTTGTTTATTAAACAAAAAAATTCCTTTAGTTTATGTTAAGTTATATGTCGTTTTAAATAAGAAGGTGACATGTTTTTTTCTGTTGAAAGAAGAAAACAGAAAACAAAGCACATGGATTGTCATATACAAGAAACAACATGTACATGCATGTTGTCAAGCTAATTATTTAGCTGTGTTATTTAATTAATTAAGTCACCCAAACATATGATTCAAATAATCACTAGCCGTTTATTAATTGTCGAAATTAAGCACTATTCAAAGAATTAATATAAACATAAGATTATTATTCCAAGCACAACTTATGAAATTTCCAACGTAACCGAAATCTAAAACTTTTTATATGATTTTGACTTCGAATTTTCGAACGTTCGAACCACAAAACGAACGTTATCACGACAATCGATGCGTTATCGGACGGCTGGATTTTTTTCGAAATTGTTCATTAATATTCCTACATAGATATGTGTGAAATTTAAAACTTTTTATATAATGCTGACGTCGAATTTTTGAACGTCTGAATCACGAAACGAACATTCGAATTGTGAGTGAATGCTCTATCGGATGATCGAAACTTTTCAAGAGGTGCTCATTAATACGAGTACATAGAAATGTGTGTGAATATTGTTCATTAATTTGACCCACTGTTCACATGGGGGGCTTTGCATGTGTACAATTTGCACTCGCAAGGGTGGTGCCGGACCACTTTTCAACATTATGCATGCAGTTGCGTGCATGGTCCATACATAGACTATAGAGGACAAGGACGAGATTTATATAGTCCTCCTACCTTGCATTATTTGTTCGTTGATTAGGAGCACATATATCCCGATGAGATTTAAACTCAAAACTTTTGTTCTGGTATTATATGAAATTAAATTCACTGCAGTTCTTTATAAAAACTTGAACCATTAAAAAATGTCATCTTTAACTTTATAATGTTAATAAGTTCAAGCATATGTATTTTCAATCCACCGAACTTTTTTTAGTAATGATAATTTTCTTCCATTAAAAAAGAAGACAAAGAGCACCATATATGTATGCATATGTATAAACTAATAAGATCAAGGACATGATTTGAGGGTATGGAGGACGACCATATATATGTCTCCTTCTGCATTCGTGTATCTATATGTTGGGCGTAATCAAAAGCTGGCGAGAATATATATATATATATATATATATATATATATATATATATATAGGAGGTGAAACACCCATTGTGTGTAGCATTGTGAAACGCCAACATCCGTGACGTTGATTTTTTATTAACGTCCCATATCAAAACCACATTACAAGTACAAAACTATTGATTACCAAAAATGAAACCGTCTAAACTAACCGCTTGACAACTTTAATTTCGTCACCATGACGGTCAATTCCCTCGCTAGAGCAAGATTCTACAAGCGACACTCATGACGGCCGCTCGATGTCGTCACCATGACTACTACCACAAAGCTCTGCTCCAGATGTACGATCTGGTTTGCATCCTTGGTGTCAATCCTCTGTGCCGATCTTGCCTTTGCAAAAAAGAGATTCATGGTTCTCGGCCACCTCACCCAACCGGACAAGAACAAGACATGCCACTGCTGCTCCAGCAATCCATATTGTCAAGCAAGCTTGGACAGATGTTTCTTTGCATCAACTTCATCAACCTCCTGTTCGAGCGACGGGGCACGACACTTCAATGTCGACAAATCCGCACAGCTACCTTCGCTTGTGTGCCCTGAATCACAAGTTGTCGCCTGAATCATAAGGAAAAAAATGAAGACGAGAGAGAGAAGGGAGGGAGGGAGGGGAGAGAGAGAAAGGGGGCCTCACACATCAGTAGAGGGATTTCATCTTCATTCATTTTCATCAGCAGAGGAGTTTTTGTGTTCAGCAGAGTTCCGTCTTCATTCATTATCAACAGGAGCGGCGCTCATCATCATTCGTCTAGAGCATTTTTGCAAAGAGAAATGGGGGCCTCCCATAGCAAAGGGATTTTGTCTTTTCCCGAACAACATGCGTCAGTCGTCATCTTTGGAAACTAGAGTGGTTTAGCGTGGTTTTAATCACCACCGTCCATCGAAAACCAACGCCTAGGATAAAAGCGTTGCACGAAGTTCCACCGAGAGGGCGCTACACAGCCATTATACCCATATATATAAGGAAATGAAAAAATCCTTCGCAATTTAAAAAGATCTTGCGATGAATATAAACTTCCTCCCAGCTATGGACGACAATATTGATTGTCGAGTTTTTTTTACTGTCGACTCATTCTCCTCCTATAGTTGCGATGGGACAAAGCACATCGAAAGTTTCAACGACTGAAGCAACAAAATTTAAATTTATAATATAATATATTATAATGTTATGTATTAAAATAATGTCATGAATATTAATATTTTAATATTAAAGTTTTTTACGATCATAATTGTCGAAAGTTTTGATGGATAGGTGTTCGTCAATAATTCCAATGACTATAGTCGTCAAAATTTGAATTTATAATAAAATCTATTTCAATATTATATAACAATATTAACGTTTTCGATGACACCGCGTCTTTGGCATCCCTACCATATGTGGCTCTAGAGATCGGCGACTCTGATGATCCTACGGCTCAAGCGGCAAGCTTGCGATCGAATCTCGTTAACAGTTGGATCCGCCCGTTTGTGGCTTGATTCGGTCAGAGCAGGCCATCTCTCTCTCTCTCTCTATCTATCTATCTATCTCTCTCTCTCACACACACACACGTGCGCACGCACACATACACACAACTGTGCCATTGTGTCTTTTCTTTCGCAAATTGCAAGTGGCTGGATTTGGCCGCTTACGGCCGTTAATAGATGGATTGAGAACTCTCAGATCTATTCCTTGTAAAAAAAACCTTATGGACCAGCATGGCACACTTCGAAAGTTCCAACCGAAGAGTGCCGCATCGAAAGTACCGACGGGTGTCACCCATTGCAACTTCTAATGGGTGCTTGCCCATCAAAGGTTTCGACGAATGCCGCCCATCGAAATTTCATCATAACTTGCGAGGGTTTTTTGTTGCCCATTGAAAAATTCTTTGCGATGAGCGATTTTCCAATTTGAGATATTTTGTGAAGATGGAAAATTAAACTTTTGTTGTAGTGAACTAAACAAAATACTTGCAAAAAAATATATCAATAAGTAATTCACCAGATTTTACATACAAAATGAAAGATGATGAACTTCCCCAGAAAAAAAATGATGACATGACACACACACACACACGGCGCGCACGCACACATACACACAACTGTGCCATTGTGTCTTTTCTTTCGCAAATTGCAACTGGCTGGATTTAGCCGCTTACGACCGTTAATAGATGGATTGAGAATCTATTCCTTGTGAGAAACTTATGGACCAGCATGGTACACTTCGAAAGTTCCAACCGAAGAGTGCCGTGTCGAAAGTACCGACGGGTGTCACCCATTGCAACTTCTGATGGGTGCTTGCCCGTCAAAGGTTTCGACGAATGCCGCCCATCGAAATTTCATCATAACTTGCGAGGGTTTTTTGTTGCCCATTGAAAAATTCTTTGCGATGAGCGATTTTCCAATTCGACATATTTTGTGAAGTTTTCAATGGATTTAGCCGTGGAAAATTAAACTTTTGTTGTAGTGAACTAAACAAAATACTTGCAAAAAAAAAATATCAATAAGTAATTCACCAGATTTTACATACAAAATGAAAGATGATGAACTTTCCCCAGAAAAAAATGATGACATGAAACTCGACATATTAATTTTAGACCGTCTAATAATATTCATTCTGCATGTTCAACTCACATAGCCCATCAAAGGCCTTAGAACAACATACTTCACGATGACCCTTTTTATTTATTTATTTTTAATTAATTTAATATTGATTTAAAAATCAAGAAAATAACAACATTTTAAGTATGAAATAATATTTCAATATTGAGAAAACTTATTTTATATCTTAATTAAATATTAAATAATATAAAAAAATAAAAAAAGAAAAAGGGTCACCCAACCACCTGACCTCACTCTGTTTGGGTCAGATTTTTCACCCACATGGGTTGTGAGAGAGGATCAAATCGGATTTATTCACGAGTCAAGTCCAACCCAATTCGTGAACACCCTAAGACAAAAACGCCAAGTCTGTGTCTATTTGAGTTGAGCCACAATTGCTTTCGCTCCACATGTAATAATTTTGTCTCCAATCCCCAATTGGGGTTGAGCCACTAGGAGTCTTGTTAGAATGCCAAAATATTTAAGTAGGACTTTTATATTTTTTACCTTTTTATAATGTACAATCATGAAAGCAAAAAAATGAGTAAATAAGTTAATAGCCATAATAATAATAATAATATATTGTTACCATTATAATAATAAGGTAAAATAATAAATAAAATATCAATCAACAATTACAATAATGAATAATAAAATTATAATCCGAAACTATTACAGAAGAAGTCCCATACTCCTTGAAGTTCGAGCGATTACAATTTTCCATTAATTATGGTTGAGAGTCGTAAAGATAAATCTCCTTATTTAAGTTTAAATTTAAATCTCCAATCTGAATCTAATTTCAACTTTTCAAACTCTTTTATTTTTCTTCCCTTAACTACTATTTTATCTTTTTTACTCATTTTGCGTATTTGAATAAATAAATATTGTTTATTTGTGCATCATAATCAGTGGGGCTCACAATCTCTCAGTGTAAATTAAAGTTGTGTATGGTTGGATTTAATTTAATCTTATGGAAGTTGAAACTTTAAATTAGCTAATATCACAATCCACGGAGGAATTGCTATCGAATAGAACTAAGTATGGTACCTAGCATCAATTATATGAAGCAAATAAGATATATACTTATCAAACTTGATCAAATCTTGAAATGATGAGGTTTGTGCATTCAAGTTTCAATTCTTGTCAAAATGATATAATTAAAACGATGAATAAGAAAATATTAGATGTCATAAGTAACGTATGATTGCTTGGACATGTTGTTATATGAAAAGAAGTAACATTAATTCGATTCTAAAAAAACTTTGATAGTGTGACAGTGTCAAATATGTATTCTCGCTCAATATGTTCATCATTTATTGACAACTATAAGTGAGTTGTTTAGGTTTTTACAAGGTGGATTACATGCTTGTATTATTGCATGATATCAAGACATCATGTCTGGGTTGCACGAGATGTGTGGGAGCTATTCTTCAGGAGATGACATGTTCTTTAGGAGTGAATGCATCAATATGCCCCCTCAAGCTGAGCGTAGACATGGTCGAACATAGAGCTTGTCTTGAATGAATCGATGGCGCATGTTGTTAAGTCCTTTAGTCATAATGTTAGCAAGCTTATCTTTGGTGGATATGAACCAGACTTGCATTCATCTATTGGAGACTTCATTGAGGACAAAGTGAAAATCAACCTCGACATATTTTGTTCTTGCAAGAAAGATAGTGTTGGCAATAAGGTAGGTCGTGCCAATGTTGTCGCACCATAGGATCGGCGAATTAGGTAGTATACCGAGTTCACCTAGTAGACTACGAAGCCAGATGAGCAGATTCAGTGGAGGACCTTGACACTATTCGTTGTTTCTTAATTGTCCATGAGATAAAATTACGCTCCATGTGCATTACATATCCTCCGACAGATTTGCTATCTATGATGCACCTTGCCCAATTTGCTTCAAAGAAGGCATGTAGTTGTTGATTCAGAAACCTCACAATTTGCATATTGATGTCCTTCTGTGGAGTTAAGATATCTAAGTATTGTTTTTCATTCTTCCAGTGGAACTCGGTGGGGAAAGCATGACCTGACATGCCTAATTAATTGCGAATGCAATTCTAGATGTGTTAAGTGAAGGTACTACAAGGCACCAACTGTCTAGCGGTATAATGTTGAATACACACATGGGGGTTTGATTGGGTGGTTTGTTGTTTGGCGTGAATGGCATCTTCACTAGTTTAGTCATTAACATATTTGCGCACTTGAGGATGTTTGTGAAAATAGTATGTTGTGAGAATAGTAGACCTTGAGGTATGCACAGAATCAGAATCTCGACGCTAAGGAAATAGCTTAACTTGCACACGTCTCGAAAAGAGAAATAAGGTGTTGAATAATGTCATTGAGAAACTCGGTGGAAGAACATGTGAGAATTAAGTCATCAATATATGCTAGCAGGTAAGCATTTGTACAAGGAGTTCTGAGGACAAACAGGTTGATGCTTTGTAGGCGAGGTGGCAAAGTGACTGAGCAAGCTTGTGATGCCAAGCATGGGGGCTTGCTTCAACTCATAGGGGGACTTCAGTAGACAATATGCATGATGTGGTTTGGTTGGATCCATGGTTCTTCCATGAATATGATTTCCTTGAGGTTTTTGTTCAAGAAGGCATTGCTGATGTCAAGTTATCATAGTGACTAGCTGTTGGAAACAACAAACAAAAGCATGACTTTGATTGTTGGGTTTGAGAACAAGCGCAAATGTTTCAGTGTATTTTATGCCTTACATTTGATGGAAGTCTTTGTCTATTAGCCTCGCCTTGTAGCGTTCAATGCTTGACACGGAACAACCTCATGCAACCTAGAATATTCATGTTAGATAAACAAGGGCTTGAACTCTTCTACCTTGGCTTGATGCCAATGTGTGCTTTTGTTGGCAAAGGTGAAGCTTGTAGGAATAGTCGGGAAGTTGTATGAAGAGCTTTGAAACCCGCTAAATGGAGATAATTGATATGCTTTCTGGGTTGTAGGGCGGAGTTTGTTGTGGTGAAGGTTGTGAAGGAGATGTAGGTGAAGAGCATGTAGAAGGTGAGTTTGAGGCAGTGGCCGAAGAAATATGTGGTTGTGAAGGTGACTGGCTTAGGGAGATGGCAAACCAAGGCAAGGGTGACGGCCAATGTTGGGAATGTGGAGCTAGTATTTCCTCAAAGGGAAAAAAGGTTCGCCGAAGCAAACATGCCAAATGAGATAAAATTTTCCATTCGAGCAGTCTAAGATGTATCAAATGAACATACACAAAAGAGAATGTGTTTTAAATTTCTAACGATTGTATGGTCCGGTAAAGGGAAAGGTCGTGCACCCGAATGTGTGAAGGAATATGTAGTTGGGTATCTTTTATAGAGAAGTTAATAAGGTGATTAGTTATGTGAGATAGGAGATGGCAACATGTTAAGTAAATAAACTACAATACCAATGACAATGTTGCCAATAACACTTGGGGACTGAGGCATGTATTAACCTAGCATGTCGTCGGCCCACCCAAAAGTCATGTCGCCCCGACCCGGCACAGACACAGCCCATGCATGAGAAAATGAGTCGTGTCATGCCATTTTGTGTCGGGCCGACAATTCGCACTGTGGGCACGATACGACCTGAGAATAGTGAATAGGGACCGTCACGACACGACCCATTTTGGCATGGATTATTTTTTTCATGCCAACACTGATTGCGTATGGCGCACAAACATGACCCGTGCTAAGATCACATGGTCCGCATTATTTCGATTTGACAACACATTCATAGGTGGATTCACGGACGAGTCGTTGAAGGAGGACAACACGGATCGTGTTAAAAGAACGCGGACCGTGTCAATTTTTTTTTATTACTCTCCGATACCTATAAAATATGGCCGAACCCCTCCCCCTTCTTCACACTTCTTCCTTCCCTTCCCCACATGGCCACATCACGTGACACATCCCTCATTTTCTCTCTAAATCTCCTCTTAGGTTCTCTCTCTCAATATCCTCTTCTTTCATTAAATAATTAAGATAGCATTCTCACAATTGTCGTTCTTAGACCCATTTTAAGTAATATTGTCTTTTCACTTAAAATTTATCTAAATAGCGATTGTTGCGAGTATGCTATCATAATTACTCAATGAGAGTTTGAAAATCTTAATTTCTACAGCTGGGCGGGGAAGTTCAAATGAAAAAATAAAAGAAAGAAAGAACGGGTCATCCGACCCGACTCGATCAGGCTAGGACATAACCGATCAGGTCGGGCTCGGACCGTGTCGAGTAGAAAATAGACCGTGTGACATGGCATGGTCCACGACATGGCCTGCGGCATGATCAAACACGATTTGACCGACTCGGGCACGACACGGCTTGTTTCTCCACCTTTATGCACACATGAGGCGATGGGAAATACCAAGAGTGCGAAGATAAGGAGATAGAGCCATGAACTCACCTCCTTTATCAGTTGTAGGGCATGCAATTTGGTGGCAAATTTCCTTCCAAGGAATAAATGGAAAGCAAGAAAAAATATTATTACATCTGATTTATGAAATAAAGGAAAAATCCAACAATAATGGCTGAAGTCGTCAACACAAAGCAAATAATAAAGATGACCCTCGGAAGATTTATGAGGTGTGGGAGCTTATATGTCCGTGTACAGTAGCTACAATGGTGCATTGGTGCGGTTATTTGAAGTTGGAAGATGTAAATCGGTGGCTTTGGCTTGATGACAAGTAAAGCACTTTAGTTTGTGTGGGAGGTGGTGGCGGTGGAGAATTTGCTCAATTATTTGTGATTAAGGGTGGCCATGTGGTGAGCAGAAGGAATGGTCGATCTCATTGGATGCGGTAAAGACCATCTTTAGTTTGGTCTATCTAGTGTGTTGTCTGCTCTTTTACGCATTAGGATAAAACTAAAATTAACACTTATTATCCTGAGTAAATTGATAAGAGTGGTTTGGTAATGTGGGGAACATGTAGGATGTTAGACAATTTTAACTGTTGACCAAAGGAAGGTAAGAGAGTGTTGCCACCATGGGCAATTGGAAGGTTCATACCATTTCTAACTTGCACTTGCTCTTTGTCATTGTAGGTTTTGCTGGATTACATGGAAGTGAGGTCCGGTGTTACATGGTAGGTCACTCTAGTGTTAGGGAATTCATTATACATAAGACCAAGCAGTGAAGGTGAGGTGGAGGTTGTCGTTGGAGATTGAGCAATCGCATATGCTTGAGGGTTGATGGACATTGGATGTGGGTACCGACATTGAGAAGGTCCATGACCAATTTGGCCACAAATAAGGTAGGGATCACATCGTGGGTTGGAGCATCCCTTGCCATGGTCGCCTCATCCACGTCCTCTACTAGATTGTTGTGAAGTTGTTGGTGCGGTTCAAGCAATGTTTTCCATCAACATTGCTTGAAATTCTAAGCAAGTGCCACCAAACGAATTTCATGGCTCAATAAAACAGACTTTATCTCAAGAAAGGAGATGTGAGTGTTACAGAATGATAGGGGGACAATAATAGTATTGTAATCACTATTTAGATTGTTGAATACAATTGCATTAAAAGAGGAGGACGAAAGAGGGTGTCCGACGGTAGTGGCTTATTTTAATAATTGGTCAAACCGAGCTAGGCCAAAAATAGGCCAAACCACAAGTGGCTCACGAACGGTTCGACTTATTTCCAGCCCTAAGTGAATGTGTCAATAGATGAATTCATAGGACAAGTTTAGTGATGCAAATTGCAGATCATCACATTTCATGGGTGCAATTGCAGTTTAGTCACACATTTGTATATGCACCCATCAATTCATTCATTTCAGTCGTTCGATTAAAATCTCTTTAATTAAGATTGACTCATATATAATCATCTACAATAAAGCAATTTAGTTATTGATTCAACAATTAAAACCCCATTCAAAAGAAGAAAGGAACGATTGAATACTTCCACCATCTCTATTGCCAACACGAAGTCGTCGGCCCTCCTCTCTTTCACATCCTATCTCTTTCTCATGCACTTGTCCATGGGCATAGTTAGCACCTCTTGTTCATCGTCCAGAACATCACCAACTCTCCTATTTCGTCGCTTCATCGATCCCTCCTCTCTCTATTGCAGGACACTGACCCATATCCTTCGTCGTTCCCTACTCTCTCCTTGGTCGCAAGATGATTTTTGTCTTTTTTTACTAAACTAGTGATTTCCTTTTGTAAATAAAAAAACTATGTGGAAATTAACTATAGTTTTCACCTTATATGTTTTTGTTGTAAACCAATCCATTCCTAAATAGCTTGGTCGTGTTAGATAAATAAAGGATGAGTTTTTCATATTTATTTATTTTTATGTGCCATCATGGTTTTTAAATTAAAAAAATGAAGCATTAAAATATTTAAAGCTCATTTTTATGCCTGTGCATGTCACGGGGTCATTTTTTGCTCGACCGACCCGTGCGGCGCCTAGACGGGCCCAACGTCTAGGCAAGCTCTTTTGAGCGCTTTGCGGAAGCTTGCTTATGCCACTTTTTGTAGGCAACAACTTTTGGGACGCACGATTCCGAGCGGACGCTTCTTCGGTGGAGGCGTTTGTGAACAAACGGGCACCTCGGCGTAACGCTCGATCGCTTGGGACGCTTTGGGACGCTCTTTTGTGGGTTGCCACCCCATGCTTGAGGCACGATGCTAGATTTAGGGAAGCTTGAAATCTTTATTGAGTAAATAGGAATGATTACAACGCTTTGGGGGAGGACTAGCGGGTCTCCCCTACTATACCACCATTTCGGGTGGTAGAATTGCGACGTGTGATGTGGAGGACCATATCCGGGGGTGCATTTTTCTGGAGTGCAAATTACAAAACTGTCACCACCACACTTAGAAAAAAAACTAAGTACAAAAGTGAGTTGAAAAGGAAAATACATGGTAAGATAACTCGACGCGCCCCGGGGAGAAGCCCCCGGGACATTCTCCCCCACTCAAGTCAGCGACGTTCCTAGAGCTGCGGCTTGGAATTCTTCAATCTTCTGCTTGAACTGCCACAAGTCTTCGGCTGTCTCCCAACTTGTGTCGGCGTTCGGTCTTCCGCTCCATCGAACAAGATACTCTTTCTGCCGATTCTTCATGCGGACGGCGAGTACTTCTTCAACTTGATCAGTAAACTGCTGACGGATGGCCGGCGGAGCGCGGTCTGAAACCCCGCGCTCGGGATCTTTGGTGTCTTTAACGAAAGGCTTGAGCAGACTGACATGGAAGACGGTGTGTTATTGCATTTAAGGCGGGAGGTCCAACTTGTAGGCCACCTTGCCTACCTTCTTCAGGATCTTGAAGGGGCCCTCGTAACGTCTAACGAGGCCCTTGTGCAGATTCTTTCCACTTAGCCAAAGATGTTGGACCAGCTTCAACAGGACCAAGTCTCCGACTTCAAAGTTGACGTCCCATTGGGCGGTGTCCGCCCACTTCTTCATGCGCTTCGATGCCTTGTGCAAACATGCTCTCGCCATGTCGTTCTGCTCATGCCATTCCCTCGCCATGCGGTGAGCGACGGGGACTTTGCCACCATAAGAAGTGGCAACGGCCTGGGGCGTCAGAGGTTGCTGCCCCGTCACTATCTCGAAGGGACTCCGATTGGCCGACTCGCTTCGTTGCAGGTTGTAGGAGAATTGCGCGATGTCGAGTAGCTTCGCCCAGTCCTTCTGATTGGCACTCACATAGTACCGCAAGTAGATCTCCAGGATACAATTCACCCTTTCAGTTTGGCCGTCGGTTTGATGATGAAGTGATGTCGAGAAATGCATGTTGGAGCCCATCATCTTGAACAATTCCTTTCAGAAGTTGCCAACAAATCGTCCATCCCAATCGCTGACGATGCTTTGTGGTAGACCACAATACTTCACTACATGCTTCATGAATAACTCCGCAGCTTCAGTAGCGGGACAACTTGCGGAGCTGGCGGCGAAGATGGCATACTTGGAGAACCGATCGACGACCACCATGATGGTACCTGCCCCTTCAGACTTGGGCAGACCCGTGATGAAGTCCATGGAGACATCATTCCATGGATGCTCTGGGATAGACAAGGGTTCCAGAAGTCCGCTGGGCGCTTGATTGAGGTTCTTGTCTTGCTGGCAAACAAGGCATGTCTTCACGAAAGCTTCAATGTCATCCTCCATCCTTGGCCAGAAGTAGTTGTCTTCGATGAGTGTCAAAGTGCGGCGGATGCCCGGATGTCCCGTCCACTTGGAGTCATGACACTCTTGCATGATAGTGCACCGCAAGTTGTCGAAGAGTGGAACGTATATGCGATGTTCCTTGATGAAGATCAGCCCATCTTCCACCCAAAAGCGGCGTGTCTTGCCCTCCTTCACTTGCTCGAACAAGTTCTTTGACGTGGGATCTGACTCCAATCCCTTCTTGATCCTCTCGATGAGGTCAGCCTGAGAGGAGCTCATGGCCGCCAATTCCGCGCATCGGCTGAGGGCGTCGGCAATGACATTCGTCTTGCCAGGCTTGTACTCCAGGACATAGTCGAATTCCGCCATGAAATCTTGTCATCTTGCTTGCTTCGGCGAGAGCTTCTTCTGTGTCTCAAAGTAACTTGTCGCGACGTTGTCCGTCTTGATGTGAAATCGTGACCCGAGAAGGTAGTGCCGCCATGTTCTAAGGCAGTGAATCATCGCGGTCATCTCCTTCTCCTGAACGGCGTAGCGCCGCTCCGTGTCGTTGAGTTTGCGACTCTCGAACGCCACGGGATGCCCCTCCTACATAAGAACTCCTCCAATGGCATAGTCAGAAGCATCTGTCTGTACCTCGTAGGACTTGGTGTGGTCTGGCAGGACGAGCACCGGTTCCTCCGTCATGGCCCTCTTGAGGGTGTCGAACGCTTCCTGGCATGTCGGCGTCCACTCCCACTTCACATTCTTTCGGAGGAGATTCGTCAAAGGGGTCGTCACATGTGAATACTATTTGACGAACCGCCTATAGTAGTTCGTCAGGCCAAGAAACGAACGCATGTTGGGAACCCGCTTGGGCGGCTCCTACTCCACGATGGCCCGAATCTTCGTGCCATCCATCTTCAACTTACCACTTCCGACGACATGTCCCAAGAAGTGTACTTTCGGCTGAGCGAAGGCACGCTTCTCCCGCTTGACGTAGAGCTCGTTCTGTCGCAACATCTCGAACACTTGCCGAATGTGCTCGATATGCTTCTCCAAAGTGCGGCTGTAGATCATGATGTCGTCGAGGTACACAACCACGAACCTGTCAAAGAATGGCTGCAATACCTTATTCATGAGAGTACAGAAGGTCGCCGGGGCGTTGGTGAGGCCGAACGGCATTACGAGGAACTCGTAGGAGCCGTATCTTGTGACGCACGCCGTCTTCTGCACATCCTCCTCCGCGATCCGGACTTGCCAATAGCCCGAACGAAGGTCCAACTTGGTAAATCATCTTGCACCGCCAAGTTGGTCGAACAAATCCGCCACCAAGGGGATGGGGTACTTGTTCTTCACCGTAAAGCTTGTTGAGCGCCCGGTAGTCGATGCACATCCGGAGGAAACCGTCATGCTTCTTCTGGAAGAGAACCGGGGCGCTATATGGAGATTTTGAAGGCCGAACATATCCTACATCCAATAGTTCGGTGAGTTGATTACGGAGTTCTGCGAGTTCCGGAGGGGCGAACCGATAGGGGACTCCATATGGGGCTTTAGATCCTGAGATCAAGTCGATGACATTGTCCACTTCATGCTTCGGAGGCAACCGCTTTGGGAGTTCCGGGAGCATAACGTCCGCAAAATCCTCAAGGGTTTCAAGGACTTTGTGAAGTGTTGGAGTGGAGGACCCCGGATCTTCCAAGATGGCGGTCGCCAGGAAGGTGTGCTCCTGTTTGCGCAACCCCTTCGCCACTTGCATGGCGGAGAGGGTCTTCTGTTTGAGGTCTCCGCCTGACCTCACAGGGACGTTCTAAGGTCCCTTAGGATCGAAGATGACCATCGAGTTGGTGAGCGGGATGACACATGCAGTAATGTGTCGCAGAAAAGAGATGCCCGCCACCACTTCGCAGTCATCCACTGGTGCCACCGTCACGTTAAAGCTTCCCGACCACTTGCCGATGCGAACCTTCACTCCATGAGAAATTCCTGTAGTCGAGATAGACTTTGCGTTCACCGTCTTGAACGTGGCGTTAGTCTTCTGGAGCGGCAGCTTTAGCTTCTTGGCGGCCACTTCTGACACGAACAACTCTGATGCTCCCGTGTCAATAAGGGCGTTGAAGACTTGCCCATTCAACTCGATGTCCGCATAAAGTCGAGCGGCCAATGAAGGACCCTTCGAGGCATTGATGGCACTGAGAACGTGCATCGAACTGAGACACGCTTCCTCCTTCTCCTTCTCGTCGGGGCAATACATGGCGTTGACCGTCGCCTTTTGCGGACAATCGCTCGTCCAATGTGGACCCTTGCAAATATAGCATGGCTTTGGCGGCTTTTCGTCCCTCTTGAATTTATCATTGTTGGGTCTCCTGTCTTGGTGTCCCTTTCCTTTGTCATGATAGTGCGGCTTGCCTCCTTGCGACTTTGGCTTCTCTCCTCCACCATAGCCCTTGCCCGATGGCTTTGTTGGTGGAGTGCTCGTTTTGGCATACTCCACGAGCGACTCAGCAGCAGCGACTAGCGAGCGAAGGTTGGGGCAATCTCGTCGCTCCAACTCCATCCTAGCCCATGGCTTCAAACCCTTTACGAAGACCGCCAACAACGTGTCTCCGTCAACTTGGGAGTTCTGTAGGCGGAGTTCGGTGAACTCTTTCATGTACTCCTTCAATGTGCCCTTCTGGCAAATGTTGAACAACGCAATCTTGGCCTCCAGTCCCGACTTGGCAGGACAGAAAGTAGTTGGTAAGCTGCCTCTTGAAGTCATCCCACTTCTCAATGGGATCCACAATGCCACGCTCCACGTCGTCGCAATGGCACTGCCACCATAGACTCGTCGCATCTTGCAAGTAGTAGGATGCGGTCTTCACCATCCTCGCTTCGGACGTCACGTTCAAGGCCTCCATGTACCTTCGGACGTTCCACAGGAAGTCACTGATCTCCTTTGCCGATCGCTCGCCTTTGTAGGGCCGCGGCTTCAACACATCAATCCTTGCCTCATGCGGGGCGGGCGTCTCAAAACGCCGCCCATCTCCATAGCGTCGCTTGAGCTCCTCCCGGAAGGTCTGAAACTCTTGCTCCATCTCGAACCGCATGTTTGATAGACCATTGTCCAAGGTCTCCCGCATGTCCATGATTGTCGCCTCCATGGACTCGAGCCGTGTATACAACGGCGTCATCTCTTCCCGCATCGTTGCGAGATCCACGGTGTTCTCCAACTCACGCTCGTGCATTGCGAGTTGGTCTTGCATCTCGTCCACGTCCAGTTGAAATTGGCCGGGGCGTTGCTCGAAGGCGGACAAGGTGTCCTTCGAGCGGGCGCGCCCTCGCTCGGGGCGGCCCTTCTCCGGTGCGACGGGTTCATTCGTCATTTCCGAATTCGACGTCATTTCTCCTTGATCGTCGAACGCCAACTTGAGCGGTCCCAGAACGCTGCTCTGATACCAACTTGTCACGGGGTCATTTTTCGCTCGATCGACCCGTGCGGCGCCTAGACGTGCCCAACGTCTAGACAAGCTCTTTTGAGCACTTTGCAGAAGCTTGCTTATGCCACTTTTTGTAGGCCACAACTTTTGAGACGCACGGTCCCGAGCGGACGCTTCTTCGGTGGAAGCGTTTGTGAACAAACGGGCACCTCGATGTAACGCTCGATCGCTTGAGACGCTTTGTGATGCTTTTTTGTGGGTTGTCACCCCACGCTTGAGGCACGATGCTAGATTTAGGAAAGCTTGAAATCTTTGTTGAGTAAATATGAATGATTATAACGCTTCGGGGGAGGACTAACGGGTCTTCCCTACTATACCACCATTTCGGGTGCTAGAATTGTGACGTGTGATGTGGAGGACCATCTTCGGGGTGCACTTTTCTGGAGTGCAAATTATAAAACTGTCACTATCACACTTAGAAAATAAACTAAGTACAAAAGTGGGTTAAAAAGAAAAATACATGGTAAGATAACTCGACGTGCCCCGGGGAGAAGCCCCCGGGACATGCACACGGGTGCACTTTCGCGGCCTAAGATAACGGAAAACGCACATTGGCCCAATTCAACAAATACTTGGGCCTCTCATCTAAGCAATATATAAGAGACCCATAAAATGTCGGCCCATGAAGGCTTTGTAATATTAAAAATAAACAGAAGTGTTTTCGGTTTTCAGGGAAAATAAATTAATTATCACCAGTGCATTAAATGAAATAAATAAATAAATGATTGATCAATGGCCCACCCACTAATCGATGTAATTATTTTTGTTAATATTAAATTGTTCTTTATTTCAGTCAGTTAACTACTTGATAATGAAAACATATCAAGTTGCACTCACGTGGTAAATTGTTCATATGATTATAATGTTTTTGTTTACAAAAAAAAAAGTGGAAAAAAGTAACGACCGATATATTGAATCAAAACTGAATGACAAAAGTTTGTTCAAAAGTAAACAAAATACTTTGATTCAATTTGACCACTAATCAGTCTTATGTCATTTATGTTTCTTGAAAAATCTTTGGCCATATCAACTGGTTTTTTTTTTTTGCTAGTCTTATTTACTGACGAACTAATAGAGTAAGATCTATTGGTGAATAATATACCGAAAGGCTTGGTTACTAATAGAACGGAATGGCGTCGTATGATCCATGTAGCCGACCCCACCTAGTGGGATAAGGCTTTGTTGTTGTTGTTGTTGTTGCTAGTCTTATTTACTACTTTATTCGAACATCAATATTTATCGTCACAAATTAAAATAGTTTGAAGAAAGGAATGAAAAGGACCAAGACCTAGTGACTTTTTCCTTTATAATTGTTCCTGTTCTTGTGTCTTTTCTAAGAAAATTCGAATTCTAAGTTGAAAAAACAAGTACCCTTTTTTTTATTCCTTTAATTAGGCAAGATGCTATGGAATCGAGTCCGATTCAATGAACTAGATGGTGTAGGTTAAAAATCTCCATTCGATCCAACTTGACCTGATTGAAGGACATATTATTTAACTTTTTAATTAAATTTAAGCTTGTATTTAGTTTTAAATTTTTTAAAAATATTATACATATAACAACATTTAAATGTTTATAATATTTTATAACTATGAAATAATTATTAAACAATCTAAAAAAGTTTAAATAATAAAATAATAATAGTCAGAACATCGCATCCACTTAAGTGGATAGCACGCCCATTAAATTCTATCAATTATCTCTCATCCAGTTTTATTCAAACTTTTATCTATCCCGTTCAACTCCTTTTTCAAATTTTTTTTATTTTCATAATTAAATAATATTAATAACCATGTGTTGGTCATTACAACATTAGTTATAATTTAACTAAAAAATGCATTGATTGTTGGAAAATGATGAGTGCAATTTTCTTTCTATTACAAAAGGAGATGCATAGACCTAATAAAAGAAATTAAAGATTGAAAATAAACAAGTACATATGTTTTATTGGCGAGATTCATCTCGTTATCTCTCAATTTTCGCGTGAAAGTGTGTTTTGTTCCCTTATTTAGTATAATTCTAAATTGCATTATAGAAACTTTCAACCAATCTTTTCTATCCATAAACTTTGGACTGAAGCCAAACTATTTACCATTTGAATTAGACTTGTTAAATATATATATTCAAATTGAATGGGACCGATCGGTTCGATCAATTCAATCTTGAACTGACTGCTGGTTTGCTTCATTTTTATTTTAAGATAAAAAAATGTCAAAAACATATTGAACCATGTTGACAAGTTGAACTGGTTAAATTCAGTCTTTAATTTTTGAATTAAAGATGTGAAATTGGCATGGTAAACTTGTATAAAAAGAATAAAAATAAATAATTGGGAAAGAAAAAAAAATGAAGGTAATGGTGTATAAATGAGATGAGAAATTGAAGGAGAAGAATGAGTGAAAATTTTAAGAAGGATGATGGCTTGTGTTTTTATACTTACTACATGTATTTACCCCCTTTTCCAACATTCCAAGCCATCCAATTATTTTTTGACTCATGTTTACATATTCTCCTTTTATCGATTGATATCAGGCGCTTAGGTGTAGACATTCTTTATTGGATGATTAGCGAGACAAGTGGACACGGCAAAAAGGAAGAGCGTGCAGCCTCATCAGATGAGTTTGGACCACAAGACAAGTGTCATCATCCGCATATACCATCTGACGAGATCGCAGGGAATCAAGAGGACAAGTCCTTACTTGAATACCTGCCGAAGATCGAACGACTAAACATGTTAATAGAGACATGTGGCATAAATCTGAAAGAAGAGAATCAGAAAAAAGAGAATATAAAAGAGCAAAAGCCAGAACATTGTTAGGGGGCGAAAAAAGAAGATACCAGAAACAAGAGTGAGGGAGAAGGATCGAAAGCGATGAGGAGAAGATCATCTTTAGTCACTCCAATCAGCAGGATGAACATTCACCTTAATTCGCACCTTCGTTTCCGCACATTATCCTATTGCATTAACTTTTGTTAGCTTGAAGTTTAAATTTAATATGTCTAACTAATCAGCATCTGAGGCCGAGAGATCTGGGTTTGGAGTCAGTTTGATTGCAAGTTTTTCTTCATGCAACAGTTTCCCTGAAAAGGGAACATACGTCGATAACAACATGCTATGAACCAAAAGGTTAGCATGATTGTAGAGAAGAGGAACCGTAATAATTTTTTTTATTTTTCTATGTAGAACGAATCGAGAGAGAGTTTCTATGAACTTCTAATATGATATTACCTCTTGGTGAAGAGGCCCGGTTTAAATACGAAAGTAGGAGAACCAAAAGGTTACTTTTCGTGAGAATAAAAAGTACCCCCTAAATATCATCATCCGAATGCAACATTAAAAGAAATAATATTTGTTTACTAAGTTCCCCGTAGGAATGACCCATCGTGCCTCTATTCTATATATTGTTGAAGCAACGATACTTATTCTAGATTTTACTTCACTCTAGCTTTCTAGTTAAACACAAAAATAATAAACAAATTACAAAATTTAAAATTCAAAACACGCCTTTACTTCTTAGTCATCTACATTTCCTAGTCATTTCTTCTCTGTAAATGAAATCCTCTAGACAGTATTAGCGAAACATAATCTAAATTCTCTCCCTGTGGATCGATCCCAATCTGCACATCGACGACGGTTGTATACTTGCGACCTGAGAAGTGTAGTTGGAATTATAAATTTAGAACTTATTTACATTTCTACAAAAGGAAATTCGATCTTTACATACCCGCATCTAGCGTGTGAATATTACTTCCATACACAAATTTCTCATAACAAAAGAAAACTTGAAAGTGAGAGAAAAACTAAAAATAGAAATAATTAAATGGAAAATGAAAGAAAAAAATTAATATAATGATATCAAAGGAAAGTTATTAACATAACAATAATTTAATTAAAAATATAAACATAAATAGAAAATTTGAAGAACACAAATATTTTTTAATTAAAAGAACAAAGTTAAATTTTCTAATTAAGTTTTCTTGAGATGTATTCCGCTAAGTAAATTATTCAAATTCATAGTATTTAAATTATAATAATAAATGTAAATAAAATTATATGGTTCAACATCAATTTTTTAAATATAAAATGTAAGGAGCTCCAAATTAACATCTTTAAATAGTATAAATATTTTAATAACATATTCAACTTAGATAAAATTTGAATATATTTTCGATAAGTTTATAAAAAAAATATTATTCATAAATATTATTTAGGGAAGAATAAAAATATTTAAATTAATATTGAATATAAATCTTTGAGTTTAAAAACAGTTTGCATTTTATAGTCATCTTTGAGTTGGGGGAGGGTGAGAAGACAAATCGCACACGTGTTCAATGATCAATAAATTGGATTGATGAATGGTCAAGGATTAGAATTGGGTCCTGTAGGCGTTGACCGGACCATAAATCCGCACACGATCGTGGACATTTGACGCCTGCGTTGACACGCAACTCCCGCGCCATAAAAATAAAATCCTCTTTCGTGTTCCATGTCGGCTTCGATTTCGAATCCACTTCCAAAAAAATAAATGAATAAACCAACGACGATTGGTACAGCAGAAGTGGATTACGTCCTAAATAATTTGACGAATGTTAGTAATTTCGAGTTTGAAAGAGAAAAGAGCGCCTCCTTAAATGAGACGTTAAGGAGTCTGATGACGTTAAAGAGAAAAGAGCAGCATTGGGTACTATTGGATTTCATCTTACGATGCTAAATTTTTTAACATTTTTCTTAATGACATCATCTTCATCGTCCATAGCGACTTGGACGACCGAGATTGAACGACTCAACTTTCTCTTTTTCGTATGAAGGGCGAAGTGGAGGAGTAGGGCAGCGGAAGCGGCAACGACGTTCGGCATTGGCATTGGCGGCGGTGCAACAATAAAGTTCGGCAATCGAACGGCGCGAGCAACACCGATAACGACGTATACAGTGAGCACAACATTGAGTAGTTCGGCAGATCGAACGGAGAGAATGCGGAAAAGGGAGAAAGGAAAGATGATGAAAAGGTGACGACGACACCGAATCGAAAGGCACATTAGAGGAGGGCAGCGGCTGGGAGCAGCGGCAGTGGTGCGACAACAACAACGATGTTCGGCAATGGGCACGACAACGAGCAAATCGGCGGGGTAAGGGTAAGGACGTGGCAGCCGGCAAGGATGCGACGGCCGGCGAGGACGCAGCGATTGACGAGGAGGCGGGCAAGAAGGAGGGAGTGGATAGACACGAAAATAATACCGTTGAATGCCATCCGACGACCCAAATGCGTTCTGCCGACTGCTTAGTGCAAGGGCACTTTTCTCTTTTTGGAATCATTGCATTGACCAAGAATATACTTTTCCTGCTTGAATATTAGATTAGTCAAATACTAATAGTACTGAACATTAATAGATTAGTCATAAAAAAAACAAAAAAATATAATTTTTTTAATAATCCACATTTGCCAGCGAGCGTGTTATTCAATTTCAATAAAAAAAAGAACAATAAGAAAACAAAGAAGAAGTCCATCCCACGTGTTTTGATCCTTCTGAAACCATGAGTCTATGACATTTCCACTTTGCTTAATTTATTTTTTCTTCAAGTCTTTTCTAATGCCTCCTTTTTCTTTTCTTCTTCCTTTTTTTCGCATCCGTCACGAATACTTCTTCTTCATTCAAGCTAATGGTCTTTTTTTACTTTTTTTTTTCTATCTTCCAATTCTCTACTTTTTTTTATTTTCAAAATTATCTTTCTTCTTCTCCATGCGGATTTTACTATACCCATTCATGTTCATCTTTTGGGTTTTTTTTAAAAAAAAACAAAGACATTTTTTTTTACTGAAAATTGAACCAAGTTTGATTAGGAGCTAATTTTATAGTCTTAGTTATTGCTAGGTCAAACGAGTTCAATTAAGTCTTAAATGACTTTTTCTAATTTTACGACTTCTAAGGATTATAACTTGATAAGAACGTTCTTAAAGAAGACGTCTCCTGCCTACTCTACCCTATACCTCTACCTCACCTTTGATTATTACTCATGTTTAATGGTCCGGAATAGTACTTCTACTTACTCATTAACTAGATAATACTAATCCGATATCCGATAACAAACCAGACGACTTTTAAATTGTTCATTCTATTTGATTTACCGATACACACTATAAGAAAATAAAATAAAATTTCGATGGTTACATTCATCGCAAATAATAAAAAATTCAACGAAAAACTGTTACCGATAGTTTTTTCGATGAGAATGAATTGTTCGAAAAATGTTTGTCGCAAATACTTTTCAACAAGTGACATTGATCATCCGCCGAAAATTCACACGATTGCAGTCAGAACTTCCCAACAACCGAATTGAGTTTACAAAATGAAATGAAATTACGATAAAAAATATAATTGAACTTATTTAACATAATTGATCGCCAAATTAGCTAAGTATTGGATGTTGGAGCCTTCGAGTGAATATAAAGAAAATGTAGAATAAAAACATCATAAACGACAAAAAAGATTATAAATTAGAATAAATTCATGTCATATCTTAGTTATTGAATGGTTGTATTGTTATTAGGGTAGTAAGAAGAAGAAAAAAAAGGAAAATTAGAAAACGAATAAAAAGTAAAGACAAAATTTATAATGTATACAATTATCGAGTTAGTCAAGCCTTATATATAAATAATTGTTAATAAATATTATTAGTTCACGTTTTAGAAAAAAATATTTTCATATTATCTAATAATGTGATTTAAAATTATCTGGAGTCATCGTATTATTTTGTTCGCTTATTTTGATTTAGAGACAACATGATTTAAGAGATGATATTGTGACAATATAATTTGACTGCTTTTCATATTTATTCTTCGAATTTTTACTTAAATAAATTACAGAACCGATCAAATAAATGATAATATATTTATTTAGTATACAGTTAATAGCTATTACTATTTATAATATTAAATTTTTTATCATAATTGAATTATTTGTTTTGTTAACTTTATAAATAGTATGATTATTTTATTTGTTTACATATTGTAAAAAAAATAATATTTCATTATTAATTACTAGATTATATTATTAAATTAATTTATTTTGATTAAAAGTATTTTGTTAAAAACATAATAATTAGCAATATTTCTACTATAAATAAGTAATATAATTTGTCAAAATAAGCATAATATGTTATGATAATTTAACAAGTGTTCATGTTTGTAAGAATTATTGGCAATCTATACATACATACATACATACATACATACATACATACATACATATACATACATACATACATACATACATATATATATATATATATATATATGGAGAGAGAGAGAGAGAAGTATGTTATATGTATGATCCAACAAATAAATGTTTTCCATGCACCATTGTAAACAAGTCAACAGTTCCAGTCTTAGAACGGAGAAATGATTGTTATCTAAATAAATTGAGCACTACTGTTGAAATTATGCAAATTCGTGATCATGATCTAAGATGTTTCGAAAGTGCAGCACGAGTTTCATGCGATGTTTTTTGCCATCACCACCAAAAACATTCGGAGTGCCCATCACTTTCAGAGCCAAAATCACCTGGGAGCATTTTTTTTTTCTTTCTTTCTGCAACTAGACAAAAATGGTGTACGCGTATACAAATATGATCAAAAGGTGAAGGAACACATGTAAAGAGTGGCGGAAAGCATGCATGCACAGCCGACATAAATTGTTTTCTATAGACCAACTTAATTATTCTTAAGCAAAGTATATATTCAAAAGAAGTTGTTGATTGCACAAGTGATGCAATCTCGTTATCAAATTATGCATTTCCAATCAAGTTTACTTAACATAATCGACTGTCAGGATTGTGTATTATGATTTTTGAATTAGTCGAGTGCTAATAATATTAAATTTTTAACTTCGTATAAAAAAAATTATGCATATAAAAAAATTTAATTTAATTTAGGTTTGTCTGTTTGCTCAAGTTCTTTTGATGAAATAACGATATAAATTAGTCGTGCTACACTTTATTTCGAGTGGCTATTTAATCTCTAGAGATTAGGGTTTTCAGTTTTGGCTGAATACAAGGATGATTAAAATTTTAATTTTAATTTGGATAAAGTTTAGATATAATTTCTGAACATCCTTTTTTTAAAAAAAAAATAAATCTGTACATCTGCTATGGTAAATTAGACTCCAGATGAATGTTATTGTGTTGTTTTTTTATTGGTGAAGTGAAGAAAAGAAATGACTTGGAGTCAGCCAAAAAGATGCAATTTTGTCATTACGGATAGTAGCTGGGAAAAAAAAGGAGAAAAAAAAGTTAAACTTGGAAAATGCATAGATGAAAGTTTTTGGATTAATTAATTACTTGCATCATGACTATATGTATGATGAGTTGGCGTACAAAAAAAATTGAAATTAATTTTTTGAAGTTAATTTAGAAACAATTTGTAAAATAGCCAATTCAAGAATCTAAATAAGCAAAAGTAAGAAATTCAAACTCTCACTGTTCAATTCTTATTAACCAACCAATAAGATTAATTATTATCCTTTAGAGATGAAGAAATATTTCTTCTTATTTTACATTCGATCCAAAAAGTTAGTTCTTTTTCTTGGATATAAGTGAAAAAAGTTAGTCGATCAATATTCCATCGGGTAGGTGAATAAGTTCATTATATTAGTATATACACATATTTGATTAATTGCCAAATTACTATTTATTCACGTAATTCTAAATAACAAAATCTAATTATTTTTTTAAAATCTCCGATATTATAACACGAACCACAACCTAATTTCCATGACTTATATATTATTGTTCAATGCACAACCACTACAAGTCTAAAAGAAGGCCAGGGAGATGGAATTGGAAGTTGGAACTAATAGCAAAGGAACCCATAGTTTTGGACTGATCCATATGGGTGATGAATTGGAGGCGACAAGGACGTGTAAGGCCATGCCTACCGTGTTGCAAAGTCTTCTAGTAGTAGTAGGGGCAGGAGAAGAAGAAGAAAAGAAAGGACACAGAAAAAGAAAGAAAGAATGTTAAATTGGAGAGTTTCAATTCAATGGCACACGATCGAGACGATGACCTGCTTCGGCCAGCAAGAAGACAAGTCAAGGGACCGGTCATCCACTTCCCCTCTTCTCTCTCTCTCTCTCTCTCTCTCTCTCTCTTGTAATGATCTTGACAGTGCATGCATCATCCCATCCATGATCCATCCAAAATTTTTAATGAACTTTGTCAAAATTTGAGTGCTCTGATCTGGTGGGCGCCTTGACTTCAACGCGTGCATGCACCACGTCTTGAGGCTTGTGCGTGCGTTTGAGGCCGACATGCATGGGACCCACTACCTTGATCTATATTATATATATAGATAAAAAAATATGTATGTATGCATGCATGCACCAGTGGACTTGGTTGGTTTAGGTTGCTTCCTCCCACTCACCTACTACCCAAACAACAAAGCCAAATTAAGAGAGCCCTCTCGATCGAGCTCGTGACGGAAATAAAAGAAAACCTAGTCATTTGACTGACGTAAGCTTTATTAATTAATTAAGATCGTGCCCGTATTCTCCTCATGCACAAAATCTAAAACCCTTTTACAAAACTCCGCTAGATTTCTTGCTATATAAAGCCACCAATTCCAACTCTCTCGATAGATATTTCTTCCCTTCCCTTCTCTCTGTCTCCAACTCCGAGGTCGACGGTCTTCTTGATTCGCCTGCCAAACTAATTATTAACCAGCTTCTTGGAGGCGCCATGGGCTCATCCAGCTGGTTCAATCAGCCCTCCCTCAATCTCGACCTCAACATCGGCCTCCTCCGGTTCTCCGGCACATCTCCGGTGAGCGAGCACAACTAATATATATATATATATACATACGCTGTATTCGATCGATTCCCTTGATGGAAATGAAAAAAAAAATGATATTAGTAACCTGCACGCAATTTGATATGTGACGTGAATAAATGATTTAGATGTTTAACTTTGCATGATCGACTGAACTCTTATGAAAAAAAAAATATTTCGACAGAAAGGAGTTCCGGCGGAATCAAGCCATGTCGAGGAGAAGTTTTCTATCAAGAAAGAGAAGGCCGAGGTGAGTTGTTTGCGATTGTGTAGTCACGAAATCAATGATCGAGAGAGAGAGAGAGAGTGAGAGAGAGAGAGATCAGACGTAGAAGATTATCTGATTTAATCGTAACCTCATGCTTCAGATCCAGTTTCTCGAGTCTGCACTGAATCAGGCGAACGAGGAGAAGAAGAAACTGACCGAAGTGCTCGCGACGATGATGGCCGACTACAGCGCCCTCCGGAACAAGCTGAACAACTTCATCGCCAACTCCTCCGAGGGGGAGTCCATCTCTCCGTCGAGGAAGAGGAAGAACGCTGACGTCGGCGAGACCCTCGACACCGCTAGCGCGCTCAACGGGAGTACGACAAAAAGCGCGGCGAACTGGGCCGCCGCCGCCGCTGCCGCTGCCGGCGGAGACCACGCGGAGTCCACCTCCAGCGACGACTCCTGCAAGCGAGTCAGGCTAGAAGACTGCAAGCCCAAGACCTTCAAGTTGTGTGTGCAAACAGATCCATCCGATGCAAGCCTTGTAAGCATCCAACTATGTATACATCTCTCTCTCTCTCTCTCTCTCTCTCTCTCTCTCTCATGAATTAATATAGACATGGACTGATGTTTCTTTTTGTTTTTGATTCCAGGTAGTAAAAGATGGATACCAGTGGAGGAAGTATGGACAGAAGGTGACCAGGGACAACCCTTGCCCGAGAGCATACTTCAGATGCTCCTTCGCTCCATCTTGTCCGGTCAAGAAGAAGGTAACCAATCGCACACTTCAGCTCGATCGATGCTTCATCAAATGCTTCGCAGCAATCATGGATTCTGATAGAAGCTTTATTTTCTACTTGATTAGGTGCAACGCAGCGCAGAAGACAAAACGATGCTCGTCGCCACCTACGAAGGCGAGCACAACCACGGCAAACCGTCGCAGCCTGCGGTAGCGACGACGACGCCGTCCGTTAGCGGATCGATCGCGAAGCAGCTGGGCGCCGCCTCCCACCACCAGCTGCCTCCGGCCGCGGGGCCAAACGCCGGCGTGGCGCGTGCTCCGCAGCTCGATCTCGCGCCGTCGTCGGCCTTGACGACGTCGGCGAGCGCGCGGCGGGAGACAACGTCGACGGGGCTGGCGGCGGACGTCAACCGCGGCCTGGTGGAGCAGATGACTGCGGCGCTGACCAAAGACCCGGCCTTTAAGGCGGCGCTCGCCACGGCGATTTCGGGGAGGATGTTTCAGATGTCTCCCGACCGAGGACTCGGTCCTCGCAATTAGTTCAAGTCCTGCGTCACTGTCGCGTATACGTTGTAGCAGCACGTACGTAGCATAGCTTATTTATATATATACGTGCACTTAGTTTTCTATTAGCTTATTGTTATGGGAATTAGTGCTTTAGTGTTTTTTTTTTAATTTTAAAAATGTAGCCGCCAATTCGAGGAGGAGCGTTAAATATTGTAAATATGCAAAAATTAATTTCAAAATTTTGGGGTTCTATTGTAAATATTGCTTTTATCAAATTTTTGGGGTCTGCGTCTTCGTCAAAGAGGGCGACTTCGAATTGATCAACAACCAAACGGTGGCATTAAAGTTTTGTTTTCCGTCTGGAATTCAAATTTGATAAAAGTGGCTTGAATTGATCCTCCAACATCAGAAGTTGAAAAGTTGAAATGACTTGAAAAACAAAAAAAGTTGATAAATTGTTGTTGAAGTTGATAAAAGTTGATAAAGACGTCTTTTTTTTAATTCGGAAATACTGTCGTACTAGTCTAAAAAAAATTCGATCAATTCTAAAACTCTATTCGACTCTAAAAATATTTTTTTAAAAACATAAAAAATAGGGGTTGCAATATTAATGATAGAGGTGTAAAAAAAATCCAACCAACTCGGAAATCTTATTTAAAAAAATAAAAATTAGAAGTTTGAATATGATTTAAGGTGATTTTTAATAAATTAAAATTTATCGGCTAAAATTAGGGCTCATTCAAAAAAATCGTGCGGATCTTGGAGCTCATTTTTTGTTTATAATTTTTATTTATATAATTAATACATATGTTATTAATTCTTTTATTATAGATATAATATTTTTTATAAAATTTTATACATTTCTATCACATTATCAAACTCTAATTTAATAATTTTAAATTTTTAGTAGCATATTTTATATTTAATATAAAATTAAATATTTTTATATTAATTTGAAATTATTAAATATATTTTAAAATATAATTATATAAAAATAGGATCCCGAAAAAAGTACCAAAAAATCCGACACGTTAAATAGTGATTTTTATTTTTTTTCAAAAAAGCTTTAGAATGACTTTTAGTTTTAAAAAATTGATCCGAAAAGTCGCAATTATTTTTTTAGATCGAAAATTCGATCCGACCCGAATTACTTTCATCCCTAATTTATGATGTAGAGTAATTTTTCTTAAATTAAAATTCATTTGTTAAAAATAGGGGTCCATCCAGAAAAATTACAGAGCCCACGAATCCTATTTTTTATTTATATATTTATAATATATTAATTCTTTTGTTTATAAATATGTTATTTTTATATACAATTTCATATTCTTTTTATCACATTATGGCTCACTAAGTCGATAATTTTAAATTTTTGATAGTATATTATATATTTAATTGAAATTAAATATTTTGTGTTAATTTTAATTTTTGATATGTTTTTGAAATATAACTGTATAAAAATAAAGTTTTGAAAAAATCACCCGAAAAGTTGATCCATTATTTTTTTAATAAAATAATTTTAGGATAATTTTCTAATTTTAAAAAATTGATTCAAAAAATAATGCATAATTTTTTTGTTAAAATATTGATCCGATTCAAATTAGTTTCACCTATAAGATGATGCAATAATACTTGTTAATGCGTGTTATATATTCGTTGGAAAATTAATATATAAATCATTGATGTCACGCAGTGTATAGCATGATGTCATATGCAATTCCTCGAACCTATTGGAGGCATTCAAAATTTCAAATGGATCCATGCCTTGCTTATTTGGAAAGTAACGGGGAGCAATTCGTACGGCACTACGACCATATATTAAAAGGTCTATGATGTTTCCAAATTTGATTTATCGCATGGCGAAATTTTTTCTCGCTTGTTATTCTTTTCAATACATTTTTTACTCTTTCGTTAACCAAAATAATCAAGAAGAGAGACACGTAAAGCAAAAGATTTAGAATTATATATTACAAATTAAGAATAAAAATGTGGAAGCTAAATAAATAAAAGATACATTATAACATCTCATCATGTGACATATAAAAGTTCAAGCCATAATACAAGACAATAGGTCCATGCATAATCCAAATACAATTCGATGATATAATGAAAATGGACTCCGTCTAAACTCTATGCACATTAGTCGCACACACATCAATCAACCGACAATCACATCATGTACATATGAGGATCACATAAGAGAGCAAGCTTAACCGTTAATATAAAGCTAAGGATTTTTTTCCTTTGACCTCCTCAGAACTATGATTTTTTTCGCATCTACTCATGACTTTCAAATTTTTCACAGACCTCTCTGCTTTTTTACTTAGGTCCATATGTCAATATATGTTAACTTTCTAATTTTTTTTTTGAATTATAAGATGTTCAAAATGCATTCAGATAAACGAATTTAAAATAATACATAATAGTGAATATACAAAAATATAAAAAAACATTGGGCGACTTGGAGTGGGGGGGGGGGGGGGTTGCCTCGACGGCGAGATCGTGGGGGGCGCCGGTGCGCATGAGGGGGCATCGCCCCCTTGCGACCTCGTCGGCGAGGAGTGGCTAGGTCACATGAGGGGCGTCGCCTCCCTCGCGACCTCGCCAGTTCGAGGTCCACTCTTCGATCAACACTGAAATAGAGGTCCACTCTATGGTCAGCAGTTCGAGGTTGCTGATGTGCTTCCCCAACTCACTTCAACGTTGATCAGAGAGGGCGGAGAGGTCGCAAGGGGGGGAGGGGTTGCCCTTGCGACCTCGCCACTCCTCGCCAATGATGTTGCAAGGGGTGCGATGCCCCCCTCATGCATGTCGGTGGGGCAACCCCCTCCCTCGTGCGAGGGGGTGAGATCGCGAGGGGGGGGCATCGCTCACGCGTTGAACAACATTTTTTATTTTTTTATATTTATTATTATGTATTATTCTAAACTCGCTTATCTGAACTCTGCAAGGGCATTTTGGTCATTTCATAATTCAAAAATAAAAAATAGGAAAGTTAACATATGTTGACGGATGTACTAAGTGAAGACATCGGCATAATTCAGGGGAGATCTTAGAAAAATTTGAAAGTCGTGGGTAGATGTAGAAAAAGTTCATAATTCAAGGGAGGTTAGAGGAAAAATTATAAAATTGAGTGCAAATTCGTATAGATCATAAGAAATTTTCATCATAGTAAGAATAAGCATGAAACAATCATAAATAAGATGCATGATAATATATCATAAGAGATATGGGTTCCATATCTTTTCCATTCCATTTCATATTCATTATTCCATAACTCATGTTCATGTTCATAAGGACAAAGTCGTTCCACTTATTTTTAGGCATTTATAATCTTTTATCTTATCCATGAGTTGAAAGAGATTTTCACTTTTAGATAATACCATTACAAACACACAAGTGTGTAGCTACTTAGACTGGGTCAGTGAGGGATCAATGCCATGACAGGTGCCCCGTCAAACAAGACGACCTCACACAAGCGAAAAATATCGGTAATGGACATATGTCCATAGGAAGTGTCTCACACAAGGGTCGTAAGCTCCCATATAGGTAGGCAATAGTAAATCTCATCTTTTACTTTATAAATCATGAATTTATCTTTCAATCACTTTGATCAATCAAGACTATAAGGAACAAAAGTGATTCCAAATATTTAAGTTCACGTCATTCATTACCAAGTAGGTGAATAGAGACTTATCAAATAAGGAGATTTAAAATAGGAGCATATTCTCTCTATTCATAGATTGGATGTCCGAAAGGTCGAGCCGTCATCCGTTTGATATTCATTCAATGATCATCTGAAAGAGGTTCGGATGCCCGTTTGATTGTAATCATCGACCGATAAAAAATGGTTTGATCAATCGTTCGGAGTTCATCTTTCGACCGTTCGAAGGCTATGTGCAAATCGATCGACCTAAAGAAGTCCGATCGTACGTTATAATATAAGGAGGTTTTTGGACCTTTAGTCGAGAGGGTTTTGATTGGATGAAATTGGACTAGTCATCCACTAGAACCAGATCAATGATTCTCGGTCGGTTGAAGAATTCATCATTGATCGTTGGACCCTTCTTCCGATGAGGATGGTCCAGATCAGTTCGTCGTATTCAAGTCTCGACATTTTCTAGTTCGATCGTCTAGACGAGTTTCGGACTTTTGTTTTGATCCATATCCATATTGGTCGGCCAATCCAGTTTGAGACGTCCGATATGCTAGTCGATATACTCTTACCAAGATAAATCGGATGTCTGAAAAAATATTTGGTCTCCCATTTTAGATTGACATAGCCACATGTCATTGCAGAAATCTTTATGTTTAATCAAGTTTTCAATACTATAAAGATATAATATCATCCCTACATATAACATGATCGAGAAATATATCTAAACATGAATCTAATCCTTAACAGATCATTTCTATCATTTATTTTCACATAAAATGACTTGTGAATTTCTTATCATCAAGCATAAAATTAATTCCAATATGTCTTAGTTCTATACAGTGGAGGTTATCAATTCAAAGGCATGTAATAGTTCATCATTTTAGTGTCTAAATCGTATGCCAACAGATCTTATCATTCATCATATGGAAAAACATGTTTAACGTGCAATAACATTCGAGCATGTTCAAGAATCAAAGAAGATCATATCCATATCTCCATAGAAATCATAAGGCACGGTTTATACCAATACTAACATGAATCTTAATCCTATCATAACCCTTAAAACATGCAATTCCCTCAAGGAATCTACCCCATAACCTAGATTCCGAAAACACACATTTTTCGTCGATTTTCGATTGGACATTTAAAGGATGAAGCTTCAATGGTTCCTCCCTCGTGCCTCCTGGTTTCTTGTGCCTTCAACACTTGCAGCACCGCCCTCTACGTTCTCTGGTCGAGACCACCGAGAGCAATGGCTGGAACAGCAACGATACAGAGGAAAATGTGTGAAGTTGGAGAGATGAAAGGGCAAAAAAGACAAGCTGAAATGATTAATGAAAGGTATGAAATATGGGATTTTCATGCCATAATTCTCCTTTAGATCATGAGTGGGGAGGTTACCAATGTTCTATCATAATTGCGGTGAAATGGCTAGAGGAGAATATCAAAACCAAAATCTTCTCGTTTTTGTCTGTTGCACTTTTGGACGTTCGAAAATGTTTCAATTATCTGGTAGAGCGTCAATTCGAATCATCGATCGGTCACGATAATGGACGCCCATTTTGGTTTAAAGTGTTTGAAAATCTGATATCAACATTATAAAAAGTTTAAAATTTTATAAAAATTTTGGTGTGTTACAAGGTCTGCCCACTATCAAGCTCAACCATTTCACTAAGGTTGTATCGAATTGTGGCAGGTGAGACTCTTGACAAATTTTTTTTGCATTCACAAGAACTCGAACTCAATATCTTAAAAGAAATCTGTCACTTAGCGATGCATGAAGGCGTCGCTATCGCGGCGCTAAATCGTGGCTAAAGAACTTATTCACATGTTAGTGTCGACACGATGTCACAATGCCGAGACGCCGACCTTCGGTACCTGTTAGCATCTCGATCGCCCCAAGGATACGACGCTTGTCTCATGTAGAAGATATATTAATTCCACAATAAATAACCTAGAGTGATACACTATTATCATTTTTTTTTACCAATTGATCAACATTCATAGTAATTAAAATGAGAACATGACCAAAAGAGACCAAAATTTGATAAAAAAATGATCAGTATTTGGTTTCAAGTTGAGTTTGACCCAAAATTTACTACAATTTATCATTATTTGCCCCTAGTATTTGAGTTTTAATTAAGAACAATATAGATTCAGATAGGATATAAAATGTCAACCATTTGTCTAATGAGCACAAAATAAAATTTCATAATATCATTTGAAAAGTTTTAAACTTCTCGATTCCAATAAAATTAAAAGGACCTAAAAGAAACATACATACAATTGATAAACTCATAATTTGACATGTAAGAACAATTTGACATTTTCTGAAGGCATGACAATGGAAAGATGCCACAAACTTAAAAAAGATAATAAACTCACATTTTAACATGTAAGCACATTTATCAAATGTTAATTAATTAGTTTTATCATGCTAAATAAGTATTATATTACAGAAATCATGTTAGTTATAATTATATAAAGAATATCAAAATGTTTAAATAATGTTAGTTATAGTTTTAATTAAATATACAAATGAATTCAATAAAAATAGGCAGTCGGGGTCCGAGGACGATGTCGGGGTTGGGGTCGGAGGAGGAGCAGGGTGACGTCGAGGCAGAGGAGGGCATCGGTCGAGGTCGGAGGAAGAGGGCGATGTCAAGGTCGGAGGAGGGCGGCGCCGTGGCAGGAGTCGGAGGAGGGCGACGGTCGGGATCGGGGTCCATTGCTTGGCGATGGAAATGGTGGACACCAGCATGGTGAGACTGTCGGATAACTGCAAGAACATGTCGGAGGAGGGCGACAACGATAGGGTCCATTGCTTGGGCGTCGACGATGTCGACGTCGGAGCTATAGGCATCGGTCAAGCGGGACGAGAGGCGCACAATAAAATAGTAAAGAGGGGAGAACTTAGAAATTTAAGGTAAGTTTTTGTTAAGGTAGTGACCGGAACCGTCCCAATCGGAGGAGGAACAAAAGGGGCATCGGGGGTGGCTATGATCAAGCAGTGGACTTCATGCCCTGACCGCCGTCGTCATGCTGCCATCTGAGGACCTCGATGGATTCAACAAGTACTTTGTCATCGAAGACACGCAAGGAAGAGTGTTAGTGTTTTGGTCAACCCAGGTTCCTCGAGCTCGCCTCCCTCACTGATTTCTCCGTCACTTCCATGCTCTCCTACATCTCTTCACGGCTGAATGAGAGCCTCCTCTTCAATGGCCATGCTGAGGGCTCCATGCATAGTCCCTCATCACCACAGGAAACCGTGACAAACGACGACCATTGGCTTACTATCTCGGTTGGCAGCTTAGAGCCCTTCACTCACGACTCTCACAAGATGGAATGCCCGATCTGGAAAAGGTATGTGATGGCTTCAGATGTTGCTGATAGGATCATGGTGTACACAGAGAAAGGGACACTCTACGAGTTGTGACATGGAGTGCACAAGGTGAGATAATTGTCGTTGCCTCTAGCAGCACCGAGGAGGACGAACTTGCCATCAGAGGTTGGAGGAGAAGCTGACATTGCAACGCAGAAAAAGATAAAATATTTTTATTATAAAATGATTAAAATATTTTAATATAAAAAGGTTTTATAAAATTTTTATTATAAAAAATTATAAATTAGTTAAAATTGTGCGAAGCGCGTGAGTGTCCCTAGTTATCTTATGAAAGCATGGTTCTTAATCTTAAATTTTGTTGTATTGTGAGAACAACTTTTCATAAGAATCACTTAATCGATTGTTATAATTGTCAACAACTCATCCATAACTGTAATTAATGAAATCCTCATGAGTAAGAACTCGTTTACTATTTGAACTCCAATTATGATCCTTTAGCCAATTTAATTGACTTTAATTTCAATCTTAAATTCACAAAATTTCCAAAGAATTAGCTGATTAGTTGAGTTTTAGCTTCAGCCTAATTTTTGTAATTGCCCATATATTAGTTAGCCAAATTTTAACTTTAAATCACTATAAATATGACACGGTCTACTGCACTTTTAACTTGTAGTATGAATTTTAGGTCATAATTTTTTTGTTTCTAAAAAAATTAAGTAGATTTTAATTCTATTTTATTCTTAATTAACTTAATTAATTGTACACTTTCACGATTTCATTAATTTACACTATAAACTCGAAATAGTTTTAAGGACATTAATTCCATTTTGCCAGTTAACAGAGTTGAAAATTGCGAGAGTTGTTTCACTTGTAAATTATATTAAACTCAAATTTATGTGATATCTATTCTTCTAAAAGATGATTGAAGGCATATAACATATTATTACTACACTAAATAGGGTTCATAAAATTTATATGATTTTTTCTTAATTTTATAATCATACACCTTACATAAATAAATTATCGTAATTAATTTATAATATGATAGAAAAAAATTAGTGTACAATAAGATATGGGCCCAAATGGTTGCCCAATAAACTCACTCACCGGGCCTCCAAAATAACGGCCAAAGGCCCAATACGCGAGAGGCCTGTCGTCGGCTTCCTCTGGAATAAAATGCTTAAACCCGCACTTCAAAGGCTAAAACCCTTTCCGTCCCCAAAATTAATTTGTTCCTCTCCGCCGCCTCCGGCCGCCCATGGAGGTAGTCATTGCGTCGTCGTCGCTGGACGCTGGTATCGGCAGCTGGGATCTCCGCACCGGAGCCGAGAAGCTTCGCTACCGCACCTGCGCCTCGCCGCCCCATGGTCTCGTTTCCGTCGCCGGACGATTCCTCGCCGCTTCGCAGCTCCGAGGCGTCTGTGTCGCCGCTTCCCACCCCATATTCTTCTGGTCGTGGGATAAGGTGAACCTTTCATCCTTCCTGGGTTTCTTTGCAATTTCCTTCCTGTTCGAAAGTTTTGATCGTTTCGTTATTCTGGTGAGTTTTAGCCTCAAGCGGAGGTTAAGAGCTTTCCATCGGAACCAATTGGGCCGCTCGTTTCCAATTCGGATGGTACTTACCTCATCGGCGGAGGATTGTCCGGCGTTATCTACTTTTGGGAGGTAAAATCATTATCTTGTTTCCTCAAAAGTTTGTTTTGACCGTTTTTTTCTCGAGTTCACTCTCAATAGTACTAAAACAAGGGAGGGGGATCGGGGTAGTTGTTCTCAAAATTAATATTTTATGTAGTTCTTTCCTCAGGTGTCGAGTGGGAAGTTGCTGATTAAGTGGAGTGCACACAATCAAGCGGTCACCTGTCTGGCCCTCTCTGATGATGAGTCTATGTTGATTTCTGGAGGGGGCGACGGTAGAATTAGAGTTTGGTGCCTACTGAAGTACGCTATAACAATTTAACGCCCATCTTGAAATACATCCTATTATTTGTTAAATTGGGATAAGAATTAACTTTCTTGCCTTGCAATGGTTCCAGGATGTTTGATGATTTGGCAAGTGAAGCTCTTGACTATCGACATGTTCTTAGCTTTTATGAGCACACTCTAGCAGTCACAAGCATTGCGGCAGCCCGTGGGTCCTTTGTCGTTTCAGCTTCAAAGGATCGCACTTGTAAGGTTCGATAGGTTATTATTATTTATTGGTCTTGCTGCAAGAAGAACCAGCTATGTTGACTATAGAACTTGTTAATTGTTGATTGGGATTTGGAAAGAATTTCCCTGGTTCGTACAGTTAGTGCCCATACAAATATTATTTTTTGAAAGGGCCCATACAAATATTATGATAAGGAATTTTAGGGAAGCCTGTGATGCGATTGTAGTGCAAATGAAGTTGTCAGAACATTTCAACTGTTTATTGTGATACCGAAAGCCTTTTTTTTTGAAAAAAATATAATGTAAAACATGAAGAAAAAGTATTAGCAGTTATAATATTTCTTTTTTGAGGAGAGTAGTTATAATATTTCTTGTGAACTATGCTTGAAGCATAAAAGAAATTCATGTATATGAGATGCATAATTTATTTTTTGCCTACATATTTTAGTTCATAGTTCAAAGTACAAGCATTCATTGGGCAAATACTTCGTAATAATGAAATGTGAGATATCATTGCTACATAGCAAATTTGTCATAATTTCTTTCTCCAAGAGATCCTTTTAGGACATTTTATTAGACTTTATGGCCTACACTTTATCCAGTAGCTGCAGTGTTATCTTTTGGAAGGGTAGCTGGGATGCTATTGATCCACCCTTATATGCTAGTGTAGCTGACTCGATATTTGATTGTTGACAATATGTGTGCTGCTCGAATTTTTCCAGGTATGGCATTTGTTTCAAGGCAAACTATTGAGGAGCATTACTTTTCCTTCAATCATCAATGCGATTGCACTGGATCCTGGAGAGCATGTATTTTATGCTGGCGCAAGTGATGGAAATATTTACATTTCAGCACTTCACGCTGAATCTAATCCTAGTAGCATCCATGGGAAGTTTGTCCTTGGTGTTTTATCTGATAAAAGGTCAAACTGCTGCCACTTAAAACTTTCTTTCACTATTCTGTTAAATTACTGATCAAGCGTGTCTCCTCAAAAAAAAAAAGTGTGTGTGCACGTGCATGCTGGTATACAGGTGTTCGGGTTACTGCCCATGCGTGTGATAAACAACAGGCAGTGTCTGTGTATTCAGGTGTGGGCCTTTTGGTGTCTCCGCACGTGTGTAGTAGTTTTTGAGTCACAATAAAAAGGATCATGCATATGGCATTTTTTCTGATTGCTTGCTGCAAGTCTTTCAACAGAAATTTTTGTTGTGATTCAAGTCTGTGCAGCATGTATGCATCTTTTTGCCTTAAGTAGTAAATAATGTTGTTCGATTTTGCTTTTCACTTAAACATCTGTGACATAATATTATGCCAGAGAATCCTCTCCTTTTTCCCAAAAAACAGTTGGTGAACATGAAAGGTTATTACAAATTGCATCCTGCCTTGCCCCTGCATCATTGTGTTTATATGACATTTTACAACAACAACAACAACAACAAAGTCTTATCCCACTAGGTGGGGTCGGCTACATGGATCATACGACGCTATTCGTTGAGCCATGTTCATAAGATTCGATAGGATTTTATGTTGGCTGACGGGGCCTAACACAACCCTCCTCCTTTATCCGGGCTTGAGACCGGCTATAAATGTTTATATGACATTTTAACCCTTGAAATTCCTATCCTAATAAAAACCATCAAGGTCTATTTCTTGTTGTCCTTGGTTGATTTTTTGTTTTCTTGAAAGCAAGAAGGTGACTATGACAGCAGGGTCCTTGGTTGATGTTAAGAGAACAAGTATAGACCAGTTCTTCTGATATAACTGTAATCATTTGCATATTTTATTCTTCATTGTAAGATTTATAACTTCAATTGCACCCTTTGTATGCTTCAATTGTTTTATCGTGTTTTTTAGGTTCAGCTTGCAGCTTGTGTCCTCTTCCACAATCTGATTTTAAGTCTTTTCTCCAGGGGAGAGATAACATCCCTGGCGATGAGCACAGATGGAGTTACTCTGGTTTCTGGGTCTGAAGATGGAACAGTTCGAGTTTGGGATACTAAATCTAAACAAGTGGTTCGTGTACTGAAACATGCAAATGGTACAGATCTTCTATAACACATTTATTTCAGACTTCTCTTTTACCTTGGTTCATTTTCCATATAAATTAGACATTCCATATTTCAGTTTCTCGTACCATTGTCATCATGCCAAATTCCCATATCTACAAAGGAAACAACAATGGTTAAATGGTCAGAGGAGCAGTTACAGAGTCGAGTATTATATTGGTTGATGATCTTTCATAATGCATCATATGCAACAAATTCTTTTGGGAAATTGCTGTCACAGTTTTTCTTCCCTACATTTTAGTTTTGAGGTGTTCTCTCTGTTTGATAAGTTACTGTATGCAACTGTCTTAATATTTTCATATTTCCTAAATTGATTTAAGATGTTCACTTAGATGTACCTCTAAGAAATCTTTCTGTCAGCTGTGCCTTCTCTATAGATCCCCATGTTTCTTATATCCATCTCTTCTTTGAAAAAAGTGATTCATTGTGGTATCATGCTGAAAATAAATGACGTCGGGAGCTAATTTTGTTACAGGCCCTGTCAATAATGTGGTAATAGTAAGGCAACGATTACCAATTTCTGCATTGAGTTCACAACTTTCCCAATCTAGAAAGCGAAATTCGTTGATGCCACCTCCATTAGGTAAGTATGTTGACTCGACAAATGGAGATGTTGAAACCAAGACTGTATCTTTGCTCCAACCTTGTTGTCATGATCTGGAAGACTGCATATATTACAGCTCTAACGTGATGATGAAGCAGATCAAAGAGCTTGAGGTTCGTTTTGACACGCTATTCTCATTCTATGGACTTGTTGAAACTTGAAAGTAATTCACCTTATTACATGTTCTTGTTAATAACTGGTATATATCTCTTTTTCTTTTTCTCTGCAGCAGCAAAATTCTTCAGGCGCTGCTGAAATGGAACTTGAAAGATTAAGTATAGAACACAGAAGGTCAACGCAAATGGTTCAGCAGTGGAAGAAGTTATATGGGGACTTGCTATCTCTCTGTACAAATGAGGTGCTAAATGGAACATGATTTACCTTCACAGTTGAGCTTCTTGTGATATTTCTTTTTGTTTTTTCTTTTCTTCTTTTGGGTAGTAGAGGGATGTTTTTTTTTGTTTGATATTCCTATTTATGAATTCTGGATGTTACACGTTTGTCATGCCCCATACCCCTCCTGAAGGGGAGGAGAACTAGTACCCAAGTGCAGTTTTCCCCTTCAGGAGAAAATTGGCCTGTTGCCAGTAGCTCCAAATTTTGGACGGCAAATTCTATTGCATGTAGGCTTCAATCTCAATTTTCTTTTCATCGTTTTTTTTTGTAGTGCACTCATCTTCTTTTTCAATTTTTTGAACAACTAATCGCCACAGGATAAATGAAGACTGATGCAATATCTTGTACCCTAAAAAAAGAATATAAATCTCATGCTCCAAATAGAGAAAAACTAGATGGTACGGTGTCACGTCGACTACTGGCAAGTGTGAGAATTAGATATCTCAGTTCCTTTTATTTTACTAAATGGAATATTGTTAAACAATTGTTCAAATGGAAAAGGTATTTTTTTATTTAGCAATTTTTGCCTGTTTGGTCGTTGAAATGTTGTATAAATTGTCATTTTGGTTGTTGAAATGGTGTTTTGAAAAGTAAGAAAATTCCTATTCTACCTACTCTTTGAATATAGAAATGTAATATTTTCCACTATCCTATCCTTCTTTGTTTGCAGAGCACCTGTTCCACCATACAAATGGAGCAATAGTATTTTATTTTGGGTTATTTTCTTAAATCTCTTTTGAATTACGACGATTTTTTTTTGTGCTCACTTTTGAACACATGGTAACCTCTCTTCGAATTGTCGCATTTTTTCATCCGTCAAAGTTCGATACATTTGTCATTATTTTCGATTTTTTTTTATTTATTGTACCCTTTTCACATGTCCTAACATTTAAAAGTTTAAAATAATACATAAAAAAGATATAAAAAATAAAAAAATAAAGAAATCGCTGGCGCTCGCATACGTCCTCATCCTCTCGATCATGGCCTGTGTCCGCTTGTCCCGACAGCAAACTGCTTCGCTTCGATGGCCAGCCGCACCCTCCACACACCTTTCCTCATGGACTGCACCACCTCCAAGCTCCTGAAGGCTTCCTCCTCGTCCCCCTCTTCTTCTCCCCCCCCTCCTCCTCCTCCTCCTCCGCGTGCACGTCCCTGCATTGCTCCACTCCTGAGCGGCCTCCCGCACACAGCGGGAGCAGGTGGTACAGCCTCCCCCGGAAAGCAGCTCGCCGTGGTCCATCGGTAGCAGGTCGTTGCAGCCGTGGGAGACGCCGTAGCACGGAAAGTAGCGGACGATCTCACCCCCCACGATTCGGCGCCTCGAACTCCATGGTGTCCCAGCTCTCCGTGACGATGCCGATGCAGCCGCCGTTGACCGTTCCTCCCGCTGTACCGACGTTGGCGCCGCCGCCGCTGACCGTTCCTCTCACTGTACCGGCGTTGGCACCGCCGCCGTAGCTGCTGGTCGTGGCGCAGCCCATGGCCGCGCCCCTCGCGGAGCAGTTCCCCATGTCGCGCACGCCCTACCCCTTCTTGCGCCGGCGACCGTGAGCTCGTGTACGTGTGTGGGGGCCTTTGGTGATTCAATACATTAATTGAAAATAACGAAAAATATAACAGATATTGAGGGATGAATCAAAATAGAAAAACTGACGTAGTTTAATAGAGCTGAGTTCAAATATACGAGTAACACGAAAAATCGCTATACTTTATACGAGATTCGAGGAAATAATCCTTTTATTTTTCGCTCTAACATAACAACACCATTTAACTTTTGATTCTTTATTCTGTGACATTTTGTGCAAATGTTTGGCTCTATTTTTGATGATACATTCATGTTTCTACTATGTTCTGGTGCCAAAGAAAAAAAAGAATGAACGCTGCATTTGTTGGAACGCTGGAACTACGTGGAGCTGGAGGGTCTCTTACGCAAAAAGCACCTTTTAATCTCTTCTTCCTCTCAATCACGACAGATGTCCTCTCTCTACTTAGTATTTACACTCCTTCGAGTTACCCCACCACTCATCATTCTTGTCTCCTCCCTCTCAGATCGTCTTCTTTATCTTTCTCTCTCCGAAAACCTCGTTCCTAGCTGGCCCACTCTGTCGGTGGCGTCCTCCGAGGCCCTGTCGCCGATCTGTTCTCCAATCTTCTGCCACCACCTCCTCCTGCTGCTGGCTGCTCCAGTCCTCAGCTAAGCATTGTTGGTAACACTTCATTGCGACAACCAACATGAACGCTGCTCACGACGTGCAACACATAACATGATCAGACGACAAATGATGAAGACAGAGTACATGCATAGTTAGTTAAATTACCTGCCCAGATGCGAACAACAGTGGATGATATGTTCCAGATGAGGGTGAAGATGGCAGCAGCTACCGCTTTCTTGTGGTTGCACGATTCCCATCCATCTCTAACTCTCTCCGACCATAACTTACCTACACATTAACATTTAAAGTGAACGGTTTAACATGTAAGATGGTGCAAGGTGAAAGAAGACGAAAAAGAATGAATAAACAAGTGTGACAGAGCTATCAGTCCATTACGTTAAGGGAGTGCATCTCCGTAGCTGATTCGAAAGAAATAAGCAAGAAAGCTTACAATTAAGTTAAACAATCGCACTGCATCTTTGAGCTTGACCAATTTATTACAAAATATATTTTGTGTTGTATGTAGACTACATCCTGCAACAAGATCAAGATGCACTCCACTTACCATATCTAGAGAAGTGTGCAGAATAGGAAGAACAGGCTTTTGGAACGGTGAAGAGCCCAAAGAACGCTGCAGGAAGTCAAGATTCAGAATTGTGAGAGAGCAATCAGAGATCTTCTAATGTCAATCTACTACTTACTGCCTAGTAGAAGTATGTGATACTTTTTCTGCACTCCCGAACTTACTCATTTTGGCAAGACCCCATAGAGTGATGGAGCTTCCACACCTGGCCAATGCAAATAGCAGAACTGCCAGCTGACACAGGGGCACAGTACAATAGTCACGGATGTGTTAGAATCTTAGTTGCAGTAACTGGTAAATGAAGTGATGTAAATATATTTATATGAGAGAGAGAGAGATCCCAATCTTGCCTTCATGGTGGTCGCAGGGTCACCAGAGAAGAGGCACCTGAGTTTAAAAAGCAGCTCATTTATGTAAGGGAGAAGCTTTGTTAGAAGCCAGATTGCCTCCTCTTCTCCCACCATGTACCTCTCGCTCCTATCACCGGACTCCGTCGTTTCTCCTCTGGTTCCGGAGGAACAACACAGAATAGTTAGAAAAAAAGTCTTCATTATACTTCTTTATTGCTTTCTCGGAAGAAATTTTTAGGATATTTTACCTTTGAAGGATGGACTTGTAAACAAAATTGAAAGCCAGATAGATGAGACCAGCATAAGAAGCTGCTGAAATCAAGCTGAAAATTTGGGGGGTAAATAGAGGGAATTAATCATCATCTCCTGAAAAGTTTTGACGAGAGCCTCTAATTGCTACCTGAAATTTAGATCCTTCGCAAAGGAAGAGGAGATGAGGAAGAATGTTCCCACGCCGAACACAAATGCGGTTCTTGGTACGTCTCTCCACATGATCAAATCCACTGAACACAACTCAATTCGTCATGAACAAAAAGAAACATGGAGGAAAATAGTTCACCAAGTGCAGTCAACTAACCAACTCTCTGCATCCTGTTGTGGTTCGCTGGGACGCTATAAAAAGTTTCCTCGGCCTCTTCAACTGATCAGAAACAGAAAAAAAGAGGAAGCAGATTCGAGAATTCAGATTATTATCAGACACTTCTCGTGAAGAAAAGAATTCTCTGACTTAAGACGTAAAAGTTAGATCTTTGGTTCGTCAAGAATGCAGCTTACATGAAGAAGAAGACTCTGCTGGATCTGGATTCAGTCTCTTGTGATTCATCACTGGATTCCGCGTCTTTTCAACACTCAGCACCTGCACAGTCGCAGGATTCTGCTTCTTGATCATATCTGCCCATGGCATAGTTCCTAAAGAAGTCTGCTTCTGCTCCCTTTTGGGTGGATAGTTCTCCTTCGGTGCTACCGTCGGGGACGGTGAAGCAGTCACAGGCTTCTGCTTCTTGTCTGCAGTTGATGGAAGAACAGGGATCTCGCGGATCTGATTAGTTTTCTTCTCTTCTTCTTCTTCATCTGTTTCCATATTATCCGGATTCTCCATTCTCTCATCCATTTCTTTATCGTCGAAGCTTTTCTCTTCCTCCTCCATCTCGATCTCGATCTCGACCTCCTCCTCGCCCTTCGTTTTCTTCAAACCTTCACTGCCATTGCCGATCAGGGGCACTTCCTTCTTCCCTCCCGTCGAATTCTCTGCCGAAATCCTCGTCGAATTGGGCAACTCAGACCGCGCCTTCTGCAGCAGAATTGGGCTCTTCTCGGTCAAGGCGATGACCGTCCCCGCCGCAGCCGCCACATTGGGGGCCGTCCAGCTCCGCCTCTTGCTCGCGGCGGCGGCGATGCTGTCGCTCCGGTTCCTCCTCAGCCGACGGTACACCCGCATGCCTTCCTCGTCGGCCGCATTGCTCTCGTCGTCTCGGCCGTCGTCGTCGGCTCCATTGAAGACCTTGATTCCTCCGTTTACGGCGTCCACCCGCATCCTGGACTCCCAGACGGAGCCTGCCACGGATCCATTCCTGGCCAGGGGCCTCCTCCTCGTAGTCCCCTGCATTAATAAGGGTCCTCTTCCCCCCTGCTGTTCCTGTTGCTTTTGTTTCTGGCTCTGTTTTCTTCCTCCACTCCACTGTTTCTTGGCTTCCAAGTCCAACGCAAGGAAGGGGGGGGGGGGGGGATGGGGGGATGGTGGGAGATTGCAATCGAAGCCCCCACTTCTTCTTTCTATTGACTTTATTCTCCTCCTGCTCTTTTCTCCCTTTTTTTCTCTTTTTATTTTATATATATATATATATTATTTTCTGTGGTGGTGGGGCTAAAAAAAAAGATGATGTGAAGAGATTAGTTATATGGTACTCTTTCTTTCTCCTTCTCTCTCTCTCTCACACAACTCAGACTCAGACACAGACACAGACAGACATAATTGGGGCATTATTTTACAAAGTTGGGTTGTTAAGTTTTAATGTTTTAAAACTCAGATTGATTCTTTAGGATAGTGTCTGGCGTCTAAAATTTGGGTAATTATTCAAATTCTGGATAGTCATACTAAATACAAGAAAATAAAGCCTCATGTAATCTCAAATTATGGGATTCAAGTTCTTACTCCTGGCGATGAAAGTTAGAATGGACGTTTTTTTTTCTGAGTTTTTTCTTTTTACCTTTATAGAATTATGAATTTTTTTCGCGTCTACCAACGACTTTCAAATATTTCGCGAATGGATCTAAGTGAAAAAGTAATATATTTCGGGGGAGGTGTGCGAAAAATTTGAAAGTCGTTAGTAGATGCGAAAAAAGTTTTGAGAAAAAAAACTATTTTTTCTTTTCTCTCTTTTTGCTTTTAATTATTATTTAATATATATTAATACATTATTATTTAGTTTATAAAATGAATTCTTTAATTCAATATTATTTTTTATTACTGATTTATTATACTTAGTTAATATTATAGTAGAGTAAAATATTATTAATTAATATTTATTGTTAGTATTATTTATTAAACTATTTTTGCATTATATTAAAGAATAATCAATTATAAGAAAAAAATAATTTTTATATTATAAATTTAAATTTATTTATAAGGTTCTTACTTTTTATTCAAACAACCACCAAAATTTATTTGTCTAATCAACTTTTAAATTCTCATTATTGTAATTTTTATTAAACATCAAGTCAAAACTCGAAAAACTAAGAACTTAAATTATACCATCCAAACACATCCTAGGTTCTGGTTCTCACATGACTGTGGCATTATTTTACTAAGTAGGCTTTTTTAGTACTGACTCGAGTCTACGATGCTCGAAATTATTAGCATCTGACTTATAGATCAATAATGATTTATTCTTTGATCAAATTTCAAAACTTGAATTCTAAACTATCAGCTCTCCTCGAGTGCTTGGGATCTAATTATCCTACCAATTGAGTCGACATGCTGACAGTACCATGCGCAACTTATAGTACTAGTTGACCCCATTTGGCTTGGCCCCTTGAATCTCTCTCATGATTTTTCTAGATTTTATATGTGCACAACACAAATAGTTGATCTGATGTTTGTTCAAGTGAAAACAATTTCGTACCACTTTGATTGAAGTTTTGACTCAAGCGACGGTTTATTACATTCATAAAAATTATTACGAGTATCAATAATGTACATTATTTTATTTACTTATAATAAAATATTATCAAGACCGTATGGAGCATAGCTTCGAATTATCATGGACCTCTCTTTCAATCCGTAGATTGATCAAGACCGTATAGAGCATAGCTTCGAATCATCTTTAGGTTCATTTCATTTAGTATAAATCAGGTGGACGAAAGTATATCAAATCAGGAATTGAAATTAAAGTCTTGTTCTTCCGATCCACATAACAAACGTCCGAAAGTCGAGCGATCGTCCGTCTTAAGTCAATTCAACGGTTGTCTAAAAAGATAGCAAACACCCATTTATCAATGTTCTTCGGTCGATCGAAAAGAGAAATGGTCAACCATTTTGTATTCATTCTTGTTCATTTCATAGGAATTCGTAATGGTTCATCATCATTCTTCATAGTAGGTTCATAAAAGTCATGATCATTCTTTGATCATGGAGAATCATAATCACATTGGTATGACATTCTATCAGTGCAGTTCAGTCATAAAAAGATAAATACAGTTCTATTGAGCATAATTAACATCACGTTCAGATCATGTATCAAATACTTAAATTAGAGTTCATAAATCATAAAGTCTTCATTATGGTGGTCAGAACCGGGGTCGAATATATGTGGAACCCAAGTCGAGTTATGACGAAATCAAACTCGAAAGAATCCGAGTAGAAACCCAGACCGGTCAGGGTCATACCCGTGCCAAGTTGAGGCACAATCGGTTCGAGACGATCGTCTTGTCTGATCGTCTTCCTCGCGACAAACCTGGGCCGGGGCTCATAGAACCTGAGTCGGATGGCTAGTATGCGCGGAGCTTGAGCTCCACATTAATGGAAGATCCGGGCTGAGTTAGGTAAAACTCAATCCGGCTTGGTTTGATCCGGGCCGGGTTCTTATTGCGTAGAAAATTGCATGAGTCGCTCACAATTGATCATTTCGTTTCTTCTCTGTAATGACAGTAATCCAGCATGGATTTCACAAGTTCATAGTCGCAAGATGGATTTCACCTCCGGCGCCAAAACATCGGCGTGTTCCCGAACTGCCCCGCTCCTCGTCCTCCCCGACGCTCCATGCACAACCGAAGTCCGCGACCTTCGCGTGCCCGTTGGCGCCGATCATGATATTCTAGCCCTTGATGTCACAATGGATGATGCCCCTCGAATGCAGATACGCCAACCCCCAGACGACCGTCGCAGAGGAGGAATTCAACGACAGCCTCGTCGAGCCGGCTGCCGTGCCGCTTTGCCTCGTCGGCAAGGGAGCCCTCGGGGGTGTACTCTAGGAACAGGAACGCAGGTCGTGGGGGAGGGGCCCCCTCTGCAATCTCATTTTTCATTTTTATAATATATACTTTTATAATTTACAACATTAAATGATACGAGGGAAGGATAGTTTGATCATTTTATAAATAAAAAAATAAAAATTAACAAAAAGTTAACCGAGGATGACACATGAATTTAAGTGAAAAAAGGCATAATTTAGGGGATGTTAGCATAATATTCTAAATTCGTGGAAAGACGTGAAAAAAATTCAAAATTCCGGGAGGTCAACAGAAAAGACCCAAATCATATTTATATGATAGACTTATCATTTAATGTACTATACATTATACTCATACTCATTTTACTCTTTTTATTTTCATTCGAACAGACTATTATTTTGTTGTATTAAAATATTTTCTCAAAAATCCAAATTTAAACATAATTGTATAGTACGATCAAACCTAGAGGTTTTAGTTGAGTGCCGGTCTTTCAATGCTGCTCGTTGTTTGCACAAATACATCCAATTTTGTGTCACATTTGCTCACAAAATCACCTGGTTTAATATAATTAAAATCGTTCTTTTCCTTCCATTCGAACGCATTTAATATAATGCTACGAGCCTATGAGTTTTTTTCCCCTTACGATATTAATATAGCATTCAAAACAATTAATTTAGTCAAAGCGTAAAAGAGAAAAAAAAATGAAATAAACTTCGTTCCACAACAAAATAATTTAACTCAACAAGACGCCAATTGAATTCACACACGAGCTTCACTACAAGCTGTCAAAGTAATTATGAAAAAAATATCAAAAAGAAAGTAAAAAAAAAACGAGAGAGAGAGAGAGAGAGAGAGAGAGATGCTGAAAAGATAGAAAGCCCATTAAAAGCCCAAGTGTGGAGAGAGCTTTCAAAAGCCTTCCATGTTAATTTCCAAAAAGAAAGAAAGCCCATTAAAAGCCCAAGTGTGGAGAGTATTTTCGATAGCCTTCCATGTGGTGTGTGGTTTCGATAGCCGTCCCAAGTTAAAGTTCGTACAAAATGCAATGGGAGAGGACATAAAAGTGACTCCTTACCACATAGAACAGAGGATATGATATAAAAAAAGGGATTTCTCGCTAATTCAATAATAAGATACTTATTATATGATTGCACATTACATCGAACAATTATTAAAAGTATATATAATTATGAAGTCATCGTGTCAATATGGGAAAACAAAGAGGGAAAGGAACAGCGCCAAAGAAAAAAAAGGAAGAATAAAAAAAGAGCGTGGTCGGCAGGATTCGAACCTGCGCGGGCAGAGCCCACATGATTTCTAGTCATGCCCGATAACCACTCCGGCACGACCACTTTGGATGCTGAGCGAAAGCATTAGATTTTACTTATCCAATATATAAAACGTCTCAAATGCACCAGACTCTTGGAAGTAGGGAAGAGGTGTCTCATTGTTGCCCACAAGAAAACACAGAAAAATCAGAAGGAAGACTACAAAATTGGCTCCCCTGAGTGGCCTTCACATGTTGTCGACCTTTATGATCACTCCCCTTTCCCCCCGTTACCTAACCGTAACATTAAGCTCAGACAAAACACAGTCATATCATATATGACCTCACTACTGCATGTCTGCAAATGCACCCCTCTGCTCTGCTCTGTTCTGCATGGAAGCAAGAAGACAGCAATCCACAAGAAGATATATGAACGACTGCTTCAAGTAGGGCGACATTACATCTAATCTCTTCTGCGTCTCTGTATATGATGATATCACACGCGACGCCCGTGACATGACTTTTCCGATTCATTGTAGACCTACAAATACGTGTGTTCTTCGCCCATGAGAATGTACAGAATTTAATAAATGAGAGGGTCCTACCCCCCCCTCTCTGCCTCTTGTATAACTTGATACGTCTTCTCATTATATATATATATATATATATAAACAGAGAGGCGTCGACTTAGTAAATTAAGCTAAAAAAATAGTGAAAAGATAACACTATATTGATAATTGAATGAAATATGCCACAACAGTAATGTTGGATGAGATGAGATGAAATGAGATGTCTACTAATCCAGACGTTTAAGGAATAGGCCTCCTGTCAGCTTACCAAGCGGACTGACAGGACAGTTGTGTCAATAATGTTATCATGATCCCATAAATCCAAAAGCCTAATTAATATCAGCTCCATTTCTTTTTATAATAAATAAGCTTTTGAAGGAGAAAAAAGAAAGATTATAAAAAAAAGACTTAATCATGGCTATCGATTAATATGATTATCTGATTTATGTCATAATTTAATGAACATAGCATTATCGTATTATTCTAACGTCAGGTCTATATTATCAGTTTTTTTACCAAAAAATGAAAAAAAAAGAACAGATCTTTCTTCTTTTATTACCCGTACATAAACATAAAGAATGATGTTAAAATGCTAACTAAATATAAAGTACGAATTAACAGGAAAAATGGGGACGGCAGACTTTGTGTATTAGTACGTAGTCCAATAATTAAATTTGAATGGTCAAATTCTTATTCCAAATCGTAGACATTATTATTCGTCCTTTTATGGTCGCCTTTTTGCCAAATCCAATCGCCGCTACGATTCGTCGTTAGATCACTCGTCTCTTTGCATCACTTCCTCTTCATCTGTTCTTACTATTATTAACGAGTGTTGTATGTGGAGGTGACGGCGCATTGGATGCATGCGTGTGAATCTGAAGTTTCTTGGATCAGTACTTTGTTGATGACGACGACGATGCCTGCAAAGACAAGCCCAGGCCGAAGAGGCTGCTCCGGCGAGGCCTCCGCTGGCGACTATCGTCCGGAAAGGGAGGAGGGCAAGAAGAGAATCGTGGATTACCTCCACGGAGACGATGAGATTGACGAGTCTAGTCGAAAAAGTTGCGACCTTTGTCCGTCTCCGTCCGCTCTGTCTTCGGCGTCCTCTCCTCCGTCTCCGCACTGCAAGAGCGTTGCCGACGCCGCCGCCGCTGCGTCGTTGAGTTGTAGCTTCCGATCGATTCTCATCGAGAAGCCGTGCGGGCTCCGTTCGGCGTGGTTTCCTTGGCGCCGACGTCATGGGAAGAAGAAGAAGACGAAGAAGAATGATATGACGAAGGGGAGGAGTGCGCAGAAAGATCGTGGATCGAGAAAGATGACACCTTTAGATTCGGGGACGGTCGAGGAGGGAAATAAAGAAGTAGGAAGCCTTCCGCCACGCTGCTCGACTTCCGGTACGTTGGATGAACGAGTGATCTTGATTCCGTATTCTCCAGTTGCAATTGCTGTCTCACATCTGTCGTGATCGCAAAAAGATGGGAACTTGATGTGGATTTTTCTTCCCATTTCTGTTTGCAATCTGTGTGTTCGGTAGTTTGCGCGTTTTCATTATATCATGTCTGAGGTTTCTCTAACATGACTGTATAATCTGATCTGCGAACCGAGCTATGCCTAATCTTTCGTTTGGGTGACAAATTCCAATGCTCATCCATGGAGATAAACACATTTTGATTGCTTATATAAGTTGTTTATGTAAATTTTTGGACTTTGCATATTGTCCTTTTTTAGATTTCTGCCTCTTTCGTCGAAAGTGTTTTTTTATTGTTGGTTCAAGAGTCAAGCCGATTCAGTTAGCACTGTTCTTACTCCAATGATGGGTTCTTTGACACTGCAGGGGAGAAACCTGCAGAAGCATATTTTAATATGGGCATGGGTTTGGGCATGGCATATGTCCTGGCCAGGTGGGCAACTGAGTTCGATAAAATGGCAGAACTCCGTGTACAGATGGAATCGCTACTCGAGGAGATAAAACAACAGGTTGCAACGAAATGTATCAGTCCTAACATTCTAGGACTAGATAAAAATTTTGTATCTTCTTCATCAGATTGGTGCAGAGAGATTAGTACCGGAAGCAGTCTCGTTCCACAGAACCAACAGATGCTTCAGCGGGTGGAAGGGGACAACTTGGCTGTGGAGTCTAACAGATACTCAAATTACGAGGGTAATTCACGAAATAAAGGGTGTACAAGGATGGATGAACTAGAAGCAGAGCTTGTGTTAGAGCTAGAGCAGTTGCAACTCAACTTGGAAGATAGTTCTCTAGTTCATCCTGAGCAAGAGAGATTGGAGGTATCCCTGTGAACCACATTTATTTATTCATGTTTGTTGAAATGAAGGAATTTTTTAACCTCTGCATATATCTCACGTGAGTGAGTTATTGGTCATGTTTCCTTTCTGCTTCTTCATCTGATAAGAATCTCGTTGGTTCTGATAAAAATAAGCACAGCTACGATTTATAGGAAGGGATCACATCTGTGTTCCTTTTGTTAAATTATATTCTGTTCACCTGAAGATATTTTTTTTTTCTTTTTACCTTCTTGGGTCAATCAGATGACTAGTGGGTCCTCAAAATCTTGCCAAAGCCTCCATGGTGATTACGAGCCAAAAGAAGAAGAGTATAATGAACATTATGAGGTTTCTGCAAGAGAATTGGAGAGACGGTTGCACCAACTTCTACATACAAGACACCAAGAACAGATAGCAGAGTTGGAGGCTGCACTGCAAATAGCTCTTGTTGAAAAAGAAATTGAGGTTTCGAGGTGGAGGGAGGCTGCCATAAATGCTTCACATGGAGTAGATACTTTTGGTACGCATGTATAAACTGATATTCCTTTCCGTTTGCATATGTACAAGGTGTTTCAGTTTAGTTTCTGGAGGCTTTACACATTAGATAGTCCGCAAAGTTTAATCCTGAAAATTGATTATCAGATAGAGGAATTTATGTTTTCTCAGTTAAACCGGAGTTTATGAGTTCTGTATGTCGGCCAAGAATCTCTATCCCTATTACTTGGATATACCTTAAAGAGCATTTCAGCAGACCCAATGATTAGTTATTTTTCCTACGTTTAGAAAACAAATGACAAGAATTGAAGTGCTTAGCCTACCTACCCTGCTACAAGTAATTGTTTATGCTATCCGATGTATACATGCTAACCACAAATGCAATTTGTTCTCTAGGTGAAGTCTTGCAGAATGAGTGAACATTAGTTGAGATACCGAACAAATGAAGTACGATGGAAGGCATGTAAGTTGAAGAATCTTTGACGGATCAAAAGCAGAAATGCATACTGTAGCTCATCGTAACTTGACGAGAGTGGGAGTATGGAAAATAAGGTTCATATATTCAAATTGATATCAGAAATGAATCAGTGATCAATGTAAATTCAGATTGATTTCTCGTTTATTTGTTCATCTCCGTGTCTGAGTTTCTACACTAAGCCGTTCATAACTCATGTTCTAAGCTTGGTCTTATATATACACGTAGGGGAGTTTGTCTTTACCATTGTTATCTATTGTTCAATGTTCTTTTAAGTCAAATACCCTTCAACTTTGATCGCTTTTTCAGCGTTATCCTTCAACTGGTGAAGGTTACACAAGGGATCGAACCCCTACATCCCCCCCACCCCCACCCCCACCCCCACCACCACCACCTTCGCGTGCCAGGGAAGGAAAGGGCGCCAACGCAAAAAAAGACGACGAACGTGAAGGAGAGAGACTATTATTTTATTTTTTTATAATGATGTCATGTCAATTAAATGCATGCATGGAGGAGAGAGAACATGTCGTGAATACCACATCATCCCAGTAACTGAAAAATGAACGAGAAGTTGAAGGGTATTTTGCGTAATTTACTCATTATTCTCTTAATTACGTGTGACTCAAGTTTTTTTACTAATGAAATATTTAGGTGGTCTTAAAAATAACCACAACGTATACATCTTATTAATTTAAAATCATCTAATATATACGTTATCTTCGTCTTTAATATCATTTATCTTCACTTAAATCAGAATTAAATATGTTCTTAATTCTTAAGTTTATGGATTTTTTCATATTTACTTTTTTTCACAAAAATCAATAATACTTCAATTATTTTTTTTTTCATTAATACTCTTATTACTCTTGTTCATGTTTAAAGACATTTTATACTTTTGCATTGAAGAACAACACCTAAAAAATAGTTCTTATTTATTATCTTCATAATTAATTGCTTTTAAACCTATAATTATAGGTTTTTATACCAAAAAAGTTAAAAGTAAATTAAATTTAATAACATTTGTTAATTTCGCTTTGGACTTCCACATCTCTCGGGATTGTCATTACTCGTAAACCTATTGACTTTACTCTTCCAAGGTTACACACACACACACACACACACATATATATATATATATATATATATATATATATATATATATATATATATATATATTATGGGTTTAATGAGCGTGTGAAGCGCCTTCCATGTGAAGCGCGTGTGAAGCGGCTTTAAACATATTTTTATTTTTTTTCGACATCTTTCTTCATTAATAGTTTAGAAGGTCATTGGGGATAACAAATATATATTTCAAATCATTAATAATAACTTTTTTCATCATTTTTTAGTTTTGACGAACTTCTACACATTATTATCCGTCATAATGGATATAATCATTTTATATAATTTCTAATCTTATAAAACTATTTTTCGTTATCATGAATGATCTTTTAAGCTATTAGTAAAGAAAGACATTGAAAAAATGAAGAAAAATATGTCTAAGGCTGCTTCCGTGTGAGCGTGTGAAGCGTTTTCCGTGTGAAGCACGTGTCAAGCGATTTTAGACATATTTTTCTTCATTTTTTTCGATATCTTTCTTTATTAATAGGTTAAAGAATTAGAGTTGTATAAAATGCCAATACGACGAATAATAATGTGCAGAAGTTTGTCAAAATTAAAAAATGATGAAAAAAATATTGTTAATGATTTGAATCATATATTTGTTATCCCTAGTGACCTTCTAAATTATCAATAAAGAAAAATATTAAAAAAAAATAAATATAAGTATGCCTAAAGTCGCTTCACACATATTTCACACAGAAAATACTTCACACATTCATTAAACCATATATATATATATATATTTATTTATTTCATGTTCATATTCATGTTCATAATCCATGGATTAAAACCTTGGGCAATGAAGATTACAAAGTGGCTGTAGATGCACATTACACATTTATTGAATTCAAATCATTCAATGCGATGGATTTTAGTTGGACTTGGACTGACTGATCTTATTAGTTATGGCGGGGTCGAGTTCTCAGACGACGAGGAGAGTTGATGCAGGAAGGCCTTCGACTTATTTATGAGTGCGGGTGTAAGAAAAAAATACTTCTCCTTTATTGGGATTTTTCCTTTTCTTCGTTTATAGTAATAATAATATTAATATATGCGAAAACAATAAATTACGTACTCAATTTCTCAATCCGACTCGTCAAAATTGGTCGGGTCGAATTATACTTGGGATAATTGGGTGACTAAATTATTTGACTACTATTTTTAAAAATAAGTTTTTTTTCTTTTTATTATTTAATATAAAGATAGTACATAATATTTATTTTTAAAGCATGGAGTAATTTGCTGAGTGTTGAAATAAACAAATTTGAGTTGAGTAGACTTTAATTTAATCCATATCCGATTCGATCCAAATCGATCGGACCACACGACGCCTGTTATTAGTATTACTGTTACTGTATTAGGCTATTAGTCTCCACGCCAGTCTTCTATTCACGAACGAATCGAAGATCTACACGTCAGCGTATTGACACGCGTCGAACTACCGTTGGAAGTTTAAAGCGTCCTCGACGGACCCAGAACGTTCCTGGACGGTTAGCCCGAACCAAGTAAATGATCCGAACCCGACGACCGGCTCATCCAAAGGCAACGGCGACGCCGGAAAGACCGACCGACCGACTCGAGTATCACGGCTACCTCATCACCCCCCGTTCTCCGACCGGCAGCAGGATTGGTTCTTGTTCGGGCTCCTCATCATGGCCCTCGGCTTCTTCGCCATCGCCCTCTTCCTCTACCTAGGCCTCGAAGTCCCCGAGGGTTCCCCGGCACCAGCGTCCGCCGCCCAGGAGGGAGTGCAGGTCTGAATGATCTGATCCTGAACCCTAGATCGATAGCATTGGTTTCCTTCCGAATCAGTTTTGTTCTTTTCTGCTTCTTTATTGGATTTCTTCGTTTCTGTTGGTAGATAACTTATGGTAGCGTAATTAAGCTGATGCATGAGAGGACCAAGTTTCGGCTGCATTCTCATGATGTGCCATACGGATCGGGGAGTGGGCAGCAGTCTGTTACTGGTTTCCCCAATGTGGATGATTCCAATAGCTACTGGGTATGCTCCAAGTTCCTTTCTATGATTTCTGCATATTCCAATTGTGAATTTCAATTCAACTTTTTTTTTTTTTTCATCTTTTGCTTTAGAACATCTTTGATGCATTCAGGTTGTCCAAAACCGGATAATTTGACAATAAATACATCAAACACATTTCCTTCAATGCTTCTGTTAACTGTGATAGCTCGATCTAGTTCTTGGGGAAAAAATGCATGGAGTGGTTTGAACCAACTAAATCCACCAACTTAAGGTTTAATGGACTCACTTTGCTTCTTGATTGTCTTGTGATTAATCATTAACCTTTCTGTGCACAGTTTTGGAGTTTCATGTATTCTTACGCCTTATTAAGTTTTGTATCATTAATCTTATTAACTTTTGTGGCACAAAATGGTCTTCGGATAGTTTAGACAGAGAAGAATAGAAGAACGTGATGGACTTAAGGGACTTTTCTCTTCCTTTTTTTTTTATCAAAAGTGATTTTATCTATTAATATAAATACCAGAAGAGTCTGAGTACATCAACAGGAGTCAATTGAAGGGTTAAAACGTGAGATAACATCTAGAGTTGGTAAGCACTCGTGTGTCAATTTCCAAAGAAAAACCTGAATTTTAGGAGGGGCTTTTATTATTTGTTTATAATATACCGAAAGGTTTGGTTACTAATAGAGCGGAATGGCGTCGTATGAGCCATGTAGCCGACCCCACCTAGTGGGATAAGGCTTTGTTGTTGTTGTTGTTAGGAGGGGCTTTTAGATGTCATAAACTATTCCATGTGGGCTGTCCAGGTGTCGTCAGCAGCAAGGAGTTGCAAGTTAGGAATCTGTAGACTGATTTTGCTCTAGGAATCCCATGGGTATCCGTCACTAGATCCACGAGTCATCACGGGCATACAAAGATAAATAAATGGATGCAATGTGTAATACAAGAGAGGACCAAAATGTTCATGCAACAGGTTTAAATTCCATTTTGAATCAGAAATTAGATTGCATGCCATCATGTCATGCAGCTGAGAGTTTACATTCACATATTTTGGCATCCAATTTAGAGGAGTAGAAAATAACCAGGGGTCAAACATTACATTTGTATTCTTACCATTGCCAATTTGTTTACCCAAACCTAAGCAGATATCCTGCACAGCAGATAGTATAGATTTCCAACACCAAGCATATTGATTTACAGGAGAATTAACATTTGTAGAGAGCCATGGATGAAAATTACCATACTTGTTTGATACCAGTTTTGTCCATGGAGTGTCTAAATTGTTCAGTAAAGCAATAATCCTGTTTGCTAATAAAACCAGCCTAATTGTCTTTCGATTCTTAATCCCTAAACCACCTAAGGCTCTAGGTAATTGCAAGGTTTCCTAGTTTATTAGAGCAGCACCCCTACGTTCACCTCCAGGGTCCCAGAAGAACCTTCTTGCCTGCTTCTCAATTGTGTCCAGGATACCATTACACAGATAAGTGGCACTTAAAGCATATAAAGGTATTGAACTAATGACAGAATTTATCAAGGTTGTCTTGCCAGCATGATTTAGAAATTTCTGTTTCCATCCCTTAGTTTTGTTTGTAACCTTCTCAACTACTGTGTGCTGGAGGTTTTTAGGAATGAATTTATTAGATATCAGGATCCCCAAGTATGAGAATGGGAAAGAACCTTCTTTGAAACCTAAACTGCTCCTATTAATAGTTTTCCTATTCCTAGCCAGCTTAGGAGGAAAGTAAATTTCAGGACTTCCCGTCCTAGATTTTTTTTTGCATTGGTTTCTTTTGCCTCATTATATGTTTGTTTTGCTGTTCTCTTTTGTTAATGATGCAGATTGTAAAGCCGCCACTGGATTCATCTGCTAAGCAAGGTGACACCATTCCAAAAGGGACAACTTTACGTTTACAGCACATGAGAACTCGAAGGTGGTTACATAGTCACTTGCATGCTTCTCCCATTACTGGAAATTTGGAGGTTAGTATTGTTGATATCTTTTAAACTTTTGGGATGCCTGGTTATACTGCCTACTTTGTTTTGCATAAGCTTATCCAGTGTTTATGATATCATTATTCTCAAATGACCTTCTGCGGTAGCTTCTGCCAAAGTGCCAATTATTTGTCATTATCATCCGTTAATTCATTGGTGTTGTTCTTGAATCTTTTTAGTATAGCATAGTGAATTTTCACAGCAGCAAGGCACTCTTATCGTATTCATAAGATCCAACTTGCCGGATCTTTTTTTTCAGCAATTTTGGTTCTGATGTAATTTTCAGTTGTCCTAAAATGGGTTAAGCTGGAAATTTTGGTTTGTGCTTTTATCTCTTTTAACCCATAGTTTTTTATAACTGTGTTGTTTAACAGGTCAGCTGCTATGGAGGGGAGGATGAGTCTGATACAGGAGACTTGTGGCGGTAATGATTGTTTTATTTCTTTAATTTTCATTCCCACGTATTCTATGCAACTGTATGTTTGATAATTGGAGTCTCATGTTTTTTTCCAGATTGGAGATTGAGGGGAATGGAAAAACATGGAGGCAAGACCAGAGAATAAGACTAAGACATGTTGATACTACTGGTTACCTACACAGTCATGACAAGAAATACTCTCGTACAGCTGGAGGACAGCAAGAGGTAAAAAGTTTTTGTTACCCACTGTACATGTCAATACGTCGTTGCAACTTCCATTCAAGGGGAATTAAAAGCATACCAAAAAAAGAGAGAAAAAAACATTTTTACAAACTCCACCATAGGAACGAAATTTGCTTCTCCAAAATTCGAAGTTGGCTAAGATGAAGACTGCATTCTTTCAGGTTTGCGGTGTTCGGGATAAGCGTCCTGACAATATCTGGTTGGCCACAGAAGGTGTTTATCTGCCAGTCAACGAGAGCAAGTAATTTAGTTTCTCAAGCTGCAATGTTTTGGTTGCCTTTCATCTCAATGAGAGCTGGCTTCTTCAGCTGACAAAAAAAATTTTCCAGTGCTAGATGAATAAGATGAATAAATCTGTTGATTTTAGGTGCCCAGAAGTTCGTTACAAACGATGTTGTGCGTAAACTATTTAGCTCTTTGATGCAAAATTTACTCCCCTTTATTGGGTATATACATCAATGATCACGGACTCCTTACTGAACGCATGAAGAAGAGAGACATGTCTGATTTGTGTTCTTGGACGGAGTTAGGTCCATGTCGTCCAAGTCGTGCATGCTTCGGCAAGAAGCACATCACAGGAGTCAAACTTCTCCAAATTTGACATCGTAATGTTAGAATTTTTGCACGAAAAAAATTATACATCATAAGAAAATTCGAAAAATTAAAGACGACATAGAATTTTATTAGATGAAAAAAATTAAAAGATTATGACATCATATTACTTTTTGTTTGGATCTTTAGAGAGTTTATATAAATACTCTTTTCACGATAAGAATTACAGATCGATTGAGATTTTGAATTAATTTTTCAAAATTAAAACACTCTATCTCATGATAAAGAAATAAATTAATTTCGAATTAAATACATAATATCTCATAAAATTTTTGCCTTTTTATTTCGGAGTGACTGTCTTGGGATCATATGGATTTTCATTTGGAGTAGGATTCGGGGTAGTATTAATAGAAATTATTCTAAAATGAAAAGTCAATAGCTACCCTTCAGCAATGGCAGTTTTTCCAACAGGATTCAGGGTAGTATTAATAGAAATTATTCTAAAATGAAAAATCAGTAGCTACCCTTCAGCAATGGCAGTTTTTCCAACACCAGGCTCGTCGTCGTCGATGATGACAACATTATTTTTGTTCTCGTTGATGAAATAACATCGTCACGGCCAATGACAAAATCTAGTTTACCACGCGTAGCAAGTTCTGTCAGGTCATTCCCATATTTCTCCAATGCCTGATACTTTCGTTCAGGATATACGTAGAATAGGAACAATAAATAAATGATGATTGTCATAACAAAGAGAACTCGAAAAAGAATGATGATTGCCAGTAGAAATGGTGTTGTCACATTTCTTATTAATTTGTTCCATGGCGAAATGGGTCATCGTCCCGTGGCCAAGATTATGTGCTTCGGGCAGGGGTTTTGGAACTGGAAGGTAGTGAGAGGAATAGGAGCAAAATGCTAAATAGGAGGAACTATTTTATATTAATTATGAATAGGAGCAAAAGACTAAATAGTGAGAAGAACTGTTTAACAAAAGGCTAAATAGGATTTCAAAAGGGTGAGGTGAAATATGGGTACGAATCTTATATGAATTATTTTATAGGAGCCAGCCATGGTTCACGAGTCGACCGTTCGAAGGGGTATAAAAAAGAGAACTCTAGGCCGACCATTTTCTCTTCCCTTCTCTCTCTCCTCTCCGCGGTTTCTTCTCTCCGTGCCGCCTCTCCGCCCCGACGGCGGCTGCACGACACCGAGCACCGCTGACCACCGGCGCGACCTGGAGCACCCACGACCAGATCTGCGTGACTCCGAGCACAGCTACCACAGATATGGGCGAACGCTTCACCGACCCATCTACGCACAACGACGACACTCCGGCCAAATCTGCGCGCAGCAGAGATCCCTCAAGCCGCTACCACGCCTACCCCCTCTCACGCCGTGACCCCGCCGCACACCCCCGAGCGCCGCACGCCGCACGCCGCGACCCTACAACGCACTATGCACAACGGTGACCCTCCGACAGATCTGCGCGCAGCGATGACCCCCTCAAGCCGCGACCCTGCCAGACCCCTCACGCCGACCTCGAGCACGCCGACCCCCTCACGCCGCGACCCCGCTGCACATCCTCGAGCGATGTCACATGCCTCAACCCCGCCGCACACCCTCGAGCAACGCCGCATGTCGTGACCCCGCCGCATGCCACACGCCCGTGTCATTGTCGCCGCCGAGCCCAACCTTGATGTTGTCTTCGAGCCCGGCCTCGCTGTTGCCAACGAGCTCCGCGTCGAGCGCTGCCCGTAGTTCTTTGTAATAAATTAGGCGTGGATACTTGGATTGTATAAATTAGACGTGCATACTTGGATTGTATACACATGTTCCCCGAGTAAACTATTCTTCTGGTTGATACTTTGTGATTCTTAGCCTGAAGTTACGTGAGTTTGTTGTTAAATGGGTTCTCTGTTGACCCTAAAAAATCCCAAATTTCTGTCCTACAAAAACATCGGATTCTGATTGTGTTTCCCTTGTCAAATTTAGAACCACACTGATTATTTTTTCAAAAGAAGTTGACAAAGTGATTAACAAGTTCACATAAATGATTAAGAACATAAACATCACATATGTTACAATTGTGACAAACATATCACATATGTTACAATTGCGACATAAACATGATTAGGATTGGTACATCGCAAATCATTATAACAAAAAGTCATGGAGAGTGAGGTGGCTGAGCATCGATTGGAAGATGGACTCCTTGGCCGGCGAGGAGGAACCCAACAATATCGACCGGCGAGGGTATGGCGGCATGCGCGAGTTTGGTGGCGGTGCGGATCGGCAACGATTGATGGCGGAGCTCGACGGGGGCGTTTGGCGTCGGAGTGGCAGTGCGGACAGGGAGGCAGGCTCGGACAGGGGTCGCGGCGTGCTCGGCAGCACTCGGCGGGGCTGATCGACGGCTCCTGGCGGCGAAGCTCGGATCTGATCGACAGCGCTTGGCGGGTTCGCAGATCTGATCGGCGGGGCTCGGGGGTGTGTGGCGGGGTAGCGGTGAGGTCACGGCGTGCATCAACGCGCGGGGGCATGCGGCGGGGTCGCGGCGTGCGGCGGCGCTCGGGGGCGTGCGGCGGGTCGGGGTGCTCGAGGTCGGTGTGAGGGGTCCGACGTGCGGGTCACGGCGTGAGGGGGTCGCCGCTGCACGCAGATCTGGCCGGAGGGTCAGCGTAGCGCAGATCTGTGGCGGCTGTGCTTGGAGTTGTGCAGATCTGGTCGATGATCGGCGGTGCTCGGTGTCGCGCAGTCGCATCCGGGGTCGGCGAAGCCTCGATCGTGTGGGGTTCGGCGATGCCTGGTTCGACGGTCGCGGCGTGAGGGGGAAAAGACGCCGAACGGCTGTGTGAGGAGAGGAGAAATGGAGAGGAGAGGAGAACGGCTGGTTCGACAGAGGCGGCACGAAGAGAAGTAACCGTGTAGAGGAGAGAGAGAAGGGAAAAGAAAATGGTCGGCCTAGAGTTTTTCACTTTTTTATATCCCTTCGAACGGTCGACTCGTGAACTGCGACCGTCGAACCGTCACGCCAATAGTCGAACCGGAAGTCGAACCCCTCTTCATCTCTCACATCTGCACTAGCCGTCGGATACATATCTGATGGCTGACGCGGTAGGAGGGACAGTCCCCCCTACTTAAGTAGGGGGGACACCCATCTTTTTCTATTTTATATTAGCTAGAAGGTATAAGATGGAGGTAAGTAAGCTTTTCTTACAACACAGTTTTTATTACATCAAATTGGTGGAAGCATAAAGAATTATTTATTATAGACCAAATTAATTCTCTCTCCTACTTCTCTCTTCCTCTTTTTTTTCTCTTCTCTCTCTCTCATTAGTCTTTTCTCTCAATTATATTTGTAAACAAATATTATGATCAAATAAATTTTTATTTATACTTTATTTTTAATTAATATTTATTTTCCATTTTACCTTATAGATGCATAGAATAATTATAGAAAATAAATAATATAATACAAATAGCAAAAAATAGACCAAATAAGAAATAGAGGAAAAATAAAATAAATGATAAATACTTGTTCGTCATTAAATATTATAAATAGTTTAATATATAATGAAGTGCTAAATGATTTTTACACAATTAAAACTTTTATTAAATCACCTCACATCTTTTATAATTTATTATATAAACATGAAGTTTCTAGTGACACCCTACTTCACCACTTCATCATTCGTCATACTATCCCACCACATTCCTCCATTAGTTATTTGCCAAACAAGTCACCAATTAACTAGGGCGTTGTAGTGAAAAAGGAGATTATGAGTATTTGGAAAATCCATATTTTGATGGTAATTTATAAAAAATGATGAGTTGAAGAATGAAAGTTTTATTTATTAAACAATCATTTTACTTCTTTGTTATATATAAATTATTAAAATGAATAATAAATAACTATATGATAAATACTTGTTCGTTTTTAAATATTATAAATAGTTTAATATATAATGAAGTGTAAAAATGATTTTTACACAATTAAGACTTTCATTACGCCACCTCGACCGGTCTATTTGAGATCGAGAGCTCTTACAATCCTTCAGCTCTCACTGTCTCATTGCCTTTCAATCTCTTTGACGTCAATATGGTGTCTCTAGCTGCCGCCACACCTCTATTCTTGTTGGTCATGACTCGTTAGAAGATAGTCACGACCCGCGGTTGGAGCGAATTCAACTTTCATTTGATGTTTTATGTGTTTTGAGGCCCATTATGCATCAATAATAACTTGTGACTTTCAAGTTTTTTAAAGTTAAATGCACTATTTTAAGCCATTATGCATCACAAACCATTACATGTGTTGGCTTTTAATATTAGACTTCTATCGGTGTTTTAATCATATGTTATAAGCTGTGAAATGTCAAAGTAAGGGTCATGGTTGGCAAAACCCATGTATGAATATGATGGTTTTGCTTTTGATTTTCTATCATGATAGTGACACTTGAGTAATCTTGCATGAAAATGTCAGATAATGATTTCTTGTTAGCGACCTATAATTTCTTCACTAGGTTGTCAACTTTCTATTGTTGTTGTGATAAGCTCATGACTAATGACTGTCACCTGTCACAACCATTGAGATTTTTTAAGTTAATATTTCAAATGTAGAATGTTATTTATCTTGATATTACTTTCTTCCACTCATCAATTTTCCTCAAGTGTTTTAGATATAAAATATCATCGTCATTGGGTATATTGCTATCTCCAAGAAATACAAAAATAAAAAAATATTAAAAATGTTGCATGTTATGTTAACATTTATCAAAACAAGATTTAATGCAAGACTTGTTGTATATTGCAATATGCATCCATCAGTTATGCATATATTAAATCATTATCATATGAATAATAAAAATATCATTGATTCATGGTTCTATTTACTAAATTGAGTTAGGACATACTAGTTCTTACCAATGCTAAATTTGCAAAAGTAATTAATTAAAGCTCATGTACAATACAAAAATCAAGAAAACAAAAAAAAAATTGTGAAACCATATAGTGCATAAAATGAAAAACAAATAAATGAAACGAAAAAACTCAAGTTATATAAAAGAATTGGAATAATGCATCATTGCATCCAATTGATCAAATAATATGTAACATAGGTGATTGGACAATAACTAGAAGTTTTTTCAACAAATTTATGTTTTTTTGTTTCAAATAGAATAGATAAATATTCATGAGCAGACAATGCATAGTGAATAAATACTATGCATGAATATTTAAATAAATTTCTAGGAATGATGTGTGAAAGCTTGTGGAAAATTTGCTGGATCATCTCATTGTTGACATGAAAATAGATTTTTCTAAACAATTTAGTTGAAAATGAATGTCATTATGAGAAATAATGACGGATTAATTGTTAATCAGTACTCACAAATAAAGGATATTATTTTTTAATAGTTCTTTTACTATCATAAGTATACTAGAAACATTTAAAATGCTATTAGTCTTTATATTTATAAAAATATGAAATTGATATTTTTAAAATTTTCTATAACTAACTAAGTTTGTGTGAAATAATCTCCAAACTTTTGAAATTGTAATTAATCATGTTTATAAATTGATAAAAAAACTCTATATATTTAAAATAAGTAAACACATGAAAAAAATTGGAAGGAAATTTCGCAAACCTTATAGAAGACACTCAAACAATTGACAAAAAATGGTTCATGAGCAAATTTGACAAATTATGTATTGCTTATAGGCCTAATTTATGTTAATACAATATAAATTTGTGTAGGATAATAACAAGAAAGTGAAAAAAGATGTGATTTATACTTTCTTGGGAATTAACTTAAAATAATTTCTTTATTTCTACCGTGAAAGGAATTTATGAAATATATTATAAAAAATAAAAAGCGAGTATTAATACGTTTTGGTATGATTTTTCTTGTCATTAATGGCATTTATTTTGTATTTATAATTATGTGAGTAATTTAGGAGTATTTTTTTGTAGAAACTTTTAGGAGGGTGTAGAATTTTTATTTTGTCATTTTAAAATTAAAAACAATTTAAATTATTAATAAGACAAGAAATAGAAATAGAAATTGCTGGAAGCAAAAGACCTTTCCGCATTTTGCCTACATATTTAAGAGATGTAATGTTTGTTAAATATCTTCTAAGTAATGTGTCTCCAAAAGAGAGGTAAGAATTAATTTGATTTATCTATCCTTATAATACCCCAATTGAACAATTAGGGTCTATTTAATTGTTTGGATCCTATTGACAAGTTCTATTAACTTGTGTCAAACTAGTTTATATTGTTTATGTCAATGAAATAATATCTTTTAAATTTTTAAACAAATCCAAATAATAAAGTAATTACAAGAGATTCAAGAGTTAACAGTTTGTATAAGTTTGAAACAACATATACATATATATATAGGATATATTTAATCCTCTTTATTATAATTATTTATTGATAGGAGAATGAAATTCTGATCTCCTAACATTGGTAGATGCATAGGCATGCCTTATGTTGAAAACGTTCAACGCACTTTCCCTTTCCACCCTCCTTTAATGTGCATGCGGCCTTACAAGTCATAGATATGCAACCACTTTCGCTGAGGAAAGTTGAACATACGTCGGCCTCCACCTTTGGCACTCTATCCGTAACTACAAAACAAATTGATGCAAAAAGCCATATATTCATATTGATTTATTATCATTTATATTGTACCTTAGACATTATTTTTCCCTAGTTGTGATTATCAATCATCCATTGTACTACAATTTGCACTCAGAATAATAAACATACAATAGAAAATTAAACATAAATATAATGTTAAGAATATAAATATAAATATTATTTTTGATAGTTTGTGTTTTGGGATCGTTAAATTGTCTCATGATATTGAAAATATCCTGAGTTAAAATGACAAAGTTAATATGTTGAGAAAATAATTTTCTCAGGTCATACTATAGCATGATCTAAATCAAAGTTATTAATAAGCATAATGTAACATATTTTAAATACTTTATTTATTTAATGTTTATCACTTTTTTCATGGCATTAATTATATATGTTTATTTTCCTAGAAAATAATCAACTTTGAAGTATACATATCTACTCTTTCTCAAGGACATAAATTTGTTCATAAATTTAACACAATGATAAAAAATTCATATTAATTTTGATAGTATACTTTATATGTCGACGTCCATATAAAATTTTAATAAAAAATTTCAAATGGATTTTTTTTACAAAAAACATATAGCAATTTTCAGTCATTTAGAAAACAAATGTGAAAGTAATCTCTCAATTTTAACTACATTTCCACTCCTATACTTATCTTCATAAAAAATAATGACTTATTTTTCAGGATACTTTAAAATACAATAAACATAAGATAATAAAAATATTATTATGTTATACCAAAAGTGAGAACGATAAGGTCGAGAAGAAAGAACAAGACGAAGGATTGGAATCAATATATGAAGTAATAGTTTGATAGTGGAATAAGTTTCCTCCTTAGATAGCTTTTTATTAGAAGTGTAAAATAATTTTAACAGTTAGGTCATTTATTGAATTTAGTGTCATTAAATATATCAATGAAATATTTAATACATTCTTATCAAGCTTTTATGATCATTCTATAATATATACATTACATCCATGCATATTGGTAATGAATTAATTATTTAGATTACCATATAATAATTTTTTTCTTTATATCTTAATTATAAATAAAAATGCCACATCAATGCCATGCGTAGGAGCAATAATGTCGTTGTGGGATGACATAATCTCTCATACAAGTCGTGGTAATAGTGATTGAATGTCTATATGATCACCAACAGATACTATGGTGATAGTCCAAAAAAATATTAAAAAACATTATTTTTTTAAATTAATCTTAATATTTTTTTATTTTAACTAATGTTATGGCATATGAAAAATTTTGGTAAATATTTGGTCTTAGCTCATGATCTCCTCGACCACATTTTGGTTGGTTCCTACTAAAGCCTAATTTAGCGTGTGCTCCAATATAGCAATACTGACTCACAAATGAATATTCAAATTATTTTTTAGTCCTTCAAACTATAGTTTCTTATAACAAAACTAAACTAGTACTTTTTTACAATATAAGCTTAATTAAGATTATAACATATCATAAAAGATATATACATTATAGAGTATAAAAAATATTCTAAATATGTACCATAATAAAAGTTGTATGATTTTTGTCCTCATACACTATTAATGAATTTATTGCTACCAATTAGCTATTTGTTAATTGAACTTTGATAGAGCTACTCAAATTGTTAATAACCAAGATAAGTATCGATCTACTACTTGTCCATTTAATATCTTCTCAAGTGCTTAAATTTGTTCAACAATTTAACACAATGATGAAATATTCATATTATTTTCAATAGCATCTTATTTTATATGTCAAAAGTAGTATTGATGACATATTTTTAGAGGGAGGGGGGCGATCTCCCCTCTTCGGTCGAGCTTGCCCAGAGGGGGCAGTCGCCCCCCTCCTTCTTTCTTCCCAACTCACTTTTTTTTAATGACGTGGACAATTTCATCTTTTTTTATTTTTTAAAATTTTTATAATGACGTGGCCGACTTAAGCTGACATGGAAGAGAGAGAAAGTCAGTCACGTAAGCAAGGCAACTGGGGAACCTGTGATCACTGGTCAGGAGGACTAAGCGTGCAAGAAAATGAAAGATGGGGGATGTTCTGGTTATAAATTGAAGTTGGGGGACTAATTGAAAATTGACTCAAAGTTGGGGGACCACTCGTGTAATTTACCCAAACTATCATGAATTACCACATCTAATCCCATATTATGAACTTCGCTTTTTAGGTACTTAAACTATCACGATTTTTCCAGTTTGATCCTTCTGTCTAATTCCGTTGACTTCTCCGTTATTTTTTATTTTTCGCATTTGTGAAAAGTTCATTATACCCCCTGCTATGAATTGAATTCTATTTTTACATAGAATAATATATAATAATAAATATAATAATAAATAAAAAAGAAAAACACCACGCCAGGAAAGAGAAGTGGGGGGGGGGGGGGGGGGGGTCGCCCCCCTCGTCGTCGACGCCATGGGCGTCGTCCTCGGGGAGGACGTTGTCGCCTACGTCGTCCGCGGCGCGCCTCCGGTCAGCGCCTTCGCTGGGCTGTCGGTCATCCTCTACGGCGTCGGCGTGGCCGTCTACGCCTTCGAGGGCATCGGGATGGTGCTGCCCTTGGAATCCGAGGCGGCGGACAAGTCCAAGTTCGGCCGCAACCTCGTCCTCTCCATGGCCTTCATCGCCCTCCTCTACGGCCTCTTCGGCGTCCTCGGCTACTTCGCCTTCGGTGATGACACCCGCGACATCATCACCACCAACCTCGGCGGCGGCCTCTTCACCGTCCTCGTGCAGCTCGGCCTCTGCATCAACCTCTTCTTCACCTTCCCGGCGATGATGAACCCCGTCTACGAGGTCGGCGAGCGCTAGCTCTGCGGGAAGCGCTATTGCCCCTGGCTGCGCTGGGCGATGGTGGTGGCCACCCTCGTCCCCAACTTCACCAACTTCCTCTCCCTCGTCGACAGCAGCATCTGCTGCATCCTCGACTTCGTGCTGCCGGCCCTCTTCCACCTGAAGGTCTTCGGGGGCCGAGCTCGGCGTGGCCGCCGCCGCCATGGACGTGGCCGTCGTGGGCCTCGGCTTCCTTGTGACCATGTCGGGCACCTGGTCCTCTCTCTTGGCCATCTTGACCTCCACATCCTCTTAGGGGAAAGAGAAGAGGGGGGGGGGGGGGGGGGGGTCCGCCCCTCCCCCACGTTCGTCGTCGAAGCGAGCCCTCCTCCACGTGGTGTTTTTATTTTTTTTTAAAATAAATTTTATATTCATTATGATATATTATTTTATGTAAAAATAAAATTCAATTCAGAGCAGGGGTATAATAGACTTTTCACAAACTAAAAAAAAATAACGAAGAATTCGACGGAAGGACCAAATCAGAAAAAATGCGATAGTTTAGATATCCAAAAAATGAAGTTCGTAGTCTGAGGTTAGATGTGATAATTCGCGATAGTTTAGGATTGGTTAGAGAAAATAACCCTACAATTTTCTACGGGAGAAATGAAATTTTCTCCTCTACCATAGTGATAAAGTAGAGAGAGAGAGAGAGAGAGAGAGAGAGAGAGAGGGAGAGAGAGAGAGAGAGGGTGACTCTCCTTAGTCTTTGGTGAGAGGCGACAACTCATTTATTTTTTTTCACTTATTACAAATTTTTATGATGGTCATGGTTTTGGTTGGCATAACCCATGTATGAATATGATGGTTTTGCTTTCGATTTTCTATCATGATAGTGACACTTGAGTAATCTTGTATGAAAATGTCAGATAATGATTTCTTCTTAGGGACCTTTAATTTCTATCACTAGGTTGTCAACTTTCTATTGTTGTTATGATAAGCTCATGACTCATGACTGTGGCTTGTCGCAACCATTGAGATTTTTTAAGTTAATATTTCAAATGTAGAATGTTGTTTATCTTGATATTACTTTCTTCCACTCATCAATTTTCCTCAAGTGTTTTAGATATAAAATATCATCACCATTGGATATATTGCTATCTCCAAGAAATACAAAAATAAAAAATATTAAAAATGTTGCATGTTATGTTAACATTGATCAAAACAAGATTTAATGCAACACTTATTATATATTGCAATATGCATCCATCAGTTATGCATATATTAAATCATTATCATATGAATAATAAAAATATCATTGATTCATGTTTCTAGTTACTAAATTGAGTTCAGGACATACTAGTTCTTACCAATGCTTAATTTGCAAAAGTAATTAATTAAAACTCATGTACAATACAAAAATCAAGAAAACAATTGTGAAATCATATAGTGCATAAAATCAAAAACAAATAAATGAAGCGAAAGAACTCAAGTTATATCAAAGAATTCGAATAATGCATCATTGCATCTAATTGATCAAATAATATGTAACATAGGTGATTGGACAGTAACTAGAAGTTTTTCAACAAATTTATGTTTTTTGTTTCAAATAGAATAGATAAATATTGATGAAGATTCAGACAATGCATAGTGAATAAATACTATGCATGAATATTTAAATAAATTTCTAGGAATGATGTGTGAATGCTTGTGGAAAATTTGCTGGATCATCTCATTGTTGACATGAAATAGATTTTTCTAAATAAGTTAGCTGAAAATGAATGTCATTATGAGAAATAATGATGGATTAATTGTCAATCAGTACTCACAAATAAAGGATATTATTTTTTAATAGTTCTTTTACTAGCATAAGTATACTAGAAACATTTAAAATGCTATTAGTATTTATATTTATAAAAAATGTGAAGTTGATATTTTTTTATAACTAACTAAGTTTGTGTGAAATAATCTCCAAACTTTTGAAATTGTAATTTCTTTAATCATGTTTATAAATTGATAAAAAAAACTTTATATATTTTAAAATAAGTACTTAACACATGAAAAAAATTGGAATGAAATTTCGCAAACCTTATAGAAGACACTCAAACAATTGACAAAAAATGGTTCATGAGTAAATTTGACAAATTATGTATTGCTTATAGGCCTAATTTATGTTAGTACAATAAATTAGTGTAGGATAATTACAAGAAAGTGAAAAAAGACGTGATTTATACTTTTTTGGGAATTAACTTAAAATATTTTCTTTATTTTCTTCCGTGAAAGGAATTTATGAAATATATTATAAAAATAAAAAGCTTAATTGAAATGAGTATTAATACATCTTGGTAAGATTTTTCTTGCCCTCATAATGGCATTTATTTTGTATTTATAATTATGTGAGTAATTTAGGAGTATTTTTTGTAGAAACTTTTAGGAGGGTGTAGAATTTTTATTTTGTCATTTTAAAATTAAAAACAATTTAATTTATTAATAAGACAAGAAATATAAATAGAATTTGCTGGAAGCAAACGACTTTTCCGCATTTTGCCTACATATTTAAGAGATGTAACGTTTGTTAAATATCTTCTAAGTAATGTGTCCCTAAAAGAGAGGTAAGAATTAATTTGATTTATCTATCCTTATAATATCACAATCGAACAATTAGGGTCTATTTAATGGTTTGGATCCTATTGACAAGTTTTATTAACTTATGTCAAACTAGTTTATATTGTTTATGTCAATGGCATAATATCTTTTAAATTTTAAAACAAATCCAAATAATAAAGTAATTAAAAGGGATTCAAGAAATAACGATTTGTATAAGTTTGAAACAACATATATATGTAGGATATATTTAATCCTCTTTATTATTATTATTTATTGATAGGTGAATGAAATTCTGATCTCCTAACATTGGTAGATGCATAGGCATGCCTTATGTTGAAAACGTTCAACACACTTTCCCTTTCCACCCTCCTTTAATGTGCATGCGGCCTTACAAGTCATAGATATGCAGCAACTTTCGCTGAGGAAACTTGAGCATATGTCGGCCTCCACCTTTGGCACTCTATCCGAAACTACAAAACAAATTGATGCAATAAGCCATATATTCATATTGATTTATTATATTGTACCTTAGACATTATTTTCCCTAGTTGTGATTATCAATCATCCATCGTACTACAATTTGCACCCAGAATAATGATATAGAAACACATGCATATAAAGAAAAAGGGTACTTATTACATACTTTGCTTTGTGGCATATGTGATTTCATTAAAGATAAATTAAATAGAAAATTATAGAAAATTCAAGATTCTCTAACATAAACATACAATAATAATTAAACCTAAATTATGATCTAATAATATAATGTTAAGAATACAAATATAAAGATTATTTTTTGATAGTTTGTGTTTTGGGATCGTTAAATTGTCTCATGATATTGAAAATATCTTGAGTTAAAATGACAAAGTTAATATGTTGAGAAAATAATTTTCTCAAGTCATACTATAGCATGATCTAAATCAAAGTTATTAATAAGCATAATGTAACATATTTTAAATATTTTATTTATTTAATGTTTATCACTTTTTTCATGGCATTAATTATATATGTTTATTTTCCTAGAAAATAATCAACTTTGAAGTATACATATCTACTCTTTCTCAATGACATAAATTTGTTCATAAATTTAACACATTGATAAAAAAATCATATTACTTTCTATAGTATACTTTATATGTCAAAAGTAGTATTGATGTTCATATAAAATTTTAATAAAAAACTTTAAATGGATTTTTTTACAAAAAAAAACATATAACAATTTTCAATCATTGAGAAAACAAATGTGAAAGTAATCTCTCAATTTTAACTACATTTCCACTCCTATACTTATCTTCGTAAAAAATAATGACTTATTTTTTAGATACTATAAAATACAATAAACATAAGATAATAAACATATTATTATATTATACCAAAAGTGAGAAAAATAAGGTCGAGAAGAAAGAACAAGACGACGGATTGGAATCAATATATGGAGTAAAAGTTTGGTGGTGAAATAAGTTCCCTCTTTAGATAGCTTTTTGTTGGAAATGTAAAATAATTTTAACAGTTAGGTCATTTATTGAATTTAATGTCATTAAATATATCAATGAAATATTTAATGCATCCTTATCAAGATTTTATGATCATTCTACAATATATACATTAAGTCCATGCATATTGGTAATGAATTAATTATTTAGATTACCATATATATAATAATTTTCTTCTTTATATCTTAATTACAAATAAAAATGCAACATCAATGCCATACGCATGAGCAATAATGTCATTGTGGGATGACATAATCTCACATACAAGTCGTGGTAATAGTTATTCAATGTTTATATGATCACCCACGGACACTATGGTGATAGTCCCAAAAAATATTTAAAAACATTATTTTTTTAAAGTTATCTTAATATTTTTATTTTTACTAATGTTATGGCATATGAAAAATTTTGGTAAATATTTGGTCTTAGCTCATGATCTCCTTGACCACATTTTGGTTGGTTCCTACTAAAGTCTAATTTAGCGTGTGCTCCAATATAACAATACCGGCTCACAAATGAATATTCAAATTATTTTTGTAGTCCTTCAAACTATAGTTTCATATAAGAAAACTAAACTAGTACTTTTTACAATATAAACTTAATTAAGATAATAACATATCATAAAAGATATATACATTATAGAGTATAAAAAAATATTCTAAATATGTACCATAATAAAAGTTGTATGATTTTTGTCCTCATACACTATTTATGAATTTATTGCTACCGATTAATTAATCACTAAATTTACCAGCATGTATTGTTTAATTTTTTTATTAAAAATTTGAAAATCTAACTATTTTTTAATTGAACTTTGATAGAGCTACTCAAATTGTTAATAACCAAGATAAGTATTTATCTATTACTTATCCATTTAATTTCTTCTCAAGGGCATAAATTTGTTCAACAATTTAAATTAATGATGAAAAATTCATATTATTTTCAATAGTATCTTATTTTATATGTCAAAAGTAGTATTGATGACATATTAAATTTGAATAAAAAAATCAAATGGAATATCAATTTTTAATCATTGAGAAAATAATGTAAAAGTACTCTCAATTTAACTACATTTCCAGTGATATACTTATCAAAATAAAAAAAAAATGATGACTTATTATTCAGGATATTAGAAAGCGTCAATATATTATGATGATGAAACATAAGATAATAAATAAAGATTATTATATTATACCAAAAGTGAGAACAATAAGGACGAGAAGAAAGAATGGCATGAAAGATGATCTTGCCATGGTCTATCTTGAACTGCACCTTGGAGTCAATATATGAAGAAATAGTTTGGTGGGGGAATAAGTCCACTCTAGAGACAGCATTATATAGGATGTGTAAAATGATTTTAACAATTAGGTAATTTATTAAATTCAATGTCATTAAATATATCAATCAAATATTAAATGAGTCCTTACCTAGCAATTATGATAAATTTAATGTCATTAAATATACCAATAAAATATCAAATGCATCCTTATCTGGCATTTATTATCATTCTCTGAGATATACATTACATCCATGCATATTGGTAATGAATTAATTATTTATATTGCCATATGACAATTTTTTCCTTAATATCTTAATTATAAAATAAAACGCCACAACGATGTCATGTGCATGCATAATGGTGTAGATAAAATGCCACAACGATGTCATGTGCATGCATTATTTTTCTAGTCCTTTAAATTATAATATCCTATATCGAAACTAAAGTAGTACTTTTTACAACATCAGCTTAAGATATTAACATATCATAAAAGATATATTCTAAATTATAAAAAATATTCTAAATACACACCACAATAAAAAATTGTATGAATTTTGTCTTCATCCACTATTAATGAATTTATTGCTACAAATTTGTTAATCACTAACTTTACCAATATTTCTTGTTTAATTATTTTTATTAGAAATGTCAAAATCTAACTATTTGTTAGTTGAATTATGGTAAGGCTACTCAAATTGTTACAAATCAAGATAAATATCTATCTCCTACTTATCGATTTAATCCCTTCAATGATCCTAACTATCATTTACATAAGTTTCTCTTGGATAAATTCATTTTGATAATTTTCATATATTTTTATCTCACAATTTTGTTTTTATAAATTTTCATGTTCAAATAAAAAAAATTAAATTTTAATGTGATTTTCTAAATGAGAAAAAAAAGAAGAATTATATCTTGACGAATAGAAAATTGGTTGACCCTCATTAGGTGAGTACTTTGTTAATGTCATTTGCCCAACTATTATTAAATACTTAAAAGATGAGGGCAACTGACTTGTCATATAAAATATGATTTGCTTGATATCAAAAGAGGGAATAATCAAATTGATGGATTATAAACTTTTCAAGAATATGAAACTTAATCATTCAAGCACAAGTAATTGACAACATTGACCTACATTTGTGTTCGGATTTCTTCCACCTTAAGATCATCGAACATCCATTATCTCTTTTTCATACGGCAAAAAAATGTAACAAATTGATTTTCAGATAATTAATGAAAGATCATTCAAATATTCTATCTGTAAAATATGGTTGTTAATATTATTTATTTATTTATTCTAAAAATAGAGGATAATCGGAGAGGTGAAAAAGATAAGAGTGAGTTTCAATAGAATTAGGTTTGAGATAAGATTGGTTATAAAATTAATTAGTTAAGTAAAAAATTAATTAAAACATGAATTATTAACAGAGTTAAGTTGAATTGGATGGATGGTCACGAATAATTTAGAATCATTTGATGGATTAATGAGAGTCAAATTCTATGTGAGAAATATAAAAAGGTCCTGAAGAAGTTGTTAGAATTTTCTATGGGGAAATGGAATTTTCTCCCCTAAGTAGAGAGAGAGAGAGCAAGACAGAGATGGGAGAAGGCGGCATGACTCTCCTTAGTCTTTGGTGAGAGGCAACAACTCATTTAATTTTTTCACTTATTACAATTTTATTTTATTTATTATGGCACGTTGATAGGCAATAGAGGAATTTATTATCCAATGTAAAAAAACATAGTTGTCAAATAAATTAATAGTTGTTGGATAATTTAATTATAAAATTTAATGTCATTAAATACATCAATAAAATATTAAATTCATCATTATCTAGCATTTATGATCATCCTCCAAGATATACATTACTTACATGCATATTGGTAATGAATTAATTATTTATGTTACCATATAACAATTTTCTTATTTATATCTTAATTATAAAATAAAAACTCCACGTTGATGTCATGTGCATGCAGAGTGATGTCATGGGATGACATAGTCTCACATAGTAGTCTAGGTATTACTGATTTGATTTTTATATGATCACTGGCGGACACTATGTAGATAGTCGAAGACATTAAAAGATTTAAAGGGGTCTTAATATTTTTAATTATGGCTTATGAAAAAAATCGATAAGAATTTGTTTTGTGGCTCGTGATCTCCTCGATCACGTTTTGATTTGGTTTTGCCCCTACTCGAGTCTAATTTAGCCTGGGCTTGACTATAATAATAATGATTTGAAAATGAATATTTAAATTAATTTCGTAATCCTTTGAATTATAATTTCATATCATGAAATTAAACTAGTACATTTTACAATATAAGCTTAACTAAGATAATAACATATAATAAAAAATATGCATTATATATTATAAAAAAAATCTAAATACGTACCACAATAAAATTTGTATGAGTTTTGTCCACATCCACTATTAATGAATTGATGCATGCTCAATTCTATATATTATCTTGCACTTTAATAAGTTAAAATTGGATGATCATGCATCAATTTTCTTATTTTTTGTGGAAATATTATTTTCCTTTTTATTGTGTGATTTTCACGAAATTTGCTTGACAGGAGAAGAAAACGGCCTGCGTCCAGGTGCCATGGGCCGTGTTTATCCAAGTCGCGTAATTAGAAATTTTATGACAACACGGACGGTGTCTGATAATGACGTGAAGATTTCTTCCGCGATTCCAGAAGACAACACGGTCCGTGTCATTAATGACATGGTCTGTGTTATTCATATCAAAGGATTTATTATACCGAGTCGGTCCGTGTAATCATGACATTAATCTACTATAGTGATAGAGTAGAGAGAGGAGAGAGGAGAGAGGAGAGAAGGCAGCGTGACTCTCCTTAGTCTTTGTTGAGAGGCCACAACTCATTTTTTTTCACTTATTACAATTTTATTTTTATTATGTCACATTGATAGTGCAACAGAGGAATCTATTATCCAATCTAAAAAACCATAGTTGTCAAATAAATTAATAAATGCATTATTATCTAGCATTTATGATCATCCTCCAAGATATACATTACTTACATGCATATTGGTAATGAATTAATTATTTATGTTACCATATAACAATTTTCTTATTTATATCTTAATTATAAAATAAAAACTCCACATTGATGTCATGTGCATGTCGAGTGATGTCATGGGATGACATAGTCTCACATAGTAGTCTAGGTATTATTGAAAAGTGGTCTTAATATTTGTAATTATGGCTTATGGAAAAAATCGATAAGAATTTGATTTGTGGCTCATGATCTCCTCGATCACATTTTGATTTGGTTTTGCCCCTACTCGAGTCTAATTTAGTCTGGGCTTGTGTATAATAATAATGACTCGAAATGAATATTTAAATTAATTTTGTAATCCTTTGAATTATAATTTCATATAATGAAATTAAACTAGTACATTTTACAATATAAGCTTAACTAAAATAATAACATATCATAAAAGATATGCATTAGAGGAGGGAAGCTTTCTCTTACGTTTTAAGGGAAGATGCGGACAAGGGAACAAGTGAAAAATAGGACAAGTGGCAAACTTGATCCCATGTATCAAACAAGGAGGAAGGCAACTGGGTGTTCGAACACCATTTCATTGCACATTCCAGATTCTAGGCAGCACACAGGAGGAAGGAGGAAGCAGTCCAGCTTCCTTCTCCTTCTTTTTTCTTTTCCTCTTTTTGTTTTGTGTGTTATGGACACGAATGCCTTGTCGTCCCTTTTATTGATCTGTAACTAAACCGGCCAGATAGGGCTAAGGAGATCGTGATGGATACTATGTTTCTAAACTTATCTTTTATAAGTTTATGTTTAAGCAATAATCATGTACCTATGTGTTCACTATTTTATTTCTTACTTCGACTTTATGATGTTGCCTTGGATTGATGAATGTGTTTTCATTGATTGGTTTATCCATTATGCCTTAGCTCGGGAGGGTGATATCTTCCCTAGCTTAAGCTTAAGGCCGAAAGGTGAGGAGCTTGAGCTGTGTTCATTCCGAAAGGCACAATGCAACTCAACCTTTCATTCTTTTATTCCTATTTTCATGGAAACCTTCGGGTTCAGTTTGGGCAAACCCTTAGCATTGGTGATCCCCGCCCCAAAGGGTGATCTGATTTCTTAGCTAAGGCATGCGAACCGAGAGGTTGAGTAGCTAAGATATGCCAAGGGATCACCACTCGCCAAGAGTAACTGGTTAAGTCGGTGCTATGATTTCCTAACTAAGGCATGCGAGCCGAGAGGAAGCGCTTGGACTTCCTCTGCTTTCTTTGATTTCGAGACATGGTTTTTTTATTTGAATTCTAAATGCATTTAGACGCCAGCACCTCTTGCCTAAGAGGGTACTTCATTCCTCAATCGTTGTATGGGACTGAGAGGTGAGGCAACGATTGGGCCGCATCTAAGAGGTGTTGATGATCAAAGCCGCGGTGAGATTGAGAAGTAGATCTGGAGTACCCAGGGTATCTTATCTTGCTTAAGTTCTTTTTTGTCCAAATAACTTAATTATCAAATGCACTTGAGACAACATCATCTCCCGCCCAAGAGGGTGTTTTATTCTCCAATTGGCCGCATGCATGCCGAGAGGTGATCGTGGGTTACATCTAAAAGATGTTGTTAGTCGGTGTCGAGGGAGACCGAAAGGTGGGATCAGAGCATTTCTTGTGTTTTGACGTTGATATTATTTTTCTGATTTCATGGTTTGAGTTTTCGACGTTGATGACCTTGACCCTAGAGGATAATCTATTCTCAAATAGTCACATGAATGTCAAGGGGTGGGTGACAGTTGGATTATGTAAAATAAGTGACTAACGGAGAGCAAGGTCAAGAGGAAAGGTCGAAGCATTTTTCATGTCATTATATCGTTGTCCTTTTTTCGTTCGGATTATCTTTGGTTTTATGATGATGGTGATCCTCACCCGAGAGAGTAATCTATTTCTCAATTATCGCATGTGTGCCAAGAGGTAGGTTGGTGGTTGAGTTTTATCAATGGGTCATCAATGATCAGTGCCAAGTAGAGCTGAGAGTTTTGCTTGGAGCCTTCTTGTGATTTTCTTTGCTTGTCTCTCGAACTGGGCATAAAAGAATCTACTCGAGAGGGATTATCACTTATTGGGACTCAGCGTGGGATGAGAAGTTGGCTGAGCCTCGATTTTACGACTAGGATTTCCTTAAGTATGGAGATACTAGGTATTTATCATTTTAGAATGTATTGTCATCATGAAAGCATGATGGATGTGTTTTGGGTGATGACCCTACGCACGTAAGTTTAGCAGCCAATGAGCATGAAAGTGCCTTGATTATTGAATTGCATCTGCTATGAGAGTAGGAATGCTCATGTATGGAGCATCTGTTGCTACTTTATGAGTTTCATATAGGTTTAAGAAACATAAATCTTGAAACACTCCCTTAAGCCCTAATGTTTATATACACTAATATTCTTCCGCTCGTCATTTTTTATCCCTTATCTTATTTTTTTTTGCTCAATATATAAAACCCCTAATAATTAGTATAGTTTTATATTATGTGAACTTTAATGCGGTTATGTTCTATTTCCATTTCTCATTTTTCAATTCTCGTAGCTTAATGTGGAAAATATCCCCTAACTGATCCGTAGCTTGCAGCACCGATGTGTTATGAATTCCAACCTTTGTGAATATTCTCCGAGCTAGGCCATCCTCTTGTTCAAGAAGGGATTTCATGAAATGCTCAGATTCCACGGTCGTTCAAATATTCACAGGAGAGTCATCAAAACAACAGTGCGTACAAAGATATATCCTCATCCGGGATCAACATCAAGATAACTTCATCTATGAACAAATCAACAAACTTCGCTTTTCATCGATAGAAGACGTCGAATTTGGAGCAAAGATCCGCAGAAACGAGACCTGTGAGGAGCTGCCATAGCTGTAGTGACAGGGGGTGGAAGAGTGGAAGCCATGAGCAAGGAGTCTATTCTTCACGGACCAGCGGAACTCGGGGGTCCGATCACGTCGGCGGCTCCTGGCCCAGGGATACGGAAGGACCACCGATGAACGCCGGAGGAGGCACGAGCGGTGTGAAAAAGGAGATTATACCATCCCCACCTCATTTCTCCATTAATTAACTAAGGGTAGTTGTGCAGTGAGAAAGGAGATGATGAATGTTTAGCAAATCCATATTTAGATGGTAAGTTATAAAAATGATGAGTTGAAGAAATGGAAATACTTTTTACTAAACAATTATTTTTTCTTCTTTGTTATATATAAACTATTATAATACTTAACGACTAACAAATATTTATTTATCACTTAATTTATTTACTCCTTTATTTTTTGTTCCACCTGTTTTTTATTTTCTTATTATACTATTCATTTTTTGATCTATTTTATTAATCTATTTTAAAAAGTAAAAAATTAGAGATAATATTTATAAAATAAATAATATTTTAACAATGCAATATTCATACAAGAGAAAAAATAATTTATCAATGTAAGAGAGAGAATAAAGAATTTGTTTAATTAATAACAAGAAAGATGGATTAATTTGATAACAAGAGAGTGGCTCATTTAGTTAAAATTGTTTATTCCTTCTCTAATTGGTGGAATAAAAAAAGTGATGTTTGGATGGCTTAGTCATTCCACTCCACCCCTCTTAACTAAAATAAAAAATATATATAACTAAAGAAGATTTATCTAATTTCATTCTTTCATATTGCACCATGTCCCTTAACTCTCAATTCAGACGAATTGTGATAATTTGATTAGGAGGATAACTTTGAGCTGAATAAAATAACATAAAAAATATCATATTTTTTTTAAAAAAGATATTCTTATTTCACTTAGTTTAAACAAATAAAATTTAAACATATAATAAATTTAAAAGTTTTATTATAAATAATTTACATTTATTATTATTATTATTATAATAAAAATAATAAAAATAATAATATATAGTTAAATAATAAAATATAAAAAGATGATGAAAAATATAAAAGATTGAGAATAAATCTGTTATGTTTGGAAAGAATATGTATATTTTCTATTTGAGGTTAAAACAAACGATTTTATATTTTTCTAATTGTTTTTAAATGAGGTTCCACTAAAGTTATTGGCAAATTTTAGTAGATACCTTTCCACTTTACCTTATTTTATAATTATGCCCCCTAACTTTATTTGTAGCTGCATTTCCCTCCAACTATAAACTTATTTCACCAGCCATTTCGACTAAATATAGATGGTTTCACGACTAATCAGCCTACATGGATGTCACATTTTTCTCTCCTCCACGTGTTTCAATGTGCAACGTGGCGAATACCCCTTTCTGACATTCTAATATAATAAATACAAATAATAAAATATTATTAAAATAATAAAATAAAAATAAATAAAAGAAGAGGAAGAGGAAGGGGTGATGCCCTCTCTCTTCTTGCTCCTCACCGACATTCTTCTCGTTCTTGCTCTTCTTCAACGTCTTCCTCCAACTATAACTCCTCTAGAGGCTGAGGAGACGCCATCATCGTTGTTCGGCTTCCTCTCAACGAATAGCTTGAGGTCATGCCCACTGTTCTCGAGGCGGTGGGAGGTGAACAAGAATCATTTAGGTGGGTTGTTGGCGAATAAAGCACCCTATTTAGGTGGGCCATTGGGGATAAAGCACCCTCTAGGCGGAAGATTATGTTGTCTGGGGTGCATTTGATACTTAAATTATTTAGACAAAAAATAATTTAAGGAAGATAAGATACCCTGGAGTACTTCGGGTCTACTTCTCAGCCTCGCCGTGGTTTTGATCACCAACACCTCTTAGATGTGGCCCAGTCATTCCCTCACCTCTCGGCTCCATACAACGATTGGAGAATGAAGTACCCTCTTAGGCATGAGGTGTTGGCATCTAAATGCATTCGAAATTCAAATAAAAAAACCATGTCTCAAAATAAAAAAGGAGAGGAAGCCCAAGCACTTCCTCTCAGTTGACCTAGGTGAGTGGTGATCCTTTGGCATATCTTAGCACCAACCCAACCTCTCGATTCGCATGCCTTAACTAGGAAATCAGTTCATCCTCTCGAACAGGTGTCACCGATGCCAAGGGTTTGCCCGAACTGAACCTGAAGGTTTCAACAAAAATAAGAATCAAAGAATGAAAGGTTGCGTTGCATTGTGCCTTTTGTAATGAACACAACTCAATCTCCTTACCTTTTGGCCTTGAAGCTTGAGCTGAGGAAGATATCATCCTCTCGGACCAAGACATAATAGATAAATCAATCAATAAAAACACATTTGTCAATCCATGACAACATCATAAAGTCAAAGCAAGAAATAAAATAGTGAACACATAGCATAAGGTAAACAAAGGCGAAGCAGACGTCCGCTCCATTTTTGGACGATTGTTGGTAGGGAAACGGGCGACCGAAACCCATTTCGGATGACCGCTATAAGGCGAGCGAATGACCGAACTGGTCAACCCAACGATCACAGAAGTCTGAGACTTCTAACCTCTTTAATACGAATGACCGAACTGATCGACATGATGTTCGCAAAAGTTTGAGACTTTCGGACCTCTTAAAATGGATGACCGAAACATGTTCGAATCGCTTAATGGGAGGCGGACAATCGATTTGGTCGACACGATGTCTGCAAAAGTCAGCTCTTATAGGTTTTCTAGCGCTGCTTTCAAATTCAATGATTGGCCCCTCCCCCCTAGACCTGAGGTCTTCACTTCAGGACCGATACATGTCACTGAAAGACTTTTTTAGCTCTTAAAATGGATGATCGAAATGTATTCGAATGACCACTACAAGGGTGCGGCCGAATTGATCAACGCAACATCCATAGATGGATGACCAAAAGTGTTTTGGTCAACCATTCTGCAACGTCTCACTTCATTAGCATTCTTCAAATCATACATACATCTACACATGGGGCATACTTTTGTTGTAATCATCATTCATATCTTGGCATTTCTTAGCACAATAATCACCAAAATAAATAGAGGATTTGAGGAAAGACTATTAGACCTACAAATCACATTCTCACTAGATTAGCAATGTTTACATGAACTAAACATCAATGCCATGAAACATCTTAGTTTTACTTAGGATTATCAAAGAAATAGTAACCCTAACGAAATCATAAAATAATGTAAAGCACAAATCCTAATCTTATCATGTCTAATGTGGTCTTCAAAACTCTTAATCCAAACATACATAAAACATTAAGAGTGATTAGGACTTTGAATCTTCTCAAACATATCTTGATAGCAAGTCTTAAACCTAGCTTCTTCCTCTTTTCTCCCTTCTTCCTCTTCCTTTCTTAGCTGCACTCACTTCTTCCTCTTTCCCCAACTCAGCTCCTTCCTTCTCTAGCTGCAACACAGATGAGGAATGACCCTTGAGGTGTGAGCAATGGAGGTGAGAGGGAGTGGGGAGAGGTGAGTATTGTACATGGAACGGGCGTTTTGGGTGTTTGGCCGAATGGAATCTTTATGTGGGTGGGGGTTAGGTAGGAAAAGATGTTTTTAAGGTATAAGGGGCTATTGACTTATAAGCAATTTTAAATATTTTTCTCTATTTAATCATCGATAAAAAAAAATTTAATACACATTTATTTTATCTGCTTATAAGTTATTTTACCTTTGTAATATGTATAACTTTCTTCGTATATTTTATCTATTAAGAATTTTTTAATTATTTGACTACAATAATAACTTAAAAAATTTTTATTACCAAACGTGACGTATAACTGCTTATTTTAAAAATTTTTAATCATCCAACTACTTATTAGTACTTTAACTTATTAGATATTTATATTAACTAATCCAAATGGGCCTAAATGTGTTGGGCCTAGTGGGTTGCTTTTGGTGAGCTTTGGCGGCTGTGGTTTGTTCTGATTTCATTTTGTCGGATGTTACACACCAACTTGAGGTTTAATGGGCTCACTTTGCTGGTTGATTGGCATGTGATCAATCATTAACCTTACTGTAAGGCGTTTTGGAGTTTCATGTATTATTATACTTTATTAAGTTTTTTGTATCATTAATCTTATTAAGGTTTGTGGCACAAGATGAAGGTCATCGATTAGTTTAGACAGAGAAGAACAAAAGAACATGATGGACTTGGGGGCAGATCTTTTTCACTATTATGAGGACTTGGCGTCCCTAGATTTGTTTGCATTGGTTTTGTTTGCCTCATTGTATGTTTGCATTGCTGTTCTCTTTTTGTTAATGATGCAGATTTTTAAGCCACCAATGGATTCGTCTGCTAAGCTTATCCGGTGTTTAAGATATCATTATTCGTCTGCTGCCAAAATGCCAATTATTTCAATCGTTATCATCAGATATCTATATGTGCTGTTCTTGAATCTTTTTAGTGTAAGATGGTGCATTTTCACAGCAGAAAGCCGCTCCTCTCTTATTCATGGGATCCAACTTTGCTAGATCTTGTTTTTGGCGATTTTGGTTCTGATGTAGTTTCCAGTTGTCATAGAATGGATTAAAGTCTATTATATGCAATGTTATTAGGGTCGGACTGGACGGTCGACCGGTCATCAAGATGGCTTATTATAAGGCTCAAAATTGTACACATAGTTGAACCGAATTGAATCGGTAAAAAACTAATCAAAATCAGCCAAAATCAGGAAAAACTAAATTGAACCGTGGTTTTTAGCCGACCAAAAAAAATTAATTTTCTTTTGTAAAAAATAATTTTATAAAATTCATTATTATAAATTTCGAAAATTTCGCAAATATTCAAAAATCACGTTGGCCCATTATAGTTGTTTATTCAAAAACTAATCTCCTTTATTTATAGTTGTTCATTTATTCTCATGTTACTATTATTATCAATGGGAGACTATGTTTGTAGTTTGTACACCTTATTTCTTCTTTTGTTATTAAAATTTATTAAACTTTGAACTTTAATTTATGGATTATAATTTTATTCATTTTTTTAATATCATATTAAATATAATATTTTATTACTATTCGATTCGAAACGGACCATTACTATCCGGTCCAAATAGTTTTATCTGTTCCGGTCCTAACAATAATGCTTATATGGGTTGTTTGACAGGTCAGCTACTATGGAGGGAAGGATGAGTCTGATACAGGAGACTTGTGAAGGTAAGGATCTTTTTTTTATTTCTTGAATTTGCATTCCCATATTTTCGATGCAACTGTTTGTCTGATAATTCGAGGTCAACGGTTTTATCAGATTGGAGATTGAGGGGAATGGAAAAAGATGGAGGCAAGACTAAGACATGCTGACACTGCTGGTTATCTACACAGTCATGACAAAAAAATACTCTCGTATAGCTGGAGGACACTGCTCCAGAAATCTGCTTCTCCAAAATTTGAAGTTGGCTAAGATGAAGACGACATGATTTCAGGTTTGCGGTGTTCGTGATAAACGTCCTGACAATATCTGGTTAGTCACAGAAGGTGTTTTATCTGCCAGTCAACCAGAGCAAGTAATTTAGCTTCTCAAGCTGCAATGTTTTGCTTGCCTGTCATCTCATTGAGTGCCGGTTTCTCCGGCTGTTATCAAAATTTTTGTAGTACGAACTGAAGAAGAAGTTGGATGCTATCAAAGACGTTCCTTATAAAACATATTCAGAAGTTGAATTATCACGGATCACTTACTGAATATGCCTGAACAAGAGAAACATGTTCCAATTTGGAGGCCATTTGGTTAGAGAATAAAATCATAGAGAATAAAACCACGTAATATGGTATTCTCGATCTTAACATGTTACAAAGAGCACGCAGTTACGTCTTTTGCATTGGTCAGGCGAAAGTGAAACAGCACCGAGAAACGGCCAAGGACCACAAAAAGGAAAGAGAAACATTTTACAGACCTCTTGTTTTATTAGCAGAAGATTTACAACATTTACTGTGTTCTCTCGTACTTTTGTTTGTTAAGCAGTTGTTCGAACTAAGGCATGCATACCTTAACAGAGGGCAGTGGCATCTGATTCCAGATTACAAGTTTCCTAAGAAGATTACAATTTTCTGATTGCATATTCGATTGCACGATCATGTGCGCTAATCATTGGCGACCAACATATCCTGTACGTGGGGATTTTCCACCCTTCTGATCACCAGCTTCTTCTGTTATCCGAGCTATGTCAGTATCAACGATGACGGAGTCGTCTTCCTTGAAATCTCCCCTCAAGACCCCAAGTGCAATTTCGTTCTCGACCATCTGCTGGATGACCCTCTTGACAGGCCTAGCACCAAAATTAGGGTCAAAACCAAGGGATCCAAGGACTTCAACTGCTTCCGGAGTATACTGGAGGTAGATCTTCTTTTGTCTGAGCCTATCTTTGAGACGATTTAACTGCAAGAAGAAACCAAATTTAGAGTTCAACTAAGGGATGATTGGACCCGTCATAAAACAGCACAGTATATGAAACACGAAGTGATGATAAACCAAATGTTGACACATTTGGAGTGGATCAAATACAAAATCATAGGATTTCACAAAGCAGCATAACTTGTCTAATCCTTCAACAAAAAGCATTCACATGGATGTATGACTAAATGATGTCCATATTACTTGATAGATTCAATATCTTGACGAGAAAGATGATGCATCCTAATTTGTTCAGCAGATGCACTCTTCATCTTTTAGGTTTAAACTAAAGAACGCTACACAAAAGACCGAATTGCGAAGGTTGAACATAACCATTACTGATCAAATAGCACCAACAAGTGACCATATAAAATAACAGATACAAACATTTTTAAAAGGAAAGAAAAATGGTTTCCAAATAAATCTTGTCTGATTAATTAAAAGGCCAATCAATCAAAATCAAAACAGATCATAGCTACGCTAATTGTGTAATCTCAAGGTAGTAAAAATGTTATGCTAGGAAGAGTACCTGCATCACCACAATTCGGTCAATTTGTGAGTTATCCAACGGCTGAAAAACTATGTATTCATCGACCCGATTCATAAATTCTGGCCGAAATGTTTGCCTAGCTAAATCAAGCACCTGTTTCTTCATTACTTCATATACAGCATCTGCTGTATCATGTGTGTTCCGGAGAGTGTCTACAGTATAAAGTGCGACCCAATATTTGATGTCATTATGATAACCGTATTTGTAAAGCTGACAGTCCTTCCTTGTGAGTCAGTAATTCTTCCATCATCTAGAAGCTGCAATAGAATGTTGAAAACATCATGGTGCGCCTTCTCAATTTCATCAAAAAGCACTACAGAATAAGGCCTTCTCCGAACAACTTCAGTCAACTGACCACCTTCCTCATATCCAACATAACCTGGCGGGGCACCAACTAACCGCGAGACTGCATGTTTTTCCATGTATTCACTCATGTCAATCCTTACAAGGGCATTTTCTGTGTTGAAAAGGTACCCAGCCAGGGCTTTTGCTAGTTCTGTTTTGCCAACACCCGTTGGGCCCATGAACATGAAACTTGCTATTGGGCGATTTGGATCTGAGAGGCCAGCTCTGGATCGGCGGATGGCATCTGCCACGGACTTAACTGCAATATCCTGACCTACAACTCGTTTATGCAGGACCTCTTCTAAGTGGACCAGTTTGTCCCTCTCCGTCTGCTGAAGATTTGAGATTGGAATACCTGTCCACTTACTAACAATCTCAGCTATGTCCATGTCGGTGACCTCTTCTCTAAGCATCGACTTTCCAGACTGCTGGAATTCAGAGAGGTTCTTTTCAGCTTCTTGAAGTTGTCTTTGTAGACTCATCAATGTTCCATACTTCAGCTCCGCAGCACGGTTCAAATTATACTCACGTTCAGCAGCTTCCATCTCTAAATTAACTCTATCAATCTGAGACAACATCAAGGCATAAAAAAATCATATTAATTTCAAACTCTAATATATCTTTTAAATAATAAGAGAGACTAACCTCCTCCTTTATTGAGCCAATCTTAGTCATAAGAGATTTTTCATGCTCCCACTGCTCTGTAAGCTCTTTCTGCTTTTGCTTAAATGACGCTAAATCTGTTTCCAGCTTGTTCAATCGCTCTTTGGATGCTTTGTCATTGTCATTCTTCAAAGACAGCTTCTCCATTTCCAATTTTAACACTGCTCTGTCCACCTCATCCAACTCCGTAGGTTTCGAATTCGATGTTATCTCCATTTTCAACTTTGCAGCCGCTTCATCGACAAGATCGACTGCTACAAAGAAATAACAGTTTATTTAATACTCCTGAAATGAAACTTACTAGATTTAGACTATGCAAACTGCCAGTGGATCATTGCACTGCACCTTGCTGTGTTACCTTTGTCTGGTAAGAAACGTTCTGTAATGTAACGATTTGAGAGAACTGCAGCTGAAACAAGAGCACTGTCTGATATTTTCACACCATGATGCAACTCATAGCGCTCACGTAGTCCACGAAGAATAGATATCGTGTCTTCTACAGACGGTTGACCGCAATATACCTGTTGAAACCTACGTTCAAGAGCAGGGTCTTTCTCGATGTACTTCCTGTATTCGTTTAATGTAGTGGCTCCGATACAACGCAACTCCCCTCGGCCAAGCATAGGTTTCAGCAAGTTGCCGGCATCCATTGCCCCGCCAGTTGCTCCTTTGGATTTCAATAAATGATTAACATTAAGACCAGCTTTTGCACAAGAATACAAGAGCTGAATGGTAAAAATTAAGAATAATGGTTGGCAGAGAATAGTAGTATGGATTGCATATCCATTCTCAACAAATGTTTAAATACCACTGCTACACATAAAAACATCATCAGGGAAGACTTCCAAATCCAGGAAAAAAGATGACTCTCATACTAGTATTTGAGCTTCACCACAAGAAAAGGGAAACACAAAAGCATAAAGTCAAATTTGGCACTAGAAGCCAAGCGGAATATGGAAGATGCAGAATCATGGTTTAGTAGGCTTAGAAGTCTGCTTTAGATATTCACTGCCAAGTTTGTTGAGATAGCACCACTCTAATACAAAGGGAATATGTCAAAGAAGCCTTCTGCAAATTCAAGAAACAAGAAACAGACGGCGTTTTAAAATTAAAACCTCATCCGAAAAAACGTATAGACTCGTAGAGTCCATTTTTTATTTATATAATTAATACATATATTATCAATTCTTTTATTATAGATAGAATATTTTTTGTATAAACTTTCATACTTTTCTATCGCATTATCAAACTCTAGTTTAAGAACTTTAAATTTTTAGTAGTATATTTTATATTTAATATAAAATTAAATATTTTTTATATTAAATTTAATTTATTCTATATATTTTTAAAATATAATTACATAAAAGTAGGGTCCCGAAAAAATCGACCCGCTAGAGGGTGGTTTTTATTTTTTCAAAATGGTTTTAGAGTGATTTTTAAATTTTAAAAATCGATCCAAAAATAGTTTTTTCGACCAAAAATTCGACCTGAACTACTTTCACCCATACTCAATAGAATAGTTTAATATATCTCAAAATATCATTTATTAATAAAATAATTTTAAAAAGGAAAAACAATTTTAATATACTCATCACCTTTCGTGAATTTAATGATAATGGATGAAGATTAAATGATGCTATCATCTTATCTCGAGGATATCATGTGTAAGATCTTAATATGATCTTAATTTTAATCACACGATCTTACTATCTTATCCGATTCTATACGATCTCATATGATTAATATAATCATTTAAATATTAATTAAGAAAATATTTATGATAATAAGAATTAATTTATATGAAGCTAAATATATTTTTGTTCATTTTTAATATGTTTTGATATAATTTGACTTAAGAATCAATAAAAAATGTCTTAGTGAGACATAATTTAAGATTTCAATGAAAAAATTTGTCAAAAATATATTTATTGTTTTAAAAATATATTATTTTTATTAATAGATAGGATCTTTGATCTTATGAGACCCTTAGATGCTACTTTTAAAATGTCAACACAAACTTTTAAAAATTTATTAAGAATTGACAGTAAAAAATATTAATAAATATTTTAGACTTTTAGTTGCTTAAATAATAAAATATAAGGCTTATTGATTTTATAAGTAATTAACGCAACTAATTATTTAATTTATAAAATTGAATTTTGATAAAAACAGTTCAAGATGTTAAATAACAGAAAAATAAAATATTTATTATAGTATAGACTAACAATGCATAAGATCTGATTATCGACTCTTCATATAACTTATGCTATAAACTAAACTTGTTCTGAAGAATAGTGAACAAGTTTAACTCTTAAGTATAGTATCTATTAGCTCATAAATCAACCATTGTTAATCGAAATAAGTTGAGCATTATACTTGCCCATTCTATCTTCAATTTTAACCAAATTAGGATGTTATGCATTATAACTATATAATCATCTCAACTCAATAGAGCACCTAATTTAAGCAGTTCTATCTAAATTGGGATATTAATTACTTCAAGTCAAAAGTTAATGATTAGTTCCATATAAGGATGGCATCTGACCCTGTTCGGGGCGGAGATACTCCCACAACCCGAACCCCGTTGATCGTCCCCATCTCTGACCCCCCCCCCCCCCCCCCCCATGAATTTCTAGTGTGGGAAGAATCTAATTCTTCGTCCCGATCCCCATAGGTCTATGAACCTCCACAAAGACTTCGATTTTCTAAATTTTGAATTAAAAAATAAAAATATAAATTATTCAATATTTATATTATACGTAATTAATATGAAAAATATTTCTACATTCAAAAATAAACAAAAAAATTGAGGAAAGAAAATTTTAAAAAAAAAAGTGAGGGCAAGTGTCGACGAGGGTGGCTACCCTCACATCTTTGATCTTCACATAGGGGGCAAGTTGCCCCCTTCGTACAAAAAGAGAGAGAGGGTAGCGGTCCTTAGAGAGGGAGCAGCTTGCCCCTTTTGTGAAGGCCAAGTTGCCCACCCCCGGCCCAATCATATTGTTCGCTTTAAGCTTTTGATTCGCACGAATTTAAAATGTATTTTAATAGGTGAAGGGGTAGCTACATATAAGTCTATGGTCACCTCCGTATTTTGTCCATGAGAGACTATTCAATGAAATAAAAATGCTAGTAAACGGAATCGAACCAAGGATGTGTTAACACCTACTCAACGCCACCACCAACACGATAAATTGGTGCTTTGTCCACGATAAATTGGTGTTTTAGATTCAATTCACGGAGTGTAGGTAGTGATGGATAATTGCATGTTATGTTTGTGCGTGTATTATTGCATATGAATTTGTTACTATGAAATTGCATTATGAAGTTAATGTTATGTGAATTTGTGCTAAAATATAAGAGTTGGCATACAGTTAAAGGAATGAAATTGTTATATGTTATGCTATGATGTTCGTGAAATGAGATAATTGTAATGGTCACTTGGAGGGATTACATATTTGGTGCATAAATAAATGCAAGCATGTTGAATAGCATGAAAAAGCTTTATTATGTCTTGTTGTACATCAATGAATAAAAAACATATTTCTTACTAAATGAATGATAGACCATATGATTATTTGAAATGATAAGATTTTTAACATTTTTAGTTGACCAACATGAGCTATGAGATGCTTATGTGCATATATAGCTACACTATTTGTTTCGTCGTAGAATGATATCATGTTGTATGAAAAAATAAATTTATTATTAGTTTTTATTTATGCAAACGTTGAAAACATTCAACCTAGCTATATGTTGTTAATAATGCCTTGAATCTAAACCCAATTGGTCCCCCTATATAGTCATGCGCTTCAGCAGAATTCCTCTACGGGAGTCTCTTCTTATCTCAGAAAAGTTATATTGAGAAGATTTTATCCAGGTTTGGAATGTCAGGAGCGAAGCCTTTGAATACTCCATCAGCTGCAAATGTTCATCTTTCTCTTGCCTTCGCACCAAAATCAGAAGCAGAGAAAGAGTACATGTCTCGAGTTTCATATGCTAGTGCAGTTGGAAGTCTGATGTATGTCATGGTTTGCACAAGATCAGACATTGCTCATGCAGTCAGTGTTGTCAGCAGGTTCATGAGTGATCCAAGAAGAGCACTGGCAAGCAGTGAAGCAAATCTTTCGGTATCTGAGAGGAACATCTGATATTGGCCTCATCTATAGAAGTGATAAAGAGTGTTTGGTTGCAAGGTACTCAGATTTAGACTATGTTGGAGATGTTGATGGAAGACGATCTATGACAGGTTATGTCTTCGCTTTGGACAGTTCAGTTATTAGTTGGAAGGACACACTTCAGTCATCAGTTACACTGTCCACCACAGAGGCTGAATATATGACACTGACAGAAGCTGCCAAGGAAGACATCTGGTTAAAAGGCTTGGTTGGAGATCTCGGATTACATCAGTAGCAAGCTATAGTGCACTGCGATAGTCTGAGTGCAATATGTTTAGCCAAGGATCAAGTACATCATGAAAGAACCAAACACATTGATGTCAGGTATCACTTCATCCGCACTGATAAGAGGATCAAGGTGAAGAAGATTGACATTGAAGACAATTCAGCTGATATGTTCACCAAATCTATTCCTCATGATAAGTTTCAGCATTGCTTGGACTTGCTTAACATTAACACTTTGTAATAGCTCCAAGGTAAGATTAACTGCGGCGTGGTACTTTGTGCTCTTTAGATGATTCAAGTCAATGTGAAAATTTATTAATAATGCCTTGAATCTGAACCGGTCCCCCTATATAGTCAGGCGCTTCAGCAAAATTCTTCTGTGGGGGTCAAGGGGGGATCCAGGGGATCCCCCTACGGGGGTTGCAAGGGGGCAGAGCCCCGTGAGCGAAAATTTTTAGAGGTATTTTGTATGTGATTCGGATTTGATTTATTTCCTTATCACGAGATAGGTGTCCTATTTTCAAGGGATTTATTTAGAATCCGTATGTAATTTCTATTATCTGTCAAAGGGAGTGTCTATATAAACTCCTTAGGGGTCTAGACAGAGACTCATTCTTGTAATCATCATTTTTCCATAACAAAAAGCCGCCACTATTTTTCCTCTTCGAGTTCTTCTGTGTTTCATGCGATCCCTCTCTCCCTCTTTTCGTAACAGTTATGTGTAGCAAATGCTAACTTTGATGTTAAATTAGTGGAAAACATGGTTTACTTGTATTGACTTATGTTGATTGAAAATGGTAGCTATGCATGTTAGATAATATGTTATTCTTAAAGTTGTGCAAAAACTACAAATAAATGGTTGCAGCTACACGGTGTGACAGACCACATTGAAGTTAGTTGGTTTATGAGTTGAGTACAATTATATGTTGGTATCATGTTGAGTGGAGTTAGTGAGCCACATCCGACTTAGATAACATTGGTTAAATCTTCAATAATAAAATTTATCCCTTGTTTGGGACACTTTTTTATTTGCTGACAAAGCGAGACAAGTAAAAAAGAAAAAAAAGTAAGTGTGATCGAGATTAAAAAAACAATATTATTATTGGCAAAACACAAAGATGATCACGGGCTTATATATATCGGGACGTATTTTGATAAAACCATACGGCAATATCCTATACAAGTGCAAGAGTGTTAATATGGTATCAAAGTCACTCCGTGTATACCTCTGTGCATGATGGGATGCGATCACTCAACGTAGGATTGAATCACCTAAGGGGGAATAGTGTATGAGGCATGCCTTTTATTACTCTCACATGCATAAGTCACGGGAGAGATGTTGGGTATATAAAGAAACATGGCCTTGACCTGGTGAGACACGTTTTATTTCACTGAATAGACCCATATGGGCAAAGCATGGAGGTGATCATGAGCTTATATATAGTTACCCCATTCACCTATCAACATGCATTTTAAATTCTTGCGAAACAATAGACCTAATTTATAAAATGGTATCAGAGCCGGCCTCGCGTGCTCACTTACAACAATAACAACAACAACAAAGTCTTATCCCACTAAGTGGGGTCGGCTACGTGGATCATACGATGCCATTCCGCTCTATTAGTAACCAAATCTTTCGGTATATTATTCACCAATAGATCTTGCTCTATTAGTTCGCCAAGTGTCCGCCTTGGCCTCCCTCTCCCTCTTTTAATCGGACTCCATATTATTTGATCTACTCTTCTTACTGGTGCATCTAATGGTTTTCTCTGAACATGACCAAACCATCTCGAACGATTCTCTACCATTTTCTCACTAATAGGAGCAACTCTGACTCGTTCACATATATGGTCATTCATAATCTTATCTAATCTTGTATGACCACACATCCATCTCAACATCCTCATTTCGGCTACCCTCACTTTACGTTCATGTTGTCCCTTCATAGTCCAACATTCACTACCATATAACACTGCTAGTCTTATAGCAGTACGATAGAATTTTTCTTTAACTTTATTGGGTACTTTTCTATCACAAAGAACTCCAGTGGCTTTCCTCCACTTACACCAACCAGCTTGAATTCTATGATTAACATCGTCATCAATCTCACCATCTTATCTTACAATTAATTCTAAATATTTAAACTTTGTCACTTGAGGAATTATATCCTCCCCTAGCCTAATTTTCAAATCGTCTCTAAGTTGTTTATTTGTGAAATTGCTATGCATATATTCTGTTTTATTTCTACTTAAATGAAAACCCTTTGACTCCAACGTATTTCTCCATATTTCCAATTTTGTATTAATCTCTTCTCTTGAATCTGCTAAAAGTACTATATCATCCGTAAATAGCATGCTCACTTGAGTCATATAAAAAATACGGGTCATGGGCCAACACAAATCCTTCCTTAACGAGGACGTTGAGTCTTTTATGGGGGAAGATTTCATTGAATAGTTTCACATGAGAAAAATACGAAAATGATCATGGACTCACCTATCAAAACACGTTTTAAATTCATGTGGATCAATATGTCCAAAGTGAACAATATCTTGATTGGATCATGAGTGTTTTCCTTCCATGCACGAAGGAAGGGAGGGCCTTGAGTGGAGGCGAAAAGCAACAGCAGCGACTCCAGCAATGATGGACGGTCATCTTGAAGGGGATCGATGGGCGGCTGTTTTGGAGGGGATCATGGAGATAGAGAGAGGTTAGGAGAAAAATGAGAGAGGGTTAGGAGAAATAAATAAATTTATGATTTGTTATGATATTTTATATAAAATATTGTATGGTTGAGATTTACTAATTTTGATCTCTAATAGATCATATATATAAAAAAAATTATGAGGTCAAGATTCGGAGCCCCGCAAGATGGGGCAACAATCCCCGTCACAATCTTAGAAAGAAAGTTTTGGGAGTTCCCATCCCCGTCCCCCACGGGGGCAAAATTTCACAAAGTCAGGGTCCACTCTGGGATTCTCGCGGGACCCGCAAAGGTTGGGGAACATTGTCATCCCTAGTTTCATAAAGAATCATTGAAAAATAAATTGTCAAACTTTTGTAGGATCTCAAGGCATTAAGAGGTGGTGAATTGATGTTTAAAATTCGAAAATATCAATTTCACAAAATACGTCGCGGAAACTTAAAATTGATTCGTCGATATTCAAATCAATTCAATAACAATCAAATCATATCACATGCATAATAATATGAGAAGAAGAGAAAAAGAGAAAAAGAGAAATCAAACACAAGAATGCAAGGTGGTTTGTCGACGAGGTTCAGCCACACCTTAGCGTACGTCTCCGCTCCGACTTCTCGACCTCAAGGCCATCGGAAATTCCACTAAACTCTTCCTTCGTTCCAAATGGGGCAAGGAAAAAATTCTTTACACCAAATCACCTTTTCTCCGCTCCGAGACGTAAGGCGCACTTCTCCTCCTAAGAAACTTATCTTTTCTCTAGCTCAAGAGGTAAGATAGAACATCTTCTATACAGGAGCTCACACTCAATTATCTAATCAAAGTTTTCTCTCTTTTACAAACTCACAATAAAAGAAGAAAGAAAGAAGAGAATATTTGACAATAACTTCAAGAAACTAATTTTCCTTTTATGCTTGATGTTTCCCTCGAGTGCTTGATGAATTATGGACCCCTTAGTCTTTTATAGGCTTCTTAACTCTATTTAGTCATTGTGACTTGTTTCCTAATTTTGGGACCAAAATATGATCGTTATAGTGCATTCTGCGCGTTGACCGATCGACCATTCTGCCACATTGGTTGATCGGTACATTTTCTTTTTTAAAAAAGATGACCGTTGATGAATTATGCACTGTCCGATCGACCGGTATAGTCTCAACATTTGTTTGTTGAAACTGGACATTTTCTGCACTGACCGATTAGACCAGTATTCCAGTCGTCAAGTCAATCACTCTACATAATTTTGAGCATAACTTTTTGCACAGTTATCCAAATGAGATTATTTTTTATTTTATGAAAAGCTAACAAGATTATTTACAAATTTGATATTTATTATTTATCCAAACTCTAAGTAGACCATAGTCAAATATTTATTCAAAGATTAGTACAAAGATTTGTCCACTTTAAATAATACATTTTAGACCTTTACTCTTTTATTCATAATGTTTTATATAAGTATTAAAATGAGATGATTTTTTGTTCTATGGAATGACATAATTTTCTACAATTTTCATATTCACCTCTTAATGTAAATCTCATGGGAACATGAACAATTATTAATCGAAAGTTTAATACTTGAAATAACTCATTGCTATTTAAAAAAATTTGACATATAATTCTAATCTTTTGAGGTTTATCATCAAAATATAATTATATAGGGCTTTAAAATTTTTCTCCAACAATATACCATTTTTATGAAGACAAACCGAGAAATATGAAAAATATATAAGTTGTGAATGTTTAAGAGAAGAAATAAAAAAACAAAAAATACTCTAGACAAATGACCTTTCCCCACTTTTCCTACATATTTAAGAGATCAGCATGGAAGTAAATGACAAGCACAACATTTGAATGATATCTACTAAGTAATGTTTTGCCAAAAGAAATGTGAGAATCAATTTGATTTATCTATCCTTACAATACCTCAATTGAACAATTATGGTGTATTTAATTGTTTGAATCTGGTTGACAAGTTCTATTAACTTATCTCAAACTAGTTTATATTGTTTATGTCAATGAAATAATGTCTTTAAATTTCATAATATCCAAATAATGAAGTAATTAAAAGGGATTCAAGAGTAAATGATCTATATAAATTTGAAACAACATATATAGGTACGATATATTTAGTCCTCTTTATTATTATTTATTGATAATAGATTGAATTCTAATTTCCTAACATGCATGGATGCATATGCATGCATCTTTTTGTAACTCTACAATACAAGTTCCCATTCCACCCTTCCTTAGATTGCATGCGAGACGACAAGTCCAAGGTTTGCAACCACTTTTACTGAGAAAAGTTGTACATACTCCTCGGCCCTCCACCTTTGGCTTTCTAGCCGCAACTACAAAACAAATTTATGCGATAAGCTATATACTCATATTGATTTATTATCATTTATAGTGTATCTTAGAAATTAATTTTCCCTAGTTGTTATTATCAATCATTCATCTTTACTACAATTTGCACTTGGAACAATGATATACAAATACATGCAATATAGAGAAAAAAAAAGGTTTAAATACTCGGCTTTGTGGCATATGTGATTTCCTAATAGATAACTTAAATAGAAAATGACACATACTCTAACATAAATATGTGATAATAATCAAACTTAAATTATGATATAATAATCCATTGTTAAGGATATAAACATAAAAATTATATTTTAATAGTTTGAGTTTTGGAATCATTAAATTGTTTGTTGATATTTAATATATCCTAAGTTAAAATGGCAAAGGTAATATGATGGGAAAATAATTTTCTCAGGTCATGTTATACGATTATTTGAATCAAAATTATTAACAACCTTGTGACTAATATATACATAATGTAACATATTTTAAATATTTTATTAGTTAGTTTTATGATTTTTTTCCATTGCATTGATGCTATACGTTTTTTCCTTAAAAAACATCAATTGTGAAGCATACAGATCTATTTCTTTTCAAGGACTTAAATTTGTTCATGAATTTAATACAATGATGAAAAATTCATATTATTTTCAATAGTATCTTTTTCATATGTCAAAAGTAGTATTGATGTCCACATAAACTTTGAGAAAAATAACATATACAAATTTTCAATCATTGAGAAAATAAATGTGAAAGTAATATGTGAATTTTAAATACATTTCCACTCTGATACTTATCAGTATAAAAAATGACTTATTATTCAAGATATCAAAAAATGTTGGGTGCATCAATATAATATGATGATGAAAAATAAGATAATAAATAGATTATTATATTATACCAGAAGTGAGAACAATAAGAGGGGCTAGAAGAAAGAATGATATAAAGGATTGGAATCAATATATGAAGTAATAAGTCCCCTTTATAGCTATTAGAATGTGTAAAATAATTTTAACAGTTAGGTTATTTACTAAATTTAATACCATTAAATATATCAATGAAATGTTAAATGCATCCTTATCTATCATTTATTATCATTCTCCAAGATATACATTATATCCATGCATATTGGTAAATGAATTAATCATTTAGATTACCATATAATAATTTTCTTCTTTATATCTTAGTTATAAAATAAAAAATCCACATTGATGCCATGCACATGAAGAATAGCGTCGTTGTGGGATGACATAATCTTACATACAACTCAGGTAATAATGATTCGATTTTTATATGATCACTCACGGCACTATGGTGATGGAAAACATATAAAGACATTAAAATTTTTAAGTAGTCTTAGTAATTTTTATTTCTGATAATATTCTTACCTACGAAAAAATCGACGAACATTTGATTTGTCTCGTGATCTCCTCAACCATGTTTTGATTTGGTTCTTGCTCAAGTCTAGTTTGTCTGGGCTTGAATATAATATTAATGTCTCACAAATGAATGTTTAAATTGTTTTTGTTGTCCTTTGAATTATAATTTCATATAACCAACCTAAACTATTACTTTTTACAATATAAGCTTAGTTAAGATAATAACATATCACAAAGTATATATATAACAAATATTCTAAGTACGTGCCATAGTAAAAGTTATATGAGTTTTGTCCTCATCCACTATTAATGAATTTATTGCTACCAATTAGTTAATAGCTAAATTTATCGGCATGTCTTGGTAATTTTTTTATTAAAAATGAGAAAAATATAACTATTTGTTAATTGAAGTTTGATAGGGCTACTCAAATTGTTAAACAAGATAAATATATATCTCTTATTTATTCATTTAATCTCTTCACAACTACTTAAATTTGTTCATCAATTTAACACAATGATGAAATTTCCATATTATTTTCAATAGTGTCTTTTTTATATATGTCAAATGTAGTATTAATGTCCATATCATATTTGAATAATAATTTCAAATGGAAATTTTTAGAAAAAATCATGTAGCAATTTCCGATCATTGAGAAAATAAATGTGAAAGTAATATCTCAAATTTAGCTATATTTCCACTCATACACTTATCAGTATAAAAATAATGACTTAATACTCAAGATATTAGAAAATGTTTGTGCATGAAACATAAGATAATAAATAGATAATTATATTATACCAGAAGTGAGAACAATAAGGACGAGAAGAAGGAACAGCAGCAGGAAGGATGATCTCGCCATGGTCGAGCTTGAACTATGCATTGGAATCAATATTTGAAACAATAGTTTGCTCGTGGAATACGAGCCCCCTGTAACAACTTTTTATAGGATGCATAAAACAATTTTAATAGTTAGGTCATTGATTAAATTTAATGTCATCAAATATATCAATGAAATATTAAATGCATCCTTATCTAGCATTTATAATCATTCTCCAAGATATACATTACATCCACACATATTAGTAATGAATTAATTATTTAGATTACCATTAAATATATTGATGAAATATTAAATGCATCCTTATCTAGCATTTATGATAATTATCCAAGGTGTACATTACATTCATGAATATTGGTAATGACTTAATTATCTGATTACCATATAATAATTTTCTTCTTTATATCTTAATTATATCGTACTGCTATAAGGCCAGCAGTGTTATATGGTAGTGAATGTTGGGCTATGAAGGGACAACATGAACGTAAAGTGGGGGTAGCCGAAATGAGGATGTTGAGATGGATGTGTGGTCATACAAGATTAGATAAGATTAGGAATGACCATATACGTGAACGAGTCAGAGTGGCTCCTATTAGTGAGAAAATGGTAGAGAATCATTTGAGATGGTTTGGTCGTGTTCAGAGAAGATCATTAGATGCGCCAATAAGAAGAGTAGATCAAATAATCTGGAGTCCGATTAAAAGAGGGAGAGGGAGGCCAAGGCGGACACTTGGCGAACTAATAGAGCAAGATCTATTGGTGAATAATATACCGAAAGGTTTGGTTACTAATAGAGCGGAATGGCGTCGTATGATTCATGTAGCCGATCCCACCTAGTGGAATAAGGCTTTGTTGTTGTTGTTGTTGTATATCTTAATTATAAAATAAAAATGACACATCATGTCATGTGCATGTAGAATAATATCATTGTGGGATGACATACTCTCACATATTAGTCGGGTTAATAGTGATTGGATTTTTATATGATCGCTCATGGATATTATGTTGATACTATAAAAATATAAAAAAAACATTAAGATTTTTTAAACTAGTCTTAATAATATTTAAATTTTTACTAATATTCTATCCTATGAAAAAAAATTGGTAAGCATTTGATCTGTGGCTCATGATCTCCTCAGCCATGTTTTGATTTGGTTCCCTCTCGAATATAATTTCGTCTGGGCTCAAAGATAACAATAATGGCTCACAAATGAAAGCTTAAATATTTTTGTCATCCTTCGAATTATAATTCATATAACAAAACTAAACTAGTATTTTTTACAATATAAGCTTAATTAAGATAATAACATATTAGATAATATATATATTATAAAAAATATTGTAAATACGTACCACAATAAAAAGTTGTATGGGTTTTGTCATCATCAACTATTAATGCATCCATTCCTACCAATTAGTTAATAACTAAATTTACCTGCATGTGTTGTTTATTTGTTTTATTAAAAATGTGAAATTATTATTTGTTAATTGAACTATGGTAGGGCTACTCAAATTGTTAATAACCAAGATAAATATCTATTTCTTACTTATCCATTTAATCTCTTCAATTATCCCAATTATCATTTACATCATTTTTTATTGGATAAATTCATTTTGATCATTTTCATATCATTTTCTTATCTTGCAAATTTATTTTTTTATAGTTTTTACTAACCAATCAAGAAAAGTAAATTTCCATGCGATTTTTTCAATGAGAAAATAATTAAAGAATTATATTTTGATGAATAAAAAATTGGTTTACCCTACGAGATGAATGATTTGTTAATGTCATTTCCTCAATGATTATTAGATACTTAAAAAATGATAGCAATTAAGTTGCCATACATAATATGATTTTAATTGACATCAAGAGGGGGGGGGGGGGGGGGGGAATCAAATTGATGGATTAAAAAATTTTCAAGAATATAAAACCTAATCATCGAAGCACAAGTAATTGAAAACAATGACCTTCATCCGTGCTCCAATTTCTCCCACCTTAAAATCATCAGACATCCATTATCTCTTTTTGGCAAAAAAAATGTAAGATCCTGATTTCCAAATAATTAATAAAAATAATATTTTATTATTTCTATCTATAAAATATGGTTGTTAATATTAATTTATGTATTAATTATGAAAATACAGGATAATTGGAGATGTGAAAAAGATAAAAAAAAGTATCAGTAGAATTGCATTTGAGATCGGTTTAATTAAATCTAAATTATTAACAGAGGTTTAGTTAAGTTGGATGGTCACAAATAACTCAGAGGTAATTGATGGACTAATGGGAGTCAAATTCTATGTGAAAAAAATATAAAGTTGTCAAAATTTTCTATTAGTAAAGTATAATTTTTGCACAAAGAGCCCCACTTTCTCTCATTTTTACGTAAATTAAGATGTTCTAGTAAGGGATCAATGATCTGTTTCGAAGCCCAGCATCAAATTTCATGACCAAAGTGATTCGTAGGATTTTTAGGTGATATCTAGGGTGAATCGCTGATCAAAGTTCATTGTTCACGGAATAGATAGATATAAGTTTTCATAGTTGATTTTACATTGATCATTCAACATAAGGTACATCGGGGGTTCTCTAGATGGATGGTTTTTATCAATATAAAATCTTATACTCTTATCTTTTATACAAAGAATGGTTTGGTATAATTTTGGATCGAATTGTATCATTTATCATGTAGAAAATAAGGCAAAAATTTATGACTAAAAGGCAACTTCCCTGACCCGAATTCCATAGGCCAATTATGATTGATTTGGACTTTGTCTGAACTCAGCTCAGGTTTTTGTTATCCTGAGTGTTACAATTGTTGGAGGACATAAACTAGACTACATTCTGAAGTACTAAGTTTGGTTTCGATGATCGATAATAGAAGAGATCGAACCAAGGCAATCCGACATGGGTTCCTTTCATACTCGGCCCAAGTTTCGTTCGAGAGAAAACAATTGGAATGTGGGAACATGGTCTGAGTTTTGAAGGGTCAGGATATATTTTTATATAACTAATTATAGATAATTTATCATTAATTATTAATTATAGTTAAGAAAATTTCACCTTTTTTCTAATAGTGGTATGGTAGAGCCGAGAAGGCACCACATTTGGCGTCAACAGTGGGTAACACAAAAGTGACGCTTACGCAAGGTCACAAAGAGGCAATTAGCATCTATTGTCCGTTGACCCTATTGTGTCGCTATTTTACCACTGTTGGCACCAATTTAGTGCCGCCGGTCTTGAGACGCTAAGTTTCATGGTTATTCAACATATTTTTTGCAGTGTCGTTTTAACTCTCGACCTCCAAACAATTGGAGTTTAACTATTTTTCTCTTTTTTGTAGCAAGAGGTAAATCCTTTTTACGCCACACCACATTTTTTTCGCTCAAGATTCAAGGCACACTTCTTGTTACATAGAGATTTCATATTCACTTCAAACAAATGAGTTCTCTCAAACTCTTTTACAACTACTCACACTTTTGAGATAAAGGAGAGAAAGAGAGAAGGATTTACAAAAAATGATAAAAAATAGGGTTTTTTTCGTTAACCACCCCTGAATTATGAACTTTTTTCGCGTCTACCCACGTCTTTCGAATACTCCGCTGACCCCCCTAAAATATACCACATTTTCCACTTAAGTCCATTTGTCAATCTCTGTAAATTTTTTTATTAATTTTTATTTTTTTAATTTATAAAATGACCAAATTACCCTTCCCTCATATCTAATATTAAAAAATTCGAAGGTCGAGGGGGGCGTCCCCCTTGCGATCTCGTCGTCGATGAGATCGCAGGACTCGTGCGCACCGGCGAGGTCGAGGGGGACGATCTCGTCGCCAGCAACGAGATCGCAAGGGGAGGGGCCTGCGATCTCGTCGCGGCGATGAGATCACAGGGCCCCCCAACCTGCGATCTCCGACGACGAGATCACATAGAGGGGAGCCCCCCCCCCCCTATGTCCTGCGATCTCGTCGCCATCGATGAGATCCCAGGCAGGGGGGACGCCCCTCCTCTGCGATCTCATCAGGAGGGGTCCGCCAGCGACGAGATCGCGCGTCCGGGTCCCAACAGAAGGTGAGGCCGAGGGGTTCCGCCGGGTCAGGGACCGCGTGGAGCGGGAGGCAGTGGGCGACGATGATCCGCCGCTCAACGCGATCCGGCGAGAGGGAGGTTGGAGAGAAGGGAGAGTTGCCAGATCCCGCAGAGGAATCTCTGATGATGAGGCGAGGCAGGCGGGGAGGATCGCGCGGGGAAGGGGCGAAGTCGGCGTCATTGCTGCCAACGGCGAGCTCAAAAGGGGTTGGAAGAGGAGGAGAATGGCATGGCCGGCTCGTCTCCGGTGATCGGAGTTAGAGGAGCCCGGGGTGCTGGCTTGGGGTCTCCGACGTGGGGAGCGCTATCGGTGCGTGTTGCAGAGGAAGATAAGGAAAGATGAGCTCGTTGCCGCACCCGATGAGGTTAGGCCAGGGCTCGATGATGAGGTGGTCGAGGAGGGTGAGGTTGAAGTTGCCAGGCACTGAGAAGACGTCATGGACGCTGGCCTATAGGAGGCGCCGAACGATGTGGCACCCCAGTGTGGCCTCCGTCCCCGCGGCCCGTACCAGGGGGCGATGGCTTGGCACGACGCCCAAGGGGGCTTCCCGATGGACCCATTTTTATAATATATTATTTTTATTTTTTTTAATATTAGATGAAATGAATGAAGGGTAATTTGGTCATTTTATAAATAAAAAATGAAAATTAATAAAAAAGTTAATAGAAGTTGACGGATGAACTTAATTCAGGAGGGTCAACAAAATATTCCAAAGACGTGAGTAGACGCAAAAAAAGTTCATAGTTCAAGGGGTCAGCGAAAAAAACCCAATATGCTCTTGAACTTAGCAAAGGCTTCAAGATGATTTTGCTTGCTTGGATGACGCTTTGATATGCTTTTTAGGCTTCTTGAAGAGTTATAGCCCTTGAGAAAATCTTCCAAATACTCTAGGTAAAAAACTAGACGTTATTATAATTCTACAATTTCTCCATTTCAGTATTAAAAGCAAATATCTCTTCTTTATTGGAAATTCACAAACATCTTTTATCTAGATCAAGAGATAGGGTGAAATTTCTTCAAGAAAGAAATTTACAACAAATACAAGAATATTTCTTATTTTTTTTACAATTCAATCTAAGAAAAAAATAGGCAGGAACAAATAAAAGATGTTGCCCAAGTAATTTCAAGATTTGATACACTCTTTATATTCTTTTCTTTTAAAGCATAGGTGTTTTTGGACCTTTGGTATTTTTTTATATTAGTTCAATAGTACTACAACTAGTTCAATTGACTCGATCACTCGGATTGCCAAACTTAGGGGTGTTTAGAGGGTCGGCCCAACGACCTGACCCGGTCGGGTTGAAATTTTTCGACCAGAGTCAACCCGACCCGACCCGACCCGAAGACCTAGTTTTTTATTTTTTTAGTTTTCAGCTTATATTATGTATAAAAAATTAAAATATATCAAAATAAATATTTTAAATGTGTAAAATAATTTTTAAATGTTGAACAAGTTATTTTATGCTTTTTGAATAAATATTATATAATATTTTTATATTAAATAATAGATAAAGTAATAAAAAAGAAAAATGATGGTCGGATAACTCGACCATTCGACCCGACCGGGTTGGATCGGATCCAGTCTTCAAAAGTGGGGTGACCCGACCCGATCAAAATCGAGCGGGTCGGGTCGGATCCGGGGTCAGGTCGGGTCAAACCCGACCCGTGAACATCCCTAGTCAAACAAATTGTTTAAGACATTTTTATATTTTATGGGATTTCACTGCATTATCTTTCAAATATTACCTAACAATCTACATTACATGAGTAACGTGCATTGCCTTATTTACTATATACAAATAATCTCTACAGTAATTCAAATGACACTATTACCTATAATAAAAAATTACTAAGTAATATATGATTTTTAGTAAAATATCCTTTATCATTATTGTCAAGTTAAAATATATTTATCTAGCAAACATCTTGAATAAAAAGTCGTAAAATTTATAAATTAAAGAAATATAGTTCTAAATATTTTATATATTTTTAAATTAAAAAGGGTAATAAATATATATAATACTAGAAATAATATGCAATTTGTATGAATAAAAATAAAAAATAATAATTTAAATAAATAAATATTGTTATAATGGAAATAATATTTTTTATTATTATTATATTTTTTATATTATTTCATATTTTATTTGTGTATGATTGGAAAGGACAGAAATGAAAAGATAATAAAAATTAGATTATCATTTGAGTGACAATGTAGATAGACACCTTCTCCTAATTAATGTGGATTGTTGATAATTTGTATTGTTATCTGATCCATATTATTTAGAAATTAAAATAAAGTATATTTTGTGAATCCAAGTAATTTAACTTCAAATTACTAGTAATCTAGAAAAATTATTTATAGGAAAACACCGCTTGATGCTTCCATGGATTAACCTTGGGTGCACATAATCCAACCTCACTCTGTTACTCACCAATTAGTGGCTTGATCCGCTACTCACTAATTGGTGGTTTGATCCATGGTTGCATTGATGACCTGATGTCCAACACCTTATAGCCAATTGAATTGATTCTTCCGAGTGTGTCAATCCACTTGTTCCATTTTCATTATTTTTTTTAGTCGGTTGACAAACTTTTGCAGTTGAAAAGCTTCAGTTCACAAACTTATTATTTTCATAGGAAAAAAACATAATATGATAGTATTTTACTATTCATATATCAATATAAAAATGTAAAATAAGAATGTTTATATAAACTTTAATGCACAATTTTTTTTTCAACTTAATTCGTTGGACAAGAAAATTATTGGAACTCTATATTTTCACTATCCAATTTAATTTTTTACTCGGATTAGTTAAGTTCGATGGTGAGCTGATCTCCAACGAACCGTGCATATAGTCGTTAGCATCCCGCGAGTTGAGCTGTCAACACTACTTCCAAAAATCAGAGGCTGACTAACAAAAAATATATAATTAGGTAATAGTGAGGATAAAATGATGATGTTCCTCCATTGTGTGCTTGTCCTATTAATAATAAAATTAAAAATTATTTATAATATTTGACCAAATTTTATTTTAAAAATTTAAGTTAATATACATATTTTTTTATTTTTTGGTGAATAAAAAATAAAAAGTATGATGCCCCTTCTTTTTTTTAAAGAAAAGCATATCATTAAATCTTAATTAAAAAGTCTGCAACATGCCTCCCTCATTTAAGAGAAAATTTGAAGTTAAATTGAAGGAAGAGCTTTTTTTTCTCAAAAGCTTTATTGGGCCTTAATACTATGAGGGATTCAAGAGTAAACTATTTATATAAATTTGAAACAACATATATAGGTAGGATATATTTAGTCCTCTTTATTTATTATTTATTGATAGAAGATTGATTTCTAATCTCCTAACCAATATTATTAAAACCGGACCAGCCACCCGATCGGACGACCAACTAGGTCGTGGTTGGATCCGTTTGATCGGATTCAACTCGGTTCAACCGAATGTTATTAAATTAATATTATTTAAAATAATTATATATATTAATAAATATTATATAATGCTTATAACTCATATAAACAAATATTTAATTTTCATAAAAAGAGTTTGAATTTTTATATGTAATATAGTATATTAATTCTTTTATTTTATTCTTCAATACTATTTTAGGGTGATAATACATTAATTAATTTTGACATATATCACTTTCATGTTTATTTTTTCTTTACTTTAATTTTAATATTTTATTTTCTATTTCCATTAATTCCTCTCTCCCCATTAATTTCCATATTTATTTACTTTTTTATAATAAAAAGATATTAAATTTTTTAATATTCATAAAAAATTTTAAGTTATTATTGTTGATATATTATATTAATTATTTTATACTATTTTGTGATGATAATAAATTAATTTAATTTTCCATACATCACAATTACTTTCATTTATTTTCTTCTTTATTTTCATTTTAATACTTTCCATTTTTATTTCCATTAATTCCTCTCCCATATTGATTTCCCACATTTATTTCCTTTTTAATTTTTACCAATTCTTAATTCAAATACTTTCTCATTTTCTACCTTCCTTTCTAACTTTTTATTTCCTGTTTTTACTTTTATTTTCTATTTTTTCATTTTATATGTTGAACCGGGTTTTTCCGATTTTGTGGTTGAACCGGTTTTTGGTCTGTTCAAGTTTAATTCCATTTTTCATATTAATTCGGACCGGACCAGCAGTCGATTCAGAGTTGAACCGATTGAACCGGCCGGTCCGGTCCGGTTTTAATAACCATGTTCCTAACATGAATAAATACATAGGCATGCATACTTTTGTGAATCTTCAACACAAGTTCCCGTTCCACGCTTCCTTAGTTTGCATGCAGCACTACAAGTCCAAGATTTGCAACCACTTTTGCTGAGGTAAGTTGTACATAGTTTGGCCTCCACCTTTGGTACCCTAGTCGCAACTATGAAACAAATTGATGCAATAAGCTATATATTCATATTGATTTATTATCACTTATAGTATAAATTATATTTCCCTAGTTGTTATTATCAAGCATCCATCTGTACTATAATTTTCACTCAGAACAATGATACACAAATACATTCAGATAAAGAAAAGAAGGTACTTATTTAAATACTTGACTTTGTGACATATGTGCTTTCATTATGGATAGCTTAAATAGAAAATGTCACAGACTCTAACAAACAAATATGATAATAATTAGACTTAAATTATGATATAGCAATCTACTGTTAAGAATATAAACATAAATTATTTTTAAGATTTTGAGTTTTTGGATCTTTAAATCGTCTTGTGATATTTAAAATATTCTGAGTTAAAATGACAAAGTTAATATGATGGGAAAATAATTTTCTGAGTTCATGTTATAGGATGATTTGAATAAAAATATGTTAACAATCATGTAACCAATATATGCATAATTTAACATATCTTAAATAGTTTATTAATTAGTTTTTATCACTTTTTCATTACATTAATGCCATATGTTTTTTGAAGTATACAAACCCATCTTTTCTCAAGGACTTATATGTGTTCATCAATTTAACACAATGATAAAACATCCATATTATTTTAAATGGTATATTTTTTATATGTCAAAAGTAGTATTGATGTCCATATAAAATTTGGGAAAATAACATATAGCAATTTTATTAACTGAGAAAATAAATGTGAGAGTAATCTCTCAATTTTAACTACATTTTATTTTCTATAGTTATCAGTATAAAAAAACAATGACTTATTATTCATTTTTTAAATGATCTTATTGTTCATGATATTAGAAAATGTTGGATGCATCAATATATTATGATGATAAAAACAAGAAGAAAGAAATGACATAAAGGATTGAAATCAATATATTAAGTAATATTTTGGTAGTGGAATAAGTCCCCTCTATAGATAGCTTTTTATAGAATGTGCAAAATAAATTTAACAATTAGGTCATTTATTAAATTTAATGTCATTAATATATGAAATATTAAGTGAATCCTTATCTAGCATTTATGATAATTCTCCAATATGTACATTACATTCATGCATATTGGTAAGGACTCAACGATTTGGATTACCATATAATAATTTTCTTCTTTATATCTTAATTATAAAATAAAAATGCCACATTGATGTAACGTGCATGCATAAATAATGTCGTTGTAGGACGACATAGTTCACATACAAGTCAGGGTAATAGTGATTCGATTTTTATATGATCACTCACAGATACTATAGTGATGGTCGAAAAAATATAAAAAAAATGAAAAAAAATAAAGTAGCCTTAATAAATTTTTATTTCTACTAATATTTTGGACTATGAAAAAGCTCTGTAAACATTTGTTCTATGGCTCGCGATCTCCTCGACCATGTTTTGATTTGGTTCCTACTAAAATCTAAATTTTTCCCCCTCAAGTCTAATTTTTCCTGGGATTGAATATAATGATAATGACTCACAAATGAATATTTAAATTATTTTTGTACTCCTTCGACTTATAATTTCGTATAACAAGATTAAACTACTACTTTTACAATATAAGCTTAATTGAGATAATAACATATCATAAAATAGATGTATTATATATTATAAAAGATATCATCATATGAGTTTTATCCTCGTTCGCTATTAATGAATTTTTTTGCTACAAATTAGTACCAAAGTTACCAACATGTCTTGTTTATTTTTTTTTAATTTAAAAGTGAAATCTAACTATTTGTTAATGAAATTTGGCAGGCTACTCAAATTGTTAATAACCAAGACAAATATCTATATCTTATTTATTTCATTTAATATCTTCTTAAGGACTTAAATTTGTTCATCAATTTAACACAATGATGAAAAATTCATATTATTTTCAATAGTATATCAAAAGTAGTATTGATGTCCATATAAATTTTGAATAAAAAATTCAAATGAATTTGTTTAGAAAAAAAATCATATAGCAATTTTTAGTCATTGAGAAAATAAATGTGAAAAGTAATCTCTCAATTTTAACTACATTTCCACTCCGATACTTATCATTATAAAAAATAATGACTTATTATTCAGAATATTAGAAAATGTTGGATGCGTCAATATATTATGATGATGAAACATGAGATAATAAATAAATTAAAATACTATACCAGAAGTGAGAACAATAAGGATAAGAAGAAACAGCGACACAAAGGATGATTTTGCCATGGTTGAATTGCACCTTGGAAACAATATATGAAGTAATAGTTTGGTGGTGGAATAAGTCCCCTCTATAATGGCTTTTTTACGGTGTGTGTAAAATAATTTTAACAATTAGGTCATTTATTATTATTTTTATGTCATTAAATATATCAATGAATAGTAAATGCATTCTTATATAGCATTTATTATCATTCTCCAAGATATACATTGCATCCATGCATATTGGTAATGAATTAATTATTTAGGTTACCATCAAAATATATCAATGAAATACTAAATGCATTCTTATTTGGCATTTATCATTCTCCAAGATGTACATTAAAACCATGCATATTTGTAATGAATTAATTCTTTAGATTACCATATAATAATTTTCCTCTTTATATCTTAATTATAAAATAAAAATGCATCATTTATGTCATGTGCATGCAGAATAATGTTGTTGTGGGATGACATGGTCTCACATACTAGCCTAGGTGATAGTGATTTGTTTTTTATATGATCACTCACGAATACTATGTTGATAATGGAAAATATATAAAAAAATAGTTTTTTAAAAGTAGTCTTAATACTTTTTTAAAATTTTACTAATATTTGTTTCCTGTGAAAAAAAATTGGTAAAACATTTGATATATGGCTTATGATCTCCTCAATGACGTTTGATTTGGTTTCCATGCTACTCTAATTTCGTCTGGGCTCAAATACGATAATAATGGCTCACAAATGAATGCTTAAATATTTTTGTACTCCTTCGAATTATAATTTCTATACTAGTATTTTTTACTATATAAGCTAAATTAAGATAATAACATATCATAAAAGATACATATTATATATCAGAAAAATATGTTTTAAATACGTTCCACAGTAAAAGTTATATGTTCATCAACTATTACTGAATTTACTACTACAAGTTAGTTAATCACTAAATTTATCTGCATGTTTTGTTTAATTTTTTTATTAAAAATGTGAAAATATAACTATTTCTTAATTGAACTATGGCAGTGCTACTCAAATTGTTAATATCAAAGATAAATATCTATCTTTTACTTATTCATGTAATCCCTTCAATGATCCTAACTATCATTTACATAATTTTTTATTGGATAAATTTGTTTTGATAATTTTTGTGTAATTTTTATCATGCAAATTTATTATTTTATTATTTTTCACGTACCAATCAAGAAAAGTAATTTTTCATGCAATTTTTTCAATGAGAAAAAATAAAGAATTATATTTTGTTGAATAGAAAGTTGGTTGACCCTCATGAGATGAATGATTTGTTAATGTCATTTGCTCAACGATTATTAGATACTTAAAAAGTGAGAGTACCGAAGTTTCAAACCAAATGTGATTTTTGTACATCAAGAGGGGGAGAATCAAATTGATTGATTTTAAAGTTTTCAAGAACACGAAATTTAATCATTCAAGCACAATAAACAAAGAACATTGACCTACATTCGTGCTCGGATTCTTCCACCTTAAGATTATCAGACATTCATTATCTCTTTTCCACAAGGCAAAAAATGTAACACCCATGTCTTTAGATAATTAATAAAAGAATATTATTATATTTTATATGTAAAGTATGATTGTTAATATTATTTTATTTATTAATTCTGAAATATAGGATAATTGGAGATGTGCTGACAAGGATAAAAGTGAGTCAAATTAGTTAATTAGTTAAATTCAAAGTTAACTAAATCGGAGTTATTAATATAGGTTTATCGCGTTGGATGGTACAAATGAATTAGAATTAGTTTATGGACTAGTGAGAGTCAAATTTTATATGAAAAAAATATAAACCTTATATTAGTAAAATAGAATTTATGCACAAAGAAAATTTCTCTCCTATATTTATGTAAACTTAGACGTTCTAGTTAGCGATCGACAAGCTTCAACATCAAATATCATGACCGAAGTGATTCACGAGAGTTTTCTAGGTGATATCATGGATAAATTGTCAGTCAAAGTTCGTTGTTCACGTAGTAGATAAACATAAGTTTTCGTATGTGGATAGTTTTCGTCGATATAGAATACTGAAATGTTGTTTTTTCATATAGAGAACATTTTGGTATAATTTTGGATCAAATTGTACCATTTATTGTGTAGGAAATAGTAAAAATATTACATAAAAAACAATTTTCCATCGATTGATTTGTACTAAGTTGTCTGAACTCAGCCCTAATTTTTGTTAACAATGGCCCAAATTATGTTATCCTTAGTGTTGCCATTGTTGAAGGACATAAACCTAAACTAGACCGACTTTTGATAGACCGACTTTCGAACTATCCGATTCAAATTTTGATGATCGATAATAGAAGAGACGGAACCGAGCCAATATATATTGTTTTCTTTAAAGCATTAGGTGTTTTTGGACCTTCAGTACCTTCTTATATTATTTCAACAGATCATGTGTTACGTGATAAATTGACTCAGATTACTCGAATTGTGACACTAATTGTTTAAGACATTTTTAGACTTTGATGCTTCGATGGATCGCCCTTGGCTGCACATCATCCAACCTCACTGTGCTACTCACCAATTGGAGGCTTCTCCAACACTTTTATGGCCGATTGAATTGATCCTTGGGGATGTTTAATGAGTCAATGCACTTGTTCCATTCCCATTATTTTATTTAGGGCCAGTTGACAAACTTTGACAAGTTGAAAACATAATATTCTAGTACTTTTTATTAATACTCAATTTAAAATGTAAAATAATAATATTAATATAATTTTGAATGCACATCTTTTTTAATTTTTTTTTGAGAATTGGAAAGAAAAAATCTTGAAACTCTATATTTGCATTATCAAAATATAATGAGATAATCGAAAGGATAAAATGAATATGTCCCTCGTCCTTTTTAACAATTGAATTAGAAACTTATGGATAATATTCGATATATTTTTATTTAAAAACTTTTAATCTCATATATATATATATATATATGTTATATGCTCCATATTGCAGCATGCCTTGGCTCACTTAAATCGAAATTTTAGAAATTAAATAGAAAGAAATGTTTTCTTCAACCCCAAATGCTTATCTTTTTCAAAGCTTTATTGGGCCTTAATATTTCCTTACCACTGGACGGCCTAAAGAACAAAGCCCATCTGTGCTGCAGCCATAAACTGATTACCTAAAAGGCTAAAACCCTAGGAGCCATTTCGTCCCACGTATATAAGTCTCGTCGTCGCCAAGGGCCTCCGCCGGCGGCTCGCAAGCTCCAGGGCTCTTCCAAGATGTCGAAGCGGGGTACCGTTTCCGATCTTGATCCAATTCATTTCGTCGTAGATTAATCTTGTCTCGGTGTTCTAATGGCGATCCTGTTTTCGATTTGCTTCCTTTGGGCGAGCTTTGAACAGGGCGCGGAGGATCGGCGGGCAACAAGTTCCGAATGTCGCTGGGTTTGCCGGTGGCGGCGACGGTCAACTGCGCGGACAACACGGGGGCGAAGAACCTCTACATCATCTCCGTTAAGGGCATCAAGGGCAGGCTTAACCGCCTCCCGTCGGCCTGCGTCGGCGACATGGTGATGGCCACGGTGAAGAAGGGGAAGCCCGATCTGAGGAAGAAGGTCATGCCCGCCGTGATCGTTCGCCAGCGCAAGCCGTGGCGCCGAAAGGATGGAGTGTACATGTACTTCGAAGGTATGCACAAAACACCTCATCTTAATGTTTGGTCTTAACGAAACTGCTAGTAGTGTAGTGCAGTCGTGTGACGTTGCTCGCTAGGTTGCTCTAGTGCTATTTGGAAATTGCGGTGGTCATAGTTCGAATGGAGTAAAATGTCTCGTCGGTTGCAAATTTTGATAAAAATATTATCATGTCCATCTTGTTTCATATTGGCCAGTAGATAATTATATCTTAGAGAAAAATATCACAGTGGAATACGGTCCATGCGTTAACAGCAATGCTTGTTCTTTGACAACATACTACAGAATGTATCTGCATTTCATTATATGTGGTTCTTTGATCTGTGATTGTTGTTTTAAATAGTGAATTAAGTTTGCTAACGATAATTTCCTTTGTGTGTATTGTTGCATGAGGAGGAATGCTTGTATGCGTTGATATATTACCGATGCCGTAATTTGCTTTTCTGTTGCTGTTACCTAAGTTGTTTCAGTAATCTGCAAGAGTAATCAAGTCTGTTAAAATTGTTTACTCGAACACAATGTCAATTATGAACCACATTATGACGATACATGTAAATATGTGATATAACATATTGCCTGTTATGACTGTTACATCGATTGTCAACTTTGTTAAGTGTAGCAAATTATCGCTGGACATGTTTCAAAAGTTGGCTTCCTTTTTTTGGGCGTTATATAGATATGAATGTTTCAGAATCTACATCCATGCATATGTCTTGGTTGGAAATTAAACAATTTCGTTTAGTATGAGTTATGCTTATTGGAGTGGCAATTATGTCATTTTTTCTTAAGTCGTGCATGGTTTATTCAATGAGAACGTAGAAGACAATCCTTTTGCCTTGACAACAACTGCATGATAATGAGTCCATATTTGTTTTTTATTTTCTGTTTATTGTTTTTTATGACTGTTGTCATCATGCATGTGTGCAGATAATGCTGGAGTAATTGTCAATCCAAAGGGAGAAATGAAAGGTATGATGCAATGATTCTCTGGTACTTTTTGAAAATTTTGGATATTGAAACATTGTAAAGATTATATTCTAACTCACCAATCTTCTTTCAATGTTTTGCTTTGTTGGTCAGTCATTGTGGTCGTTTCATTGTTGAAGAACTTATGCTGATCGGAGTCTCTTTATTTTCTTACTACAGGATCCGCTATCACCGGACCCATTGGAAAGGAATGCGCCGATCTGTGGCCAAGAATTGCAAGTGCTGCCAATGCCATAGTCTAAATACTAAAGCATCAACATTGGAGTCTTTTGTTTTGTTTACTGTTTTCTGTAGTGAAGTCGTCTAGATTGCCTTGCAATTGATCGTTCAGAAATTCAAATCTTTTGTAAGATTTTACGTTGGATTAGCTATTCTGCTGACTGGTGTTGTTGACATGTTTGCATTATCTAAGGATTGTTTCGTGTTGTCTTGTTAAATCATGTTGTCTACCTACTTGGGTGTTTTTGGTTCTCTTTAATGAAGTATTTCTACCCGGTATCATTTGTACGTACAAAATTTAGTTTACAATTAAAACGAAAATACCCTTTCAAAAAAGATGAAACGAAAAAAATTCATTTTTTATCTTTATTTATTCTTACATTTATTTACATTTAATCGAATTAACTTATCTAATTTGATTTTAGTTCATTAATTGAATAAATTAACGAGTGATTAACTTATTGGTTTAATTAATTAATCATGATCACCCTTGGCGACAGAATGAAAATTAAATGGCACATACACACTCCGAGAGAGGAGAGTTGTAGAAAACTAGAAAGAGAAAGTGGTAAAATAAGCTAGAAAATTAAAAAATGCAAGAGAAAGATGAAGAAAATGCCGAATAAGAAATTAGAAGATAAAAAAAATATTGTACAGAGAACTACTAGAAAAAAAAAAGAATACTTTACGAGAGTGAAAGACGAAGGAAATTGGAGAAAAGCGAAAGGAAAAAGAAGTAAATGAAAACAAAGGGAAATGACCGGGGAAAAAAGTAGATAAAGGAGAAAGGAAGTAGAAGGTTATAAATGAAAGAAAAAAAGATGATTACAATTATTTTAAACACATGAGATTCTATAATTATGATAATATTTGAAAGATGAGCTCATGAAAAGTGATCTATGTAGAGGGGCTTTGTAGATCTTTTTTCTGTGAATAGGTTTGGCAGGACCCTAAAATCAAGTTATGCCTTTTATTCTCTGCAACATATTTATGGTTTGACCGTTTGAGTGCAGGTACGAATGAGGATGGAAACATGATAAATATTTGTAAGCAGAGAAATTGGATTTTTTAGGCATATCACTTTCAGTCAGATGACTGAGATGTGATTATTTCATCTGGTCCCCCTTCAGGTTAAAAATGTTAACTTGCATGGCCACTAGTCAACCTCCATTGGTGGTTCATCCTGATCCTGGTTTTACATGAAGATGGATCACAAATGAATTCACCAAGTGCATGGTGGGAGCATCATATCTTTGTTATATTTTTTGCACACACCACTAATGTTTGTCTCTCTAGAGCTAATGATGCTACTTATCTTAGTCTCATCTCCATATTGCTTCATTATTATATTGTGATGCTACAGATCTCTGAAATTATGGGTTTCTGGGTGTATGCCCCATTTTTTTTTTATATTGCTGTGATTACAGGTGTATCATTCTGGCTATGATGAGAATATAGCCAACGTTTTGTGGTTGTCTCTCTGCTTCAGATCCAGGTTCTTTCAGTCCTTCATCCTGCATGCATTAATTGTCTGTGTTGCTTCTTGACCATATAATTCTGTGCAATCATTCATCTGTATTTTAAAGACAAAATTGACATTGTTGATGAAGCAATAACCTTCTTTCAGACAAATGTTTCTGCATGAAGGATCAGGTGTTTGGAGATCAAAGTCTCATTGGGACTCTTATTTCTTTCTTTTTTTTTTCAAAAGAGGAGAAATGTATCAACAATATCACTTGGTTATAATATGATTAATGCATTCTGAGATTCCTTAAAATGAAAAAGGAAGAAGATGCAGTTCCAGTTCTTTTCACAAAACCAGAAAGGCATCATTCAATATCAATCTTTGGGTGTAAATTTATTCACACATTATTCAATTGAATTGAAACACAACTTAAAGATTCCCTAATAATTAAGATTCTATATTTTTAGGTCACTCTTATTTCCCCCAATAATTTAGACTCCTTATCTTGGCATCATGGTGTGGTCAAATGCCCCTACCCAAGTTTGATAAAGTCATTCCTAATTCCAATAATGGCATAGTTCCCTTTACTTATGTGGGGAAAAAAATAGAGTTCACTCACTGTCATACTAAAAGCACTTCAATAATGCATCATGCTTTGTCATTCAACTCATAAAATAAAAAAAAATACTGAACTAATTAAATAATAGTGAACTATGAGTCAGAACTAATAGAGGTTCTGCCAAAGTTAGTTCTGATGAACCCCACACGACTTTGAGTTCTAATCAACATGAGTTCATTCGAAAAAGTTTCCATCCGAAATCAGAACCTGCAAGTTTTCACTTAACATAGGTTCGTAAGTTCTTGTTAGGCGATTACAAAATCATCAAATTAGAATTTAACTAGAATTGATGAGAACTTTAGTTGTAATGACCAAATAACTCCCTAAGATGGATTATAATAATCAAAATATTCTTTTTCTATTTACATGATTATGAAATCATTTCGTCGATCATTTTTTCTATATATTTATTTTTGTTTTGGATTATGATTATAATAATATTCTACAACCCAAAGGCCTCAATTATTCGTCGTCATGATTCAATGGCCCCCCACGTGACATTAAATTGTACATTCTGGTGCCAACGGAACCGTTCCATTTTCTGAGTTCCGTCTCCTCTTTGCCTTCTTTATCTCTCTCTCTCTCTCTCTCTGTTAAAAAAAAATTATACACAAAAAGTTGGATTAGCTGTTTATGAGTAGTGACTTTTCATATCCAAAAATATTATTAATTTTAATATTTACACCTCATGAGTTTATGCAGGTTTTTAAAGGGCGACAGTTTTTCTTATATTTATTCGCCGGTTTTATCTTTATTTTTTAAAAAAATTATAATTTCATAACTCTATTTTTTTTACTAATTTAATAATTTTCTCCTTGTATTCATTTTTTTAGCAATAATTAAAACAATGTCACATAGCACATAAATAATAAAAAAGATAATGCATGACTCAAAAGGAGGGGAAGATGACAATTCCCTCCTCCCTCCATCTCTATCAGCATTGGAGGAAAAAAGTTGAAATAATTTATTTATTTATGTTCGTGCACATGAAAATACAATTAAAGTCGATCACAAAAACTTACTTTATAAAGTTTTTGAGGAGAGAGAGAGAGAGAGAGAGAGAGAGAGAGAGAGAGAGAGAGAGAGAGAACGGAAAGAAAAAGTTAGAGCAGGCACTCACGAGATTACGGGAAACGGACTTAAATTGTACCTGCGGATAAACGTACCGCCTCAATCTCCAATAGGCAGCGAAAGAACCAACGAAGAAAAAGAAAAAAAAAGGAAAAAAAACCCTCTTTTTTTCCTCCTCCCAATCTCCTCTTCCTCTTTCGATCTGCGCAAAAGCTTCCTGCGAATCGATCTGAGATTTCTCCTTCCCCTTGGATTTCTGGGGTTCCGATCGGTTCCGCCGACCGGGATCTAAGGTTTCTACGGTGCGATCTCGGTCAACTTTGTTATGCTCGTTCTCCCGCATCCGGCGATTGATCGGAGATGTCGAAAGCCGCCGCCGACGACGAGGCCGTGGAGATCCGGGACGTGTGGGCGGATAACCTCGAGGAGGAGATGATTGTGATCCGGGACATCGTGGATGAGTTCCCTTACGTCGCGATGGACACGGAGTTTCCCGGCGTCGCCATCCGCCCCCTCGGCGACTTCAAGACCGTCGCCGACTCGAATTACCACACCCTCCGAGCCAACGTCGACCTCCTCCACCTCATCCAGATCGGGTTCACCTTCTCCGACGCCGATGGCAACCTCCCCGCCCCCTCCGGCCGCCCGGTCATCTGGCAGTTCAACTTCCGCGAGTTCGACGTCGATCGCGACGTGGCCAACCCGGACTCCATCGAGCTCCTGAGGAATTCCGGCGTGGACTTCGAGAGGAACAGGGAGCAGGGCGTCCAGGCCAGCCGCTTCTCCGAGCTCCTCATGTCCTCGGGCGTCGTCCTGAACGACTGCGTCCGCTGGGTGACCTTCCACTGCGCTTACGACTTCGGTTACCTCCTAAAGATCCTAACTTGCAAAAAACTGCCTGACACCCGGGAGGGGTTCTTCGAGCTCATGAGGGTGTTCTTCCCCGTTGTATACGACATCAAGCATCTGATGAAGTTTAGCAACGGCCTGCATGGGGGGCTCAACATGGTCGCCGATAAGTTGGAGGTCGGCCGCGTTGGCATCTGCCATCAGGCTGGCTCCGACAGCTTGGTCACTCTTCGCTCGTTCCAGAAGTTGCTGGGGAAGTACTTCGATGGCACTGTGGAGAGATATGCAGGAGTGTTGTATGGTCTGGATATTGAGAATCCACTGAGTTCCCAATGAAGTAATATTTTGGGAAAAAATAAATCATGAATACATGTAGATGGCTAATGTTGATGTCAGGTCCTCTCATTTCTCAATGTACTTATACCTTTTAATTAAGAAATTTGTCTTAATCTTAGGTTGGTTTGGTTCTAGAGGCAAAAGCCTTTTTGTTGCAGCAATCTTTTGACTTGTGCTCATTACAAACTTCAGCAATGCTTGAGATATTATTTGCTTTTGGAGCTCTTGTGATTTCTGATGATCTTAGGCCTTCAAAGGTTACTCTTTGGAAAACATCGAGAATTCTTCAATCAATTGGCATCAGGATTATGGTTTCCTATCAATGTTCTATTCTTTGACCAAAATTTTCTTAGCTAAAGTCTTTTACTAACTCAGTCCAGTCTCTTTAATGTTATGCAGAATTGAATGTATGATAGGCTTTGACCCTTTGAAAGAAGGGTATAATCAGTGATACCCCTTCACACTCATATGTACATCTATTCTTACTTTTCCTCTATTGTGAGATATGCTACTATGCTGGGAAAATCAGAATATCAAACTTTCAGCAGAATATTCTGTTGGTCTCGTTAAACAGGTCAAACTCTCACTCAAGCCTCATCAAACAGGACGATAGGCATGAATGGTTATGGGTTCATGTGTTTGACAGTGATATGTTGTTGGTTGGGCTGCAGATTTTATCCGATCTGCATCCTTTTTATTTCTGCATTCATCAGTACGTATGCTCCTCTAGGGAGTCCTGCCTATATTGATCCTTTTTTGTTGTGGTCTAATATATTGGTCCTTCTACATAGTATCATTAATCAACCAGTAAATGTAGCTGTGTGGTCTGTTCAATTAGTCCTATTGCAATCCTAGGGATATGGAAGACTTGGCAGCTTAATGCTGTTATGGTGTGTTTCTTGTCTGTTTGCATTTACTGGTGCTCATTCATCTTCTGAATTCTAATTGCTATAATTAACGTTTCAAATTTCCGTGATTGGCTACACTTGAGGTATGACAGAAGGAGGTGCTTGCTTGATCTACTCTACTCGCTCAAAAGGGGATCTTGAAGCTGGCTTTGGATGCCAGCAAGAATGGTTGTACTCCTTTTCCACGATGAGTCATGAGTTGTGTGGGAACAATTATTAAGCAAAAGAGTGAGACTACTTGATATTATTGTTAACTATTCAAAATACTGTACATTGAGAGTGTAAATAGCATATACCGATGCTTGTAATACTTTGGCAGGAGTATGAATATTATTTTTATTGACCCAAGGGTGGTACAGCAGCAGAGCTTGAATCTGTGTAATTTTAAGGTTGCATTCAGTGTATTTATGCTTTTGCTGAGTAACTAATTGGACACAGATGATTGTACCCAATAACGAAAAGGATAAGTTTCAAGATCCAGCCTCTAGATTGCAAAATTTGACATGATCTCAATGATGATTACTTGGAATAGAGTAGACCATGTGGCTAGTCAAGAGTACTGTTCTGGAAACAGATGTTAATTTGAAGTCCTCTGCTTAGTTGACATATTATGACTTCGCAAATGCTGATCTGCAATCTTGTTTGACCATCTTGTGCCAAACTACGATTTCGAGATATGTATCATATTTTCGCTTACACTTGGGGGAATAGTGGGTTGAAGAAAATGGATAAGTAAATCTTCGTTATCAAATCACATTGATAGTGTGGCGTATGCTGAGACATGAAACAATTGAATAAGAAAATGGAACATTGCAACACCTTATAGTCGGGTAAATTTGTATTATCCATAACGAATCTGATCATTTAACAAAGACCACGTCTTCAGGCTCTACCAGCAGGTTCTATATCCGGAATCTGGTCTGGCCTCTCGTAGTTCCTCGGCTCCATGAGTTTTCATTTTAGTTTGTGGTTGGAACAGCACTTGCTTTTAGCTTCATGTATGCCTGTGTTTCAAATATAAGTACCTAAGCATTTAGGACTACAGAGGTGTTATAGCAATTTTACATTGTGCAGTTCCTCTTATCTCCACGAGAGTTTTCGTTTCAGATTATGGTTGGGTTGGCACTTGTTTTATCAGCAGCAAAAGATTACAAAGAAAATTACTACAAAAAAATCAGCATTTTAACTTGCTTTGCGATCTCGGGTTCTACTTTCAGAATCTTCATAAGCTTAAAGAACAGTGAAAAGATGAACCGTCAGTCACAATGCCAACATGATCACTGGCTACAACCATAATTCCGTGGCTTCGAGATAAAAAGGAAAAAGAAAAACTTTGGCATCCCTCTAAGAAGTGCTGTTCATATCTCTCACATGCATGTAGCTAAATTGTAAATATCAGATCCTAATTCCACGTCAAACTGTTTGCCATCTTCTGGATGCTGCAAGACAGGAGAAATACAATTTAAAAGAAATAAACTACAACAGGGAGCATGAACCTTCAACTTCTATGGACAGTACAGATGCAGGTTGGTGTCTAGCCAAGTAATAATTTTGTTAAAGGAAACATGTTCAAGAGATGATGTAGAAATAATGCATCAAATTTAAATCATCAAATGTCAAGATTGTAAATACCATCTAAATAGCTCTGATCACAAGACACCAAAGCATAGAGACTCAAGAGGTAACAACTCAAACCTTTCTATCGATTAAGACATCGTCAAAAAAAGGTTAAAGGCATGCTATTGAGATGAAATACCTTGCAAAAGAACCAGCAGAAACAAAAGGCAAACAGAAAAAGATATTACTAACAGAAGTCTGACTTAATAGCATCTAATGAGAAACATCCTGAAACTACAAAGTCTGAGGCACATCAATGTGAATAAAAAGTAAAATAGGAGTCACACTTGTTTGATCATGGAGTTCACAAGGTCATCAAGACTGCAACCAGTTGGGCCGTGGCCAGCCTGCCACCTTGAACTTTCAACTGCAAATCCATCTCTATAATTAAGTTGGTTGTCACCAACCACAAAATTCTGGTTGAAGGCCATGGTACCAAAGGATTCTTGGCCTACAGGAAAACCACTTTCCAACATCTGATACTCAGCAGTTGTATCGGTAGCCCGCGTGTCAGGGAAGGATGAATTTGAAGAGGTTCTTGTTATGTGATTGGAATGGAAACTGTCGTCCCATTTCTGTCTAGAGTGATCTAATATGGTGACATTTGAAAATCTTTCTTTCTCATTAAGATCTTTAGTAAGAGCGAGCATGCTTCCTGAGAGGCATTGATTACTTGTCATTGGATCTTGAAGAGGTGTACTTGCCATAGCAGAAAAAGCATCGCCAAGAAGACTGCCGTCATCATGAGAAGTTACTGCAAGATTTTGTATATTGCTACCAGCAGAAAAATTATTGCTAGTAAATTGGCCAAGCAAGGCCAATTGATTGGAAGATGCACCAGTTGATGAAACTGCACCCTGCCATGTGTTATCACACCTAATAAGATTGCTAATCTGTGAAAACTCTTCGGCACCAGTCTTGAAAGGATCCGAGCTTGATGAGGACATCCTGACCAAAGAATTATTAGCGAACTGGATCTCAGATCGATCAAGCTGTTTATCCCGTTGCAGCATCAGAAAATTATTTGGAACTCCAGTGAAGGAGTTCTCACGAAGTCCAGATGTCATTCCACATCCAGATAAGTTAGCAGATAAGTGGCTTTTAACTTCCTGAACTGTTTCTGGCTGTTGCAATCTGTTGAACTCCACTGTTGTTGGCACTCTGGTAAACAAAGTACCCAGATGATTTCCTGGTGAATTGATGCCTTGAAGGCTCCTGGAATCACTGAATGAACTACCCGTGTTTCTGAGGACATCGCCGAATTGAACAGGCTGAGAGGGCAGTGACCGGTGCATTACAGGAGCATGTGGGTTATTATTCATTCTACCAAGAACCCCGTTGGATTGGAAAGATGTAAGAGCCGGCGATTGTCTTGATCCACCAAGTGCATGGTAGTTTCTGTAACCATTCATTGGAGTCAAATTGATATAGGAGTTTCTACCTCCTATAGCAGCTGCCATGCCTCCTTGCTGGCTTGCCACAGTACTGAGTCTTTTCAAGTACAGCCTATACTTCTGCAGAAACATGACAAGTAGCAATTAATATATCATTAGAAAATAAATGTAAGAACTCACCTTTCATCTTTGGTAGGACATTAAATGAAGACTGTAACTATTAAAGTTTCATTTTTCTTGATACTTACTTTAGGAGTGTGAACAATAAATTTTGAGGAGCGTGATAAAAATCAAGAAGCACACCTGTAGATGACTTGCAACATTTTCTCTCGTAAGATGCTCTACATTCATATGGTCCAGTATCTTCTTTGGAACAGCTCCTGTATCGGAGAGAAGAAAGAACATGGCAATTGTGGCTCGAGTTAATATCATGCCATCTCAAATATGTAATGGGTTTAAGCTTATAAAGTTATAAGATTATGATATTGAGCATCTTGTTATCCGTCTACTTACTGTCAATGCCCAGTTGATTAACAGCAGTAACAAATTTCCGGTGCAGTTCGATAGTCCAAACGACCCTCGGCTTCTTCTGGTTGCCATTGTCTTCATTCCCTTGTATGTTATCTTCACCATCATCTTCCTCCTCATTATGCTCCTTCCGCTTTTTGTTCAGGCTTCCATTATCAGTTGATCCATGGTCACTTTCAGAATGGGCATTGTGGACCTTTGGACCATCCCCACCTTCAGTAACAGTGTTATGGTGTTTGTTATCTAATTTCTTCCTCCTAATAACATGCTGCCATATGTTTTTGAGTTCCTCCATCCGCACAGGCTTCAATAGATAGTCGCATGCCCCGTGCGTAATTCCCTTCATTACATTTTGGGTGTCCCCATTTCCAGACATCACTGCAAGGTTTCTTAGTTCAGCAACGGCATAATTTACTAACCCAAAATTACTACGGTAATGCTAATTCGACAACAAAAAAGTCATAGATGTCTCTCTGAAAACATAAAAGAAAACAAGTATGCAACTAATCGAGTAGAACATCAAAGTCTATTGGAGAAGTTTTCTTTAGAGTGCATCCTTTAACATGTTGTAATTACGAAAGATAAAAGAAAAACCAGTTTCACATATGGAATCCGATTTAACTGTAAGGTACTTACTGATAACTGGGAGGTCCATTTCGAGGCCCACAAGCTCTAAAAGCTTGAAACCATCCATGTCTGGCATTTGGACGTCACTGATAACCAGATCAAATTTGTCCCTGTTCTCCCTCAACATCTTCAATGCCGTGATCGCCTGATTGGTCGTCGTAACTAAAAGAACAAAAAAGGAAACATACTTAATATGATGGTTCCTTCGATGTCCAATCTTGAGAAGGAAGAAAGGGGACGAATAAAAAGAACGCAATTTTGTTTTCGTCCAGAGAGCATCACGAACAACAAGCAAGTAAAAGAGCAGACAGGAAAGCAGAAAGCAAGCCAAACAAGCAGCACCAAGATGTCGTCTTTACAGTTGGAAATGCTCCGAGAAGGAAAAAGGAAGTGAAGGCAACAGGAAAAATAAAAATAAAAATCGAACTTTGGGGACGCACCATTGTACTGGCATCGCTGCAGCATAGCCTCCAACATCTTGAGGCAAGTGGGATCGTCGTCCACGGCCAGGATGCGCAAGCCGACGGGGAACTGGTCCATGCCCCCACTCCTGTCCTCAACTGTCATAGCCTCGAACCCAACCCTGCAACTGCACGCAGAGCACACAGAGAGAAAAGCAGCAGAAGGCGAAGAGCAACACGCTGCGTCTGTTGCAGGGCTCCCCGAAAAGCTCCCACCGCCCTCTGAGAACTGAGAAGATAGAGACAAACAGAAAGAAGAAAGGGAGCGGAGGCGTTGGGAGGCAGAACTCGGCGGTCAAAGACAGAAGACAGCGCTCAAAGAACCCAAGATAAGAAGATGACAGAGAGGGGAGGAGGAAAGAGAAGGAATATGGAATCAGAAGAGAGGAAGAAGAGGAGAGAGAAATAAGAACCGGAGGAAAAACCGAAAAAGGAAATGATTAAACAGGGAAGGGGGACGAAGGGTGGAAACAGGAGCGAAGGAAATTTGATTGGGACGGCGAAGTCGGAAGGCCCCTCGATTCATGCACCGCAGCACGGAGACTCTACTTTTGTTTTCTGCTCTGCTTTGCTTTGCTTTGCTTTTTAAAACTTGCATTTTTATTTTTCTTTCCTTTTGCCATCAATAGGGTGCAGTGCATGGGATGACTATTTTAATGTTTGGGGAAATCATGGAACGGAGATGGGATCTATGAAGCCTTCTCTCTCTCTCTCTCTCTCTCTCTCTCTCTCTCTCTCTCTCTCTCTCTCTCTCTCTCTCTCTCTCTCTCTCTCTGCGTGTGAGAAATCAAGGGCATATGATGATATGGATGTGACCATCCCCCTTGTACTCACTCACCTAAAATAATAATAATAGCCTTATAACATGAAACTATATGAAATGACATATATATATTTAAGGCATCATGATATAAAAAATTAGTCACATAATAGTAATTATAACAACAGTAATTCCAATACCTTTCATCATAAAATAAATTATATTATATATTATTTCTTTCTCTATATATGTTTTTTTGTCAATTATGTATTGTAATATTTAATTATATAATATTTAATTATGTATTATTGTTCATTTATTAATCAAAATGACAATTGTCTATTGAAACCATTAGTTATGACTGGCATATTGATTTTTTTTCGAGTACCTAAAAGAATTCAAATTATTATTTGTTAATCATATTATTACTATTATATATTATTATTGAAGAAAATGACTTTTTTGGCCTTTCTTCTATTTTCTGATTGAAGGTTCGATCCTACTACTTGCATGTGGGGCCGGGCATCCAAAAGACCCCGCCGTGCACTAAGAAAGGGATCACATTCACATAAAAAGGTGCCAAATTTTCCAATCTTTGGTTGTGAGCCATCATCTTGTCCTCATTTAAGAACCCACAATTCCCACCATTTGTGCTCTCACTTTTTAACGTTTTGCTTCATCTTGTTGAGCACCTAAATCTTAGGTTCTTGACCACTCCCATAATAATAATAATAATAATAATAATAATAATAATAATAATAATAATAATAATAATAATAATAATAATAATACGAAGTCACGAGGCATTACAAGATGGCACAAAATTGCGATATCTTGGCGTAAACGTGATTTATCATAAAATAATAATATTTGGTAACGTGGGCGGGCAGTAATTAGAAAGGTATCCAGTGAGATTTGTATTTAATTTTTTTAAAAATCGCTTTGCCTTATCTCTTAATTGGACATGACAGTTTTCGATATACCAACTTTTAGGCCACAAATAAAGGAATTGTTTTTCTTAGAAAAAAAATAATTAAATAACATTGGGCTCGCGGATTGAAATTAAATTGAATTCTTGAGCCGAATGAAAGGAAATTTATGCGCATGGTATTATTTATTTATTTATTTATTTTGGAAAGGAATATAAACTAAATAAACGAATTTGATCCAGAACATTAAAAAAAGGAAAAAATCAAAATAGAATTAAGAATTTATTTCCATTAAATTCAATTTAATTTCCAAACTCGAGACGTTTAATTTAATTGCGATTTTAGTGTTTCCCCCCAAAAGTGTGGTTTTTAGTTATATACGTAAATTACGGTGCACGGCCCATGATTGACGCCCGGTACGGGCGGCTCAGATGCGTCCTACCTGCGGATCCAACGGCCCGATCGAACCATTTATTATTTTACCTTTTTTTGTTTGTTTTCCGCTGTCTTCATCGGCGGATGTGATGCCGCCATCGTAGGGCGGCCACGTTGTCCTTCCTCATTGGCCCGGAGAAACGAATCGCACGCGGGGCCCACTCGAGATCTCCTTCCTGATACGAGTGACGTGGCGCTGTCGGCCAGCAGTGCGTGCCGAACTAGGTGAAACCGGAAAACGCTCGTTTCCCATTTTCGAACACGACGTTTCACTTCGGAAACGTGTCCTGCGCCATTCTGCGCATTCAGTTAAATGAAAAAGTTGTACCCCTCTTTGCGGGTCCCACATTTGTATTTATTTAAATAACGCGCTCGTGCTAATAGTCAACAAAAGTTGGAACTTTCCGGGTACAAGTTTTGGTGTGCTTATGATTATTGGATGACTAGGAATCCCGTCAACTTTTTTCTTTTAATATTTTTAGTAATGTGATATTATGATTTTTTTGTGCCATTTAAAATGGCTGGGATCTCAATTATTCTTGCATGAGATATATAAGGGGTTTCGAATTTATGAAGAATTTAATTTCTAATTTTCCAAACAAGTCAATAACTTTTTTTTTCCTAAAAAAACTGTTGATGGCAATTGCCCCCACCAAATTAATCATGTTGTCCTAGTCAATTAATATGCACACATAGGATTAGTACATGGTTTATATTTTTTCTGTTATATATTTCGTACCAGCATGGAGGCATGCAGCATTATAACAGGTAAAGCAAGCACAATTAACACCTAAGGTCAGCTTTATATAAAATAAATAAAAAAACAAAAAAGTTAAAGCATGTTAGGAATGTTATAATAAAAGAACAAGCCTCCAGTTGGCTGGGAGGCACTGAGAATAAAGAAAAGAAAAGAAAAAAGTTACATGTAAAATCAGAATTAAATAATCTGCAAGAACTAGTTGTGTTTGAATATATCAATGGAATCTAAGGCACATATATATGGAGGTGGCCACATATATATAATTAATTAAAGGCATCAACTGACTGAAATTTCCATGCATGTACATATAATTAATCCAGCTCTGAGTTGCACTACATGTAAGACAGAACAAGCATACAACTAAAGTTTCTGATTAAATTAATAGAAAGGTCACATGACATATAATAATCACTACTTTGTTTGTGGCCTTCATCTGTACATGATCAAATATTGCGGCCACAGGAGATAAGATCATGAACAATGGCTTTCGATCCTTTTCATGAGGGTCGCCGTTTTGTACGTACCGAGGAGATAAGATCATGAACAATCTTAAAGGTGCTGGCTTTAGCGTATACTTCCATGTACATTATATATATTAATACTTCAAAGGTGACTTGCTTTCTAAAAAATTGTAGTCCCACATCTTTTTTCATGGTAAATTTTAAGCCAGTAATGAGTACCCCGGAAAAAGCGTGCTATTGGCGTTTGATATATTTTCTTTTTGTAAAGTTACGTACATGTGCCCTAAAGATGTCATCACTTACGATACCAACTTTGTTGAGCAAAGCGACTTCGGAAGTGAACACTGAACACCCCCAATGCGTTGATGAGGCACAATGGAAGTTACCTTCAGACACCTTTTGTTATTTTTCTCGATGGGAAGTTAATATTTAATATGCTCTCCAACTTTGCACAATGGTGTGTTAGCCATGCATGCACCACAATTATGTACATGCATGTGTTTGTTTGCATGTAATATATATGAAGAATATTAGTGTGACCCCATGTGTCACTCTACGTTCACACATTCAGAGTCGTCCGATCTGTAACAGCGAAAAAAAAAGTGTCTGTCCTCTTCCGTGAGCTCGTGAAGGGGGACCAATGCCCCCTTTTTTGCAATTATCGATGATTTGCGAGCAAGCGATGCAAGGTTCGTAGATCAGCGAGTGAGGGCGACGATGCAGAGTTCGCGAGGGCGGGGATGCAAGCCCAACGTCATCGGCTGATGCCAATCATCGTCGCCGACGCAGAGAGGGAAGTTCTTGCGCACAAGGGTTATCGCGGAAAAGGGATATATATTAGATGTCCTTCACGCCGCCACGTTAAATTCATGTCGAAAAAGGGATATTAATTATGTCTCAAAGGCACTTCAGGTCCATTCATCACATGCACGCCACACTGACTTATCGTCTATCTGATTTTTTCACGGTACAGGTAAAGTTTTAATATACAAGAAATCAAGAATTAAAGTTTTGAAATTTATTTATCATTTATTGAGCAAGAATAAGACTCTTATTCCAATTTTGTTCCCCGTAATAATAATGTGTAGTGCATTATATGACTTCAAGAGTTAAATTCTGTATTTCAGAGTGTTACACTATAAGAAAAATGTCATTTTTCGACCGATGGTTTCCGATGGGCAAATATCCTTCAGAACCACTGTAGGAATTTTTGACGGATCAAAACAACCATCATAAGTATAGACGACGTAATTTTTGACAATTATAACCATCAGAACTTTCGACGGCTTGTCAATCATTGAAAGTTTCGATGGTTACAATCGTCGGAACTTCAGAGGGATCAATATCCGTCGAAACTTTAGATGGTCATAACCTTCAGAATAAGATGCCCATATGTTCCAGACGGCTACGACCGTCCAAACTTTCGATAGAGAAGTAGCCATCGCAATTTTCGACGGTCACAACCGTCGATACTATTATTATATATATTTTATTATATAATGTAGTTTCATCCCATTAATATATTATAATATAATATAACATAATTCAACAATGTGATTGCATTTGATATATTACAACATATTAATTCAACAATTAATGTTGGATGATTTTTTATTTAAAATATATTTATATTACATTAATATATAATCTAATGATAAATTGATGATGCAAGAAAATATTAAAATGATGATTACATATATTTTTGGATAATACAATTAACATTAAAAATTTACATAATTATTGCTACTATAATTTCTAATTAAGTTGTTATGTTATATATCTTAAAGCGTAAAAAATTGTGTGGACACAGAATGTCCACGCATTTGAATTCAATGTATAAATCAATTATAATAGTAAATTGATGATAAATCTACTTTAATATTTTTTAATTAATATATTTATCGTTAACCATATATTCATCTGTATAAAATGAGTTCACTTATTCTTTAAGTCAATGTTCTAATATCATCGTTAATCGTAGAATCATCCGTATACATTGGTATTACTAAATAATCAATAGTGTGCTCGAGAGGTGTCACTTCAATTGTTACAACATATATGTTCTTTCATATATAAAAAAGTTATACTATTATATATCATTAGTTTTCAATTATATAACGACGTGTCATCTAAGATTACTGCCATAAAAGATGATTATCGTCGGTATGTATACTATACTATAATATAATAATTATATATTATATTGTAAGTTATATTTATGATAATAATAATTAAAAGATATTACATTGCATTTATATTATATAACTACTATTATTGTAATTTTTGACGGTTAATTATATCCATCGAAACATTACATAATATATATCATAATATATGTAACCGTAATATACATATTAGTATAATATTTTTGGAGTTTTCGACGGCTCGAGCCTTCGGAACTTTCGAGGGTTAAATGAACCGTCGAAACTTCTAACAGTTTGAACCGTCGGTATGTATACTATAACATAATATAACAATTATATATTATATTGTAAGTTATATTTATGATAAGAATAATTAAAAGATATTACATTGCATTTATATTATGAAACTGCTATTACGGTAGTTTCCAACGGTTATATTTACGATAATAATAATTTGCGATGCCTAATTTTAGCACGAATTTTTGTTGTCGATAAACTCATCGAAAATGGCATTTTCCGGTGGATTTCACATCATTCCCGATAGTCGTGGCCGTCGAAAAATGACATTTTTCTTGAAGTGTTATCATGCATCTAAAGCTAAACATGAATCGAAATGTATCTATAAATATCTAATATTTGTACTAAAGATTGACTAAAAGTTCTTTTACGAAATGTTTTTTTCTAAATGATAAGTAATTACCAATACATATATAAAAAAGAAATAAAATATTGAAGATTACTTGTGCCATTCATCCATGTGCTAGTTAAACTATTTTATGCACACATGAATTTTTTTTTTCTGCAATGGGTTATTCATGAACATATGTCTTCCCACCATCATGAATTGTTTTACATGATATGTACAAGTAGCATACGGCAGCGATATTAATTGTAGATTTAGGATTGTGTCCCAATGACGCTAGGTTCTAACTTTTAGGTTTGAAATTTAGACTCACTATATTGACAAAGAATTATTCATATCGCGCGTGTCTTTAACACTAAATTAATTAAGTGCTAATAGTTCTAAAAATTGGTGAGTCTGAAAAAAAAAATTTACTTAAAAAATATTATCATGGATAAGAATATAAGTTCGCATTGATAGCTAGAATCATGATATCCAAACTGAAATATTACAAAAAAAAAAAATATTAACTTTATAATAACATTACAAAAAATGGTATGCTAACATTGAATCAGCAGTATATTTGGGCCGCAAAAATCTTCGTCATATCGGCCCGTTGTAAGTTAGGCCGGCTGCTTTTAAGTTGCTGCGTTCGCCTGTCTGTTTTCATTTATATATCATCTTACCAGTAGAAAGAATAAAACACTCTTTTGTTCATGATCTAACACATTTTTTTATATCTGCCAATTTGTTAGCTTCTGTGACATGACCACTATCTTTATCACCATGATAATCCTAGGATTAAGAAGAATAAAAGATGGCACAATCCCTCCATGAAAAAGATCCATTTAACCCTTCTGTGTCTCACTGTGCAATTCTACCTGAAGTCATATGCTTTTAGTTTTTTTTGCAATATTTTTAGAAACAAACAAGGAATTAGGGAAAGTTGCATGCTTTTAAGTTTTTATGAAAGAACCCAATGGGCGATTCTATTTATATGTTGTGTAGCACCATAAATTTCGACTATAATGTTAGACCAGCAAATATATCTCCTAAATGCGAACTGCTGTGTGCATGGCCATCTCCACCTCTTCCCTTCAAAGGTGGCTGATCTCCTTTTGTCTTGCTTTTTACCCAATACTCATGTCTAAATGCTGCCACGAAGAGTAAAAAAAGACTGATTGATCAGCGTTCAGGACGAGAAGATTGATCCGAGGAGTAGAAAAGGAATCATGTTTTATAATTTTTGTTCACGGCTACTTTTTGTTAGTGATATTTGATGGAAAAATTCGAGAACAAAAAAAGAAGATCGCAAAGAGATTGTAAAAAAAAAGAGAAAGAGAAGACATACGATTTACCCAGGTTCAATCTTGATATTAGGGTTACGTCTTGCAAAGAGATTCCACTATATCCTTTAGGTTTTTCAGCCATCACACAGATTACATATGAAAATAATTGTGTTAAATAAATCTCTCTTAAACGGGTTCAAAATCCAAACCTAAACTGGCTCACCGGCGAGCGGGACCGCCGTCGGGGGGCGGTGCCCCCAAACCTCCTCTTTTGTTCGTACGTTAGCACAGATAATTAGATAATACTCAGATTTCTCTAAGCTCACGTGGACGAACCCAATGTGAGAAAGAAGGGGGCTGAAGTATCCAGCAACTTGATATAAAGCTTCGGCATGCATGGCTTCTTGTCGGACGCCGAGTTACCAGGTAAAGATGGCATTGGTGCTAGCTGATCATGTCGACACCGAATCGCTTGCTCACGGCCCCCTGGGGGAGGGGCCACAAGCACAAGCGTGTGCCGAAACATTGCCACTGCCACTGCCGGTGCCGGCCGCCATGGGGGACATGGTGGTTGCCAGGTTGCAGAAGACGAACAAGATGTTGTTGACGAAGAACATGAGAAACCTTGATTTTGACATATGCAGTACAAGTGTTCAAGTTGTTCGCCAGCGCCATGCATAAAACAATGTTCTTTGCCAGGTTTCAATTTTTTGGGCTATAATGATACCAGGATGAGTTACTTCAAAACATTTTCCCCATGAACTTTGATCAAATGACGATGAGATACAATGTGCAACTAAGAGGGAAAAATGACAACGTGAATCAGCAAATGAGAGCTTCTTTTTCTTTGTCATAAAAGCTTTCAATTCTAGGCCTAAAGAAAAGTGATTAATCACTTAGTTTAATGATAGTCACAAGTACGCAGGTAAAACGGTATGTTTTCGGTTAACTTGAAAGATTGCTTCAACATAATTAGGTTCTGGGATTGTTAATCTGATTAACATATATCAATTTGAGTATGTTCTATCATAGGCTTAAGACTGCTCACTAGCTCTGTGCAATTTTGCTCTCTTGAAGCGCCTTGAATTTTTCCCTTCGTGGGTTTTTGAGTAACAAAAGGTTTCGAAAGTCTTAATCTTGCATCATTTTGTCCAGGAAATTGAAACAATGGGAATGAGAAGAGACTGTTCCTTTCTCAGTCATCACATCCTTTGATATTTGATGAGAGATTCCAGCCATTTCATATATCTACTGGATCAAGCAGGGATAGTAGTGGACTTCTCGCAGAATGCTTGTTCTCCGAAGTGGAACTGACCATCACCACGCACTTATGGCTTCAAATGCCAACATGCATGCAAACAAAATCTAGTCCATATGGATCACACACACACGGACACAAACGTATGGATATTATATAAGTCAAATGTAGTTATTGAGATGAGAAGAACATTAAGAGGAACAGCTTCGCAGGAGAGGCGAGGTTGTCCACCTTCGGCATTTTGTTTGGTGCAAGTTGGATGTCTTCAAGGTTGCTATCTTTCTGATGTGTCAGTGTCGGGGACAACTCCACAATTGGAGCGAAACAAAACTGGTCGAGGCACTGGTCAGTTCTGGGCTGTTGGTGTTGGAAAATTTAATCCTGACATTTATCTAGTTTGTTGATAAGTTAGTTTTCTCAATTAGGAGATAAACTTCTATCTTTATCACTGGTTTAGTTGATTAGGATAGAAACAAATTAGTTTCTGATTTGAATTTTTATCTACAAAATCTGTTAGAACCTTGTTATAAATAGTTTGAGATGATCAATGAAAATTTCAGTCGGTTTATCGTTCCTCTGCTCCAGCTTGTTCAACTCTGTTCCATAGGTTATTTCTTCTAACACTTGGTATCAGAGCATTCTGGTTCAGGGACCAGATTGAATGCCCAAGTATATCCGACCAAAAACCATGGCAATGATTCCTCATAATGTGGCTGCGAAGGAAGGTGGCGGAGTGTCGTTTCATTACCCGCAACTTACATCTACAAACTACACCACCTGGGCAATTAAGGTGGAAGCTTTGATGGATGCCCAAGGTGTTTGGGAAGCCGTGGAATCAGAGGCAGGAGCCGCTGTGGATGTCAAAAAGGACAAGTTGGCAAGGGCGTATCTTCTCCAAACTCTTCCTGAAGACATTCTTTTGCAGGTAGCAAAGAAGAAAACAGCCAAGGAGCTTTGGGACAGCCTCAAAACAAGATTTGTTGGTGCAGATCGCGTGAAGGCAGCACATCTATCAACTCTCAAGAGTGAGTTCGAGGCATTGCAGATGAAGGAGGGGGAGACTCTGGATGAGTACGCAGGCAAGTTAGCTGCCATGTCAGCGAAATACATCAACTTGGGGTCAACGTTGGATGATGCGACGCTGGTAAAGAAGCTTCTCAACAGCGTGCCAGACAGGTTCTTTCCGATCATCGCTGGCATTGAGCAGTTCTGTGATCTCAATACCATGCCTTTTGAAGAGGCAGTCGGAAGATTGAAGACATGGGAGGAGCGCTCACGTCAGCGTGCACCCAGTGGCAATCAAACTGGGGAACTCTTGCTCACTCAAGCCGAGTGGCAGTCACGCCAGAAGTATGGCAGCGGTGATGTGCCATCAAACAAAAGGGTAAAAACCCATATTCCTGTAATCGAGGTGGACGTGGCCGGGGTAGAGGCTAGCATGGCAAACACCGAGCAAAGATGGCTCGGGCAGAGGCGGACGTGACAAGAGTCATATCAGGTGCTTCAACTGCAGCAAGATGGGGCACTATGCATCTAAGTGCAGGAGCAAATCAGATGCTGAAGAAGCAAATCTCTCTTGTGTGGAAGAGGAGGAGCCAATCCTGTTGATGTCTGCAAGTGCTGAGAATTCTGAACTTAGTTCGCTAAATGAAGACAAGGGGGAGCCACAAACGAATGTCACCACAGACATTTGGTACTTCGATAATGGAGCAAGCAATCACATGTCAGGGCAACGGAATAAATTCCACAACTTGGATGAGACAATCCAGGGACATGTGAGATTTGGTGATGGTTCCACTGTGCAAATCAAAGGCAAAGGTTCAGTGTTGTTCCAGTTCAAGGGAGGAGAGCAACGTCTACTTGCAGAGGTATACTATATCCCAACTTTGTGCAATAATATCATTAGTTGCGGTCAACTGGCAGAAGGGGGAAGTAAGATCATTATGCTGAGAGATATTCTCTTAGTGTATGACTCAAATGACAAGCTTCTAATGAAAATCAAGAGGTCTCCAAACAGGTTATACAAGGCGTTGATGGCAACAAGTGAGCCTGTGTGTTTACTTGCAAATATCTCAGATGAAGCATGGCTTTGGCATGCTCGGCTGGGGCATGCCAATTTTCAATCCCTGGGACTACTGAAAGAGAAGAGTATGGCTGTTGGTATTCCTCTCATCAAGCATCCGAACAAGTTGTGCCAAGGATGCATGATAGCAAAGCAGACCAGGAATCCACTTCCAACATCGGTCGACTACCGAGCAACAGAGGTACTCTAACTCCTGCATGTTGACCTCTGCAGGCCTATCTCCCCGGTAACTGTTGCTGGTAATAGTCACTTTATGTTGGTTGTTGATGATTACTCTCGATGGATGTGGGTCCATGTCATCAAGATGAAATCTCAAGCATGCGAGGCATTCCGAAAATTGAAACTGAAGATGGAGAACTTCAGTGGACGTCGTGTGAAGACTTTGAGGACTGACCGGGGTGGTGAGTTCCTATCAAGCGCATTCACTAAGTTATGCGAAGAGGCTGGCATCGAGAGGCACTTGACTGCACCATATACACCGCAACAAAACGGCGTAGTAGAACGAAGAAACTGCACGGTGATGGCCATGGCGAGGTCACTCTTAAAGACTATGCATGTCCCTGGGAAGTTCTGGGGGGAAGCAGTCAAACATGCTATATACATCTTGAATCGTTTGCCAACAAAAGCGCTAGAAGAGCGCACACCATTTGAAGTATGGTTTGGGAAGAAGCCACATCTCGGCCACTTGCGAGTGTTCGGATGCATTGCTCACGTGAAGGCAACAACACCACATTTGAAGAAACTCGATGATCGAAGTCAAATTATGGTGCATCTCGGTGTTGAGGAAGGCTGCAAGGCATCGATTTTATGATCCTCTATGTGGTCAGCTCCATGTCAGCAGAGATGCGAAATTTGAAGAAGGTGAAGAGTGGGCTTGGAGTGTAGATGAACATAATATCACCACCTCAGATTTTGATGTGGAGCAAAGTCCTCTCTCCGAGCCAGTGTCAGGCAACACTCAACCAGGCGCAACACACTCCTCACATGTTCAATTTCAGGCGGATGTTGTGCCTAATTTGATTCAGTCTACAGCTGAGCGAGCTGCAACTTCACAGGCGCCAGCTACTAGCACACATGCACATGGAGCAGCGGCTGCCTATGAACCGCCACCAGGAGCGATAACAAGGGCACATGCACGTGCTGCAGCCCAAGCGGCAACAATAGCACCAGGGCAAGCAAGTCAAACTTCTCCTACAAATAACACCTCTCCAGTGGTATCGAAGGGAAAAGAGACAATGAGAGCAGAGACAATCACCCCAACTTTAGATACCTCATCACTATCAGGATCAAGCAGTGACTCCAACAGTCGTGTCCGCTACAGAGATATAGATAGCATCATGAGACACACCAGCAGAATTGAGGCATTTGAAGAAGATTTTGAAGATGAGGCACTACTTGTTAAAAAAGAGGAACCATCAAGTTATCGAGAGGCTGCTGGCCAGGCCATATGGGAGGAAGCAATGAAGAAAGAAATTGATTCCATCGAGAAGAATGCAACCTGGACTCTTACTAAGTTGCCAACAGGGCAGAATTCCATAGGGCTGAAGTGGTTGTTCAAATTGAAGAAGGATTCAGATGGGAACATAGTCAAGCACAAGGCCAAGCTAGTAGCTAAGGGATATGTTCAACGTCCAAGTATCAACTTCGATGAGGTGTTTGCACCGGTGGCCAGACTTGATACAGTGCGTGTCATCCTGGCTATCGTTGCCAACCGGGGCTGGCAAGTTCATCACTTGGACGTAAAGTCTGCATTCTTAAACGGGGAACTGGAGAAGGAGGTGTATGTGACACAACCAGAGGGTTTTGAAATAAAGAATCAAGAGCACTTTGTGTATAAGTTGAGCAAAGCACTGTACGGACTCAGGCAAGCACCACGAGCATGGAATATTCGCCTTGATAGAAGCCTAAAACAACTTGATTTTAGCAGGTGTGAACAAGAGCATGCTGTGTATACAAGGGGAGCTCTGAAGGTACAATTGTTGGTGTGTATGTTGATGATCTTGTGGTAACAGGAGAAAATCCGAAAGAGATTGGAAAGTTCAAGCAACAAATGATGAGTGAGTTTGAGATGAGTGATCTTGGACTACTCACATTTTATCTTGGGATTGAGGTGACTCAAAAAGAAAACCAGGTGACACTTAAGCAATCAGCATATGCTAAGAAGGTCCTCACCAAATTTGGTATGGCTGAGTGCAATGCAACCAAATTTTCGATGGAACCAAAGGCAAAACTTCACAAAGATCCAGAAGGAGAACCCGTGGATGAAACCGAGTATCGTCGTGTCATTGGAAGCTTAAGGTATCTTTTACACACTAGACCTGATCTCTCTTATGCAGTTGGAGTGGCTAGCAGGTTCATGGAGAGACCTACAATAATGCATCACAAAGCAGTGAAGCAAATGTTGAGGTACTTGCAGGGTACTATACACTACGAAATTGTATATGAGAAAGGTGTAAAAGAGGAGCTAATCACAGGCTATAGTGATAGTGATTTAGCTGGTGATCTAGATGATCGAAAGAGCACTGGAGGCATGGTATTCTATATCAACAAAAATCTTGTTTCGTGGGCATCCAAAAAATAGAAGACAGTGGCCTTATCATCATGTGAAGCTGAATTCATGGCAGCCACGGAAGCAGCATGTCAAGCATTGTGGCTGAGGAGCTTGATGGGAGAATTAACAAAACAGGAAAAGAAACCAGTGAAGTTATTTGTTGATAACAAATCTGCCATTGCACTGATAAAGAATCCAGTTCTTCATGGCCGCAGTAAGCACATTGATACGAAGTTTCGTTTCATCCAGAAATGTGTTGAAAAAAGAGAGATCGTTGTCGAGTTTGTGCACACAGAGGAGCAGCGAGCTGATGCACTTGCAAAAGCCTTGCCCACAATGAAGCTGGCAACCATGCGATACTTGCTAGGAATGCGTGATATGAAGCGTCAGGATTAAGAGGGAATATGTTGGAAAATTTAATCCCGACATTTATCTAGTTTGTTGATAAGTTAGTTTTCTCAATTAGGAGATAAACTTCTATCTTTATCACTGGTTTAGTTGATTAGGATAGAAACAAATTAGTTTCTGATTTGAATTTTTATCTACAAAATCTGTTAGAACCTTGTTATAAATAGTTTGAGATGATCAATGAAAATTTCAGTCAGTTTATCATTCCTCAGCTCCAGCTTGTTCAACTCTGTTCCATAGGTTATTTCTTCTAACAGTTGGATCGTGTTGCATGAACGAGCTCTTGTCTGTATCACAGCCTTGTTCCCCCAGTTTATTTTATTGGAAAAAGAAAGCAACATAACAATGCAGGGCATCAGATTTCTGTGGTAGCAGTACTTCGATTATTTGTGGTCCATCAAAGTATCATTTTTAGCCCCAAAACATGAATTCTCTACAGAGAAAAAGTAGCCAGCAAGACTTCTTCAAGCATCAATTTTTCAAGGCTTAAATTATATGTTTATGGACTCTGACTTGCTATGTCTCTCATAGTTGAAATACTGTTGTGTCATTTTCGCCATTACTCTGTGCTTTTCCATAAATCATGATTTCAACCACAACAACAACAACAAAGCCTTATCTCACTAGTGGGGTCGGCTACATAGATCATACGACGCCTCGTTGATCTATGTTCATGAGATTCGACAGGATTTTACGCTAACTGTCGGGGCCTAACACAACCCTCCTCCTTTATCCGGGCTTGGGACCGGCTATAAAACATAGGCGGAGTTCCATAAATCATGATTTCGAATGCTAAATAATCTCACTAAAAAATAAAGTTTACTTGTCTTTTTTTCCCCTTTTTCCCTTATAAGTTCCATACAAAATGTTCTGATGCATCATTCCTTGCTGCAAATCTCACTGTTTTCTTTTGAACGGAACTGTTCCAAGTGCTGCATGTATTGATCGAAATCGAGTTTAAATAGATTTTATCTGCTCCCATGTTTTATGATTCACAGATAGTGCTCTTACTTTAAGGGTCAACTCTGAGTGCACTGAGTTCATTTAATGATGGATGATTGGTACGGGAAAAGCACATTAGGATCCACTGTCTGTGCCAGAAACGCATGGCCTGATGAAGGGTCACTGCATGAGCTAAAATTTCTAAGGGGCATTGCCCCAGAAACAATGGATGATTGATGTAAACATGTTCGGAACACTTGATCAGAAAATATATTCTGTTGAGTGCGAGCCTATGAATTCTCATATTCAAGAAGCTCTTAGAAACTCTTGAAATAATTCAGTTCGAAAATCAAGTGTTGAGTTGAACTACAATTTTGGAATTCAATTTTATGACATCAGTTAGCACGTTGATGAAGGAAGAACTCACCAACCTGCAGTTGGGTTGGGTCCAAAGATATTGAACTGGAAGTGAAAGGAACGTGGAAGATGTCAGAGGAGCTGATGCTGCACCCCTGCAGAAACAACCCAGTCTTCATCGTTATACTTCAGCAGCATGTTGAATTGTTGATCATACTAAAATTCACAGACATAAAACTCTTTTGAGGAGCACAAATAGCAGCAATTATGATATCCATTTTAGCATCTTTCTTTGGTTTGAAGGTACATATCACTATCATTTCCTCAGTTCTCTTTCACTGCCAAAAAGAGTTAATTCTTACATGAGAAGTAAGCGAAAAAGCTGGAAACCACTATTTGTCTTTCTTTATTGCTCCTTTTTCTTCTACCAATTATTAAAGCAATTGAAGCCTTCAATAATTCATCTACATGATCCTATAGATGTCATTGATGCAGGAACTTGAAATCCCTTTGTTCTGCAAGGAAACTGTTAATAATGCATTGAATCTGAACCCAATTGGTCCCCCTACATAGTCATGCGCTTTAGCAGAATTCCCCTGCGGGGGTTGTAAGGGGGCGGAGCCCCCTGAGCGAAAATTTTTTAGGGGTATTCTGTTTGTGATTCGGATTTGATTTATTTCCTTATCACGAGATAGGTGTCCTATTTTCAGGGGATTTATTTAGAGTCCCAGTCCGTATGTAATTCCTATCATCTGTCAAAGGGAGTGCCTATATAAACTCCCTAGGGGTCTAGACCGAGACCTATTCTTGTAATCATCATTATTCCATAACAAAGAGCCGCCGCCGTTTTTCCTCTTCGCGTTCTTCTGTATTTCGTGCGATCTCTCTCTCCCCTTTTTCGTAACAAACTGGTATCAGAGCCTTAGGGTTTGTCAACGATTCTCGATCAGCAGAGAGATGGCGTCGCACAACGTGAGCGTGGAGAAGTTCAACGGCAGAAACAGTTTCGGGTTGTGGCAGATCAAGATGCGGGCACTTTTGAAGCAACAAGGAGTCTGGGCGCCGCTCTCAAACGTGTCGAAGAACAAGCCAAAGGAGGAAGACTCGAAAGGCAAAGAAAATGAGATCGACCTCGCAACTTTGGCGGCATAGGAGGAGAAGGCGCACTCGATGATCCTGTTGTGTCTGGCGGATGAGGTGATAATCGAGGTCGCAGATGAAGAAAAAGCGGCCGGTCTGTGGTTGAGACTCGAGAGTCTATATATGACGAAGTCTCTCACCAACAAGTTGCTGTTGAAGCAACGTCTGTTCTCTCTCCGCATGCAGGAAGGTACCCCTCTGAAGGAACATCTTGATCAGTTAAATTCTTTGTTGATGGAACTCAGAAATATCGATGTTAAGATCGAGGATGAAGATGCTGCCCTAATTCTGTTAGTTTCGCTTCCTCCATCATATGAAAATTTCGTTCAGTTTATGATTATCGGGAAGGAAACTATAAGTCTGGAAGAAGTAAGATCGAGTCTCCATACTCGTGAACTTCGGCATAGGGCATCTGGAAATTCTGTAGAGACTCAGGCCGCGGGTTTAATATCAACCGCAGAGAAGGGACAGTCCTCGAATTCAAAGAAATCCAAATCGAAGAAGAAGAAAATCACTGCGAAAGACATCTGTAATTACTGCAAGGAACCAGGTCATTGAAAGAAGGATTGTCCGAAGAAGAAGAAGGCCCCTGTCGCTGCGGTGGCACATGAAACAGGAAATTCCGAAGATGATTTGGTTCTGGCTGCTTCTGATCAAGGATGTCTGACGGATAGTTGGGTTCTGGATTCGGGGTGTTCCTATCATATGACTCCGAATAAAGAGTGGTTCTCAACTTATCAGAATAATGATGGTGGAAACGTCATCATGGGCAATGATGCAGCCTGTCAGATAGTTGGGATTGGTTCTGTGCAGATCAGGACTCATGACAATCTTGTGAGGACGCTGACAGATGTCCGCCATGTTCTGCAACTGAAAAAGAATTTGATATCACTTGGAGTCCTCGACTCTAAAGGGTGTCAGATCAATGCTGCTGGAGGCATCCTCACAGTCATGAAAGGTGATGCTATGGTTCTGAAGGGAGTCAGACAGAAGTCCTTGTATGTATTACAAGGCAAGACAGTCTCTGGCGTTGCTGCAGTGGCTAGTTCATCCGAATCAGAAAGGTTCAGGCTGTGGCACATGCGGCTTGGGCATATGAGTCAGAACGGGATGAATATCCTCAGCAAACGAGGTCTTCTAGGGGAGAAGAAGATATCTGAGATAAACTTCTGTAAGCATTGCGTATTCGGTAAACAACGAAGGTCTCAGTTTGGCAAGGTAGTGCACATGACGAAGGCGACACTTGACTACATCCACGCCGATTGTTGGGGTCCCTCTCGTGTTCCATCATTAGGAGGTGCGAGATACTTCCTATCTGTGATTGATGACTACTCGAGGATGACTTGGGTATTCATGATGAAACACAAGAGTGAGTCCTTCAAGGCCTTCAAGCAGTGGAAGGTTCTGATGGAAAATCAGACGTCGAAGAAAGTGAAGCGTCTTCGCACTGACAATGGTTTGGAATTCTGTTCTGCTGAATTCGACCAGTTCTGCAAAGATGAAGGCATTGCCAGGCATCGCACAGTCAGGGATACTCCACAGCAGAATGGAGTTGCAGAACGAATGAACATGACACTTCTGGAGAGGGCAAGGTGCATGCTCTCTAACGCTGGCCTAAATAGGACATTCTGGGCTGAAGCTGTTAACACAGCTTGCTACTTGGTGAATCGAAGTCCGGCGACTGCGATTGATCTCAAGACTCCAACTGAGGTATGGTCAGGAAATCCTGCTGATTATACTTGTCTGAAAGTTTTTGGTTGTCCAGCATACTATCACGTCAGTGAAGGGAAGTTGGAGCCAAGGGCCAAAGAAGGGGTGTTCATGGGATATGGTGCAGGAGTGAAGGGCTACAGAATCTGGTCTCCTTCAGAACACAAAGTCATCCACAGCAGAAGCGTAACCTTTGATGAAGCATCAATACTTCAGTTGAAGGTGGAGGCTGCATAGAGTGTCAGTAAACAGGTGGAGGTTGAAATCACTCAAATTGAGGATGATGCTGAAGGTTCACATCAAGAAGCAGAACCAGAAGGTGAAGAATCTGATGAGCAACCTGAAGAGGAGTCAATTGCTACTAGACGTCCTCGCAGAGAAGTGGGTCCTCCTAAGCGATATGGTTTCGAGGACATGGGTGCTTATGCACTACAGGTAGCTGAAGAGGTGGAGTCCCTGGAGCCGTCCTCTTATAGGGATGCCATCACATGTGCCGAATCTAGACAGTGGATCGCTGCTATGGGTGAGGAGATGGAATCTCTTCACAAGAATCAGATGTGGAAGCTGGTCAAGTTGCCTAAAGGCAGGAAGGTTGTTGGCTGTAAATGGATCTTCAAGAAGAAAGCAGGAATTTCAGGAGTTGAAGGCACGAGATACAAAGCACGATTGGTTGCTAAAGATTATAGTCAGAAAGAAGGTGTGGACTACAATGAGATATTCTCACCTGTTGTCAGACATACTTCTATCAGGGTACTACTTGCTCTTGTAGCACATCAGAATCTAGAGCTCGAGCAACTAGATGTGAAGACTGCTTTCCTACATGGAGAACTTGAAGAATATATTCTTATGAGCCAACCAGAGGGATTCTCCATTCCTGGAAAGGAGAATCAAGTTTGCAGTCTGAAGAAATCTCTGTATGGCTTGAAGCAGTCTCCCAGACAATGGTACAAGAGGTTCGACAGCTTCATGATCAGTAAGGGATTCAGTCGAAGTCCCTATGATTGCTGTGTATACCATAAGAAGGTGAAGGACGGCTCCACCATCTATCTGCTCTTGTATGTTGATGATATGCTTATTGCTGCCAGAGACATGGCAGACATTCAAAATCTGAAGAAGCTCCTCAGTGCAGAATTCGACATGAAAGATCTTGGTGCAGCACAGAAGATTCTGGGGATGGAAATTCTAAGGGATCGCGCACAGGGTAAACTCTTCTTATCTCAGAAAAGTTATATTGAGAAGATTTTATCCAGGTTTGGAATGTCTGGAGCGAAGCCTTTGAATACTCCATCAGCTGCAAATGTTCATCTTTCTGTTGTCTTCGCACCAAAGTCAGATGCAGAAAAGGAGTACATGTCTTGGGTTCCATATGCTAGTGCAGTTGGAAGTTTGATGTATGCCATGGTTTGTACAAGACCAGACATTGCTCATGCAGTCAGTGTTGTCAGCAGGTTCATGAGCGATCCAGGAAAGGAGCACTGGCAAGCAGTGAAGCGAATTTTTTGGTATCTGAGAGGAACATCTGATATTGGCCTCATCTACAGAAGTGATAAAGAGTGTTTGGTTGCAGGGTACTCAGATTCAGATTATGCTGGAGATGTTGATGGAAGACGATCTATGACAGGCTATGTCTTCACTTTGGGCAGTTCAGTTATTAGTTGGAAGGCTACACTTCAGCCATCAGTTACATTGTCCACCACAGAGGCTGAATACATGGCACTGACGGAAGCTGCCAAGGAAGGCATCTGGTTAAAAGGCTTAGTTGGAGATCTCGGATTACATCAGGAGCAGGCTATAGTGCACTATGACAGTCTGAGTGCAATATGTTTAGCCAAGGATCAAGTACATCATGAAAGAACCAAACACATTGATGTCAGATATCACTTCATCCGCACTGAGAAGAGGATCAAGGTGAAGAAGATTGGCACTGAAGATAATCCAGCTGATATGTTCACCAAATCTGTTCCTTATGGCAAGTTCCAACATTGTTTGGACTTGCTTAACATAAATACTTGGTAATAGCTTTAAGATGGGACTGACGGCGGCATGGCGTGCTTTTGTGCTCTGAAGATGATTCAAGTCAAGGTGGAGATTTGTTAATAATGCCTTGAATCTGAACCCAATTGGTCCCCCTACATAGTCATGCGCTTTAGCAGAATTCCCCTGCGGGGGTTGCAAGGGGGCGGAGCCCCCTGAGCGAAAATTTTTTAGGGGTATTCTGTTTGTGATTCGGATTTGATTTATTTCCTTATCACGAGATAGGTGTCCTATTTTCAGGGGATTTATTTAGAGTCACAGTCCGTATGTAATTTCTATCATCTGTCAAAGGGAGTGCCTATATAAACTCCCTAGGGGTCTAGACCGAGACCTATTCTTGTAATCATCATTATTCCATAACAAAGAGCCGCCGCCGTTTTTCCTCTTCGTGTTCTTCTGTATTTCGTGCGATCCTTCTCTCCCCTTTTTCATAATAGAAACTTTTGCTCGCTGTATGCTTCTCATAATTTGCCCGCACACTTGAGCAATGATATCAGAGATTAGATTCCAAATAGAAGGTAAATGCGAATCAAGTCGGTAACCGAGCATAAATAACAAGTCAAAAGATATTAGTCACTGTATCAGTCATTTTCCAATTATCAATCGTCATATGAATTCATATTGTTTCAGAAACGCCTCAAATACAAGTTCTCGAGGAATGGTTAGCTTACTGATTTCTGCAATCATGAGGATTATGACATATTTGCAAAACTAAAGCCGTCAACGTCATGCATAATTCATCTTACTTCAGCTTTACAATAATCCATCACTTGCATGTCAAGAACAATAAAGTCTTCGCTTCTTCATTTTTGGTGGAGAGAGAATATAATGGTGATGGGAAGGAATGGACCACGAATAAGTTACAGCAGCTACAGCAGCAAGTGCACGTCAAAATTTTCCAAGCTTAATTGATTGCAGCATCCTACAAAGAATACACCACTGTCGATTGCCACGTTCTCTTCCAATCTTTTTGAAGCTGGATCAAGTACAACAGCAGTGCACGAAGGCCACCAGGTATTGTTTAGAGATCCAATAAAGTTCCTGATCAGGGAGTCAAAACACCTTGATCTAACAGGCCACTTGTCTGTAGTGCTGATTCTGCAGAGTGCTTGCACAGGTGAGTGGATATAGTATCTCTCTCTCTCTCCCCCATTGGAACTGTAGAACAGCAAGTAAATGGATATTAAAATTTGACATTTCTTATTTTATGCAAAAAAATAAAACTAGGGGGAGATCTCATCTTAAGGCTCCTTGACTGACTTCATCTATGTACCTAACTTGTTCCTTGACAGTGACAGGAGGAAGTGGGCATTTGGATAGATTCAGTTGGTTGTTGGTCCTTTTATGATTCATGTCAGCTGATGGAAGCCTTTGTGGTTTTCTACTTGCTAAACAAATTCCTCTTTTGCTTTCATCAGATGTACATGAGGGGGCAGATGTGGACATTTGGCGATCTCAATTAGATTTGGCCTAACCCAAACAATTGACAATTTTCCTAGCTGCTGAAATTCCTGCTTACATGATCTGTGTGACCTCTGAGCAAAAGATGTCTATGTATGTTCAGGTCACTCATGCACAATAATTTCTGGTAATTCATCAAGGCTTCTCCTCTCTCTCTATCTCTCTCTCTCTCTCTCTCTCTCTCTCTCTCTCTCTCTCTCTCATATGCACACACACGCACACAGGTTTTGTAGTGGGTGAGTAGTATGTGTGACATAGACCATGGAAATTGAAATGCTCATCTTTAAGGGGAGATGATGTCTCCCATAATTTACAGGACAAAGTGATGGATTTGTTAGTGTAAGATAGCACTCGATTTCGGATGCTCCAATACATTTCCATTGCACTGTTCAATTTGTCGGCCACATGTCGGACAAAAGATTATGATCTTGCTTCTGAACACCTGGACTTCTTCTTTCAGAGCTTGATCAATGGCAGAGTGTTCTGCCTGTGAGGTCACTGGATGGCTGGCCACTCTGGCATTTAACTTAGATTGCCTTTACAAACAAAGCATCTCTCTCTCTCTCCATAACTAAGATAGATTCATATCACTCTCCATTAAGCCCCTTAGTTGAACATATTCATTTGCCTGAAGTCAGTGGTGGAATCAAAAGGGCATTTTTGAATTTGTAGAAATGCCCTCAAGCACTCGTAACTGGATCAACGTCTGATACAGTCGTGGAATTAGTTCATGTTTTATGTTTGAGCATCTAAAATGGACTATTTATATATGCATGACAAGACTTGATTTGATGGATCTAATTATTACTTTTTTTTTGTTCTTGTTGTAGGGTTTTGTTTGGAGAGTGCGTTCTAAGCTAATTGTATTTGACCAAATGATATCATGCTATAGAGACTAATCGATCAGGATGTATATATATGTAAATAGGTGGCAATTATTTAAGCTCTCAAGCCTCATCCATGGATATGCAACTCTAGCAATCATTAATCAGTGGCCTAGATGTCTACATTCTCTTCAAGTTTGTGAACAAGGGAATGGCATGCATGATATATTACTATTATAATATATTCCAATATATAATAGTAATTTACATCTTTAAAATTGATGCAAAACATGGAGTTAATTTACCATGCACTCTCTCTCTCTCTCTCTCTCTCTCTCTCTCTCTCTCTCTCTCTCTCTCTCTCTCTCTCCCCCCATATATCCCATATATAGGTTTAATATATCTGTCAAAATATTTTTTTGTCAAACGATTTTACACGTACTTTTTTTTATTTTTATATCTTTCTTGATCAATAATAAAAAATAATTTTATAATGCAAAAAATTATTAAAAATAATATATATTATGAAAGATAATAATATGTATAAATTCGTAAAATTTTGCAAATAATGAATATTATATATATAGCAACTAATTTTTGTACAACCAATATGCAATCAAAAAATCAGGATCGTTGGATCATAATTATATGATTCAGATTCAACTTCTATTGAATTTAATGTTAAGTTATTAAATTTAATCTCAATTATGTAATAATCATCCTACAGTTCATATTCATTGGATGCATGTTGATTGTACAATTTTTAATTACATATTACTTAAACTCATATATATATATATATATATATATATATATATATTGTATGATCTTTTAATTGTGAGCAAGAAATTATTCAGCCAATATAATTATGTTAGGCCCTTCTTCTGTTAATTCTTTTTCTTCTTAATATTGAGAAGATCAAACGTAATTCAATACTAAAAAAGTAGTGTTAGGTTCAATTACATTGGACTTAAACTTTTGGCATAATCTTAATGAGATCCCCAATCAACATTAATTGTAATATCTGCCACTGAATTAAACCTGATATTTCGGGTCAAAAAATTAAGCTATAAATCTCTTCTTCGGCTGACGATCAAAATAATTCGTAAGCTTCCAAAACCCAATTAAGTTACCTAATTATAATTGTTATAGTTATAATCACGGGATCAATCAACAAACATGATTAATTTTAATTTTGGACCCACCCACATTCACGCTCTCCTAAATTATATGGCATTAATTAGTTTACTTTCTTTCTCTAATCATTAATTAATGAGAGGCAGGCGCAGTGCATAAATCTCATCTTCCCGTATATAATTGCATGTAATCAAGGATACCAAAATTTTGTTGTTATTATTACATGAACCGTATCCTTAACTTTATACATGGAATTGATCTCAAATTTCGCCATATTGGCGCACTTCGTTAATCACCTGACTAAACCAAGGGAACGTGCCAGTAATACACTTAGCAAAGCTTCAGATCATTCAACACATTAATTTGGTTTCACAATTGTTCATTATTTGGTTTCTTTATGAAATTATCACTTGATCCATGAAATATCATTTCGCATGTTCAGCGGGTCGAGTCGACCCGACCCACAAATTCTTAAGATTCAATTTTTTTAGTTTTCAACTTATATTTTATATAATAAATAAGATATTTTAAATGTGTAAAATAATATTTAAATATTTTAAAAAAATATTTATACTTTTATAATAATATTTTTATATTAAATAATAAAAAAGTAAGAAAAATAATAATCAATGATTAGAGACAAACCTTGGATTCAACTCTCAAAAGAGGGTTGACCTGCCTCGACTCGATCAAAATCGGACTGGTCGGGTTGGGTCCGGAGTCGGATCAGGTCGAATTCGACTCGTAGACACTCATATTCCGCTCTTTATTTTAATTTCAGATTAATTAGTATTAATGACGTAATTATATGGGGCCTAGTGGTTATTAAAAAAAAATCTATATTAGAGAATTACCATATGTGCATTTAAGTAATTGGCCATAAATCAATGGCCCCGGTCATCTCGCGCTTAATTACTTTCCATGATATATGGCAAAAATAAAGATCCCCTTGCATTTGTATCAATCACGTTTCATGTAGAAACAACACAATCTCCGTTAACTCAAAGAGATCCACATCCATATTTATATATGTCCATAATGAGAGAGAGAGAGAGAGAGAAGGGAGCGAAGAGGCTGCGTAAGTTTCCTTTGCTACGAGTCCTACTCCGTTAATTTAAACTGTGAATTTATATAGCTAGAGATCTCCCCCTCCATGATACTTGGGACGCAGCATTAATAACTCGCTGCCCTTCGCAAGCTCTCTTTTACATATATATACAGCACATGTGGAAGAACACCCTGCAGAGGACAAGCAACCCAATCCAGTTCTACGTACGTACAATTCTCGCATGGACGACATGCATCAGCATCTGCGTCTGCATCGGGAGCCCATCGCCAACACCGTCCCCATGGCCCTGAGCCTCTCCAGCGAGGACTCCGCCGCCGCCGGGTCGTCGTCCTCGTCTTCCACGGTGGCGGCGTCTCTGATCGAGCTCAACCTCATCGGGTCCTTCGGCGGCTCCGCGAGCAGCGAGTGGCGACCGTCTGCCATGACGGCTGCGTCTTCGCCGCCTCCGCCGGCTCCGTTCGCGACGTCCCCCCACTCGGAGCAGCGCGTCTTCTCCTGCAACTACTGCCAGAGGAAGTTCCACAGCTCGCAGGCGCTCGGCGGGCACCAGAACGCGCACAAGCGCGAGCGCACCCTCGCCAGGCGCGGCCGCCTCTCCGGCGCCGCCGCCTTCGGCGACCACCTCCTGGGGGCCTACAAGTTCCCGCCGAGCCTCGCGGCCTTGCAGCTGCACGGATCCTACGGCGGCAGGCAGCTGGGCATCCAGTTGCACTCCATGGTCCACAAGCCCTACGCCGGGGCGTCCGCGCCGTTCTACGGGCGCCACGAGCGGTTGCAGGCGCCGCCGGCCAACCGCCACCTGAGCACGGGACGTCTGCTGACAGGAGACACCTACGGCGCCGGGAGAGCACCGGCGGCGAAGTTCAACGGAGCCTCCACGTCGGCAGTAGGAGGAATTCAATGGGCTCCGGCCGGTGCCTTGGGGAGCTACCTGAAGGTGGAGGAGGAGGAGCCGGCTGCACTGGACTTGACCCTTAAGCTCTAATTAAAGTGCTTGTTAGAATTAATTAGTTAATTAACATGGGTTTCTTAGTGATGACAACATTGTTTCCATTGTTGGCTGGAATAGTTGTTCTTCTTATATCATCTTTATATTTCAATTAGGAGTCTTGAATTAGAACTTTGATTAGAACGTGCATAGAGGTCAGATCATGTTTGCCATGCATTAAGTTCTTCGCTTAATTTCTAACTTAATATATCAGGTCTTTATCACATGAGATATGTGTTTTTATTTTTTTATGTTCCTATTATTTACTGGATGTGTTCAAGTTATTTTATTTTCTTGAATTTAGTATTTAGGTGAAATGAAGAGTGTTAGAAAATGTTTGACACTCCATATTTGATCCTCGTACATTTACATTTTCATGTGAGGACATTATTAAGAATAAAATGTTTTTTCTCTCTCTTGAAAAAACTTAGAATTTGTCTAAGGCAAGTATATATATTATGGGTAAAATGAGCGTGTCGTGAGCAATTTTGTAGACACCGTGTCATGCGCGTTAAAAATTGTTGATCCTGCATTTAACGTTACAGATGACAACATATATTAGCTATGCATCTGAACCGTTAACATTGCATCGATGGCTCAAATCCATCTCGTGAGAAATAGAGTTCAAAAGGTGGCCGTTCTGAATGCTATGATGCCTTTTGTCTGCTCTGGTGTCGGTCTTTCGGCTTCGATTTCATCTTGTCTGCTCTAGTGTTGATTGCACGTGTGTTGCAGCTACGAGTAATCACCGTCCAATATCTTTTTATCTGCATGATGACTGAAAAAGGTTAGGCCTGATATGAGATTTTAAGTTAAATAATAATCTACTAAATGCCACCTGCAATATTGCTAATGTGCATAATTACTATGTTCTTTTCCACCTGTATGGATCTTATTTAAGGGTCCACGACAAAGCATACACAAGATCGGTATTGTTTGGTTTTTTTTGTCCTGATAGTGAATTCCTCTAGGATACTTTTTTCTATCAATTAAATGAGGATTTTTATTCAAACAAAAAATACATGGAATCCACTAATTATCTGGCCAAGATTTGTCATATATTTAATCTTGCATTATCCACTGATTCTCATGCTATTTGCATTTTTTTTTAAAATTTTATATGATATGTGATTGATCAAGGACAAATGTTCATGTCTTCTTTTGCAACTAATTACTCGGAGCACTCAGAAGGTGAAGAATGGGAAGAATTTGGAGATCAGGAAAATGAAAAGTGGTATATGATATTTTTTTATTTAACTAATTACTCTATTGTGACTAGGTTCAACAAGAAATAATGTGAATGAAATTGATGTTGCAAAACCTATTGTTGGTATGAAATTTGATACAGAAGAAGATGCATATGACTTTTACAATGCGTATGCTAGACTAGTTGGATTTTCTGAGAGAAGAGATTATTATTACAAATCAAGAAAAACAAATCTATCTATGGCTAGAATGTTGGTATGTTCAAAAGAAGGGCATAAGGATCTTAAAAGGAAGGATGACTTGGGAAAAGATGTGAAAAAAAGAAGAGATGTGAGAGAGGATTGTGGTGCTCAATTATTAGTCAAGATTATTGATGATGGTAAGTGGGAGGTGAAAAGATTTCACGAAGAGCACACACACATAAAGAAGTCAACAGACTTCCATGGAAAAGGAAATGAAAAAAAAATAAATCTAGACACATCCCAACTACTACTTCAGAGCTCTTCAAGACTACACCTAACAACCTTCTGGCCATTTCATGCTTCAAAAATATTTCATAGCTCATCTTGTAGAAGTTTACAGGTTGCAAGAAACTCCTTTGGACCATACTGCTTGCGATCTAACAGCTATGAAGATCCATACTTTCAGCTTATCTACTAATCAAATGAACTGAGAACACTTGGATGTTAAAAGAAAAAAATGGACGATAGCGCCTTGATCCTCTTGGAGTTGGTTGTGTTGTGTGTGGTACAATCTCAATGTGGATATGAGGTCCATTTCTCAAATTCCCAAACTCACATGATCATTGAACTTGAAATGCCTGGACCATATAAGTGACATCTGATTCCCACCTGAAACAATAAGTGAATCAACATTTAACTAATTTATTATGCAATATAATATAAAAAAGAGAGCACAATCAAGATTTCTTCTTTTACAAAAGGAGAATTGAAGCAACAAATGGAGATCAGTCATGGATGAAGGATAGCCAGAGATATAGAAACAAAGAGAGTAGCAAAAATCTTAATCACTCGTGGCAAAGATAGATCTGTTGGCCACGAGGAGTGCTGGATTTGAAGCGAGGATGCGATTGCTCTTGGCTGGCATGATGAGCGGCCGCTGTGTTCTGCTTTGTTTTTTTAGGGCAGAGCCAGGTCTGGCAGCACAAGAGTTGTACTATTAGAGGGATTGCTCCTGGATGCAATCAACAGGCATGCAATCAACAAGGAGGCAAGATGACATCAAAGCCGAAAGTGCAATGATCGACACCGGAGAAGACAAAAGGCATCGGAGCATTTGAAGCCGCTAAGAGAGAGAAATTGCAATATGAAAAATCAGAGCGGCGACCTTTTGACTCCTATTTCTCACGAGATGGATGCCATCGATGTGAAGTCAACGGTTCAGATGCAATAACTAATATATGTCTTCATCTGTGACGTTAAATGCAGGATCGATGGTTTTTAACGCGCGTGACACGGTGTCTACAAAATTGCTCATGACACGCTCATTTTGCCCATATATTATTGTTGTTGTTGTAATTGATTGACAAGATTAGCGAAAATTAGGAGAGAATGACTCTTGTATTAGCTGTTAATTAATTAACTAATTAATTGATTGGATGTAGTTATAAATACTCTTGATTCATGCACATCTACGTATAAATGTCATATATGATAATTTAAATGACAAGATCGCGACCGTCTTTTGTTGTCGGCAATGTATATTTTATTTCCTAAATTTGATTGCTTTTTTTTGCATGATCATGATGTGATGAATAGGTTTGCAGATCTTATCATGGGACACCCCACACACAAAAAAAAAAAAATAATAACTTTGCTTGGTAGCAGTTCAATGTAAGCAGTTCTGTAAAAACCATTGCCATCAATATGACTAGTTCAGGAAGTTGTCGGCATCTGACTAAGTTTCTGAATTAATGTCATGGCATATGGAAGACAACATTGATCAGATCACTTGTTTGAAATTTGATGTCACCCAATTTAGGATTCTTCTCACTTGGCCGAGATGGAGAGTTCCAAGTTGAAGAGGAAGTTCAGCAGATCAAGTTAAATCAGCATGAAAAGTCTTCATTCAGAAAATGGGCAATGGAGCTTCAACTAATCCATTTACATCAATCACAAAAATCACAAGAAGTCTGAGTGATCTGACCTTATATAGAATTCAGATAAATCATACTTAGCCTTAACTGAACACTAAGCAGATTGGAAGTGCTGTAAAAGGCATTGGAATTCAGAAAAATGGAACTTTAATTGCAGAAACCAGAAAAGGCTTTACTGACTCATCTGAAGCTTTTCTGCAACTGCTGTGATGCTCACAAATTTGGGTATTAGCAGACCACAGGATGTTTTTGTTGAGTTCTCTTCATCCACTGTCAAACTATACAACTTCTTTTGACCTAAGAAGTGTCTTGTTTAAATGGTTTTTGTGTGCATCTGTAAAATGAACCAATTCAACACTTTTTCAGACTGCTCAATTGACCATTTCATTTTACTTGCATTTTGAAGTTAGAACATTTGGTTTTAATTTGAACTTATCTTTTAATGTTTTCAACTAAGTTTCTTTTGCTTGATGTGATAAATCTTTTCATCACATTAGTGACTTGTTAGGTTTTGGTGCTATCGTAGAGGATGATTTATTTTTCTTATTTTCAAATAGGAAAAAATAGTGATAACACAGAATAAAATATCATTCTTTTTTATACTCTTTTACACTACAAAATGTTCACACCACTTTTTCCTAAAAAAAATTCACATTGTTTTATAGAGGAGTTCTTTGTTGAAAAATTGATCATGGAAATTTATTATTTTTAAAAACTTATTTGTGCTGTTACTATTTTAAATTAATTTCACAGATAAAAAACAATTGACTAGTCATCTTAAAGCTTTTTAAATAAAATTATTTCTTCAAAATAAAATAGAAAACACATTTCAGCTCATGGGCCTTTATAAATTAACGTACGGCCCGCTTCCGATACCGCCGTATATAAATGTACATTCACTGTGTGGACTGCCCGCCAAAGTCCTCGTCCCGCCGTTTCTTCGACTCCATCTTCCCGCGCTCTCGCTCCCACGAACCGCCGCCGGAGATGACGGACGAAACCCTCACGGAGTACGAGCGCCGCCGTCTCGAGAACATCCGCCGGAACGATGAGATGATGGCGTCCCTCCTCGTCCGGCGCAAGGCTGCCGACCTCTCCGCTTCCCTCAAGCGTCGGAGACCTCCGGACCTCGAGGGGAAAGCCAGTAGAGAGAAGCGGAAGATCGAGAATCCCCGGCCGGTCGCCGTCCGTCGATCCCTTCGCAATCTTGGCCTCCCTCCGAGTGACGACCCGTCCCAGCCCTCCTCCGGGGATCCTCCCCTGAACGGCTCATCTCCGTCGACGGATTCCCAGGAGAAACCCTTCTGGAAGAGTGAGCGCTTTCTAATCAGAGATGCTTTTGTCAAGGGCGATGATTCCTCCGGAGATAGTTTAATCGAGAAGATTATAGAGGCGTCAGACAAATCAAGTTCAGTCTTCGGAAAGGTCGGAGAGGAGGAGGACGATAGAGGTTCTTTTGATCCGAGGAAGGATATGGTGTTGAGACCTGGGAACGTCAAAAAGTTGGTTGATGGAAGGATTCTGGCTATTCGATTTTTGCCGATCCCGGACCGGTCAGTGGTTGCAGTCGGGGATAAGTTTGGAAAACTAGGTTTCTGGGATGTTGACGCCAAGGAAGGGGAGGGAGGTGGAGTTTACGTTTATGCACCGCATTCCTATCCTCTTTCAGGAATTTCTGCTCATCCTTTAAATCCCACAAAGGTAAAAGGAGTGACATTTTTTTCTTAATCATACAACAACAACAAGTTTTTTCTTAATCATACATTATTTGGAAATTGTGTGCTGTTAAAGTTCACAGAGTTTTCACAATAATGAACTTTGATGACAGAACGACTCACAGTAAGAGTTCTCTCTTCTATGTAACTGTCGAAATTGGGTCAATCTTGCAACATAATTGTTTGATGTAATTGTAAAATGTGGTGACATTTTATGAGGATAATATCCTAAGGTCAAGTTCAAATGAGGAAGATGCTCACTGACCCAGATCTTATTTTAGGGTTTTAGGTTTCTTCAAATTATCATAATCCCCCAGTAAATGTTTGAAGGTTATGCTCCCTGACATATGTTGTGTGTGTGGAAACCCCAACTGTTAAATCCCGTTCCACAAATGTGCTTGCTTCTTTCTTTTCTACCATTCATCCTTTTTCTTTCACAGCCAGTGGATGGTATCCAAACAGTTGTAATGGGTCATGACATACTGTTTCATCAGACAAGAAAAACGAGGCATATCATCTGGGCACATAACTTATCTTCCACTTGTCATTTTTTCTGTGTTGTGAAGAGTGGACATTTATCCTTTGCCTTGTTGCACCAGTGCAAGGAACAAAAGAGATGTGAAACAATTGAATGTATCTTGGAACACTGGCATGTTCGTGCACATAACAAATTTGGTGTGAACTTTCTTCTCCAACTTATAAATTGAATGATCATATTTTCATTTTAACTTGGGTGCCATTATGTATTTGAGTCTAACTTCTGTACTGTTGCATATGGTGATTGAATGATTGGCATCTTCATGCAGATCTTCACTTGTAGCTATGATGGATATGCCCGTTTGATGGATGTTCGTGCAGGAGCTTTCACCATTATTTATTGTAGTGACTATCCTATTTATTCCATCTGTCAACCACCCAAAGATGCTAGCACCCTTTATTTTGGTGAGGGTGCAGGTAACCTAATACGATGGGATGAGAGGATGGGAAAAGTCTCATGTCAATGGAAATTCCTGCACGATCAGAGGATTAATACAATTGATGTACATCCTACAAATACAAACTTGATGGCCACAAGTTCAACGGATGGAACTGCCTGCTTATGGGATGTAAGAAAGACAAATAAAGTTAATGGACAAAGTTTAAGGGCCATCAAACATCAGAGAAGCGTTTCTTCTGCATTCTTCTCACCAGATGGAAGCTGCATTGCAACAACAAGGTTAGTACTATTGGCATTTATGGAGAACCATTAAACATGCTCAAATTTGGAAAGGTTTATATCTATTGCATTAGTCTTGTAAGATCTTTCTGTTAGATTCGGTGCTGGTGGTCAACTTGTTCCAATCCTCAACTTGCTCTTTCTTTTTTAAGATGGCCTGTATTTTACATGTTTCTGTGAGTCTACTGACCAATCTACTTTGCTATTTCGAATGATTTTTCTTTACTTGCAAGTACATTATAAATTTCTGTCATCGAGGATGCTTGTTCTTTGGACATGGAAGATTTCACTGTTTTGTCTGATGTTTTAATTTGATTTCCTTCTTATTTTACATTCATATAGTATCAAAGGTTGAATTTGTCTTCTTGACCTCTTGATGATTTATACTCATGAGTCAAATTCTCATTGGGTGCTTATATTGTTCTTGCATGACCATTAATGCAGCCTAGATAATAAAGTGGGAATTATCAACGGTGTCAATTACGAGGATGAAACATGGGTTTCTCACAACAATCAAACAGGTAGATGGTTGTCTTCTTTCAGGTATGTTTATTTTTCACCAGTATTCTTAGAAACATTATATGTTTGCTTCTTTAATTTTTATACTGATGTTACATAGAACATAACATTAGCTTTATCTTTTTAGTTCAGTATTGTTATTAAAGTTGTCTTATTTATTTTATCTTTAAGTGTATTTTTAATTGGTGAACAACAACAATTCAGGTTACAGGTACAATGCATTGCAACAACCATAAACACAATTTTTTTAGTGTCATTTGACTTAGGTAAATAATTCAAAAATATCAAAAGCCTGATAATGATACCTCATTTGAGCATTCTCAGTTTCTCGCATGAGTTCAAATACTATTTTATTATTGTTGGGGATTATATTGGGGAGGGCACTATCCACTAGTCCAATAGTATTAGTTAGTTTAATAAATATGGGGCACTCGATGGGCAAGAAATGTTTCTTTCATGTCATATCACTTTGATAGTTGCCTGCCCCAAACTTTACTCGTCTTTCATGTAATCTCAGAGGGTAATGCAAGGCATTAATTTCTGATCTGTATTCCTGATGGAACTCAGTGAAAATCAGAGGTGTAATATAGTGCGTGCAGAACGGTTATTCAGCTGTATCTTGACTTAGATATATGCTTATGTGTATGTGCATCGTGTAAACTTGAAAGTAGGCAGCATCTTTTGTAATGTCTCATTACCGATCCATATTAGTCTACTACTTCCAAGATATATGGGATGAACAAGCGAGATGGATTAGCTCTTTTTTTATTTTCTCTCTGTACCGGAAAGACAACATTTTGTTATGAACCTAATTAGTTTTCTTTTTATCTACAGAGCAATCTGGGGATGGGATGACTCTTACCTTTTCATTGGAAACATGAAAAGGGCACTTGATGTTATTTCGACAGAGAAGAAAACAACATCATCTCTAGACAGTGAAGTCTTGACATCAATACCATGCCGATTTGCTGCACACCCATATAAAAAAGGATCTCTTGTTGGCACATCCTCTGGGAAGGTCTATCTTTGGTCGGCATCGTATAAATGGCAGGGTCGCTGATGAAAAGTAGTTTACTAGTCGATGTAGAAGTTACTCCTACAGCGGCCATTTTTATTGCTACATATTTAAGAGTGAACAGCAAAGCTCTGTTGCGACGTACAGGTTAATGAAACTTTTTGCATGACGTGTACTTTTAGCTCGTGCGCCTAACTTTTAGTTGTCCATATCTTAACTAATGCAATAGCCATTATGTTTTGACAGAATATAAAACGTTTACACCTTTTTGGTGATTATATTGTGAATTATAACTTCAAGTTATTCTGAGTTTTAGTTTTCCTCTGTTCACGACATTTTACCCGTTGTACATATAATGAGCAGGATTCGAATATGTAATTCGATAATTTTCCGCTTCAGGATGCATTATTTTTCTTTGCCGCATATACACCATTTGACTTTAATACAAAGTTGAATTTACATTTATGGGCCCAAATGTGCACATATTCCTTTTTCTTTACTTTAGCCATCTAACGTAGATGCATTGTTTTCCTCCAAACTAATTATGAACCGTGTCAAAGTGACAAAATGGTAGTAGAGAAAAAGATAAGACTAAACTAAAGTTTTTTTACTTTTAATATAAGGATTATTTTCATAAATTATTTTTAAATTATTATGATTTTTTACATCTAATTTTAAATTACAAGCTCATTTTTTTGGATTTCTAAAATATCAAGATTTTTTTTTTACTTTAGTCCTTCATAATTTTTGTTAATTTTAATTTTTTAAAAAATTAAATTATCTTTCCCTTCGTAACACATTAAATAATAAATATTAAAAAAAAATCTGCTCCCATGGAGCGAAGGATAATTTAATCTTTTCATAAATGAAAAAAAAATTAACAAAAAATATAACAAAAGTGTACGGATGACTAAAATAAAAAAATCGTGATAGTTTAGGAATTCAAAAAAATAAATTCGTAATATGATATTAGACTAAAAATCGTGATAATTTAAGAGTGGTTTATAAAAATAACGTTTAATAGAACGACAAAATGGTGAAGTTAAATTTAACCATAGACTATATATTTTGGCATTTTTGTATAATAATATTTCTTTTTAAAAACAATGAAAAATGTAGGTAGCAAATTTGTAGTAGATGGTGTGGATACACACATGCGAATTGTCATTGAATTACATTTTCATGATAATTTTAAATTTATTAAATTCACTCTGTAAAAAGTTTAAAAAATTACGGCAAGTCCACATCTATAAACTCATTTTGGATCCATATATTCTTTAAATCCCATCACGAAAAAATGACACTTCCCACGAGATCAACTAGCAACTAAACTCAGCTACCCAAAAGAAAAATAAAAAAAAATAGCAACTACGCTCCTACGGTGCTAGTGCTCTATGAGGGGAAAAGATCCAATTGTTTTAGATAAGCTTGGTCTCATCTCAATGCAAGTATGGAACCATGTCAGTCATAGAGTGATCACATAATTTACATGAAGATATCATCAACCTCATCAATGGTATCTACTACTCAGAACTGACAAATGATATAAAAAGGTTGTGCACATGGGGTGCCTACATACAAGTTCTATTGTTCCATTTATATGTATACCCAACCACCTCACAATTATAACATTTGTTATGCCCTCGATCTAAGATGTTGACTTCACACCGTCATGTTTACCATGATGACAGTCAAAAGTGAAGACTACTCCAGAAAGAGAAGGAGATAATTCACCATAAGAGCAGGAATGGTTGACAGGTTGAAGCCTAAATCAAAAGTATCTCCCATATCAGTGCAACAGTTGATTGGGTTGTCTTCCCATCAGAGCAGATGTTGCCAGTTCAACTGGAAACTCTCTACTGTTAAGTTATAAGAACAAATAAATATTACAACTAAACATCAATGTCAGGAAGATTCCTGGTAATATCAGTCAGGTGGCTTGCGACGACATGTGAATAATCAAGGTACAACCAGCATCAAACTGCTGACATGAACTTGATTTTTTTTTTCTCCTCAATCTTGCACCGATCAAGAACTGGAAAATAAGTTGCTTTAATTTTCAATTATCAGATGATTGGTGAAAAAGAACTTACTTTTGTACAAGGCATCCTATGATATTGTCATGGAACAGAACATTGATCTTTACAATCAATTAAAAGAGAAAAAAAAAGGTTTTTCTCCTCTCGTAAGTGAATGATTGCAGATATAACTCAGTTCAAGCGTATTGCCACTGCCAAATGACTAGGAAATTTGTATAACCATGGCAAGAATGTGTTCCATATGTAAGAAAAATGGGGAAATACGAGCAGACCTACTGCAGAAGATCTTGCAATTTGTCTCATTAGATGGCTGATTGCCATAGCATACCATATTACTACGATGAATGCATGGGACCCAAGCACGCAGGAGCATCAGCCAATCTGAGGGTGCCCCCAAGCTCTACAGGAACAAGAGGAACAAGAGAGTGGAGGACATCAGTTATCAATGGTCTGTAACTTGGTTCTCGCTGAACACACAGCACAGCAACTGCAGCAACCTGCACAATGCCATATTTTCGTCGGTAAGATATAATTATATTCTATATATGAGCAATAGGCTTCAGTCATATATACTAACTTGATATAAATGCTTCAGATCCATCGTGTTCCTGATCACTGGATCTACTATAGTTGGAAGCTTTGATCTGTCAGTGAGCTGAGGCATGGCCTAGCCAAGCATCCCCATTATACATAAAAGGTAAGTGCTAAAATGCAAACAATACAAATGATTCATACGAACTGTAACAAGATTGAGAGAAATCTTCCATACCCATGTAACTATGGATTGGCACTGAGATGGTGACAGTTTTTCAACTGGTTTTCTTCCCAAAAGAAGCTCCAGTAGAACAACTCCGAAAGCATATACATCACTTTTCTCAGTGAGCTTTCCTGGAAGAAAAAGGAAAGTATCATCAACAATCTAACCATTACATATTTACAAACTTGTTTCCCCTTGCTTTCATATGAGACATAACAGATGAATAGAACCTGGAAATCGCAGAAAAAAAAAACGCAAAGCATACCATCCAATAGGTATTCTGGAGCGACATAACCGATAGTGCCAGAAAGCTTCAAATTCCCTTTATTGTGGCTTCCCCCTGTCACTGCAAGACCAAAATCTGAAATCTGCAACCAGAGAATTCTTTGAAGTGAATCGTGTGGAAAGGTTTTAGGATAGATTATATAACCATATACATATTAAGCACACAGAAGAGAACATATGACTAATTTTAACGAATTCGTTGTACCTTGGCACTAAATTGTGAATCCAGAAGTATGTTGGAGGATTTTAGGTCTCTATGAATCACGGTGGGGCGACAGTGTTCATGAAGATACTCTAGTCCTCTGTCTCAGACCATTATTAAAAAGGAAAAAGATGGTTCTGTAAGAAGATAGTGAAACATAATTAATCACAGACAATATTGATTTTTTAAGATAAGTAATACCTTGCTACGTCAAGTGCAATTTTCATTCGAATATGCCAGGTCAAAGCTGAACCATGAGAGGGACCTGCAAAAAACAATGAAGCAAATATTGAATTATAACTATTGTACCATCTTAGGTATGAGGAAAACACAAATATACCGTGCAATTGTGTTTCCAAAGATCCATTTTGCATCAACTCATAAACAAGAAGCCGGGTTTCTCCATGAACACAATAACCCAAGAGAGTAATAATATTTGGATGTCGAATTGTTCCAAGCAAATCCAGCTCATTCTAAATTCAAGAAAAGAAAACACAAATAATCAAAGATCAAATACATCTGTTCACGAAAGAACACCATAGATGAAACTACAACAAAAGGGATCCGCACCTCAAATTCTCTTTCGCAGTCCTGTTGACCACATTCTAATTTCTTCACTGCAAGAAAAACTTCTCCATCAAAGCAGGCTTTGTACACACAACTGAAACCCCCTTCCCCCAGCTTATTGTTTTCACTGAATCTGTTGGTCGCGGATTCCAGTGAGTCATACTCAATCATCGTCAGTAAGCCAACTTTCTTGCTCGTAATCTTGGTTGAATTAAACTTGTGAAGGATTGGAGCAAACGATAATCCTCTTGGAACATCTGCATTGTGCAAAGTTCTGCATCATCAAGATATATGCAGAATAGCCTGGTAGTGATTTGGTTCAGGAAGAATAATAAGATCATAGCAAACCTGAGCATTCAATGTCCTTGGAACGGTGAGACCTCTGATTCCGGCACCAAAAGATCCATGCGCAAAACAGTGACGAGATGATTACAATTGCAACCAGTGCAAGGATGACGGCTACGGCCAATTCCTTGTGAAAATGGTGATGGTCCTCTGCAACGAACTGCATCACAGCTGACATTGGGTATTTTAGGAACTATTTCACATAAAAAAAATCGATCTTTGCATCCAGAAAATAATAAATGAATGGTATCCAGAAACTGCAACTTTGGGGACCAGAAACTTCAGAGATGTTAATTGCATTCTATAGACGATAAGAAGAAAGAACATAACTGTTCGGTGTTTAAGACAAAAAAAAAAAAGGAACGACATTTACAAGCGATCAGCTGAAAAGAACGGCTTGTAAGGAGAAAAAAAAAGACATTTTTTTAGCGCTGAACGTCCTGTCTAAAGAATAATTATTTGGCATCCAAAGTTTCAAGAAAAGAAAATTGGATCGAATCAAGTCAAAAGCATGGCGCAGGAAAGAGGGGATCATCTGCGATGCCGCCGAAAGCTTTCTAAACTTCAGGAATCCCCCAACAAAAAAGTAGGAAAAGTGAAAAAAAGATGTGATACCTGTAGGAGGTAATGCCGTAGATGGAGAAAGCGGGTCGCTTTGAGGGGCAGGAGGCATTGCTGCACCTCTGACATTGGTTAGAGCTATGAACAGCAAGAGATCAAACAGCCAAATGGAAGGTGGCGGTGGAGTCTTCATGTCTCCTCCGCTGCTGCCGTAAAAGGAAGACAACAAGAGGACTTCAGGAGATCCACCCCACCCCCAGCGGCAATGGCGGGGTTGACAAAAAAAAGCAGGGGAGGAGGGAATCCAAAATGTTCAGCAGAGCCACCCTGTTTGAATCTCTCTCTCTCTCCAACTTGTGCCTAATTTTTTCTGTGCTCGGGGCTTTAAATATAACTACAGAGCGTACTTTGTTCGGTATATTGTTTAATTTTTTTTCATTTATACAAATTTGTGAAAATGGAGAGAAGGGACAGGGACACTTGCACAGAAAACAGTAGCAGTGGCAGTTGCAGTCTCTCTCTCTCTCTCTACTTGATTTACCTACTTGAAGAATTTTTTTGATGATGTGGCCAGTGATTCAGAATAAGTACTTTTTTTCATTTCCTGAGCATGAACATATATATATTTATATATACACAACTAATTGAATTCTATAAATTAAATCATAAAAAATAAAAATAAAAAAATGTTAAGATGTAACTCATTCACCAAGAAACGCCCCTCAATTTCTTAGTAGCACTTTAATATATTTTTTCAATTTTTTTGAGTCATTCCTCAAATTAAATTTTCAGAGATCAAATTTGCATCCACCCAATATGAGAATTTGCTCATGAGTCGAGTTGGATATATTATGCATTAAGAGATAAATTTGATAGACTTGTTCACGAGTCGATTGATAAAATCGAGTCCGGTCAACATCTCTCGAGTCGGATAGTCAAATAATTCGACAATCTTTTTTTTCTTTTTTTTTTAATTTTTTTTCATACTTGCTATATTATTTTAATATAAAAATATTATTTAATATTTATTATAAAATATTTTTCCAATATTTCAATATTATTTTCATAATTAATATATATTATGCAATATTTTAATTATACGGATGAACCTTGTCTGCCTTGGATTTACTAGGGAGTCAAATCCTTCACGGTGGATTAAAATAATGATGATGTGATCCGGTCAAAACCATGTGAAAATCCAGTGATATGTATCATGTCCACATCATAAATATTCCAAAAGCCTTTTTTGTTTCCACGTGGCGACCACCAACTGGAAACCAGGGAGGATGATGCAGTCATTTTAATTCTTTAGTTTCGGGTTTTTTTATTAAAAAAATATAATACTTTGCATTTATGATTATTCTTTACGAAATTATTATTTTTCCCATGAGAAGGTAAAGAAAAGGAAAGATAAAAAATTTAAAAATTTTATCTTTTTTCCACGTCTTCTTTTCCTAAGAATATACGATGCGTTATAAAAAATTATAAATGTATCTTAATTTATCTCTTAAATTAAATATATTCAATATGGATCCATTATTTTTTTTAAGGATTTGATGTTTCATCTACTACAACCCGAAGCTAATTGGTACGTACATTTAAATGAATTCTTAATGTTCTACATTAAGAAAAATATGAAGTTTCAACTTTCAATTATTCTTATAAAAACCACAAATAAGTTTCATTCTTTTTCTTTGGAAAACATACAAATTCGTCGCTTTTTAATTTAACAGTGACGCAGGGTTTGATTTTAATCAAATTATCATTGTGATCACAGTCAAGCATGTTGTTTAATTTCATGGATTCAATTATCACAAATTGTCTTTTGTGCTTTTTTTTTATAATCAGATGAAATTTATAGCTATACTAGTAGAAGTATAAGAAAAATCTGACCATTCCAAAAAATTAAAATTTAGGGACTCAAATATAATTTTTAATAAATTAAAATACATCCGTTAAAATTAGGCATTATTCAAAAATTTATAAGGCTCATGGAGCTCATTTTTTATTTATATAAATAATACATATGTTATCTATTCTTTTAGTATATATATAATATTTTTTGTATAAAATTTTATACTTTTCTATCACATTATCGAACTCTAAGTTAATAATTTTAAATTTTTAATAGTATATTTCATATTCAATATAAAATTAAATATTTTATATTAATTTAGTTATTATATAACTTTTAAAATATAATTGTATTTAAAAATAAGGTTTTAAAAAATCCAAAAAAATTGACCCATTACAAAGTGATTTTTATTTTTTATAATAATTATTTTAAAATTGATTCAGAAAATAATAATTAACTTTTTTTAACTTAAAATTTGATCGATCCAAACTACTTTCACCCCTAGCCCGAAACTTCATAAATTGAACGAAGGATTCGGTCGATATGCATTAATGACGTCAATATAATGCAACTGCAACACTAATTATTTTTTTCAGACTTTTGCCTGCTCCTTTTATTTTAATTCTAGGCACCAAATTAATTCTCACGTGGCTCGCTATCATTAGTCTTCCTTGTTCCCCCTCCATCTAGAAATAATTGTTGTTGCTTTTTTCTGCATTAAAATATTTGGAGCATTTATTGCAAGTAGGAGTATAAAAGTAAACAAATAAAAAAATCAACTAGGGGTATATGGAATAACATATATTACTATTATTCTTATTATTATAAGTTGTTAATTAATGGATCAAGATAAAAGTCTTAAATATTTGAGATGGTGATGGCCACTTTTTTTATTTTATGTTGACTGTTGGATCAAATTTATTGTTCATTATTTAGACGATCGAGATCGCATCACGGCGGCCACGTGGATCAAGTGGTTATCATTTAATGGTGGGCATTAATTGGAAGAAATCCCTTTTCACTGGGAGGAAATTAATGTTAAAGCATATTTATATCAAAAAAATGTTTGGAGTGCAATTTCACCTCATGCATCATGTCAAAAATCAAAATGACTTTTTGTTTTACTTTTTATTTTTGCATCCTTTCACTTGGTCCAATAGCATCATCCCATGTGTGCATTTTTTTTCTTCTTTGAAGAAAAAATGCAGCCTTTTCATTTTTTTATTACTATTGAGATAATATTAGCGTGCCAACACAATTTTAACATTCTAGAATTTTGGATCGGTTTGCGGTTTGAATCATCGGATTAAATAAATTCAATCTTAATTCAATAATTACATGCTAATTTAATTAGATAATTTGCGAGCAAATTAGTCATGCAACTTAGGAGTATTCTTAATAAGGTCATCAACTTCACTTTCACTTTGTAACATTACGATCATTGAACTTAAGAAACATTTCTGTAACGCCTTCAAAATCGTCCCTCCTGTCACGTAGGCAGTCAGATTGACCCCGGGAGCGTTACACTGTCTATTACACTATTGACCATGACTATTCAACAAAATGGCATACGTGGCATTGATATAATAAGAAATTATAATCAAAGATTTTAATGCGAAAGTTCAAACGGTGAAAATGTTAAGAGACATGAATAATTAACATAGTCTGAATCAACATGAGGAGAGATAATAGCTTTAAGAAGTTCAATGAGCGAAAGATCATAATGTCTTTTAATGGAAGAAAATATGCGGAAAACATAATAAAACTTTGTTGAGCTTGTAACAATAGTCTATGTCATGTGCAGCACTTTTTCAAGCTCCGCGTACTTCAACACCTCGTTAATTAGCATGTTCACCTACAAACTCCCAATGTAGGAGAATAGAATACCCATGAGCAAAGATGCCCAGTACAATAATAAATAGATGGTGAAATAAGGATCATTGATAATCATGTAAATCATATGTCAGTGATGAACATTTGTAAACTTTGATTTCTATACATTGACTGTAAAGAGTGTACATCATACTTTAACATTAACCATGTTTGTGCTCTGATCTTTACTATAACTATACTTTGTCTTTACATTACTCTGCATTAACTTTACAATGCCATATTTCATACTTTACTTTTCAATATCTTTGTCATGTCATACAATACTTTACTTTGCCTCTGCTTTACTGTAAGTTGCACTACGTCTTTTACATTACTGTGATATCCTTAAAGTTCGTTATCCTATGCGAGCTCGACTTTATTAATTAGGATGCTAGAGGTGCCTCTCTGATTCTCTGATGCCAGTAAACCCAAGAAGGGAAAAAGGGATGGACGTTAATACCTCACCCAATTCGAAATATAGGTGGGAGAGAACCTACACCCTAGGAACAGTGGTCAATTAAGAAACATTCACTGTCTCCTCAGTTAACTATCTGTCACTCTGGCACAATACAATAATCTCTGGGGAAAGAGTGTGACCATTGCATCACCCTTCATTCGAGATACAGGTGGGAGAAGACATGAAATCTCAGGAATAGTGGCCATTAAAGACCAGTAGCTTCGTTGTCTTCTCAGCTAACTACCTATCCCTCCTTTACTTTAACTCTGATCTTTGCTCTATACTTTGGGGGCGGCACATAGCGATCACATATCTTTGTCTTTATTTTATTTGTCTTTGGTTATCATGAAATCTATGATTCATGACCCAACTGGGTATTAATCTCTGTACAATATGACTCAACCAATGTATATGAATTGGTTAGAATCTCATATTATGATTTAAAGTTAGAATTGATTCACTGTCTGAATCGGTCGACCGTTTTTGGACCGATCGACCGTTTCCTTTGGGTTCGGCCGAGCCGATCTGGTGGACTTGAACCAATCGATCGTCCACTGTGAGACCGGTCGACCGTTCTAGAATACCGATCGACCGGTCCTCTAAGATCGATCGACCTTCGAGTGTTTGTGTATCGGTCGACCGCACATGTGAGCCGGTCGACCGGTTACTCAATTGGATCGGTCGACATTTCTGGAGATCAGTCGACCAGTTGCAAAGTTTAACAAATTGCGCATTCGATCGGTCGACCGATCGAAAGTCCCATCGGTCGATCATGAAATCAAATCTATTCTGTTGCCAGATAGATCGGTCGACCGCCATGGTGAGGCCGGTCGACCGATTAATACGAACTCGCGTGAGTTCTGTGTGTGAACCGGTCGATCGTTCAAAATATCGGTCGACCAGTCCCTGCGATAAAACAGGGCCGCCAGACTTCTTCTCCATTTCCGACGGTCCTTCGGCCGTCCAATGGCGACGATCACACTAAGAAAAATGTTGCTAACTACTTCAGGATCATAATGAATTAACTTTACGCATCAAATAATCATTAATTTGTCGTCTATGGGATTTAAACGCGAGAGTACCTTCGTTTGTCGATTTTCGGAGTTCGTCGGTACAATTCGTGTCGTACGGTCGGTCGCCGGTCGTCCTTGGGCAACGGAAGGTCACGCAGGGTCCTCACGGAGGTCGGAGGAGGTCACTAGGTGTCGAAGGATTGTCCGATCGGCTGCTGTTCATCGTTGAAGTCGCGCCCTATTTCGTCTCCGGTGCGCGCCGTTCGTCGGACGAGAGGAAGAAGACGAGGGAGATGATCGGCCGGGGTTCCAAGGGGGGTGCAAGGGTGCTCCCCTTCGTCCTCTTTATAGCCCCGGCTGACCCTTGATCCGGCCGGAGGTGAAACGACCACAAATCAAGGGAGGAATTTCCTCCCCTGTCGGTCGTTTCCATTCGACTTTCTTTCCATTTTTTTTTAAAATACGATACGTTACAATTTCAGCCGCGATCATCATGATCAGTTATAGCCAATAAATCGTTAATGTGGCGCTGACCTAAATGCTTACGTGATTCTACGTCAGCATTTTCTCTCTCCTTTACGAAAGATTAAAAATAAATAAAAAATGTCATGTCAATATTTTCTGATTAAAAAAATGTACAACATGTTGTATCACCCAAAAAGTGAAGATTAAATTAAAATCCTAATCCTCCAAGTGTTTCATATTCCAAGTGTTTTCCTAATCCTCTTGCCTCTTGCGTGCGTGGGAACTGAAGATTAAATTAAAATCGGACAGAGACTGGATGACGAAACAACATGTGGGACGTCCGTGATCACTTGATTTGGGTCACGCTAAAACACTTTTTTCCTTCGTGATTTTTTTGTTGTTGTTGTTGTTGTAGTAACAAGTGTTATCCATAGGGGTGTTCACGAGTCGGGTTCGACCCGACTCGTGAACAAACCCGGCTCAACCCGACAAAAAATGGTCGGATCGGGTCTGGTCAAACTGCCCCTGGGGGCCAAATCTGACCTAACCCGACCCGGTTCGGGTCGGGTCGGGTCAAGTGGTCGGGTTTCTTTTTTTTTTAATTTTTTCTTACTGATTTTATATTTTATAAAATATAAAAATATTATTAAATATTTATTTTAAAGCACAAAATAAGTTTTATAATTATTAAAATATTATTTCTGTATTTAAAACATTTTATTTTATTTTTTAAATTTTTTTAAGCAAATATAGACCTAGATTTAAATAAAAAATAAAAAAAAATCGGGTCGGGTCGGGTCGGGTCGGGTCGAGTCGACTCGTGTTGGAATTTTTCCGATCGGGTCGGGTCGGGTCCGACCCGACCACCAACCAACTGGGTCGGGTCAGGTCGGATCGTCGGGTTCACCGGGTCGATCCGACCCGGTGAACACCCCTAGTTATCCATGAGATGTGGCGTTTCAAAAATTTGTGAGTTCCCTTGCATTACAATGCTTCTTCAATATCACAGTTGGAATATCTTTTTTCTTTCTGAAGAGGAAGAAGAAGAAGAAAAGAAATAATTTAATGTCAATTGTCTGAAACATCTTCCTTGATTTGTTGCTTTCACGCACAAAAAAAAATGTTATCCCACATATTTAAGTTATAAGAATAAGGTGGATGCGTAAATCAATTAATATTCAGTAGATTTTTTAATAAACCAATTTGATCTTTTTTTAATGCGATTATATCATGATCAATATATATATTCGGTATTCACTAACTATTCGTCCTCACTTTATTTTGATCTTTTGTTAAAGAAAGACCATAAACCCAACATACCCGCCCTTTTCACAGGACAATGATGATATATAACAGATAGATTAGTAAACATATCATGAGACGTTGCTTCTTCAAGATTTCGAGTTCACTTGCAAGCTTTGAACAAAAAAAAATAATTTTCTTCTAAATAAAATAATAACGCTAAGCTTAACAACAAAAAATTTTCAGAAAATTTAAAGCCTTTTATAATGTTAACGTCAGACTATCGGACGCCCGAAACCAAAATGACCTTTCGTTATCGTGATGGATCTCAACTGACAATCTACCGAACAATCAAAATATTTTCGGACGTCCAAAAGACCAAGGACGGAAAATTGCCGGAGGATCGGTTTGTGAATTTAATTCATTATTTCACCATAATCATTAGATTCGTGTAAGTCCCCTCAATCATTATCTCATGGATGTGTCACAAAAACCATAACATGTTTCGGAAGGATTATGCATGTTTTAAGGGATATTTTTGAACTAGAGTTCATGCTAGAATAGGTAGACATCGTGTCATATCCTCTTATAGTTAATCTAAATGCATATTGATTAACGTTCCATTTCAAAAGTCTTTTGGATGAATGATATCGATCTAATTTTCATGTTATGTTCACCATGTAGATCTAAGAATCTTTCTGTAGTAGGTTATAATATAAGTTTAGAGTTTGATCATATTTCAATATGTGGAGAAATGTATGATTTGGCACGTGATTATTAGCAAACGATCTGTTTATAACATGTTATAAGTTCTTAATTGAGTATGTTAGTAGAAGTAATGTTAGCATATGTTAGAAATTGTATGAAAATTTTGATTGAAAATTTAAGGATTTTCGCAATGACCTATGACTCAGTCGATCTAAAATAGATGATCGAAATCTCTTTTCGATGTCCAAATCATCTCGACCAAGTATAGCGACTTACCTATAGAACGTTCGAAACTTAATCGAACAACCGATCTGACTCAGAATGGAAGTTTGAAACCTTTTCGGATGATCGAACTAGAAAAATGTCGAGACGTGAAAATAATGACAATAATCAATCGTCGACCGAAACCCTTTTGGGCGACCGATCTGGACTATTCATGTCGAAAAAGCTTCCAATGGTTGATAGAAGAACTAACTCCGATCGATTGAGGAATATGTACTTGGTTCTAGCGAACGACTAGTCCAGTTTCAATCGACCGAAAGTTCGAAAATCTCTTCATATTATAATGGACGATCGAACATCTTTCGGTCAACCGATTCACATACGACCATGAATAGTCGAAAGATGAGCTCAGGATTGACGACCAAATCTCTTTGGGACGACTGGTAAATTTACTACCAAAAGAACGTCCAACTCTTTTTCGGATGACTGCTAAAAAATATCAAAGCATACAAGCACTAGACCTTTCGAATGTCCCTAATTTAAACCTCCTTATCTGAAAAGTCTTTATCCACCTGATTGGTACTGAATGACCTGAACAAAAAGATGAGTTGGAGCTACATTTGCTCCTTACAGTCTTGATTGATCCAAGTGATCGAAAGATATGTTCGTGATTAATAAGATAAAAGATGAGGATTACCATTGCTTACCTAGATATGAGTTTCTCCCGATGGACATTCTTCACCTACAGATGTTTCCGCCTTGAACGAAGTCATCATGCCCCAATAAGGCACTCATAGTGACATTGATCCCCCGTCGGCTCATCATAGTTTATATAGCTATACACTTGTATATTTGTAATGGTACACCCAAAAGGGAAGATCTCTTCAAACCTATGAATAAGATGAAAGATTATGAATGATTAAAAATGACTGAAAGGACTATGTCCTTATGAACTGGAACAATGAATATGAACCATGAACATAAAATGAAATGAAATGGAAAAGAATAGAACCAAGATCTCTTATAATTTATCGTCATGCCTCTTCTATATGATTGTTTCATGCTTATTTTGATGGATCTTTCTTATGATCAATGTAAATTTACACTTAGCTTTATACTAACAATTGATCTTTCTTCGCTATGTGATCCTCATAGGTACATGATGTGATTGCTGGATGGTTGATGTGTGTGCGGCTATTTCTCGAATGATATTTGCACATGATTATCATATAGTCTAGATGAAGTCTATTTCTTTCATGATATCACATTGTATTTGAATTATGTATGAGATCTATTGAATTGTACTATGGCATGAACTTTCGTATGCCTTGTGTTGAGACACATTAATGTACCCTTCATTTATTTAACTGTTTGCATTTTGTATATTCTTTGTTGTAATATTTTAGTTTAAATTTTTCGTCTGGATTAACAAAATAGTCAAAGAAGAATTGAAAAAAATAGCCGCGTGATCGGATCAATTTCGGGACATGACACAACTCCCCTCAATTAATGTTGCTTTCACACAACATTGCGTTACAATTATCATTCAAAGTAAAATAGAAACATGAAGCTCCTATCCGCAAAATATACACGTACGTTCTTTGGTTGACACAAGAGTGTCTCAAGATCCACAAGTGTTAAGAGCTTCAATGACTTTGATGTAAGAAGATAAATGCAAAATCAATGAAGACGTAGATAATGAGTTTTTAATGTAAAAAAAAACTAAATTTCGCATATCTACATTAAGTAAATGCAGATGATAAGAAAACAAGAAATGATACATGCAGCTAGCAGAAATTGCCACGTCTCCCTCATTGGAGACTGGACAACAAGATTTAATACCTTGTGCTAACACACAAACCTGTTTGTTGCAACTATAAAAGGGCAAGAATGGAGTGATGCAGTCCCAGTTTCTTGCCATTGCATGAGTCCAACAATATGTCCTTTCACCATAAAGATAAAGAACCACCAGTGTACAATATGTAACAATTTGTGATTTCTGAACAATATGTAACAATTTAATTCTCATTCCTACGCCCAGCACTGAGTTGTGATTTGTGAACAATATGTAACAATATCTATCTATTCTTAGATTTAAACACACATTATTTGTTTCACCCTCTCATCGTTTCATTCATATTTATCTAATTTTTGAGTTGTTTTGCTTTTTTTTTGAAATTTTTTCTTCTCATCACTATCTATCATTAATTAAAATTAACACCTCTAATTAGTTTACAATTCGTTAAACATTCACCATCAGTTTTTTTTTTGCCTTCTCCCATTCCTTCTCTTCAACTTTCATGGTTAAATTATTATTACTATATATATCATTTATAGTGGTGTTCATCGGGTCGGGTCGACCCATGAACCCGATGATCCGACCCAACCCGAACCGAACTCGAACTCGAACTCGACCCATGGTTGGGTCGGATCGAGTACGGGTTGGATTTTTCGAACTCGAGTCGACCCGACCCAACCCGAGTTTTTTTATTTTTTTCTTTTTTTAGTTCAAACTTAAGCTTATATTTAATTTAAAATTTTTAAATAAAATATTTTAATGCCAAAATAATATTAAATAGTTAGAAAATTTATTTTATGATTTTAAAATAGTATTAAATAATATTTTTATTTATAAAAATACTAAGAAAAAATTAAAAGAAAAAAGAAAATTGGGTTCCGACCACCCGAATCGGATCGGATTGGGTCAGATTCAACACTCCCAGTCCTCTTTATTCGATCTGATCAAATTTGATCAAATCCAACTCGATCCGTGAACACCCTTAATCATTTATTAAAATTGACATCCCGTACAATTCATTAAGCATTCACCGTCAAAATTTTTTTGGTCTCCTCTCGAGCTTCCATGGTTAAATTATTAATTAATTATGCATTTAATTTTGGGTGGGTCCTTTGAACTTCCATGTTAGGCCAGTCAAGTAAATAAATGCATGCACCCATGCACATGAAGCTGGTGAGATACCTGAACTGATGTTATGGCCGGAACATCTTGAAGACGTTGCCGGAGACAAAGATCCACGAAACGGCTGTTTGATAATGCCATGGTACGGTCTATGATCGATGTTTTCTAAGAGTCTGTTTGGCAAACAATTAATGGAGTGATGGGATGGGGTGGCGTGATGTGTCATTAGAAAGTCAATGTTTGGATAATAAATTATATAAGATGTGGGGTGAGGTAATGATTTTATTTGTATAAAAGTCATTATTATCCTTCATTATATATTTAAAGTATTTATAATCGTTAATTAGGGGTGAGCATGAATCGGGACGACTGGTTGCCCTCGTCCGCACCGGTTCGAATTTTTTAAATTTTTTTTCGACTCGATGGATAATTGAGTCAGGACCGAGTCTCATTTCTTTGACACTCTACCAGGTCGGGTCGGGATCGAATTCGAGTTTTACATCCTAACTTGATTGAATATATTATATTAATATTAAATTATTTTTAAATAGTATATTTATATTTATTTTGAATAAAATTTTATATTTACTAAAAAGTTTTATTTAATAAAATTTATAGATAAATATGTATTCATATTAGAAAAAGATAATATATAAGAGAGAGATAAGAGAAGAGAGAGAGGTGATTTAATTTGGTAATAAGAGAAATAATTTAATTTGGTAATAAAAAAGAGGAAGAGTTAATTTGGTAATAAAAAAGGAAAAAATATTAATTTGGTCTAAAATAATCTATCCCTCTTCATTTCACCGATTTAGCGGAATGAAAAATATGATATTTGAAGGGCTTAGCTATTCCACCCCACCCCTCTTAACTTAAATAAAAAATATAACCAAACATGGTGTAACTAATTTCATTCCCTCATATTCCACCCCACTCATTCATAACTCTCAATCCAAACAGACCCTAAGAGGTGGTTCCTTTTTCATTTGGTTCGCATTCTTTTACTTGAGTTATTGCACAATGAAAACCTTTCTCCTCATAGATAGTTGTTTCCAATGTTTTTAGTTGATTGTACCGGTGGGCCGCCTACTGCGTCATGATTCTCGCCAATTGAGCTATTTTTTTATTAAACTAATATTATTTGTATTATTTCAAGAAAATATATTATAAACTAAAGCATAAAAGGTAATAGGTAATAAAATAAAAAATATATTATCATCATTTTAAATTAATCAAATAAAAATAAATTATTTTTTATATTTTTTATTATATATTAGTATGATTTAATTTTATTATTAAATAATTTTATGAATAACTTTATTTTTATTTCATTCTTTATTTATCACTATCTTCCCACGTTTTATTATATAATTTAAATATTTTCTTCATATTATATATTTCCTTTTTCATATTCATCCTATAAAATTTATTATATTACTTCTGTTTCAATTTTTAATATAAATTATTTATAATGACTTAAATTTTATCATCTTATTTAAGTTCATCATAATTTTCTCTTTTATTTAAATTTGACTTTATTATTACCTCCTTACCTTTTATTTTCAAATCCAAATTTAATTTTTGTAGTACTAGTATCCGTTTTTACATTCATTCTATAAAAGTTAATTCCTTATTTTTTTTCTCCTCTTCCTATTCTTCCACCATTAACTATAACATACTTTCCCTTTTTCTATTTGTTTTCCATTATTTCAGCTTTTTTTACTTTTTTAAATCGGATCAAACCAATTTTTTGGTTCAACTCGATTTTGATCGAATTGAGCCGGTTCAATTTAGTTTTTTTTACAAATCAATTTTTAATATTAAATCAGACCAGACAATGGTCGGTTCACGATTGAACTGATCGGACCGGCTAGGTCGATCCGATGTTGAAAACAATGGTTGTTTCTTTATATAATATATATATATATATATATATATATATATATATATATAGGTGATGCATTGAAGAGGCTCATGTTGCAGCATTAGGCTTTATTTTTTTTTTCAAGTGCTCATCTTTTATGTCTTTTATTTGTTGTGTAACTTCCATCCTTCATCAATTGCATCAATTTTTCTTAACTCTCATGTATCATTTTCTCTTGAGAAAAATTACACCAAATGTCGTTTAATTTTAAGATTTGCTTAGCGATACCCTCCAACTTCACTTTGTAACACAAATGCCATTCATCTTTTAACGCGTTTCACCCGATGCCCTTTTTACCTAGGATAGCTGGTTTCTTATTTTTTCGTCGACGTAGTTTCCACGTGGTCATCTCCTCTCTCCTCCACACAAATAGTCATCCGACATGGCATGTTCCGACGTGACACATAAAATTACACCAATGCCTTCCGACTTTAAGGTTTGCTCAGCGATACCTTCCAACTTTACTTTATAACACAAATGTCCTTCATCTTTTAACACGTTTCACTCGATGTCCTTTTTACCTCAGACAATTCTTAATTTTTCGTCGATGTGATGTCCACATGGCCATCTCCTCTCTCCTCCGCGCAAATAGTCGTCTAACGTGGCATGCTCCGATGTGGCACATAAAATTACACCAAATGTCCTTCAACTTTAAAGTTTACTCACCAAATGCACATAAAATTACACTAATTTGGGCAAAGAAAACAGTCGATGAACGCGAAAGGTGAACGATGAAGGAGGCGAACGACGAAGGAGAGCGAACGACGAAAGAGGTTTCACGCGAACGATGACAAAGAGGGAAATAAGGAAATAATTTAACAGTGAGTGGGTCAATTTACGGTAAGTAAGATTGTTTAATATGTACTGTCACGTCGGATCATGCCACGTTGGATGACTATTTGCATGGAGGAGAGAGGAGATGGCCACGTGGACGTTACGTCGACGAAAAACCAAAAAATCGATTGTCATAGGTAAAGAGGGCATCGGGTGAAATGTATTAAAAGATGAAGGGCATTTGTGTTACAAAGTAAAGTTGGAGAGTATCGCTGAGCAAATCTTAAAATTGGAGGACATTGGTGTAATTTTAAATGCCACGTCGGAGCATGCCACGTCGAATGACTATTTGCATGGAGGAGAGAGGAGATGGTCACGTGGACGCCACGTCAATGAAAAATCGGAAAACCACTATCCCATGTAAAGAGGGCATCAGATGAAACGCGTTAAAAGATGAAGGGCATTTGTGTTAAAAAATGAAGTTGGAGGGTATCGCTGAGCAAACATTAATGTTGAAGGGCATTTGGTGTAATTTTTTCATTTTTCTTGTAGGACTCGACATTAACTCTCGTGTAACTTCCCCTCCACTTTGTCATTGATGTAACTCCCATCTGACCATAATGATAACGTACAATTTTTTTTAACTTAGATGTTTCCTCTCCAAAGAGTAAACAATAATTATATCCTCTAATTTTCCATTGGAGAGTCACCCGAGTAACTAATTTCTCATCCCACTATCTCAATATTAAATTTCACCCACTATCTCATAAATTTCATTATTTCATAAATATCTCTCCTGCTTCTTCCTCATTTTCCGCTACCATTGTTGCCTGCTTTTCATCTCCATTCCTCATCAGATGTTGATCGCTTTCTTCAGGGCTCGTCTCCAATTTAGGGAAAGTTTCTTGGGTTTAGGGTTTATGGTAAGTTTGTGCTCGCCATTAGCTCTGCAAGATTCGACCTTTTTTCTGACCATTTTCGCTGCTTTGTGCATGTGCATGCTTAAGAGATTTTTGCTGGGTGTTTGATGTAACATCCCCAAAATCAACATTCCTGTCACGTTGGCAGTCAGATTGACCAAGAGAGCGGTACACTGTCTACTACTTCTTTGATTTTGATCAGTCAACACATGACACACGTGACAATAGAATTAATAGAGAAACAATGAATGAAAGGAGATTGCGGAAGAAATATCATTGGGAAAATCAAAAGATGTCATATTTTAATGGAATAGTTCAAGAAAAGAGAAATGCAAGTAATTCAAATAGTTCAAGAAAATATCAACATATGCAAGGTTAAAAAAGAAAATTCAAGTATCTCACAAATACAAAGTTTGATAATTCAAATGCAGAATAGAAAGGCGAAAAGCTGGCGGGTTCTTTGCAAGTCATGTGCTGCTATCCCGGAGCTCTGCATTATTCATTTCCTCCCTAAGTAGGGTTCTCACCTGCAAAATCCCAATACAGGAGCATGGAATACCCGTGAATAACGCTCAGTACACATAGATACATAGACGAGGAAATAATAATTTGATGAAGGTCAATACTGATAAAAGAGAATCAATTGATCAGTTACTTTATTCGTTAGTTCCAATACCTTAATCTCCGTATGCTATGAATCATACATATGTAGATCTGTACTTTATTCTTTGCTTTAATCATACCTTGTACTGTACCATAATTTATTATATCATACTCTATCTTGTACTTTACTCTGTTATACATTACCGTACATTATCATGATCTGTGTGGTACTACGTCTTTTACATTACTATTTGTTCCTTGAAGTTCGTTATCCTATGTGAGTTCGACTTAATTAAGTGGGAAGCTAGAGGAGTCTCTATACCATATGTTGTCAGGATGCCCATGAAAGGGAATGTGTATGCTAAGGCATATCCTTTTCGGAATACAGGGGGAGAGGACCTGCATCATAGAAACAGTGGTCGTTACAGACCTATAGGTTCACTGTCTCCTCAGCTGAGCTATATGTCCCTCTGGCACTATACATTATAATCCATATGTTGCCCCCCGTGGGGAAGAGTGCGTCAATACGTCACTCTTATTTGGAGCACATGTGGAAGAGGGTCTGTGGTCCAGAAACAGTGTTAGTTGATACCAGTAGGTATACTGTCTCATCAATGCAGCTACCTGCCCATCACTATACCATACCTTGATATGTATCCTGAGCGACACATAGTTATCCCGTTATTTTATCTTTACTTTACTTATCTTCTTTAACATGTGTGAAGTTTGGAATCATAGTTCAGAAAAAGGATAAAGTTTGATCCCCTTTCTGCGGACAAAAGGTCCGTTACTTGCTTTGTTGTATTAGACATGACCTCAAGTGGGCCAGTCGAAGGTTTAGAACTGATTATAAAAGTCCTGGCCACTCAAGGGGTATTTTAATCATTTTACATTCAGATTCAGAATTCTTCTTCTCTAGACCGGTCGATCATTATTGTCGAGCTGGTTGACCGCTCCAGGTGGACCAGTCGACCGATTATGCACTCGGCCAATTATCCTTCATGCCGAGCCGATCGACCGTTCTCAGTGAATCGGTCAACCGTTCTCAGTGAATCGGTCGATCGATCGTGGTGTGTCATGTCGTGGGATCGGTCGACCGGTTCTCAAGGATCGATCGACCTTGTGCGAATGGCCTCGACTGCCTCTATCGGAACGATCGACCGATCGTGTGGAATCGGTCGACCGATCGTGTGGAATCGATTGACCGATCTTACAATCGTTCATGTCTTATGCAGATCGGTCAACCGTTCGATCAGAATCGGTCAACCGTTCGATCAGAATCGGTCGACCGATTTCAGCGTGCAAAACAGAGCACAAATCATTTCTTCAATTTCGACCGACTTCGGGCCGTCGAATCTTGACACATATAATATGAAAAATATTTCTATGGGTCTCTATATCATAATGGAATCGAAACGTGCGACAATTGAACTACATTTCTTCATCTAGGAGATTGAACATCTATGATACCTTTTTATGAATGTTTTTCGGTCGCTGCAGTCACTGTCGACGATCTGGTCGGTCGCCGGTCGATCCTAGCAGGCGGGAGTGCGCGCCTAGTCTTCACGTAGGGGTCGCGGTGCATTGGATCGCCCTACGTGCGTCGTCCGTGCTCGCGTCGCTCGTGCGCTCAACGTTCGCCGGTCACCGGGGAAGAAGAAGCAGGGGATGCGGCAGCCGAGTGAGGAGTCCAAAGGGATTTCGGCCGCCCCCTTTGGTGCTTCTTATACCCTGCTGGATGCCTCCCCTCTTCGTGGCGACGTGGGGCAGAAGAGCCGGTCATGGGGGAAGTGAGGGAGAGAGAATCGGCTCGTTCCATTTTTTGATATTTCGAATTTAAGTTTAAAATAAAGGAGAGAGAAATCCCGGTCGTTACATTTGAGGCTCGTGGCGAGTTTGCGAATCCGCGATGTTCCTGTTACCGTATGAAATCTGAGGAATTTTGTTCCATGGAAGGAATACTTACTACTTATTAATGTGCCTGGTCTATAGAACATGCTGCAGTCATTTCCATTGTTTGTTTGTTTTTTCCATTCAAGGTGGCGGCACATGTTTTATTATCCATCATAACAATATTTTATTATCCATTCATAATATTTTATTTTGAATAATAATATTTTTAAAACATTATCTTGCTGATAAAAATTTTAATTATCTTAAAAGAAATATAGAATAAATTTAATTTATGATAAGTAAAAGTAAAGAAAGTAAAATTATATAAAAGAAGGATAAGATATACGCTGTTTAAAGAGCTTTTGTTTAATTTATTTTCTGTTTACCATCTCAGACGATTTGTTATTCTTTGAATATTAACATATGGTTTATTGCATTGTTATAACCGACATTGATGAAGGCATGCGATATATATAATCATCAATGATCAAACTATATACGAGAACTAGGATCTTATGTATTACATTAAATTTAAACCGGCATTCGTTTTTATTGACTCTTTATATTACATTAATTTTTTTATTAATTTATAACAAATAAAAATACATGAAGGCATTCTCAATCAATGTGTTCATAAAATACAAGTTGACTTTTTATGTGCCATTATATTTTTACTCATAAAAATATTAATATATATATATATATATATATATATATATATATATGCATTTTTGTATGTATCAAAACATAAATGGGGTGTTTTCTTATGAGGTATGCTACATAATTTTATTTGTACTATATTCATCTATACATGATAGTAGAGCATGGAGCTACATCTATGAGACTTTTCCGGGAATCTGATTGATGTTTGCTTAGAGTGGAGGAGGAAGAACACATTAAATGAATTGTCATTTTTTACGTATGCATGTGTCATTTTTCAAATTGTTTAAAGAGGAAGAAATAGTTTAATGGGGTGGGCATTATAAATATGATATATTAATATTCATGTATTTACAATTAATATATGCAACCAACTCATTAGAAGTTTTATTATTTTCTTCTTTATGTTGCTTCTTAGATATTCTATAATTATTTGCTTTTCTCATCCATAGGAGAAGGTAATGGATTTAAAAGGCGTATCGATTTATCTATAGTTCATTATATGAAAGTAATTAATTAGAAGTTCTGCTTATTTCTTCTTTATATTTTCCTCTCTCCTACATATTCTCTTATACATAAGAGGTAACTATTTTGAAGAGAAGAAAATATTTCACATTTTATCCATCTTTTACTTCATCCACGTAAAAAATAGGACCAATCACACTTCTATGGTCAGGTTTGAAAGGAAAAACATTCTATTAGTATAATTTGTAGCTATTTATTCTTAGTTGTTATACTTCTTCTAATATCAGAAAATAAAATAACTTCATATGTTAGTTATTAAATTTATTAAATGTGTTATGAATAATTTTATTTATATTTTTATCTTTTACATATAGATAAATACACTATGCACAAATGTTACCATAATATATTTATTTTATTAATATTTGTCTCTTTAAAAAAAACATTGTCTTTTGGATACATGCAGGTGCATGTACCTTACCAAAGTAGGTCTTGAGAGTTTGTTGCTCATATTATTAATTATTTTTTAAAATCAAATGACACTATTTTGTCCTTTATTTATACAACACGAATTCTAAATAATATTTGAGATTAAATTTGTTTTTTAATATTTAATCTATTTTAAAAAAAAGTTTCAATCTATTTTTCAGAAACTAATTGACATATTTGTTATATAATTTTTTTAAAAAAAGCTGACATATTATGAAAAATTTTATTTAAATTATTTTTAATCGCGCATCGCGTGATTGGGTTACCTAGTTTAGAAATAAATGGAGACACATTCTTTTGTGGGTTGCAAAATTATCATGTGTATGTGCTCTAAATTAGAGTATTTACCTTCCGATAAATTAATGGTTAATTATTTAGGAATATAATAATTTCACGCATGAAGATCTTTTCTCTTTTAATTATTCTTTTTATCTTTTTGTGAAATTTAATTTATTTTTTTATAATTATGTGTATATCATATTAATTTATTATATCATGTAATTTGTTGTATTGACACTTGATATTCTCATTATTACCTATCATATTAATGAATTGCATCATTTAATATTTGATATTAACATTACATATTCAAATTATTAATTTGTATATTAAAATTTTAACATTACAAATTACATATTGACTCTTTATGTTTCATTATTTTATTTATAATAACAAATAATCATATATAAGGTATCCTTAATTAATGTGTGTTAAATTCAGCATAATGATTAAATTTTCATAAATTGTCTATTTATATTATATTATATTTAATAATAAAAATTAATTACATATAAATGAATCATTATGTTTATTAAAAATTTAACAACACGGTTAATTTTTTTACAATACATATTGACTCATTATATTTAGTTATTTTTTAAATAATAAATAATCATATATAAATGTATCCTTAATTGATGTGCACTAAATTTTAACATCATGATTAATTTTTTTACTAAATTTTTATAAATTACAAGATGCTCTTTATATATCATTATACAGTTTTAAATGTATAAATTTGAGATCATGATTAAGTTTACATAAGTTATAAGTTGGTTCTTTAAAAATATATATAAGTACATTGTTGTGTATTAAAATTTTAACACTGTGATAAAATTTTACAAATTACCTACTATATTATATTATATATATTTTTGTAATAATAAATAATCATATACATATTCATCCTTAATTAATATGTCCTAAATTTTAAAAATATGATTAGTTGTTTTATAAACTAGAGGATTACTCTTTATATATATATATATATCTACTTGACTCTTTATATTCATCCTTATTTATCTTGTTTTACTTGCTGAGTCAAATCCTTATTCATCCTTATTAAGATAATGAATCAATGATGATATGTGATTATGCAATATAATTTTTAACGGAAAGATAAAAAGAAAAATGGGACATATAATTTTCACCCATAAATTTTGAACTCCCAATGACTATTTTTGACAAAAATATCGAGTAGAATATTTATTTACTTGATAGAATGCAATCAAACGGTCATGAAATATTTTTCAAAATTTGATAATCATATTCTTTTTGTTTGATGGAATATAAAGATCACGTAGATATCAATAAAATATGCATACAATTTTATTCTACATAAAAAAATGTCATATTCTTTAGAATATTTTTTTATTCTTTCATTATAATTCTACAACCAAACAGTTCTTATATCTTGATCCACAAATTAAGGGATGTAAACATCACGTCCTCGTTCCTTACGAAATTAATTTTTAATCGGACTAAATTCCCCGCCCACACATAATATTCAAGTTAGACATGCTACAGTAATTTCAAACTATAGATTTAAAAAAATGCATAGCTCATTAAAAATTCACTTTACATTAGTAATATTTTGACCGGTTTATTGCTAATTAAAAATTCACTTTATATTAAGTCGAATCTATCTATATATATATATATATATATATATATATACATATGTCAATTTGCGTCCGCACATAGCCGTCTGGTCTAAGATGGACGATCATAATGTGTGCGCCCCAATTCAGATTAAGGATGAAACGGTTCAGCGCTGACTCGGAGGAGCGGTTCCACCTTGAGGTGGGACGGATCTGCGAGATAATACATCTAGCAGCGATTTGGCTTTTGGTGATACAGATGGCTTCTGGCAATGCGACGAGTCGCCTCTTTCGGCAGTCAGTGCCAATTCAGATGGCTTCCGACGGTGTGGCAAGTCGCCTCTTTCGGCGGGCTTCTAGCGGTGTTGCGAGTCGCCTCTTCCAACGGCGACGCGATGGATCTGCAAGAAAAGGAGGGCGGCAGCCCCCTCTATGAGCTCGCAGAAGGGGGCCGCTGCCCCCTTTTTCATTGCACGAGCCGGCGAGTGTGAAAAGGGGGCCGGCGGCCCCCCTTTGCGAGCCCGCCGGTGAGCTCGCAGAGGGGGTGATACCCCCTTTTTCGATGCCACGCCGACGTCGTAAAAGGAGCAGAGAAGAGAGGGTAGATTGGTGGCTTGCGCGAGAGGGGAAGGAGGAACGACGATCGACGACCTGCACGAGATGGGGGAGGAAGGAGCAATGAACGGAGGCCTGCACGAGATGGATCGCCGGCCTGCGCAAGATGGGGGAGGGAGGAGTGGCCTGCGCGAGAGGGTAGGGTGGAGCGTAGCGGCTTGTGTGAGAGGGGAGGGAGGAGAGCGGCTTGCACACACATCAAGGTCGTCCATCTCAAATCGGATGTGTGGGCGCTCAGTGACATCCTAATATTTCTCTCTCTCTCTCTGCTTCAACATTTCGAGAAAATGTTTAATAATGTTTAGAGAACAATGGGTAAGAGCTCAATAAGGCTTTTAATGCATCACTGAGCTTTTTTACTAGAAAGAAAATTGAAAGCAGAAAGTAAAAAATTTAATGAAACGTCCATATATATAAGTGCATTTTCAAATACAAACGGAAATGGAGATATGGTGTTCCTCTTTATCACATTGGTCCACATGGATATGAGCCAACGTCTTTTTTGTCTATAAATATATGATGCATTATAAAAAAATGTAATGTTATCTTAATTTATCTCTCAAATTAAATATATTCCATATGTCTACATTATTTTTTTTTTAATGGATCTGATGTTTCATCTACTACACCCCGAAGCTAATTGGTACGTACATCTAAATGAATTCTCTACATTAAAAAAATATATATGACGTTTCAACTATTCTTATTAAAATCATAAAAAATAATTTCATTCTTTTTTTTCTTTTCGAAAATATACAAAATTAATAAAAAATATTAATCATTCGGATCAGTCGAGCACGTGGTTTAATTTCATGGATTCAATTTATTACAAATCGACTTTTGTGTTTATTATTTTTTTTCATATAATAATTTGATAAAATTGATGGCTATGTGTATCTTAATAAATTAATTTAATGCATTAATGACGTCAATATAATGCAACTGCAACACTAATTATGTGTCGAGACTTTTGCCGGGTTCCTTTTATTTTAATTAATTATCACGTGGCTCGCTATCATTAATCTTCCTTGTTCCCCCTCCATATAGAAATGAATGCAACTTACAACTAGGAGTATATATTATAAGTAAAAAAGATTTTTTTAAAAAAAATTCAACTAGCATATGAGATGGAGATGGCACCCATACTACTAATAATACCAATTAACTCCTTGGACATGCCACTTTTTATTTTATGTCTCCTGTTGGATCAAATTTATTGTTCATTATTTTCAATTCAAACATGGGGTATAGTGGTAATTGCTTTCTTCTCGTTCTTGTAAGATTTTAAATTCAAATTTTTTTAAATATATAATTTTTTTATGGGGAGTCTCATCTATTATTGTCGACTTTTAATATGTGAACATTGTATTTTTTTAGCATCACGTGAATTGAATCGTTAGCATCACTTCTCAAACATTGAAAGTTTATTATTCAAAAAAAAAATACTGTTCATTATTAGAAGATCGAGATCGCATCAGGGTGGCCACATATCAAGTGGTTATCATTTAATGTTTAAACGTATAAAAAGGGTTTGTGACAAATAGAGCAAGAATAATGTATGTCCAATTTCACCACACGCATCATGTCAAGAATCAAAATGATGGATTTAGATATATATATATATATATATATATATATATATATGTCTTTCATTTTGTTTTACTTTTTATTTTTATTTTTATTATTTCGATAACGATTGAATCAAGGATAGCATATGAAATTTGGTTAGAAGAAAAAATGCATGCATCCATTTTAATTTTTCTATTATTGTTAAGGTAATTAGCATGCAAATACATAATTAGTGTGAAAATTTTGGATGGGCATCGTTCCAAACTAGGGATGTGAATCACTTAAGGTGCGTTCACTGCATTGCCAATCAAAATTACCTAGCAATGTAGATTATCTTTCAGAAAGATTATCATTTGTTAAATTGTCGGCAATGTACATTATCTTGTTTAGTATGCATAAGTAATCTATTTGGCAATCTATATTAATTATTTATAAGAAAATAAAAATTTATGTGTTAATATTCGACTTTTACCAATATACCCCTAATCAAAAGAATTATGTCTAGATATATAAATTATTTTTAACTTCGTAGACTTAAATTACAAATATATATTCTCACCCATAAAATTAAAATTTGTAAAATAATTAATATATTTTTAAATATGATAATAATATAGTCATAATGATTATAATATTATTTGATTAATTTTATAATTTACCACATTGACTACCCTCCCATAGGCAATCTGCATTACTACTTCATAGGCAACGTGGATTGCTTGGGCAATGTAGATTACTCATTACCTGTCACAAGTGAATAGAGTAATGTGATGGGTCCAGATAATTTAATACAACATTACCTAGTAATCTACAAAGATTATCTTTAGAGAAACGCCCCCTTATGTTTTAAATCATCGGATAGCCAAAGTAAACTAAAGTTTCAAAATTGTGTGTTTAATTTTTATGCAATAACGGTAATTTATAGTTGCACATTGTTTTGACTCATAATAATAATAATAATAATAATAATAATAATAATAATAATAATAATAATAATAATAATAAGTTACAAACATGGATCTATTGACCTCGTCTTTCATTGTTTACTTCCTACCGGAAGCACAAATTCTTCAAGATACCAATTGGAATTTTTTTTATTTGATTTAAGAAGAAGAAGAAGAAGAAGAAGAAGAAGAAGAAGAAGAAGAAGAAGAAGAAGAAGAAGAAGAAGAAGAAGAAGAAGAAGAAGAAGAAGAAGAAGAAGAAGAAGAAGAAGAAGAAATTTAATATCAATTGTCATTAAACAGTTGTTTCCATTACCCCACATATTTTTAATTTATAAGAATAACGTATATTAACAATGCAACAATATATATATATATATATATATATCATGATCAGCATAAAGTGCTTAAATCAAGATATACTATTTTTTTTCACTAACAATTGGTTCATCACGTTGCTTCTTAAGTATATATTTCGAGTTCCCTTGCAAGATTTGAACAGAATGCATCACAACAAGAAACATTTTTTTTCTTTCTAATTAAAAAAAAATATAACGTTAAGAGTACGAAGCAACTCCCCTCAATTAATGTTGCTTTCACACAACATTGCGTTACAATTATCAGCATTATCCACATCACAAATAGATATGTTCTCCGCATTGAACCTTTCCTCGTAAAAAAAGAAAAAAAAACACAAATAGGAATCCAATACATGGGTGGAGTTTAGACAAATAAGAAAAAAAATGTAAGAAGAAGATAACTGCAAAAATCAATGAAGTTTTAAAGGAGGAGTTTTGATGTAAAGAAAAAAGAAAAGTCAATTAAATCAACCCTTAAGTCTTTGAGTTTATAGTCCTTAATATACTATAAGAACATCAAGTAAACGCAGATCATAAGGAAACAAGGAATAAGAAACCGTCCGGTTCATTAGTAAATCATAAGAAACTAGCAGAAATTGCAGCCACTATACCAACAAAGCTTTTTAGGAATCAAACACATTAGTTCTTAAAATCTCAATTTTAGTCTTTAATATTTTTTGAGATCAAAATATTTTGGTCCATCGTGGTCTCTATAAGCTGGTCATTAAAAATTCTTAGTGACCAAAATTTTTCCGTTAGTCCTTAAAGAATGATCTTTTAGTGACTACAAATTAAATTTTGGTTTCAAAAGAATAAAAATTTGGGACTAGTATCACATTAGTCTCTAATACTTATACTTTTAAGAACCAAATATAATTGGTTCCTAAAAACTGGTCAATAAATCATATTTTTGTTGTAGTGAGCGTTTCTCTCATTGGAGACATGACAACAAATTTTTAATACCTTGTGGTAGCACACAAACCTGTTTGTTGTAACTATATAAGGGGCACCAATGGGGTGATTAATATTCATCAAAATGAACTCATGTTTTTTTTTAGATGTAGCTCATTCACCAAGTAAACGCTCCTCAATTTTCTTAGTAACATTTTAATCTATGCGAATGAAAAGTATGAAGCATAAGATTATATATATATAGAGAGAGAGGAATATTAGTGTGCTACCACACTTTGGTGGTAGCACACTGCATCCACAATTTGAGGATCGTCAGATCGTTGATCAACGGAGGAGATTAAGTGCGCCGGTTCAAGCAGTCGAGTGTTTGGTTCGCAGGGTTCGTTGTTCGGTTCGCGATTGATGCGTTCATCCCCTCTTTGGACGAAACGCTCATACAACAACATCTTCTCCAACGAACATCCCTCCCTCACCAACCCTCTCTCGCCGATGTCCCCTCGTCGGAGCTCCCTCGAACGTGCAAAAAAAGGGGGTGGCAGCCCCCTCCGCGAGTTATCACGCCGGTATGTGCAAAGAAGCTAGGAGCATAGAGATGTTGTGCGAAGAATCTAGGAGCACAGAGATGTTGAGCGAAGGAGACGCAAATGGCTTTGAACCTACGAATTGTTTACTCGCCGCCCTCCGCCCTCGGCACTCTCCCCGTCGTTGGCCGTCGCTCCACCCTCCACTCACTGATGCCCTCGGTCTATCGCCCTCCTTCGCGATTCGCCAAACCCTCAAACCGAACCCTCCTCGCCCTCGCCGATCATCTCCCCTCGTCGACCATTCCTCACCTCCCTCGCCTCCCTCGTCGAAGCCCCCTCGACGACACCCACCTTTTCTCTGCGTGCTCGATTGGTGAGGTAGAAGATCGCCAACCAAATCTCATCGAGATAGCACATCTGCGGCCGGAAAGGAGGTTGACGAGCGAGACGCGATGACCCTCGTCGAGGGAGGAGAAGCACCGGCCAAATCTGTAATAGAGGGAGGAGGAGGCGAAGCGGACCGCGAGATTGAAGTCAACACCACAGTCGTCCGGGCAGCATGATTGGCGACGATCATCACTTGATCATGGGGGAGCAGGATGCGGTTTCCAGTGAGTGATTAGCGGCGCCGAGGAGGGAGGATCAACCTAATTTCCTTCGGTCGAAAACTGCGAGAGCCCTTCAAGTGAACCGTGCGCAAGTTCAGATCTGGTCCAGCGGTTCATCACACATTAATCGTACCCGCTCATGCGCGATCGGATGGCTCTTAATGCTTGGACGCACTGTTCGCCCAATTTGTGTGGGCGCACATTAATATTCCTCATATATATATATATATATATATATATATTAATGTGCTACCATGAGACCATGCCCTTTGGATCGCACAATTTGCATGTATTGTATGCGCGAGCCTCGTGAGCACGTCTTCCTTTGCCAGGCGAACACCAGCCAGAATGGCGACACGGAGCCCAACACGTAATGTAACTATATCTTAGTCCATCAGATATTATTCGTTTTGGTCTTTTGGTTCCCGCAAATGTAAAATGCGTCTTGAAAAATAAATGACTATCTTTCACCTTTTGATCATTTCTCTTTGGAGCCTTACATATATATATATATATATATATATATATATATATATATATATATATATATATATATATATTAATGTGCTACCATGAGACCATGCCCTTTGGATCGCACAATTTGCATGTATTGTATGCGCGAGCCTCGTGAGCACGTCTTCCTTTGCCAGGCGAACACCAGCCAGAATGGCGACACAGAGCCCAACACGTAATGTAACTATATCTTAGTCCATCAGATATTATTCGTTTTGGTCTTTTGGTTCCCGCAAATGTAAAATGCATCTTGAAAAATAAATGACTATCTTTCACCTTTTGATCCTTTCTCTTTGGAGCCTTACAATCATCCCCTAAAAAACTCAACATCCTCGTTGAATGACTCATGAGTTGAGTTTGTACATGATTCAAGTGAGCACACGAGGATACTCTGATACCTACTGTAACACTCTTAAAATTCGACATCAATTTAGAGGTCAAACCCTTCATATGATTCCAATGTTTTAAAAATCGGTTCGGACCGATCGGTTCAACCGGTCCGATCGCAAACCACTAAGAAAATATTCCGGTTCATTAGTAAAATCGAAAATGATAAAACAATGGGTTGGCTTGGAAAAAGGCAAAAAAAATCGGGTTGAAATGGTGAATCCGGTTGAACTCGATTTTTTTATTTTTAAAAAATATACATATGGAAATAATTTATTAGGGGATATTAAAGTTTAAAGTTACCAAATTATTTTAGATGGAATTGGAAGGTTACGAAGATTGAGAGAGAAAACAAGGAAAGTATTTAAAATAAGAAAGTAAAAGGGAAGATGGTAGTTGGAGAGAATGAATAAAAATTGAAATATATTATTAAGAGAATAATAAAATATGGAAAGCTTTTATTATGGGATATGGATATTTAAATAATTTTATAAAATTGGAAAGGTTTGCACGTGAAAGAGAAAAAGGAAAATTTTAAATTTTAAAATAAGAAAATAAAATGAAAGATCACTATAAGAAAAACGCTGATTACAGACGGTCAAAACCGTCCCAAAATTGTCAGTAATAAACTTTTCGACAGTTTTTCGAACGGAATCGATCAGTCGGAAAAATGGTCGTCGCAAATCGATTTTGCGACAATTGGAAAAAATTCGTCGGAAGTATCGACGGTTGTAACTATCCAAAAAGTTCGGCGCGACTGTTGTAACCATCCGAAAAGTCTGGCGGTTACAATCATCGAAAACTCGACGGTCGTAACTGTCGAAACTTTCGACGGTTGTACGGTCGCGCAACCGTCGAAACTTTCGGCGATCGTCGGAACCATCGATCTCTCGGCGGTCGTAACTATCGCAAAGAATTTTTAAAAATAAAAAAATTAGCGGCCGGCCAAATCTGACCGCATGGCGGCCGGATCGGGCCACGGCCAGATCCGGCTGCTCGCGACTAGATCCAACGGCCCGCTGCCAGATTCGGCGGCCCGCGACTAGATCCGGCGGCCAGATCCGGCGGTCCGCTGCCAAATCCGACGGCCAGGCGACTGGTCTGGCCTCCGTGGCCAGATTCGGTCGTGGGCGACCAGATTTGGCCGCCCCGCAGGCGACTCTGGCCGCGCTGGAGAGAGAGAGAGAGTGAGAGAGAGAGAGAGAGAGGTCGCCAGTGGGTCGTCGTCCGATAGGGAGAGGGTCGCCGGCGCGTCGGGCCGGTAAAATAGGAGATGGAGAGAGAAAGAAGAGAGGGAAAGAAATGGAGAATGGAGACTGAGAAAGTATATATATATATATATATATATATATATATATATATATGGTAGAAAGTTGGGAAGCGGGAAAACGAAAAAAGGAGCGGCGGGAGAGTATTTTTAATTACCGATGGCTATGATCAACGGTCCGAACAGTTGGTAATATGTTATATTACTTACATATATATAATATTTATTTTTTAGTTTACTGACGGTCCGAACCGTTGGTAATATGTTATATTAATAAAAAAACTCCTTATATTATATTATTTTTAAATTTACCGACAGTTGAAACCGTCAAAAATTATTTAATTATAAAAATAAAAATATTATATTTAGTTATATATAATATTTATTTTTTATTACAGATTTACAGTCTGTCGCTTTTGACCGCTCGGCCACTCTTCCCTTCCCGGGCCGATTTTATCGACGGTTTGAACTGTCGCTAATTATTATCGACGATCGGAACTGTCGAAAATTTTGACGGTTTGGATTATCGCTAATTATATTAATAAAATACTCCTCATATTATATTTTTATACATTTACCGATGGTTACAACCGTAAAAAATATCAACGTTCCTAATCATTGAAAAATAAAATAATAATATAATAAATTATATAATTTATTATTTTCATTTCCGACGGTTGTGACCGTCGAAAATTCCGTCGAAATTTTTTTCGTCACAAAATCCGTCGCAAATTGCGACGGATTTCTATCCGTCGAAAATTGCCCGTCAGAAAATGACAATTTTCTTGTAGTGGATCTTGAATCCTTGACTAAAGGAAATAAATTAAAATAGAAACAGAATATTAATCAAATTAAATAAAAAGATAGATATATGTGAAAAGAAAATAAAATTCGGTAATAATATATTAGTAATAAATTGAGATTGAAATTAAAGTTAGATTATTATATTAGTAATAATAAAAAGAAAACTACAAAAATAAAGGAGAGTTATAAATGAAAAGAGAATAAGATTCGGTAATAATATATTAGTCAATAAATTTATACTATTATATTAGTAATAATAACAAAAATCTATTATTCAAACTAAAATTTGGTAAAAAAATATTTAATTGGTTTAATTATTTTTGTAATAATTTATATATTAAATTACTCTTAAATAATTATAAAATAATTGGCTCTCGATTAAATCGATCCAACCTCGACTCGGTCTGATCTCAGATCCGATTTGTAAAACTTTGAGGCCTTCCGTTGACTTTTGTTGCAATTTAATTTTGCAATTTTAAAGTAAAAAATGCTTGACTTTGAAGGCACATATGCTTACACAACGTCTGCTTGATATTGCTCATAAAGACTTTATGCTTTGGATTTTCATTTATTTTGCAATTAAGCTTGGAACATGCTTGCAGTTTCTTATCCTGGGGAGACACAAAATTGATGTTTTTTCCCTCTTAAACGACTTAAAATTTTCAATTCTTAGCATTTTGCACAAAAATGCTTCTTCTCCTCTTAAACAATTTAGATTTTTCCCTCCTAAACAATATCAATATGCCAAATTCATCTTTTTCCTTTTAAACAACTCGCTATTTTACGGAATCCATCAACTTTTGCACGACTTAATCTCGTCCCTTGGATCACATGTATAAATCAACTTGTGATTTACACACCCATTATATATATATATATTAGAAAAAAAGGACCATATGAGGTAAAAAATGACCCATATTTTTGGGATGTTATTGGATTGTGATGTGATGATCCACAAAAAGATAACTATTTGTAGAAATTTTGAGGATGTTTATTTATAATTTGTCATATGATCATCCAACTTTGGCTGATATATACGAGTTAATTTTTGCCCCGCGTAACCCTTATCCCCTATACATTAACATGTTGCACCCTTTGATGTAGGCATCGACACTATATTTAATCAGCTCAAGTATTTTTTTTTCACAAGTGTCACTAGACACTCACATTTGCATTACACCTATCATCCACTTATTTTCTTAACATAAGCAGCTAATGCTTGCTTCCATCATTTGATTCAATTCCTTCGACTAAGAGTAAGTATTATCATCCAATAAGAGTATTGTAGATATTATTATTACCAAATAAAACTTCATATTCTCAAATAAATTATCATTAAATCATATTTGACGTTAATCCTTAGTTTGATAAGGATATATTATCCCATATCTGAATTAAAACTATATGAACATCTTTATTTTATATGTTGCTACATTTTCAATGAAGAGTTGAAAACACAACAAGTATATCCTTTACATGCTATGCCCCAAATAAACATAGCAACTAAAATCATTCATAGCGCATTAATTTCTTTTCCTCAAACTAATCATAGCACTTAAGGGCATTTACTGCATTATCTTTTCACATTACCTAGCAAACACAATTATGTACACGTAATCTCTTCAGCAATTCAAATAATATTATTTACTTGTAATAAAATATTACTAGGTAATGCATATTTTTACTAAAATACTCTTTATCACTAATGTCAAGTTAAAATTTATTTAATTCGGTTGAAAACTTGGAAAAAAATATAAAATTAAATAAATATAGTAATGGTAATAAATCAATAAATATTTTAAATGAAAATATTGGTGATAAATATATGTAATATTCAAAATAATGTTTAATAATAATATGAAATTCATATGAATAATAATTTAAATAAATTAATATTATTAGTTATGATAACAATGGTAATAATTTTTTATTGTTGCTATATATTTTTCTTATATTATTTCATGTTTTATTTGTCTAAGATTTGAAAGGACAGAAATGAAAGGGAGATAAAATCATCTAGATGGAAATCCCCTTCTTAGTCAATGTGAATTAAATTCGTAATTTGTATATTTGTTCTATATTGTTCAAATTCGTGTGCCCTTAATTTTTGTAAAAGAAATATGAGTTAGGAGAAACATTTTGATAAGAAGTTATTATTCTTCTTGTCTTGTGAGTTGATATAATCCAAATAATAATATGATAATCGTCATGCTCAATTTAAAAAAAAATAATTTGTCATGCTAATAAAACTAAGTGATCCGTCGAACCTATACAAAGTTCAATTGGGCTAATGGCAGAGCAATTCTTCCACGTATGATGTATCCCTCAAAAAACATTTTTCCAACAAGTTCCCATGATCTTATTTTGAATAGGATTATTAATGGACATATCTATAAGGCTGCTAATAAACTTTTATTTTAATTCTCATTACGAGTTTTTTATGTCCTAAACTTTTATATTCAAATTCAATTTTGAATTCCAAATCTTATTATAATTTTAACTCATAATCTAATTATGAATTATTTTTTTATCTCTTATCTAATAACACTTTTATTTTTATTGAAATTTTTTATCTTATCTTTTCCTCTTCTCTTATCTTTTCGCTAACCATACTTTTATTTCTTTTCAAATTTTATCTTTCTTTAACAAATTCTATTGTAATTATGAAAATTAATTAATTAATTTTTAATTAAAATTTTTTGAGGTGTTACAATTAACTTGGACAAAAACAAATAATACTTTTTGGGATAATAACCTCTGCAGGACCACCTCCATAATCTTTTATACTACGACCGTTTTGATCATCTCAATCAATATATGCATTTACATCTTTCAAAATAAATAAATAAAAATGTCCAATACGAGACTTTTTACTGGGTTCACGAGGATATAAATTGTGGGCACCACTATTTCCACTCTGAAATATCATTCATTATGTGATTTCTAAAATGTTAAATATTTTTATTTTTGTGAGATAAAATGAAGTGACTAATGTTGTTAAAATTAGTATCTTATATAAGATCGGAAAAAGGTCATACGATCGAAGATCGGATCGAGGATTGTAAGATTCTATCTATTAATAAAATATATATTTTTTAAAATAATAAGTATATTTTGGCCATTTTTTCGCATTGAGATCTTAAATTATACTTCGTTAAGATATTTTTTTATCTATTCTTAAGTTAAATTATATCAAAACATATTTAATTAATATTTAAATTATTATATTAATCATATGAGATCGTATAGAATCCGATAACATTATAAGATCACGTAAATAAAATTAAAATCGTATTAAAATCTTATACATAAAATTCTCAATATAAGATCGAGATGGGAAGGAGTCCATAAGATCGTAAAATCTTAAGATTTAAATCGAGATTTTGACAATCTTAAAAGTGACAATAATATTTTTTACGGTGATTATTATTGCTCTAACTTGTTAGTGGTTGACATGGTGCACTTGGCGGTGGTGACCGTGATGACACCGTACTATTAAGGGGTTGTTTGGCTAAGCTTATAAGTCACTTATAAGTTAGTTTATAAAAATCTTAATGTTTGGTAACTTAAAAATATGATTGATAAGGAGATATTAAATCTACTTATAAGTAAAAAAAATAAGTAGGGGGAGGAGTGCTTATTTGCTTTCTAAAAAATAAGTCAGTTAGTTGTATCATAACTAACTAATTATTATTAATATAAGTAGTTTTATCCAAACGTGTAACTGCTTATTTTTAAAAATAAGTTTCAACCAATAAAATACTTATCAGCACTTTAACTTATCAACTATTTTACATCAGCTAAGTCAAACGGTCCTAACTCGTTTCGACATATAACTTTTTATTTTGTGTTGTCTATGTGATCAAATTTTTGTTCCTTATTAGACGATCGAGATCGTATTGTGGTGGGGCCACGTGGATCAAGTGGTTATTAGCTAATGTGGCCATTCATTAGACGAAATCCTTTTGCTGCAAGGAAATTAATAATGTGTAAGCATATAAAAAAATGTTTATAACAAATAGAGTAATCTGTGTGTACAGTCTCAGTCATGTCAACATGGAAGTAAATGAGAAGCGTGATAAATACATAAGAAGTAATGTGTGGTCGAAAGAGACGTAAGAATTAATTTGATATATCAATCCTTACAATACTTTAACTTAAGAAGATGTATTTAATTGTCTGGATCCAGTTGATAAGTTCTATTAACTTATCTCAAATCAATATATATTATTTATATATTACATCGTGCAATTTTATACTTATGGGCCATCAGATTATAATCATTTTGATCTGATGATTCAAAATCAATATAAACCATTAAATCAAAATGATACTAATGATTCAAAAATATGAGATTGCACGATATAATCACATAATGTGATTGCACCATAATATATATATATAAGTAGAATGTATTTAATTCTTTTTATTATTTATTTATTAATAGAATATTGAAATTTTATTCTCCTAACATGGATAGTTGCATAGGCATGCATAAGCCCCAGGTTTATTGAGACAAGTTCCCCTGCCACCCTTCCTTAGTTTGCATGCCACATTACAAGTAGAAGGTTTGCAACCACTTTTGCTGAGGAAAGTCGAACATATTCTTAGGTCCTCCACATTTGGCACTCTAGCCTCAACTACAAAACAAATAGATGAATTAAGACATATATTCATATTGATTTATTATCATTTATAGTGTATCTTAGAAATTATCTTTTCCCTAGTTGATATTATCAATCACCCATTCATGCTACAATTTGCACTCAGAATAATGATATACAAATACATGCATATAAAGAAAAAATGCACTTATTAAATACTTAGTTTTGTGCCATATGCGATTTCATTATTGATAACTTAAATAGAAATGTCACATACTCTAAGATAAATATATGATAACAGTTAAGTTTAACTAATTTGAGTTAAATGTTACATACTCTAATAATCTAACGTTAAGAATATGAACATAAATATTTTTTTAAAAAAAATTAGTTTGAGTTTTGGGATCGATAAATCATCTAGTGATATTTAAAATATCCTAGAGTTAAAATGATGAAGTTAGTATGATGGGAAAATAATTTTCCAATTCATTCTATAGGATGATCTGAATCAAAATTATTAACAACCTTGTAACTAATATATGCATCATCTAACATATTTTAAATATTTTATTTAATTAGTTTTTATCACTTTTTACATTGCATTAATGCTATATGTTTTTTTCCTAAAAAATAATCAACTATGAAGTATGCAAATCAATATCTTCTCAATGACTTAAATTTGTTCATCAAGTTAACACAATGATGAAAAATTCGTATTATTTTCAATAGTATCTTTTTTATATGTCAAAAGTAGTATTGATTTCATATGAAATTTGAATAAAGAAAATTCAAATGGAATTTTTGTAGAAAATATATATAGCAAATTTCAGTCATTGAGAGCATAAGTGTAAAAGTAATCTCTCAATTTTAACTACATTTCCACTCTTACACTTATCAGTATAAAAAATAATGACTTATTATTCATGATATTAGGTAAATGTTGGATGCATCAATATATTTTGATGATGAAACATAAGATAATAAATATAATATTACATTATACCAGAAGTGAGAACAATAAGAAAGAGAAGAAAGAATGGCACAAAAGATGATCTCGCCATGGTCGATCTTGAATAATATATGAAGTAATATTTTGGTGGTGGAATAAGTCCCCTATGTAGATAGCATTATATAGGATGTGTAAAATAATTTTGACAGTTGGATCATTTATTAAATTTAATGTCATTAAATATATTAATGAAATATTAAATGCATCCTTATCAAGCATTTATTATCATTATGCAAGATATACATTACTTTCATGCACATTGGTAATTAGTTAATTATTTGGATTACCATATAATAATTTTGTTTATCACGCATTTATGATCATTCTACAAGATATGCATTACATCAACACATATTGGTAATGAATCATGTTTTATCTCGCATTTATGATCATTATGAAAGATATACATCGCATCCATGCATATTGGTAATGAATTAATTATTTAGATTACCATATAATAATTTTCTTCTTTATATCTTAATTATAAAATAAAGATGTCACATCGATGAGGTAAATATTACTAAATGCCCTTCAACTTTAACCACTTTTCCAACTCCATCATCCAATTTTACTTTGTAACTACATTACCTTCCAGCTATATTTATTTCACCAATTGTCATTTTTACCTGCGATTGGCGATTTCCTAATTGTGCAATCTACCTAGCATGATTCTCTCTTCTCCACGTGTTCAAGTGTCCGACATGACATGTTAAGATAATATTAAAATAATAACACAAAAAATATAATATTTTAAAAAATAAAAAAAAGATGAGGGGCGTACCCCCTCCCTCTCTTTCTTCGGCCACCTGAGAGCTAACTTGTTTATTTTTTATTTTTTTAGAATTTTCTAGATTTTTATATTATAATTTTAATATTATCTTAACATGCCACATCACATACCTAGCTACACGCATGGAGGAGAGAGAAACATGCCACGTAGATCGCGCAATTGAAAAATAGTCAATCACAAATAAAAAGAGCAGCTGGTGAAATAAGTTCATAATTGAAGGATAGTCTAGTTACAAAGTAAGTTGGATGATAGAGTTGAAAAAATAATAAAATGAAAGGAGATTTAGTGAAATTTATCCCACATTGATTTTCATATGGGATGACATAGTCTCACATACTAGTTGGGGGTAATAGAGCTTCGATTTTTGTACAATCACTTAGTGGTAGTTGAAAATATAAAAACATTAAAATATTTTAACGTAGTCTTAATATTTTTTTTACTAATATTTTGGCCTATGACAAAAAAAATGGTGAACATGTGGTCATTGGCTCATGATTTCCTCGACCACATTTTGATTTGGTTCTTGCTCGAGCTACCCGAAAATATGATTGTAATGGGGCAAAATTTTCTACAATTAGCACCTCCTTAGCGTCTCATTAGCGACGCAAGCATTGTCGACGCTATTTTAAATATATCATCATTAGTGTCACATTAGCATCGCAATGTTTAGCGTCGCATTAGAAACTCATGAATACATCACAATGGTGCCACCTTAGCGTCGCCTTTAGTATAAATGTAGCGTCACCTTGGTGTCGGAATAGCTTCACCAACTTATGTACCACTTTAACATCTCTTTAGCAACACAATTCAACTGCTCACAATGACACCTTTCACGTCATCTTAGCGTCGGGTGAGAATCAACAAGTGACGCTAGTTGAGTCACCTTTGTGTTTGACGCCATTGCGACGCTAATCAGGCGTCTCATTTTATTGGCGGCATGTCGACGCTAAATCGACACTATTGTTTCCAGCCACGCATTAGCACCACAATAGCGTCTCCAAGCCTGTGTCGCTATTTGCCAATTTTCTTGTAGTGTAATAATAATGTCTCACAAATGTTGTTTAATTATTTTTGTACTCCTTCAAATTATAATTTCATATAGTGAAACTAAACTTGTACTTTTTACAATATAAACTTAAGTAAGATAATAACATATCATAAAAGATATATATTTATATTTTAAAAAAATATTCTAAATATGTATCACAATAAAAGTTATATGAGTTTTATCCTCATCCACTACTGAAGAATGTATTGCTACCAATTAGTAATCACTAAATTTATCGGCATGTCTTGTAATTGAACTATGATAGGACTACTCAAATTGTTAATAACCAAGATAAATATCTATCTATCTCTTGCTTATCCATTTAATCTCTTCAACTATCCTAACTATCATTTTCATAATTTTTTATTGGATAAATTCATTTGGACAATTTTCATCTCTTTTTTATTTTTATATAAATTTTCAAGTACCAATCAAGAAAGGTAAATTTTCATGTGATTCTTTCAATGAGGAAAAATTAAGAATTTTATCTTGGTGAATAGAAAATTGGTTGACCCTCATAAGATGAATAATTTCTTGACGTTATTTGATTATTAGAAACTTAAAATGAATAATTTGTTAATGTCATTTGCTCAACGATTACATCTTCTCATCGGGCATCCATTATCTCTTTTTCATAGGGCAACAAAAAAATGTAACACCTCGATTTTCAAATAACTAATAAAAGAATATTTTAATATTGTAATTGGAAAACATGGTTATTAATATTATGTTATTAATTAATTATAAAAATAGAGGATAATTGGAGAGATGTTGAAAAGAGACAAGGAAGTTTCAGTAGAATTGAATTTGAGATTAGATCGATTATAAAATTAATTAGCTAAATTCAAAATTAGTTTAAAATAGGTTGAGTTGGATGTCCATGAAATAGTTGATGTCAAATTTTATGTGAAAAACTATAAACAGCTTTCAGTAGAATAGAATTTCTACACAGAGTTCCACTCATCAGCAATACCGATATATATGGTAACCAAAGTGATTCAATAAATCGACGATCAAAGTTCGGTATTAGAGAAAAGATCCCTCTTAAGTGAGCACCTCCGCAGTGGGTGCGCTAAGGAGGCTGCTGAGTATCGTCGCGCGCTGTCGAATTTCATTTGATGCACATTTTTTTAAATATTTTTCTTAATGATGTGATATTCATTGTCCGTAGCAGCTTGGACACGATTCCATTTTTCCTTTTTCACGTGAAGGGCGAAGTGGAGGAGGAGGGCAGCAGCAACAGCGTCCGACAGCGAGCAAATCGACAAATCCGATGTCAAAGAGGATGTGAAAGAGGGAGAAAAGGAAGATGACGAGAAGGCGACGATGACACCAGATCCAAAGGCATATAAGAGGAGGACAGCGAGAGCAGCGGGACAGCGGTAACGACGTTCTGACGTTGCGGCCTACTAGCGGGGAGGAGGGAGTGGATAGACACGAAAAAGAAAAAAAAAATGGCCCAAATGCGATCCGCCGGCTCTTTTCTCTCGGTATTAACATGCGTGGGGATCTACATGGATGATTTTTTCCAATATAGAATTCCTTGATAAGAAAACAAGGAATACTACAGCCAGCAGAAATTGCAACGTCTCTCCCATTGGGGACTTGACAATAAATTTTAATACCTTGTTCTAACGCACAAAGCTGTCTGTTGCAACTATAAACAGACACCAATAGAGTGATGCGGTCTCAGTTTGTTGCCAGTGCAGGAGTACAACAATATATCATTTCACCATAAAGACAAAGAACCTAAGTAACTAACAAATGCTGCTACAACAAATTGCTGTGGCATTTTCCAAGGAAAAAAATTCCACCCACCCTGCACAATCGTGCTGGTGTTGTCCTCACTTCCATCAAAATTCAAAACTACTACTATTCTCATATTGCTTAATATATATATTATAGAGAAGCAGCTTGCCTCTTACAAGCTTTGAAGATCGTGACTAAGGCTTTTGAAATATTTGTGTAGCACTCTACGAAAAACATGGAACTTCATCGTCCAATAGAAGAAAATAAAGGATGAACAACAAAACCCTCAGTATCAAAACCTTTGTCACTAAGACCAATAATACTATTATATTGGGAACTAGTCGCTTGGCATGGATCAAGAGAAGTGTATGCCGGCCTGGTTAAACAATGATAGCAGGTAGAGGAAATCCACCTGGGTGAGCTTGGAAGCCCTCTTTTCTGCAAAATCTCCTTGATTCAACACCTCCAGAACCTTCCCCTTGAAGCCTGAGTGGTTACCTGCTTGACTAGAGTCTTCCTCATCCATATCTTCATCGTCTTTCCCAAGAGACATGCTTAGATCTCCAACCATATCGGCCAAAAAAATTACCACATCATTGTTAGTCTCTGTATCCTTATCCTCTTCTTTTCCTATTTGACTGAGTTTCAAAGCTTGCAGCGTCTGGTAATTCTTTTCTAACAATGAGAGAACACTCTTTTGCCTAAAAATTGATCCTAATGTCTTGTTTTTCCTGTTGAAGCATATGCGAATCAATCCATCCCACTCCTTGAAGTTGACAGGGGGAAGTGGTTTCCTAGGTTCTATCCGTACCACAGATGAGTCCACCTTTGGTGGGGGCCTAAAATTGTTTCTTCCCACCTTAAGCAGATGATTAACACGGGCCAGGAGCTGTGTATTAACAGATAGCCGGCAATAAAGAGTATCACCAGGATTTGCAACCAATCTCATGGCAAATTCACGCTGATACATGATGACAGCACACCTGAAGGATGGTCGGTGAGCGAGCAGCTTAAACGTTAGTGGGGAAGATATCTGGTATGGAATGTTTGCCACGCAAATATCAAAGTAGGGGAGGTCACATTTGAGAACATCTCCTTGGATCACCTACACAATTCAATATGCCAACTCTTCAGCTAAAAGCAATGACATAACATATAATGATGATGATAATACACATGATGAACAAAAAGATTAAGGAAAAAGAAGCAAATAACTTTTAGCTGGCCATTATGGATGGCAAGATCAAAGGAGCCTGGTGAAAAACTTAAGATTTGTGGTCTTTTAATTCTCTAGTTGTACCAAGCTAATTCATCAAACCACGGTATTCCAAGGAATTCATCTTATATCTAAGTGTCAGGTATAAATAGCACACCTTGCAATCATAACTTGACCTAAAACCCCCTATATTTTGCAAATTGTCGGGTAATTTTAACTTCATAAAACTCACAAAAATATCTCAAGGAAAATAATGCACATGCATCTGGGCTCAAGAGACCAATCTTTATACAGTCATGTGTCAGGTGAAACGCATTCAAAAGTTTAGATAGATTAGTGAACCAAGGTTAGCTACACTATACTATGGACAAGAACATGATAACAGGTAAACCTTGATGTAACCCATATACTAAAAAGAACAAACTGACGAGATGCTCCTCAGCCCGAAATTTGCAATATTATCCTCCTGAATTTCCCTCCTATTCATACTAACGAAGGTCTACCAGGATAAAAAGATGCGTTTTTTACCGCATTATATTTCAAATAAATTGCAGACAACTGCTGAGAGGCATTGTAAGTAACTCGATCAACAAAATAAAGTGGCCATAAAAGTTTCCTGTCGTTGAAGAGAATTCAAGGTCTAAAACAACGGGGATCAACAGAAAGAGCTCGTGTAATTTACCTTTAAGCGGGAGGCGTGGGGAGTGCCCTGGAACCGACGATTGAGCTCGAGGACCATGCGGGGGTCGAGCTCTACGGCGACGACCGACTTGGCAACCTCGAGGAGCTTCTTGGTCAGGTTTCCAGTACCGGGACCAATCTCAAGCACGACGTCGGTCGGCTTGATGCCGGACTTCTCCACGATCGACTCCACCAGCAGCGGGTTCTTCAGGATGTGCTGCCCCTTAGACTTCTCGAAGGGAACGCCTCCGCCAACCCACTGTTGCTGCCCCGGAGCGCGCTTCTTCTGGATCTTCCCGCCGGCCATCTCCACCGGCTTTTGCTTCCGCCGATATCGCCTCCTCGTATCGATGTCTCACAACTTCGATTAGGGTTTTGTTTATTTTTATTTTGTAAATGTGACAAGTCCTTAATAGGTTAGGCCTCATTTGGCCCATGAAAACAAAGAAGCCCAGCCTGTTCTAATTCTTAGACAATTTTGCCGCAAAATTAATAGGCGACAGCAATTTATTCTTTTTTTTTAGCCTAAAAATCAGCCTCGCCTCTCTCTCTCTCTATATATATATAATAAAACTTATCTTATAATAGTTTTTTTATAAAAGATAATAAAAAAAGAAGATTAGATTGAAAGATATATCTAATTTGATTATAAGTAGAATTTTTTTGTTCGAAAAATTTAATTTGATTAAAAGTAAGATTCTTTTGATATTACATTTAAATAAATCACACATATAATGTATGTTGAGGATACGTATCCCAGGACAAAACTAATGTCTAAAATTTACATCCAATGATATAGAAACAAATCCAAGAATATATAATTAATTTAAACTAATATCAAATCTATTCTTAATATTTATCCTAATAATAACGTTATTTCAGTTCCAAATACGTATCCTATTTTTATACTAGTACTAATATTTAATCTCAGTCATAATATATTTATAATATTTAATTATGATAAATATTTTGTAACTGTCAACAAATGAGCTTGCCGAGGAAGAACACGAGAGAGTATGCAGCAGAGAAAGAAGAGGAGATTTGGGAAAGAATGACTCGCTCTCAAGGGGAGGAGTTCATCAACCTTTTATATGAAAACAACAGTTGTCATGAACTCTGTTCTTAAAACTATGACTAATTAATTACAAGTTTGCCACTATCGAGGTTGAATCAATCCAGCAAGCAACCATTCACAAACAAAATGGCAATCAACCTCAATATGTTTGGTTCTCTTATGGAAGCTTAGATTACTGGCAATATGAAGAGCAGCTTTGTTATCACAGTTAATCTGGATTGGTAAAGTGATTTGAAAATCTAATTCTGAAAACAAACACTCAAGCCAAACAGTTTCTGAAACAACTGATGCTAAGCTCCTATATTCAGACTCTGCAGAGGATTTAGAAACAATGTGTTGTTTCTTTGATTTCCATGAAACTAAAGAATTACCAAGTTTAATGCAAAAACTTGTAACTGATCTGCGTGTAAGAAGACACGCTGCCCAATCTGCATCACAAAACCATTCTAAAGTATTGTTCTTTTCTGCAGAGAAAAACAGACCTTTGGCAGGATCTTGCTTAAGATATCTCACAATTCTTACAGCTGCATCCATATGAGACTACTTTGGTTGCTGCATAAACTGGCTTAGATGTTGCACTGAAAAAGCAATGTCTGGTCTAGTTACTGTGAGATATATAAGTCTTCCTATATGTCTCTGATAAGAAGAGACATCAAACAATAAATCATCCTTGATGTCTGATGGAAATAGCAAATCATATTTGAATGAAGTTAGTTTAGAATTCTGTTCCAAATGTACTTCAACTGGTTTGGCCGCATCAACAAGCTGAGCATGACTAGCCATAAGAAGTATGTCATCAACATAAACAAGGAAAACTATAATTCCAAATGGAGTCTTCTTGGTGAACATAGAATAATCAAGTTTACCCTGATGAAATCCAGTCCCAACAAGAACTTGTGTCAACTTCAAGTTCCATTGCCTAGAAGCCTGTTTGAGACCATATAAGGATTTTCACAGTCGACATACACTAGAAGCACTCCCTTGACTGTGAAAACCAGGAGGAAGATCCATATACACTTCCTCAAACAAATCACCATTAAGGAAGGCATTGTTAATATCAAGATGAAAGAGAGACTAGTTCCTTTGAACTGCAACAACAAGAAGAACTCGAATTGTAGTCATTTTAACAACAGGAGAAAAGGTTTCTTTATAATTAATGCCAGCCTGGTGAGTAAACCCCTTGCCAACCAGCCGAGCCTTATAACGTTCCACTTCACCATTAGCTAGGAGTTTAATTTTATAAACTCACTTACAGCCTATAGCCTTCTTGCCAGGTGGAAGAGTCACAATGTCCCAAGTGTGATTAGATTGCAAAGCATCCATTTCCAATTTCATTGCAGCAATCCATTTTGGATCCTTGGCAGCATCAAAATAAATGTGAGGTTCATGAACAGCATTAAGGCAAGAGAGAAACACTGATATTGAGGTGGTAAGTGGTGATATTGAACAGAATCAGAAATAGGATGACAAACATTACTAAGAGAAGCATTGATAATGTAGTCATTAAGCCAATTGGGAGGTTTAGTAGGCCGTCGAGGTCGAGGCTCATGAGGTAATACAATTGGTAGAGAAGAAAGCTGAGAGCTAAGGCAGAACAACCTGAATATCAAAACTAGGCATAGAAGATGAACTAGGAGAGGACTCCTCAAGAGATGAACCAACAGAAGGTAAAGAAACAGATGCTGGTTACAAGTTATCAGAAGTGTGTTGCTTAAAAAATAGAGGCTGAAAAGGATCAAAGAATGTAGAAGAAGTGACTTGTAAAGTGGAATCAGTAGGAGCAGAATCTGAAAAATGAAACATATCCTCTTGAAAAACAATATCTCGATTGATTGTAATCTTGTTAGTTACAAGATTAAGAACCTTGTATCCTTTCTGAGTTGGAGAATAACCAAGGAACACTAACTTGGAAGCCCTGGAAGCAAATTTATCTGAATTATGTAGATTGGTGATGAAACAAAGACAATCAAACACCCTCAACTAATCCAAGATTGGTTTGTGGCCAAAAAACTTTTCGAAAGGAGATAAATTGCCAAGAGCAGACAAAGAAGTACGATTAATAATATGAACTGAAGTTAATATGCAATCACCCCAGAATCGAATAGGCAAATTACTTTGGAACTGTAATGCTCTAGCAACCTCAACTATATGTTTGTGCTTGCGTTCCACAACTCCATTCTGTTGTGGAGAATAAACACAGGAGGTCTGATGGCAAATTCCTTTGGACGAGAAAAAAGACTGAGTATGCTTATTTACAAATTCAGTTCCATTATTTGAATGACATGTCTTAATCCTCTTATTAAACTGTGTTTCTGCCATGAAAACAAATTGTTTTAAGTATTCATGAACTTCACTTTTGTGTTTTAGGAGATAGACCCAAGTCATTCGAGTATAGTCATCCACAATGGTGAGAAAAAATTGAAAACCATCATATGTAGGATGGTGATAAGGGCCCCAAACATCCAAATGAATGAGATCAAAAACAGAATTAACTGTCGAATTACTCTTTGGAAAATGCAGTCTTGATTGTTTAGCCATACAACATATAGTACAAAGACACTTATTCAGAAGCACACTGATATCAAAGTTTAAGGCATATTGTAATCTGTGATATGGCAAATGCCACATACGTTTGTGCCATATATCAACAATACTGTCTTGCTTGATTTGAGCTGAACTTGCCACCACTTGTCTAGGCACTGTGTTAGTAGTTTGTACCAGATAGTAAAGGCCACATTCTTGCCTACTAATCCCCTTCACCACTCTAGTGTAAAGGTCATGTATGAGACCCATATCAAGATAAAAGATGACTACACAAAATAAGTCCTTGCATAACTTTGAAACTGATAGAAGATTATGTTTAAAATCAGGAATATATAACACATCTTGTAGACTATGTCCAACTGAAACATGGCAACTACCCAGGTGTGTAATTGTTGATATGTTACCATTAGGTAACCTGACTTCTTTAGACTGACTTAACTGTTGAACATCAAAAAGACAAGTGATATCTGATACAATGTGATCGGATGCTCCTGAATCAATAATTCATTTAGTTTTGAGAAATTCAGCAGAGAAGAAATCACTACCTGCCATGTTAGCCATGACTTCTGATTTTTTTCGCTGATTCAGAATGTCCAAAATCTGTTGATATTGTTCTGATGTAATCAAACTATTATGAGAAGTCTGAGCTGAGGATTGAGAAGCTACGACATTAGCATCTGAAGCTGGATTTTCTGTTGGAATATTGCTGCTTCCTATAGTGACTGAATGAGCTGACAACTTATCCTTATTTTTTGAGAACTTAAAATCTGGTGGAAAACCAATAAGTCTATAACATTGTGCCCTACTATGTCCTGACTTGTGACAATGTTCACAAACCACATTCTTGTTAGATTTCCTTCATTTAGTATACTGACTATGAATATGACTAGAGGTAGATGAACTAGCCTGATTAGCCATGGGAATATTAGAAGAAACGAGAACAATCTGGTTAGCCATATAAGAATTATTCCTACGATGTTGCTCTTCTTCAATTAACATATAATAGGCCTGATTTTATGCAGGGAATAGTCACAAAAGAATGATCTGAGATCTTATAACAGTATAAGACTCATTAAGTCCCATTAAAAACTGAAACACTTTCAAGTGTTTGAAATATTCAATATCAGTCGGATTATGAATTCCTAAAGAATGAATAATCGTATATAACTCTTCCCAAATAAGTTTCAATTTGGTATGATAATCAGTTATAAACATAGTTCCTTGAGATAGAGTAGCCAATTCCCTGTGAAGATGATACAATTTTGAACCACTTATGGTATCAAAACGCTCCTTCAGATCTTTCCATACATTAGATGCATCAGAAATATATGCAATGCTACCAACTAATCCATCAGAAACAGTGGAAATTATCCACGAAAGCACAAGTGCGTTGCATCTCTGCCATTGAAACTACAGATCATTATGAAATTGTTCAATCCTACAAGTGCCTTGAATGAAACCCAATTTGTGCTTTGCTAACAATGCATTTGAAAAAGCACGACTCCACATAAGATAGTTTTCGCTACCAGTTAAAGGAATTGGAATTAAAACCAATCCAGGTGAATCCGATGGAAGTAAAAACAATGGATGAGAATGATATATAGAAACAATGGAAGATCCACTCGGATTTGAAGTGTTTGGACCAAGAACATCAGAATTATCCATGGATGATTAAAAAACTCATCAAATGATAGCAGGAGAAACCAGATCGTGAGGAAGTTGGAACATGTGACCTGTTAAACCGCCTAGTGATCAACAACTGGAAACCTGAAGACTCAGATCCATGACCTCAGTGAAGAAGAAAAACCTGCTCTGATACCATGTCAACAAATGAGCTTGCAGAGGAAGAACACGAAAGAGTATGTAGCAGACAAAGAAGAGGAGATTTGGGGAAGAATGACTCGCTCTCAAGGGGAGGAGTTCATCAACCTTTTATATGAAAACAACAATAGAAATAATCGTCTGTACAGAACATTATAGCTGTCACGAACTCTGTTCTTAAAACTATGACTAATTAATTACAAGTTTGCCACTATAGAGTAATACTGATTAATTATAATTGTCGACAGTGACTAAGATATATAATATTTAATAATTAAGTAAACTATATTTTTTAAATTATTCGTCGTTGTGCCCGCTATAATATTTTTATTTTAAAAAAAATGAACAACTCAACTCAATATGTAAATTTATTCATTAGGTGGTACAGATGAACAAAATAACCATTTCGAACTTAATATTCAGATATTTTCTTTATTATTTTGTAATTGAAAAGTCAGGGGCGAATATTAATACATATTCTTTAGCAATATAATGCATGGGGCCCGCATAAATGCGAGTATGCGTACGTGAAGAACACATCTTGATCTGGATCGAGGAACTCAATCGATTAACCTTGTATACAAAAGCTAGAAGAAGCACTTTGTTCTTAGTTTTGCATTTAAACAAAAATCTATTGTTCTACTCAACTTTTTGAAAATATAAAATCACCTTGAATAAAACAAAACCACCATATTTTATTACCAAAATAAGAATAAAAAACGTTCTTGGCAATGGATGGAACATTTTATTCTTAAACCTTTTTATCAAATTAATTATTGCACATGATTAATTATATTTTACATTTATTAAATTTTTCATAGAAATACACTATAAATGGATGATAAATAAATTTAATATTTTGAATGTTAATAGTGAGAAATGTGACTAAATTATTATTTAATTATATTCAATATATAATATTTTATTTAATTATATTTCATTGTTAAAAGTGAAATGAATTAGACAATTTATATGTTATAAAAATTGTTTCTTTGAATAATTAAAATCATTTTATGATCAGTATTTGTTATCATTATTTATAAATTATCCTATTTTATTTCACCCAAGTATTTGGATTTTTGCATGAATATTTATTTTTGTTAATATATTAAATAACTACGTAATATTATTTAATAATATGTAACTACTTATATTAAATTCATTATTTTACTTTTTTCTATTGTTCTAGTTGTATCCAAACATTATTATTATTTTTCTATCATAAGAATATGTTCACTTTTGTGCCTCTCGAGGAATATTCTTTATTAATCCTATCCCTCATGTTCTTGTACCAAACATCCCCGTGGGTCTAGACTTTTGCGTCTACATATCAACGTATCACAATGGTTAAAATACTTAGGGTGGCATTAATGCCACTCAAAGAATTCTTATTGCCACTCCAATTAGACTATATTGCCCTCATATTTTTACTTTCAAACAAAAGATAAAAAAAAGCTTTGAAAACTATAATGTCTTGAATGAGGGAGAGTTTGATAGTGACGTTAATATAGTTGCCAAAAGAATGATGTGTGAATAGAGAATATTACAAAAAACGAGTGACTTTTCATCTTCCTATGTCAATGGACAAACATAAACCAGAATAAAATTAGACATAAAAATTTGTCTTAGAAATATAAAATAAAGTGAAAATAAGAAGAGTGAAAAATAATAGAAAAAATATTTTTAAGATAATTAATTTTTTGAATAATTATTAAGTGTCCCTTGTTTTTTTATCTTTTGTTAAGAAAATACTAATTCATTTCCCAATTAATTGGTTGCTCAATCAATTAGTTACAGTTAACAAAAATTTTGTTAAGATTTTATGACGAATTTAATTGGATGAACTCGCTAATTAATAATGCGAGATTTAGCATCAACTTGATAATTCATATTTTATTAGCAAAAAATTGAAAAATTAATGAACACTTAACTTATCCACAAAAATAGTTATTTTAAAAATATTTTTCCTAATATCTTTCACTCTTCTTACTTCCACTTTATTTTGTATATTCCTAAAATAAATTTGGATTTAATGGGTGTCCATCCTCTTAAAATAGGATGGATGCCCCACCCTATCTCCTCATGGATGAGGAATCCACGGCTCTGGCGTGCAAGTCATTGACGCATGGTCCAAGGCCCGATTCAACAATATGTGTTCATGGTCCAGGGTGGTCGACGGTTGAAGGTGGCGTGAGCGCGAAGGGCGAAGTTGAAGGCGACATGAGCAGGCGACATCCTACTTCCGGTCGAGGACGACGTCAGGGGAGAAGTCGAAGGTGCGAGCCGGTGAGGTAGGGAGGGTGGTGCGAGCTGACGAACTTGAGGAGGGCTGCGGCGAGCGATGTCAAGGAGGACGGCGTGAGCTGATGAAGTCGAGGTGAGTGGCGGCGAGCGATGTCGAGGAGTACGACACAAGCTGATGAAGACAAGGCGAGCAGCGACAAGCGATGTTGAGGAGGACGATAGCGAGTGGCGATGAACGATGTCGGAGATGGTGTGTGCAGATGAGGTCCAGGAGGGTAGCGACGAGCAGTGGCGAATGATGTCGAAGATGACATGAGCAGGTGAAGTCGAGGAGGACGGCAGCAAAGGCAAACATTCGAGGAGGGCAGCAAAGGTCGGGGTCTCCGTTCAGCGGGAGGTCGAATGCTGCATGTCGATTTTCCCTTGCCTTGTGCTTTGCCCAAAATAGGGTACCATTCGGAAGACGTACTCACGAGGAGGGGCCAGCGTCGACGAATGTGGGGGCAGACACCATCGCCATCGTTGGGGAAGGGGGACGACTGGCAGATGCAAGCTCGTCGGAGGAGGAGATTGGGGCGATCTGACAAGGGGGAACAATTCGACAGGGGAGGGAACGGGCAGACGCCATCATCGTCGTGGGGAGGGGCGACTTGCAGACGTGGGGACATATGTCGTTGTTTCGTCTTCTGACTAGTACATGTGTTTTGATCACAGAACCGCTCTCGGTGCTATTGAACCAGGCTAATAGCACCGGGCTGACCGGCGATTTGCGCTTGTTTGATGAGGAGATAGGGTGGGACATCCACCCTATTTTAAGAGGGTGGACACTCATTAAATCCGATAAATTTATATGTTTAAATCCCATTGTAGTGTTTGTCTTGACTAAATTAATAAGGAGGGAAGGTTCCTACCCCTCTGACGATAACACCGGAAAATCGACCAGTGATTACCACCGGGAAATAGAGAATGGAGTCCCAAAGAACAAATTTGGGGAAGAATAGAGACCAACATGAAGAACGAGATGAGAATGAATTTTCAGATCTGTAGCGAAAAGAAAAAAACAGAGATGAAAACTAGAAAAATAGATAACCATGAAAGAGGAAGAAACATGTTTGACCATCGGAGAAGGAAACTGGATCTCGATCTGCTAGATCTGTGTCAACCATGGCTAGACGGTCGTCACCTGGATTCACGGGCGCCATATGGCTTGAGATGGCCTGAAAAGGATGAGCTTCAAATCCGCAGGCGAGTTTCTGGCAGGCTGCGACGTCGATCGGCGATGGGGAAGGAGCTCACGGTGATCGCGATCAACCTCGCTCTGATACCATGTCAAGAAATGAGCTCCTGGATGAATCGCTGCTCAGCCACTGGAGAAGAGGAAGAATAATGTGGAAGCGAGAGAAGAAAGAAGAAGAGAAGTCGGGGAATAAAAGCGTGTCACTAAAACTCTATTCAAGCAAATGGATTACAGGATGTCAAACTACGATTACAACCACCTATTTATACTAAACTTTAAACGATATGAAATAATTAAACCAACTAACCGGTGTTACAATCCGCTTGCCGCTACAAATACAAAAGATGAACACCATGTGCTACTTCCATTAGCTAACGATACGGACGCTCTACAACTCAGCCGGACACACTACAAGAGAAATCACATCTAAGGACGCAAATATATATTTTTATGGATGCATTTTTTGTGTCTTTAAATAGGTCATCTGCGCTTTTAAAAGCGACCTTATTCTTGGCGTCGAAAATAATATTAGGGACATTCACATTTTGTGTTGCTAACGTGTGTTCTCAAATATTAAGACACTTATTGCTCTGTCTCTAATCAATGTTGTTAAATTACAAACGCTATTTTTGGCGTCATTCACTTGCGACTCTATTTTAACGACGCAATTACATGTGTCGTCGGCTGACGTTGTCAAGTTAAAGACATTTTAGCTTATATTACAAGCTTGCGTCATTAACAAATTCACCTGCACTTTTCAAAGTGTCCTTATTTTTTGTGTCAAAAATTTTAAAACGCTAATATTTGCATCATTATTGTGCGACACAAATATGAAGACATTATTGTTTATGTGGTTAATTTGTGTTACTAAATTGGAGATGTTGTTTGATATTATATCACTAGCATCTCTAATGTAAGGACGTTGCTATATGCATCATTGTCAAGTGTTGCCAATTAAGAACATTATAACAAGCGTCATAAATCAATTTTGTAAATTTAAGGACACTTTTATTTTGTGTCATCAATTCTTTTTTATTTATTTATTTTAAAATGTCACATTTGAAAATTGATACATGCTAAAAAATGTAACTTAGTTGTTATTTAAAGACGCATAATTAGTGTCTTAAATTATATTATTATTTTATAAAATATTAATTTGTTATATCATTTAACATGTATATATATAATATATATATGATGGTTTTGCAGACCAGATAAATAGACTATAAGTAAGAAGTCAATCTAGATATCAAATTAAAAATTTTGAAGAATTTATGACGCATCGTTTTCTAATCACACACATCTCTACAAAAAACAAAAAGAAAAATATGATAGATCTAAAAATCTCTAACAAAAGACATTTGAAGCTTTATCATTCTCTGCAATCTTCAAGTTCTTTGGCTATGTCCCTATAAAAAACAAAATAATAAATTTATAATTATCAAAATGTACAATTATTGTCAATAATATACTTTTACATTATACAAATTGGAAAAAGAAGGAAGAGTGCTTACTTGTAAATGTGATAATCCATCTTCATTTCCTCAGTTAAAATGCCCTAGTAGTGATGTTATGGTATCAATTTGAGCTTGTATAGCTGATATTTATTGTCGATGATTATTTTTCATTCCCTGCATTTTATTTTGAAATTGAGATTCCATTTCATCACGTTCACGTCACACAAGTTCCTCTGCACGAACTTGCACCAGTTGCTCAATATTAACACTTTCAGTATTCATTCTTGCACATCTTTGAGATCCTTGTATTTGTCTAGCATTAACACCAAGTCCATAACAAATAACAAAAAATCAGCATCACAAGCACCATATTTATTTAATATTAGATAAATATGAAATTATTACCTTCCCTTTTTCCGAGAACCAATAATGGACTAGATCAATCCATTGTTGAGAAGGAACTTCTTTCGGAGCTTCCCTCGCTACATCTAGTTCTGACCTCCCATCGAGCATATGTTTTGCTTTGAGATCTGACTTATAACTTCTCCATTTCTTAGCAGTTGAATTTAAAATATATTTATCAACTTCAGGACTAGGAGGAAGGACAAATTTTTCCTATAGTAAATAAAGACACGTAAGAATAATAATAGTTAAGCAAACACAAACAATATCTTTTACCTGAGCTAAATCAATCACCCCTTTTTTCAAGCAACATTGAGAAGGATTTTCCAGACCATCCATTCAACACTTTAAGATGATAAAGGTTCAATGCAAAAGATATGGTAGAAAAGTTTTTACAGCCAGGATAAAGTGGTTTTCCACATTCTTTTATCTTATCATTAAGAGTTGTAGTACCTTCATTCATACTTTTCTTGCCTCCAGTTATATTAGTACCTTGATAATCATTTAAAGAGTCATCTGGGGAGCATCTAAGTGCGTCTCTAAACATTTCCCTTATGCCACCAGCTTCATTGTTTGATAAGTATCGTCTGCCCTAATGTCATTAAGTGTAGATTGAGGATGTGGAATATCACTAGGTACCGAAGAAAAACTTTCTCCGTGAAAAATCCAAGTTGTGTTGCCATATAAAAATTCATTCCATGCCAAGTGATGTTCCACTATGTTTGGTTCATGAGAAAATTTGTTGAAACATTTTTGACATGGACAAACTATTTCCCATCAAATAATGCATTATCATATGCAAATTTGATAAAAGATTGTATGCCTCGAAGATATTCAGGATGTGTTCTTGATTTTTGTATCCAAGTTTTGTCCATGAGTCCAAATATATATAAAAGATTATCTGAAACATTAAACCGAAGATATATCAAATTAATATACATTGTTCACATACTATATTAAAAAAACTATCATCTTTAACATGTCATATTAAAAAATCTAACATTTATAATGTCATATAAGAAAGTATTAATTTAAAAAATAATACATGATAAAAATAAAAAAAATTTATTAATATTTATTGTCATTTGTCCATAGAGAAAAGATAATCCTTTTAATGAATAACAAGTTGTCGCTTTAGACGTGTACTAGAGACGAGTAGAAAAGAGCGCCAAGCAAGTACTCCCTTTCCCCTCTAAGGAGAGGGGCGCCAAAACACTCTCTATGCAGAGAGGGCGCTCGGCGCCCCAGCAGAGACGCGCTCTCTCTCTCTCCTCTCTCTGCTAGAGAGAGGCGCTCTCTCTCCCCCTGAGAGGTGGCGCTTTTGAGCGCCTCTCTCTGCAGAGAGAGACGTTCGGCTCCTCTGTAGAGAGAGAGGCGCTCAAAAGCGCCCCTGTCCCCATAGCGCCCCTCTGCGCGTCAGAGAGGGGCGCACATCAGAGAGCTCTGCAGAGGCGTTCAAAAGCGCCCGTCCCCATAGCACCCCTTTGCACGTCAGAGAGGGGCGGGCACGCGTCAGAGAGGGGTGCCAGGGCTGGCGCCCCTCTCTGTTTGCTAAGGGCGTCACACGTCCCTCTTTGCTCGTCAGAGGAGCGCGCGGTGTCCTGTTTGAAAAAAGAAAGAAAAAAGAATTAATCGAAAAAATTCGTCTTGATCTTCGAAGAAAGGATCACAATTGAAGAAGTTGATATTGATCTTCGAAAAAAGGATCACAATTGAGGAGGAAGAAGAAGCATTAAAAAGTTTTCAACAAAATAAACTCCAACTCTAATCATTATTTAATTTGTTATCATAGTGTTAATTATATTTAAGAGTCAAATAAGATAAGTTAACAATATATATATATCTATGAATTATAACATTATTATTAGAATATATATTTATAAATTTCGAAATTATTAAAATATATATATGAATGGTTTTATTGTTGGTTAAATTAGATAAAAAATAATATCTTAATTAATATATAATTAATTAATGAGACGGGGAGAGATCGGATAGAGAGAAAGAGAGGGTAGAGATCGAAGGAAGAGAGATTTGAGGAATTTCTCGCGAGATGAAGCTTGATCGTAGATGCATTTTTTTACGGTGGATCGCGAGATGGAAAGGTCCCTGCTGATTTTAGATCGGACAGCTAGAAATTTGCTTCACACGATCATTTATTTTAAAAAGGAAAATAAATACAGAAAGTAAAGTTAAGCAATGAAACCTTCGCATCGTGCCAGGCGAGAGAGCACATGTATCGGCGCTACATGAGAAATACTGAATACAATTACGAAAGAGGGAAAAAAAATATTGCCTAAGAGGAAGCAATCAACCGCTGTTCTGTACACAGTACACAGATATGTAAGTATTACATCTCTACTCTACACACGACAGAATTTTTTTCCCGCAAAAAAGAAAGGGGAACGATATTTTCCTTTTGTAATAAGTAGAAATACATCATAAGATTCAATCCAAAAAAAAAAAAAAACTGAGATAACCCCTCTTAAACATGACATGCATGAACTACATATACACGCAGACAGATAGAAGATTATCTAAAGAAGACATTAATATTCTTCAAAATCTAAGGAAAAGATCTATGTATGTGAAGAGAATCTAAAACGATGGCCCTCCCTCAGTCGAAGTGAGCGAGTGGCGGCACAAAACGCACACAGCGTGGCACGATCGACCACCTTACGCGCTTCATGCATGCATGGCCTCCCAGTACCGGCGGAAGAGGGAGATATCGATCGTACCAAGCGGTGTGCGTTCTATGGCACCTCTCTCTCTCTCTCTCTCTCTCTCTCTCTCTCTCTCTGAACATGGAGTCAGCAGAAGCTAGAAGATAGGAGGAATGGGGGGGGGGGGGGGGGGGGGGGGGGGGGGGGGTGAAGACCCATGCTATTAACTTATATAGAGAATACATGCAAGCAGGATGGGATCCGGAGTTAACAAAGGAGGAATAAGGCGGTGAGAAATGAACATTTTAGTACTTGCAATGCCAGCGTACACAGGAATAAGAATATAAGATAATTGGTAAAAGAGGTTGGCGTGCGTGCGTACATGCATGCATATGCATATCGTGTGGCCAATGTCCGCTTTACCGACGTGGCCTTGGTGCTACACGTCGGCGGTTGACGTTTAAGAGATCGAGACGACCGATCAATCGAAGCACCATATTCACACCACATCATGTCGTGTCCTTATGGCGCGTGTGTATCTCGGACGTGCATGGTCGACTCAATGTGCGCACGCTCCGCTCGAACTCTTGCGTGGCCGCCTGTGGGCTCTCACAAGACCTGCTGGAACGCCAACTTCTAATTAATATGTCACATATATACCATATACGATATACTGGCCAGTATGTATTATACATTTATACACACAAAACAAAATTGAGTCGGTTAATCACAAATTAATATATATATCCATAATTGTTAAGTCGAGGGTGAGAGAGAGAGAGAGAAGGGACGCAGATGCGTTGGAACTTGCTCGAAGGTTCTTGCGAGGGCGCCATTTGGCACAAGTCGCCGCTTGGTGGAGATTGGTCCACGATATTACATTTATGCACACACACGCACGCACAAACAAACAAAAAAAACTAGAGGGGCAAAATGCAGGCGCAGGTGCATTAGATGAGATCAGTACCACTCATTCTGACATCATCTATTTCCATCGCACCTCCTTATTTTTTATAGGCATAAATAATAAATCCCATGTAATTTCATTGTTTTACATATTTTCCCTCGCAGCAACTTTTCAATCAACTCGTTAATGAAATCGAGAAAAAAATTATGCAACTTAATTATTATCATCATCGTCGTCGTCATCGTCGTCCGTAATTAGAATTTCAAATTCTATTTTATGTAGGGGTGTTCCTTGAAAATATTTTTCGACCCAATGTATAACCAAATTGAAAGTGATTTTCAGTTGAAAAAATTCGGTTGACTCCGATAGGACCGGATTCAATATTAAAATTTTTTATCTGAAGGAAAATAATAATATGGATAATTCATTTTAATTGTCCAACATTAAGAATATGGATAATTCATTTAAATTGTCATACAATTAATGATTTCCTCTAGAGTTTCGTTAACTAACTCGTATTTAACCAATTATTGCCAAAGCTAATACTGTTTGAATTTAAAATCAAATGGGATGCCAAAGCAAAAAAGTAATGTCAGTGGTCATGGAACAGTCATTATTAGTTAAAATAAATATAAGAAAAATGTTAGAGACGAAGAAAAACGCATCCCATTCACAAGTCATGGATAGGGAAATAATAATAATAATAATAATAATAATAATAATAATAATAATAATAATAATAATAATAATAATAATAATAATAATACGAAAACAACCCTGCTACTTATAGTAAGTAGACTTATTTTTCCCTTTTAAAGCAAAATCTACGTAATAATTAATTAGGAGGGTTGTTTTCATGTACCTCTATATATTGCCAATTAAATTGATAAACTGTATATTTATTTTAATTATCAAATTTTAAAATTTATCCGCTGGCAAACTCTATCTTTTTTTCTTTTTTATTTTGTCTTATCACAAATGCACATTTCATTATTACTCCAAATGATAAAGGGAGAAAATTCACTTTGAAAGTCAAATCGTGTGTGTGTTATCTTTTTTTTTTTTTCTTTCTAGATGCCCGACTACTTTAATTTATTTTTATAAATGAAAAGAGAACAGAATAAATTGGAAAAGTAACATTTTCACCCAAAAGAAACTGACTTGAGTAAAATGGAAAACTTTGATAATTGTAGGGAAGTAAGCGACTAATTCCTTATTTAAGATCGAGATGCCTATATATATATATATATATATATATATATATATATATATTTTTTTTATTACGAAAAGTGGGAGAGAGAGATCGCACGAAATACAGAAGAACACGAAGAGGAAAAACGGCGGCGGCTCTTTGTTATGGAATAATGATGATTATAAGGATCGGTTATATAGGCACTCCCTTTGACAGATGATAGGAATTACATACGGACTGGGACTCTAAATAAATCCCCTGAAAATAGGACACCTATCTCGTGATAAGAAAATAAATCAAATCCGAATTACAAACATAATACCCCTAAAAATTTTCGCTCAGGGGGCTCCGCCCTCTTGCAACCCCCGCAGGGGGATCACCCTGGATCCCCCCTTGACCCCCCACAGGCTCGCTGATCGGGCAGCGAGACCCCTGTAGAGGAATTCTGCTGAAGCGTCTGACTATGTAGGGAGACCAACTGGGTTCAGATTCAAGACATTATTAACAAATCTTCACCTTGACTTGAATCATCTTCAGAGCACAAAAGCACGCCACGCTGCCGCCAGTCCCATCTTGAAACATTTATCAAGTATTTATGTTAAGCAAGTTCAAATAATGTTGGAACTTGCCATAAGGAACAGATTTGGTGAACATATCAGCTGGATTGTCTTCAGTGTCAATCTTCTTCACCTTGATCCTCTTCTCAGTGCGGATGAAGTGATATCTGACATCAATGTGTTTGGTTCTTTCATGATGTACTTGATCCTTGGCTAAACATATTGCACTCAGACTGTCACAGTGCACTATAGCCTGCTTTTGATGTAATCCGAGATCTCCAACTAAGCCTTTTAACCAGATGTCTTCCTTGGCAGCTTCCGTCAGTGCCATGTATTCAGCATCTGTGGTGGACAATGTAACTGATGGCTGAAGTGTAACCTTCCAACTAATAACTGAACTGTCCAAAGTGAAGACATAGCCTGTCATAGATCGTCTTCCATCAACATCTCCAGCATAATCTGAATCTGAGTACCCTGCAACCAAACGCTCTTTATCACTTCTGTAGATGAGGCCAATATCAGATGTTCCTCTCAGATACCGAAAAATTCGCTTCATTGCTTGCCAGTGCTCCTTTCCTGGATCGCTCATGAACCTGCTGACAATACTGACTGCATGAGCAATGTCTGATCTTGTGCAAACCATGGCATACATCAGATTCCAACTGCACTAGCATATGGAACCCGAGACATGTACTCCTTTTCTGCATCTGACTTTGGTGCGAAGGCAACAGAAAGATGAACATTTGCAGCTGATGGAGTATTCAAAGGCTTCGCTCCAGACATTCCAAACCTGGATAAAATCTTCTCAATATAACTTTTCTGAGATAAGAAGAGTTTACCCTGTGCGCGATCCCTTAGAATTTCCATCCCCAGAATCTTCTGTGCTGCACCAAGATCTTTCATATCGAATTCTGCACTAAGGAGCTTCTTCAGATTTTGAATGTCTGTCATGTCTCTGGCAGCAATAAGCATATCATCAACATACAAGAGCAGATAGATGGTGGAGCCATCCTTCACCTTCTTGTGATATACACAGTAATCATAGGGACTTCGACTGAATCCCTTACTGATCATGAAGCTGTCGAACTTCTTGTACCATTGTCTGGGAGACTGCTTCAAGCCATACAGAGATTTCTTTATACTACAAACTTGATTCTCATTTTCAGGAATGGAGAATCCCTCTGGTTGGCTCATAAGAATATCTTCTTCAAGTTCTCCATGGAGGAAAGCAGTCTTCACATCTAGTTGCTCGAGCTCTAGATTCTGTTGTGCTACAAGAGCAAGTAGCACCCTGATAGAAGTATGTCTGACAACAGGTGAGAATATCTCATTGTAGTCCACACCTTCTTTCTGACTATAACCTTTAGCAACCAGTCGTGCTTTATATCTCGTGCCTTCAACTCCCGGAATTTTTGCTTTCTTTATGAAGATCCATTTACAGCCAACAGTCTTCCTGCCTTTAGGCAACTTGACCAACTCCCACGTCTGATTCTTGTGAAGAGATTCCATCTCCTCACCCATAGCAGCGATCCACTGTTCAGATTCGGCACATGTGATGGCATCCCTGTAAGAGGACGGCTCCATGGACTCCACCTCTTCAGCTACCTGTAGTGCATAAGCAACCATGTCCTCAAAACCATATCGCTTAGGAGGACCCACTTCTCTGCGAGGACGTCTAGCAGCAATTGACTCCTCTTCATGTTTTTCATCAGATTCTTCACATTCTGGTTTTACTTCTTGATGTGATCCTTCAGCATCATCCTCAGTTGGAGTGATTTCAACCTCCACCTGTTTACTGACACTCTCTTCAGCCTCCACCTTCAACTGAAGCATTGATGGTTCATCAAAGGTCACGCTTCTGCTGTGGATGACTTTGTGTTCTGAAGGAGACCAGATTCTGTAGCCCTTCACTCCTGCACCATATCCCATGAACACCCCTTCTTTGGCCCTTGGCTCCAACTTCCCTTCACTGACGTGATAGTATGCTGGACAATAAAAAAACTTTCAGACAAGTATAATCAGCAGAATTTCCTGACCATACCTCAGTTGGAGTCTTGAGATCAATCGCAGTCGCCGGACTTCGATTCACCAAGTAGCAAGCTGTGTTAACAGCTTCAGCCCAGAATGTCCTATTTAGGCCAGCGTTAGAGAGCATGCACCTTGCCCTCTCCAGAAGTGTCATGTTCATTCGTTCTGTAACTCCATTCTGCTGTGGAGTATCATTGACTGTGCGATGCCTGGCAATGCCTTCATCTTTGCAGAACTGATCGAATTCAGCAGAACAGAATTCTAAACCATTGTCAGTGCGAAGATGCTTCACTTTCTTCGACGTCTGATTTTCCACCAGAACCTTCCACTGCTTGAAGGCCTTGAAGGACTCACTCTTGTGTTTCATCATGAATACCCAAGTCATCCTCGAGTAGTCATCAAACACAGATAGGAAGTACCTCGCACCTCCTAATGATGGAACACGAGAGGGACCCCAACAATCGGCGTGGATGTAGTCAAGTGTCGCCTTCGTCCTGTGCACTGCCTTGCCAAACTGAGACATTCGCTGTTTGCCGAATACGTAGTGTTTGCAGAAGTTGATTTCAGATATCTTCTTCTCCCCTAGAAGACCTCGTTTGCTGAGGATATTCATCCTGTTCTGACTCATATGCCCAAGTCGCATGTGCCATAGCCTGGACCTATCTGATTCGAATGAACTAGCCACTGCAGCAACGCCAGAGACTGTCTTGTCTTGTAATACATACAAGGACTTCTGTCTGACTCCCTTCAGAATCGTAGCATCACCTTTTATGACCGTGAGGATGCCTCCAGCAGCATTGATCTGACACCCTTTAGAGTCGATGACTCCAAGTGATATCAAATTCTTTTTCAGTTGGGGAACATGGCGGACATCTGTCAGCGTCCTCACAAGATTGTCATGAGTCCTAATCTGCACAGAACCGATCCCAACTATCTGACAGGCTGCATCGTTGCCCATGATGACGTTTCCACCATCAATCTTCTGATAAGTTGAGAATCACTCTTTATTCGGAGTCATATGATAGGAACACCCCGAATCCAAAACCCAACTATCCGCCAGACATCCTTGATCAGAAGCAGCCAGAACCAAATCATCTTCGGAATTTCCTGTTTCATGTGCCACCGCAGCGACATGGGCCTTCTTCTTCTTTGGACAATCCTTCTTCCAATGATCTGGTTCCTTGCAGTAATTACAGATGTCTTTCGCAGTGATTTTCTTCTTCTTCGACTTGGATTTCTTTGAATTCGAGGACTGTCCCTTCTCTGCGGTCGATATCAAACCCGCGGCCTGAGTCTCTGCAGAATTTCCAGATGCCCTATGCCGAAGTTCACGAGTATGGAGACTCGATCTTACTTCTTCCAGACTTATACTTTCCTTCCCGATAATCATAGATTGAACGAAATTTTCATATGATGGAGGAAGCGAAACTAACAGAATTAGGGCAGCATCTTCATCCTCGATCTTAACATCGATATTTCTGAGTTCCATCAACAAAAAATTTAACTGATCAAGATGTTCCTTCAGAGGGGTACCTTCCTGCATGCGGAGAGAGAACAGACGTTGCTTCAACAGCAACTTGTTGGTGAGAGACTTCGTCATATATAGACTCTCGAGTCTCAACCACAGATCGGCCGTTTTTTCTTCATCTGCGACCTCGATTATCACCTCATCCGCCAGACACAACAGGATCATCGAGTGCGCCTTCTCCTCCTGCGCCGCCAATGTTGCGAGGTCGATCTCCTTTTCTTTGCCTTTCGAGTCTTCCTCCTTTGGCTTGTTCTTCGACACGTTTAAGAGCGGCGCCCAGACTCCTTGTTGCTTCAAAAGCGCCCGCATCTTGATCTGCCACACTGTTTCTGTCGTTGAACTTCTCCACGCTCACGTTGTGCAACGCCATCTCCCTGCTGATCGAGAATCGTTGACAAACCCTAAGGCTCTGATACCAGTTTGTTACGAAAAGTGGGAAAGAGAGATCGCACGAAATACAGAAGAACACGAAGAGGAAAAACGGCGGTGGCTCTTTGTTATGGAATAATGATGATTACAAGGATCGGTCTCGGTCTAGACCCCTAGGGAGTTTATATAGGCACTCCCTTTGACAGATGATAAGAATTACATACGGACTGGGACTTTAAATAAATTCCCTAAAAATAGGACACCTATCTCGTGATAAGGAAATAAATCAAATCCGAATTACAAACAGAATACCCTTAAAAATTTTCGCTCAGAGGGCTCCGCCCTCTTGCAACCCCCGCAGGGGGATCCCCCTGGATCCCCCCTTGATCCCCCACAGGCTCGCTGACCGGGCAGCGAGACCCCCGTAAGGGAATTCTGTTGAAGCGCCTGACTATGTAGGACGACCAACTGGGTTCAGATTCAAGACATTATTAACATATATATATATATTCGATTACAATTATATAAGATTTTATTTCTAGACTTTAAATTCTAGAAGGAAAAAAAAATAAAGTTTGTCTGAATTTATTTATTCTTAATTCAATTTTCTATGTTATAGTACATACCACTTCATTTCTCTTTTTCCGTTATTCCGCGCGAATCTCGATGCCTTAATACATAAAAAGAAGGGTATTTATGGAATTTAACGTGTTGCATGGATTGTATTTGATATAAATATAACTAATCCACGCATCACAAAAAAGAATCAAGTACCTTTGAATTTTGATTTTGATTACATTGTTTTCAAAAGGGTTAGCCGCTATCCGATACGCTTGAGATAATGAAGTAATTTCAAAAAAATGAAAGTTAAATATCCGGTAAAGTGCTACTAGTTGGCTCATGTTTTTTTTTTTAATTTTGACAAAGCAAACAGCGATAAATTAGAAAAATATATTTGATTTGTCATTGTTGAATAGATTCGTCTTACGTCGTTAAATCGAATTTACAAGACATGTTATGATAGCGGATATATATATCTACCACACAAATTGGTAGCACCCTGCGACCATACGATCTGGGCCATGCAATCCATCTAAGCGCGGATCAAGGGTCATGATGCATCTCTTCTCTCTTGCATCGTAGGTCAGCGAACGAAGGGCGATGCGTCTCATGCATCGTAAGTCAGCGGCTCGCTGCTCGCAAAGGGTGATCGATGGTTTTCAAGCGCGCGAGCGTGAGGTCGATCTCCGGTCATCTCTCTTGATCCGCAAGCACAGAGCGGCGAGCGGACGAATGGAGTACAGAGGGCATCGACTTCTGGCTCAGAGACGGCAATCAGCGAACAGAGGGCAGCAGCTCACTACTCGCAGAGGGCGATCGATGGTTCGCAGGCGCGCATGCGCGAGGTCGATCTCTAGTCGCCTCTCCTGATCCGTGAGTGCAGAGTTCGAGCGAATGAACGGATGGCAGAGGGCGCCGAGTTCTGGCCGGGAGATGGTAATCGACGAACAGAGGGAAGTGGCTTGCGGCTTGATTCAAGATTCGCGGGCCCAAGAGAAGCTCACCGGCTTGATTTCATAATTTCAGGGCGTGATTTGGGGGCCAGCATGCAAGCTTCTCTCAGGCCAACGAACCTTGAATCAGCCCCCTTAATTAAGTCCGTCTTCTTCTTCTTCGGCCTCCCGACCCGCCCTCACTGGCGATCTGGTTTCTTCCACCTTTTCCGATGATCGCTGACTTCTCTACCTCGTGGGCCTCGCGGCCAATGGTCCAAGGTTGTGAGCACAGCCGCCCAATGACGTACAATGCTCAGGCGTATGATGGTCATACGTCTCAGCGCCTATCGTCAAAACTAGTATGACGGTGGGCGCTTGAGCGTGCACTCCCTTTTTCTTTCTTTTTTTTTTGCTTCTGTCGCGGTCTGGAGGAGCTCATGCATGGACGACACCCTACGGAACGCATTGAAGACCTTGGACTCGATGAGGGCGTCCTTAGTCTTGGTGATGCCCTTGATGATGACATCGTGGTGTGGAGGCGGAGTAGACCCTTAAGCTTTTCCCTCTTGAACGACAACGTCTATTGCGGCTCATTCTCCTCTTGAAAACCACTAGTAATAAGGGTGGCAAAAACAAGAAAGGACTTACAGGTCGATGCACCGTTCTTAGCGAGCACGGCGAGGACGTGGTGCTTGGCAGCGGAGCGCCATGAGAAGCAGCGCTCAAGGGCCTTCACCTCGACGGCGATCGTCGGTCGAGAGAGGCGAACGTGAATCTTCTGCCTTCCTAGCGGCCGCGCCCTCAGCTTCCTCCTCTTCCTCCCCATCATCCGTCTCCCTCGTGGCCAGCATCCCCATTGATAAGGACTCCTCCAGCTTCCGCTTCTATCCCTTTCGTCGGTGTGCAGCCGATGTCAACCGCCACTCCGCCTCCATTGGACGACAAGAAGAGAGGTAGAAGAAAGCTTCTGGATTGTGTGTGTGAGATAGAGAGGGAGGAGGGAGAGAGAGAGAGAGGGAGAGAGAGTTGAGGGTCTGGTTTTTTATTATTAATATAATAAAGTGATGAAGAGAAGTGAGCAGCACTCAGCATCAGATTAGATCTGACGGTGGGCACCGAGGTGTATGGCCATCATACGCCTGAGCATGCATATGATGACCATTAAATCCATATATATAATCTTTAGAAGCAATGTGATATGCTAAATTGATGGTAAATAGATGAGGGAGGGTCCAAATCAATGTTTTCACTGGTGAGTGGATCAAACACGTTATCGAATTGTGATTGGATCGATCTCATCGTGTTCGACTGAGTTGAACAAACTTTTTAAAATTATATTATTATAATAATTTTAAAATACGATATAATTAATGAACCCTAATTCTAGAACTATGAATCTTAAACGTATGTGTTAAATGTATGCATATATGTGCTTAACCCTGCGCCTTGTGGGAGGGCTTAATGTCTTTTGCATGTCTCTTGAATCTATAAAGACCTAGTGGTGTTTAAACCTTCATCGTTTTTCTTTAAAAAAAAAGAAAAAATATTCCAACCCAAAGCCCTGACCGATCCGAAGAAGAAAGCATTTAAACCTTCGCCTCGTGCCAGGTGAGAGAACATTTTGATCGGCATTACAAGTGAAAATTGATAATGTAATTAAGAAATAGAAAAATAATATCACATGAGAGGAAACGAGTAACTAATTAAAATTGATTGGCATAACCAGATAACGAGATTGTGTGAGCAGATGATTAAACATGGAATCACAACAAAAGCTGAGATATATTGGCAGAAGTAGAAGATAAAAGGAATGGGGGAGAAGAGACCCATGCTATTAACTTATATAGAGAATACATGCAAGCAGGATGGGATTCAGAGTTAACAACGAGGAATAAGGCGGTGTGAAATGAACATTTAGTACCAATTGTGGATTTAAATATATATAATTGAAAACATGTATGTATATATATATGTATATATATATATGGGATTAATGGATGTGTAACTCCCCTTAGGCATAACTTGTGTAGCCTCCAAATCTTGACCGTCCATTTTAGATCAATGGTCCAAATCATTTCAAAATTCCTTCCCTCTCTCTAATCTCACGTGTACTCTCTGCAATTTCACGCGTGCTCTATGCGATCCCTCTGCCCTTGAAGCCGATGGTGGTCGAGTAGGGTAGAGAAGGAAGGTGGCGGTGCAAAGAGGGTCTGCGGCAGTGCAAAGAAGATCGGCGACAGTCGGCGACACTTACAGCCATCGGGGATGTGAGGCGACGATCGGAGGGTGTGGGGGAGAGAGGAGGATGGGGGGGCGATCATTGCTCGCATGAGGGCTTCATTGGGGGTGCCAACGACAGTAACTCGCAAGGGCGGCAACGCGGAGGTGGATGGCGGGCGGCAGATCGGAGATGACGACGACAGAGGGGAAGAAGAGGGGAGGTTGGTTGGGGCGGCGGTCATAATGTCCGACAACTCTGGAGGGAGGGCGATCGGTGACTCGATCGGAGGGGACGATGTCGACATCGCGGGAGTGAAGAGAGAGCGGGCGTGCGTGAAGAGAGATGTGGGCATGAGTGAAGAGAGAGGAGTGAGAATTGTTCGATTACATCCATGAGATTTGATCTAAACCCCTTAAATTAGGGGTTACATAAGGTTACATCTAAGAGATGTTACACCCCATTAATCCCATAAGTTACACTTTTAGGTGAAACTTGGTCCAACGCCTTAATTTGGGTCGTCTAATTTAGATGAAGGGTTCATATGAAAACCTCTTTCTTTCCTCTCTCTCTCTCTCTACCTTCCTCCCCATCGGAGCGCGTCCCCCGCCGGCCTCTATCGAGCGCCGTAGATTGTCACCGTCCCCATCATTCCTGCCGATCGCCGCCGTCCCCGTTGTTCCTATTGATCGCCGCTGCCCCCGTGAGCACACAAGCCCCCTCTGCGATCGGCAACTGCCTCCCCTCCTCCCCTCTCTTCCCCGTCCTCGATCCCCTCTCTCGTCGTTACCCCGATCAGAGCTGCCTTGTCATTGATCCGCGCTACCGTCGATCCCTTCTCTCGCGCTCGTCTTCCCCTCTCTCACCCTTGCCCCCCCGTCGTTGATCTATTTTTGCCTTGTCATTGACGTTGATCCATCTGTGTCATGCCAATCCGTGCGGCCTCAATCCACACCGTCTCATCTCGATCCAGTTGCCTCGTCCTCGTCCTCGTCCTCCTCCAAGCGCCACCGACGCCGTTGTGTCATCCCCATCCTCTCATCCTCTGCGTCCCTAATCAGTCGTCCGCCACCACCCGTCGATATATATATCCGATCAGGGGCAGAGGCAAAGAGGAGGAGATGTGATCTAAGTCGTCCATCGTACTTTGCACGAGTTTCCAGCCAAAGGGGGCTACACCCCATTAAATCATATATATATATATATATATATAGCAATCAGTAGAGTTCAAATTATATATATAATACAGTGGAGTTTAAATTTTATCGGTAGGAGATATATGTTTTTTTATTTTCATTTTTTGTATTAAATCTATGAATCTCTTTTTGTAATTGAAAAAAGTGTACTATTTATATAAACTTTTAGATCCGGTTTGAATTGGGGACAACATTTTTTTTGCAGTTATATAATTTATATAATAGAAAATTAAGACTATTTATGCAGTTTTATTTTTTCACACTTTTAATCAAATGCATCTTTTTTAACAATTATGGATACGACATCATTTTTTGCAACAACAATAAGAAGAAGTTAGAACATTGTGGATCTCAACATATTCTTGCCAGGTTAATTTTATACAAGCACAAAAAGAATGTTTCTTAATTGGATCAAGGCATTGTAATTTTAGAAATTAAAAAAAAAATTAATGCCAACGAAACCTTATGGGTTATAATTAAAAGCCATTTGAAATCTGAATTATATTCTGTTTATTAAATTCTCTCATCATTATTAAGGACAAAGTTCCCGGTATTAATTAATTGATTTGGGTTGTCGTACTAGGAGGGAGGGAGGGAGGGGGAGAGAGAGAGGGGGAGAGAGTGAGAGGTATATACATACGATATCATGTGTTATCGGAGCTTGTTCGAAGTCGCCGTTTGGCACAAGTCGCCGTTTGGCACAAGTCGCCGTTTGGCAGAGATTGGTCAATGGTCGCAGTAACTTTGGGTAGCACAATTAGCACTAATTACATCTGCTCTTAATATAAAAGTTTGTTACATCTGCTCTTAATATATGAACTCAACTAAAGTTCACTTTAAAGTATACAATGATTTTCACTTTAATCTATCCGTCGTATTATACTATTTTTTTCATTATTTTCAATTTTTTATTCATTAAATGATTAAATTGAAAAAAAAGTGAACATTTATTTCAAGTAATTGGAGGATGATTTAGTTATTTTAATAAATTAAAAAAATAAAAAAAGCAACGAGAAATATGACTATGATGAATGGATTAAAGTGAAAATCGCGACATAATTTAGAAAGACGCTATGATAAGTTTATATATTAGAAGTAGAAAATTGTTATAATTTAAGAAATGATTAAGAAATTAACCATAAATTGATTATTGGAACTACTGCTTGATTAATGAAAAAAATCATTTAACCAAATTTGGTTGGCACAAGGTTAGCAGGGTTGACGTTGGGAGTTAGTAACCATAATTATGATTTCTGAAGTCACCACTTGACGAAGGAAATATCATTTCTGAAGTCACCACTTGACGAAGGAAATATCATTTTGCTCTTTATTCTGACTTCGAAATAGTCAAGTGTTAATAGTCCTAAATGTCGCGAGTGAATATAAAAAAATTATTTTTTTTTGTCTCGTTTCTAAATTAATTAGTTGTTAATAACTTTATACCATTTTGCAATCGTCAAATTCCGTGCCTGCAACTCTCAAAGCCGTCGATGCTTCAGTATGATCCCTAGTTTGACAGCTGGTCAAAATTCAATCCAGGAAATAGTTTTTATGTATTATTTATTGTAACATTTTGAAATTCAACTCCGTGGCATAACGAAATTTTCTTTAAAAGTGATACAAGTTCTTGGATACTTATTGACCCTTTCATTGATCGTGACACATAAATGGATGGCTTAAAAATGAATATTATAATAATTTAATATTAAAATATGAAAGTTAAAATTATAGGTAGAAATAAAAAAGTGCATAGTAGTGAAAGTTTGATAACATGAGATACATCAAATAACTTGTCTTGACACATAATACATAATATCCATGGTTCCGATAACATAAAAAAAACTAATAATGACTTTATGATAATCATGTGCACACGTCACTTGAGTTAAAATCGTCGCACACATATCAACTATGCCGCACAAGATAATTAAGTATATGCATGAATCAGCACAGGCAAGAAAATTCTATTATTAGCATAAAGTTGTATGTGAATTTAAAATAGACCATAAAGGCGATGTATAAAAATAAGTATGAAGTAAAAAACATATGGAACAAATATAAAATAAAACATGAGGATCGTTATGGGAAATAATAGTAAAGTTCATTTCTTGTTCACTTTTATTTCATGTAATCTTTCATCTTATCCATGAGTTGAAAGATCTCTTCATTTTTAGAAAATACCATTACAAATACACAAGTCTGTATGCTAGTGAGGGATCATTTTATGCACAAAAACTTCATGCCCGATCTCCTCGGTTGACTGTTTGATCATGTTCATGTCTCGATATTTTAGATCGGGCGTCCAATCCTTAGATCGGACATCCAACCTAATTGTTGTTATATTCTGTCAAGAAGAAATCGGATGCCCCATTTAGGGATCGATCATCCGTAAGTCATTACGAGATCTTTATGTTTTCAGTTAATTTTCACAAAAAAAAATAAACTTAAATCAAAGCATATACAAATGTATTCCTAACAATTAGCATGATTATGAAAATATCATTTCGTATGTATGTCCAATTTCTTATATACATTTGCAATTTATAACCTCAATCTAATGTAAATATAGGCAACTTTCATAGCAATCCTTCTAATCATCTTAAATTAGACCTTGATATGAATTTTTAGAATAATTTCATACTAGACTATGTGATTTAAACTAGTCAAAAGATTATGAAATCATGGATCTACATTATCCTAACATCACGATATACAAATAACTTGAAAGATCTCCGAAACAATTCATTTTGAAAACAAAAAAATCCAGATAATCTAGTAGAAGTTCAAAGCATGATACGAACTTAGATCCCAAACAATGCATCTTTTTTAGATATTTTGATTGATTCTTCAAAGCCTTGCACCCTAGTAATTCCTTGTCCTTCTTCCTGTGCTTCCCTCATCTTATAATCATGTTGGATCTCCCCCAGAAGCTATTGGATGAGATCCACAAAGTAAGCACAACAATGGTGAAAGGTCGAAAGAGAGAAGGAAAAATGAGGTAGGGCATATTCAAAAGATGACTCTTTATGGATGGGATCATGGAGATCTCATCCATAATTTCCTAAAATCATGGCTAGAAGGAGGTTGCACAAAAATCTTTTCCAAATTTGACTATTATGGTCATAGAAATCATAATCAATTATGTTTTTTGAATTCTACTGCTTCGTCATGAGTGCCCGATTAGATTTCGATTGGCCAGTTGCGTCGATCACGATTTCGGATGCTCGTTCTATAGATTGGACGCTCAATGTCCGATGTCAACAACATTGAAATTTTTTTTAAAAAAAAAATGGAGGTGCCTTACACATCTATTATAAGCAGGGAGGTGCCCCCTCCCTTGACTTTTTGAATTACTATATATATTATTAATATTTATTACTATTATATATATATAATCTATATAGTAAGCCCCCTTAATTTTTTAAATTATTATATATAGCATATAATAAGATTCTTCCTGATTTTGTGAACTTAACATAATTATAATATGTTATTATATTTATGAGAGAATATATGTGTATATTTAAAATGTATTTATACTATATTAGGTGTATTTATGAATATATAACATATGTACCAATAATTTTGATTTATTTCTATAAAATATTAAACATATATCATTCTTTAACATGATAAACACAAAGAAGATATGCATGATGAATAAGAAAAAATCTTTAAAATATAATAAAATAATATTTATAGTTATCTTCTAAAATAATAATTTTTATATTTTTTAGGGTATGCGAATCTCTCTACCTTGCATAATATTAATTTATACTAGTTGATCAATTTCTTGTTGAACCACCAACTCTCACTCGACGGGTGTGCAAAATAAGTCTGGTATCGAGCAGGTCAAAGGTGGTGTATCCATTTCTATTTTCCTTATTTTATATATATATATATATATATATATATTGAAATCGAGAAAATTAAGCAACTGGTAGTTGTTATTATTATTATTATTATTATTATTATTATTATTATTATTATTATTATTATTATTATTATTATTATTATTATTATTATTATTATTATTATTATTTATGGATAGTTAGTAATCATGTTGTCAATTCCGGTTATATTTTATGCAAATCCATGAAAATACCGAAATTAATCGAGGAACAATTGACAACTTTATTGCTATTTGCTGTGATCAGAATTTCATATTCATCTTATCCGTAATAAGAAAAGGTTGAAAAAGATGGATAATGCATTTCGATTGTCATATAATTAATGATTTCCTTCCTCTAGGGTTTTGTTAACTAACTCATATTTATCCAATCATTATCGAGCTAATACTGTTTAAATTTAATATCAATTTGGATGCCAGAGTTAGCAAAAATTAATGTTAGTGGCCATTAATTAGCTACAAATAAAGATAAAAAAAGTTATAATAAGGAAAAGGATAAGTAGAACAAAGACGTGTGAAAGTCTCCTTCCATCCCCTTCACATGTCATGGATAGGGAAATAATAATAATAATAATAATAATAATAATAATAATAATAATAATAATAATAATAATAATAATAATAATAATAATAATAATAATAATAATAATAATAATAATAATAATAATAATAATAATAATAATAATAATAATAATAATAGTTATTATTAATATTATTAGTCAGGCTTTACGAAAATAAACCTGCTACTTATAGTAAGTAAACTTTTTTTCCTTTTAAGACAAATGTAATAATTAATTAGGAGGGTTGTTTTCATGGACCTCTGTATATTGCCATTTAAATTCTTAAATTAATAGACTATAATTATTTGAACGAAATTTAAAATTTATCAGCTGACGAAGACAAATTGTGTCTGATATATTATTTCTTTAATTTCTATATGCCAATTATTTTTATCTAGTGTTTTAAAAATTTGAAAAGAGACAAGAATAAATAGCAAAATAAATTTTAATAAAAAAACTGACTTGGAGTAAACTGGAAAGCTCTGATGTGTGGCATGGATTGTATTCGATATAAATGTAATTAATCCACGCATAAAAAAAAGCATCAAGTACCTTTAAATTTTGTTTTTTTTTTCATTTATATTGTTTTTAGAAAGGTAGGCACTATCATATCATATGTATGAGATGATGAGTTTTTTTAAAAAAAATGGAAGTTAAATATCCCATAAAGTACTATATGAATAACTTTCATATTACACATCATGACTTACAGTTGGCCCATGTTAATCATAGAAAAAAGAGAAAAAAAATTGAATCATTTTTTCGATCGCAACTTATCGATATACAGGACTATTAGCATTTGACTAATTTGATGTTCGAAGTTCGAGTGATTATGATAATATTTTGATCAGCGTGATGACTCTAAAGATCGAACTCGGGCTATTAACTCATCAATTGGACGCAGTCCGCTACCACTATTCCAACCTTCTATTGGGTAGTTGGCTCATATTTTTTTTTTATTTCTAAAAGGAAACACCGCTACATTAGAAAAAAAGATACTAGATTTATCATTCTTAAATAAAATAAATGACAACCACGTCAAAGTAAGACTTTGTAATGTTTTTTTTTTAAAACATGATGACATCCATCATAAGATTTGTTTTACGATATTAAATTATTAAATCCAATTTCAAGATGGAAATGTGACGCATTTTGTGAGAGATCGTCTTTTAACTATAGAAGATTCTAATTATATTTATTTCCAGTTTGGTACGAGTTAATTCTGATAAATTATCAATGATTTTATTTAAAATTTTGAGGATTTATCATATTATTTTGTTTAGATGTAACAAATTATCATATTTTTGGTGGATTTGTTAGCTAATTAACAAAAAGAGATGTTTTTTTTTTCAAATTACTAGTTGGACGGCATGTATTTTAATAAGAATATTGCTTAAACTTTTAAATATTTTATTAATAAATAATGTCATACAACTTTATCTTTATTTTTTGACGAGTAACTTATGATCTTACCTCATCATTTGTTCCATGTTTACTTTTCTACTTTGTTTATTTATTATAATAATATGTAATCAAAATTTAAAAATATTTTGATAATTATTTATAATTATTATTTATATGACCAATACTTATCAAATATTATAATATGATATAATGGATAATTAAATATTAATTATTTATTCTAATAACGATCTAAATTACTGATTAATTAAATCGATAGTGTACAAAAAAACTTTAAATTTTATGAGTTACTATTTGGATGATTAAGAGAGTCTTGTATGTTTCAACTTTTTATGAGCTACCATTTTGATTATGAATAAAGTATTGTATGTTTGAAACATTGCACACACAAGTTGATCATTTTTTTATCAAATAAATATTGATCTGGCCATTTAACAATAATTATTAATTTTCTTATTAGCATGTGTTTTAGATATAATTATTTTCCCTTTTTTATTATAAAAAATTATGTTATTGTCTTGCCAAAAACCACGAAACTTTAAAACGTCACGAGGATTTAGCATTGGTAATTAATTCGATTTTGAAATTAATTTAAGAGTCATTGGTAATTTTTCATATACATATCATTTATGCATTATATTGGAGTAATTAAACTTTTGATGTGCATATGCATGCTACTTAATCTCACATATTTAAGATTAAATTATTTATTGTCGTAACTCTTAATTAAGCTTAAATAAATTAATATAATATGCTATGCATAGGAAATATATATTACTTTTATTGTTCAAAATTATATTATGTATAAATTATGTAATACAATATAGAATAGGAAAAAAAATATAACTACGTATCCATTTATTAAAATAAGTGAATATTATCTGTCATTCATAATTATTGTTCAAACGTATTTTATAAAAAAATTAATTTTCGACGAGTAATATCGAATAAATATGAATGGAATGATTGTATCAATTTACAAGTGCTGGGTTTACATTCTATGCGGACATAATTATATTTGTATTCTTTTATGTAGAAACGTCGTAATATATATCCTATCAATTTATCAATATAAGTTTTCACATGAAATTTAATATTTATAAAAAAAAGTATACATTGAGGACAACTCCGATAAAAAATGGAAGTTTTTTGTCCAATAAAAAAGTTTAGGCCAAATATTATAAATTTTTTAAAGTTTGTAATTTTTAATTTATTGTAATAAACATAAAAGTTAAGATTTTTCTTGTACAATTTTCCTTTATATAAAAATATTATGAATGGAGTTCGAAATTCTTAAGTAGCCCATGTTCGAAATTCAGAATCTCCGTGTTGATGAGGGTATATAATTTTACTTTCATTAGACTCGATCACCTAAAAAAATCTTAAATAGCTGGGGTAAATTACATCAAATATCGTCCAACTTTGATAATTTTCGAGCGCTACACTCAAACTTTACTTTATAATAACACTACCTTACTTCTTTTAATTTCTTTACCAAATGTCTTTTTCGCCATCGATTATTCGTCTTCCGGTCGCGTAACTGACGTGGCATCTACTCTCTTCCTCACATAAATATTTATTTGATGTGACAACATTAAAACAAATAAAAAATTAAAAAATTAAAAAATGAAAAAATGAAAAATGCCACGTAGAAAAAAGGAGGGAGGCGTCGCCCCTCCCTTTGCGACCATCGATAGTCGCTGGAGGGGGCGAGGCCCCCCTCCTTTCTCTGTCGGCATGCGCCGGAGGGTGATAGGGAAAGAGGGGTGTGACGCCCCCGTCTCTGTGACCTCACGTCGAAAGTCGGGGAGGAAGGATCGTCGCCCATTCATTCTTTCTCTGTGTTGGCACGAGAAAAAAGGGGCAATGCCTCTCCCGCTCTGCGACCTCGCGTGTCGATGTTGCCGCAGGAAAAGAATGAGAGGGCGACGACCCCCCTCTGCGCCTCCAACGCAAGATCGTAGAGAGGGGGCCATCACATCCCTCTTCCCTTGTGCCGATGTCGACGCAAGGCGCGAGGTGGAGGGGGGTCGCCCCCTTCTTTCCCATCGCCCTCATACTGCATGCCGATAGAGAAAGGAGGGGGCTCCCTTTCTTTATCGGTGCACGGAGAGAAAGAGGGGCTCATCCTCCTCATCGTCGGTGATTGCAAAGGGAGGGGCGTCACTTCCGTCCTTCTTTTCTTTATGTGATATTTTTTATTTTCTTAATTTTAATGTCAATAAATATTTATGTGGAGAAAAGAGAAGATGTCGTGTTAGAGTCAGATCAGTTATGCGATTGGGAAATAGACGATCGACGGTGCAAAGGACATTTCGATGTATGAATAAAAAGATGGAGGACATTCATGTTACAAATTAAAATTGAATAACAGTGTTAAACAATAGTAGTTGGAAGGGCATTTGAGATAATTTTTAATATATTTTTTTGATCCTTCCTACTAAGCATAGAGCCGTAGAGTACAAATTTAAAGTTGCCTACATTTGTATCGAATCTTAATAAATCTAATTTTTATGTGACTCAGATAAATTTTTTACTTACTCATCCAATCAAATGAAAAAAGTGTGGTCCATAAGATCCCAAATTTTAGATAACACTGAAAAAGCATCAATGCGTCATATATATATATATATATATTAAAGAATTTTATTTTCAATTCATAAATTTTTAATGATGAATAAAAATAGGATGTCAAAGTTTAAAGCTTTTGGCCCTCCCTGACTCTAAATTATCAAATAAATTTTTATTTTGATATCATTATTTTAATTTTAGAACTATTAACTTATTAATTTATTTTGATCATTTTAACTTAAATATTTGTCTACCGCATTTTTTCCGCTCCAAAATGGATTGTTTATTTAATATTTAAAATATAAAATTATAAATATTTTAATTTTACTATCTGTGCCTTTGAAAAATATTTTCTGAGCCCTTTTTGATCTGGCATTAAACACAAATAACCTACGTCAAACTGGATGAATAAATGACCTCCCCAAATATATATATATATATATATTAATAATAATATCTACTCCTACATCACAAAATCGAACGGGTGGAGATCGATCACGGTTGGGCTTTAATCCCCTCCCCTACTCCCTCACGCTTATCACTACTTCTCTCCCTCCTCTCACCCCCATTCTCATTCTCTCTCTCTCTCTCTCTCTCTCATATAAATAACCTCCTCGATGGCCATTTCGACCCACCATCGCACTTTGTACACTTTCCCCTCTCCCTCTCTCTCTCCCCATCTTTCTCTCTGGTCATGGAGACCGCCGGGAGCCCTCCCTTTGCCCCTCCTGGCGACGTCGACGAAGAAGTGCACCGCGGCGCCATCCTTCTCATGGGCTTCACGAGGCCTTGGTGTCTCAAGATCTCCCCGTGGCCGGACGATTCGTCGAACCGCTGGTCCGCGGACGGCGCTTCGCCGGCGTGCGGCAGCGGCGATGACGACGCGCACCCGACGACGTCGGCGGTCATGTGGCGGACGGATGACTTCCCTGACTGGGGAAGGCAAAGGAAGAGGTCGCGGACGGCGGCGCTCCCCGGGATCCGCGAGGGCGCCGACGTGAGGAGTCGGTCGGGGAAGAAGGCGATGAGGAGGGCGAGCCCCCAGTCGCCTCTAGAGGGGTACAGCAGCGCGTCGGCGAGCGGCGGCGAGGAGGGGACGCGTAGGCCGTCGCCTGCTACGAAACTCTCCAGATCCTCTTCCGCCGGCGTCGCCGCCTCCGTTCCGCCCGCCATCGTCCACACAAACTGCGCCGTCGCCGCCGCCGTCGTCTTCCCCGGCGACGGTTCCCAGTTTCCAACCGAGGTGAGGGCCCACAGCCGCTTCTTTCCCCATCTTCCCCGATGTTTTTTTGGACGGAGTTGCCCTTTCTGTGAACTGGAAATCCACGCGATCTTTTCGCTTTCCTTTCCTGTACCCAGTTATTTTCATATTTTCCATAAAAAAATCGTCATGTTTATCTCTTTTCTTTTCTTTTCTTTTCCTTAATATGTTCTTTTTTCTTCGCCACCTATATAAGTTATATATATGGTCTATAATTTGTTAACATGTGTTTTGGCTTCTGATTTGTGGATTTTGGTGGACTTCGTTTAGTTGTAATCAAACGGGGAGCATTTCGTCTTCTTTCGATGGTCCGTAGTCTAAATACGGCGCCCAGATCTGTCTTGTAGGACAAGTTTCCCCGCTTCTGGACGCGGCGCTGTTGTTTTTACTTTTTGACAGACCAAAATGCCCTTCGCCGATCGACGGCCCACCACGATAAAATTTGCCGGGCCATTTTGGTAAATACCTCGCCGAGCGGCTTCGCGTGAGGGCGGGGTGGCGCGGAAGAGGAGGTGTGGGGAGGTGGTGCGGTCGCTGTGGGCTCACGCTTTCCTTTTTCTTTGTTGTCGTGTCTCATGTTATTTATTTATCATTCTTTCCTTATCAATTAGAGAGAGGATGGAAACTACGGAACTGTTTAGTTGGGGATCTGGTTTTTATTCCCCTACCGCCAATTTCCGTAGTAGGCCTCTGTATATGCGCCGCGTGTCCACGTCCGTCGGAGTGTGGGACGTCACCCAACGCCGCGGAATTCTGGATCGTTGGATTTATCACGGACGAGCACGATTCGCTTGTTTGCTGTCAATCGGGGCTGCGGTCCAACCATTTCGCGACACGTGTTATCTTCTGTCTGAGTGGTCCTGTTATTTATATTGCAGATGGAGATGGCCGAGAGCCGTGGGCTGGTGGCGTCATCGCGTGCCACACCTCCCGTCCCTGGGGCTCCGGGCCCCATCGTACGCCCGACAGGGAAGAAATTGGTGAGTTTTTTTAAAACCTCTGTTTGGGGTCCTCTTCTCTCGGCCTTTGATTTGTAGGTAGATTGGTGGGTGGCGTGGTGCACTTTTATAGTTTTCGTGGCATTGCATTTTGATTTGTTTTCGTACTATTTGCAGAAGAAAGTTGAGCTGAAGGCACAAGAGAGATGGTTGTTGGAAGAGCGAGCCAAGATTCAACAGGTCAGTGTCCGATTTTTCACCCGTCTGTAGCGTAGGCTTGTCGTTTGATGTGTGTTGAACCTTGTGGGTTGTGTTGGGGGGGATTGCAGGAGCTGAAAGAGCTTGGAAGGGCTGTTGAGGAGGTGAAGGCGGAGAGAAGAGAGCTGGAGGTGATCACCAACAGTTCCCCTTCCAGATGGCTCTTATTTTGCTTGATTCTCTTTAGTTAAATTGTTCTTGTCATTCTGTGACGTTCCTGTTCTGTTTCTGTCTTGTGTATATGTTGGAGGGTATCCCGCGTTTTCTGTGCCTGGTTTTGAAGTTAGTTGACCAAAAAACGTTGGCATTCTGGCCATCGACATCAGACCAGTCAAATAGGAGATTCCTTTTAGGTAGGGCAGCTCCTATAGGATGCGCGTTAAGTTTTCTTTTCTTTATGTCCATGCACACACAAAGAACACACCAATTTTCTTATCCCACACATAAAGCCATACAGATTTAAGCGTTGACTTATTTGGGGGTTTACTTCGTGTCTCCACCCACGTCAGCGACCCACCTCTCTTTTTTTCCTTTTGTGCTATTTTTTTTTTAAAAATTAGTTGGGATGTGAATGGTGCGATAATCTTAAATGCAAATCACCCATTTCTCACCTGAATTCGTACTTGGTCAACCTCGAAGATTCTCACTTTCTATGGTATTCGAGGAGCTATGATTCATTCGTTCCACCCGGGCCCTCAGATTTGTCACGCTTACTCCGATTGCTTGCTTCACAAAATGTTTTCTCATCATATGTTAGCTGCCGATTTTCACGCTTTCGCATCATCAATCTTCGTTAACTTTGCTTCATAAAATGGTTGATGTGAGATGTCCTGATGTAGAAAGCTGAGCTGTTACGGTAGATAAGGCAAAATTGCCTTGATTGAGAACCTCCGTGTAAGTGCAGGTTGTTTTGTACGACTCCCTAACTTTGCTTTTGATTATTCTGTTAGTCCCAGAACCCTTGTTACATATGAGCCTGGGATCTGTAATAGGACTACAAAAAAAGAGGACTGTAATAGGTTACTTACTCAGCAGAGCTGAATGCCTGAATATGTAGTGGACAAGTAGTTTGGTGTTTTCCAGCCAACTTATTTTGGTGCTTTAATAATCTTATAATTCTAGCAGTTTCTTAAACTACACAGTATATGCACTAAAAGTATACATTTTCATTGTGCAGTTGAGATGGAATTCGCCAAAGATAGAAGCCAAGGCTGCAGAAGTGCTGAAGACCGACCAACGACCTGGTCTGTGTCAAGACATAGTACCGGGCATTTCTCACATGACGACCATTTCGTCTTCTAAATCTAAACCGACAGATTATTTTGAGATACCTGATCTCAATGATCCTTTGCCTGTTTTTCAAGATTAGTTTGGTCCAACTTTGCGGAATATGGAGCTCTTTTGTTTGTTTATGAATAGCACAAGCTATACATAACGATCCGAGGGTGCTAGACATTAACACCACGTAGTTTTCTTATTAGCTGCAACCTATTGCTAGAGTGACCAATAATTATTCTTTTTAAAGCTCAAGGCTACTTGTGAATGAATTATTTATGTATTACATTATTTTATTATGCACTTTCATTTGCTAGCCTTTTTTTTTCTCTTTATCGGGACTAATTTTAAATGCTATATTTTGTAGTCTTTGTTTGTGTTGTGTTTCTACCGTCTTCTGCATCTTCCTGACTTTCTGACTATATGGATTGGTTAGTTCAAGGCAATTTGATTTATCCTTTCTTCTGAAGCCACTTGGACGTTAAAATATGCACATTACATGTGAATTGAGGGCCCCCGTGAAGTAGTAATGGTGGAGCTGCTGCTGCTCTTTGTTGCCCAGTTGCACTCGTCTGATTGGAATTGTCTTAAGATGCGCGAGACCATCAGAATATTTTTTTCTCCTTTCTTAAGAAATAACAATGATTGCTAAGATCTCTTCATAAAAAAACACGGGGAAATGGGAAAGATCTGGTAATACTTATTAGTAGTCCATACCCCATTAATCTCTCTTTGCTAAAGCTGTATGAAACATAGCTGCGGTAAAGAAAGGTTATTTACATCCATACCATGAAACTTACTATTTATTTTATAAAAAGAAAGTATATTTTTTTAACTAAAGTTTTTCTACAATTAATACTGAATTATCACAAAATAAAATAAGCTTTTAGGAAAATGTCAAAATGCATGTTCAAGTGCCAACCAAAGATACATCGGACGGTCCATATTTAAGCGGTAAACAGGAGAAGGAGAAATCTAGATCCTTCGACGAGGGTGCGCGGTGCTACCAAATATTTGCCACAGAGAGACATCCCTTCCTAATTCGCGTCGTCTTATCGCTTGATACCTCGCACCGCGCGCTCCTTCTCTCCACCCGTCACTGGGCAAGGGGCGACAGAGGGAGAGAGAAGAGGAGTGAAGTCACTCACCTCCGTCCGGTTCCTCCTTCCTCCTCTTTCTGGTTTCATTGTTCGTCGTCCCACTCCGAATCAGGTAGCGAAGCCGCTCAAATCCCGCGCTCAAATCCATTGCGCTTTCTTATGCTTTTCTTCTGGTTTCTCGGACTCCTATATTGTGTTATTTTGTAATATATTCCTCGATTATTTTCTTCTTTCCGGGGTGTTTTTTGGGTGTATGTCTTCTTCCCGATTAGTGTTGGCAAAAAGGTAGTTGCTTTGGCAATGTTATTTTCTGGGATTTCTGTCGCAGTTGCGAGATTTTTTATGGTTTGGTTTGTTAGAGTGGGCAGGCAGACGAGTTTGTTGTGAGGTACAGGAAAATGGTAAAAGAAAATCCCTTTAAATAATTCCATGGTAGTTGATCATCATTGTGTAACCGGAGATGATGTGTTATCAGTTCTTTCTTGTGGTTGATTGCCGGGTCAGGAGGCACAAGATAACAGCATCGCTACTTGTTTTAAAGGATGTCAGTTGTGAGTATCTAGAAGAACTTGAAGAAGACTTCACCCTTGCTAGTACAAGTGGAAATGTCATTGCGAATTGCACATTCAACATTGAACAGTATCTCTTCCCAGGTGCTGCTTTGTGTTGGCGTTGCTGTTTAATTACACTGCTTCGACTGAGGAGTATAAGGATGATGATATTATGTTTTGCTAGCATGTGGTAGTCAGTTACATCGTTGCTGAATTTATCGCTATCTGATAGCATACAGAATCTTATGTAGAGTTTTAACATTGATTATCCTTTTTGGTAGTTGTTGCATTGAAAAAGTCATTAAGTGTGAATTTTCTCTTCCAACTTTGAACTGACACTGAGAACATGTCTTTTCAAGATATTTCTTAAGAGAGAAAAAATTCAAGGTAAAACAATGTGGTATTCTAGTATATATGTGTACAGTGTGATGTACTTCTATTACACAACTAAGATCAAACATTCTTCCTTTATCAAAGTTTGGGACCTTAAATGTTAGGATTATCGCTTGTGGTTCATCTACCTTGTGAATAAGACATTGGTTTTGTTTGTACATGTTGGATAATCAGCAGCTGACTATGGCAACCTATTTATGTAATTTGAATTTGAATAAGTTCTTTCGTGTATAACTATGAAAATTTAACCATCCAGTTTTTGCTTGCAGCAAGAGAGTTGATTGTCGTAGTGCAGCTCTTTTCGTTGTGGTGGCATTGATAGGATGGCAACTGTACCTTATGGAGGCACTTCAGTACCACAACTGGGAGTACAACCTCAATCAATATTCAGAAATGCACAATCTGGTATAAGGGCACGTTGCTTTGTGACTAAGGCAATTTTGCCTCAAATTGGGTAAGCAGTTAAGCTTTGAATTCTCTGGTCCAACCTTTTTGTATGATCTGTCTTGTTATCATTTATGACCATTGTTTATGTGAGATGAGGCCTTGGTGTGACTTGGCATTTTGCTTGGTTCTGGAACTTAAACCTTTACTTGAAGTCTTTACTTTTTTCATATCAAAGTCAACCAAGAAACACAGAAAGGATCATTTTATCAATAATTAGTTATTTTTTTCTATTTTTAAATTTTTTAAAGGGTGATCTTTTTTTCCGGTTCGAAATTATTTGTCTTTATTGTTTATTATTGTTGCAAAAGGTCCATTTTTATTTTGTACACAGATATAGTGCACACAACTCCTTGGCTTTATCAGTATGTATACCAATTATTGCACAAGTTTTCTGGAATGTCATTTTTTGACAAAAGTCTCTCTTTATTCATACAATTTCCTTCCATCCTTTTCCCCTATGGTTCCATCAGTTCTATATTGCCTAGAGGTTATCGGGCCTCATGGTAGACTTCTGTAAGCAATGAAGCTGTAATGTCCCAAAACATAGCGAAAAAATATTTCATTCGTGCATTAAGGCTTCAGAACTTCACTAAAGAGGCACAACTGAAACTACAGAGACTGAGGAAGTTAAAGTAGAGAGCTTAGTAGAATCACTACAGCAAAATATTTTAAGAGATTCTGTTTCTCCTGCTTGCATTGCATCAAAGGTATATTTTCATCTGATCACATAAACTTCGCTTTTGGAAAATGAAATTTTTTATTTCTAAAGGTGAAGTTGCAAGCCCGGATGTTTTATTTCTAAACTTTTGGAAGTCGCTTTTGGAAAATGAAACTTCGCTTCTGTTTCTCCTGAATGCCAAATTTTTTATTTCTAAACTCCGCCTATGTTTTATAGCCGGTCCCAAGCCCGGATAAAGGAGGATGGTTGTGTTAGGCCACGACAGCCAGCGTAAAATCCTGTCGAATCTCATAAACATGGATCAACGAATATATTGTATTAATGAACGGAATGACGTCGTATGATCCATGTAGCCGACCCCACCTAGTGGGATAAGGTTTTGTTGTTGTTGTTGTTGTTGTATTAAGGCTTCAGAACATGGTTTAACAATATTTGGTTTGTGGATCCTTTTGGTCTCAAGTTTGTGAAGAAAACAACTTTGTGAGGGAAGCAACTGAATGCTGTAGAAAAGCTGTTTTCATCAGTCATTACTTGTTTAGTTCACTCATTAACTTTTGCTCAGAAAATATAAGATTAGCACTTAAATGGTTCAGTTTTAACAGTTTGACAGCTGAAGGAAGAAAGAACTATATCTTTCTTCATGGATATTCAAATTAAGTGAATTAAGATTCATTTAAAATATATTTTAAGTATCTCCCTACATATAAAGTTTCATAAAATAATATAATATTTACAAGCAGTCGAAATACTTTTGGAAACAGTTTGGCAATAGTTCACTCTTTGAACCATAATTCCAATTACACATTTGGGTTTGAGATGATTTCAGTTCCTATGAAAAATATATTTCAATAACTACTCGTTCATATATCATACATGTTTTTTGGATCATGATAACCTGCCTTTTTGCCCATACAAGTTGGTGCATCTATCCAGTACTTCTGTGTTAATGTGTTAATTTGCTGATTATTGACTGTTATCCCTTGATCCCTTCCTTTTCCTAAGCAAGGATGGTACAATTTAGATGGCTTGTCATGACACAAGCATGACACAAGATCAGCGTAGGATGTTCAGAGGTCTTCAACTTGGTATTTTTGTGCCAGCCTGAGCATGTGGTCATAAGCTGAGGATAAAAGGAAACAAAGTTCCCTGTATCTGCACCCTTGTCTAAAGCTTCGAATGAAATTTAATATCCCCCAAAAAAGTCATCACCAGCAAAGAAACAATTCGACCCCAAAAAGAACAAAATCACCAGTGCTCTCAGTACATAAAATAAGAAGAAAATGTTATCAGGAGTTAAGATCATTGCATTAATACTCTGTGATATCGAAGTATTAAATAGTTGCCAGATAAAAATCTGATATTGTCCTTCTTAAAAGAGGAAAGAATTAGAGGACATTGTCCCCACAAAAGAAAAGAAAATTGATATGTTGCATTTTTGGTTGTTTCCTGTGACCTGTTGGAGGGGAAAAAAAAATGAATTTCACAGTATTATAAATGTAGTAATTGAATGCCAAAGATCACTGCCTTTCTCCACCCAAAAAAAAACACTAATTTTCCTTATTTTCCCAACACTTCATTGTTGACAGAAGCAGTTCACATGGGTATTTGGGATCATCACATGCGAGCTTCCTCTCCCAAGGGTCGACATCTGCTCTATTCAATTCTGCACCCTTTCGGAGTTCTACACGCAATAGGGGGTTAAAGCTTGTTGTGAGAGCTGATTCAGTGAGTACCCTTTTTTCCTTCTTTGTCAAGATCTTCCTTTTTTTTAATGTTTTCTGTGAAGATTGAAGATGGTTCATTATAATTTTGGATATGAAATTTTCTTCAAATCAATTGATCGTTAATTTTGGTATAATTTCTTGCAGGATTACTATGCCGTCCTTGGTGTCTCCAAAAATGCTAGTAAATCTGAAATCAAAAGTGGTACATGATGTTACTAGAGCTACTAGGTTCTTTATCTCTTTTTCTGTTTTAGTGTCTGTCCAAAAAATTCTACAATTTCCTCTTTCTTAAGAATAGAGGCTAGTCCACATTTTTTTCAGTTTTCATGTCTGTAATATATAGTAACTCCGCCTATATTTTATAGCCGGTCCCAAGCCCGGATAAAGGAGGAGGGTTGTGTTAGACCCCGACAGCCAGCATAAAATCCTGTCGAATCTTATGAACATGGATCAACGAATATATTGGCGTCGTATGATCCATGTAGCCGACCCCACCTAGTGGGATAAGGCTTTGTTGTTGTTGTATGTCTGTAATATATAGTCTTTATCCTCCTTTATCATAAACTGAGATATATGTTGCTTATGTCTTATTTTCTTTTTTATAGCAATTCAAGACATGGATGCTTTAGTTATTACATATTATCTAGTTGGAAGTCGTTTTAAGTTCTTGTTTTAAACATTATCAGTCACCAAGAGTTTCTCAAGACGGACACTTTAGGTTTGCAGAAGGAATGCCTTGTACTTCAAGTGTCTCTGTGCATGAACTATTATATTCACATTTAAGGTTGCAACTTAATTATGCAAGCACAAATGCTATGCATTAATTTTGTCAAGTGTAGTCTTTATTAATGGGGTTGTTTCCTTCAAATGCTGTCTTATGTTTGCAACAGTTGTATATCTTCCCTAAAAAAAGAGTTGTATATCTTATTATCTTTCTTTTGATTCGAGTCATAATTCTATAACATTGAAGATAGCTTCTAGAAAGTGTTTGTTTTGGATGATGTTTGAATTTGATTCTGACAAATTCATCCTTTTCTAATTCCCAGCTTATCGTAAGCTTGCTAGGAGTTATCATCCGGATGTGAACAAGTAAGTAAAAGTATCACAAATTTCATAATTCTTTTACCCTTAAATGTGATAAAAATGTAACCAAAGGGCTGATTCTCTGGTTTATTTCGTGGGCTAAAGTTTTTTTTTTCTTTTTGAGACTGATTGTAAAATGGTTCTTGTTGGTTACAACAAACACAGTAGTCTGGGCTATAGCTCCATGTGCCACTTTCTTTCAGTCATTATCTTTAACCATTGCTAATATAGGTTATGAATATTAGATCCATCTTTTTATTATGTAACGCAGTTTATATTGAAATCTTGACCAAAAAAATATAGTAAAATCTTGGATGTAATGTGTGTGTTTTACCTGTCTTTTCTGATGTAGTTGGTTCATCTATATTGTTCATGTCTAACATCTTTCATGCCTGTTGTTGCAGAGAACCTGGAGCAGAGCAGAAATTTAAAGAGATTAGTAATGCATATGAGGTTAGCCCTGTCTCATGGATGTATTTTTATAACAAAGTTGCTTGCATAATTCTCAGACCACACTGTAATTCAGGTCTTGTCAGATGATGAAAAGAGATCTCTCTATGACAGATATGGCGAAGCCGGATTAAAAGGTGCCGGCATGGGCATGGGGGTGAGTGTTGGCAGAGGAGGAATACTTATTCCTTGTTACAAAAACCAAAATTTTCTTACAGTATGGTTCTTGGATGGATGATGATTTTTTTTACTTTTTCTTTAACATGCAGGATTTCACCAACCCGTTTGACCTATTTGAGTCATTGTTTGAAGGCATGGGCGGGATGGGTGGAAGCAGAGCTGCGCGCAATAGGCCAATGCAGGGTGATGATGAGAGTTACAATCTTGTCCTGAACTTTAAGGAGGCTGTATTTGGTGTGGAGAAGGAGATTGAAATCACAAGACTAGAAAGCTGTGCAACTTGTGATGGTTCTGGAGCCAAACCAGGAACAAAGGCCACCGAGTGCAACACTTGTGGTGGCCAAGGTCAGGTTGTGTCTTCAGCAAGGACCCCACTCGGTGTATTCCAACAAGTCATGACCTGCTCTACATGTGGTGGCACCGGAGAATTCTCCACGCCGTGCAATACTTGTGGAGGAGATGGGCGCGTCAGGAAGACAAAGAGGATCAGCCTGAAAGTTCCAGCGGGAGTAGACTCTGGTAGCCGGCTGAGGGTCCGATCCGAGGGAAATGCCGGCAGGAGAGGCGGCCCGCCGGGAGACCTTTATGTGTTCATTGAAGTCCTCTCCGATTCGGTGCTCAAGAGGGATGGCACCAGCATCCTTTACACCTGTAAAGTCTCATACACTGATGCAATTTTAGGGACCACCACCAAGGTGCCTACAGTGGACGGAATGGTAGACCTGAAGATCCCAGCTGGGACTCAGCCCGGCACCACCCTTGTGATGGCCAAGAAGGGGGTCCCTTATATCGGAAAGTCGAACGCCAGAGGCGACCAGTTGGTACGCGTGCAGGTGGAGATCCCCAAGAGATTAAACAGCGAAGAGAGGAAGCTGATCGAAGCGCTCGCCGACCTGAACAAGGCCAAGGCCGCCCCAAGCAGCAGGAGATAGTTCGATCTCTCTACCTCCGCGTCATGTACAGGGTAAATTTTTAGAATCTAGATATTCAACGGTCCATGAAACATTTCTAGCGTAGGGTTCTCGAACTGAGTTAATCATGCACGAGTTTTGATTTCTTATTCGCTTCAAATGTGCACCTTTCTTCCAGCAAGCAAAAATTTTTGGAGTGTCATAATGATAGAGGATTAATAAGAACTTGACGAGTTGATGCATCTCGGCCTATGCAATCTCATTAGTCATTTCTACATTGAACCGTAGAACAATATTGTTGAATCTTTTTGTTTAGTGATATAATATGTATCTGGGATGCGTTATCGATCTTCGAACAATAATTGGTCGTTTTTGTGCACGTTAAGTACCTTCATGGGTAGGTCGAAAGGTGGCAGGTGCAACTACTCGCAATCGTCCATGCAAAGGTGTTACTTATTACGTACGTGCAATATTTTGTGTTTAAATTTAATATTATCATTTCAAACATCTCAAGATCCTATAATTTTTAATCATAACCTGTCCCTTGCTGGTACAATAGTACAACAGTTAAATACACAACAATATTAATGATCTCCAAATCCTGACTCTCTAAAGTTTCGATCGCCATTGGTTGAAACCTAATTAGTTGATTTTAGTTGAAAAAAAAATATCATTATTGATTTTTTTTAATGTTTTCAATATTGTAATGAAAAAGATGCTTGTTAATTACAATCTTAAGCAACGTCACCAACCTTCCTCTTTCGTTGTGTCTTCTATTAATTAATTATTAAGCCGTATCAAATAAATAAATGACACTTTTTTTTTCTCTACCTATTAGTGGGAGGTTTGTGCCCCCGCACATCCATATTGGCTCGACATTGGTATAACCTTTGAAGTTCCATAAACCTTTTGTCCTCAAATGGCAGAGAGAGAGAGAGTCTTAGAAGCAACTCGTTCCCGTCTCTTTCTCTCTCCACCACCTCCACCACCACCACCACGATGCCTTCCTTCCCTTTGGGGTGACACCTCTAGTGGGGGATTCACGTCGCAACAATCATGGAGTGGAAAAAAAAAGCACCATATGATTCCAAGCGATAATTTTGTGTCTCTTTCAACCGAGCAAGTAACGTTCATGGCTAACTCATCACAATTTTGTCCATTTTCCAATGGAGATAAAAGAGAAAAAAAAAGGAAACATATATGCCACTCATGATGAAACACAAATAATTTTCGTGTGTCTCCGTCGTCCAATTTTTTTTTTCCTCCTCAATTTCGTCTCAGCTTTTATTCCATTACCAAATTATTTCAAATCCATATGTAAAACTTATTAATCATTTCCATTTCACGCCAATCCGGATATCATAAAACGTTATCACATTATTCATTCCCTTTTGAAAAAAAAACTAAGTAATAACAAAGTTACATTCTTCAAATAAAAAAAAACATGTGAAATATAATAAATTTGAAATGATTTAAGGAAGAAGAAGAAGAAAGGAAAGGTAATGTTACGTTTGGAGAGACAAACATTAATAAGGCCAATCAAATCGTGTCATCTCGAACTACAACGCCAACAACTTAGTTTCATGCATTTGTATGCCAATTAATTAATTTAATATTTAATTTGCCGACCCCTATCTCTCTCGCTAATTACTAATTAAGGTTGCTAAATAAATGGTAAAGTATTTTAGTACTATCCCAAAGTGCACATTAATTTCTACACACCTACCAATATATGATAATGATGTCCGACTATAACTTTATTTTGGATCACACGATCGAATACAAAGAATTTTCAATTATTGGCACTTGGTGGTTTCAATCAGACATATGCGAACAAAACAATTGGCTAACCAAACTTGGAAATTTTAAGAGAAAATATTCTCTCTCATCGCTTTAAAGATGAAATTATCCTTCCTTTCATGATTCATACTCCTTCCTAACTTTTAGCTTTATTTGTTTCGAGACACACAAACAAACGTATAAAAATGATAGTTTGGTGAAGACAAACGAAGAATAGCTCAAATTATATTCTTTCTACACTTTTGATCTCTCTCTCTCTCTATAATAATAATAATAATAATAATAATAATAATAATAATAATAATAATAATAATAATAATAATAATAATAATAATAATAATAATAATAATAATAATATTGTGGCCGGAAGAAATTGACAAAATTGTTTGTATTTTGTTAATTTCTTCTTGTTTATGGAATCTTCATCAACATCGATCTCAATATTGACATGCCGACGAAATGTCGACACGGACCACCATTATGCATATTGACCCCTTCATAGTATTCTTTTTACACGTAATAATAATAATAATAATAATAATAATAATAATAATAATAATAATAATAATAATAATAATAATAATAATAATAATAATAATAATAATAATAATAATACCTCTTTTTCATCTCCTCCCTTCCATAATATAAATCATAATACAAGATGTTAAGAAAAATGATGCAAAATAGAATAATCTATACGAATATTATAAAAAGTAGACGAATGGATAGATTTATTTTGATTGGAATACATATGACAATGGTCACAGGGCTCCTGGAAATTACAAAACTTGGAAAAAAGTTTTCTCGGATCAGACTCCAAAGAACAAAAGGAAAAAAAAAGAGGAAGTGAGCCATATATCTTCTAATTATTAAGAAGAAGTCAAGTAAATTTTACTTAAATTTTTTATATTAAAACTATGTGAGAAACAAGAAATTATATATTCGGATAATTAATTAAAAGGTTGTCCACCTGCCTTTTTACTTGCAGGACCAGCTGATGAAATGAATAGGGATCGATGTGAGTCACAATTATTAATTATTGAACTAAGTTTTTATTTTTCTTATCTAACATGTACAAATGTATATGCAACCTCCGAGCTTCTAATAATATTTCAAAACCGCTACCTAATTTTTTTTTACTTTTAATTATTTCTTTTGACATATGCAACATTTCGAAAGCAGTTTCTATTCCTATTTTATTCTTGATTTTTTGCTTTAACTTTTATAAATATAAACTCATTATTAGCAAAAATGAATTATATAATATTCATTATTCATTATAATAAAGAATAAGATATGTCTTTTGAGTTCACGTTCTCATATATCTATATTTATGTGTAAGTGATTAACCCGTCATAAAAATTATCATTAGTGTCGGCATAATTATTTGTAAAAAAATATGACATTAAACATGTACAAGTCACTAAGAAAAATGTTAATAATCGTCAATGTAAAAAATAGAAACTAGATAATAAATAATTAACAACTATTCATACATAATTATTTGTTAATAAATAATATTGAATAGCAAAATTGTAATATATATTCGATGAGACGTGTGGCAATATCATAAATTGTATATATATATATATATATATAATGATTTTTTAGTTTAACGATCAGCGTCAATAAGACTCTATTAGGTCCAATATAAATCACAAAGCAAAACGTGAAGAATCATGTGTTACTATCTTAATCATTAAGAACGTATCAATCACCACAAAGACATGGTTTGATCTGACCCTCCCAAAATGATGGAAAAAATTAAATACCGTGTTAAACGTAGAAATTAGATTTTAACTTTAGTCTACTGTAACAAATTGATTCGATAAAATGAATACTCGAATGACTAATTAATTAATGACGAAATTAAATAAATGGTACGAATCTTACATGTACCGTAGAGTAATGGATTTGAGTCTTTTTTTTCTTTTTAGGAAGCAACTCGCACGGCGCTAGCGTTAAAGAGCACATTGTCCACAGGTTAAAAGTTGACCCACCATCGAGTCTAATTAATCCGGTAAGATTGTCCCGGATTGCATAGCTGCTAGTGACAAGTGAGACTCCCAACAAAGATTTTCTACGTTACTCGAATTCGAGACCTTTCTTAAGCGAGGATAAGCTGTTTATCACTCCACCCAACTTTGTCGGTGATTTGAGTCTTTGACGTGGATATGAACAAACATGGTAGCATTTGCAAAGTCAATGTCGACCTATTATCTAGATCAATTGGTTCGATATAACATTTCACGTCGCGTATTCTAATAATTAGGCTTGTGAACCCGACGAGTGGATTGAAAATTTTCAATTCAAATTGACTTCATCTGACCCAACCCTATGATTCGATTTTTTTTATTATGTTATTATTTCTTTTAATTTTTTATTTAATTTTAGTCTATCGATCCGATGGGTCAGATTCGTTCACGCACCCCTACTAACAATGATAAGTGCGATTCAATTTATTCTTTGCATTAACAAACAATCGATTATCATAGGATTTCACATAGTCGAGCATTTGAAATTAGATGTTATATTCATCTGATATTCTCAAGTAAAATATCGATTTCGATTCTCTATACATACGAAAATATTCTCCCCTAATAATAGTTAAATGTGCGATCATTTATATTTGTGAAATATAAATATTTGTTTACGAGGATGTTTACATGAGAAAAATTATGCAAATAAGAACAAATTGAGAATTTAAGATAATACAAAATTTTTATTTGATGGAAAACTAAAGAGAATTATAAATAAGATTACTTTCTATTCATACCCTATAGGAAATTTATATAAGTACTCCATTTACTCCATTTTACAAACGATAAAAATTTCATATTGATTGTGACTTTGAATTAATCACTAAAAAATTAGACACATATCTCGTGATAAGAAAATAAATTAGTTCTGAATTATATACAGAATATCCCATAAAATTTTCGCTCAGGGACTTCATCCCTCACACCCGCCGGTAGGGGTATCCTCTTGATCCTTCACAGGCTCATTGACTGGACAACAAGATCCCATTGTGCAAGGGCGTCTTTTTCTTCGAAATATCTTGAGGTCTAGATGAATTTTCAATTAAGATAGTATTCAAAACATTATTAATACTATTTATTTTAATATTCATCGAAATGGATTGACGCCCAACGACTTGTGTCCAATTTTATTATACCCCGTCAAATTGGCATTTAAAAACGAGTTTAATCCTAATTGACGTCGTGAATTGCCACCAACCTCGTAGTTTCAATTTGGCACCTCTTAAAACAAAATCAATAAACAAACAAACAAACAAACAAATAAATAAATAAATAGAAAGGAAATCAAATTATCTTGAACGTCGTGCCAAACGTAAATGTCTGATATCGTCAACGATGTTATTTATTTAAGTTAGTAATTCGAATTTGAACTTTAAATTTTAAGTTGCAACGTTGCTGTTAACTTCTTGTAACGAAAATAAGTCATTGTAAAAAATATGATATTAAAGAAGGACAAGTATTAAGGGTGTAAGAAAAACCGATCAATTTGAAAAATCTATATACGAAAAAAAAATCGAACTGAAAAAAAAATTAGGTGCTCAAATATAATTTAAAGTGATTTTTAATAAATTAAATATACCTACTGACATTAGGGCTTCATCTGAAAAAAATTGTAGAAGTCCGTGGAGCTCATTTTTTATTTGTATAATTAATTTATTATATATATTTATAAAATATAATTATATAAAAGTAAGGTCTCGAAAAAATCATCCATTCGCTAAGGGTGGTTCTTCTTCTTTTTTTTTTAAAAAATTAGGATGATTTTTTTAATTTTAAAGATCGATACAAAAAGTAATGATTGATTTTTTTTTATACTGAAAATCCAATCCCAACTACTTTCATCCCTAACAAGCATTCTTCATTATTCTTTTTTTGAAATTAAATCGATTTTATTTATCAACCGAATCATCATCTCCTAAGTTAAACCACAAGTTGAGCTAAACAAAAAAATCGAGCTGAATCAGATGAATATAAGATTTCATATTCATCTGTATTATTAGTATTTGTTATGTTTAATATGAGATGTGGGCATCATCAGAAATTATTACTAATCTTATTATTGTTATATATTAGAAGGTGCAATTAATACTGTAAGATGACATCTTCCGCTGTGCAATATATATTAAGAAAATTAAATCATTCGATATATATTAAGAAAATTAAGTCATTCGATATATAAATATTTCATAATATTATGGTTTTTTTGTTTGTAAATAAATTGTAACATGTTGAAAACAATTAATTAATGAGTAATATAGAATAGATCTATGCCCGTTGTGACACTCATGACATACGCTTACGAAGTGAAAGAGTAAATTAATTATTGTTTGTGTGTGAGAGAGAGTGTGATCTCATTAAATTTAAAAAAAATATTGAAAATACTTGGTTGCTCGAAATATTGTGGACATATTTGACAATTGAAACTAAGCGGAACTAATGTTTCGTCAAAAAATATAATGTTTGATGAGATTATGTGACATTCTTTTTAGTGGAATCAGAGCATTGCAGTTTCACGGTCATTTTTTTCGTCTTCCATTTTGCTTTTTTTTCCTTCTTAGATTTTTCTCTTTCTTATCTCTATCATGTAAAATAATTTATTTATTAAATATAATACTATTTAGTACTTATCATTTCATTAAAAAATAAATTTTTTATTAAATATAATTTAGTAAAAAAGTGTATTATATTTAAATAATATATTTTCAACAAAATAATTTTTAATAAAAAGCTGATTTTTTATTAAGTAACAAAATTATATTTTATATTTATAATATCTATTATCTACTAAAATTAATCCCTTTTACATCCATGAGGGTTGTTTCACATCCATAAGGGTTGAGAGAGAGAGAGAGAGAGAGAGAGAGAGAGAGAGAGAGAGAGAGAGAGAGAGAGAGAGAGAGAGAGAGAGAGAGAGAGAGAGAGAGAGAGAGAGAGAGAGAGAGAGAGAGAGAGAGTACCTTCATCATTAGTTCCACTAGTACCTTCATCATTAGTTCCCATTAATTGGGGTGAGTTGTGGAAAACTCAAACCTCGTGTTATCATCTAACAGTAACGCAACTAATTTATTAATTAGCAATCAATGAACCCCAACCACATACGTCAAAGTTGATTTATTATTATTATTATTATTATTATTATTATTATTATTATTATTATATGTAATAAAAAGTTGTACAATTAATATACATCCATGAATGATTATATGATTAGATTAAATTTAATAAATTAATAATAAATTTAGTAGAAGTTGAATCTCAATCATATAATTAGGTTCATTAAAATTTTTTTTTTAAAAAAAGAAAACTTCATTTCAATTAATGTAGATCTTGAAGAGGAGGTTCCCGTCGAGTTCTAGATAATTCATCACTAGGCTTTGCATAAAACAACGACTAAAATGAAATTAAAATTAAAAACATCCAAAGATATAAATAACATTTTTTGTCCTATTTATTATAAAATTTAAGAAAGAGTTCAAAACGATTAATTAATCCCCTTTGAAAATTAAAGAAAAAGGACGAAATAATTATTTTATAAAATATGGAGTTTTGAAATGTAAAAAATCTGATCGCAGCAAGACCTTGATGTTTGAATTAAATTAGAAAAAAAATTTCTTTTTCAGATTGTCAGATGTTTAAAATCGTCGAGAGGAAAAAAAATTTTTAAACTCACTAATGTATTTTCACATTGTATATCTAATTATAAACGATCGAACCCTAAATAAAAATATTATCGAGCTCTTATCTAATATAGTAATATCTCTAGTTAACAGGTTTTTTTTTCTTCGATTAGTATATTTTTTATATAATGCACCGATGATATGAAAATATTAATTGTGAAATTATTTTTTATTCATTGTTAGCATATAAAAAAATTGTAATTAATTAAACATGAATATGAAAAGAAATATAGTTAAATGATTATAAAATAAAAAATGAGAAAAATAATAAGATAAATTAGAAAGAAGTAATATATGTGAATAAGGGTAAAATTAAAAAAAAATTATTATAAAATGTTAACCTCTAATCAATAAAAGAAGTAGCTTTTCAATATTTTTGTATGAAACGCTAAATGTTATTTATTTTTGTCATTTATCAAATAATAAAATTAACGTTTGAATCGTTAAACGCTATTTGAAACATTAATTTTTGTGTCGCCAAACAGAGCCTTTGTCAATATAAAAATTTTGTGTAATATTTTATACTATAGAGGAAAAAAACCTCAAACTTATTTGCTAATTTTATAAAAAAAATGGAGAAATGATTTTAAAAAAATAAGAACAAACAGTTAGTTAACGGTATTCCTCACGGCCCCCGAGGCGACACGAGATGGTTTTTTTTGGGAGGGAGTGGGAACCACGCGACTGCCCGGTTCGACCAACCCACCCAAACCAAACAAAACCAAACCGATAGGAAAAAAAGCCCTTAAGTCGACCGGCGGCGCACTGGGCAACCTCGCGGGCCCCCGGCCCAGCGCAATATGCCAAACTTTGTGGGACCCACGAGAACGTGTTCACTTCCCATTGGCCGCCTTCAACCACATCCGCGGTTCGACGCCCCCGCACTTGGCGCCACGTGTCGCAGGACCACATCGCCAAATCGCAATTAAATAAAAGAGAGAAAAAAAAGTGAGGGCCGGCTACAAAGTAGAATAATAATCGCACTCCTTTTGGCGGAGGGTGCAATAAAAGCGACAAAAAGGCCTAATTTTTTCCGACGTGCGACGTGGGCGTTCCTCCATCGTCCGATTGGAAGAGGCATCCGACGGTCGGATACGCAGGAAAGCATCACAACGCTTCTCCTGCGGGAAAAGCTACGTGGGGAGGCGTTTTAAGGACAAAAACAAAAGCAAAGCCACCCAACAACAAATAGTCACATACTAAATAATATTATTTTATTAATATAAGTAAATAAATAATTCCATAATTAAAGTGCGTATTATTATAGATATTATTATTATTTCTCATGTAAGTTAAAATGTACGATCAATATATATATTAATAATAATATTATTATTATTATTAATAATAATAATAATAATAATAATATTAATATTAATATTAATAATAATAATAATAATAATAATAATAATAATAATAATAATAATAATAATAATAATAATAATAATAATAATAATAATAATAATAATAATAATAATAATAATAATAATAATAATAATAATAATAATAATAATAATAATAATAATAATAATAATAATAATAATAATAATAATTTTTTTCCCCGACGTCTTCGTCGTCTGGTCTCTTCTTTTTATCTCCATCTTTTTGCATTCCTTGTTCTTTCATTTCATCCTCCTCCTCGCGGTGGTTGGCGAGTGGAATCGGGGCGCCGGACCCGGTGGTTGGCGGGATGGCATACCACAACTACCTCGCCCACGACCTCACGCTGCCGCAGTACGCCGAGCAACATTTGGGGGACAGCTCGCAGGTGCGCAGAGCCGTGGACCGCCTCGCCGGGCCGCCCCTGGCCGCCGCCACTGCAGCCGCTGGCGGGAAGTCGACCTCTTCTATGTCCGCCGGAGGGAGCAGTGCGGCCGGAGGAGGCGGTGGAGGACCCCCGACGTGGCTCAGCAGCGCAATCCTCCGGCAGCAGGGGCAGCCCCACCAGTACGTGGACGGGAGCCTCCTCCACCTACACACGTCCTCCGAATCGTCGGCTTCCCCCGTGGCCGCCGGCGCAGTAGGTGGAGGCGGGGGTGTGCAGTGGTTCCAGAGGGCGCAAGTCCTGCAGAGGGGGAGCGGGAGCGACGATGACGTGCCGATGTCGAGCGACCCGATGATGTCCGCCGCGGCAGTCTCGGCGGGCCCCTCGGGGAGCGCGGGCGGGCAGAGCAGGGAGATGCGGGAAGTCGAGGGGAGCGGGAACGGCGGTGCCGCGGCGGTGGCCGCCGCCGAGGGGACGTGGCAGAACGCCAAGTACAAGGCCGACATACTGGCGCACCCGCTCTACGAGCAGCTGCTCTCGGCACACGTCGCGTGCCTGAGGATCGCCACGCCGGTGGATCAGCTTCCGAGAATTGACGCGCAGCTCGAGCAATCGCAGCAGGTCATCGCCAAGTACTCGGTGCTCGGCGGCGGCACCGGAGGCAATCAGATGCTCGTCGACGAAAAGGAGCTTGACCAATTCATGGTAATAAAGTAGTAGACCAGAAAAGCTTCCGTTTGTATCTATTCTTCTGTTGTTACCATGGCTCTTTATTCTTTACGCTTCAAGTCCTCCCCTTTGAGCTGGTAACACGGTTCTTTCCCCTCGCTGCAAAGTGTCTACTACTTGTCTGCGTCGATGCCTCCGTTCTCTTCCCCTTTGGATTGGGAGGTGAACTTTTTTTTTGGGTTGGCTTAAGACGTCAAGGGACTGCCATACAGGGGAAGCAAGGGGCGATGTAACAGTGAATACCTCTGATCAATCATGAAGAGCTGATGCTTTGGCTTCTTTGGTTGAAGGTGGTGGAAAAGAATTCTGATCGCATATTTCTTCATTGTTAGCTTGAGCTTCATCAATTGGTCGCTTTATTTCTGAGTTGTCATATTTCCTATATTTGGGTCCTTCTTGACACTGTACACTTAAAATCAAGGGCTCTGTTCCTCGAACCACTCAGAAGAAAGACATTGCTTACGTCGACTCCTTAAGATTCCTTTGGCATGTAGGCTCTTCTGATTTTAGGGAACATATTACTTGGAATTATGAACTAAAGTTGGAACCAGTTGTTGAGGATTCAATGGTAATCTTTTGAATGGAGAAGAATATCAAAAGTGGTTAATGAGAATTCCAGTACACTAAAGTTGGAAAGATTTTGAGAGAACAATGTAGGATTCTGATATAGGTTTCTAGGGTCATACCAACTTGCTGTGAGAGATCTATTTGATGCCCAATCACATGTCAGTCAACTATGAGAAAATCTAGGGTCACACTCACACCATGTGCTAGTTGAAGTATTGTCCTTTCGTCCTTTATATCCTTTGTTCGATTTCTGTGAGATTTTGTATCAGAACTTTGTTTTCTAATCAATCATGTTTTTACTCATGCATATGATTACTAAGCTTATAGATGGCCGCTCTTTCGATGTAAACGAAAATTCAAAGCTCCTCAACTATAAAATTGATTCTTTCAACTTCTCTTTCATCATGTGTTGCTCTCAAGCTTCTGAATTGATTTCTTTTGTGAGATTGTAATATGCTCATCGGTATTTTGTTCAGACACACTATGTCTTGCTACTTTGTTCGTTCAAGGAGCAACTACAGCAGCATGTGCGAGTTCATGCAATGGAAGCAGTGATGGCTTGCTGGGAGCTTGAACAATCACTACAAAGTTTAACAGGTCATCATGGTGTCCATTTTGTTCTTGGAAGATTCATGCAAGTAATACAAACTCTAAGAAATTATTGCATCCAGTTGCCAAAATGTACTCTTGGTATATGTTTTATATGACATCATTGAGGTCTAGGTTGTTATTCACATGATGGCTACTCCATAAATGGATCTTATTATGCTACTAATTCTGTAATAGCACTACTATTTGCAACAATAACAAAACTGCGCATGGAACGATGAATAAATAGATTTCCGTGAAAAATATGTTTAAGATCTTGTCGATTTTATAGGTGTGTCTCCTGGTGAAGGGACTGGTGCAACCATGTCTGATGATGATGATGATCAGGCAGACAGTGAAACAAACATGCTTGATGGAAGCTACGATGCAACAGACAGCATGGGTTTTGGCCCTCTTATTCCGACGGAGAGCGAACGGTCCTTGATGGAACGCGTAAGGCAAGAGTTGAAGCATGAACTGAAGCAGGTAAAACAGAAATATTTTAACTGTTTACTTCTTATCAGAATGTCTAACATCTTTTTACTGTCTGTAGGGTTACAAAGAGAAGATAGTTGATATTAGAGAAGAGATTTTACGCAAGAGGAGAGCTGGGAAACTCCCAGGGGATACTACTTCTACATTGAAGGCTTGGTGGCAGTCTCATTCAAAGTGGCCATATCCGACAGTGAGTTCCCTATGTGCTCAGATATTTGAACTATGACTTTACTAGTTCCAAGTCATGTCTACAGTTACTTTATCCATTTCAAGAAATCTGAAAAAAAAAAGGAGCATGGGATTCACTGTTTGCGTTCTCATAACAGGAGGATGACAAAGCTCGGTTGGTGCAAGAAACAGGTCTACAGCTAAAGCAGATAAATAACTGGTTCATCAATCAAAGGAAAAGGAACTGGCACAGTAATCCCTCATCATCGACTGCTCTGAAAAGCAAGCGGAAAAGGTAATCATGGCAAATTTATACGACAGCTTCATCATAATGTTGCCTTCTTCCTCTTGAATATAGGACGAACGAAATCAACATACAATGATGCTTTACTCAGATAATGGTACTGGATGGAAAGTAGGCCGGAGCTCGAGCCTTTTGGTTCCACAAATGAGAAATTGGTAATGACTAGTTCCTTACAAAGCTTGCTCAGATTTTATCAAGAGATCTTCGTACTGAGAACAGTATGCTATGCATAACAAAAGCCCATTATAATGTCAAATGGAAAGCATATATCGATCCACCAGATGCCACACAGAAATGTTTGCAGAGTACGTGAGATGACAACGTTAGTGGGGTTGAAATTACAACAGGATTGCTCAAAGGTGTTCTACCTCGCAAGATAGACCGAGACTACTTTTGCAGATAATTTTTTTGGTGTTAGCTGCTATACATAGTTTGTTAAGAAGATACAGGTAAAATCTATACGGTGTTGTACATTGTTGCAGTGTATTTGCTGATGTTGCCCATCATTCATGGGGTAGGAACGAGTAACAAAGATCGAAATATCACATTGGTCGTGCATAATAAATCTTTTGTTTTTTGTTGCTGTTTGGTTATTTACTCCCCTTTCTCACTCTTCAATTTCGCAAGTCCTTGCATCATGCAGCCAGTGGTCTCTGGGTTTGACGACCCGAGCGTATTTTGAAAATGAGGGCTGTTAATGTACTGCACGGACTATAATAAGTCGATTATGTTACTGTTCATCAAAATTATATTTATATGATTGACCTACTAATTATATGTTACTGCTTAACTTATTCGATTGACCTATGAGGAGAATAAGTGCTGCGTACATCCAATCCAAGGATCATAAGTGACCAGGAAAACAATTGTTGTCGTGATGTAAGTCATATAACAATTTTTTTCCTCACGCCAGAGCATAGAGATTAATTCTTTAAGCAAATGCTCAATGATGGATGCGAACTAATCCAGATTTAGCCAACTGATTCATAGAACTGATATGATAAAAGGAGCCATTTATTTTTTTAGAACTGACCTGATATAGGAGTCATTTTCTTTTTCCTGAATTCTGCTCAGGATTTAGAACCAGCATGCAGAGTCCATCAGCTGATTCTTTGTTGTAGGGGTAAAAAGCAGCGAGTAATATCTTTCATGTAGGCAACAAAAACGGTGTAGGGGCAAACCAAATTAGTGGTTGGAATGTAATTTCATCAATCTGCAAGCAAGAAATAATTACAATCTTAAAGCACTAAAGTATTCTTTGTTCATCAATTTAGACATGGGATTTTTGTGCTAAAAAAAGAAGTATTAGGCATTTATCCAATATAGTGGCTGACATATCAACAGGCACCCAAAACCAACTAAACATATGCAATCTATGTTCTATATATGAAAATAATGCCGAAGTATTAAGTGCACTATTCACAAGTCAAATTTCCACCAAATACGGGATCCCTGAGCTGCAAGTCATGAAGGTTATAAACAAGTTTAGTCCAAACGTGCAGTAATTATGCTCTATGATCTCCTGTTTGGTATGGTCTATTCTCTTTGAGGAATTTGAAGCTCCCATAGAACGCAATCTGCTTGTGATCTCTGTAAAACTTGGTCTCTCTGTTGGTTCAACTGACATGCAGTAATTATGTCTATGATTTCCTATTTGGTATGGTCTATTCTCTTTGAGGAATATGAAGGTCCCATAGAACGCAATCTGCTTGCGATCTCCATAAAACTTGGTCTCTCTGTTGGTTCAACTGACCAGCATTGCTCCATCAATGACCTCCATTCGGGGTCACATGATTCAGGCACCGGAGGGCGTAATGTGTTGTTTACGATCCCACCTATGAGGAAAAATAAAGAGAACGGTCAGCATAGGCGGTGTAAGATCGGATATGTATCGCATAGTTCATTCCAATTTTTTTGGTGAAACCTTTTCAATGTTCAGTCAAGTCATTTCTGTACACCCACTAGCCAGTGGAAATATTTTTAGAAGACAATGAAGAGAAGATATTGTACCTATAATGGCTCCATAACGCAAGTCTGCATATGGTTCATCCCCAGTAAGGAGCTCCCACATAACAATCCCAAAAGAGTATACATCAATCTGGATTGAAAGCAGTTAGTTACAACAGTTTGAACAAATGCAGAGTACAAGAGAAGAAATGAGGCAAATGAAAAAGCGGAAGAAACCTTCTCGGTGCACTTGGTTTTTCCATCTAGCAGTTCGGGAGCCATCCACGGCAAGGTCCCTCGCATTCCACCAGACATAAGTGTCTCGAATTTTACTCTAGAAAGACCAAGGTCACCTACCTGCAAAGGTAATGGTAAAAGAAATTTGTGAACCTAAAGCAATTGTGGCCTCAGTGACCAACAGAATAATGCATGAAAAGCCATGGATGCAGAAAGCCTCTATTGCAAATTGCAATCATGCTAAACAAACCTCAATATGAAATGCAAATAAGAGATAATCATAATTCATAAAAAGTTCATGAAACCACTAATCATCATGTGATCACTCCATGGATTCATTCCAGTAACAAGAAGCAGATGATGGGTCACAAAATCTCCCATGCAAAATGAAATGGAAATAAAGACAGTATTAAGGGGTTCCATTTCTGTTGTCAATCGTTTTCTAAGCTACACACCTTGAAAATCATTTGAAATACAAAATGCAAATGCTTTACTAAAGAAAGTTCTTTTCGGCCAAGATGAGTAACCACTCAGGATATAGGTGAGTACAAACAAGAATAGGATCCAAAGGCTTCTGCAGGGCATAAATATCACCTTGCATATTGGACGTTGAGGATCCCGTAAATTAACAAGCAAATTATCGCTTTTCAAATCAAAATGTATAATGTTTCTACTGTGCAGATACTCCATCCCAAAAGCCACATCCATTGCAATAAGAAGTCTCTTGCACCAATCAAGTATCCTGTCAAGAACCGATAATAAAATTTAATTAGTTAGAGTAGTCATGTATTACATAAGGAACAAATAACAAGCAGCATAACAAAAATAAAAAGAGTATGTAAGAGAACAGGATTGAGTAACATACTTATCGTTCCTTGCTAAAGCATTTCTAAGAGAACCATTGACCATAAACTCGGTTACCGTTGAAATGGTTCCTCCAGGACCATCCAGAACTACACCATACAATGTCACGACATTTGGGTGGTGCAAGCTAGAAAGCTTGCAGGCTTCATTCCAAAAATCTGCCCTCTGAACACAAATATCATGTGTAATATGAGTACACAATTTTTACAAGGGAAAGCATGTAAACCATAAAAGTGAAGGCACATACTGCTCTTTCTTGATCTGATGGTTTTCCATTGAAGACGAGCTCATTAAGTCTTTTAATTGCAACATCAGAACCCCTCCACTTGCCATGGTATACAGTTCCATATGTTCCTGAGCCCAGCTCTCGAAGCTCCTCCAGATCGCTATTCTTGAGTACCTAAATGAACATAAGACAATTACAAAAGATAAACAATTGGGACACTGGGAAGAGAAACAAAGTCAAAGTTTCAACCTGTAGGTGCCCTATGTCAACCATGCTTGGAAAACCATTGATTAGCTTCTCAGTTTGCTTAGCATCTTCGATTGTCTGAAGCCAATCCTCTTGAGTTAGTCATCAAACATCAAACATGAGAAAAAAGAGGACAACAGTTTTTTTCAACAACCTCATCTTTCTTGTCAGCTCTGTCTACACTGTCCTCGTTGGTTCCTCGTTCTTCATTATTGGGATGATGAGAGGGAACGTAATTCATTGAAGGTTTAGTTAAGTAGACTACTGGTGCCACTCTTTCCTCTGCAGATGCTGGCATATCTTGATCAATATGTTCATAGTCTGAACCATAAACCGACAAAACATTTTCATAAGGTTATTCCAAAAATGGTGGTAACTGATTCATAGAAATTGAGGAACAGAGGAGTGGTGGGGGTAGGGAATGAATTTAACCTTTCATCGGTAGAAGATCAGTTCCCAAGTCCTTACAAGATTGTGATGGGCATGCGGAAACACCTTCTGAAACAATGACTGCTGTAACTTTTGTATCTAGGGATTGGATATCAGCAAGTGTCTCATTCATAACTATTGACTCTTCTTCTGAAACATTAGTAGGACTCGGAGACAAGATAGGAGCAGACCCAAGAATTTTCTGGGGATCATCATTAAAGAACAGCGAGTCTGAGGAAACTTGACCTTGGAGTGCTTCCGCGTTAGTAATCTGGTTGTTAGGATCAACTTGAGCATTACCACTAAAGGGGATCAATATGACATCAAATATTTCCTTCGCTTGGGATTTTGAAGAGTCACCTTTTTTATCCTCAGTAGGATGCTCATTCACTGAACTGTTATAAGTATAATCAGGCATTCCCATATCAATAAGCGGATTGTTTCCAGTCGCATGGAAATTGTGGCTTGCTTTGGCAGCTTGAGGACCCTTGATGTATATATATTCCTGTTCGGTGGAGACAAGTTGATCTATTTGCAAACAAGTATGTTCACTGGGAACCACTCCACTGGTGAAGAGCAAATCATTAAGAGGAATTGTATTGGGTTCATCCAGAGGTTTGGCAGCAATGCTGTTTTCTATAAGAGAAGATAAGATATCTGGTCTTGAATCCTTGGATGTAGCCACATTATGAAGCATAACCAGTTTTGGCTGGTCATTCAAAGCAGAGGGCCGAGAAGAACTGACATAAAAAGACCCTATCATCCCTTCAGCAGGATTACTGTAACTAGAGAATTGTGCAAACACGTCTTCTTGTAAATTTGGATCTCTAATAGAACTGACGTCAGCAACCAATGGCTGGTTACCTGGTTCGTGCTTAAGTGGAACCATGTGCTGTGGATATAGCAGGTGCCCTTGTAAATCTTCTACCCAGCAAGACTTTGGAGGTCCATTCAACATTTCACCAGGCCAAAGAGATGGAGCTGGTTGGCACAAAAGAATTGAATGATCATTGTTCTTCCAGTTTGGGCCCAAAGCATGAGGAAGCACTTGTTTCGTTTGCATAGGGCCATCTTGCTGAACTGTCCGGAGGTCTGTAACAGTGTCACGAGCAGCTGGTGAAGCTACTGCCAATGCTGCTGAACATTGGCCGAATGACTTTGTTTGATTATTTGTAACAACAAAATCGGGCCTCTCAATGTTGCATGCCATCTCATAGCTCACTAATGGAGTTATTGCAGAGACAAAGTTTCCAGGTTGCACTTCAGCCACATTATCCGCGAGCTCTCCAATAACACCTACTTGAGGGTCTCTTGTTTTAGTGATGTCATCAGAAACATGAATTTGCAATAGTGGCTTCGCAATTCTTGACCCATTCACTTGGTCATTTATAACTGCTTCGGAGTGAGAATGAGTAAGGCTTTTCTGACATAGGCTACATTCTTCCAACCTTACTATCTGACCTTTAGGCGCAAGGAAATGTGCGGGGGGCAATGGTGGCAACGGCTGAACTGTTGGTTCACTTGGAACCTTTGCAATCTTTCCCACACTAGTTTTGTCTTCTAAAATTGGGTCTTCTCTCCTTTGAATTGCCATATCATTACCAGGATGAGAAATTATAGGAAGCGTGTCATGCGTGCCTGGTACATATGAAGCCGGTGGCAAAGGAACTGCAGTAACTTGTTGATGCAAGCCGGCCACTACAGAGGGTAGGGAACTCGTGAACTGGGAATGGTGGGGATTCACGTAAAAATAGGGTGCAGATGGAGGTAATTCCGATTGAGTTGCGTTCAAAACTTCATTCTGGTTAATAGAATTAATGGCAGTGGAGAGATCATGCATGCTTCGCACAGCAATAACTGGTTGCGATTGGTCATGAGCATTCGTTTCAGCAGATGACAGAAGGGCAGGTGCTGTACCTTCGTCCAAGCCATCCGCAACTGCCTCGGCACCGATAGCACCATCGGAGTTCTGCGTCGACGAGACGCTCGCCATGCTGTCCTTCCTGGGAAGGCGGTTGTCCAAACCATTGACGGCCTCAATGTACATCGCGTTCTGATCCTGGCGGTCCTTGGCCGAGTAGTGTTGATCCATGGACATGCTGACAACCTCCGCGGGCGAGAACAGGAAGACCCGGAGCTTGGCCGAGGGGTTACCCTCGGCGATATCGTCGACCTCCTCCATCATGTTCTCGAGGTCCTCCGGTGTGGAGACGGAGATGAGGGCGTCAAGGTCCTCGTCCGGAAGCTGGTACCGCACGGACACGGGCCCGCCGTACGTATCGGACATCTTGCGGATGAACTCCGGCAGGGGCGCGTCGCGGCGGATGTTGATGATGCGGGACTCGCCGCCGGCATAACGCAGGACGCCGTCGATCGGCCGGGGTAGGATCTTGCCGCCGTAAGCGCAGACGAGCTTGACCTTCCGACCTCCGGGGCCTGCGGAGGAGGTGCACGGGGCGTCGTCCGCGGCGGACGAGTCGCCGGAGGTGCGTACGGGGTTGGAATCGGAGGACATGGGCGCAGCTAGGGTTTTAGGCGGCGATCTCGAAGAAACCCTAAGTATCTGAGACGCCGGCAGAAGGCATCGGCGACGACGACGGCGACGGCGGCGGCTACGGCGGCAATGGAATCGGAGGCCTTGGAGCAAAAACAAATTGAAGCGAATAAAAAATTAATAAAGGAAGAGAAATGGAGTGGATTCGGATTTTGGATTCGTTTTTTTTCCTGGGACTCCGATGAAGAGGGAAATAAGAAATACAAAAATGGTAATATATTTTTTAAAAAAGGATTAATACAAAATAATTCTGGGACTCCGATGAAGAGGGAAATAAGAAATACAAAAATGGTAATATATTTTTTAAAAAAGGATTAATACAAAATAATTCTGGGACTCCGATGAAGAGGGAAATAAGAAATACAAAAATGGTAATATATTTTTTAAAAAAGGATTAATACAAAATAATTCTGGGACTCCGATGAAGAGGGAAATAAGAAATACAAAAATGGTAATATATTTTTTAAAAAAGGATTAATACAAAATAATTCTGGGACTCCGATGAAGAGGGAAATAAGAAATACAAAAATGGTAATATATTTTTTAAAAAAGGATTAATACAAAATAAGGAATATAATTAATTAATTATACTGATTATAGGAAGCACACGAGATTTCTTAAATATTGCTGCGATTTTAACCTTTGTTAGCTTCATGTAATCTTTCCATCGTTGGAGATGCCATCGAAGAAGGATTTGGGTTCTCACCAGGTGGAGAGAGAGAGAGAGAGAGATGGGCAAAAAGTTATGGGATTTGGGAAAGGAATGAAAAAGTTGCGTCCACAGTTTCTTTTACAAATTGGCAATAAATAAATGCTACATTTATTAAATTATTTCATGGTCGTGTTTGATTTTAGAAGATATATATTTAAGGTTCTTGAAAATTTTGTCCATTTTGAACTCGATTTGGATGTTGAGAGTCATTAGCTACTTGCTAATTCAGAGTGCGTTCGCTAATGTACATTACTTCTTAAAAAGACTATCATTTATTTAATTATCTTAATGCACGTTATTTTATTTAGCGTACCTAAGTAATTTATCTAATAATTCATATTAGTTTTTATAATAAAATATAATTTTATCAATTAATATGTATTTTTTATCAATATACCCCTAACCAAAATAATATATATAATTTATTTTGAATTTTGCAGACTTATATTACAAACATATTTTTCACTCATAAAAGTGAAACAACAACAATAACAAAGCATTATCTCACTATGTGGGGTCACTTATAAAAATGAAAATTATAAAATAATTAATATATTTTTAAAATATGATAATAGTAATAATAATTGACTAAGATTTATTTGAGTTTTATAATTTATTTAATTATTTTAATTAATTTTTTAATTTATTTAAATAAAATTTCAAATGATAAACGCAAAAAATAAAATTTTAAAAATTACAATGGCGAATGTCATTCTTCCCGCAGGCAATGTAGGGAGGGAGTCAAAATAAAGAAATAAAATTTGAAATAATTACTTCATTTTATCGTAATGTGAAATAACAAAAATACATCCCCGCAGTATTATAAAATCTTATGATAATTATTAATTTACAAACAACAAAATTTTCAATATTACAATGAGTTCCCAAACGGATCGGCTTGCGCTCTATTTTTGTAAAATCGTATCACTCCAACAAATTTGCATCTCGTTTTGTGAAACAAATAAAAAAACGTATTATTTAATTAACCTTTTCAGTCATGTGTTTATAAGTCTCATATATAAATTAAAAGTGCCTAAATAATATTACGTTGATTGCAATTTCACTAAAGAGTAAGGACACATTATCGAACCATGTTTTTTTTTTGTGTGTGTAATTTCCATTTTTTGACATCTTTATTAGTTACTCTTTTTTTAGCATATACGGAGAGAGAAACAAACAATGATAAATGTCCTTAATGGGATTTTTGCATTGATGCAAATAATAAATGACGAGGGGTACAAGTTACAACTTTAGCTGTCACGTATATATAAATATAAATAATATTGTCGAGGTTTGAAGATACAAAAATATATGTTCATGTGCGTCTCTCTCTTTCCCTTTTGTTACATCACATCGACGACATATGCACGGGATGTTTGTTATAGTAATGAATCCATGTGATAGCTTCGTTTGTTTTTTAATTGCCATTTTTTTATAGCTAGTCCTTTATTTTTAGAAGGGGGCGAGTTCAATTAATCGAATAAGAATTAGGGGTAAAAATAATTTGGGTCGAGTTTTCGGTCCAAAATAATCGTCAGCTATTTTTTTTGTTGATTTTAAATTAAAAAATCATCCTAAAATTATTTAAAAAAATAAAAATCACGTTCTAACGGGTCGATTTGTTCGAGTCCTTACTTTTAAATAATTATATTTTAAAAAATATATATTAAATTAAAGTTAACATCAAAACTATTTAACTTTATATTATATACATAATATACTACTAATATATAAAAGTTGTCAAATTAAAATTCGATAACGCTATAGAAAAGTATGAGATCATATAAAAACAAGTATTATACCTATAATAAAAAATTAGATAATTTATGAATTAATTTTATTAACAAAAATGGAATCATGGGCCCCTAATTTTAGAGGGTGATTTTTATTTATAAAAAATCACCTTAAACCATATTCGACCCCTAAATTTTAGTGTTTTTTTAGTCGAGTATGTCGAGTTTTTCTTACACCCATGCGTTCTAATAATGACGGGATGAAAATTCTAGCAAAAAAATTAAAATTTTAAAAACTCGAACTTAAAATCTTAAATAAGAAGGAACTGTCTATTATCTCAGTCCCTATTAGCTAATTGCCACTTTGAGTCTTTGATACTAGGAAGCATTGCCTAGCACAATTTTAATGAATCATTTTTTTAAACATATGTTTCATTATTATTGATCAACTTTTCAATCATTTGTGTTTTTTTGTGCATCTATCGATATTTGATCTTTGGACTTCTAATTCTTCGTTTCAAAATTCAAATCGAATTCCAAATGCGGTGTGCTAAAATTGTTCATGCAAACATGTGGCGTTATGTCGTACATCAAACAATACCAAATTCCAAAAGTTGGATATATAATTTTTTTCTTTGTTTTTGAAGTATTTCCAAGAGTCGATCTCATATGTTGCACCATGTGTAACGCCCCTAAAATCAGGCCTCCTGAGCGTTATCCTGACTACGATTACTTTGACTTTGACCGATTAACATACGACACACTTGATAATAGAAATGATAGAGAAATAACAATGAAATGAGAATGCGGAAGAAATATCATTGAAGATCAAAGGGTTTTCACATGACATGAGATAATTCAAGATAAAGGGGAAATGCAAATAATTCAAATAGTTCTAAGAAATATCAACATATGCAGGGTTAAAAAGGAAAATTCAAGTATCTCGTAATTACAAAGTTTGATAATTCAAATGCAGAATAAAAAAGCGGAAAGCTTGAGGGTTCTTTTATAAGTCATGTGCTGCTATCCCGGCGCTCTGCATTATTCACTTCTTCCCTAGGCAGGGTTCTCACCTGCAAAATTCCAAAGTAGGGGCATCGAATGCCCGCGAGCTAACGCCCAATACACATAGAGTCATAGATGATGAAATAATAATCTAATAAAATCTATACTGATAAAAGATAATCAATTATCCGTTACTTTATTCATTGGTTCCAATACCTTAATCTCTGTAGATTATGGACACTACATATATAGTCATGTGCTTTATCCTTTATTTTAACAATACCTTGTACAATATCATACTTTATTATACTTTACTATGTTCATTACCATACTTTGTTATTCAATACTATACTCTGTTATGCTCTGTGTGGTACTACGTTTTTTACATTACTATAAGGTCCCTGATGTGCGTTATCTTATGTGAGCTCGACTTTAGTTAGTTGGGAAGTTAGATGTGTCTCTATATCATATGTTGTCAGGGTGCTCATGAAAGGGAATGTGTATGCTCAGGCATAACTTTTTCGGAATACATGTGGGAGATGACCTGCACCCCAGGAATAATGGTCGTTACGGACCTGTAGGTTCACTGTCTCCTCAGCTGAGCTATCTGTCCATCTGGCATAAAGCAATATAATCCATATATTATATGTTGTCAGGGTGCCCATGAAAGGGAATGTGTATGTTCAGGCATAACTTTTTCGAAATACAGGTGGGAGATGACCTGCACCCTAGGAATAATGGTCGTTACGGACTTGAAGGTTCACTGTCTCCTCAGCTGAGCTATCTGTCCCTCTGGCATAAAGCAATATAATCCATATAAGACCCGTGGGAGAAGAGTGTGTTCGATGCGTCACCCTTATTCAGAGCACAAGTGGGAGAGGGCCTGTGGTGCAGAAACAGTGGTAGTTGATACTAGTAAATACATTGTCTCATCAGTGTAGCTATCTGTCCCTCCACTATACAATACCTTGATCTGTACTCTGAACAACACATAGCTATCACATTCGTTTATCCTTACTTTACTTATCTTCTTTATCAAGTGTGGGGTTCGAAATCATGGTTCAGAGAAGGGGGTAAGGTCTAGTCCTCTTCCCGCGGACGGAGGGTCCGTTATTTGTTTCACTATTTTGGACATGGCCTACAGTGGCCAGTCGAAGGTTTAGCATTGATTATGGGTATTCTGACCCCTCAAGAGCATTTCGGTCATTTCACATTAAGATTCATGACTCTTCCTCTTTGAACCGGTCGACCGATATTATCGAATCGGTCAACCGTTATATTCTCGGCCACTTATTCTTTCTTGGAGAACCGGTCAACCCTTCGATGTGAATCGACCGACCGGTCACTGTTGCAGGATTGGTCGACCATTCTAGGAATCGGTCGACCGATCTTATGCGATTGAGCACGGCGACTTCCGCCAGATCGATCGACTGATTAATGGAGATCGGTCGACCGGTCCTGAGTCATGACCTCAGACATCGAAGATCGGTCGACCGATATGGGGAAATCGGTTGATCGATTCTCCGCGCGAATAGAGCCGTCGGTCGGATTTTTCATTTTCGGTCGGCCTCTGATCGTCCGATCGCAATACATATAACACGAAAAACATTTCTACATGTCTCTAAGTCATAATGGAATAGAAATTTATGACATTTGATCTACATTTCTACATCTAGGGGATTTTACATCTACGGTACCTCTTTCCGTTGGTTTTTCGGTCACTGGCGATGTGTTCGTCGTTTGATCAACCGCTGGACGTTCTCGGCCGGTGAGTGTGCGCGTCTAATCCTCACGGAGGTGTCGAGGGCGGTCTGGTGCGTACGAGTCGTGTCATCCGTGCTCGAATCGCTCGTCCGCTGGTTCTCCGATCGCCAGAGATGGAGAAGAAGAAGAAGAGTGGATTCAACGACCGAGAGAATTCAAAAGGGCGAGTAGACCTCAGCCCTCCTCCTTATATCCATGTCGTCCCTTTTCTTCTGAGAAGTGAGTCGTGGGAAGGGGAGTGGGGAGTAAGGGAGAGTGTGGGCGAGAGAATCGAGAAGGAGGGCCGATCGATTCTCTCGTCCCTTATTTTAATTTTCAAATTTTGCATTTAAATGAGAGAGAGAAAGGGAGGGGTAATGCAGGACATTACATTACTACCCCCTTAAAAAGAAATTCGTTCTCGAATTTAGATAAAAGTCAAGGCTTACCGAATAGTCTAGGAAATTTCTCTCGCATCTCTGACTCTAATTTTCACGTGGTCTCTTTGCCTTGATAGTGCTTTCACGCCACCTTGACCAATGTCACTGTCTTCTTCCCCTTTTGGACATCTTGGTACTCCAATATCTCTGTGAGTTATTCCTCGTACGTTAAATCATCCTTGAGGTTTGGCTCTTCAATTTGGATTAGATTGGCATAGCCATGCTTGTATTTTCGGAGCAACGAGACGTGAAAGACTTTATACACTCTCGCATATGCCGGGGGTAACGCCAACCTGCATGTCGAGTCACCAACCGTATCTAAAATTTCAAAGGGGCCCACATACCTTGAGCTCAATTTTTCTTTCTTGCCGAATCTCATTACGCCCTTCGTTTGTGAGACTTTGAGTAAAACTTGTTCACCAGCCTTAAACGTGTGCTCTCGTCTTTTCTTGTCGACGTAGGCCTTCTGCCGAGAGCAGACTTCATCCTTTTGTTTATCAGTTCAATTCGATCAGTGTATTCTTGTGTTTACTTGCAGAGCTCAATGCTCAGTAACTTTCTTTCGCCGACTTCTCCCCAGCATATCGAGGAACGACATGGTCTGTCATACAGAGCTTCAAACGGAGACATCTCTATGCTTGCGTGGTAGTTGTTATTGTACAAGAACTCAATAAGAGGCAGATTATTGTCCCAATTATCATGTCAGTTCAAGGCACATGCTCGAAGCATGTCTTCTAGTGTTTGGATTATCCGTTCAGATTGACCGTCCGTCTGTGGGTGAAACGCTCTACTATAGCATAGCCTTGTACCGAAAGCATTCTGTAAGTTTTTTCAAAACTTGGCGGTGAACCTTAGATCTCTATCAGACACGATGACTGAGAGTATTCCATGGAGTCTGATTATCTACTGCACATACAGATCCATTAAGCTATCCAATGATTGCTTCACCTGGATGGGCAAGAAGTGAACTGATTTGGTAAGTCGATCCACTACCACCCAAATAGCATTGTGTCCCTTTTGAGTTCGAGGGAGGTCTGTGATGAAGTCCATGATGATTTTCTCCGCTAGTATCACTGTAAATCACATACACACCACTGCCTGATGGTAATGTGAGTATAGGTGTGGAAGTCAACCGCTTCTTCAGTTCCTGAAAGCTTTCCTCGCACTTCGATGACCAAATAAATTTTTTGCCTTTTTTGGTGAGCTTTGATCAGCGGTAGTGGCAATCTGGAGAAGTCTTTAATAAACCGTCTATAGTATCCTGCCAAACCGAGGAAGCTTCTGATCTATGAAATATATTCTTCGGCTGAGTCCAGTTCGATACTGCTTCGACCTTGGCCGGGTCCATTGAAATCTCGTCTTTGGAAATAATATGCCCAAGGAACATCATCTGATCCATCCAAAATTCACATTTGGAGAACTTCGCAAACAGCTTCTTCTCTCATAACGTCTCCAAAACAATCCTCATATGTTCCTAGTGTTGTTCCACACTAGATGAGTAAATGAGAATATCATCGACAAAGACGATCATGAACTTATCGAGGTGTTCATTAGACGTCCGGCATCAGGTCCATGAATGTTGCAGGAGCATTAGTTAATCCAAACGGCGTAACCAGAAATTCATAATGCCCATACCGTGATTTGAAAGCCGTTTTAGGAATGTCCTCATCTACTACTCTGAGTTGATGGTACCCACTCCGCAGATCAATCTTGGAGAACACTTTGGCATTGACAAGCTGATCGAATAAGTCGTCAATGCAAGGAAGAGGGTACTTATTCTTTACCGTAACCTTGTTGAGCATCCGATAATCTATGACAGCCTCATTGACTCGTCCTTCTTCTTGACAAAAAGGAAAGGAGTGCCCCATGGAAAAACACTAGGCCTAATGAAACCCTTGTCCAATAGTTCTTGTATTTGGATCTTCAGCTCTTTCATCTCTGCAGGAGCTATGCGGTACGGGGCTTTGAAAATTGGAGTTGTGCCTAGCACCAGCTCGATGTGGAAATCGATGTCTCTCTTCGGTGGTAAACCGTTGACATCTTCCGAGAATACATCTGGAAATTCCCTCAAGATATCTATGTCTTGTGGAGTCTTTGTAGAAGCTTCAATTTTCGTCACGCTTGTCAGAAATCCTCTACAACCTTGCTTAAGAAGTTTTTGAGCCTTCATTACTGATACTATGACCTTGGGTTCTTTCCGGTGTATACCTCTAACTGTGACTTTTTCTTTAATATTTGCTCCTATCACCATTTTTTTTGCTTGCACATGATGGAAGCATCGTGATGAGTCAACCAGTCCATGCCCAGTATAACATCATAATCCCTCATGGATATTATGATCAAGTCAGTAGGAAAGTTCTTTTTATCAATCTTTACTGATACCTCAGGTAGATATCTAGTAGTCTATAGTGTTCTTTGTGGGGTAAGAATAGTCATGCTAGGTTCTAGATTCATAGCAGGTAACCCCAAGGTTATAGCACACTCTTCTGATATGAAAGAATGAGTGGCTTCAGAATCGAATAAGACTGTACTAGGTAACCTTGCGATACAGATCGTACCTCGAATGACATCAGCGTCATTCTGTGGGCCATCCTCTTCCAGATTGAAGAGTCTTCCTTACACTAGGGCCCTGCGCCGCGGACAGTCAATGGAGAAGTGACCCACCATGCCACAGTGAAAGCAGGCACCGATCTTCATGCGACATTACTAAGTATGAGTCTTGCCGGCAAGTGTTACATAAGATCTTCTCACCTTGAGCAGGTTGTGCCTGAGGGGCTCTGGGCTGCTGAGGTCTCTGTGGTGTCGGTCGTCTCGCCGACTGTTGAGGTTGCCTCTGCTGGGGTTGTTGTTGTGCTGGTGCTTGCTGAGGCTGACGAGGTGATGGTAGAGGCGGTCGGGGCTGTTGCTCATAACAGAACTGATCGGGTTCTTGTGGAGCAGGGTAAGGTCGGGGATGGTTATCCCGTCATTGGTCCCGTCGCTGGTAATGATGATTGTTCCTTATGAACTGTTGTGGTTGGGACCCTTGTCCCGCTTCCTATTGCCTCCTCCTGGTACGTTGTAACTCTTGCTGGTCCCTTTTCATCATAGTGGCCAGCTGAATCGCATAATATTTTACAATTACTCGACCGTGTTTGAGCTCTCAGGCCCGGGCTCAGTCCTTCGATGAAACGGTTCGTTTTCTCCAGTTCGTTCATGGTCAATTTGGAGTATTTTTGAAGGCGGACGTACTTAGTTTGGTACTGGGACACAATCATTGTCCCTTGGGTCAAGTTGAGAAACTCTTGTTGTTTCATCCTCCTCTGGAAGTCAAGAAAGAAACAGACTTCAAACAACCATCAGAAGTCTGCCCATGGTATCACTTCACGCCTGCGAACTCAATCGCCTTGGTCACCTTCCACCAGTCTTTCGCGTCCTTGGTGAGGGTGTCGGCGGCAAATATCACTTGTTTGTGGTCCGGATAGTTCAGAAGTTCGAATTTGTCTTCCATGGTATCGATCCAAGCTCAGCCACGTCTATATCTCCTTCGCCGCTATAGGTAGGCGGCTTCAACCTCCGGAACTCTTATATGGTGCACAGGGGAGGCGGTTGTCGTTGTTGATGTCCTGACTGAGCTGGGGGAGTCTGGACCCCTTCGTCGTTACTGCCTTCGACCTCATCAATTGATTGTTGCATCTTGCTTGGAGGAAGGATCTCTTAGAGACAACACAGTTGATGATAAATTATAGTGAAAGCTGTTCTTTAAATCCAAATAACTTTCGTTCATTTATTGCCTTTACTATACAAGTGAACAATGTGCTTCACACAATGACAAACCCATCATAGTGAAGTATTATTTCAGAAGAAGGAAAATAAAATTAAACATCTAAAAGTGCCCTTGATCCCATACTATTCATCGCGTCGGGAAGTTTCCTCAGGTTCATCCTTGGAGATCCTTCTATGCTTAGCAAGATCTGAACAATCCCAGAAGTAATGTCCGAATTGTATACATATTATGCAACAAGGCGGACTTGGAGGGCTGCCCGAGTGTGCTACCGCATCATCCTGTTCTAGACTTTGCAATTATCTGCTTCAGGTACTTCATATGATGGAGGAGACATCACTGGGTAGTTTCTCCCCATGCTTTCCAAATCAGATTGCTCTTGTACCTTTGGAGTTGGCGGTGGTGGGGTAGAGCTGCCACGACTACGTTTATGGCCCTGTGCTCGTGCTTGCATCTACTCTAGAGTCAATGGAGTTGGGGGTGCATAATGGATTCAGCTACTCAGAAGTCTCTACTTCCTCCACATACTACTCTAGAAGTTATGCGGCGTGGAGGCATCTATAAAAGCAAGTTATCTCAATATAAAATAATCCATATGAATAATTCAACCAGTACTTACTTAAGAAGTGGAGTCGCAGTTGTTCAGGAAGCTTGCACATAACTTTACCATGACTAAGAGACCAATGGACCATGAAGACAATGCAATGACTTGTACCCTACTATGAACAACAATGACACTGGTGTAAACTCTATTATGAACAATGAGAGCCAAGAACTTAGGTTCTGATACCAAACTATAACGCCCCCAAAATTAGCCATTCTGCCACACTGACAGTCAGATTGATCAAGGGAGCGCTACCCTGACTACGACTACTTTGATTTTGATCGGTCAACATACAACACACGTGCAATAGAAATGATAGAGAAATAAAAATGAAATGGGAACACGGAAGAAATATCATTGAAGATCTAAGGGTTTTCACATGACATGAGATAATTCAAGAAAAAGAGTAAATGCAGATAATTCAAATAGTTCTAGGAAATATCAACATATGTAGGGGTAAAAAGGGAAATTCAAGTATCTCATAATTACAAAATTTGATAATTCAAATGCATAATAAAAAGGCGAAAAGCTTGAGGGTTCTTTATAAGTCACGTGCTGCTATTCCGACGCTCTACATTATCCACTTTCTCCCTAGGCAGGGTTCTATCCTACAAAATTTCAAAGCAAGAGCATGGAATGCCCGTGAGTTAACGTCCAGTACACATAAAGTCATAGATGATGAAATGATAATCTGATGAAAGCTATACTGATAAAAGAAAATCAATGATCCGTTACTTTATTCATTGGTTCCAATACCTTGATCTCTGTATATTATGGATATTAGATATACAGTCATGTGCTTTATCCTTTACTTTAACAATATATTGTACAATACCATATTTTACTATGTTCATTACCATACTCTATTATTCAATACTATGCTCTGTGTGGTATTACGTCTTTTACATTACTATAAGATCCCTGATGTTCGTTATCCTATGCGAGCTCGACTTTAGTTAGTTGGAAAGTTAGAGGTGTCTCTATACCATATGTTGCCAGAGTGCCCACGAAAGGGAAGGTGTATGCTCAGGCATAACCTTTTCGAAATACAGGTGGGAGATGACCTGCGCCCCAAGAACAGTGGTCGTTACGGATCTGTAAGTTAACTGTCTCCTCAGCTGAGCTACCTGTCCCTTTGGCATAAAAGCAATATAATCCATATATGCCCCCGTGAGGGAAGAGTGCGTTCGATGCGTCACCCTTATTCGGAGCACAAGTAAAAGAGGGCCTGTGGTGCAGGAACAGTGGTAGTTGATACCAGTAGGTACACTGTCTCCTCAGTGCAGCTACCTACCCCTCCACTATACAATACCTTGATCTGTACTCTGAACAACACATAACTATCACACTCGTTTATCTTTGCTTTACTTATCTTCTTTATCAAGTGTGGGGTTCGAAATCATGGTTCAGAGAAGGGGTAAGGTCTGGTCCCCCCTTTCCCGCAGACGGAGGGTCCGTTATTTGTTTCACTATTTTGGACATGGCCTACAGTGGCCACTCGAAGGTTTAGCATTGATTATGGGTATTCTGGCCCCTCAAGGGCATTTCGGTCATTCCATATTAAGATTCACGACTCTTTCTCTCTGGACCGGTCGACTAGTCGATCGATATTACCGAATCAGTCGACCGTCTAGGGGGCGATCGACCAGTTATATTCTCGGCCACTTATTCTTTCTTGGAGAACCGCTCGACCGTTCGACGTGAATCGATCGGCCCGTCACTGTTGCAGGATCGCTCGACCATTCTAGGAATCGGTCGACCGATCTTATGCGATTGGGTCCGACGGCTTCCGCCGAATCGGTCGACCGATTAATGGAGATCGATCGACCGGCCTTGAGTCATGACCTCAGACGTCGAAGATCGGTCGACCGATATGGGGAAATCGATCGACCGATTCTCCGCGTGAACGGAGCCGCCGATCGGATTTTCCATTTTCGACCGACCTCTGATCGTCCGATCACAATACATATAACACGAAAAATATTTCTACATGTCTCTAAGTCATAATGGAATAGAAATTTATGACATTTGATCTACATTTCTTCATCTAGGGAATTTTATATCTACGGTACCTCTTTCCGTTGGTTTTTCGGTCACTGGCGATGTGTTCGTCTTTTGATCGGTCGCCGAATGTTCTCGGCCTACGAGGGTGCGCATCTAATCCTCGCGGAGGTGTCGAGGGCGGTCTGGTGTGTACGGGTCGTCTCGTCCATGCTCGAATCACTCGTTCGCTAGTTCGCCGGTCGCCGGAGGTGGAGAAGAAGAGTGGAGTCGACGGCCGAGAGAATTCAAAAGGGCGAGCAGATTTCAGCCCTCCTCCTTATATCCTTGCCATCCCTCTTCTTCTGGGGAGTGAGTCGTGGGAGGGGGAATGGGGAGTGAGGGAGAGTGCGGGCGAGAGAATCGGGAGGGAGGGCCGACCGATTCTCTCGTCCCTTTTTTTTAAAATTTTTTGAATTTTGCATTTAAATGAGAGAGAGAGAAAGGGAGGGGTAATGCGGGACATTACACCATGAAGGCAAATTAGATCGCTTGGAGATCATGTTATGATTAATGTACAACAACATGGATATCCTTTTCATCTTGTTGCCACCAACATCACATTTTCTTGATTCATTAAGCATTGCCTTTGTGAAAATTTCTTGCTATATCATCGACATATCCTCTCCACTAAATTATTTTTTTTTCTATTTTTTAATATTAGATGGATTTTTTTCAACCAAAATAACTAATTTCATATATATATATATATATGGTAAGCGCCCTTTGCTTTACACCCTATGAAGCATCTCCTCAGCCATTCAAATAAAAAAGATCTTGACATCAACTCGCGCGAGATATTGAATGACTCACGAGAAAATCTCTCTCCTACTCTCTCTCTCATGATAGCACTCTCTGACTCTCTCGATCTAGGGGGCCGGCAATCCTAACGAGAGGCAGCGCGGGGAAGTCCGGGGAAGCCTTCGGCTAGGTTGTCGGCACCAATGTGTTGTGCGAGGTGAGAGAGCTCTTGGACCGGTGACAGCTCCAACCTTCGCGCGACCTTCGAGAGCTTTGCTTCCATGCTCCGTCTTTGTCGCCTTTGTCCTCTGCGTAATGAATTCGAATATAAGTAATTTAAAGTGATAAAATCATCTTGATCAATATAAATAAGAGAGAAACATTCGTGTGCAAAAAATACAGAAGAAATCTCACCATATGAACAAATTTTTTTCTCTTGCTGCTAACCTTCTACATATTATATTTTATACTAAATATTATATATACCAAATCCTGTACACAATGTTCTCTTTTCCTTTTATTATGCTTCCTATCTTTTACATTTTGTAATAAAATTTAACAAGGTTAACTTACATGAAGTACATGCTGACTCTTTATATTGTATTATATTTTTATTGACAATTAAAAATAGTTACATATAAACGCGTCACCCGTTAACGTGTATATCTTCAAATATCATTATTAAAATCCGACAGATTATATGTTAGCGGTTTAATGCTACTTGTTTTTATTTGTTTGACTCTTTATCTTTAATATAGTCGTTCGAATATGCTTGCCTTGTTGCTTGTCTTGGAAATTTAATAAATTTGATTATATATATATATATTATCAATAAATTATCACCTTGAGAAATGATAATTTTGTATGATCTAGACTGAAATCTCATTTTATTTTTAATAACATTTTTGTGATTGTGCTTTTCGAAATTGCATTGCATATATACTAATCCGAGAGGTCTTATTGATTTTGAATTGTTTAAACTTGATGTGAAAGTTTTGAGAGGAGATACATGAGTTGTTAATTCAACTTAGGGGAGTAGTCCAATTAATTCTCTTGGTAATATTATTAAATTGAGAGCAATAAATGGGCGAGTGTGTGAGTGTTATTATCTTGACATATGCAATTAGCTTTGGAATTCGAAATTACCTTTCTCTATATGATTACATGCATTGTATTTATGTTATTACATGCATTGTATTTATGTATTACCAAAACTGGGTCAGGTCGGGTCGGGTCGGATCGTCGGGTTCACCGGGTCGATCCGACCCGGTGAACACCTCTATTATTAACTCTCAGCGACTGAAGCATGATTTTGTTAATTAATTGTGTCAACAATTGCTAGGGTACAATTTTTAAAACTAAGAAGTAAATTCTATTGATTACAATTGATCACTCAATTCCAACTTTGGCGCATAAATTTTCACACTTCTGAAAAAAATGCAAAAAGTAAATTTCTATCCCTTTCTCAATTGCATATTTTTTTTAGCATGATAATATTCGCTGGTGCCTTGTTATACCCCTCATATATACATACTATTCCTTATAGTAGTAGTAATATAAAAGTTTATTATGTTAGGGTTTGAGGAAAGTGTGAAAATATTATGTCTTTTTCCCTCAAAAAACACTGATAAAAATCATGTTCGTTATCTTGAAAAATCACATGACAGTAGTAGATAAAGTTGTTATGTATATTAGTGTGCATCATTGGTATTCATTTCTTTGACATATTTTTAACCTGACTTGTGAGTTGTCAATAAAGATGAAAAAACCAGGCGTTCCACGTTGTGTCTATGCCGGTCAATTCGTGAGCCATATTGTTCAGTAAGAAAATTTTTCACCCTGACACGTTTCATGCCCGGCCCGATCGGGTGGGTCGAACGACCCTTTTTTTTGCCTTTTAAAGTTCAAACTTTTTAATGTTTAATTTACTTTTTATGTAATATAATTAATATTTTTTTATAATATATAATATATGACTTTAGTCACTACTTTAAGTATTATTATATTATAATTAAATCATTAATTTAAAATTATTAAGTAAAAACATTTAAAATGAATAATTAAGTAATAACTAATAAGTTATAATTTATAATCTTATATATAAAATTAATTGATAAATATTTAATAAATATATATTATATGTATAATTCATACTAGTAGAATATCATATTAGTATAAGACTATAGTATTAGTTGTATACTAGTATAGATAGTATACTATTAATTTAATATATACTAAGATATACTAGGTAAATTAGTACTTAATTAACTATATATTACTAAGTTACTATATAGTAAGTTATACTAAGCAAATTAGTACTTAAATATCTATAACTAAGTTACTATATTCTAAGTTGTCACTAAGTTATACTAAGTAAATTAGTACTTAACTATCTTCTAACTTATATAATAATTACTTATATCTTACTTATAACTTAGTTGTATAATTCATAATAGTAGAATATCATATTACTAAAAGACTACAATATTAGTAGTATAGATAGTTAAGTACTAATTTACTATATACTAAGTTATAAGATGAATTTTTGATCTTGTGTTCAAATGGCTGCATCAAATCAAATTATAAGATTCTATAATGAATATGAGAATTTAGGATTTTCAAATATCCACCGATGTCATTTAGTTCTTGCAATCGAGATAGTATTCTCACGACAATCACTATTTAGACTCATTTTTTAGTGAAAATGCATCATCATTTTTTTAATATTTTCGTTGTGTAGACCCATTTCAAATGTCAAATATGCAGCATTTTCACTCGAAATAGGTCTACAACGATTTGTTATGAGAATGTTATCTCAGTTGCTCAATGAGTGAGGAGGAGATTGAGAGAGAGAATGTGAAAGAGCGAGAGTGAGAGAAGAGAGATTGAGAAAGAGAGGGAGAGGGTGAGGCCGTGAAGGGTGTTTGAATGAAGAGAAGAGGTGAGTTCGATAGGCTTTTATAGTGTTTAAATACGATTGTGTCATTTCAACAAGGGTCATGTTTGTGCGCGAAAAAAAATTCGTGCCAAAATAAGTAATGTCGTGCTGGAGCGGTGTTCACCGTGTCGTCCATGACCCAAACACGACTAGTTTTTTTGCTCGTGACCCATGTTCATGCCAAAAGAAAGTACGCAAAGTCTTATGGCTCATCCGAAATTTTTATCTCTATTTGTGAAATAGCATTTAATATAGCTATTGATGAATTATTATTATTTTTAAAACTAATAATAATATAAATTATTAGAATAAACCGGTCAAAAGGAGAAAGCTGCAGTGCAAAACAAAACAAAACAAACAAAAGAACCGTGAGTTTCGTCTGATATGCACACCTGGCTGGCCTCTTGCATTGGCTGCATTAACCCCGGGCCCCAATCATGTCTGCATTATTCTGGCTATTTCTTTCTTTTATCTCTATGAGACGAATTACTCGTGCAATTTTAACGTGGCACGTACGACCTAATATTCCTTCTAACCGTGGCGAATTGGAGAAATAAAAAAAGAAGCAAGCAATTGTCCAGAGTTCCACCATCATTTCCATCTATATACAAAACTGTACCAAATTATCCTCCACACTTCTTTTTCTGCCCCGATCTTTACTCGAATGTTTAACGAGAACCTCCAAAAATGTCAAGAGGTTTTTGGATCTCATTTTATTGAGCCATTCTCCAACATTTAAACCAACCTAGTTACTCTGCAAAAGCTACAAGAATCATGCAACATTGCGAATCCACTTCATAATTATATCATCTAATCCGATTTGTGCCTTCAATTCACGAACGAACAAAATGGTTGGCCGATGAAGGTTAAATCTCACTCCAAATAAATTATCGCATGCGTTAGAGAAGAATTAAATTACTCTTACACGGAAATTGAATTTAAATGAATCCAATATATGTACATAAAGCTCAACAACAAATTGGAATGAGAGACCGCGCCGATCCAAACAAGAAGACGGCAAAAAAAAAGGAACCGATCGGAGACGCTTGGCGTCAAATCTCGGCGACCGTCAGGCGCTAGCACGCGATCCCGACGGCCGGCGCCGGACGGGGCGGGGTGGGCGGCAGGCGGGATGAGAAGTTCCGGTACCTCGACTCCGGGGCGCCGCCGTCGGCGGCCGCGTCCTCGTCGTACACGTCGGCGCCCTCGTCGAAGTTGAGGGCGTAGCTGAAGGGGTCGTAGCGGAAGTCCCCCCCGGAGTGGCGTCGGTGGTGGTGGCCGCCGTGCTTCCCGATGCGCGACACCAGCTTCCCTCCGATCTCCGGCAGCTCCTGGGCCTTGGAGCGGAGCCAGACCGTGGAGGACCGGATCAGCGAGTCCGGGCGCTCGACCCCGCCGCCGTCGGCGACGTCGCCGGCGCGGAAGCAGCAGGAGAAGCATATGGTGGAGCGGAGCCTCTGCTTCAGGGACCTCGGGGAGTGATCGGGATCGAAATCCATGGAGGAATGCAGGGTTTTTGTGGCTCGACCAATTAAAGCGAGAACGAGGAATGGAGAGAGAGAGGAGATGGGGTTGCGAACGCCGAACGGTGATTTGGGGGCATAAATAGAATTGGGGCGCGGTCGAAAAGACGCATGAGGACATAAACACGGCAGTTACGGTGTTTTAGGGCAAAGAAAGCAGTGGGCGCCATGCAACCAAAACCGCGTCACCGGCTTAGCTGTTAAGGGCAGTTTGGGCATTCTACACTAACTTTTTGGTGGGTCCTGCAAAATAAAGTAATAATATATTTTTGAACTAATTAGAATATGCCGTAACGGTAGAATTGGGATAAGGTTCTTGCTCTCAGCATGCTGCCATTGTATAACTAAAAAATAATTAACAATTGGATCAATTTTTTTCTGATTTTTTTTCTGATTTAAAAAGAGGGAACTGAATATTTAAATCTGGATAGGTCTTGCTCGAATCGTTTACTAGTCGAAATGTCGGTTTATTGTGTGTTTTTTATGCAATGCATGAAATATGAAACTAAGAGTTTCGGTTCGTAAAATTATAGTAATTTATTTCAATTCAAGACATAAATAAAGACAACGATAACCTTAAAAAAGCTTTCTTATATATATATATATATATATATATATATATATATATATATATATATTATTAATAGCTAATTCCTAGGGTTAGTAAAAAAATGAGTTACTTCAGGCTACATTTTTCATTCTGCTACCAAAGGGGCATAATTCAGTTACTAGGTAACTTAAAATCTAAATGGGCGCATTAACTTTAGACCATGGATAATTCATTATTCTAAACATAATATCAGGGTGCGTATCTGCTCCAGAAAGATCTTCTTTTTATGTTTCATGATACATTTGATGTTTTCGTTTTAAGATAAGTTACACTAAATATTTTCCAATTTTAAGGTTTGCTCAGTGATATTCTCTAATTTCAATGACATCAATATCCTTCATTTTTTAACTCATTTTACTCGGTACCCTCTTTGCCTGCTATATCCCGTCTTCCGATTACGGAGCTTACATGACGCAGATGTAACGCTGATAGAATATCTTTTCTTCTATCTACTCTGTATTAAAAAAATAAATAATACCACGAGGACATCATCTCCTCGTCGATGCGTGAGAGAGGAATGCCCCCCTCCCTCTCTCTGCGTCAACGAGGAGAAGGGCGTGGTGAGATTGCATAGGGGAGCGAGCTCCACCCCCCGCGCGTCAACGAGGAGAAGGGGGCCTCGCCCCCCTCTACGACCTTGTCGGCTCACACGCGTCAGCGAGGAGATCCCACTCGTCGGTGACGTTCTCGTGATATTTTTTATTTTTTTAATATTATCACGTCAACGCAAAGAGAACAGAAGATGTCTTGTCAGCGTCACATATGCGTCACATCAGCTTCACGATCGGGAGATGGACTATAGTAAATAAAAAAAGCACCGGGTGAAAAAAGTTAAAAGATGAAAGATATTGATGTTACAAGAAAAAGTTGAAGGACATCGTTGAGTAGATCTTAAAATTGGAGAAAATTTTGATGTAATTTATCCTTTGATTTCATGGATGAGATCACAGCAAATGATCCGGATAAACAGATCATGTCACATGTTGCAAACTCTACTTTTTCTTTATTTTTCTTTTTTGTTTTCCTGGGTGAGGGTGAGGGTGAGGGTGAGGGTGAAGAGGGAATTATTTTTGTGTGCTGTGTGAGTTTGGTGGATGATGTGAATGGACGTGTGTGTGTGGGTGGTGGTGGTGGTGTGGCCTGTGGGAGTGTGACTAGGACACGATGAGGATGCATTTGGATCGCATCTAACGCATTTAAACAATTTCGACTGTTCTCACATTAATAACTATTATGCCTTTCATCCAACATCCACCGTATTAAATGCATCGAACACTCGAGATCCGACAAAAGTAACCGAGCCATGAAATGTTTCCCGTACGACAATGCCATCCATCATGCAAAATTTTTTAAATTCTGATTGGATCTGATTACAGGTTTAATAGAGAATCCAATTTGGAAAGTCCAGAAATAATAAAAGATCATTAAGAAGAACTGAGGAAGTTTATTAGTCTTTCCGACGCTGAACTAACGCGCATTGAGCTGAGAGATAAAGATGAGAGCAGCAGCTGCTGTGGGAGTTGAGCAATCATTGTCTACCTTTCTTGACGCCGAGGGGAGAGGAGAGAGATGCTTGCATTTATGAAGAGGAGAGAGAGAGAGAGAGAGAAAGAAAAAGAAGGGGGATGTGCAAAGGCTTGCAGCAGCTAAGAACTGGACCCCGCCCCCATTCTCAAGTTTCGAGGTGATGCCCCCACGCTGCCCGCGGCCTGTGACGTGGCCTCCGACGAGACCGCGGTCCATCCGATGAGCTGGAGCTGCTTTCTGGTCCAACATATGGTCGATTTATTTGCCGGGAATAAGCGGCGGGGAATAACAGGCGCATATGAATTTTATGCACATTTTTTTTATTTTTAATATTTACTTTTATAATATTATATTAATATAAAAAAGATTAATTATTTAAATCTTTCATAAATTATAGTAATTTTTAGATAACGCTTCTCTAAATTATATCATGATTTTTATTTTAGTCCATCCTTTAATTTTTATTTTTTAATTTATTAAATGACTAAGGTACTATCTTGCGATTTGAAATAAAAGTTTTTTATGAGAATAATTTAGTTATTTAATAAATTGAAATAATTAAAAATTATGACAGATCAATTAAAATAAAAATCATGACATAGATCAAGAGAATGTTACTATAAATTTATATATTAGAGATAAATGTAAAATATCGTTATAATTATCGAGACGTCTAAGAAATTAAAAAGAAAAAAGGGTTTCCTATCCATGTGAGTAGTTTACATGTGAACTCCTAGAGCTGTTTGGATGAAGGTTATCTAGTGAAATATCTAGTGGAAACTGCTTATTCGGTGAAATATTATTAAACATCAACAAAATAAAAATAAATTGATCAAACATCATTTTTGTCAAAACCACCTTAAAATTCTAAATACCATTACTATAATTCACGAAAACACAACATTTTTATTCCATCAAAATGATGGAATAGACTTATTCTCTTCTTTTTCATCTTTTAAATTATTTTTTTATTTTTTATAATTTAATCATATATCATTATATTATTATATTTATCATTATTATAATAATAAATGTTAAGTATTTATAATAAAATATTTTAATTATAAAATATTATATATTTAAAATTTATTTCTTTTAAATCAAATGGACAAAAGAATATGACAAGAATATTTATATTCTTTTGAATAAAATTTATTATTCCTCAAATGATATTTTCCATCCAAACGGCCTCTTACAGTGCAATTTACGTTACAATAACTTTGTAATGGGATATTTAAAAATATATATAATAAAGTATATACAATAAGAATATCTTGTCATTTTTTATGTTTTTTTTAAACTATCTTATTATGAATAGCCATTTTTATCTTAAAAAGAATATAATCTTTCATTCGAACGGCAACAATTAAGTGCGCGAGTGGTTTGGAGTCAGTGGTGTACGTAAAAAAAAGTCGACCTTAATATTTAGTGTGTTTTTTCTAAGATGGAAAAGATAATCCTAATTTTTTTCGGGGATCTAGATGGTGTCAATATTTGGGGGTAAAAAACCTACTTTAAAAATAATATTTTTTTAAGAAAATTGTAAACCTTAATTAATTAAACGTATCACATTAGAATTTTTTTAAAAATTCAACTATAAGTTCAACTATTTATGTAAAAAAATAAGCTAACATATTGTCACCATGATAATTCAAAATATTCTAAACAATTTTATACAAACTTTATTAAAATAGGTTATTATAATTCAATAATATATTTAATCTAATAAATATGGGTAAAAGAAAATGTAAAACTATGAAATATTATTTAAAATTAAAGTAATATTTTAATTACATTTAAAAATATATTTGATACCTCCCATATTTTTTGTTAGGATTCCTAATTTACATGGTAGATTTTAATTATTACAAAAAAATCAACTTAATTTTTAATCGAAACCCATTTTTTTTACTTTTTGAAATCGTTTTTTTTTATTCTGTTAGATTACTCCAGTGGTTAAATTTTTACTTACACCCCCTAGCAAGAAAAAAAAGTTAATAAGACTTTAATCTGGGCTTTTCCAAACCAAACGAGGCCTAAGGCCCGTTTGAGATTGGAGCAAGAGGAGGATTAATGTGTTCAAATTATAGCATCCCAACACAATGAGAATAAGATTTTTTATGAACAAATGTCATTATTGCCTCTTGAATTCCTGTTGGTAGAGAGATAACATAAAAAAAAATATTTGAAGTTTGGGATTCTAGTCAACAACAAGAACACCTTTCTTTCAATTCATTTTGTTCGCATAGTAACAACAATTTATTCATTTGCCAAACAAAGCGTAAGTGCCTAATAATCATAAAGCTAAGCACTATTAGATCACACATCTATCTGTGTCGCAGAGGGGGGTCAAGCCCCCCCCCCCCTTCTCTCGCCGCCGGTGCGCGAGAAGAAGGGGGGCCTCGACCCCCGTCTGCGACCACGCCGGGGGGGTCGAGGTCCCCCTTCTCCCGTCGCCGGCGCGCGAGAAGAAGGGGGGCCTCAACCCCCCTCTACGATCTCGTCGGCGACCCTTCTCGAAGGGGGGTCGAGGCCCCCCTTCTCCCGCCGCTGCCTCCTCGTCGGCGTCTCGTGCGAGATGCCGGCGAGGTTGGAGGGATGGGAACCCCATCTCACGCGTGGCATTTTTTTATTTTTTAATTAATATTTTTATTTTTTTAATATTGCCACGTCAGCGCGTAGGAAAGAAAAAATGTCTTATCAGCGTCACGTGTGTGCCACGTCAATTCGACGATCGGGAAATCGCCTATCTCAGATAAAGAGGGCATCGGATGAAATGAATTAAAAGATGGAGGGCATCGCTGTTACAAAGTGAAGTTGGAGGGCAAGACTGAGCAAAAGTGAAAGTTAGAGAGCATTTAGTGTAATTTATCCTAAATTATTTTGAATCTTATTCCTTAAAAAACATTATCCACATTATTTTTCCTTTCTTTTTTCATTGTAATTGAAATATAGACGTGTTCTTTTCTTTAAATAAACGGAAATGTGTCTATAAATTATGTTAAACTATAACTAGTGCCAGGGCACCACATAATATTACGTTTTATAAAGAAAAAAATATATTATATTTTCAGTAATTATAGTTGATAAAAATGGTTAGTTTATTTTAAGAAAAGACATTGACTCAATATAAAAAATACATCATTTAAATCATGTTCAAAATTAAAATTTCAATTACGATAATTATATTAAACTCAAAGCTTCTCTTAGGGTGTGTTTGGTTGTAGAACTTGGGCAAGAACTTGTCCAAGTTCTGCCAAACACTCTATGTTATCAGAATTTTCAACATGATCATTTTTAAGAATAAAAAGTTCGTCCTTCTTTTTACTTTTTACTTTTTCCTTTATTTTTTTCTTTTAGTTTTTTATGTACATATTATTTATTTATTAATATGCTGTTATTAAACTTATAACTTAAATTATTCAATTTTATTGATTATAAAATATTTAGTTTTAATAATTTAAAAATATTTCATTAATTAGTTAAAATATTTTGCTTGGTATTGTAGTATAAAAAATTCATATTAATGAACTAAAAAATATTATAATTACATTTATTGTATTATAATTTTAATTAAATCAAATTAATGTAAAATCTTATGTATAATATTCTATTTAATATAATAGAATTTTATGAATTAACAATACCATTTTTTTAGAAAAAATATATTGTATTTGAATCTTAATATTTATGTAAAATTATAGTATTAATAACATATAAAAGATTTAATCAAAATTAATATTAATATATTATGACACAACTTATAATTAAATTTAAATAAATAATTACATATAATATTTTTTATGTGCTAGTAATTATAATTTTACATAAATAAATAGCATATAATCGTGAGTGAATCCTTTGTCCCCAAAAAGTACTACTTCACATGATTTTTATTTACTGTAATTCTATACTTCATAAAATAATAAATTATATTCTTAATTTTTACTTTTTATTCAAACACCTACTAGACTTTATCTATTAAATTAACTTTTTAAATTTCCATCGTTATATTTTGCATCCAAACACCAATCTAAACTTTTCTATCAAATAACGCGAACTCAAAATCCCTGTACCAAACACAGTCTTAAAGAGTGTTTGGACATGGAAATTAGGTCCTAATTCTTATTTATTTCGTCAATCACTCATTAAAAATATAATGATAAATATTTTAATTTTTTTAATTCTTGTTAGAGGTTTCTTTCCTCTCAGCTAATAATAACATATTTTACATTTAATTTCTTATTTAATATACATTATCATAATTTTTGTAAAATAAAATTATTTAAATATAATAATAAATGCTTGTTTTATTAATTAATTATTACAATTTGCTTAGTATTTTCATACAATAAAAATTAAAGATTACAATATCAATGAAGTAAATTTAATGTAAATCATATGCATAGCAATTATATCTATTGTATCAAAATAAGATTTTATTTATTGTTTTTTATTTCTTTTATAAATGTTGTATCTAATATAATTTATGTCGCATTAGGATATTTTTAATCTATGTTATAACATTAATTACTTTAAAAATTTCAATTTAATCATGTTTTATAATAAAAGTTTATAATAATTTCGTTCTATTTATTATAATATTGAAACTTTTAGGGCTTACATTTTAAATAATAATATATTATAATCATTTTAATTTTTTTAAAACAATAAATTATTTTGCTAGATTTTATCTTTTCATATTACCATCTAGAATGTTCGGATAAAGATTTAAATTTATTATCAACCGACTAATTTATGTCAGTTTGAGTCACATGTCTTACTATTATAAGTGAGGCTTCGGTCATAATATTTTATCATCTATTTCTTATCATCTATCCAAACACGTATAAAACTTATCTATCTAATACCTTTTTATTTTTTTGTGTAATCCATTAACTTTAAAAACTGAAAAAGAACTCAAATTCTTGCCTTCAAATGCTACAAAAAATTATAATATAAATTGAACTAAATCAGTGAAATGTTTTAAAAGTATATTTAAATATAAAATCATATTACTAATATTAAAAAATTATTGAAACAAAAAAAACTCTTGGACTTTTCAAAATTATTTTCCACTTAATTTTTATTTATTTTTAGGCTTTATATGACAAATCTTCTATAATAAGATGGTTTTTCTATTTATTGAGAAAATTCCTAAGATAATAATAAATTGTATTGTATTTATACTTTATATATTTTCCATTTTAATTTTAATTTTAATTTCAATTTCTTGTCAGATAGTAATTGATATTTTTTTATAAGATGAGTAAATTATGAAAATAATTATTAACAATAATAATAATAATAGGAAAGATTGAAACCAAAGACTCCTCCTTTTAGTCAAATTAAATTAATTTTTTGGATTCCGTCCTTCTTTTATTTTTTTAGTATCAAATAAAATTGAGAAGTAGAATGAAGTTTAATTTTTGCAATATTCGCACGATTCGAGAGAAGTAAATTAAAATATTACTCTTAGATATGTGAAAAAGATTAAGGATCGTTTAGTTTGGTTCACGCAGAATAATTGATAAATTGAAGTGTTAATAACTATTTTATGAACTGAAACTTATTCGTAAAAATAGTTAGTTATATGATAAATTATTAATATTAATAATAACTAATTAGTTATAATGCAACTCATTGATTAACTTTTTAGAAAAAAACTAAGCAACTTCTCTTGCTTATTTTTTTCTTAAAAATATATTTGATATCTTCTTACCAGATTGATCGAAGGATTCTTTGTATAGTCATAATCACGAAAAGAAAAAAAAAATCCTTTCAATTTGTTTACGTTACTTTGATATGAGAAACGTCGGAAATTAGAGAACTTCATAATGTTAAAAAAAAAATAGAAGGTTCTAATTATTTTTACAAGTTAAAAAAGAACAGCACGATCAGGACAACAATTCTTTCAACTATAATTACGTCGTTAGTCAATTTCTGAATAAGGAAAAAAATGGGAAAGAACAATTATTACATTTTTATATGTTTAAGAATATTTCTTGTTAGGATTTGAGAGATATTAGACGCCGAATAAACATATGAATGCACGAGAATTTTAAGACCGCACAAAATTTTGTTAAATGAAAAAAATCAGATTATTTTTTATTCTATAAAATTTATATAAGGGTTATTTCCTCTAACCACCACTAAACTATCACAAATTATCATATCTAATTCTAGACTACGAACTTTATTTTTTGAGTACCTAAACTATCACGATTTTTCCAATTTGATCATTCCGTCCAATTCTATCGATTTTTCCGTTATTTTTTTATTTTTCGCATTTATGAAAAGTTCATTATACACCTGCTCTAAATTAATTATATTTTTACATAAAATAATACATAATAATAAATATAAAAATTAAAAAAATATCACGGAGGAGGGGGGTGTGGGGGGCTCGCCACCCCCCTCTTTGTCGACAAGGGGGCGGCGACCCCAGCCCCCCTCCTTTCTTTCCCGGCGGCGGTAAGGGTGTTCACCCCGATGGGGGTTCGGATCGAGTACGTGTTGGAAAATTTTAACCCGAGTCGACCCGACCCGCCCCGATGATCCGATTTTTATTATTTTTTTAATTATTTTTACTTTATTTTTAGTCCTATAGTTGATTTAAAATGGAAAAAATATTAAAATAAAATGTTTTTAATAAATAAAATGATGCTCAAATATTCAAAAATGCATATTTCATATTTTATAATAATTATCAATTTTTTATATTAAATAAATATAAAAAGTAAGATAAAAAATAAAAAAAAGAAAAAAGGATGGTCGGGTCGAGTCGGGTCAGAACACCCCTAGACGCCGAGAAAGAGAGGAGGGGGGGGGGGGTGGCCGCCCCCTGCGTCGTCGTCGAGGGGCGGCGACCCCCCCTTTTCTTTCCCGGCGTCGGGAAAGAGAAAGGGGGGGGGGGGGGGGGGGGTCGCCGTCGTCGTCGACGCCGCCGCATGCAGGGGAGTCGCCACCCCCTCTCTTTCTCGACGTCGGGAAAGAGAAAAGGGAGGGGGGAGGGCGACCCCCCTGCGTGCATGGACGACGACGAGGGGGGCGGCGACCCCCCTCAATGTTGTTTTTCTCTTTTTTTTTTTAATTATTTTTAAATTTATTATTATATATTATTTTATATAAAAATATAATTCAATTCAGAGTAAAGATATAATGGACTTTTCACAAATGCGAAAAATAAAAAATAACGGAAAAGTCGACGAAATTGGACGAAAGGACCAAACTGAAAAAATCGTGATAGTTTAGGTATTCAAAAAATGAAGTTCGTAGTCTGTGGTTAAATGTGATAATTCGCGATAGTTTAGGGGTGACTAGAGGAAATAACCCTTTAAATAAATACTTCTTTTACTAATGATAAGCATGAATGAATCCATGATTAGCAAGCCCCCTTCCCCTCAAATTTTTTTACCTGCTAATATATATACTTTATATATAAATATAAGAAACAAATAAAAAGTTGGCCCCTCTCAAAATAAAGAAAATAATAAGTTTAGACAATATTTAGATATATCTTTTTAAAATATACAATATTTAAAATTTTAATACTTAACTCTCTTAAATTAAACTAAAATTTATTAAATTAAATAATTTTAAATTTTAATTTAATGTTTTATTAATTAATAAATATTTTATTTTTATAATAATATTTTGGTCCTTTTTTCTGAGTTCGTCGTTGATGATAAAAATTATAAATCGATTGAGACTTTAAATTAATTATTTAAAATTAGAACACTTATCTTATAATAAAAAATAAATTAATTTCGAATCAGAATTCACCCGTAATTCCCATAGGCTCGCGAATAAAAATATGTCTTTTATTTCAAAATATGTCTTGAGATTCAAGCATTATTAACACTTCTAAATAAACATTTTCCATTGCCACTGTGAAGAATTTAAGATGCATTTAAGAAAACATTTTATAACGTTTTTATATTCAAGATTTTACTTTTAAATAAAAATATATAATTTATAAATCTGCGACAGGTCGTAAGATGCTCGACAAAATTCCACTGTGAATAACCATTGACTGCTCCTTTTCCCACCACGCACTTCACACACATTATTATAAAGAGTCTCCTCTTTTTTGTCACTTTCAATTCCCGACCATGGAAAAAAAAATGGTTCTTGGAATACATACGTAAGCGCAGGGGCGCTCACACGCAAAAATCAAAACAAAGGAGAAGTGCGGAGCGGCGGAGGACGTGGTAAACTCCTCTCCCATCGGTCTTTGCGGCAGCGAGAGCAGCAATGGAGTTGGGAGCCAGTTTGATGGGTTCTTCCCCAAGTCTCGCATCGTCCTCTTCTTCCCTCGTCTACCAAAGCTTCAGGCCTCCCCTGATCAATCTTCTACGGTCCCGTCGCCACCCTTTTCTTTCTCGTCCGCCGCACCTCCGGAGAATCACGGTGGCGGCCATCGCAGTGGATGTGGAACCGGTAAACTTCACGTCAAGATTGCTCTTTTTTTTTTTCTGTTTTCTTCGGTTTACTGCAAAATTTTCTCATTGGGAACATGTATATGCAATTTTTTTTAAAATAGAAGAGTGTATCTACAAGAACATTAGAATTTCCAAGTACCTACAAGATGTATGATAGAACAGAAATCAGTTGGCTCTGTAATCTGATACGCATCCTAACTTACTATTGCTGCGGCTGAATTCTGATGTTGGCAATTTTCTCTTGGAGAGGGGAAAGCTATTGTTTTGTCTGGAGCTTTAGCATGTATAGCTAGCGTGAATCCTGATTCTTAACTTATGTTCATGTCTACTTGCTGGATATTCAGCAAGTTCAGGTCCTGCCAAATGGAGACACTGAAGCTGACTTCCTTGCATGTCCAATTTGTTATGCACCACTAATTAGAAGAGGGCCTGCAGGTTTTAACTTGTAAGTATCGTCCAGTTCTCTAGTTTTAATTTACATTATCTGTCTTGGTTCTGAAATTGCAAGTACTCTCCTACGTTCTGCAGGCCAGCAATTTATAGGTCCGGATTTAAGTGCAAGAAATGTAACAAGACGTTCTCCAGTAAAGATGTATATTTGGATCTTACCATCACATCAGGAATGAAAGAGTACAGTGAGCTCAAGCCTGGCAGAACTGAGTTATTTAGGTACAGTAGAAATACCTATTTCTAACGTGATAATGACTAAACATAAGTGGTTTGTAATATTGTTTGATGTCAAAATATAGATGCTTCTTTCTCAAAAGGAACTTGTGTACACAATAAACGTATGAGTGGAGTATACTACACATTATGTGCTTCTCGATACTGCACAAAGTAATTGGTTGATCGATCCTCTAATATTCAGTGCCATCTAAGCATATGTGTTACATTCATGTGCTTACTGAGAACACAGTGCGATGGTGCTTCATTTTCCAGTGTCACACTTCTTGAACTGACTTGAAATAAGAAAAAAACTCCATAGCCCAAATGGATAATAATAATCCTTTTCTTCCTTAAGTCATCCACCTCAAGGAAGACGTCGAATGTTGACTGAATACCTAAATCTGGTGTCTTATACAAATTCTACAGTTGTACTTGTATCTTTGGACTGAGCAATATCATATTGTGTACATCAGTTTGATCCACTGGAATCCCAACCAGGCTTTGGCGTTGCAATGATTAAGTTTTGTGCATTCTCCCCTTTCTCAATTTTGTTCAAAATACTTTTAGGATATTAATATTGGATCACCCTTTGCTTTAAGTAGTTCATCTGAGATACCACTCACTTTTTCTTTACTGTCAATTTATTAGGAGTCCACTTGTTTCATTTCTTTATGAAAGAGGATGGCGCCAGAACTTCAACCGAAGTGGCTTTCCAGGACCTGATGAAGAGGTGGTGACTGGTGATATTATGTGTTAACTTTAATATCAAGGATAGAATGGTTTGAGATGTACACAATTTTTATTGGCTGATGTAAAATTTTCTCTTTCTGCAACACGTTATACTCTCTATGATATACATGCACATTGGTAACTAATTCTTATCATGTGCATGTACTGACAAGATCCATGTACATACTTGACAGTTTAACATGGCTCAAGACTACTTCAAGCCTGTATCTGGTGGCCTACTTGTAGATGTCAGTTGCGGAAGCGGTTTGTTTTCAAGAAAATTTGCAAAATCTGGGTCCTATTCTGCTGTTATTGCCCTCGATTTCTCTGAAAATATGCTTCGTCAATGCTACGAGTTTATTAAACAAGATGATACTCTTCTGACTACGTAAGTCTTCTTTTCTGATGTGTTGCAACACATCATTTCTTTTCTCAGGTAACAATAAGTATAGAAATATATTGTGAACTTCTTAGGTTGAGTTGTAATTATCTGATTCTGTTTTTTTTTTCTCCAATAGATCAAATTTATGTACATTACTTATTTTCCTTTAAGCCTTTGATTTCAGTATGAAAGCATTTTTCATGTGTTAATTGCTTGTTAGACAATGTTCAGAAATCTCGCTCTTGTAAGGGCTGATGTATCAAGGCTTCCCTTTGAATCGAGTTCTGTCGATGCTGTTCATGCTGGTGCTGCCCTACACTGTTGGCCCTCTCCTTCAAATGCGGTAGCTACCATGGCTTATTTTCTGATTTTTTGTGTTATATTTCCATGTAGAATATATTCTATAAACTTTTCAGGTTTCTGTTGTACTTTGTTTACAGATTTTAGTGCACTCTTCAAATCATCCTCTCCTTCCTCAAAGAAAAAAAAAGAAGATTATAGAACCCTCTTCATTTTATCACCATATGTGAACTGTTAAACTCAATAGTTAACTATAACAGAATGGAAACATGCAATTTCATGTATATAGAAGTTTTCTTATATTCTAGTGCAAAGTTGCAAACAGCTAGACATCCTGACTAAAGTCATCGAATAGTCAGAATTGTACATCTCAGAGAAACATAATCAGAAATATGCAACATCAGGATGCTAAATTAAGTCCACAGTAATTGTGTCCCATATTGTCCTTTTTCTTACCCATCCTTCTGTATCTTTGAGGAAAAATGCTTTTCTTGGGTTCAAGCATTGGGAATACTGATCTTCATCCTATTGCGCTAGGTTGCTGAAATAAGTCGGATCCTAAGAAGTGGTGGTGTCTTTGTGGCCACAACATTTTTATCATCTCCCGTGAATAGCCCGATATCTTTTGGAGGGTTGAGACCTCTTGGGCGGGTAAATGTCTTTCATTTTGTCCAAGGTATTTCTGTTTTTTGCGAGCCTGATATAACTGATGTTTTTTTTTTTATTTATTGCAGTTCTTTGGGCAAGCCTCAAATAGTTACAACTATTTCACTGAGAAAGAAATAGAAGACTTATGCAGATCCTGTGGACTTGTTAATTACTCAAGCAAAGTACAGCGCTCTTTTATCATGTTCTCTGCTCAGAAACCATAAAACTAGGGGCAAGATTGAACTCACTGATACAGATGCAAGACCACCATTTTAATTGTTTGTACAAACTACCAAAAGGAAAAAAAAATCATCATGGAATACAAAGAAACACAAACTGAGGACATCACCTATGGGATACAAGTTACATGAAACCATTCTATGTATAATTTTCTATGTTAGAGCATTGTCTGTATACTTTGACACAACAGTGACATTTCCATTGGATCACTAGAGGCAATTCACTTCTGTTTGTAGTTAGATCAGATGGATGACTATGTTGTTTTTGCACATTATCATACGATAATAAAAAGGTAATACTTACGGATTTAGTTGGACATCTTAATGCACGCATTCTTACAGAAAACATTTTGCTAGGAATGGATGGAATGAAGTGGAACTGGTCCATTTATATAATTCTCTGTAATATTGTGCTTACTCTTTGTAAACTCCAGATTCTTAGAAGTTGAACAAGGTGAAGTGAAAATAGGTCAACAATTTTTTTTTCTTTACTTCAGTCATAGTTGATCATATGCCTACTCAGCAATAAGATTCATTCCGTTCAAAGTTACTCTGTTCATGTAGAAAGCAGACGTTTTTCAGTCCCCTACACAATTGCCTTTGATCATCCTACTGGAAAGAACAGATACAAAAGGTAATATCAAAACAAGTGTTGTGACTGCAGTTCCTTTCAGGAATACATTGAGAATGCCGTGTTTTTCACTCAGTTTATTAATCTGACCGGATTTTAGATTAATTTACCCTCTAATGGCCTCGTGAATCTGTTCACTTTCCCTGCTAAATATAATTGTTACGTGGTCAAGCTGAGCACGACTTCGTGTATTTTTGTACAGAGTTGTCCAATTTGGACTGTTTCAAATATATGCTGTGAGTTATCTTAGTAAGATCCTATATATATATATATATATATATAGCTTGCCATTTGAGGTATTTAACAGCTATTTTCTTTGTTTTACATGGAGTATAGAATTTTAATGATTCTTTGTATAGAAATTCGTATATTTCTGGCCAATGTTGCCTGATATTATTAGCAGATCAAAGAGCACAACTATTCTCTACCGAGAAAAAAAAAGAGCACAACTATTATGCTACGGAAACTGGCAGATTTTATTAGCCAAGAGTCAACATCCGAGTGTTGAAAGGTTATATTTTCCAACATATTTAACTTGTTTACTGCCGCTTGTGTCTGTGCTCTCGATGCAGTTTCTTGTCTTCTTTTTCTTTACAGGACTTTGAAAAAATAATCATACAAGATAGAACATATCAGACAAAAAAATTGTCACCAAACATCACATATAAAATAGATTAAGGAATATACATCACATTAAATTTGCTACAATTTACAGCACACGCTTTTTAATCATTGAACTCAGAAGTCAGATCGAACTTTGTAGAGTAATCCTCTCTCTCTCTCCCTTCTTCCGCCCCTCCGGAATAAATTTCCAAAACGTTATCCCGACTTTTATGTTAATAATAAAATTGATAAATTAATTTGGAGTGTGTTTGAATACGTGATGTTTAAAATTTTATTAGTGTTTAAATAAAATATAGAATTTATGGATATACAATATAACTTTATTAATTAATAAATATTAATTATAAATTAAATTTTATGTTATTTTTAAAATATATTATTTAAATATAATAAAAATATTTATAATAAATTAGATTTAACAAAATATAAAAACCCAAAATAAAAAAAATTAATAATATTAGATTAATTTTTTTATAATAAATATATTATACTTAATAAATAAATTATATTGTGTGAGGAACGAGGAGAGAAAAAAATGAAAAAAAAGGAAATGCCTTTCATTTGAAAAAAAAAAAGAAATTCCTTTAGTCGAAAATCCATTTCTGCAGAACTGAAATATCAATCGAACATCCGAAAAATCAATGGCTCATATCACCGTGGGTCATCTCTCCCTACAGGATGCCTTTCCACAAATCATAGGTGGTTCATGGTTGGCACGTTCTGAAATTTACTTTTAAAAATAAATAATTACACATGTAGTTAAAATTATTTATATTAATAATAATTAGTTAGTTATGATATAATTGATTGACTTATATTTAAAAAAAAAATAAGCACCCCTCCTCTCTTTATTTTTTTTACTTAAAAATAAATTTGATATCTCATTGTCAACCATATTTTTAAGTTATCAAACATTGAGATTTTTTTTAAAATTAATTTATAAGTGACTTATAAGCTTATTCAAATCATTCTTAGGGGTCATTTGGTAGTAGGTAATTTAGATAAAATATTGATTATTTTATCTAAAATTTTTAAGGTCCACCGCATTACCTCGTTTGAGTACAACTCATTACCGATAATTTTAAATTACCACAGCACTAGCAATCTAGATAACAGACATAGAAAGTGACTTTCTAAATTATCAGTTGGTGAAAATGCACTTTTGACGAAAATATTCACTCAATTATTTTTTATTTTTAAATATTTTATTAATAAATAAATATCATTCAATTTCATAAATATTTTACAAATAACTCTTGATTTTGTCTCTTCTTATATATATATATATATTCATTTTCCTTTTTTATTTATAATAATATGATATTAAAATATGAAATAATTTTTAGGTGTATTTTCATAATTTTCTTTATCTTTTTACTATTATTCATATTATCAATACTTATCGAAAATTATAATATGATATTACTGATAATTTAAAAAGTGATCTAAATTATTAGTTAATTAACGATCGCTCGGATATCGAAGGTGTCTCTCGCCTTTGGGTGGTGCCGCAAATGGCGAAACGCATTTCATAATTTAGTTCGAGCCGATCCTGAGTTTAGAAAATCAAAATTATGAAATAACTTAACTAAAATAATATATATGAACTTGAACAGTCCAATTAAAATTAGGATATTATAGTGTTCTGACTTATGTGAGACTCTTTCCCAGTTAAAATCTTGGGAACCCTACAAATTAAACTTTCGTGTCCGCGATTATTGAGAAAAAAAAATCAGATTAGACTTTGTCCGAACTCAATTATACCTAAAACTAATGATGGCTTCAAAATTAACCTGCTAAGTAATCCCTAGAAATGATGTAAATATTTATTCTTTTAGAAAAAAAAAACAAAGAATAGTATCATTCTTTATTTTATTCAATAATATCGAATCGCATAACTGATTTTAAAATATGGCTAACTGTGATTAAAAGATCTGAAAAATGAGAAAAAAATACCTAATTTTTTTTTTACAAATTCGATATTCAGACACACCTGACTAATTCGAAATCATATAAAAAAATAAAATAATATTTTTTCTAATAAAATAATAATTTTATGAATTATATTTTGAATTATTAATATCCCTCGAATCATTTAAAACACAATTATACTAAAAAAAGAGCTAAATTTGATAATTGTTTTTTTTCAGTTGTTTGTATTTAATCTTGGAAGCGGTGGAGCTAAACAAAAGGGAAAAATTCCAGTGCGTAGATAAAGCAAGTGTTACGAATGCTTACACGCGTCGAGCTGCTTAGCACATGGACAAAATCCTTAACTTTTTTCCAGAAACCCACAGAGAACCCCAAAAAAGATGCCCGATGGCGACACGAAATCTGAAACCATTGTGCGAATCCAACAGCCATCTCATAAACCATCTCTCTCTCTCTCTCTCTCTCCACGCCTCAAGTTTCAGTGCCTGTCCATTCTGCACCACGATCCGTTCCAATGGAATCCAACGCCGCTCCATCGACGTCCTCGACCAGGGCGCGCAAGCTGCCCGCCGGCGCCCCCGCTTGCCTCTGTTCGCCGACGACCCACCCGGGGTCGTTCCGGTGCAAGCTGCACCGGGGCGGCGCCGGCAGTCCGTCGTCGCGGACGACGGCGTCGCCGGAGGCGAAGGCGAGGTCGATGAGGGCCCTCCTCATGCAGGTCATACGCCCCTCCAGCCATGACGCCGGGAGGAGGAAGGACTTCCAGCCGAAGCCCTCCAGGTTTCTTCTCATGAACGGGAGCGACGTCCATGGAGTGCCGGTGAATTAACTACTGATGTGCTCAGCGCTGTTTTCTTCTTCTTCTTCTTCTTCTTCTTCTTCTTCTTTCACCCTTCCTTTTTGTACATGAATTGTTAGCATCAACTCAGGTTTGCTGATATGTCTGTAATTTGCATCATGGACATGTGTCCCCTCCCTTCCTCTTTTTTTTTTTCAAAATCTCGCATGGCTTGTAATACATGCACCTCTTATGATGAAGTCGCTGTTACCAGCAGGATTAATTGCTGGTGATGATATGTAATCCTTGTGAACGACTGCAGGATTTATAAGATTTGGATTGATCAGTTGTTCGATCCTGTTTTATATGTTACTTTGTTCGTAATTAACTTATGAGACTGGATTCCAAATTTGCGACGAGGTTAAATTTGGCAAGCACTTCATCACTAGTTTCCATTTTGTATCTTCTTTTTTTTCTGGAGTAATTAACGTGCATATATGTAAATGCAGCAGTATGACTATGAGAAGATTTTGACCGACTTCATCTCTGTCTAGAATTTCCATATGTGAAATGAGCATTTGTTATGAGGTTGCAGACATTATAACCATTTAACCATGGCGTACTCACTAGTCACCACTCATGTACGATCCATATGTGGTTCTTGCCTGCTGAAAGGTTGGGGTATTGTTGTGCTATCCAATCCGCTCCGATCAGTGATGGCGTGTCTAATGATTGGGAAGGGTCAACTAAGTTTTATCGCGGAGACCAGAAGATGAGATGCATCCAAAATGTATGCATCAGTTTATTGTGTTCATGCAGGTTGAGGCCTACGCGTCTGTGAACAAACTTTCTTTTTTCTCTAATGAGTGTGATCCAAGCATGAACATCTTTCTTTTTTCTGCTTTAAGCTCTTAACTCGTCCACTACTTTTCTTTCTCCGCTTCTTTTTTCTCTGTTCTCTCTCTCTCTCTCTCTGAACTGTTTCTCAGATGTCATGAGAAATGCATGTATGGGTGTTGGATGTCTCCTACCGATATCAAATATCTGTCATGTATTATGGCACTTGCGTAAGCTTCTTGTAAATCAACACCATTCATCTAATCATCTTCCTCTGCTTCATCAGAGGAGAAAGATGTAACGCATGGCTGCACTCCTTGTTTGTATTCTATCCATCTACATTATTTAATAATAATAATAATAATTCATTCACATAATCACGATGGAAACGCATGTAGAATAATTTAGATATCATTATCGTGCAGCGTCAAGCCAAGCAGGCGTAGTACTAGTGGTTTTCTTAGGATCCCTGTGGTGGTGGTGCCAGTGAAAGTGGCACTACCAACTCAGGACGTTGGAAGTAAGTACAAGGTTGCAGGATTAATAATGGCTGTTATAGTTCATGCATCAAAGAGAAAGAGGTGGGCGCTCAGCTGCTGCCTTCTTCTTCTTCCTGTTGGCGGCGCCCAAAGATTTGCGTGATGTGAACTTGTGGGCTTCCATCCTGCCAAGCTGCTGTGGTTCCTCCTTCCCTTGTTATTAATGGACTCACATGGAGTTGCACATCATATCAACTGATTTTTCCTTCTTCTTCTTGAATTAAAGGATGGCCTACTCCAAGTCCCATATAGCCATCCAAATTTTTTTTTGAAAAAAAAAGGATATTTGATTTCTTTAATAAGCACGTATTCTCCTTCATCATCTCGTTTATTTTTAGGGAAAATAGAACAGATTGAGTAGCAGTGCTTGAGGAATAGGTTTACGCTTTACAATCTCACTAGTTTTCCCCCTTTTAAAATTTGCAACCACCAGGCTTGTCGTCTCTGTCGCATGGAGATTGCTTACGTTCGCTCGCATAATCGCATCCTTTTTGCCACGTCCTGCCAACAAAAATATCAAACCTGACTTAATTTAATTCATGCACCACCCCACTCACTACGAATAGTTTATGATCGGATTCCATGCCTTCCGGAGGCATTTACCTATTTAATCCCTTCCACGCACCAAATTCTTTCTTATTTATTTGTCTTCTTTATTTATAGCTAACTCCCTTATTTGTCTTTATTTATTTCTTAGGTATAAGTAATTATTAGGACGATTATGGGAGCATATGGCTGTCATGTCACAAATAGCGATGTTTCTATTACTCGCAGGAAATTTATACTTGACACTGGCAACACAAAATATCACAGCAAGTAAAAAAGTTACAAACATGATTGAGAAAAAAAAAAGAGCATTGCTACATCCTCCTAATAATCAGCCTAATAATGCTTCTAAAAGATCATAATGGCATGCACTTGTAATTTTATTAACTTTTTGGGGTAGAATAATTATGTGAGTGTTAGAGGATTTTTAGGAGGATGAGTTAGGAGGATTTAGCATTTTTGAAAAAAAAGGGGAAAAAGAAAAAACACATCCCATTGAAAGCACATTACTCTTTTGCTGCTGAGAAATTATGGATGAACAGCTGATGTAGAATGGATTCAGAACAGTTTGATAAACAAATGACAAAAAGCATTCCACCGAAACAGCTAGCAGATGGGCGCATGGCACATGATCTGAAAAGCATTGCAGTGCTAAAAAAAAATAATATTACCCAAACATATTATAAAGTTTCAATCGTAACGAGTGTTACATGTACGCACTACACAGAGAACATAGTACAGAAACTTACAAGAGGATCCAACAAAAATTTAAGCTATAGACAGTGATAAGTTTGTCACACACAACGTCAACCTGTCGCTAATTAGGCATATCTTAATCACACAAATCGCAACCTTAAGTTTATACTCGTGCCTACATCCCAAATCTCCGACAAATATTTCGTTGATCACAGTCATCAAGGAAAGCAAAACGTATGATTCAAATCTAACAGTGGATTCGTGTCTGGTAAGCAGTCAAGAAAGGCAAAATCTACAGATGGATGGATCTGATCAATTAATGGATCCCTTTCCAATCACAAAATTTTAAACCCAATAAAAGAGGTAAAAAATTAAGGAAAATGCCCCTTCTGACTTATGCTATCAATAACAGGAAAAAGAAGAAGGCCTTCCAAATTGTGACCTTCGCCGGCGCCGTTGATCGCCGTCAGAGATCGTCCGTCTTGGACATGATGGAGAGGCGGCTCCGCCGGGGCTGGAAGGCAGCGCGCCGTCGTTGCTGGTGGGAGGACGGGCGGATGAGGGCCGCCAGCGCCCGCCGGACCCACTCCCCGCCCTCCACCGCCCCGATCCGCACCAGCGAATTCGTCATCGCCGACCGACGAGCGTTCAGCCGGCTGGACGGCGCCGCTGGCGATTGGTTCCCTGCGGAGCCCCCCTTGTGGAGGCTGCACCGGAACGAGCCCGGGTGCGTCGTCGGCGAGCACATGCACATCCTCTTCTGCCCGGTTGCTGCGGCCCGGGAAGGGCCAATGGGCCGTCCCCGGTCTCGGTCGGCGTGATGGCGAGGGGAACCGACGGCGAAGGATCGGCCAGGGGAGGCGGAGCGGTGATCGAGGGAGAAACGGACGGAGGACGCCGGAGAAGGGGAAGGGCTACCGAGGAGATTGACGCGGGTCGGAGACGTCGAACGCTGGAAGAAGGCGGAGGGTGGGGGAGAGAACGAAGCACGGGACAAGGAAGTGGAGGAGGAGTGCGACGACGAACGTGGACGGAAACCGTCGGAAGAGGAGGACATGGATCGACGGAGAACGCCGGCGCGGTCGTCACCACCGCCGCCGGTCCTCGCTCTGCAACTCATAGTTGCCATGAGTGTCCCTCTTTCTTGATCTTTTCTTCTAAAACCTCGGCGTAACCGGCGCTGCCTCCGCGTTTATAGAGACGGTTGAGGTACTTTCGTAAATAAGACGAAAAAGAAACTAATTGGGCCTCTTAAGTGGGACCGCGACGAATTACCAAATGGGCCGAAATGGGCCTCGGGTTTGTTTAAAAGGAAGACGGAACACCAAAACAGCAGGTTGGGTGCGGTGGGCGGACGGTAACGTGGCGCTGGATGGTTGGACATTGCTTTCGGCATCACCATTAGTTGCCAATTTTTTTTTATTACTGTAATGTCCTTGTATATATATGTATATTATAAAATTAAAATGATCAAAATTGTTATGCACTATATATATATTTGAATACATAATACTATATCAACTAAAAAAATTTATATTTCCTAAATATAATCTTTTATAATTTACATTTATCACGATAAAACATTTGCTATTTTACTTAATCTGACATTTTTTATAATATAAAGATTATTCATTTATTCATTATCCAAAATTATAGCTTCACTTCTCTCCTGACTCCCATCTATGAACTTATGTCTTCTTTTCTTCCTTCTTCGCATTTTATTATTATTATTATTATTATTATTATTATTATTATTTCTTTCGTTTTTCTATTTACAACTACAACTTTTCTTCAGCTAATTTGGCTCTCCTATCTGCCATTCCTTGATTTCTTTCTGTCTCCTTTCTCTTTTATATGTTTTAATGCATCAATTTTATATGAGATTTAATTAATAAAATTTTATGTTTTATATTATTAATGAAATTAATAAATTATTAATAAAATTAATTAATTGTATTCTTTTTTTATCAAATATTCAATGGATATTTCATCATCCAATAAGAGCATATATTGTACATAACACAATATATCGATTGACTAATTAACTTTAAAAAAATGAAGAACGCATGTATTGTTATAATATAAAACTACAATGTGTTTTCTACTGTAAACAAATTGCGGTATTTTTTTTTCTAATATCTCTAAGAGCGTTGCATCATAACTATATTTTTATTTATTATTGTATTAATCTTTAGCAAACCAAGATTACATGTTACATACTCCAAGGTTTCAGTAACTCTGAAGTGACTCAATTAAATATACAAATTCAGATTTTAGGAATATTGTTACTTTCTAAAATTAACGTTCTCTCTCTTGATGACAAATAATCGCAAATGTCCCTTGTTAAATTGTATGATCGAATCTATATAAGGATTATATCCAAACATGCGGTATGCAATAAATAGTCCTTCTGATTTCCACGAATATATTGGAAACATAATTATGGCTGTTAAATACCGGTAATAATTTGCATTAATGTCCATACTTTTTAATGAGACTAGGATGCGAGATGTTTTTTAGTAATTATCATTGCATTATTTGCTTTTTTCCTTTTCTCAAAGAAAATAGTCCATTTGACTCGTTAACTTCTCTTCTGTTAATATTTTATGAATTTAGGAGTTTGAGCCACTTATTAATCCCATTTAAATTTAGACGATAATTAAGAATTTAATGTCACAAAAGTAGGAGGAAAATGCATCCTTTATTGGATCTAGTGACTAAAACTGTTTTTTTTTCTTCTCTAAGTTGTAAATAATCAACTTTCAATATTAAAAAAAGGTAACTATACTTTTTTAAAATATAAAAAAACACTTATTATCATGGATATTATTTAAAAAGATATATTTAAATAATATTTTTTTATCAAAAGAAATATTTTACTCTTTTTTTCTGTTATTCTTGGCCCATTAGTCTTTATCTCTCGATAAAAGCATAATGGGCCAAGATCCACTGGCGTCGGCCCACAGTTAAATCACTCAACTCGTGTTAAAAATGTGACGCACCGTCACTTTCTCTCTTGCCGTGGGAGGGTTGAAGGGAAGGAGAAGAGGCGCTGCTGGTGCTCTCTCTCTCTCATGGAGATGTGCCCCCCACCTCTTCTTCTGCTCCTCTCCCATGTTGCCTCCTCCTCCTCCTCCTTCTTCTTCTTCTGCTGCCGCTGCCGCTGCCGCTGCTGCTTCTGCTGTTGACTCTCTCTCTCTCTCTCTCTCCATGTGCACACATGCATACACATATATATATACATACATATAGTTTCTCTTGGCTGTGATGATCGATCTCTTTGTATGTGATTTACGGGACGGGATGCTTGTTCCGAAGAGAACAAGGAACTCCGATGGCTTCTGCTGCTCCGGTCCGAAACGGTGGCATGCTTGGACGGCCTGCTATTTTTGCCGGCAACCGCTGTCGCCGTTTTGGTCGGAGGAAAATGGGCCAAATGAGGGGCAAATGCAATACAAAGATCAAATAGATCTGAGCCATTTCTCTCTTCTATACTTCTTTTCTCGCACTTTTTGTCTTTTTTCCCCCTTTGTTATGTCCGTTTCCAGATTTTACTTTTGGGGTTTCTTCGTGGATGTTTGCTGTTCTGTTCTTCACCGGATCCTTAATCTTAACAACGCTTCTTATCTTTCAATGTGATTTCTGGAAATCGTCTTGAAGGTTTTGTTGTTCTGATTAAATAGACAAAAAATGTACCCCTGACGAGGTTCCGATTTTGACGCGAACAAAGTTTTTTTTAATACCGAACTCACAATTTCGCTCATCAATTATGACAATCGAGTTTGATCATGGTTTACACTTTACAAAGGTTTAAATGAGGTATAATCCATTAAGAACTTTGTCGAATAATTAATAAATCAGGCATATCTAATTTATTTTCCATTTTTAAATGTACTTGTCTGAGAAAAAAGGATAAGAACTAATTATCAAACTACGTTTTTAAGTTTCAGGAACCATTTCTTTTCTTGGAAAATTTTTCTACGAACGTGCACCTTCCAATTCCTTATTCCGTTTTAATTAAGGGGACGTTTTCCCCCAAGTTAGTGTCCATTGCTTCCAATTCCTTAATTATGTTTTGTTATATAATGATATAACAAAATTATATAATAAATAAATTATTATTATTAACAATATTAATTTATTTAAAATTTTATTTTTATTTTATTCACGCAAATTATATTATAATTAATTATTATTTAGAATAATGCATATATTTATTAATTTATTACATTACTACATTTAATTTACTATTTTTATATTTTTTTTCCAAAATTTTAGATGATTTTATGAATTTTAACTTACATCAGTGATAAAGGATATTTTAATAAAAATGTATATTAATAATTTAATGAGTGATAATTTTTATGTTGACGTGAAAAGGTAATGTAAACGCATCGTAAGTAAAATGTTAAAGCGTTGCATGCGCGCACAATATTTGGTCTCGCGTTGGTCTTACGGCAAATGGTCAAGAGAAACTTCTGTAACATTTTATCTGTGACTCCGTTATTTTTTGTCCGCTTTGTTGTCTAGGTCTTTTTAGTAGAGTTACATAACATAATGTGGCAAAAAGCCAAGAAATTAACGCCCATTTTAGCTAATTTATTATAGATTGTTTTTTATAAAAAACTTTGGCAGGTTGCTATTGCTTACTAGAGAGTGAAGTCTTTGTTTGGTATAAGAATAATGCATAAGAACAAATTTTGGTTCTCATTTTTATTGTCAAACATTAATTTATATGAATCTCACATTAATAATTATAGAACAAGAAATAAATAGAAATAAATTTATTCTTGGCCCACTAAAAATATCATTGTTCTTTCTATTGTAAAATTCATAACCTTTTAGCAAACAAGACCTAAACATTTAACTGCGCTACTGTTCTAGAATTCATAACCTTTTTAGCAAACAGGACCTGAATATTTAACCGCGCTACTGTAAAAAAGGATGTATCTTTATGAGAATAAAGAACCGGGATTAATTTCTTTGACATCATCCAATGACCATTAACCTTTTTTCTTGGTCTTATGTTTTGATCAATTCTTCTCAGTAGGAATCAAAAGATGGATCATAAACTTTCTGTCTCCCAGAGAACCCTGCCCCAGATTTCATTTGTAACGAATGCGAAAAAGAAGAGAATTAACTGAGTAAATAAAACCAAATCTGAACTCCTTTACACGCACAAAAAGATCAAACTGAAACCATTTGCTTGAATCGCAGATGTTATTCGGATGAACAAGTTTCAGAGGTCTCGGTCGAAGATCTGAAGACAATGATGGAAAGAAGCAATCTTTCTCTGCAGCTCGTTTGAGTTTGTCACAAGGTCCTTAAGTGGGCCTCAGGTCATGAAACATGGAATCCCATTTGATGAGTTCACTTCCTAAGGATTCCCAATGCTCGCCGTCCTCCTCCTCGCCGTCGCTGGCCTCGACGTGGCGGCGATCGCGAATCATCGGGCTCGCGCAGTGGGAGCGCGAGGGCAGCCCCGTGATCCGCACGCCGCCGTTGGTCATCATCAACTTCCCCTGCTTCAGGAGCAGCAGCCTCGTCTTCCTCCTCCACGCTGCGCCCCTCCACTGATCTCCAAGGAGCCCCTGGGGCGGCACGACGATCATGGCGCCGGAGTTGCTGTCTCCGTGCGACATTGCTTTCACGTACCTCGAGAGGCACTTCTTGGTCTTCCTCATCGCGGCGACGAGCTTCGCGACGGGAAGAGGCGACAGCATCGTCGTCGTCCTCGACCTCCTGCCGCCGCCCTCCTTCTGGACCAGCTTGAGGATCTCCAGCCGGTGCTTGGCGACGGAGATGCCCATGCTCTGGAGGAACTCGTGGTCAAAGTAGGCGACGTCGTCCTCCTCGAGCTCGTTGCGCGCGAAGACGAGTGCGTACTCGTAGACGAGAGGCGCCTCGAGGCCGCTCTTAGATAGCCACGCGCACCAGTCCATGGCTCGCTCAGATCAGTGGCTCCTCTCTCTCTCTCTCTCTCTCTCTCTCTCTCTCTCTCTCTCTCTCTCTCTCTCCCCGTCTGTCTGTTTTGGCAATCAGTGCATCGCCCATGGCGCCGCTCTTATAAGCGGGAGCATGTTCATGTTTGTTGTTGAGGAGGGGAAGAGAAGGCGTCTCCACAGTTGCAGGCCCCCCGGAGGGGGGGGGGGGGGGGGGGGGGGGTGGTGGTGGAGGAGGGCGGTGGAGCTGGTGGGCTCACTCCCATTGCATTTGTCTGCTTCCCCGAGATCACAGGTCTGGAATCTCTTCATGTGTCTCCCTTTTCTCCTCCTCGGATAAAATAAGAAAAAGTAACACAGACATGTTAGATCCCACAGGATATATAGTAGAAGAATATACAAAGGGGCACTGGCAAAAAAAATTATTTGTTTTCGTTAAAAAAAAATAGATTGAAGGTTGATGAGTAGAAATGAGATGGTGCCAATCATAGTGATCGAACTCTTGTGAATTGTGAGGATCTACGCACATAGAGTGGAAACTATGTGGACTGCGACAAAATTAGTAGTGAGGCTTCAGACAACGTAGAGTGACCTCGAAGCTACAATCACGGCAACACCGAGCAATGCAATTCCGAGAGAGAGAGAGAGAGAGAGAGAGAGAGAGAGAGAGAGAGAGAGAGAGAGAGAGAGAGAGAAATCTGGATGGACGGGAGGAGAAAGATCATGCAAGTCCACAAAAATGGACAAAATATAAGTTGGCGCCACCAAACTTCTCAATTTTCGTTTAATTATAACGATACAATATTTCATTTCTTTTTTTTAAGAAAATGGTATAGGTCTTATTTTCAGTAGATTATTAGTCTCTGATTAATTTAATTTCAAAGTGAAAATTTTAATAAAACTTTAAAAAAAAAAGAATCTAAACTAGTATTTATCATTGTGATATCTGAACTCACTGTTTTTCTTATTTCATTTTTTTTTTCTGCAACCGGAGGGGCCCTCACCTTCATTGAGATCTAAATGGGGGGTCTCACTACCACGTGGTCTGTTTGCAAGGAAACCAAAAAAAAAAAAATAGAATGATATTTTGAGATTTAAGTTTATTTCCTATCTGAGCGAGCCTACAACATGATCCATTTCGCCTACCGTTTAATGCAAACACAACACACACACACAATTAATAAATATAACACTCAAATACAGGGGTTGGGTAAAGTAAAAAAGAGGGAAAGTGCAATTTTACTCTCCTTTAATTTCTAAACGCATTATTTTTTTTACTCTTCCACTAGTGAGAGTTGGTAGCCTCAAATTTGTAATTTTAATGATGAGGATTGAAAGTGGTTCTTGATCAGTAGATAACAAAATATTCTCTGACGTTTTTGATGTTTTAATAATAACAAAGTCCTGTTCTCAAAAAAAAAAATAATAACAAAGCCTTCTTTCTAACCAAATTGGACCATTCCAAGTTTATAAGTAGCACGTGCCAACGACCAATCCAAGGCGGGGACGTCGAGACGGACGGGTTACGCGTGTCCAGCGATGCGCCAATCTCAACCGATCTAACGACTGGGGACGTCGATTCTATCGCCGACCTTTCCGAATCTTAACGGTCTCCCTCCGTCCATTTTTTAACTATTTATATTATTTTGGCCTTTGAACTATTTATTTATTTATTTATGTTGTCACCTCCTCCGCGTCCTCCTGCTTTCCCCGTCGTCTCCCCTCCCCGGAACCATCGCCAACCTCCGATGCTTTCTTCCGCTCGCGTCTTCTCTGCGCTTCGAAGCTCCGGAGCTCGACCCCCGACGCAGCCTCCCGGCCTTGTCATCCTCCGACCCTTCTCCTCCTCCGCGGCCCCGAGCACGAGCTCTGGAGAGGAGGCCGTCCGCTCATCGGACCGCGGCCTCGCGGCGTTCGCGGCCGGGATCGTCGCCGTGGTTGGGTCGTCCCTGGGGATTTGGCTCCTTCCCTCGCCCGCCTCCGACTCCTTCGCCTCGTTCGTCCACGCCGATTCCGCCCTCGGGCAGGGCTTCTCCCGCTGCCCCGAGGTCGCCGTGAGCGACGATGGCGTCGGAGACAAGAAGACCAAGTACCTCTTTTCAGGTAGTCCGATCGATACTAGTCGCTTCTACGCTGTATGGTAATTCCCATATTGTGTTTATGTTGTCTGTCAGACCTTGTGGGCCTTGAGCATGCTCTGATGTTATCAATTTTGGTCACCTTTGAACTGGCTGAATTATAATTCGGGTATAATTAACAGATTACCAGTTCCATAAATTTTGTTCTATTTTATAGTTTCTTATAACAATGTTTATCACATCACAAAAGAATATTGTTTGTCATATTCTCTGAATTGGCTTAAATTTTATTGCAGATTCGTATCGGAAAAGGGTGTTCTTTAATTATGAAAAGAGAATCAGGTTGCAGAGTCCTCCTGAGAAGGTACGTCCATGATACCTCTAACCAAATGAACTAGGAACAATGATATCTTGAAAAGAAAGAATTGAACTAGAATTCCTATGCTTCTAGAATTTTCATCTCGGAGTATTTATAGATTTGTTTATATAATCTTCTAATATCCTAGTTTCATGATAGGATTGCTGTTAAGTTCGTGATTGATTACATTCCCAGCACATTTACTTCTTTTTCATGTAACCATTTATCTGGTATCGATACATAATTTATTTGGCCTATGTTTCATCTGCATTCCTTTGTTGTCAGATTTTTGAATACTTTGCATCCTTCCGGAATCCTGAGGGAGAGGTTTTCATGACGGCAACTGATCTGATGCGGGCCGTTGTTCCTGTATTTCCTCCATCTGAATCGAACCATGTTAGGGAAGGACATCTTAGAGGTGAATGCCATCCGGGCGAGTTACATTGCCCTCCATCAAAGTTCTTCTTGCTCTTTGATACTGACGATGACGGACTTATATCATTCCCTGAGTAAGTTCCAGAAATTTATATTTAATCACATTCTAGATGCTGGGGGAACATTCATTCCATATGTTATCCTATTTTACATTCGTCCTATAATTTTGTACATGATTAACTAACCTGTTTTTTGCATGCATTTTGACAGGTATATCTTCTTTGTGACCTTGCTCAGTATCCCTGAATCAAGTTTTACTGTGGCATTTAAAATGTTTGATGTCGATGCTAGCGGGTGAGTAACATTTCAATGTAATTGTTTCTAACTCACGCATGTCTCAATCTCCTGTCATAGACCACTTCTTTTGTTTGCACGTAGCTGTAGTTGAATTTATATGTCAAATTATATATGTTTTGTTTACATAGTTATCACGCATGTATCCTTTGTTTTCTCTGTGGATGTGTGAGTTCAGTTCAATGTGCCACTTATTACCTTCATTTGCTGACTACCATTATTGAAACCTTTTTAAATCCAAATTAAACATAGAGTAACTGTGTGTGTTTGCTATCTTGAGTTCCCATAGTAAATAGGGTAGTTGTTTTTGTAAATAATTTCTTCCTTGCATTTGTATAGCTCTTCACAGGTCTGATATTCTTTCAGGGATGTAGAACTGGAGGAATTTAAGAAAGTCATGGGTTTAATGCGGTCCTCTAACAGACAAGGTAACAATCACAGTGGTGGACTGCGAATTGGTTTGAAGGTTGGAAAGTCTGTTGAAGATGGAGGTCTTCTTCGGTACTTCTTTGGCAAAGATGGAAATGAGCGTCTCCAACATGACAAGTTTGTGCAGTTTCTGAGAGACTTGCATAGTGAGGTTGGTAATATTTTCCTTGTTTGCAGAAGCTTGAACTGAATCTCTGGTGGATGCTTTGATGTTGAATAGTTTCTCAATTCAATTTTCCTGGAAATATGAATAGTAAACGTTGAGTGAAAGTGTTGATGCCTCTATAATCACAGCAGAATTTTCATACTATTCGCTACAAGATGTGTATCACTACCCTAAAAAAAGATGTGTATAACTAAGTTCAGTTCTCTTTGCTTTTTTATTCTGTTAATAAGAAATCATTTATAATAGCGTTTCCAAGATTAATCATTCTTTTGAATACATGCTGTTATGGAAGTTCAATATCTAAAGATAACAATGTGTAGTTCTTTATGTCATTGAGTTTTTTATGCTTTTGGTTTTTTTATAAGCTGTCCTTTGGTTGATACTATTATGGTAATTTGCTTTTTTCTGGTTATATTTTAAAAAAATGCAGATTGTGCGCTTGGAGTTCACCCATTATGACTACAAATGTAAAGGTTCTATTTCTGTCAAAGATTTTGCATTGTCCATGATTGCATCTGCTGATATTGAACATATAAACAAGCTACTCAGTCGAGTTGATGAACTGGACAGTCATCAACATCTCAGAGACATTCGCATCACGTTTGAGGTCTGGTACTCTGTTCTGAAACTTGCAGAGTCTACCTTGTGTTGATTTCTCATTTACTGAATCAATTTTGTAGGAATTCAAAGCGTTTGCAGAGTTGAGAAACAGTCTACAACCGCTGATGCTGGCCATATTTAGCTACGGGAGAATTAATGGTCTACTAACAAAGTCAGATTTTCAACGAGCTGCATCCAATGTATTACTCTCCTTCCCATCATCTCTCTTAATCTCATTACTAAGAGAAATGAGAGTAAAATCCTAGCATCACGGTTTACATTGATGCATTTGGGACTAGATTAAAAGTTTGATTAATTATTTCCAGTGATTATGCATAGATCTTAATTTTATGGTTCTCGCCGTGGATAAGTTCCTCTATAGACACATATTGGAATCTCACTAGTGCCCTCAATGTTAAACTTCATCCTCTAGGCTACATCCTTATGTGACTATTGTCTTCGTTTACTGAGAGCTCACTTTGTTCTTTTCTATGGTAGGTCTGTGGTGTCTCTTTGAGCGACAATGTGATCGATGTCATCTTCCACGTATTCGACGCAAATAGCGATTGAAACTTGAGCTCGCAGGAGTTTCTTAGAGCCCTGCAGAGAAGGATGGGTGATCATCAAGAACTAACAGGCTCGACAGGACTTCTTAAATGCTGCATCAGCTGTGCGAGGAATTCATTTGTGCGATGAATCTTTGGACGATCTTAATATGCTTCACTACTATTAAACAGTGATCTTGTTCCTGGACTAGGAGCATTCTAATTCAAAATGCAATTGTCGATAGGGAAAGGCACACGTGTTTAATGATGTACAGGAGCAGAAGATGAAGCTCGGTTGTATATAGTAAATATCACAGTATGAGAGAAGGGCTCAAAACTTTTTGTTCTGAAGTCCGACGATTTGATGTACCATGTTTTGTCTCACGTGAACATCGTGATCTTTGGTTAAATCGTGTTTACGTACACATGGAACGTACGACTGATGAGTTGTTATGTGATTTATTAAAAGTAATGATCTATGTGAAGTAAGATGAAAGTAATCATGTGATGACAACTCATTTTCCGTATGGTATGCTCAGAAAGTAATAAAACAATCCATGAGAAGTTATTAGAAAGAATTTAATGGGGTGCTCCCAACTATTGGACCGTCCGATGGGGATCGGGCGGTCAAATTTCACTTGGCCCGATGTGGGGGAGAGGGAGAGGGCGAGGAGGGCGGGGTGGGGGTGGCGGAGGCGGAAGAAGGTTGGGGAGGTCAGGAGGATGGCAAAACGACGATAGACGAGGGGGAGGATGCGGAGGGAGGGAGGCGTGCGGGCTAGGCACTCGAGGAGGAGGTCGTCGAGAAGGGACAAGTTGGCGAAGGCGGCGGTGGTGGGGGATTTCGTCGGGACGGTGCCGAATTGAGAGCCGGATTGAGAGAAGAAGACAACGATTTAAGGCACGGAGCCCCATCGCGAAGTGATGGCGCTCGCGAAATCTAAACGGTCTAAATAGTTGAGAGCACCTCCATTAAATCATTATCCATTAAAGTTTGTTGTGTTTTCATAGATAATGTGGATTGTTTAACCAATTCAAATTATTCATTATTTATCATAAATGAATAGGATAATATGATGAATCTAAATAATTTAATATAATATTATCTGATAATTTATAAAAATTATTCGTAAAGAAACGCCCATGAACTCAAAACTGTTACTATCAATTTTGATGTATAGACATGGCACACCCTCCACCATTTTAGCAATGTGGCATTCTTCTCTTCCGTGCATAACAGTTTAATAGATTAACATAAGCCAACTCAAAAGATGAAAGTGCTACCAACTTATTTTTCTTGGAATTCCAAGTGTGTTTGCTTGAAATGATTTTTCAAAAGATAACTCAAAATTATTTAGTTTCCAAAAATTTGAAAATAGCACAAACATAGCAGCATATATAGGTACCACGCCAAAGGATACCAGAGCTAAATCAAATCGATTTGTTCAGGTATTTCTGAACGAGAGTAACATACATGTTTACAACTCACCAATTCAAAGGTCTCATGTTCAAGACCATAATGCAGTTACATAGTAGCACACATTTGCTGGGAAAATATAGAACACAAACCTTAAAGACCTAGAAACACTACCAAAGATTACATTCCCAGATATATGAAAAAGGAATCGTAGAAAACAACTGATGAAACAAGTATCAATAGCAGGTGCATTCATCCCCAAGGAGATCTACGTGAATGCCCGGCATAAATCAAGGTATTGTAACATTGGGACAATCCCGAGTATGAACAATATATTTATGCTATATATAAATAGACAATATCTTCTCCATAAGGCCACGTACACACAAGGAACCATAACTGGCAGAAAAAGACCTGTGAAGACAGAAATCATAGTTAAAAAGGGAGAATACCCTCTTAGAAGGCAGTAATTTTAACATGCTGCTGCGAAAAGAAAAGTTTAATCATCCATGTGTAATAGTATAACAGAATTACATACACGTCAATCTGTTTGTTTTATATGATTACATATGCTCAAAGTAAATACCTGGATGCAAGTTATGTTTAATCACAAGAATCAATTCTTTACAAGAAATAAAACTAAAACGAACTCTATAATTGTTAGAATTTATTCAGAATCCAAATGTAAATTGAAAAAATATTATCATTATCTGTTAAATATCCCCTCATTTCTGTCAAAAAAAAAACGTCCATGTTTATTGGATATGCCCATGGATCTCAAAACTTACTACAAGGAGTCAGTACATGAAATCATAGCATGTCATTACCAGTATATCAAAAACTACCTGATGAATTACTATGCAGGTCTCCAGGAAATTACTATCAGAGTAACAAAATTTAGCAAAAAAGATATCTTCTTATCGATTGACTAGTCGACATGAAATTATTTGATTTTTTACAAGGTGAAATTATTTGAATTATGTATGCCATGTTCAATGGCAGTTCCAAGTTGGAACTAAATTCCACATAGATCGATATAGTACCACCACCACAACTATAGAAGAATATAGATAGATAAATCCAAGAACCTGAAGCAAATAAACAAACACCATTTCCATTTTCCAGCAACATATTGAGAGAGTTTATGGTGCCAGTATTCACAGATCGATATAGTATACCACCACCCAAACTATAGAAGAATAAATATAGATAAATCCAAGAACCTGAAGCAAATAAACAAACACCATTTCAAATTTCCAGCAACATATTGTGAGAGATTATGGTGTCAGTATTCACTTTAATTATTGCTTAGCTCCCCATTTCAAGAAACAGGGTGTAGCGTTAATCTCTTGGACGTACACTGTTCAAAATACACAATGATGCAACTCAGATAATTTTCAGTTTATAGTTACCATTGCTCAAGTGCAATGGCGAAAGCAGCTGATAGGACAAACATATGGGTTAAACTGACAAAGAAGTCAATATAACAATCAAATGCCTTTTTTATACAAGATTTTCTAGTTCACAACCTAAAAGTGAATGCTTAAGACTACCTATGTGAACATCAGACAACAGAAAATGGGATAAGTTCCATAAGTACCAGAGTTCAGAGTTGGTTTCGAAGACTTAAAGATGCTCTTATATGTGGTGCAGCTTTGGGACTCTACGCCGAAATAATGGTTCAAGTCTGAAAGAGGGAACACTGCTCATCAATCTTTTAGCATCGTACATTTCGATCCATGCCTGAACTACTTCATCGACATGGAAATCTAGTCCTGCAAAAAGGAAAAGAACATTGCAAGTCTAATGAGAAAGATGCACTAGAAAGGATTTCTGTTTTTTTTCCCTCTTTTGTGGTGTGTCTGTGTGAGGCAAGATTGGGGAGCTAGAAAGGAATTTGTTTCCTTAGAAAATGTCTTGTAGAGATAAATGATGAACAGTTATTACATGGTGCATTCAACTAGCACATTTGACTTGACAACAATATGCATTTCAAAATGGCAATATTAGCAATTTAATGGGACCCATATACAGCCATCCAAGAAAAAAGGGTTATTCTTGGACATTCATGTAGAGTTTTAGGTTTTCTTTTTGTTGCCTACATCTTCTTAAGGATACTGGATAAAGGGTTGTGAGAAGGATGCTGAATCACAAGATCCACATATCTTGCTCAAAGAGCAAATGTTGTGAGAAGGTTGCTGAGTCACAAGATCTACAGATCTTGCTCAACAATGAGCAAGTGCTCCTAAAGGCAATCTCACAGCCATTAACATTGTTATTAGTGCTACCGTAAAAAGAAACTTCACAAATCAAATTGCAAAATTTAAGAATAAGCACCACCAAATATATGTTGCTGATCCTATCAAATGACGAAAAAAATGCATATAAAACAAATATATATACCATCCTGGGTGGTTTCATTGGCACAGTGGTTTTTAATCATGACATCAATGTCACTGGTAGAGGCTCCTGCCAGTTTGAATTTCTCCATAGCTGCCATAAGACAGCCTTCCCAAGTTGTGAGGCCTATCCTGAATTCCACAATCGATCTCTCATAGAGCATAGTGCCCCATATTATGTTTATCTGAGACCTCATGTTAGATGCAATTTCAGCTGCTTCATCTGTAGATAGCTCCTTGAAATAATTATCCAAATCAAACTTTTGCAGAAAGATCTTTTCCTTGTTTGGTGTTGATAGGTTATTTAGACGATTATCTTCCATTTTCTCCCACATCTTTGTGCCCCTTTCCATAGAATCTTCAGCATTATTAAATAGCTTTAATACATTCTTTGAAGGCCAGTTATCTACATCTGCCTCAGTTGCAATTGCATAACACCATGAGAGCTTTGCTTGCTCAAACTGTTGCTGGCCAAGAGCAAGAAGCCCTTCATAGAGGTCAGGTTTAACTTTCAGAGCTTCTGTGTATCTTTCACCTGCTTTAACAAATTCGGCCTGAACCCATTCATATGCAGCTTTAATCTGCACTTGTAGTGAATCTTTGGAAATATCATGTGAGAAGAATAGTTTCTTCCTTGCTCCAGACATATGAACATTTCCCCAATTGAATAGGGCCAGTGCTGTCATCTCCTGAAATTTCTCCTCAGTCAAGTCAAAAATTCCTTGGGCTTCTTCACTTGTGACGGTTTCTTCCATTGCCTCAGAGTAGAGCTTCATTCCAAGGTCGTGGAGATTCAAAGATGCATCGGAATTGATTCCCAGTTGGTTCTTGAATAAACGAGAAAACAGAATGATATAGTCATCGATATAGGCAGAAGAATCCTTTTCATCGTCATTTTTTATACTTCCGCTTTCAGATATGCTGTTAGGATTTCTACCCACTCCTCGAGATGAACCATTCTTCGCCTCTTCAAGCCAGGGTTCATGCTCAGGATCCACTTCTGCAATATACAGCCTTAATGATCCCTGAGGATCTGCGGACTCTTCCGCCCACCTTAATTCCTCAGATGTTGTGATAGTCACTAAATCACCTTCACTGTCCTTGTACTTGATGAGGATGGCTTTCAAACCTGGAAATCTATTACCAACAATTTCCCTCAATTGCAACATGCTACAGCTAGCCGGTAACTGGGCCCATCTTATATCTTCTCCAAAGACCAATTTTACGACTCTCATAGGCTGTTCTTTAATTTCATTCCGTTTTTCCTCCTCCATAATTTTCTTCACTTCAGTCTTGTGGCTCTTCTTCTTCTTTGGCTTCTCTTTCACTACTACAACATCCGGCATGGGAACAACAGTCTTATCATCCAATTTGATGCCTTTTTTCTCCATTGCTTTTTTTACTCTTTCAGAAATCTCCAACACAGTGAGGTTGTTCGGCTCCAAGCTCAGAACGAAATCCACATCCTTACAGGCCAAATCCAACCTGTTCAAAGCTTCAAAGCACTTTGCCCTCTTCAGGAGAGCCTTACTGTACTTGGGCGATATCTCAAGTGCAAGGTTGCATTCGTTGATTGCTTGGTAGAACTTCTCAGGACTCATTTGCATGTAGCATGCGGCAATGTTGCTGTGCAGATAAGCTACATCAATGTGGTTCGTGGGAAGCAGCTTGATAGCTTTCTCATACTTTTGGAGTGCGCCATCATAGTCCCTCTTTTGGAACAACTTGTTGCCCTCTTCCTTCATGTCCTGAGCCAAGTCGGTGAACATCGTTGTGTCCTCATCAAAGACTCTCGGGCTGTGCTCGCTAGATCGGTTGTGCTTGGAGTTGATATCTCCCAATTTCCCACCTGAGTTCGTCCGCTTCTTCTTTCCAGTAGGTTTTCCCATCACCAGCTTATGGAATTAATCAACAACACCTTCACTAATAAAAAGATTACCTAAGACGTCGCAAACTTTAACAGACCACTACCCTTGACTACGGATAAAGTAACTGTGAGAAAGTTCGACTAAAATAGCAAGAATTGTATTAGCCGGATGTAAGGTTCCCCTAATCGCCGAAATGACCAAGAAAAACCCTAATCCCGCAGAAAAATAGAACCTTTCTCAATCCACTCCAAATGGTATCACCTAGAGTGTGTTCCCCGAACCAGAAGAAGGATCAAATTAGTGGAGCAGCTCGAAAAGCAAATCCCTGTCAGCCATAAATAATCAAATTTGCAAGTCAAAATCAAATTTTTACCCTGCAAATCGACAAAAGAAGCCACAAAGTGCGCGCGCGTGTGTGTCTGAGATAACCTTATTCTTCGTCCGTCTTTCAGCTGCCCTTCCAGCCACTGCCTCCTCCAAGCCGGAAGCTTTGAGCTCGAAAGGCAGCCGCTTTCGAATTGAACGCACTCGCGCTAGCGAGAAGGTGTCACCTTCCTTTTTCCCTTTAACACGCGACAGCTCGCACGCCTCTGGAGCAGAATCGGCCCGAAGCCAAACGCCAGCCACACGAAATGGCTTCGCCCTCTGTCGCTCTCCTCTGGGCCTTGGAAGCTTTATCGTGCGGGCGGTGAACAGTTGAAGGGAGAAGGATGACAAATTTAACAAAAGGAAATGGAATTTATCGCAGCGACCGCCCAAATCCGCGAAACGAATTGGATTTGGACGTCGTAGGCATTGAAGCTTTTGTGTGTGTTTTCTTTTTTTTAAAGCTTTTTATGTGTGTTGAGGTGGGCGGTGAAGTAAAGAGGCAGTTGGGAACATGAACATGGAGATGGTGAGGAGTTAAAAATATTTTAATTAAACTTCTCCTAATTCTACTGCATGCTTTCATTTCACCCTCTAAAATCTAAATTCTCAAATTATCTCTTTAACTCATATCATTTTTTTTTGTTGAATTTACTCCCTTTTTTTAGCCTTCTTTATATTTATTGTTTTTAAAAAATAGTAATTTATTATTTTGAAAAACATAATTTGGGTCACAATCAGCTATACTCGATTTTAAAAAGTTTAAGAAAAAAGGTTAAGTAAAAGTTTTTAAAAAGTGAAAGGAATGTGAGTAACTAATATTTTAAAGTGTGTTAGAAGGTAAATTTAAAATTAATTATAATTTTTAGGAAGAAAGCATAAGTAATCCTTACTTTGTTACTAATTCATGCTCTTGTGTACCTGGCACAATGCTGAAATGATTGATTATGGAAAACAAAACAAAAAATATAATGACGAAAAAAATTGATGTTTTGTTACTTTCTTTTTTTTTACGTCATATCTTCTTGTTTCCGTACTTCAAAGTTTGATTTCTACGTCTAACTCTAATATATATGAACTCACTTTAGTGACCTCCTAAATTATTTCACAATTTTCATTTTAATTCATCTGTCTACTTCTATTGACTTTTTCATCTTTTTTCGATTTATTAAATTATTAAACTATCATTTTTCTCATCTCCTTTAATATTTAAAAATTTAAAATAATACATAATAATAAAAATATAAAAGAGAGAAAATTGCCGCCGACAAGCAGAGGAGAGTCCTCCTGGAGCTCTAGGGGGCGTCTCTCCCCCTTTGCCCCACATCGCCAATGGTGAGGTCGACGGGGGAAGCGTCGAACATGCTCTGAAGGACGGTGACGATGACATTCGTGCCGGTCTTGTAGGCGATGAAGGACGTGCATATGTAAAATTCAGACCGGACCGACCGATCGAATCGGGATCCAAGTTCTAAAATGGGTTATGGGTCAAGGTTGAGTTATCAGTGCAGTTAAATTCAGATTTGACCGGTCAAACTCTATGTAGTTAATTTTCATGTAGGAGTTAATATATGTTAAGAGTTAGCATATCCTGGATCAAATATTACTAGTTCAGCTTATGAAACTTTTTTCAATGCTTATGGAATAATTTGGTGATTCTTCAACTTTGGTTTGATTCATTTTGATCCCCCAAATTTGTTTTATAAGAGTTTGTTTTTTTCTTCTAATTTATAATAAAACAGTTTTGCAAATGGGTAATATCAATTTTATAATCGGTTTACTGAGCTGAGTGGCACATGACATGACATGAGTAATACAACAACAACAACAACAAAGTCTTATCCTACTAGGTGGGGTCGGCTACATGGACATGAGTAATATCAATAAATAAAGTAATAACAATAATATTTTAATATATTTATTTTTAAAAAAATCTACTCAACGTGGATGAAAGTCCATATCAACGAAATATAAGACATAAAGATGCGTTCACTACATTGACATTCAACATTACTTAGCAATGTAGATTATCTCTTAAAAAAATTATCATCTGACAATACATATTAGTTATTTATAAGAAAATATATATTTATAAGTTAATATATCATTTTTACTAATATACCCTATTCAAAAGAATTATGTCTAGATATATAAAGTATTTTTAATTCATAAACTTAAATCACAAATATATATTTTCACCCATAAAATTAAAATTTATAAAATAACTAATATTTTTTACAATATGATAATAATATAGTCATAATAATTATTATATTTTTTTATTAATTTTATAAATTATTTAATTATTATTATAATTTTAAATGTGTTTTAAAATTTATTTAAATAAAATTGTAAAGGACAAATGTAAAAAATAAAATTTAAAAAATTGTAACTCAGATGATAACGTGGATTGCCCACCCTTCCATAGGCAATCTGCATTGCCACTTCATAAATAATGTGAATAGCCTGGACAATGCAGATTATCCATTACTTGTCATAAGTGAACAGGGTAATATGATGAACAGGTAATTTATACAAACACCCCTTAAATGAAAATGTTTGACTAGGTAAAGTTTCGTTTCTCATTTATTTTGAAAAAATGAAATGTTACTTTTTGATGTAATTATGAAAATCACTCACAGCTCAAATTATTAATTAATAGATATATTTAATAAGAGATTAGGTATCAACAAATCAGGATAGTTAAATTACAATTATATGATTGAAAATCAATCTCTATTAAATTTAACCTCAATCATGTAATCATCATAAACACTAACGTTTATATGGCAATATCATCTCGTCCGGCGATTAGTTGCCTTCAAAATATGACATCTTTAAGCACATGAACACAAATAAAAATAAAAAAATATGTAGCCTGACTATTTCATATATGCAGTGTGCTCGATAAATTTACAAATTCTTCATGGACTCCTAAAGATTTAATCAAATTCTGGAGGCAGTTAAGTAGACAAAATCTAAGTAGCCTGAATGTAAATGCGGCAAAACTGCTTTTGGATATGTTAACATATAAATACAAACATCTGCAGTAAAGATTTTTACAACTACAATGTCATGGCCTGATGTAATGCTGGATCATAATGGAAGAATAGATCTTGAGTTGTGACGAGCATTATTACGGCCAAGGCCCAGCCCCAATCCGAGAGGGGCCGCATCGGATTTGCTGGTGCTATGATTGCATTTGGACGAATGTATGTGCATGTGGGGTTTAGAATTTTTGTGCTGAACATCCGAGCAAGCATGACCATTGCCATTACCATTATGCCGATGATGCTCCCCATTTTGCAGAGTTGAGTTTGTCATCTGAATCATGCCCATTTCTTCGGAAGATGAGGCAGGTTCTGGAAGCTCGACATCTTCATTGTAACCATTTATCAGGAAGTCTGAACAGTTCTTGCGAATTCCGTGATCATATGGGTTTCTGAATCGACCCCCCGGGCCTCTAAGATAGCTGTAGCGCATTGCATTTGCCATTTCATTTGTTGTTATGTTCCGTGAAATCTGAAAAGGGAGATGAATTTGGAAAAACTTTAACACAAAATAAAATGTCAAGATCAATAAATATTACATGATAATTGCTCAGATAACATATCATTATGATAGAGATTTGGGAAGAAAGTGAATCTATAAGTAATCCAAGATGATGATGGCATCAAATATGAAAATGTTTGTAACAAGATAACGAAATGATCAGATGGGCGCATGAAAAAGGAATTCAGAATGTGAAGAAAGTATACACTATACACTATGATTCATTGTGTATACCACTTGATACAGCATAAACCAGAACGAAATAAGCAAATTGCTGAAGTCCTATGCCTACTTAGAAGACCAAGATTAATACAATCTAAAAGAGAAATAATCCAATGAAGTTATTCTTTTATTTCTTTGAGGAAATAATCCAATGAAGTCTTTTCTTTTGTTTCTTTGAGGAAATAATCCAATGAAGTCTTTTCTTTTGTTTCTTTGACGAAATAATCCAATGAAAGTTAGTTGGCATTACCTGTGATGCCTGAACAACCGTTAAAACTGCAACTCCAAAGAAAAGAAAAAAATCCATCACAAGAAATGCAATGGCACCAGGATGTCCGGTAGCAGAATGACCAATCCATGCACCAAAAGAAGTTGGGGAAGGATCTTTCACAATTCCTGATGAAGAAAGAAGGTTTTCATTCAGTTCAAGGAAATGAATCCTCTCAAAAAGAAAAAAAAGAACAAATGAATGTCATTAGAAAAAAAAGAACACAGCATATCATTCTTCAGAGATGTACCCACTTGTGATGGTAACTGCTCCTGTGACTATCATTGCAGCGACTTCGAGAACAAGAAAAGTGAAGAAATCCCTCTTATTCTTCTGCAGTTTCAAATCATGGAATCACACGTTATGAACTACAATATGAACTGGAAAATAATAGTGTTCTACTAGTTTTGAAAAATAAGAGTATAAGCATTAAAGTACCTTGCCAATACAATTTGAAACCCAAGGACAATGATGATCAAATTGTTCAACACACCTATCACATGTTGAACAGTGCTTTGCACGTACAGGCCTAACGATCTAACATTTTCACAAAACTCTAAGTCAGATAACAAGGTTGCAATTGTTACGGGAACCAAAATTTCCTGACGCAACAAAATGGAATGAAGATCCACCTTGCATGTTGCACATAGTTGGGACCAATTCCCAGCCAGCAGAGAAGGATGGTTTAATTCAGTCTTCAGTAAGGGTTCCTGTGAAATTATACAATTAGGTAGTGAAAAGCCTTCTCTAGCTATTAGAAAGATCCATAATTCAACATCTATTAAGAATCTATCTTAACACCATTATGGTAACCTTGCAAAGTTATAACTAGTACTAAAGCTACATCATATCAGAAGCTTGGCCACAGATAAGTGAAGCAAATAATTGATGTTCTGAAGCTTGTCAAAGATGAAGCGATATATAAATAAGGTTCCTTGTTGAGCTGTACTAGACCAAATTAATTTCTCTTAGGAATCTTGCACGTGAGAAATTATGCAGCGAAGAATACAGCAAAATTTTAAGGCGACGCTGAATTTTATTAGATGAAAACAAAAGAATATTACAAGCAAATTGATTTGCATTCCTGACCCCTAGGAAGTTTATATAGAACCCCATAATGCAAGTGCGCCTTTTATTGCAGAGTGTCTTGGGGCCAAATGGGTTTCCACTTGGGGTGGGATTCAAGGCATTATTAACAATTTCATTGGCTAATAAACTTTATTTCTTCTGAGGAAGCATTGATAGTCATAGACAAGCCTAGATGAATACTATTAATGATCAATAGGAAACAATATATCAATAACAATGAAGCTTATGCTTATGGACAGGATAAATGCGTCCATACTAAGAGAGAATATAATTATTTGCATAGCCAAGCCTGAAGTCCATCAATTTGCAAATTGCAACTCACATCATCTCTTAGATTTTGAGTATCATGCGGGTTCCGGTTAATGTAACCAGGATCCTTCCTGAAACAACACAACTGTTTAGTGATATAAAATTTTCTTTTTGACAAAATATGAATATACAACTTAGCTAACTAAAACTCTAGATTCTTCCTAGACTTTGAATTTACAATACAACAATGAATACAGGAATAAACAAACAAAGTATCAATAGAACAAGCAGAATATGTTACAACATGAAAGCACAAAAATACTATAAATGCAAGCAAGAAAACAGCTCAAAGTTTTGTGTTCTTGGAGAGCATAAATTTGTCTCCTTTACAATTTTCCACTCAAAACAACCACATTAAAAAAACACTGGCAGAAAAAACTAGAGCTTTATGGAGAATGTTCCCGAAAACCAAATATCGCAGAAATTGTCACAGAAATAAATTTAAGATTTATTACCTTTTTATTTTCAAGATGACAAACTGCCCATAAGCTAATGGAAAAGAGAGGGAAAAATGCCATATGCCAATTCCATTGTTAAAAGAAATTAAGATACTACAGAAATATTATCAACAGTCCTGTGTAAACTGGTAATAATTAACAAATATGTTCCTGATAGTATGCGTAAAAACTATAAAAACCACCAACACATATATTTTCCATTTTAAATAAATTTTCAGCACTCCTGATGCAAATTGCAAACAACCAGCAGATGATGATTTCACTAAGAAAATATAGAATATGAAGTAAACACAACAATAACAACAACAAAGCCTTATCCCACTAGGTGGGGTCGGCTACATGGATCATACGACGATTCGTTGATCCATGTTCATGAGATTCGACAGGGTTTTACGCTGGCTGTCGGGGCCTAACACAACCCTCCTCCTTTATCCGGGCTTGGGACCGGCTATAAAACATAGGCGGAGTTAATATGAAGTAAACACAAAAGAATCAAATCTTTCTGACAGTTAAAAAAAATCTTTTTGACAGACAGAGAAATGAAAACATTACCTGCTACACCTATAAAACATGACCAGACCACTAGTTGCAAGGAAAACTCCTAACCATGCAAAAAATCCAAATACGGCTGTTAATGTTACAAGATATGGCCCTGCATCCAGAGAAAAAGGATGTAGAGAGTAAGTCAGGTATATAGAAGGAATTTTGCAGAACTGACCACCTAGATATTTAATACATGCATTATGGAATACCTGCAATGACTGAATGTACATATGTTACTAGCATGCCAATTATTACACACCAAAGAGCTGGTGCAAGCCCTAACTTTGACAGTTTGCCTACTTGACCATCACAAGGTTTGTCAAACACCCTTCTAGCATTTCCCTACAAACAAAGGAATTTAATAAAGGTTATCTGAAATAACCGTGAGGAAGATTCATGTCAACTGAATTAAGTGTGCTCCAACAATAAAAATGGATGGTTGCACATTCTTTACCCTCTCAACAACAACAACAACAAAGCCTTATCCCACTAGATGGGGTCGGCTACATGGATCATACGACGCCATTCCGCTCTATTAGTAACCAAATATATTCGTTGATCCATGTTCATGAGATTCGACAGGGTTTTACGCTGGCTGTCGGGGCCTAACACAACCCTCCTCCTTTATCCGGACTTGGGACCGACTATAAAACATAGGCGGAGTTATTCTTTACCCTCTCAAGAAAAAAAAAACCGTGCTACTCCAAAATGACAGTCTAACAGTCGAAATCAAATTCAAAACTACTTTCATTTTTTTTTTGGAAAATCGGTCTTCTTAATGATGCATATTGATTCCAAAAAGAAAAAAGATCAATGTAAAAAGAATAAAAGGGATGGGCACATAGCTCCCAATAAATTCTTACTAAACATAGGGATATTTGGTGATTGGTTGAATTTGGTCACTTTTGAGCATTAAACGAAGGCAAACATTGTGACAACTAACTCCATGATTACACACAAAAACAACAACAACAACAACAACAAAGCCTTATCCCACTAGGTGAGGTCGGCTACATGGATCATACGACGCCATTCCGCATTCGTTGATCCATGTTCATGAGATTACACACAAAAAGAACACAATTAATCATCTTAGGAGAAATATAAATTTATCTATTCCAGACACAGGATACCTACAAGGAAAAAAGCAACTTGACGATGATTCTTGTCAGAAGCCAGTTGTGCTGGAGTAAAACCAGTATTATCTGTTATCATCAGGTCCTCCTTTTTTCCAGCTTGAACTAAAACAGTGCATGCTTCTAAGTTCCCTCGAATAGCAGCCCAATGAAGAGGGGTGCAGCCTAACCAAGGAAACCATAAGTAAACAATTACAAAAATACCACTGATGACAATCCTGCAGTTCCAATTTTCTTAAGGCACATTTGCCTGCATGAGTTAATGTCTTCTAGCTACATACAAGCAATTCACAATTAAGAATGAATTTTACCCTCTTTATCTTGCCTTCCCCTATAAGCATCAAGAAACAGAAGAAGCCGTATGGAATCAGCAAATCCTTTATAAGCAGCCCTAAATGATATGAAGAGTCAAAATTAATAATCCTTCATAAGCGGCCCTAAATGATATGAAGTGTCAAAATTAATATAAAAAGTAAAGGATCATTGACTAAAAACACACCAGAGGAACCATTCCAGCTTTAAAAAAAATGTGAGCATTTCCTTTATGATAATATATTCTAAAAGGTAACACATAACCAACTTAGTTTTAACAAGACTTTCCACGACGGTAAAAGTACTAAGGTCCACAAAGCAATAAAACATAGCAAACTTTAACAAGAAGTAGATAGTAATGGGCTTTGCCAAAGATAAACGTTAACAAACTTGGACTGTGGACAAGAGGAATAAAGTGATGAGCAAATATATAGATGCATGCAAACTGACATAAATGGAAATATTTTTTTTCCGAAGGCGAAGGCAGAGAAGACTTATATACCAATGCAGAGGGCTTCTTCCATCATTATCTGGAGTATCAGGATCAACATTCCATTTTGTGACAATATGGTACAGATATGCTGTCTGACCATATTGCGCAGCAACATGAGTAGCCTGCAACGTAGAAAAACTCAGTAAAAATCCTTTTTCCACAAGTCGCAACCAAATGATCTTAAAAACACTGTGCCCAGTCCTCTTTCTTTCAGTCAAAATTCCAACTAATACTACTTTTTTGAAAGGTAAAAGGATGATTAGAAAAATGGTCGTCATCCAACTTCATTTTTAAAGGCAGTCATCCAACTTCATTGGTTAGATGCAAAAGCATATGAAGCTACAAAAGAAAAGGAAATATTAGTGATTACAGATTAGCAAGGTGAAGTTAGAAGAAGATGCCACTCGTCAACCAAAGTTGAATTATATTATCAGCAATTGATGATAAAAATTGATAATGTTATCGGCAAACAATGCCTCAGATTAATGCTATTAAATTCAGCACCTTTGAAGAGTTTATCTAATTCCATTGGAAACAAAAGAGTGGCTACCCATTTGGTCAGCAACTGATATCATTGACAATATGATTAATTTAGAACATAATCAGCTTTAAAATTTTGCTTTGTATTCAAAATAGATAAAATGACTATGGAAAACCCTTCTTATTCAACTTTCTCACAAAACTTGAATTCTTTTTTATTGTTTCAAAAATCAATTGAGATATCCAAGTTTTTTGAGAGGAGAGTTATCCAAGTTTGGTAATAAACAATGTTACATTAAACTGCCGGGTGCTACTTTTGTGAAACGGTGATTAATGTTTGAGTATGTACAATAAATAAGCTCTGGATCCCTTGAAAAGGAGAAAATGGTAAGCAATTGTTTGATGCCTGTACTCCATTTATGTACTGTTTAAATATTGCCTACTCTTTTGGCAAGTTTAGCTTTGGTTCGGTCTTGTACCAAAAAATGGTAAACTTTGGTTCCTTCACCTCTTATGTTCTGTTTCTTTAGTAGCCTCAGAGGCTTATGCTTATACATATTAGTATACTTTAATATTAAGTCTGGAGTGCACTCATGTCATAGATACTGAGAGGAATAAAAGAAGACAGCTATTCCATGCAAGCTTAGAAGACATGAAAGTAGATGGATCAACCCTGATGTATAAAAATTTATTCCTTGTATGGTGTATTTGACCCCCTTGTGGTTGACTATTTACCCTTTATGAAGTAAATATTGCTTCTTATCTTTTTCAGAAAAGAATTGCTTCATATGGGTATTTATGTCTCATACGTTGTTGATGGATTTACTACTGATACCAACGTTATGAACTTCATTAAGCCCTGGTCTGAAACAATGCAGTAGGAATTTGGATATTGCAGGAAACAAAAATCACATGCACTTCTTCAAGAAGATTCACAAAAATAAATCAAGTCAAAGGCCGAAGGAGGAAAATTCAGACTATAAACAATGCGACAAGGCAGTCAGTTCGTTCCATAGATTCTTTCTCTGTGATATGTATAGCTATGTTACATAAATCAACATCGTCCGAGGACTCAGTATAGTAGAGCTTTCCTGAGGGTAAAGGGTTAAACCCTAAATTGACGTAAAGGAAGGGCCAGAACCTGATAACCGTACAAGTCGACTGCATCCGCTCGAGCACCTTCTTTCAGTAGCAGATCAGCAACCTGGATGTGCCCACGAACTGCACTCCAGTGGAGCGCAGTCTGGCCGGTGTTGTCAGCCACATTTATATCACCCCCGTGCTGCTCAAACAAAACAAGTCCGCTTGTCAAATCTTTACTCTATGCAGTCGCCCAGTAATCACATTAATCGAACAACAACGGGATGAATAAGAAGAAAATGTCAAATTTACAACACAAATAGAAAGCAAAGTTGGATCGATACAAAGATCGAAAGAAAACTCAAATGAAGACCGCGTCGCAAAAAGGGACGAACAAAAGAGAAAATAAAAATGCCCCCCAAATCAGCGAAAGAGGAAGGTGATTAGCAGACCTCGATGATGTACTGGGCAGCGGCGGTGCGGTTGTTTAGGGCGGCCCACTGGAGTGCGTAGTACCCAGAGCCATCGGGCTCGGCGACCGAGCATCCGTCGGCCTCCACCAGCTTCTGGAGCTTCTCGAGATCCCCGTACGCGGCGGCCGTGTAAACGTCGTTCTTCAAGGCCTCCTCCTCCTGCCCCGGCGGAGGAGCGCCCCCGGCGCCGCCCTCCCTGACCTCCTCGATCTCCGACGACATCTCTCCGGCGACGACCTCCTCAGGCGCCGAATCCTGGAACTCGGGACCGCGGAAATGGATAAAAGGGTACTTTGGGAAAGAAAAGCTTCCGCTGGTTGACGAAGGCGCTGGTCCGCGTTTTGGAAGTTTTTTTTCTTTTTTGGGTTCGTTGCCGAAATGAAATGTCTTGATTTTCCATTTGCTGCGCGTAAAAATGTATACTAAAATATTAGTTTTCTTTATTAGATTAATAAAATAATAATATATTAGGTTATCTTATTAGTTAAATAATCAATTTGATCAAGGTTAAAAATATTCGTTTTATCTGATATTCGTGATCAAATTATAATAAAACAATTTAACAATCATAAGTTTATTTAATTTTATATATTATTTTTATTATCAAATTAATTATGTAAACATACAGTACTTTATCTGTAAATTATATAATTAATTTAGTCATACATTAAATTATTAAATTGAATGAATAATAAGAAAACTTGTTACGTCCAAACTATAGAGTGGTCTGTTACTATTTGATAACACTTTTATAAGCTTACCAATTCTTTTTTTTTATAAAAATGAACTACGAAAAAATAACAACATACTAGCGGAGTTCGGGTGGAGTGGTTAATAGCTCCAACCGCTGAATCAAATGTCTGAATCTTTGTTAACGTAAAAAAATTTCGCTATGAGTCTCACCTAACAGGCATGCTACCTGAGACAAAATTAAATTAGTCGAACTTGATAATGAGTCGAGACTCTAACCTACGAAGAGTGCGCTACTCTTAACTTCATGAGTTTGAACGATTGACACCGCTTCTCGAATACTAACGTGGGCAAAAAAAAATAACAACATTAAAAATTTTACATGTAATGATGTTCAGGGCATGTCTGAAAAAAGGTGTCCATTGGAACGTAGCCAACTTCATTTTTAGGGGTGTTTTAAACTTTTTAGTTTCGAATTTTGGGAATTGGTGGGTGGTAATTGCATAATATATATATATATATATATATATATATTATTTGTGGCATCAGATTCATTCATAAGTGATGGATTAGCTAATATGTTACCTCTTAAAAAAAGTAGCATAAATATTTTTTCTTGAAAATTATTAAATTAAATTATAAAAAAATGTTTGATCTATTTTTATTTCAGAATAATAAAAGAGAAAAATAAGATGTTCCTTTAAAAAAAGTTGGCATCTAATATATATATATATATATATAGTGATTACAAATTCCAAAATTCAAAACTACAATTAAATGCTCCTTCCATTTGTTGTCAAAAGTTTTGTTTTTGTTGAGTGATTTTTAATTGCTTTTTCAGACATCTAAAATAAACCAAGGAAATATAGATCTGAAAAAAGTGGTTGAATCCATTGTGAATGGTGGTTCTCATGTCCCATTTAGACAATAAACTCATAATGCTTTTACATGTAGAATTCAATCATTTTATGTTTATCTTCTTATGGCTCCATGTGCTATAAAAGGATAATTTTGAACTTGAATTTTTACTGTTATAATAGGATTTCTTTAAGGATGACAAAAGGAATTGTGGAAGACAATTTCCACTCTTAAGTATTTCATTGACATATTTTTTTAAGTGTTGTCATTTTATTTATTGTTTGTTTTTTTATTATGCTTTTATATTCTTCTTACTTTCTTTATTTTTTTATAATATTTCTATTTATTAAGCTAAAGTTAATTCATTTTAACTTTATTGTTTTTAATTTTTATTGTTTTTAAATTATACTATTTTATAATCTAGATAATTTATTGATTTTGTCCTGGATGCATAATCAGATTGAACTATATTATTTTCTTCTATCTTATGTTTTATGCAAATAATACCAGAGAGTCATGGGCAAAAAGGCAAAACAGGCAACCTATATAACTAGAAATGAAGTAGGAAAGTTTTATTGAGAAGTCACAAAAGTAAAAAAGAGAGCACACTTTGTAATGAGAGAAACTCGAGGAGTTACTCGGTCGGTTGCTTGCTATTTTTTTCTCTCATTTTATATTTTTTTATTCGAAACAATCAACATTGTGTTATATTTTTCCTATGTTGTCTATATTTATTTATTATTGCAATTTTTAAAATTAATAGCTATAGACTCATAATACCTTTGTACATGTCTACACATATCTAGTTAACACATAATATATATATATATATTATAAATATAAAAACTTTACATTCTTTACAACTTGATCATATCATAGAGCTAGGCGATGTCAATGATTCTCCTTTGCTGTAAACTTTTTAAGGGTACCACTAAACAGAAGGCCAATGTAAAAGTAAAAGAAAAGTGAGAGCGAAATGACAAACAAGATAATCGTATTAGGGTCAAGAAATGTATAAGATGGTGTATGATCTATTAAAATTATCAAGAACAGTAAAACTCTAAGATGAAGAATGCACAACTTCTTTTGTACAACTATAATATTTATAAGATGAACAAATTTGATAATATAGCATGTGAATGGAATGATTGTCATGCATGATTAAGAATTTGACAATTATAAACATAGACATATCAAAAATACTTCAGGTACTGTGCGATATGGCTGACACAACTTTAAGAATAAATAAGTCGGTTAATGGTTTACCGGATCAATTAATCATAAAATTTGACATGGCTAAAATAATGCAAATGAATCTCTTCAAAGCTGAAGAGACTAATGGAGAGAAGCAAGATCATTGTGATACACTGTTAAAAATATCTTGAGGGGGAGCATCATTCTTGTGAAAAATTTGTTCATATCAAAATAAATTATCACAAAGTTATAAAAAGTTGAACCAAAATATGGTACTGAAATATATGGAACTCCAATAAGCCCAAAGTTACTACAATCATCGTCGAGTGTAATATTAGAATCAATAAAATCATGAAAGCCAATATAGTCAATTTTAATTAAATGAATAAATGAGATAGAAGGTAAATGGAAATATCACTCATTTGAATATTGATAGTGTTAAATTTTATAGGTAGAATGTGAGTGGCAATTGATATGTTGTACACTCAGTATAAGTTAGAATCACACTCTATAGTTGTTCTTTTGAAGGAAGTTATTTTGAAGTCAATGTCTGTTTTATATGTGTATCTATCGAAAAGAACAAAAATATTGGTTATGGAAAAGTTTGTTTATCAAAGATGATTTATTTTGTCTTTTCATAATATGAATAATTAATGAATGTATCTTATGAACATTATATGTATTATTCTTACTCTATTGAGATATTACACACTTGAAAAAAATGGAATTTAAAAAATATATGAGAATGAATATTATGCCTACCATATCATATGCAAGAATATTTACACTGGAATGTTGTTTAATACAAGTGCATGAACAATGCATTGGAATGATGTTTGACCCAAAATTTGTTCAATTTTTTTTGGATGGAAATATGATAAAAAGAATTGTTTAGTGATTCATTCTGACATTTATTGTTTAGTGAGTGTGGTTACACAATAGAAAATGAAATATTTTCTTACATTTATTTATGAATAATTGTATTTGTCTATTTCATAATCTCCTAGAAAGACGAAATGATGTTTTTTAAGTGTTCAAGAAATGTATGATAAAATGGGAAAAGAAATTGGAAAAATTAATTCAAAAAGTATGAACAAAAAAAATATCTTTAGAGAATGAATGATAATTGCATTTCAATATGTTGAAACACTATTATTAGTATTTTTCCATGTACCAAGTAAAATAGTGTGGTGGAAAGTTTTTTTTTAATGCGACAATATGTATGTTATCCCACCTATGACTCTCAAATGAAATTTTATTTTGAAAGAGAGAGAGAGAGTTATATACAAATGATTTTCACAAAGTCCACAAAATTAATGTCATGTAAATCGACAACGGTAGGAAGCTCGAATTGACCATCTTCGAAGAGAAGATGCAAAATTGCATGTATTGATTTGAGTCAATTTTGGAAGAAGTTGGACTTTAGAATAGTGACATGTAGGTTTATTGGGTATACCCAAAAAGTATATATTTTTCCACAAACAAGAGTTCAAAAAAGAGTCATGGATGCAATCTTTTTGAAAAAGAAAAGGTGCATGAATAAAATGATGATTATCCTTTGTGATATTAAAGTTGACTTTAAATGAGATATATTAGACATTAGTCCACGAATGGAAGGTGCAGTTATACAAAAAATGTACATTTGGAAGAATTGGATGTTGGATTATATCCAACATTTGGTTTAATATGAAAGTAAATTATACAATTAGCAATTATCTAAATAAGTTAAGACCCAAATAAAAGTGATCAATATATATTGAGCATAATAATTAATATATTATGATATGGAATATAATGTGAAGAGACCAAATGGTGCATTAGAATTTTTATGATGGGTAGAAATTCATATCACATGAAAGAATTATTATTATAAATAGATGATCATGATCCCCAAAACACACCTCTTGAAACATTGAATGAAATGTTATCTTCTTCTTTTGCTTTCCCCATTTTGGAAGAGAAGAATAGTTCTTGGTGTTATTTTGAAAGTCCATTTCGTCAAGTAGTTCTTCACGATCATTCGCGATGGACACTTGTAAGTTATTGTATTTATGTTTTCAAGTTTGTTAATGATTTTAACATGATCCGATCAGGTTTTGTAATTCTGATTTCTTTCAATTGGTATCAGAGCCAATATGTTAAGTCACTAAGAAAATACAATTTAAGTTTAAAGTTTCTGGACGTTTTATGAACATTTACGTTTATATATATATATATATATATATATGTATGCTTCGGTCGCATGTTCATGCAAGAAAGAAGTCTCACAAATAGTTTATGAAATAAACGATTTTTAGTTAAATCAGTCAGATTGGTCATGGATTGCTTATTACATTTTTAAGTAGCTATTTGCATTTACTCACGTAGTGCATATGGTTTGCATGTGTTGCAAATTTTATGGATGCATTTCTATTAATGTTGTCATCTAGAGCATGCATTATGACACTTATCTCTTTGTTTTTTGTGTGTGCTTCGTGCACCAAGATATACATTATATTGAGTGCAGAAGTTATTTATTTTATATCTACAGTATATTAGGATGTTTTTTTTCTTTTATTTTGGCAAGCATAGCATCTCTTGGTGAGATTTTTGCACATATATGCATGACACCTCTTTGTGAATGAATCTTTTCGAATAAGAAAAATGAATCGATTTTTTTTTATCTGGGTTGTCTAGCACACCATTTTGCTATATGTGCATCTTTCTTATGCAATTATAATTATTTTGCTTCGGTGTACATGCATGGAATATGAGGTTATTTTCTTTACTGCAAAAATAATTGTGGGAGACAATTTCATGTTGGACTGTTGATTGCATGTTGTGCATATACTTGTGTTTTACTTATCGTATTTAAATTCTTTGAATCTAGTTAAGTAACTCTATTTGTTGGACAAATTTTGGATTGAGATTTTGCATATGTCTTGGACTGATTACATGTTCTGTTTGGATTTATTACATGTTGTGCACCACATTTTATGTGTCAGTTTATTACTTATGCATGTGTGCGCCAGCCCCTAGACAAATATCAGTTTTCATTGTGTTTATTTATCTTGTTGTACATTCTGCATGCCTTGTTTATCTCTATCATGGCACGTACAAAGTTAAACAGCATGCAATCACTTGTGGTTGTCCATTATTTTTGTGTACATCTTGTTCATTTATCTTACTAAAGAAATTGGAGAATGGATTTTCTCTGAGTTTTCTCTTTTCTTTTTTTTTTTTGCACTCAATCATTCACGTTTTGGCTACGAGGGAAAGTACATAAAATGTTTTTTTTATTAATATTATTTGCTTCAAGGTGAATATGTGAGTATGCATAACTTCATGTGTATATAGTATGACGTGCAATGTGGACTCGTTTCATTTCCTACGCTATTTCGATTTTTTTAATTTACAGATCTATTGGTCAAATGTTTACTTGGTCAAATTAGTGGCTAAGTAATTCTGTATTTTTTTATTTTCTTTATTTTACTTCCCGAATTGATCATTTCTGTATTTATTATCATTAGTTTTTTAATGATAATATTGGAAAATAAATATGAGTGTGTTATATATTTTGAAATAAATTATTATTACGCAATATGTTACCAAAGTATCCTCTTTTGTGTAGTATGATTTATTTTAAAATGTAAATAGTGATCTATGTGTTACTAGTCAAATATTGAGTGGCCTAAAGGAAACTTGATATTTGAAAATGTAACATATAGAATTGTGGTAATATTTGTGATAATTATTTGGTGTTACATGTAAGTAATAAATTGGTTTAAAGAAAAATTTATTATTTGGCATGTTATTTTATTATCATTTTTTTATTACCATGATTAAGATATTATTTGCAAGTTAATATTTCTGTTCAAAGACTAAATATTAATATTGTATCTATATCTTTTGATGGGGTTTGCTCATATTTATATTTTGTTATTATTTAATGTGGTACTTATGTTTTATTTTGTTCTGTTCAGTTTCTTCATCTATTACTAATATCAATGCGAGCATCAACTCCATTCCAATTTTAAATGGCACAAATTTTAAAGCATGGCGAGAGAGTATTAATATTACTCTCGGAGTCATGAATTTGAACTATGCTTTGAGGATTACAAACTCCACAAAAAATACTAATATGAGTACCCCTGATGAAATGAGGGAGATGGAAAAATGGGAGCGATCCAATCGCATAAGTCTAATGATAATTAAGCGTGCCATTCTAGAAGCATTCAGGGGCACTATGCCAAAAGATGTGAACACAGCCAGAGATTTTCTTGAGGTCCTTGAGAAAAGATTTGCTAAGAATGAAAAGATAGAAATTAGTACACTCTTAACAAATTTAATTCCAATGAAGTATCAGTGTAAAGAAAGTATCAGAGAGTACATCATGGAGATCTCTCATATTGTTTCAAAATTAAAAGCACTCAAGTTGCATTTATTTGAATACTTGTGCATATGGTTCTTTTATTCCTTCATGTATAATTTGGTCAGTTTAAGGTGAGCTATAATTGCCAAAAGGACTCTTGGTCCTTAAATGAGCTCATCTCTTACTGTGTTCAGGAGGAGAAAAAATTGAAGTAAGAAAAGACATAAAGTGCTCACTTGGCTACCACTTCTAAAGAAATGAAGAAGGGACTCAAAAGAAAAGTTCAGAAAGATGCTGTAGGTGCAGCACCACAAAAGAAGCAATATAAAGAACAAAATAAGAATGGATGCTTCTTTTGTGGTGCAATAGGTCATCAAAAGAAGGAATGTACCAATTATCATGCATGGCGTGTAAAGAAAGGTACATTTCTTAATTTAGTTTGTTTTGAGATTAATTTAGCTTCAGTACCAAGACACACATTGTAACGCCCCCAAAATCCGCCCTTCCGCCACGCTGGCGGTCAGACTGACCAAGGAAGCGCTACCACTGCCTATGACTACTTTGACTTTGACTTGGACTTTGATTGGTCAACAAGTGACCTCACGTGGCAAAGAAAATGATAGAGAATAATAATGACATGAAAAATATGGAAGAAATATCATTGTGAAGCAACAAATGTCACATGTGATGAGATAATTCGAAAGAAATAAGGAACAAGGAGAGTTCAAATAGTTCTAAAAGTATCAACCAAAAGCAAGGCTAAAAAGGAAAAATTCAAGTGTTTCATAATTACATCATCAGATAATTCAAATGCAGAATAAAAATGACAGAAAGCTGTGATTGCTGCAAGTCATGTGCCGCCATCCTGAAGCTCTGCATTATCCACCTCCTTCTTAAGCATGGTTCTCACCTGCAAAATTCCAAAGCAGGGGCATAGAATGCAGCTAACGCCCAGCAATCGTAGAGTCATAGATGATGAAATGATAATCAATAATCAAATGCTTTATTCATTACTTTAACAATGTTTTATATAATGCTATGCTCTGTAATTCATTACCATTCTCTGTTATCCATTACCGTGCTCTGTTGTCCATTACTATATTCAGTTATTCATTGCCGTGTTCAGTTATCCATTATCCTGTTCAGTTATCCATTACCATTTTCTGTTATGCTCTGTATGGGACTACGTCTTTTACATTACTATAAGATCCTTAATGTTCGTTATCTTATGCGAGCTCGACTTTGATTAGTTGAGAAGCTAGAGGTGTCTTTGCATTGTATGTTGTCAGGGTGCCCATGAAAGGGAAGGTGTATGTTCATACATAACCTTTTCGAATACAGGTGGGAGAGGACATGTATCCCAGGAACAATGGTCGTTACGAACCTGTAGGTTCACTATCTCCTCAGCTAAGCTACCGGTCCCTCTGGCATAAAATAATATAATTCATATATGCCCCCATGGGAGAAGAGTGCGTTCTATGCGTCACCCTTATTCGGCGTACAGGTGGGAGAGGGCCTGTGGTCAGGAGCAGTGGTAGTTAAACCAGTAGATACATTGTCTCCTCGGTGCAGTTACATGCCCTTCCATTGTACAATACTTTGACCTTTACCATGAACAACACATAGCTATCCCATCATTTTATCTTTACTGTATTTGTCTTAATTATTATTATTACTCTTATATATATATATATGAGAAATATTAGGGTGCTCCCACACTTTTGTGGTAGCACCCTGCGCTCATGCTTTTAAGATCATTCAATCTGGGATGGGTGGACGAGATCGAGGCGCGTCGGTTCAAGGATCTGCGTGAGTTGCTGAATCACATTTGCCGAGTTGGAGATCCACGTCTGGTTCTCTCTGTGAGCCGATCGTCTCCCCATGCGACATGGCGGCAGTGCGCAGGAGGGCGCAGGGTGGTTCGGGCAGCGCGGGAAAGCGGACATCGTCGGTGAGCAACTGGGCAGATAACGATGAGGTCATCTATATGATCGGCGACATCTAATCGGGCATTTGCTCATGGAGGGTGGTCGAGCAACATCGGATGGGCGTTCACGCATGGAGGGTGGTCGAGCGACATCTGATCGGCGTTCACACATGGAGGGCATCGAATGGCAAGGTTTGTCTATCAAATCGACGCATGGAGGGCGATCGAGTGGTGATCGTGGGTGGAGCGGTGATCCTGGTCCACAAGCAAGAGCGCAGGGAAAGGGGCGATCGAGCGGGGCTCACATCTCTTCACCCTCTCTCCGCTGCGATATACCCCTCTTCTCCCTCTCTCCTCTGCTCTACCTCGTCGGAGGCATCGAAGAAAGGGGGCGGCAGCCCCCCTTCGCGAGCTCGCCGGCGAGTGCACAAAAGGGGGCCGCCGCCCCCCTTCTGCTGACAGATCTATCGCGCCGCCACTCTCGCTCGCTCGCCTCCTCGATGCCAAAAGCTGATGTCGTGTGTCGCCAACGCTGCCTGCCTCCTCGCGCCGATGCTGGAAGTCGGGCCAACTCACTGCACCGCCACCCCTCCCGACTCCCCTTTCCCCTCCACGCATCTCCCCTCCCACCCCCTGAACCTCTCCTTCCTTTGAACCGCGCTGAATCATCCAAACTGGCACTGAACTGTTTAAACTCTTCATCTGAACCATCACGTACATATCAGGGCCGTCAATCTCAGATCGAATGGTCTTGAAAGCAGGGGCGCAGGGTGCTACCACAAAAGTGTGGGACCACCCTAATATTCCTCTATATATATGTATATATATACATATGCCGAGAGCAATAGACCTACTACATAATATAATTATTACTCTTATATATATCACTTATATATATATATATCCACAAAAGCGTGGGACCACCCTAATATTCCTCTATATATATGTATATATATACATATGCCGAAAGCAATAGACCTACTACATAATATAATTATTACTCTTATATATATCGCTTATATATATATATATATATATATGCCGAGAGCAATAGGCCTACTACATAATTATTAATATTACTCTTACATATATATATATATATATTTGCCGAGAGCAATAGGCCTACTATATAATTATTAATATTACTCTTACATATATATATATATATATATATATATATAAGTCCACAAAAGCGTGGGACCACCCTAATATTCCTCTATATATATGTATATATATACATATGCCGAGAGCAATAGACCTACTACATAATATAATTATTACTCTTATATATATCGCTTATATATATATATATATATATATATATATATATATATATGCCGAGAGCAATAGGCCTACTATATAATTATTAATATTACTCTTACATATATATATATATGTCCAGCAATCGGCATTACACTTATAGTATAAATTAAAACTAATTTAATATATTTCGGGATCAATAATATATCATAAAGGGGTTAACACAAAATATGGGGTATTGATCATACGAGGAGTACGTGCTCAATTCTCCTTGCATAAATATGAACCACTAATTTCTAATTCATGAATTTGCCGCATGGATCCTCACCAATCATTCAACTATAAACGATAATTCATAAAACACATGACAATGATCTACATTTCTTCATCCAGAGATTTTGTACGTCTACGGTACCTCTTTTGGTTGTCCTACGTTTGCTCGTGTGCTCTATGTCTGCTAGTTCCTGCGCTGATCACTATTCATCTGTCGGTCGTAGTTCACCGGATACAGAGAAGAAGAAGAGAAGATGGAGGCAGCCGCTTGAATAGTCCAAAGGGGTGAGTGTCCACGACCTCCCCCCTTTTATTGCTGCTGCTTCTCTTCTACTGTGAAGGAGACGTGAGAAAGGAGGTGAAGGAGGAGTGAGGGAAGTGGAGAAGAGAGTGGGGGAAGGGTGAGAGAGAGTCTCGTGGGGAGAGGGTGTTGAGGGAAAGAGGGGAGAGACTGACCGATTCTCTCGTCCTCTCTATCTTTTTTTTATATTTCGAATTTTGCAATTAAGTTTCAAAGAGAGAGAGAATTGGGCCGGGCATTACATTACTACCCCTTAAAAAAAATTCATCCTCGAATTTAAAAGAAAGTCAAGACTTACCGAATAGTCTGAAGAATTTCTCTCGCATTTCTGACTCTAATTCCCACGTGGTCTCTTTGCCTTGATGGTGCTTCCACGCCACTTTGACCAATGTCACTATCTTCTTTTCTTTTTGGACCTCTTGCCGTTCTAATATCTCTGTGGACTGCTCCTCGTACGTTAGATACTCCTTGAGGTTCGATTCCTCAATTTGAATGACGTTGGCGTAGTCATGTTTGTATTTTCGGAGCAATAAGACGTGAAAGACGTTATGCACTCTGGCGTATGCCGGGGGTAACGCCAACCTGCATGCGAAGTCACCAACCATATCTAAAATTTCAAAGGGGCTCACATACATTGGGCTCAATTTTCCCTTCTTGCTGAATCTCATCACGCCCTTGATTGGTGAGACCTTAAGACTTGTTCATCGGCCTTGAACGTGTGCTCTCGTCTTTTCTTATCGGCGTAGGCCTTTTGCCGATCCTGAGCAAACTTCATTTTTTTTAATTAATTCAATCTAATTTGTATACTTCTATGTCTGCTTGCGAAGCTCAGTGCTCAGTAACTTTCTTTCGCCGACTTCTCCCCAGCATGCCGGAGAACGACAAGGTCGTTCATATAGTGCTTCAAATGGGGACATCTCTATGCTTGCATGGTAACTGTTATTGTATGTGAACTCGATAATTAAGAGGTAGATGGTTATCCCAATTACCATGTCAATCCAAGGCGCATGCTCAAAGCATGTCTTCCATCGTTTGGATAGTCCGTTCTGATTGGCCATCCGTCTGCGGGTGAAACATCGTGCTGTAACGTAGACTTATGCCAAAAGCATTCTGTAAACTTTTTCAGAATCTGATGGTGAACCTTGGATTTCTATCGGACATGATAATTGAGGGGATTCCATGGAGCCTGACGATCTCCTGCACGTACAAGTCCATTAAGCTATCCAACGATTGTTTCACCTTGATGAGTAGGAAGTGGGCCGATTTGATGAGTCGATCCACTACTACCCAAATAGCATTGTGTCCCTTCTGAGTTTGAGGGAGGCCTTTGATGAAGTCCATGGTGATTTCCTTCCACTTCCACTGTGGTATCCCGAGACTCTTTAGTGTACACTGCTCTATCTTTACTTGATGGCAGACTATACACCGAGACACATACTCTGCTATTTCTTTCTTCATATCTGATCACCAAAAGCTTCTCTGCACATCCTTGTACATCTTCATACTCTCAGGATGGATCACGATTTTAGACTTGTGGCACTCATCCAAAACTTTCTTTCGTAACGCTAAGTTGTTGGGTACCCATAACAGGTCGCAGTACCGAATGCCACCATCTGCTGAGATCTTGAAATCGTTTTCTTTTAGACTTGTCTTGATCATCATAGTCTGGTAGTCAGAATCTTCAACTTGCTCTGCAATGATCCGTCCAATAAGATCTGGCTCGATCTGCTGCATCATCATGAGTGAGCCATTAGGTGTTACCTATGGAGCCCACTTAAATAGTTCTTCCATCATCTCATATTGTCGGAGACGCATGAAGGCCACTAAGCCTTCCCACTTCCGACTAAGGGCATCCGCTACTGAGTTCGTCTTCCCTGGATGATAGTTGATGGTGAACTCGTAGTCTTTCAGGAATTCCATCCATCGCCTCTGGCGCATATTCAGATCTCTCTGAGTGAACACATATTTCAAACTCTTGTGATCTGTGTACATTATAAACTGTTCCCCATACAGATAATGTCGTCAGAGCTTGAAAGCAAAGACTGCAGCTGCTAGCTCGAAGTCATGAGTAGGGTAGTTGACATCATGTTTCTTCAGTTGTTTTGATGCATAAGCTACCACCTTTTCATGTTGCATCAAAACACATTCGAGCTCTGTGCCACTAGCATCACTGTAGATCACATACCTACCACTGCATGAAGGTAAGGTGAGTATGGGTGCGGAAGTCAACCGCCTTTTCAACACCTGAAAGCTTTCTTCATATTTTGTGGACCAAATAAACTTTTCGCCCTCCTGATGAGCTTGGTCAATGGTAGTGCCAATCTGGAAAATCTTTAATAAATCTTCGGTAATACCCAGCCAAACCGAGGAAACTCCTAATCTCTGAAACATTTTTTCGCTGCGTCCAATTTGACACTGCTTCGACCTTAGTCGGGTCCACCGATATGCCATCTTTGGAGATAATATGTCCAAGGAACATCATTTGGTCCAACTAGAATTCGCACTTGGAGAATTTTGCATAGAGCTTTTTGACTCTCAACGTTTCCAAAACAATCCTCAGATGTTCCTTGTGTTGTTCCACGCTGGATGAATAGATGAGGATATCATCCACAAAGACAATTACGAATTTGTCAAGGTGTTCTTTGAACGTTCAATTCATTAGGTCCATGAATGCTGCAAGAGCATTAGTTAATCCAAAGGGCATAACTAGAAATTTATAATGCCCGTACCGTGATCTGAATGCTGTTTTAGGAATGTCCTCTTCTGCAACTCTGAGCTGATGGTATCCACTCCGCAGATCGATCTTGGAGAACACCTTGGCATTGGCGAGCTGATCGAACAAGTCATCAATGTGAGGAAAGGGGTACTTGTTCTTTAACATGACCTTGTTAAGCATTCGATAATCTATACACAGCCTCATCGAACCGTCCTTCTTCTTGACAAAGAGGACCGGAGCGCCCCATGGCGAGACGCTGGGTCTGATAAAATCTTTGTCCAATAATTCTTGAATTTGAGTCCTCAGTTCCTTCATCTCTGCTGATGTCATGCGGTACGGAGCCTTGAAAATTGGAGCTGTGCCTCGTACCAGCTCGATGTGGAAGTCAACATCTCTCTTTGGCGGTAGGCCGCTGACATCTTCAGGGAACACGTCTGGGAATTCCTTTACGACGTCTATATCTTGTAGGGTTTTGGTAGGAGCTTTCACCTTTGTCACGCTTGCCAGAAATCCTCTACAACCTTGCTTAAGAAGTTTCTGAGCCTTCATTGCTGATACTATGAACTTTGGTTCCTTCTGATGTATCCCTCTAACTGTAACTTTTTCTTTAACATTTACTCCTATGACAATCTTCTTTTGTTTACACAAAATTGATGCATCATGGCGAATCAACCAATCTATGCCCAGTATGACATCATAATCTCTCATAGGTATTATGATCAAGTCCGCAGGAAAATTCTTTTTATCAATTTCTACCGATACCTCAGGTAGGTATCTAATAGTCAGTAAAGTTCCTTGTGGGGTAAGAATTGTCATGTTGGGTTCTAGATTTGTAGCAGGTAGTCCCAAGGTTATAGCACACTCTTCGGATATGAACGAATGAGTGGCTCCAGAATCAAATAAGACAGTAGTAGGTAGCTTGGCAATACAGAGCGTACCTCGAATGACGTCCGCATCATTCTGCTGAGCATCCTCTTCCAGGTTGAAGAGTCTTCCTTGCACTAGAGGCTTGCGCTATGGAGAGTCCCGGGAATAGTGGCCCATCACGCTACAATAATAACATGCATCGGTGTTCATAGGGCATACTCCGGTATGAGTCCTGCCACAAGTGTTACACAGAACCTTCTCACCTTGCACTGATTGTGCCTGAGGAGCTCTGGGTTGTTGGGGCCTCTGTTGCGTCGGTCGCCTTGCCGACTGCTGAGGTTGTTGTTGTGCTGGTGCTTGCTGAGGTTCACGAGGTGGTGGTAGAGGTGGTCGGGGTTGTTGCTCATAACGGGGCCGCTCAGGTTGTTGTGGAGCAGGATACGGTCAGGGACGGTTATCCCGTCGCTGGTCCCGTTATTGATGGTAATTGTTCCTCCTGAACTATTGTGGTTGAGACCCCTGTCCCATTTTTTGTTGCCATCTTCTGGCACGTTGTAGTTCTTGCTAGTCCTTTTCTATTAGAATAGCCAGTTGGGTTGCCTCAGTCAGAAGTTTGCAGTTTCCTGGTCGTGTTTGCCCCCTCAGGTTTGGGTTCAAACTGTCAACGAAACGATTAGTCTTCTCCTGTTCGTCCATATTCATCTTAGAATACTTCAGGAGATGAACATACTCGGTGTAATACTGAGACACAGTCATTGTCCCCTAGCTTAGGTTCAAGAATTCCTACTACTTCATTATTCTCTGATAGGCGGGGAAGAAGCGGATTTCGAACAATCGTCCGAAGTCAGCCCATGGTATTGCCTTAACGCCCGCGAACTCGGTAGCCTTGGTCACCTTCGATCAATCTTTAGCGTCCTTGGTGAGGGTGTCAACAGTAAATATCACTTGTTTGTGATCCGAGCACTCCAAAAGTTTAAATTTGTCCTCCATGGTATCGATCCACTGCTCAACCACGTCTATATCTCCTTCATCGCTATAGGTAGACGGCCTCAGCCTCCAGAATTCTTGTATGGTGCACGGGGGAGGAAGCTGTCATTTCTGTCATCCTGGTTGTAGTGGGGGATTCGAAATCCCTTCGTCATTACGGTCCTCGACCTCATCAATTGGTTGCTGTATCTTGCTTGAAGGAAGGATCACTGAGAGACAACACAATTGATGATAAGTTTTACTAAAAGTTGTTTTTTAAATTCAAATAACTTTTCATTTCTTTGTTGCCTTTACTAAACAAATGAAGAATATGCTTCACACGATGACAAACTCATCATAGTGAAGTCTTATTTCAAAGAAAAGAGAAACAAATTACGCATCTAAAAGTGCCCTTGACCCCATGCTACTCATCCCATCGAGATGTTTCCCCAGGTTTATTCTTGGAGCTCCTCTTATATTCAGCCCATTCCGGGCAATCTTTCATGTAATGCCCGAATTGTACGCAGACGATGCAATATGGCGGACTTGGAGGGCTACTCGGGCTTCTCTCTTCAGATACTTCAGATAATGTGGGCGACATCACCGGGTAGTTGCTGCCCACGCTTTCCAAATCAGATTCCTCTTGGATCTCTTGAGTTGGTGATGGTGGGGTCGAGATGTTACGGCCATGTCTATGGCCCTGTGCTCGTGCCCGCCTCTGCTCTGGAGTCACTGATGTAGGAGGGTGCATAGTGGCTTCAGCCACTCAGAAGACTCTGCTGCTGGCACGTACTATTCTAGAGGTGATGCGACGGGGAGGCATCTATAAAAGCAAGTTATCTCAATATAAAAAAATCCATCTGAATAATTCACTAGTACTTACTTGAATAGTGGAGTTGCAGTTGCTCGGAAGGCTTGCACATGACTTTACTCTGACTATAAGACCAATGGACAATAAGGACAATGCAATGACAATGACGCTGACCTATACTCTACTATGAACAATGGGAGCCAAGAACTTAGGCTCTGATACCAAACTGTAACGCCCCCGAAATCCGCCCTTCTGCCACGCTGGCGATCAGACTGACCAAGGAGCGCTACCACTGCCTATGACTACTTTGACTTTGACTGGTCAACAAATGACCCATGTGGCAAAGAAAATGATAGAGAATAATAATGACATAAAAATGTAGAAGAAATATCATTGTGAAGCAACAAATGTCACATGTGATGAGATAATTCGAAAGAAATAAGGAACAAGGAGAGTTCAAATAGTTCTGAGAGTATCAATCAAAAGCAAGGCTAAAAAGGAGAAATTCAAGTGTTTCATAATTACATCTTCAGATAATTCAAATGCAGAATAAAAATGGCAGAAAGTTGTGGTCGCTGCAAGTCATGTGCCGCCATCCTGAAGCTCTGCATTATCCACCTCCTCCTTAAGCATAGTTCTCACCTGCAAAATCCCAAAGCAGGGGCATAGAATGCAGCTAACGCCCAACACTCGTAGAGTCATAGATGATGAAATGATAATCAATAATCAAATGCTTTATTCATTACTTTAACAATGCTTTATACAATGCTATGCTCTGTAATCCATTATCATTCTCTGTTATCCATTACCGTGCTCTGTTGTCCATTACTATATTCAGTTATTCATTGCCGTGTTCAGTTATCCATTACCCTATTTAGTTATCCATTATCATTTTCTGTTATGCTCTGTATGGGACTACGTCTTTTACATTATTATAAGATCCTTAATGTTCGTTATCTTATGCGAGCTCGACTTTGATTAGTTGAGAAGATAGAGGTGTCTTTGCACTGTATGTTGTCAGGGTGCCCATGAAAGGGAAGGTGTATGTTCATACATGACCTTTTCGAATACAGGTGGGAGAGGACATGTATTCCAGGAACAGTGGTCATTACGAACCTATAGGTTCACTATCTCCTCAGCTAAGCTACCGGTCCCTCTGGCATAAAATAATATAATTCATATATGCCCCTGTGGGGGAAGAGTGCGTTCCATGCGTCACCCTTATTCGGAGCACAGGTGGGAGAGGGCCTATGGTCTAGGAGCAGTGGTAGTTAAACCAGTAGATACACTATCTCCTCGGTGCAGTTATCTGCCCCTCCATTGTATAATACTTTGACCTTTACCACGAACAACACATAGCTATCACATCCTTTTATCTTTAGTTTATTTGTCTTAATTATTATTATCCCATCCTTTTATCTTTACTTTATTTGTCTTATATATGTCTATATATATATACATATGCCGAGAGCAACAGACCTACTACATACTATAATTTCTACTCATATATATACAACAACAACAACAACAAAGCCTTATCCCACTAGGTGGGGTCGGCTACATGGATCATACGACGCCATTCCGCTCTATTAGTAACCAAACCTTTCGGTATATTATTCACCAATAGATCTTGCTCTATTAGTTCGCCAAGTGTCCGCCTTGGCCTCCCTCTCCCTCTTTTAATCGGACTCCAGATTATTTGATCTACTCTTCTTACTGGCGCATCTAATGGTCTTCTCTGAACATGACCAAACCATCTCAAACGATTCTCTACCATTTTCTCACTAATAGGAGTCACTCCGACTCGTTCACGTATATGGTCATTCCTAATCTTATCTAACCTTGTATGACCACACATCCATCTCAACATCCTCATTTCGGCTACCCCCACTTTACGTTCATGTTGTCCCTTCATAGCCCAACATTCACTACCATATAACACTGCTGGCCTTATAGCAGTACGATAGAATTTTCCTTTAACTTTATTGGGTACTTTTCTATCACAAAGAACTCCAGTGGCTTTCCTCCACTTACACCAACCAGCTTGAATTCTATGATTAACATCGTCATCAATCTCACCATCTTGTCTTACAATTGATCCTAAATATTTAAACTTTGTCACTTGAGGAATTATATCCTCCCCTAACCTAACTTTCAAATCGTCTCTAAGTTGTTTATTTGTGAAATTGCTATGCATATATTCTGTTTTATTCCTACTTAAACGAAAACCCTTTGACTCCAACGTATTTCTCCATATTTCCAATTTTGTATTAATCTCTTCTCTTGAATCCGCTAAAAGTACTATATCATCCGCAAATAGCATGCACTTAGGTACCTCCTCTGTGATACTCTCGGTTATAGCATCGATAACTAAGTTAAATAGATACGGGCTTAAAGCTGATCCTTGATGTAGGTCAATTCCTATAGGAAATTCATTTGTCTCACCTCCGGGTGTCCTAACCCTAGTCAATGCCCCATCGTACATATCTTGTATTACCTTAATGTAGGCAACATTCACCCTCTTCTTTTGCAAGGCTTTCCAAAGTACATCCCTTGGTACCCGATCATACGCCTTCTCTAAGTCAATGAAAGCCATATGTAAGTCTCTTCTCCTACTTCGATACTTCTCCATCATCCCCCTTAGTAAATAAATCGCCTCTGTAGTGGATCTTCCTGGCATGAACCCAAATTGTCTCTCAGAAATACTAGTCTCCATTCTCAATCTATGCTCAATCACTTTTTCCCATAATTTCATAGTGTGACTCATAAGTTTAATCCCTCTATAATTTGCACAATTCTGAATATCCCCTTTATTTTTGTAAATAGGAACTAATGTACTTAGTCTCCAATCATCAGGCATCTTTTTCGACCGTAAAATCTCATTAAATAGTTTACATAACCACAACACACATTTTTCTCCTAAACATTTCCAAACTTCAATCGGTATACCATCCGGTCCAACGGCTTTACCATTCTCCATTTTCTTAAGAGCTTCGCTAACCTCCGAGACTCTAATTCTACGATAAAATGACCTATTAAGCTCACATTCGCTAACTGTCAAGTCCTCCAAATCACAACGCGAACCTTCACATCCATCATTAAATAGCTTATAGAAATACTCTTCCCATCTGTTCTTAATATCTCCTTCAGTAACTAAAACCTTGCCAACTTCATTTTTTATGCATCTTACTTGATCCAAATCTCTCGACTCCTTCTCTTTATTCCTTGCAATCTTGTAAATCCTTTGTTCACCCGCCTTTGTCCCTAACTCCTTATAAAACCCCTCGTATGCTTTAGCACGAGCATCACTAACTGCCTTCTTAGCCTCCCTTTTCGCCAAACGATACTTTTCCCAATTGTCAGAACTATTGTCCAAGTGTATCGCCTTGAAACAATTCTTCTTATTACGCACCTTTTCTTGGACCTCCTCATTCCACCACCAAGTCTCCTTATCTCGTGGTCCAAAACCTTTTGATTCTCCTAAAATGGCTTTAGCAACCATTTCAACCTTTTTTGCCACATTCTTCCACATGATACTAGCATCTCCTTCTAACCCCCACACACTTTCCTCTAATAACTTACTTCTAAAAGTCTCTCGCTTCTCCCCCTTTAACTGCCACCACTTGATCTTTCGATCAAAAACTGTTCGGGATTTTGGTTTTATACATTTTATTTGCATATCAAGAACTAACAATCTATGTTGTGTAGTCACTCCATGCCCAGGAATTACTTTGCAATTAGTGCAACATCTTTTATCAGTATTTCTTATCAAGAAAAAATCGATTTGAGACCTATGAGTTCCACTTTTGTATGTGATTAAATGTTCCTCTCTCTTCCTAAAACAAGTGTTGATAATCTTAAGGTCGTATGCTAAAGAAAAATCAATAATAGTTTGTCCTTCCTCATTCAACTCCCCAAAACCAAAACCACCATGAACCCTTGCATGTGGTCCTGCCTCTTTACCAACATGTCCATTAAGGTCTCCCCCAATATAAACTTTCTCGGTTGTTGGTATACTTTCAATCAAACCCTCCATATCTGCCCAAAACTTCTCCTTGAGATGTGATTCTGCTCCTACTTGGGGTGCATATGCACTAATAATGTTCATAGTCTCCTTTCCAACAATTACTTTCACGGATATGATTCGATCCTCAATCCTTTTAACTTCCACAACATTCTTCCTCCATTCTGCATCCGCGATAATACCAACACCATTCCTTCCATTTACCTTACCTGTGTACCAAAGTTTGGAACCATTTAACCTAATCTCTTTACTTCCCTCTCCTACCCATCTAGTTTCTTGCAAGCATAAGATACTAATCTTACGCTGGTCCATTACTTGTGCCACCTCGAGGCGCTTCCCATTCAACGTCCCAATGTTCCAAGAACCTAATCTGACCTTAGTCTCATGAACTAGCTTCTTTAACCGCCTCCGTCCATTAGAGTGCGGTAGCCCTTGCTCATTTAACACTGCATTCAGGCGAGGATGCAGCGGCTCTTGCTCTCTTATCACTGTACCCGAGCTGTACAGCGCGTTACTTACGGGTAACGACCTAGCATTAACACAATATATTCGTTGATCCATGTTCATAAGATTCGACATGATTTTATGTTGGCTGTCGGGGCCTAACACAACCCTCCTCCTTTATCCGGGCTTGGGACCGGCTATAAAATATAGGCGGAGTTTCTACTCATATATATATCGTTTATATATATACATATATACATATATATATATATATATATATATATATATATATACCGTGAGCAATAGGCCTACTACATAATTATTAATATTACTCTTACATATATATATATATATATAGGTCTACTACATAATTATTAATATTACTCTTACATATATATATATATATGCCGAGAGCAATAGGCCTACTACATAATATAATTATTACTCTTATATATATATATATATCGTTTATATATATATATATGTCCAGCAATCGGTATTACACTTATAGTATAAATTAAAACTAGTTTAATATATTTTGGGATCAATAATATATCATAAAGGGGTTAACACAAAATATGGGGTATTGATCATGCGAGGTGTACGTGCTCAATTCTCCTTGCATAAATATGAACCACTAATTTCTAATTCATGAATTTGTCGCATGGATCCTCACCAATCATTCAACTATAAACGGAGAGGACATGTATCTCAGGAACAGTGGTCATTATGAACCTATAGGTTCACTATCTCCTCAGCTAAGCTACCGGTCCCCCTGGCATAAAACAATATAATTCATACATGCCCCTGTGGGGGAAGAGTGCGTTCCATGCGTCACCCTTATTCGGAGCACAAGTGGGAGAGGGCCTATGGTCTAGGAGCAGTGGTAGTTAAACCAGTAGATACACTATCTCCTCGGTGCAGTTATTTGCCCCTCCATTGTATAATACTTTGACATTTACCACGAACAACACATAGCTATCACATCCTTTTATCTTTAGTTTATTTGTCTTAATTATTATTATCCCATCCTTTTATCTTTACTTTATTTGTCTTATATATGTCTCTATATATATACATATGCCGAGAGCAACAGACCTACTACATACTATAATTTCTACTCATATATATATATATATATATATACCGTGAGCAATAGGCCTACTACATAATTATTAATATTACTCTTACATATATATATATATATATAGGTCTACTACATAATTATTAATATTACTCTTACATATATATATGCCGAGAGCAATAGGCCTACTACATAATATAATTATTACTCTTATATATATATATCGTTTATACATATATATATATGTCCAGCAATCGGTATTACACTTATAGTATAAATTAAAACTAGTTTAATATATTTCGGGATCAATAATATATCATAAAGGGGTTAACACAAAATATGGGGTATTGATCATGCGAGGTGTACGTTCTCAATTCTCCTTGCATAAATATGAACCACTAATTTCTAATTCATGAATTTGTCGCATGGATCCTCACCAATCATTCAACTATAAACGATAATTCATAAAACACGTGACAATGATCTACATTTCTTCATCTAGAAATTTTGCACGTCTACGGTACCTCTTTTGGTCGTCCTACGTTTGCTCGTGTGCTCTACGTCTGTTGGTTCCTGCGCTGGTCACTATTCGTCTGTCGGTCGTAGTTCGCCGGAGACGGAGAAGAAGAAGAGAAGATGGAGGCAGCCGCTTAAAGAGTCCAAAGGGGTGAGTGTCTACGACCTTCCCCCTTTTATTGCTGCTGCTTCTCTTCTACTGTGAAGGAGACGTGAGAAGAAAGGTGAAGGAGGAGTGAGGGAAGTGGAGAAGATAGTGGGGGAAGGGTGAGAGAGAGTCTTGTGGGGAGAGGGGGTTGAGGGAAAGAGGGGAGAGAGAATCGGTCCCCTGACCGATTCTCTCGTCCTCTCTCTTTTTTTTTATATTTCGAATTTTGCAATTAAGTTTCAAATAGAGAGAGAGAGAATTGGGCCGGGCATTACACACATGGTGGTTAGATTTCGGTGCAACAACTCATAAGTGTGTCTACGTAGGATTGCCTGAATTACTGAAAGCCAAATGATGGTGAAAGATACATCTATATCGATAATGGCAAGAAAGTTGAAGTCTGGAACATATTTGGATTTACATGAAACTTTTGTTGTACCGTCTTTTAGACGAAATTTAATTTTTATCTCTGTATTGGACAAATTTGGTTATTCTTGTTCATTTGGAAATAGAAAATTCAATTTGTTTCATGGTTCAAAATTAATTAGTTCTGGTTCTTTATCTTATTGTGATAATCTTTATTTACTTGATTCTATTGCTTCATATCATGAAACTCTGCATACTACTCGAGGCATTAAGATAAAGTTAACTAATGAGGATTCAGTTATGCTATGGCACAATAGATTGGGTCACATCCAAAAGGGGAATAAAAAAATTTGTGTCAAATGAAATTCTCAATCCCTTAGATTTTTCAGCATTCAACGTTTGTGTTGATTGTACCAAAGGGAAACAAATCAATAAAAAGGGATTAGGAGCCAACAAGATTATAGATCTTTTGGAACTTATACATACATATATTTGTGGATCATTTCCTTCAGCTGCATGGAATGATCAACGATATTTTATAAGTTTCATAGATTACTATTCTAAATATGACTATCTATATCTCATTCATGAAAAGTCACAGTCACTGAACGTGTTCAAAAATTTTAAAGCTGAAGTTGATAATCAACTTGGCAAAAGGATTAAAGCTATCAGATCATATCGTGGTGGTGAATACTATGGTCGATATGATGGTTCAGAAGAACAACGTCCAAAGCCTTTTGCTAAATTCCTAGAGGAACACGGTATCGTCCCACAATATACCATGTCAAGTTCGCCTAGCATGAACGGTATAGTTGAAAGACGAAATAGAACACTTAAAAATATGGTGAGGATCATGATTTGTCATTCTACCTTACCAGAATCACTATGGGGATAAGCACTTAAGACTACGGCATATATTTTAAACAGAGTTCCAACAAAAGCAACAATAAAGACTCCATATGAGATTTGGACTAGTAAAAAGACTAGCTTAAATCATTTTCCTATATGGGGATATCCAGCTGAGACTATGCCTTGTAAGTAAAATGAGAGAAAATTGGACTCTAAAATAATCAGTTGCTATTTTATTGGATATTCCGAAAGGTCCAATGGGGTATAAGTTTTATGATCCCACAAGTAGATTAATTTTTGAGACGAGTAATTCTCAGTTCTTTGAAGATGTTGAGTTTGAGGGAGGAAATAATATTAGGAACATTATCGTTGAGGAAGAATCAATTGAGATTCCTATTGACATTACTCAAGAATTGATTTCTGATAATGAGAATGTCACTAATCAAGATAATGTTGCACAATCCCCTATATTGAATATTATTTCAGAGGAACAAACTCTACAACCTCAAGAACAATTGCCATTAAGAAGATCCACTAAAGAGAGGAGAAATATAGTGCCACATGATTACATTGTGTATCTCCAAGAACATGAGTTTGATATTGGTATAATAGAGGATGAATCATTCAACCTCCGTCAAGCTTTGAAAAGTTCTAATTCTCAAAAGTGGATTGATGCCATGAATGAGGAAATGAAGTCCATGTATGACAATAAAGTTTGGGATCTCGTCCTATTATCCAAAGGTGTGAAACACATTGGTTCTAAATAGATATTTAAAACTAAAAGGGATTCAAAGGGCAATGTAGAAAAATATAAAGCAAGACTTGTCGCACAAAACTTTACACAAAAAGAAGGCATCTATTATCAAGAGACATTCTATCCAATTTCATCGAAGAACTCTTTAAGAACTATAATGACATTAGTGGCTCACTTTGATCTTGAGTTATATCAGATGAACGTAAAGACAACGTTTCGATGACATTGATGAAACGATTTATATGGTGCAATCAGAATATTTTGCATTTAGAAATGCAAAGTCTATGGTTTGCACATTAAAGAAATCCATTTATGGACTTAAGCAGGCATCTTGACAATGGTATCACAAATTTCATGAAGTTATTGTCTTATTTGGTTTTGAGATTAACTTAGCGTATATCATAAATTTTGTGGGAGTAAACATATTTTCTTGATTTTATATGTGGATGACATATTACTTCTCACAAATGATACAGAATTATTGCATGAAACTAAGAGTTTTTTTATAAGTCATTTTGAGATGAAAGATCTTGGTGATGCATCTTTTGTGTTGGGAATTCATATATATCGAGATCGTGCTCGAGATATCCGAGATTATCCCAAAAATCTTATATCGAGAAAATCCTAAAAAGATATGGTATGTAAGATTGCAAACCAGGTAGTACCCCTATATCTAAAGGAGACAAGTTTAGTCTCGAATAGTGTCCTAAGAATGATTTTGAGAAATTGGAAATGTAGAAAATTCCTTATGCATCAACAATAGGAAGTCTTATGTATGCTCAAATTTGTACGCGTCTGGATATTGCGTAAATTACTGAAGTATTAGGCAGATATCTAAGTAATTCAGGGATGAATCACTGAAAAGCAGTCAAAAGGGTCTTGCGATATTTACAAAGGACAAAAGACCACATGTTGACATCTCGAAGAACAGATCAGTTTGAGATCATTGGATATTCATACTCCGATTTTGTTGGATGCCAAGATAGCATGAAATCCACGTCGTGCTACATTTACTTGCTTGTCGGTGGTGCTATATCATGAAAGAGTGTCAAACAAGACGCTATTGCATCTTCTACAATGGAAGCAGAATTTATCACATGTTATGAGGCATCTAATCATGGAATTTGGCTGCAAAATTTTGTCACGGATCTGCGCATAATAGATGGTATTGAAAGACTATTGAAATTATTTTGTGACAATAAGTCAGCAGTTGCATATTACAATAACAACAAGAGCTCGTCAAAATCTCGGCACATTAAAATCAAGTTTCTTGTTGTTAAAGAAAGAGTGAGAAAAAAAGTATTGTCTGTTGAGCATATTGGGATAAACTCTATGATTGCGGATCCGCTTACAAAGGGATTGCCACCCAAGTTGTTTCTCAAGCACACCGTTAGTATGGATGTCATTTTGATTCAGGATGTTTAGTTTCAGTGGGAATTTATAATTATAAATGCTCATATTATGGACATTTTGTTTGTTGCTTTCAGCCTAATACATTTTAGTTTTCTTTTATGTTCACTATTTTATTTAAGTTTGATCTCAAGTTAAGTGGACCAATTGAAAGTAGACATGTATGATCACATTGCATGTAACTTTCATGCTTCACATCCATGTCATGATCTTGTCATTGATCATATTGATATACTTAACCATTGTCGAGTTAAGTTCCGGTGATTGCGACAAATACTATTTTGATCCTATATTGATATATGATTTTGATCATATATATCGATGAATGAGATTGATTCTTTGGATTTTGACAATAAAGCTGAGCTCACTTTGGCACTTATGGTGTATAATTATATGGTTTCATATATAACCCAAGTGGGAGATTGTTGGATTATATCCAACATTGAGTTTAATATGAAAGTAAATTATACAATTAATAATTGTCAAAATAAGTTAAGACCCAAATAAAAGTGATCAATATATATTGGGCATAATAATTAATATGTTATGATATGGAATATAATGTGAATAGACCAAACACTACTAGAAAAATGTTGATTATCGATGGTCAAAACCGTCGGTAATCAGCCCAAACATCGTCGGTAATGCAATTACCAATGATTTTTCAGTCAGAATCGATCCATCGGAAAAATGCTCATCGCAAATTATTTTGCGACAGTCGAAAAAATTCATCGAAAATGTCGACAGTTCTGACCGTCCAAAAAATCCTGGCCGACGGTTCTAACCGTCAGAAAAGTCCCAGCGGTTCCAATCGTCGAAAATTTTCAACGGTTGCAATCGCCGAAAAAGGCCGGCGGTTCCAACTTTCGACGGTCGCAACTGTCGAAAGTTTTGACGGTCGCAACTGTCGAAAGTTTCGACGGTTGTCGCAACCGTCGATCTTTTGATGGTCGCAACCGTCGCAAAGAATTTTTAAAAATAAAAAAATTTACGACAGGATCCGACCGCCAGGCGGCCGCCCGCAGCAGGATCCGGCCGCCAGGCGGCCGATCCGGTCCCCGGTGGCTGGATCCAACCGCAAGCTGCTGGATCCAACTGCAAGCTGCTGGATCCGGCCGCCAGCCGGCCGATCCGGCCGCCAGCAGTCGGAGAGAAAGAGAGAGAGACGCCGACGAAGAGAGAGAGATGCTGACGGGAGAGGGTCGACGCTTCACGTCCGGCCAAAGGCTCGCCGGCCGAGAGAGGGAGAGGGAGAGGGAGAGAGAGAGGAGAGGAGGATATTATATATGTGTGTGTGTGGAAAAATGGGAGAAAGCAGGAAAATGAAAAAAAGCGGGATAACGAAATTTTAATTACCGACGGCTCTGGCCGTCGAAAAAGTAAATATTAATTATTTTTAAAGTTACCGACAGTCGTGACCGTCGAAAAAATATTTAGTTATATATAATATTTTTTTATTTTATCGACGGTCGAAACTGTCGATAATTACGACGGTTTAGACCGTCGCTAATTATATTAATAAAATATCCCTCATATGATATTATTATATATTTACCGACGGTTACGACCGTCGAAAATTACGACGGATGGATATCCGTCGAAAATATCGACGTTCCTAATCATCAAAAAATTAAATAATATATAAAAATTACATAATTTAATTTTTTCCATTTTCGACGATCGTAACCGTCAGAAAGTCCGTCAGAAAATTAAATAATAATATAACAAATTACATAATTTATTTTTTCATTTCCGACGGTCGCGACCGTCGGAAATTGCGACGGATCGATATCCGTCGGAAATATCGACGTTCCTAATCGTCAAAAAATAAAATAATAAAATAATAAATTACATAATTTATTATTTTCATTTCCGACGGTCGTAACCGTCGAAAAATCCGTCGAAAATGAAACTGTCGAAAAATCCATCGCAAATTGCGACGGATTTCTATCCGTCAGAAAATGGCAATTTTCTTGTAGTGAAAGGGTGCATTAGAACTTCTATGATGGGTAGAAATTCAAATCACGTGAAAGGGTTGTTATTATAAATTGATGGTCATGGTCCTCAAAACACACCTCTTGAAACATTAAATGAAAGGTTGTCTTCTTCTTTTGCTTTCCCCATCTTGGAAGAGAAGAATAGTTCTTGGTTTTGTTTTAGAAGTCCATTCGTCAAGTAGTTCTTCACCGATCATTCGCGATGGACACTTGTAAGTTATTGTATTTATGTTTTCAAGTTTCTTAATGATTTTAACATGATCCGACCAGGTCTTGTAATTCTGATTTCTTTCATTGGATGAATCCATATATTATCCATGAGTATAATGGACAATAAGAGATCTCGAATGAAATTTGCATATTTCATCTATATGAGTGTGAGTTTTTCGTGTTACACTATGATATTTATAAAAGGATTGTATATATCCTATGACTTCTGATGAGTCTGGAATCATGTATGTCCAACATGAGAACATAATTGGACACAATTGATCAATGATGAATAAGCAATGCAGGACTTGCCAGAAGTAGGCAAAGTACATAGGTTGCAAATGAGTATTCATAAAAGGTGTCGAATTGGTGGACTATTGATAACAATAAAATAAATGTGTTATGAGGGGTTGCACTCATTTAGAAAAAAATGACTTTTAGATAATATATTATTTGAAGCTAAGTATGCATCGACAATGATGATTGCATCCATAAGGATGATCTTAGTAATGATTGTATATGTATTTTTTAAAGTTATTCCATTGAAATTAACTCACTCAACAAATAATTGAAAAAATAAATATATGAGAGCCTGATAATTTCAAGTGAAAGAATTTGAAGAATAAGGTGTACAATAAAAATTGTAATATAAGCTTAAGAAATCTGTAACTATATTAAAATGCCAAAAACGAACATCCAATCTTAACTTTAATGTGGACAAACTGAATTGTTATATGTCAATTAAAATAGTGAGATCAAGTTTGTGATAATGTTAGTTTATGAACATAATATTTTGTTCATAGAGGAAATGATGTCATAGGGCCCGACAAGAAGAAAAAATTGGGTAAGAAATTTGGAACGAAATTATACAAAATGAGTTATGTTTTTAAAATTCTAATGACTCGGAATAAGAACTCAACAACATTGAGTGTGAGTCGCCAATGATATGTGAATAAGATACTGTTGAGATTCAAAGCGCAAAATAATATTTCAATACACACATCACTTGTGATTGGGGAAAGATTTAAAGTAAAGTTAGTGTTATAAAAAGGATGACAATATTATGCACAAGACCTATTTTGACTTATGCAATAAGTCTGGTTGACATATTTTAATATAATTCTAGAATGACAAATTGTGAGGTCTTTTAGAGGATTATTAAATTTTTTAAAGACAAATGTACAATTGAGATTCATATGCATAAGTTGATACACTTATGACTATAAAATCACTTGAATGTGAATTTTGATAAGAATAATATTAATTAAAAGTTAATATTAAGACATCTATTAGTGTTAGGTGGTGCGGCTATTTATCATCATTCTAAAAAAAATAAGAATGCATGATTAAATGCATATAAAAAGTCAAATACATTGTCAATACAAATGCCACCTCTCAAACAGAAATTATCTAATATGCTTTGTTATGGAACTCTCACTCAACATGATCGATGGGATGGACAAACTACAATCTAAAGGTTATAAGCTTGACACTCAGTTGAGCAAAAGTTTGCATATTAAGATGAAAGACACCATATTATGATGTTGTGAAAAGAAATAAGGTGACATTAATTTACATGCCTACAAGAGATTTCTTAATTGATTCTTTTGTAAAGAGAATTTATATTCATTGAACATTTGTCTAATGAGATTTAAGTAAAGATAAAATTCCACTAATTGTGTATTTCAGGTTAGTTTTTTTTATTTTATTGTTAAAACCATATGAATAGTGAAAATATTGAATATCAATCAAGATTGATAAGTTAACACTATATGAACAATAAGAGTGTTGGATATCATTGATCAATATTATACTTATAACTGTTGAACAAAGGGTGCGACCCTTGAACATGAAATAAATAGATGTGACATTAGGGAGAAGAACATACTCAAAAAATACGTTGCCGAAGGAAATTGTACATGCATCTGAATGATCCCCAATTAACAATCAGATATGTATTAATTATTACTAATGAGTTCCATTCTCATATTTAAACATATATAGAAATGTTACCTATTTTTTGAGTTTTAATGAAAAATAAAAAAAAAATGAATGTTGCATGTCCGAGGAGAAAGTCAGATGTCTATAATGTCCGATCAATAACTGTGCAGTAAAAAGTGCAATTGCATCAGTTAAAGTATCGCACATGTGCATCATAAGAAGAGAAAGAACTAAATTTGTTATTGTCCCTTACAAGATCATTGTAATAAAAAAACTATTTCGATTGCTAAATTTAATTTTGGATTAAACAAGCAAGAAAGCAATCTAGTTGCAGTCAAATCAAATGATTAAATTGTTCATAATATATGATGCAAATGTGTGCTTTATTAGCCTGTACATTTTATTTCGCAATAGGATGAGAATGATAAAATATATACAGAAATATAATGTGTATATTCTAGTACATATTCTTTACTTATAATATTGAGTGCAACGAGGTGAATTAATTATTTATTAATCCTTGTATAAAAACTAATTTTAGTTATCAAATGCTATTTCTTTGTGAATCATGGTGACTTTTTTGTATAGATAATTTTAATGAATTATAACTATAAATTTAATCATAATAATAATTAGGATTTATTAATAAATCGTTAGTTCATACAAATATTTAATCCTTTTATTATTTATATATTTATTATCGTATAGGAATCTAAGTGGAATAAAATCCAAAAAGTCGGAATAGTCGTGCACTCGTGACTTCACCCAATAGGGTCCATCCAACTGTCCGGAACTCAATAATAAGCGGCCCCCACCGAACCCTAGACAAAACGGAGCGGCCCAAAACCCTCACACCCCCAAAAACCCTAATCAAATCCTCCACCAACCCCTTTCTTACGCTACTCGTAGATTTGTACTACTTGTGGCAATAAGCAGGTAGCAATCCACCCTCCGCCACCCTCCCCTTCTCCCTTCCGATTCTTCGGTAAGGAATCCTCGTCTCTTTGCTCTCCATAAATCGAAGTTCGAAGCTTTCTTCCCTTACGCGCAGGATTCGAGTCGTTTCGCTTCGTATTTCTGTAGGCTGTCGGCGATATTTGGGTGGTTTATTGTTTGTTCTTTGTAAGCAGAGATGGAGGCGGCGCTTTGTAGAAGTGAGAGCAATGGGGCTGCTTCCCTCTGCTCCCTGGTGGAATTGCTCGTGGCGGAGACCGTTTTGGCTGCTCAAAGGTCTCTCCTTTGTCTTCTCCTGTCGGTAAGATGCTTGCCTCCTTTTGTTTTCAAGTTTCTCGCTCTCCTTTGTCAGCTAAAAGTGGGATCTTGAAAGCGTTTATGGTATGACTGTCGAATATTCTGTTTCTGATGTGTAATTACATAGGGTTTCGTTGTTTACGTGACAAAAGTGTGAGCTTTTCAGGAAAGCGATCTGGGAAATTACTCTTAGCAAGTTTTTTGGTTTACCCTGGCGACCTAACGATATTAATACGTTATATTTTGACTACTTTTTTTATGTTCTTTAGTACATGCAAAGGGATCCGGAATTCTTCTTTGTTTTAAAGTTAGCAGTTTTGTTCATATGTCCTGTTCGGTGTTTATCCCTGCTCCTCTTCCCATGATGTGATATCTTTTGAAGATTTTAGATATTAGCACGTCCATCTGGTTTGCTTTGCATACTAGTTGTGAATGTTTCAATTTAGACAATTTGCGGGAAACTAATTGTGGAAAATTGTGAATTGTAAAAATAGTTTATTTCATTGTTCCTTTAATACATCTTTCAAATAACTTAAAAACTATGATTTAATTTTTTATTTTATGTGTAATATGAGAGAAACAGTGAGGATGGTGTTTTTATATTTCTTTACAGGGAAAACATTTTTCTCACTTTGTTATTCTTTTTTGTTGAATTGGCATTGACCTTTTTTTTATCAAACATAGGAAAGTGTGAATATTTCATTTTCTCCCAAATGAACATTGCCATGGTTTCCTTTTCTTTTAATTCCTTTTTTATAGTGTAAATATTTATTGTCTAGATTTTGCCCCATGGAGATTCATTTTCCATTTATTTGCCCATTCATTTATTGTTTAAACTGAACAAGTATTCCTAATGAGGTTCATGATCAATACTTGATGATTTCTCTAGTCCTATTCCTAGGTCATTTTCCTAGTCTACTGTCTTAATTTGGCTTCATTATTCTTGTAACTTGATACATCTGAAACTACTTGAGCTCTCTGTGCGGGCTATTATTTTTCCTCAGTGTCATGACTAACTGTTTTTAATTTCCCTCGGGCTAACCTCTTTCCTCTGAAATCTGGAAATATTGTCATATTTAATTTTGGCATGCACAGCATGTGTGTTATCGAAGTTGCACTGACTTGTCTTTTCCACAAAAGAAAGGAAGTTACACCAACTTATTATTGCTTTTGTATTGACGGGTTTTAATTTTGTTACCATAGTTATTGCATTTTGGATTAATATTTTTTGGAGTACTGTAATTTGAATAAATAAGAAACATCAGTATTATTTGAATTTGTAACCCCATATGATAGAAGTCGCAGTTTGTTATGGAATTTTATGTGAATACTTGGCCCTATTCATACGTTGATGCTTACTGAGGTTATTAAGATCCTGATGTTATAGGCATATAGGATTTGATTCTGTGGCCTTCATGTAAAGTTTGGGGACGAACAAGGAAGTCTGAAATTATTTTTTTCTCTCTATGTGCTGTAGATGGTTAACCTCTTTGCCTGCTTCTTCATATTGCTATCTCAAATCTTTTCAAATTTAACTGTTCCTTTACTCAATAACTGCGGAAACAATATAGCTGTAGTTATCTTGCATCGAAATCCTGTCCATCATGGCTGGGGATCGGCCCTTGTGAGCATCCTCTTGGTCTTTATTTCCTGGATACTTTTGTGCTTCAAAATGTACTTGTATGTTTCTTCTTCGTCATGTACATGGATGAGTGGTAACGATGACTAGACACTTTTTGTCTTAGAAAAAAAACAATGAGCTTGATAATTATAATCAAATTTCTTTATAAGCACAGAGAAAAAAAAAGCACATATGAAGTATTGGAGTGAGTTTTACTCAATGTAAATTAATCTTCTGCTTTTGCTGTTCATTCAAATTTGTAGGTGGGCTCCATGTCGAATGGGACTGAACTATTTGGTGAACGACATGAAGTGATTCATGAGTAAGATCTTGTTTTACTTTGCCTTTTTGTTAAGATTGTGGGACAAGTATCTATTAACCCTGTTCATATATTTATTTCTTATTAGTATGCTGTATGTCTGAAGGATAATGGGAAGACGCAAACCTGAGCAAGTTCCTGAAAATAAGGATGACGGTGAGTCTGACGATGAAGAAGAAGATGAAGATGAAGATGAAGATGGAGAAGATCAAGATGGAGATGATGGGGGTGATGATGATGCCTCAGGAGATGAAGATAATGATAATGAAGGAGATGAAGATGATGACCCTGAGGCCAATGGTGACGGAGGAAGTGACGAGGAGGATGAAGATGATGACGATGACGACGAAGGTGATGAAGATGACGAAGATGATGGCGAGGAAGATGATGAGGAAGAGGAGGACGAGGAGCTACCCCAGCCACCTTCCAAGAAGAGGAAGTGAAAAATCTGTTGTGATAGTTAAAATTTATTGCATGTAGTAGGTTCAGTTTGGCTAGTGTTCCTTAGAGGATAGCTTTAAGGTGGTTGTAGTCGGTCTTCTCACAGATTGGGTTAAAAGGGAGATGACTTCTTTGTGAACTAATCTATCTTTTCTCTTCCCTTTTTTGTTATCTAGATATCATATTGTGTTGGATGCTTGAGTGTTTGGTAGGAACATTTAACTCAGTATTTTGACATGCATATTTTTCCAGATGTTATGCCCCATGGCATGAAAGTTTGATATTTTTTTCTGGTGGGCTTCTATATATGAAATATATTGTGGCAGCCTTTTAATGGTCTCTCCATGTTTTTAAGGGAAAACAAGTTTATAGAAAATTGCACTGACGAATAATTTCTATTTTAAATCTACAATTCCAAATGTGGACTTTATCCATTCGTTTTAATAAGAAATTGCATTGAAGAATAATATCTTTGATATTATGCATTGTTGAAATTTAATATTCTATTTTGTGAACCCACAATTTTAGTTGTAGGTCTGATTTTATCCACTTTTTAAAGATAATTATGAGGTCCCATATTGTTGGAAAATTTTCTGTAGTTGTCAGTCACTGCAGGACACGCTTTTCTCGCACCTTTCTCAATGGCAATTTAATTGCCTGGTTGGACGAAAATTTGTTTAAAAAAAGGAGGAGGAAAATAAGGGAAAAAAAGATAGAGAAGAGAATGCAAAACAATAATTAATTATATTTTGATGACATGAATAATGAAAAAAAAGAAGGGAATAGAAAATTTATAATAATTATATTTCGACGAATTTATTTTTAATGTGTATTTATATGTTAAGTTTATAAATTAAACATGAAAATATGTTTGAATTATATTTTTTTCCCTTTTTTTAAATCTTCATTTGGGGTTGAAAAAAATGAAATATTGAAAAAGAACGGAGGGAAAGAATTTATATAAAATCAATCAAACGGAGGAATAAATTCATTCCCTTTATTTCACTTTTCCTCCTACAAAAGTTTGATTTTTTCAATTAATAGGTCATTATAGCGACTTATAAATCAAGAAAATTTGAATTTTTTTTTATCAGGGAAAGTTACATGTCTTATTTTCTTACTTCACCATTGATTGTATTAGGCTATTAAATTTTCCTTCATGACTAAAAAAAAACTCGATTAAAAATTAATAGTACGACAAATAATAAAGAAACATTATTAAAGATAACATCCTTTTACAAATTCCTCCCTTTGACTCTTTAATCAAATCCAACGAAATTGTACTTTAAAAACAAATTCCCGAACCAGCATACATTTGAGAAGATATTATAATAATAAAAATTCTTGTAAAGATTATAGATGCAACGAATACGAAATTAGAAGACGACATAAAATGGTTGCAAAATCGTTTTTTCATTGTTTCCATTTTCCAGCTTATATATTATATGAATAATAATCTATAAGAGGTCGTTTGTTGCATTACCGATTTAATTAACCGATAACTTAGATCATCATTTAAATAGATTATCATTATTTAAATTATCGATATTATCACATATAATTTTTGGCAAGCATTAGTAATGTAAATCATGACTAAAATAGTTAGAGAAAAAATTACGAAAATGTTCCTAAAAATTATTTTACATGTTCATCATATAGTATCCTAAATAAATAAAGAAAAAAATTAAAAATTGAATATAAATAAAATAAGATGAGTAAAAAATAAGGGTTGTTTATAAAAAGATTCAAATAATAAAAGAAATACAATTAAATGATATTTATTTAATAATAAAATTTTAAAAAAATTAAAAAATTATAGAATAGATATTTTTGTCAAAATGCATGTCAATCAATTAGTAATTTGAAAAGTCATCTTCATTAGTTGCTATCTGAATTACCGTGAGATAGTAATTAATATTACGAGAGTAATTAAAATTATCGATAATCAATGACAGTCAAACAAGATAACGTGGTGGGTTCTAAAAATTTAAAATAAAATAACCGATAATCTATCTGAATTATCTCGTACCAAACGACTCCTAAAGTATATACCAAAAAAGGCTGCGCATTCTTTCTTGCCTTCAAAATTGTTAGTCTTTTTATTGAAAAATAAACTTTTAATTCAGGATTAGAATACCTGTTCGACGAAAAAAAATCACAATCAATAATGACCATGAGACAATAAATCTCTTCGCCATTATAAAATAAGCATATGGGCCTAAATTATATATAAAAAAAGACTTGTTCTATATTCATTATTTTTTTTTATGTTTCTACGGTGTGTGCAAGGACTCGATAGAGATCGACTTTGATTTCCCTGGTCACAGGCGGCGGAACAGAGGAGCTCCTCTCCCTCTGTAATAATACCTCCAGCAAGCCCATTACTCTGCTCCTGTCCTCCTGCATCTGCATTTTATCATCATATTTCTATCAACTCATGAGATTAAAAGTTACCCAAGCACATCGACCACTAGGTCAAATCCATTCCTGCTTGCTAAAGTTTTTTACGGATATGATCACAATCTGTTATCAAAAGTATGAATGAATTGGAGGGATCTATCATCCTCTTTAAGCAAAGTTATAACTGATAACTGAGAAAGAAATATTTCTTTTCGTACTACGAATACGGTCAATGATAAATAAGAGTTCATGGTGTTTTTCACGACTTCGTAGAAAGATTTCGTGTTTTCAACACCTTAAAGTGATTAAGATTTTGAAGCCACAACCACAGCGGGCTGCAGAAGATTGAGAACTAAAGTGAATAAACAGAAGAACATGAAATTTGATTCCCGTGATTGTAAGTTTTAAAGGTGACAAAGTACGTTCTACGTGTTGCTAGCAAGACAGAAACTCGCACCTTGCGAGGATTAAAGATCGCCTGGAGCCAGAAGGAAGTGGCACCAGTTTCCGAGTCGGCGCTGCAGTCCTTGATGTTGTGGAACAGCCGGCCGATCTCGTTCATCAGCTCAGCTCTCTCTTCTGCGCAACTCAGAACAATTTTCTTCAGCAGATTCATGTCCTGCTCGAGAGATCGCAGTTTGCTGTGTATCTGATGAATCAAACAATGCCTTAGTTTCCGCTGCGCAGGATCAACTCCAAGTCCAGTGTTGACCAGTTCCTGTTCTTTGCATCTGACATGCTGGTTTGCAGCTCTCTGTGCTGCTCTTGCTGATTCTTTCCTTCTCCATTTGTGTTTGCTGACTGACGAACTCCCTTCTCCTCCTGATTCAATGCCACAAAACTGTGCCTTTGAAGCTTCTCTTCTTGTTTTCATATCCATTCCCGGTTCTAACAGCACCTACTCCAAGATTCTATACTCAGCTCTGGCCAATGCGAGAAACTTCTATTTTTCAGACTTCAGAATCTGAAAAGATGGAGAAAATAGTTAGTTCTGCCCACAGGTTGGAATGGTTGGTTGGCAGCAAATTCTAAACAAGAAGAACAGAGAAATGTTGCTTGTGGAGCAGAAGAAGATTCACAGATGATGAATGCTTTGACGAGGGAGTAGCAGGAGTCTCATGAGGCTCTCTTTTACTTTGCTTCGGCTGAAAGAAAAGTGCGTCCTTTTTTTCATGTTTTTGCTGCTCCTAACGGTGCAGATCTGTTCACTGATCCCTGTCATCTGAGTAGCTCGATTTCGTTGCCATCAAGAACACGACAGCCTCTGTAATACCTTGATTAATTGGAAATAAAGTAAAATAATAAAAAAATAGAAAATGAAACTAAGTTAAAAAAGATGAACTAGCTTAGTCCAATTATTGAGCCCATTAGCCTAATAGTTCTACAACTACCATATAAAAAGATTAATTACTTGAAAGCTCTCTCTCTTGGCCACCATTTCTCTCCCTCACTTCTCTCTCTTCTCCCTTATAGCTCATCATCCAGCAAGGTTCATCTAGTTTCTCTCTTTATTTCTGCATCTTTTAATCATTAGAATCACTACTTACTCCCTTTTCCCATTTGGATTTTACCCTAGGTGAAGAACAATAGGAAAAAGGTTCTTGGTGATTGGAAGGGCTCAAGCTAGGAGCAATCACGAATTAAGGTGGGTGATACCGAAATCCCCTTGTATAACATGATAGAAATTGATTAGAATTAGGTTCGTATTGTGTGATGTGTTCTTGATGATGAGAATGACATGAAAGGATGTTTGATGGATTGTATTATCATGTTTTGATCTATGTTTGTGATTCATTTTGATCTAGATATGTTCTGTATTAATCTCTTAGACTTAGATGATTGATTCCATGCTTTGATTGCATTTTTGGGTTAAAAATCGTGTTTATCGCAATTCTGTCCGAATCTATTTTCATACAGACCGGTCGACCGATCCTGTATATCGATCGACGGTGATGTTGTTATCGGTTGACCGATACTTGTAGACCGGTCGACCGACCAACTTTCTCGGGCCTTGTATCGTTTGACCGATCGGCCGAATGAAGCTCTTTTTGTTTAAGTACCATCGGTCGACCGATCCAGAGATATCGGTCGACCGGTGTAGTAAAAACTGATTGTATTGCATGCAGACCAACCGATCGACCGATCGGTCGACCGGTGTCCTAAGAACGGTCGATCGACCAGTGTGGATCGGTCGATCAATATTTGTCTAGAATGCATATTGATTTCTATTTTGATTTAGATTCATTCTATGCTTGTATTGTGTTACTTCTTATTGTCTAGCATGTTATGTGATTGTATCATTGATCTTGTTTTGATTTGTTCTATGATTCAATCCTATCATGGTATGCAAGTATGTCAAAGTATTAAAGTGATTAAGTAAGAAAGACATGAATATATTTATGGGAGTGATGGTCAGAGCTTATATTATATGCTTCATGTTAGGGTCGCTCCCTTAGCCATGGCTTGATCTCCCATTGGCTCTTGCTCTGACGTAAAATTCTCTAGGATGAAAACACCCAAAGACACCTAATATTAAGTGAAAGTAAGAGCACAAGAAGCATGAACAAGAACATGAACATGATGAATAAAGCATAATTATTGATTCAGTATGATATATAAAATCTCTTCTGATTATATGATTGACTCATGATCTTTATCTCTCTTATCCATCGATATCCGAATCAAATGATCTTATGCTCTCACTTATGATCTTATTGCAAGTGATTATTAATTCTGTCAATTGTTATTCATTGTTATGCATTGTGCACTTATAGATCCCCAATAGGTTGTATAGCTTACGGGAGGATCTCCTCCCCTGCGTTGATTTTCATAGGGTCAGGTCAGTGATGGTGTTGAGATGGTGTGCGCGACCAGCGATGCTAAGCACATGAACCAAGAGAGAGGGCCTAGTTATCTTATCTTTAGTTCCACATTTTGAGCTTGATGTAATCCAAACATTATGGATATCATGGACTTTATAATATTTTAGGACTTTCACTTTTATGATATTCATATCTTTCCTTTTTGCTTTATAATCAGCATGCCATTGTTTTTAGTTGTGATTTGAACAAGTTTTGGTCTATATTATAGTATTTTTCGTAGCGCCTTCGAATAGATTCTCGTCATGTGGCGTTGGTCAATTTGAAGGCGTTACAGCCTCGCCGCAAATATTGTTGCAGCAATTATTTGCATAAGTAAATGTGCCATTGCACCGGACGAGCTTGTGACTTGAAGGTGAAAAATGGTGACAGAAACTTGCGCCTGCATCGGACTGATGATGTTGGAACTATTCAACAAGAGCTCGTCTTCGTGATCCATCATGACTGCGTGACACTTTTGGATGGGCAGGCAAAAACTCCTCCTCTTTGTCTCACTTTCTGTTTACTGCATGTCTATGAGCATCACGAGCAAGAATGCAGTAACAAGTTTCCGCAATTGAGATCAGAATCTAAGAATGAGCAACCATTTGGTCTCTTTTAAAGCTAATACGAGGGAAGAAAGAAGAGAAAAAATGAACAATTTTTTAGCTTTAATATGACTACTAGCAAATGTTAAAAGCAAACCGACATCAATCATCACTGACTCTTTATTAAGGGTGTGTTTGGTTTGGGAATATTTTGCGAAATATTTTCAAACAGCTTACGTGACGGAACAAAAATGTTTCTGTCACGTGAGCTTGACGAGAATATTTTGACAAATGTTCTCGTCATTTGAATGTTCTTGCCGAACATTTGATTTTTTTTTCAACTATAGTCGCAATCTTTGACTTTTTTTAATTTTATCTATTTTTTAATTATTTTATAATGTATGTATATATAATTTATAATATATTAATACATTATTAGGGATATTATAAAAAATTTTATTAAATGTTATTAATTAAAAATATAAAATAATTAGTTCTAATAATTAATAAATATTTTATTAATTAAACTATTCAATTATTTTTTAAAAAATATATTATATTTGGATCTTAAAATATACGTAATAATATTTAAAATATTTAATCAAAATAAATAAAAATAATATTAATAATATAATGATTTACGTAAATTATAATATTAATAATATATTCTTATTTACTATAATTTTATACTTCATAAAATAATAAATTATATTCTTACTTTTTACTTTTTATCTAAACATCTACTAAAACTTATCCATCATATCAATTTTTTAAATTCCTATCATTACACTTTTTCATCCAAACACAAACTCAAACTTTTCTATCACATCAATTAGTTCTCGAAAATAAAAATTCTCTCAATATTCTTGTACCAAATGCAGCTTAAATGTTTCTCTTATCAGCAAAATTATCTGAGAGGAGAAAACAATTGCAATTCACTCCTGTCCGAAGTGACTCCAAGATTGTCCCATCAGGTCCAATTCCATCCATGAGGAAGGGCAATGCCCACAGCAGCCAACTCTTTTTCTGATCTCATCAGATCCCTCGTATTTCTAATTTGTCCTTGCAAATCTCCTTTCTACAATCTTCTGTGACACTTGGTAACGGCTACGGCTGGGTCTTTGCAAAAGTAACCTGCAAAAACCTTGTCGTGATGTCTTACTCAAGATCTGTGAAATTCTGTACACAGCAGACTTCATACTTAAAAAATTCTGCAAATATCCAGCAAACCACAGCATAAGTGCATCTGCTTATGTTATAGCACAACTATTAGCATTGATGGAGGTACAGCTTCTATATATTTCCATAACAAATCAAATAGAAAGACAGCATGAGAAACTGTTAATACAAATACTCCTGGGGGATTAAACGATGGTGCAATTGTATATAATATAGTTCCTGACTTTTAAAACATTGATTTCACGTTTTGATTTCTTTCATTAATTGCATTAAATTTAAATTTTGAATCATTTTTCCTTATATGAAATTTTGCATACGTTACAATGTCTTCTGATTTCAACGTAACAATCTTATCCATTTAGGTCTTGTTTAACTCTGTAGTTAAGGGTGCATGGCCATCAACTTGGCTTGCAAAGTCTTAAATGTTTGCTTAAGTTTCATATGATTAACATAAGATTCACATCGACCTACTTCTCATCTAACGATAAATATGACATAACACGGTTCATACATATGTGTTTAACTTGTAAATAATGTATATTAGATTTCACAATGGACTTCCACCTCATTTTACATGAGACCTCACCTCATCTCAATTGTATGATCTGGGCTGATAAGAATGGGCTTGGGCCAGAAACTTTAGAAAAAGCCCTTGCTAATTATATTTTAAATTTTTAAAAAAATAACAAGAGAAAGTTTTGGCGACACTTTGTAATTGAAAAAAAAACTTTTATTTTCCAAATGATATAGTATATATATAAGAGAGATTAAAATTATTTTAATAAGAGGTCATCTATATTTATTAGAAAACAAACATAATTGATTGAGAGTAAAATTATATTGTTGTAATATTAGTTTTGAATAAATATAAAACATATTTATTTAATTCTATTATATGTAGTCACAATGGTTTTAGATTGAGCCGGAAAAAATCCACATTTCTCTACGAAGGATATTGATTTCTTATATGTTTTATCATATAGTCTTTTACGATATTTATTTCTTACACCTTCGGGCTTTGCCTCTATAATAATATTTCTTTCTTTTTTGTCTTTCATGTTTTGCATTTGGTCACTTAATATATATATATATATATATATATATATATATATATATATATATGTGATGCATTGGGAGGCTTGACATTGTAGCATTTAGCTTTATTTTTTCTCAAGTGTTGTGATTTTTTACACATTTTAAGTTTATGCATAGTATAACCTCCAATTATTTAATTCATCCCTCTCTATCGTGTAACTCCCCTCTAATCTCTCCTCTAATCTCTCTGCATACAAAGCTGATGCTTTCAAACCAGCCTCATCACATCCTTACCCTTTTTCTTTTTTCATATTTTTTTGAGTTTTTAATATATGTTAACCATTAAATTATTTATTATCATTAACATATGCGACCATTCCATTAAACCAAATAAATTTTTAAACCCATTACGTATGCAACCGTTCCATTTTCATAAACCTACATATAGTATATGTATATATATATATATATATATATAAAATAAGCGTGTGAAGTGCTTTTCGTGTGAAGCGGCCTTAGACATATTTTTCTTCATTTTTTTATATTTTTTTTACTAATAACTTAAATGATCATTCATGATAACAAATAAATAGTTTTATAAGATTAGAAGTTATATAAAATATTTATATCCATTATGACGGATAATAATGTGCAGAAGTTCGTCAAAATTAAAAAATGATGAAAAATTTTATTGTTAATGATTTGAATCATATATTTGTCATCCCCAATGACTCTTTAAACTATCAAATATCGAAAAAATAAACATAAATAAGTCTAAAGCCGCTTCACACGCGCTTCACACGCTCATTAAACTCATATATATATAAGGCTGAGTTCCAACGACAGTTTTAAAGTTATGTCCTTTAACCATTATTATTTATCTTTTTTGTTATTTTTTTTCAATTTTATGTTCATTCCTTCTCCCATTCTCTCTCGTATTAATAATTTATGCCTATGAAGGTATCATGATGGTATAAAAAGATGGAGTTATAAATTCCTAACAACACGAGACTCTTTTCTCCTTTAACCATTATTTATTTAGGGAAAATGAGGGTATCAAGTGCTTTTCATGTGAAGCACGTGTGAAGCGGCCTTAGACATATTTTTCTTCATTTTTTTCGATATTTTTTCTTTACTAATAGCTTAAATAATCATTCATGATAACAAAAAATAGTTTTATAATATTAGAAGTTATATAAAATGCTTATATCCATTATGACGGATAATAATGTGCAGAACTTCGTCAAAATTAAAAAATGTCAAAAAAATAAATATAATTATGTCTAAAGCCGCTTCACACGCGCTTTACACGGAAGATGCTTCACACACTTATTAAACCCTATTATTTATCTTTTTTTGCTAAATTTTCCAATTCTATATTCATTCCTTCTCGCGTTCTCTCTCCTATTAATAACCTTATGCCTATGAAAGAGGTATCATGATGGTATAAACAATGGAGTTATAAATTCATAATGACACCAGTTTTTGGAAGATCAATAGACAAAGAGACACTTTTCTCTTGCTTGGTACAACTGCGTATATACATGTTCAGATGAGATGATGTGAGGCATGTGTGCATTAACAGAGCCCTGCAATTCCTCACAGCGCTCCATCTTCGACTATGTTGTAATATACAAGTTGTTCACGTATAGTATAATTGTACATATAAAAAAATTGGTACATGTGGCAACAGTTTTATAAATGACAGTTATAACTGTCAACTGTATATAAACAAGTTATACAGTGATCAGAACATGATTGAATTCCATTCTTTTCAATCAAATTCTTCTTCTCATGTTTTTTGGATGTTTCTTGAGTCTTCTTATCCTGGTTTCAGAGCAAGAACCACATCGAACTTTTTAGATGTCCTACTTTTTAGAACTCATGTCAAGCAAATTTGTTATTAAGCATTGAGTTGGTGATAAGAATAATTGACACTTTGACTATTTACTTTATATTTTCTTGTACAAATTAATTTATGATATCCAGGGGGAAAATTTTGTTTTTAATTCCTAAAGGCCTAAAAAGCTCGTATAATAATTAACTACCAACAAAGATTCATATGAGGTGCCATGGCCTCTGATTTCAATGTAACAATTTTATCCATTTAGGACTTGTTTAACTCTATAGTTGAGGGTGCATGGTCATCAACTTAATTGGCTTGCAAATTCTTAAATGTTTGCTTAATTTTCATATAATTAACTTAAATGATCATTCATGATAACAAATAAATAGTTTTATAAGATTAGAAGTTATATAAAATACTTATATCCATTATGACGGATAATAATGTGCAGAAGTTCGTCAAAATTAAAAAATGATGAAAAATTTTATTGTTAATGATTTGAATCATATATTTGTCATCCCCAATGACTCTTTAAACTATCAAATATCGAAAAAATAAACATAAATAAGTCTAAAGCCGCTTCACACGCGCTTCACACGCGCTTCACACGCTCATTAAACTCATATATATATAAGGCTGAGTTCCAACGACAGTTTTAAAGTTATGTCCTTTAACCATTATTATTTATCTTTTTTGTTATTTTTTTTCAATTTTATGTTCATTCCTTCTCCCATTCTCTCTCGTATTAATAATTTATGCCTATGAAGGTATCATGATGGTATAAAAAGATGGAGTTATAAATTCCTAACAACACGAGACTCTTTTCTCCTTTAACCATTATTTATTTAGGGAAAATGAGGGTATCAAGTGCTTTTCATGTGAAGCACGTGTGAAGCGGCCTTAGACATATTTTTCTTCATTTTTTTCGATATTTTTTCTTTACTAATAGCTTAAATAATCATTCATGATAACAAAAAATAGTTTTATAATATTAGAAGTTATATAAAATGCTTATATCCATTATGACGGATAATAATGTGCAGAACTTCGTCAAAATTAAAAAATGTCAAAAAAATAAATATAATTATGTCTAAAGCCGCTTCACACGCGCTTTACACGGAAGATGCTTCACACACTTATTAAACCCTATTATTTATCTTTTTTTGCTAAATTTTCCAATTCTATATTCATTCCTTCTCGCGTTCTCTCTCCTATTAATAACCTTGTGCCTATGAAAGAGGTATCATGATGGTATAAACAATGGAGTTATAAATTCATAATGACACCAGTTTTTGGAAGATCAATAGACAAAGAGACACTTTTCTCTTGCTTGGTACAACTGCGTATATACATGTTCAGATGAGATGATGTGAGGCATGTGTGCATTAACAGAGCCCTGCAATTCCTCACAGCGCTCCATCTTCGACTATGTTGTAATATACAAGTTGTTCACGTATAGTATAATTGTACATATAAAAAAATTGGTACATGTGGCAACAGTTTTATAAATGACAGTTATCACTGTCAACTGTATATAAACAAGTTATACAGTGATCAGAACATGATTGAATTCCATTCTTTTCAATCAAATTCTTCTTCTCATGTTTTTTGGTTGTTTCTTGAGTCTTCTTATCCTGGTTTCAGAGCAAGAACCACATCGAACTTCTTAGATGTCCTACTTTTTAGAACTCATGTCAAGCAAATTTGTTATTAAGCATTGAGTTGGTGATAAGAATAATTGACACTTTGACTATTTACTTTATATTTTCTTGTACAAATTAATTTATGATATCCAGGGGGAAAATTTTGTTTTTAATTCCTAAAGGCATAAAAAGCTCGTATAATAATTAACTACCAACAAAGATTCATATGAGGTGCCATGGCCTCTGATTTCAATGTAACAATTTTATCCATTTAGGACTTGTTTAACTCTATAGTTGAGGGTGCATGGTCATCAACTTAATTGGCTTGCAAATTCTTAAATGTTTGCTTAATTTTCATATAATTAACATAAGATTCACATCGACCTATTTCTCATCTAACGATAAATATAACATAACACGATTCATACATATTTGTTTAACTTGTAAATAACGTATATTCGATTTCACAATGGACTTCCGCCTCATTTTAGGCTATGTTTGGCAACATCAAAATTAATGTTCCAACTAACGTTTAACGATTCAACCGTTAATTCTTTTGTTTGGTAAATGACAAAAATAAATAGCATTTAACATTTCATATGAAAATATTGAAAAGATATTTCTACTAACGTTTAACGATTAGAGGTTAGCGTTTCATAATTTTTTACAAGTTTATCTTTATTCAAATTCATTATTTCTTTTTCAACTTATCTTATTATTTTCTAAATTTTATTTTATCACCAATTAACTATATTTCTTTTTATATTAATGCTTAATTAATTAAAAATTATTTATATGTTAATAATGAATAAAAAATAATTTAATAAATAATATTTTTATATCATGGGTGCACTATATACAATTTATTGTCAATATAAATTTCTATATATTTTAACAAAAAAATAATTGTGGGATTTTATTTTTTTATTGAGATATAAATAATTTATTTATTACATTGTAATATAATTTGTACGTATGAATTGAATAATTTATTATATATCCAATTACGTTATTTTATATTCATCTGCTAATTCTACCGTTAAGTTTACTAAATACTTATTTGTTAGAAACTCTAACCGCTAATCATTATCCACTAATCACTGGTTAAATTATTATCCGCTATCAAATCGTTATCCATTTATCAAATTGTTAATAATGACAAAGAGAGACTTAATATGAAAAAAAAATTAGAAAAAACAGGTCACTCAATAATGTGACTATGTGAGGCATAGACCCTCACCTCAACTCAATTGCATGATCTGGGCTGATAACAATGGGCCTGGGCCATAAACTTTAGAAAGAGCCCTTTTCTACTTATATTTTAAATTAAAAAAATAACAAGAGAAAGTTTTGGCGACACTTTTGTAATTGAAAAAATAAACTTTTATTTTCCAAACGATATAGTATATATAAAAGAGATATTATGATTATTTTAATAATAAGTCATCCATATTTATTAGAAAAAAACATAATTGACTGGGAGTAAAATTATATTAATATTAGTTTTGAATAAATATTAAACATATTTATTTAATTCTATTATATGTAGTCACAATGGTTTTAGATTGAGCCGAAAAAAATCCACATTTCTTTACTAAGGATATTGATTTCTTATATGTTTTATCATATAGTCCTTTACAATATTTACTAGTGTAACACCCGTGCGATGCACGGGGCATTCTAAATTTATTATATAAAAAGTTTAAGCAAGTATCAACAAATAAAGCATTATAAATAATGAAAAAAATAAATGTGTATAAAAGTAATTACCAAATAGTTCCTTCTCATCAATATTAATTTTATTAAGTGCCCATAAACACGTAATTCAAAGATATTCATATAAAATTTTGAATATTCTACTTTTAAGACAGTGATAATGATATTTGTATGAAAGTTAGTCTCAATTTATATATTTTTTTATACTTCAAATACAAAAGATTTGGCCTTAACATGAAATTCTTCATCACATATAATCCTAATTCATTAATATTTGATTTGAATAACCGAATTATTGAATGTGACCTCCCTGCAAAATGAAAATAGTGTACAAATCTATAGATTTTTTTAGAATGCAATTATTTATTTCTGATATAATAACATATTTCTTTTTATACACACACAGTGTACATAAAAAAATATTCTTGATAGAGCATACACACATGTATAATTTGTTTTTTTGCGTTCTGCACAAGTGCAACTTCTCCATCACCATATTTATAGTTACAAATGTACATAATATAAAAATAATATTAATTAAATTAGCAACTAATTGATAACAAAATTTTATAATACTATATCTCATTTATAATATATTATTTTTAGGATATATAAGTAATGTGTATTATTTAACTCATTATTGTTAACAATCAGAAATAATATAATTAATAATAATTTAAATGATACGTGGCTTATTGAGAGAGCCACATGTGACAACTTCTAATTATGCTTAGACATATAAATATATAAATAAATGGATATATAAGATGTAGATACATATTGTCATAATACTATATTTAAAAATTTGATGATATTTATATTAATCATCAATATATATTGTCATTTAGAGTAGGAGATGGACGTCTTTGACTCAAAATTCATATCATAATTTTTCTAATATTTCATTATATATGAGTTATAATATTTAATATTTTTATTAGTTATACATCAGTATATTTTTGTAGTTACAAATGAAAATTAGAAATCTATCTATTTATAGTTACAAATATAAAATTTAGATAATGATATATGCATGCATGCAGGCAACTTTATCACCTATTCATATCAAGTAAATGCAACTTGTTAAAATTGCATGCTCTCCTCTCATGTCTTATGAGTTTTCATACAAAACATTAATTTAAGCTTAGTGAGACATGGAATATATTCAATATTTTTTAATATATAGAATTCACTCCTAAGAAAAATGGGACAAATCTAGAAATAAGTAAATAAATCACATAATATAAAATCTATTAAAAAGGTTAAAGACAAATAAAAGATTATTCGAAGTTTAATTATTGTGACAATGTTCTGAAACAAATTATAAAAGAGCTATTTTCTAAAAAAAATATTTTACAGAAGAATTTTATATAATTATTACTTCATAATATTAATATTTATTTATCAAATATCATCAATCTTCTGAAATTATGGTTTTCTATGTGATGGATCTTGAATTTGAACATTAAATTACACTATAAATTTTTTTTTGAAAGAAAAGAACTGAACGTGTGTGGTAGGACAAACAACTGAAGAGCAAATGAACATCAAGTGAAAAGATGAATAATATAACAACAAATGTATGCATTAATAAGATTGCTAACTTTTAGGAAATATATAATAATCATCTTAAACTTTTAAGAAGTTTCTTTGAAAAAAAGAATCTTCGGAGAAGCAAATAAATAATGATATCTTAAATAAACAAATAATACATGACAACATCATTTGTGATGTAGAGATCAACATAAAAATATGAATTTTGGAACATTGACACTTTCCAACCTCAAAAATTTGTTGAATAAGGAAATTTGAGATATCTTCTTATTGCTTTGTGTGCTATTTATAGTGAGATTTATAGTTGATATGAATGAATTATTTTTTGTAACCGTCCAATAATAGTTACAAATTAATTAGTCATGGTCCATCCATGTATTTGGTTAATGTCTCTAATAATAACTACCCAATTTGTCATCACATACGTGTCCATTTGAATATATTTATCCCTTGTATACTAATAAATAATTCATCGCACAATTATGATACCTATAAACATTGTTAGCATCTAATTATGTCAGTTGTTTCCTTAAAGACATTAAGCATTATCATATTACAATATATTTTAAATATTTTCTTTGGAAAATTTAGAACTTGCCATGTGGTATAGCCATATAGATATATAAATATACTGTTAAATAAATATTTTTTTATAAATAATTTATCTCAACTTTACTATTATTATCATTATTATTTTTCTCTAGACTATTTTGTTCTTTATAATTATTATTTATTATAAATCATAATTACTATATAACCGTATATATGTAACCATATATATGGAAATGTATATTGCTATTTTTGCTTAATCAGTTTCACATTCTAACTACTATATACATTAAGGGGATACGTGCATATATACATTAATTATTATTTATAATATATTTTTTCGAAAGCCTTTTGAGAATACATCGCACCAAGTTAATTGCACGGTTATTATTTGTAATAATTTTTTTGAAAGCCTTTTAAGAATATATGGCACCAAGTTAATTGCATGGTTAGTATATACAAATTCATTAGTATTAAATATATTAAAACTTTAAGGACATGTGGCTCCCAAATGTCATTATGCCCTTCATCGCTATCTTACTTTCAATAATATATAGATAGATAATCACTATGTAGATTAATAAATTATATATATATATATATTGTCTCCACATACAAATATATGACCTTAATATATATATTACTAATTATTGATCAGTTACTTGTACTATTATGAAACAAACATATTTTACCACATTATACTTACTATATCGATTCATTAATATGTATAATATATTCTTTAAAATATGTTATTTTCTTTCTAAAAAATTGATGGACACATGACAACATATTATGATGTCAAATGTCATTCTTTTTTTGAAAGTACTCTCTCTTTAATATAATATAGATTCATAAAAAATGATAGGACATGTCGGATGCATATTAAACCTCTGTCTCCTCCATACTCGTTCAAAGTCTAGTGACCGTGCCGAGTGAATTTAAGTAGTCTGTTGCAAGTATTTATAGATAATTTACAAAAATAAAAAATGCATGGGTTGAGACAATTGTTGAAACGTGAGGACAAAGGAAGTTATGATAACTGTTGCCTAACTTATTAATAAGTTAGAAGACAAAAGAACTGATAGCTTTTTATATAACGTATTGATAACGTAGGAAATTAAAATGACTACTAATTTTTATTATTATTAACCCTATGTGAAAATGAAGTTAGAATTCTTACTTTATTTTTTTCATAAATACTGAAATATAATTAGTTTGTTAGCTTTCCGCATTCTAAATTTTATATTAAATTTCGAAAATAATAATAGTTTTATGTAGATTATCTTAGTTTTTTCTTATTTGAGTTTAATTAAGATTCTTAATTTGTTTAATTTATTATGAATTTCTGAAAATAATTATATTTTTTCTGTTTGAGATTAATTAGGACTATTGACTTTATTTTTTTATTATAATAAGTCAATTCTCTTTACCTTAGTGAAGTATAATTATGATTATGAATTTTTAATTTATTATTATGATTTAGTATAGAATGGGTTAAAAATGTTTATTTATGATCCATTTTTTCCATGTAACATGATAATGTTGCATATCAGGGTATTCTAATCCAATACAAATGTGGAAAAATAAATAATATAAACATTTAGTACATGAAGTGCGCCCACATGTTAAAATAATTAATATCAATTTGTAACTATTTTCATTAATCATATAATAGGTTATAAATTTCGTAACCAAATATCATAAATAATTATTATATATCTAAGCTGTCTAGTAAACTATATAATAATAAATTTTGTAACCAACTCAAGTTAATAATTAAAAAAATGTGGTTATACATTAATATTTAATATTTTAATTATTTAGCATTACACTAAATAGTTATTATAATCATATAGATAATAAAAATTATATAATTATCATATTTTTAATCATTATTAATTTTTAATTAATATTTGTAAACACATTCTTATGTCAAGTATGGGATCTTCTCCTTACGTATATCCTACTTTTTTTATATAGTATAAATACTTATAAATAATAAAGAAGTCCTAAAAAACATCGAAACGATCATTTATTTTTTAAGAAATATTTTACATGGTAATTGAGATAAAATCAAATTTGATAATTTAATTTTTTACCTATTCTTAAACCCTTCCCTTGGGTTCACCAAGAATATAATGTCGATCAATCATACAACGGTCAAACGATTTTAACCACTCCACTAACTTAAGATTCTTGTTAAATTACAGTTGCACGTATTACTTATTAATATTTTTAGAAAGGTATTTGACTCGGCCTTTGAATACGATGACACTAATATACATAAATAAACTATGCACTCAAAATAATAATCTATACCAAAATATGCTTGAGTCCTCATATGTAGACAAAACGATAGGGCCAATATTATAAATAATTTAAATTTCAGTTGAACATTATATTACTACATAAGGTTTTTTGGGTAAGAGAAAGGACAAATAAAAATCAAATGATAAAAAATATTAGCTTGGGGGACATTATTTTATTAATTGTTACTTTGTTAGAGAATATAAGAAATAAGAATATAACAATAAATTAGACCTCATGTTTTCTTATGAAAAAGAGAAAAAAAGAATATTTTGAACATAATAAATAAAATATGAACATAAAATATTTACCTTGCATAAACTTTAATAAATTATTACTACATTGGAGAACATCACGAATCATCTTCGTTATAATGCATTGCAACGAAAAATATTCAAAATAATAATAAATCATGAAAAATTTCTGCCTAAAAGGAAAAAACTTACAGTGTGCGTCTCCAATTAATAGTGAAATTGATAGTGAGGGAGTGATGTATCCATGCTATTATTTATAGTATATGTTTAAGACGGTTATTATGAGTGAGAAATTGTAACCGAAAGATAATCGTGCTTCTATTTAGTTATGTTTTTATATAAATATAATCATGATTCTATCATTTTGTGCTGTTATAATTTTATGCAGTTACGAATTCATGAATTTTACAAATACATGGAAAGATAATTATTACATAAATATATTATTAAATTTGTATAAAGAATATTATCTATAGTATAGATATTATTATTTCCTTAATTCAAAAAGTAATACTATTATGAATACGCATGTTGCCAATTAAGGAAGAAAACATCATGCATAAATTAATATTATAATTAATTATAATTAACAATTTCAGAAAATAGTTGTCATATTACTTTTTAATTTTGTTATAAATTAACTTTGTATGATATTTTTATTTATTTATTATATAAACCATTTTGTCTCTAATAATATTATGTTATTATAAATTGTAGTTACTATATATATATAGTTATTTAATATATCATTTATAATAGTTACTTTGTACGATTATCACACATTCTAATTACCATATATATATTATTTAATTTAAATTTATAATACATTATATACTTGATTAAGAACACATGACATCGTATCTTGATGTCAAATGTCATCTTCTCGTGAAAAGTACTCTCCTTTTAATATAGTATATATTTCTTACACCTTCTGATTTTGCCTCTATAAATATTTCTTTCTTTTTATGTCTTTCATGTTTTGCATTTGGTCATTTAATTCTCTCATATTTTATTTGTTCATCTTCCTCTTTCTCCAGTCTATCACATCAACTTCCCTTCTTTTATTTATATATTCACATTATAAAGCATAAATCATATTTAAAAGAAATACCATTATATAAAATCATAACACCCGAATATTCTCATTGGAGATTACTTCGTATTGAAATTATCCCATTCTTGTTAACAAAAAAGTCTTTACTAGATATTTAATATTGATAAGCATCTATTTAATTTTAATTGCTTGTGATAATTGAATTAAAATGCTTATAGTACTTTGATATTTATTTATGTACAATGATATATATATATATACATATTTTTTTATTTTTATTTATATTGTTCTCAATAAAGTAGTCACAACAACACTAGTCTCACCTTGTTGTTGAACAAAAGAAACTAATGTTACCTTTTCACATTACAGATTACCTCTTATTAAAATTATCGATAGCGTTCGTTATTAATGATTTAATACTAGAAAAACTTATTGATTAATTGAATGGACTAAGTTTGCTTGACATTATTCACGTTTTAATAAGTTGATATCATCTTATCAAGTTACTCAACGAATAATGGTCAATAATCGTGGTGATTAAAAAATTATTTAAGACATTGATAAATAAGTCTTTTAACATATTTAATGTAAAAAAGAGTTGAAAAATATAAAATAACATAATTATACATATATAATAAAATATTCAACTCAAGAATGTAATATTTTTTTTAGAAATGTAACAAGTAATTTATTGACATCTCAAATCAAATAATATTAAATGCAACCAAAGATGATTGGCACAATCGGAAATGTATCATAGGATTGTTGAGTGTTAATAGTCACATGTTTGATTTCCAGAGTCACCATTTTGGTCAAAGTTTATCCATATCATTTCCGTTCGAACATCGAATTAGTCGAGTGCTAATAGCCCTAGACACTGGTGGATCTCAACTAAAAAATAATATTAAATGCCATAACTATAATTTTCCATTTTTTAATAATACAAATGTTAATATTGTATAATTAAATTTGCATGTCGCATGCATGACATTAATCATAATTAAAATGTTGGTTACTAACTTAACTATTTTCATCCAATATGTCATGAATAAATAAATTTATAATTAATTAATTAAGCAAAATGAAAAAATAGTTGAATTAAGATAAAATAATATGATAAGATTAATAAATAACTAATATATATTGCATAAATATGTAACTTATAATCTATAAATATTAATAGTAGTAGCCTTTTCATCCTAAAGTCTAACGTTTATTTGTTGATGTAATAATTAAGGGGTCGTTTACTGTATTACCTTTTCATATTACCTAACAATTTGCATTGCCAATCAGAAAGATTATCACCTATTAAATTATCAGCAATGTGCATTACCTTATTTACTATGTACAAGTAATCTTTTAAGCAATTTAAATATCACTATACAACTTTTACTAAATACCCTTTATCACTAATATTAAATTAAATATTATATAATCTAACTAAAAACTGAAATAAAATTAATAATTAAAGAAATATAATTATAAATATTTCATATATATTTTTAAATGAAAATAATGGCAATGTATATAATATTTAAAATAATAACAAAATAATAATGTACAATTCACGTGAATAACAATAATAAAATAATTTTTATATAAATCAATATTATTAATTATGATGATAATAATATTATTTATTGTTGTTATATGAATTTTTATATTATTTTTATAGTTTATTTGTCTAAGATTAGAAAGGATGAGAATGGAAAGAAAATAAAAATATATTATTATTTGGGTGGTAATGTATATAGACACCTCCTCCTAGTCAATGTGAATTATCACTTCATAAGTAATCTACATTGTTAGGTAATTCAGATTACTTGTAAATTAAAATAAAGTAAACAAGGCATCGTGGAGGACTCAAATAATTTAATTTCATATTACCAATAATTTAGAAAGATTACTTCTAGATATTTGAACCCCCCTAAACTTGTTATTTGTGATATTTCGTAACATCTGTTGCGTAATGCTCACAATTCAACTTTTAAATGAGTCCGGATACATTAGTGGACTTTGAAAATTCATTGTTATTAAAATTGGACCAGAAAATTATGAAAGTGTTTTGTTTTTTTTAAAAAATGAAAATCGATGAACTGACTAATCAACAAAAAAGCTCATTCAACGTCTAGAGGAAAAAAAAAGTGAAAAAAACTAATCATGTGCAAGTAAGTTAATACATTTATGCTCATATAACAATTAAATGCATGCAATTAACAATTAAAGAAAGCTTGAGACTTTTTTTTATAAGAAATATAAATCATGCAACGAGCAATTAATGATATGAAATTCAAAAAGTAAATTAGAACATGAAAATGCCAGTGAGGAGAGAGGGAAAAATTCAATTGGAAAAAAGTAGAAGGAAATTAAAATATAGAGATCTAAAAAGGTGAAAAAATGAAAATGTGAAAACGTAAAGAGGAGAAGAAAAGTACAAATTTGATAGTAATAAAAGGGAAAGAAGATAAAAGGGAAGGTACAATATTTTATTAAACAAATTAATAAATGAGAAAGTTGTGAGAAAATATAAAAAAATAACCAATAGAGGTTGGTTGAGTGATTGTAACGGAAAAAAATGAAATAAAAATAAGAAGGTTAACTAAACAATTTAATTTGCATTTTGATACAATAAAATTATTATTTTCCAATACTAATATTAAAGGTGATTTCCGTCTTTTAAAAGAATGACATCATGTCACCTTTCATTTTATCACCAAATAAAAAAATACGAATAAAATTAAGAGTTCATTAATAAAAATAAATTAGTCATCATTCATAAAAATTTAATTCGGTAATAAAAAGATAGGAAGACGATGTCCCTCAAATAATGCTATTTATTTTTTTATATCGTGTCAATTTTTTTTCGTCAAAATAGTTTGCTAAAAATATAATTAAATTGGAGAGGTTTCTATTGAATTTAATATGTAAAATATATTTCTTTAAAGAAATAAAAACAGAGATAGTATATGTCTTTCATTAAATTTAGTTAATTTGTTAGAATTTAGGACTGAAAATAAGGAAAAAATTAAATCAGATAGATAAATCTAATTTGATTAGGATGATAACTTAAGTATATACATGTGTGTGTATATTATAATTAATTATTAAGATTTTAACATATACGTAATATTTACAGGACTCTAAATAATAAAATATTAAATATAATTTATATATAAGTATTATAGATAAGATGTATATGGATAGAAAGATGAGAATTTGTATTATAATTAAATAAATTATAATTATGATTCTGTTATATTTATGATTAAGGGACGGTCTGGCTAAACTTATAAGTTAGTTTAAAAAATCTCAACGTTTGGTAACTTAAAATTTTGACTGATAAGGAGATATTAAATTTAAAATAAGCAGGGGGAGGGGTGCTTATTTTTTTCTAAAAAATAAGTGAGTTAGTTATCTCACAACTAACTAATTGTTAGGGGTGTTCATGGGTCGGGTTTGACCCGACCTGACCCCGGACCCGATCCGACTCGTCCGATTTTGATCGGGTTGGGTCAGCCCTCTTTAGAGGGATGGATCCGATCTAACCCGATCCGGTTCGGATCGGATTGGATCGGGTCGGGTGGTCGGGTTATCCGACCATCATTTTTTCTTTTTTTAAAAATTTTTTTCCTTACCTTTTCTATTATTTAATATAAAAATATGATATAATATTTATTTTAAAAGCATAAAATAATTTGTTAAATATTTATATATTATTTTCCACCTTTAAAATATTTTATTTTAATATTTTTTAAATTTTTTAGTATAAAATATAGGCTGAAAACTAAAAAAATAATAAAAAAACTCAGGTCCTTCGGGTCGGGTCGGGTCAACTCGGGTCGGAAAATTTCGACCCAAACCGAGGTCGGGTCGGGTCGGGTTCGACCCGACCACGGATCCGACCCGACCCAAATGTTTAGGTCGGGTCGGATCATCAGGTTCGCGGGTCGACCCGACTTGCTGAACACCCCTACTAGTTGTTATTAATATAAGTAGTTTTATCCAAACGTGTAACTGTTTATTTTTAAAAATAATTTTCAGCGAATAAAATACTTATCAAACACTTAAACTTATCAGTTATTCTGTATCAGCTAGGTCAAACGGTCCTAAGTCCATAAAATTTGAACTCCTGTTTAATTATGTTATATTTAATTCAATTTCGTTTTTTAAAAACTGAACTATTATTACTCCATTGTTTTCCTTTTATCTATACAGATGATATTGTTTAAAAAGGATTGATTCTTTATCCCACTCTAGCCAATCACGACATGCCGATTACTTCAATCAATTATGGTAAAACGGGAATGTTGTTGCCAAAGATTATCAAATTTTATTCATCTTCACCATTTGGCTTCTTAAGAATTGTTTAACTAATCTTATAAGCTATTTATAAGTTAGTTTAAAAAAATAAACAGATGACGTGTATAATTAGTTTTATTTAAACGTGTAAAAATTTATTTTTAAAAATAAAATTCAGCAAATAAAATATTTATCGGCAGGTAAACGGACCTTTAATTGTGCAAATTCTAATTACTTTATTACAGTCAAATTCGCATCTAGTGCCGATGCACCAATAAATTAACTGTAACCCAAATTGTAATTAATAAATTAAATACAGCTTGGGATAAATTAAAGTTTAAGATTTTTTATTTTCTGGTATGTAGCAGAAAGAAATCGGGATGATGAAACATTGAAATATGGACTTTGTCCGGAATTGAATAAACTACAAAGAATGACGACGTTTTGTTCAATTCAAACTTCTCCCTGTTACAATTTTTATCGTCATATATAAAACTGAAAGAATCTATTTACAAATGTGTTTATCACATTTTCTTAGATAAACTTCCTCTCGTAAAAGTTATATTTGAGAAACTAATTAATTAGATCAAATTTTATTTTCACATTTATGTTTGCAGGCAACTCACCAACAAAATATATTATTTGTTTCCCCATACATAAGTATATATGAACATTAATTTGTTATTATATATTAATTAATGCATAAAAATTAAGGGTTTTTTATAACTTTTTCGGTCTACTCACGACTTTCGTATTTTTTGTAGACCTCTCTTAAATTATGTCATTTTTTTAATTTATGTTCATTCGTCAACTTCTGTTATTTTTTCTAATCAAATTTTATTATTTTAATTTATGAAATAATCAAATTATCCTCGTGCAATTCAGATAAGTGAGCTCTTCTTTTCTTTGTTGATCTAGATGTACGAAGGCAATTTGATGATTTCGGAAATGAAAAAAATGAAACCTAGATGTACAAGGGCAATTGGATAATTTCATAAATTATAATAATGAAAATTAACGAGAAAATAGATGGATTTAAGTGAAAATTGACATAATTTAAGAAATATTTACGAAAATTACGAAAGTTTGGAATAAATATGGAAATAATTTATAATTAAAAAAAGTGAGAGGAAAAAAATTCAAAAATTAATGTCCACATCCTTGATCCGCAAGGCCTTTACAATCACCGTCCACTCCGATCGTGAAATAGCCACCGTCCGATGACCGTTGACGGCCTTTTTCACGGTGGGCTTTAGATGGCCGATGTATGGTTCTCTAATAAATTAATTTTCATTTTCCCGTTATGGCCCTAGTGGAAACGAACTATTAATAGATTAATTATAGCAAAACAAAATAAAAATTGCTAGAATTATGAAACTATAAATACTCGTCATCGTCTCATCGCTTCCGGCTTGTCGACCAAACGAAGGAAAATAAAGAAAAGGCACGAAGGCGAAGGGATTGGGGGAAAACGCCACCTCGTTTTTTTTTCCATTGATCGAGATCGAGGTACGTTTTCGGATCTCTTATGCATTCTTGGAATTGCTTCGGGGGTTTTCGATCGAAAAAATTGCGTGTTGACTCGATCTCGATTTTTCGTTCGGTGGTCTTTTTGGCGTTATTGGTAGGGATCTGATGATTCTTCGCCGTATAGGGTTGGATTTCGCGGATTTCCCTATCGGGGATCTCGAATCTTTACTGTTGTTAGATTGCGAGCAGGTTTATGGTTCTTCTGATTAGGATTTCCCGGTGTTTTGAGGTTGAATTAGGGTTTGCTGTGCGGGGGTTGGTAGAAATCAGGGTTAGGATTAGAGATCGAGAAGGAATCGTGCGTAGTGATGGGGGGTTTTTGGTTACTCGTAGTAATTACTACGCGATAAATGTGGTGCTTGATTTTGAATTCTGTGCTTAAGGTTTATTGTTCTTCTTATAGGCAGTATAAAGGTACGCGTTTGATGGATGATGACTGTTCCAATGGATAGTTCTTCTGCTCCCTCGTCCTGGGAGCTTGCAGAAAGTCTTCTGAGAAAGGTAATTTTTCCCTTATTATTTTTGTTAGGGGCTCATAAGTTTGGAGCGGATTCCGGTATTGATGTCTGGCTGTTATCCTGTTTCCTCGAAAACATAATATACTTGAGGTCCAGTTTTTAATCCTGCTTGTGATGACAACTGTTCCTCTGCACCCTTGAGTGTTGAGGATTGCTTGTTCATGAAAAATGTTAAGCCTCCTTCAATATTTTGGCTATGATGGTTTAATGGTGCATTGCTAAATCGATTTGATATCATGATTTCCCGACGCAGAATGATGATTATTCTGCATTATTTTTCTAACATTACTTTGTTGGAAATTGTTCCACAAGACATTCATATTGTTTTTTTAAACGACAATAAGTATCTTGCTTGATTTAATATCTTCGATGTTGTTCTATCATATTTTCCATGTATAATAGGTCAGGTTCACTTGAGGAACATAAAGGATGACTACCTGTTGTTTGATTTTTATGTGTGGCTCTCAATCTACCTTAGTTAGGTAGCTGGAGAAAAAACATTGATATGTTTATTTCTTGTACCCAGCATTACAAATTGTAGCATAATGTTTGAAGTTTGAACCCGATTAGTTCTATTTATATTAGTCTCTAGGTTTATCTTAATTTCAGTATTACACAGTTCTTTTGACTGCTGCGCATAAATCAAGATGATATGCTAAGTTCACCTTTGATGAAGAATTTGGGAAACTTTGCTAAATCGAACCATATGCTTACCTCATTTTCCAAATTAGAAGCAGTTCACACCTTATGTACTTCTTAAGTTTTATTTGCTTATTCTGCTTATCTTACAGAACAATCAATTGGAGAATGGATTGCGAAGATCACAGCAGTTAAAAGTTCCTTCAGATCCCAACACATGGATTCAAATGCGCGAAAACTATGAAACCATAATTCTTCAAGATAATGACTTTTCAGAAAAGAACGAGATAGACTTGAAACTCTGGCAGTTGCACTATAGGAGGATTGAAGAGTATAGGCATAGGATCAATGCTGCAACATCTGCTGGATCAAATGGGAAGGGCCTCGCCCGACTTGATGCCATTAAAAAAATACGTGCTGGCATAAAAACCTTCTTGACTGGAGCAACTGGCTTCTATCATGAACTGATATTGAAAATCAGGACAAAATCTGGCCTGCCTCTAACATATCTCAATGATGGTTCTGATATTGTCACCAAAGATGAAAGAAGATCAGTTATGATAAAGAAGGGACTGGTGTCTTGTCACCGGTGTCTGATATATTTGGGCGACCTTTCGCGTTACAAGGGATTGTATGGAGACGGAGATGGAGATTCTGTGAGTCGTGATTATGCAGCTGCTTCTAGTTACTACACACAAGCAGCTTCACTTTGCCCTACAAATGGAAATCCACATCATCAGGTGAGTGCTTTTCATTTTTTTTTTTCGTTTGAAATATCTTTGCTTCTCCTATTATTCTTTGTATTTGGAATATCTAAAGTATCTTTTGTCTTAGTCTTAGTAGTGAACGTGGAGTTATCATTTTTTTTGTTAACTTTGCCAATTTTCCAGCTTGCGATTCTTGCGTCATACTCAGGCAATGAACTACTGACAGTATACAGATACTTTAGAAGTTTGGCAGCTGAAACTCCTTTCCCAACAGCAAGAGATAATCTGATTCTCCAATTTGAAAGGGTATGATCTATGCTTCCACATTAAATTAATGAGCTTCGAAATATAAGACATCTCCATCTTTTCATAAATAGTACTTCTATTAATTAACTGGATCTATATTATCCTCTCTCTCTCTCTTTCTCAAAAAAGATACCATTATTTTTGTCATTCATGATTAAAGGCGCGACAACTGGGGTAGCATATGTTAGGCAACCTTAGATATTTAATGTTTTAAAAAACCCTTAGATATCTAATACTCTGACTATGTTGTCTTTTTCTAGAGTTGTTGTTTACATATATTTCATTATTAGCTGTTCACATGTTATCTTTTGAGATTATTGCTTTTTCTTTTTAACTTTAGTTTTCATCAATCATCATGTGTTGCTTATATGATTTAAATTAATAGTAATTGTTAATGACACAGCTGCAATGCAGGCCATTTAGATTAGATTTTCAAGTATCACCGAGTATCTATTATTATGTGTTATTTCTTTCCTTGCAATTCTTGTACCATTCATGTTTATGTTGCTTGGAAGCATTCGGTTGCAATTTTGACCTCCAATGATGTGCACTTCTCTCAAGGATGAAAACAACGGGAATCATATATATATAACACTTTCTTTGACATTTTTATTTTTCTCTTTTGGCTAACTTAATTTGTAACATGGGTTACAGTCAAAACTTGAGGCATGCAGTAACAAAACATATATTTTTCTTCCAGTTGATAAAATTCTAAACCAGATTTATGCACGGAGTAATGAACCAACATTAATTTTTGTGCAGAATCGTCAAAGTTTCTCTCAGTTGCCTAGCAATGTGAATGCTGCTTCTGTCAGAGTGCCGGCCACTCGCCCATCTGGCAGAGGCCGAGGAAGAGGTGATACGAGACTGTTGGCAAAAGATAACAAGCCTCAAGCATCTGTTAAAAAAGATGTGAACATTTCAGAACTATTTAAAGCTTTTTCAACACGTTTTGTCCGTCTTAATGGTGTCCTTTTCACACGTACAAGGTACATACCTGAATACTCTCATTTCTTCCTTGCTGATTGTACATGCTAATTTATCTGTCTGCTGAAATGTGAACAGCTTGGAAACATTTGGAGAAATATTCTCTTCCGTAATTAGTGATCTCCATGCTCTTCTTTCTTCTGGTCCTGAAGAGAAGTTTAATTTTGGTCTGGACGCCGCTGAAAATGCATTGGTTATATTGAGGCTCATTGCAATTCTTATCTTCACTGTTCATAATGTGAAAAGGGAATCACAAAACCAATCCTATGCTGAAATCTTGCAGCGGACGGTGCTGTTGCAGAATGCATTCACAGCTGCATTTGAGTTTGCAGGATCTATAGTTAAAAGGTGCATTGAGTTACATGATATTGCATCGAGCTCTTTGTTGCCAGCTATTCTTGTTTTTCTTGAGTGGTTGGCATCTCATCCAGATATAGCATCAAGTTCAGATATGGAAGAAAAGCAACCAGATGCGATACTATTCTTTTGGAATCAATGCGTGCCATTCCTCAATAAGCTTATTGATACTGGACTTGCATCTGCTGCGGGAGATGAGGATGAAACCTGCTTTTATAACATGAATCAGTATGATGAAGAGGAAACTGGGAATCGCCTTGCACTTATGGAAGATTTTGAGTTGAGAGGATTCTTACCCTTGGCTCCAGCACAACTCATTTTGGACTTTTCAAGGAAGATCTCATATGAGAATGATGGATGCATGAAAGACAGAAGATCACGTGTGGAGAGGATTTTCTCTGCTGGACGAGCCCTTATGGGCATTGTCAAGATTGGTCATCAAAAAATGTTTATAGATCCAAAATCGAAAAAATTTGTTCTCAGCAGTGAACCTCCATTTGTTAGCCATGTTGATTGTAATTTTTCGAGTGATCAAAATATTGTAGAAGAAAGTGAAATAGAGAGCATAGCTGGTGTTGGAGTTACAGAAACAAACACACCCAAGTTTGGAGTGCCGCAGTGGAAACCACATCTGCAAACAAAGGGAGAAGAAGAAGAAGAGGAAGAAATAGTCTTTAAGCCCATTATTTCTGAGAAGCACATAAATACAGTCACACCAGTTTCAGCAGTTAATGACATTATCAATCCTGTGCAAGTTTCTTTCTCAGGGATGTTGGCCTCACATACTCCACAACTTCCGGCATCTTTGAACAATTTTCAAATGCCAACTGATTTTAATGCCAACTCAAACTCACACTTAGTTGCTCTTAATGTCTCTGAATTTCCTGTGCAGTATGTGAATCCTGACACTTCCAACTGGATCACAAAGCAAGAAACATTCTTATCTGATAGATTGAATAATATAAATATCATGGAAAATGGCCTAATACAGAAGCATATGCTGCATGAGGGTGGCACCAACTTATATAATGTTGCTGCAACTACGAGTGTATTCTCTTCTCCAGTCAGCATAGGTACCACTGACATGGTTTCTTATCCAATTAAAGTGACTCAAGCTGTGTTACCGCCAGTATTCGACAGTGCAGTGACGACTTCTGGAGTGATTTCAGATGGTCCTTTGATGAATTTGACATCAGCATTGCCACCAAGAAAAAATCCTGTTGGCCGTCCAGGGAGGCATGTTGGCCCTCCTCCTGGATTTAGCCATGTTGTTTCCAAACAACAAAATGAAGTCATTCCTAATGTTGTCTCAAAAGATAATCACATGGGGTTGGATGATTATAGCTGGCTGGATGGGTATAAATCTTCATCCATGAAAGATGTGACAACAAAAAATTCTATTAGTCAATCTTCACAGATTGCAAGTTCTAACTTGGCTTTTACCACTGCTTCCAACTTCCCTTTCCCAGGGAAACAAGTTTCTAATGTCCAAGCCCAAGCCCCTAACGAACAAAAAAATTGGAAAGATTTTCAGCTTTTCGAGCAATTAAACCCCTATGCTCAAAAGCAGATTCAGCAAGCAAATTCAGAGCAGACCTTGTTGCCTGAGCAGCATCAAGCTCAATCTCTGTGGTCTGGCCGCTTCTTCGTGTGAAACAGCAGAAGAATACTTGTAAGACCACGATTCTTGGACTGTAAACATGTTTTACAATTGGAATATGTTCTAATGTTTACTTTTTCTATGACAGTTGACGGAATCATCACAATGAGTGATCTGATGCCTATTGGCTTCAGCACGCATCTTGCAGCTCTTTCTGTGTTGCTAAGTTTACTTTTGACGTGGATGGTCTTGGGAGCGCTGCAGGTGCTAGCCCTTAAGCTGGGTAAGCAACATTTTTCATGTTCTCTTCATTGATAACTGGCAGACTAAAAAGACTTCTATTTTTTTCGATTACAAAAAAAAAGACTTCTATTTTGAGTTGTTTCTGTTGCATATTCGTATTGTAACATGATGTGTTTCCATTTTACTTGCTTTGCTACATAGGACCACAGTAAGAACTGATCTATTATGCTAGCGAAACATCAGAATTGATCTATTATGCTAGCGAAACATCAGAACTAATCTATTATGCTAGTGAAACATTATGTCAACTGTTGTATAGAAATGTTGGATAATGAGCTGTTGTGCAAATTTCTCAAATAAGTTATTGCTTAAATAGTTCCGCAAAATGGAAAAAGTTATTGCATAGCATCTTGGATTAGTTCACATGGTCATTCAAGTGGTACAGTTGACGTAGTTGAATTTTTTAATGTAGCCTTCCCCGTGTTGTTGAGCTTTTGGTGTTCAAGCTGTAATTCTTACTTTCAACTCATTCTCGGGTTGTGCCAAATTTTTTTTGGAGTTAATACTCTTCCATCTGGTGTTGACCCTTTATGGATTTATAACCTTTTATCTTCTAATGTCAAAAACCTTTTATCTTCTAATGTCAGGATTTGCCTAGGCTCCCTGATTGATGTCAGTGGTAGTCCATGGTGGGCGGCATCTTGGTAGTTCTGGTCATCTCATGGTCCAGAAGCTGGAGAAGGTTGGTTGACGACATGCTCCTTTTGACAGGAACCTGGTTATATGGGTGCACCATGTTATGCTTTATGGTAGTTGCTATCTCTCTACAAGTGGTCTTTAGCTGTTGCAAGTGTATGGGTCGACCTCATCGTTCTTATCGAGTTATTTGGTTACTGAAAGGAGTTAAATATTTTGAAACGTTAACGAAGTAAGCTAGCTTGGTGACGGTAAAAAGTCAGGATTCTGGGGGCTTTAATTATCTTTTTGAGGTGTAGCTTTAATTATCTCTAGTATTTTTCCTTCTGGTTTGTCTTAATATCCAAGTATTGGAAATACTCGAGTACACTTTGCTACTCCGTATGTATGGCGCATGATGATTACGACGACTATTATCTATAAGAATAAGTCGCTCTTTTGTGTTGAAGCGAACAATTTGGTTATGATATTTGTTTTTCCCACATTCCGTGAATGATTTGATCAAAGTTCGGGGAAATATGGCACTTTTTTTTTTAAATCAGGTCAATATTTGAACTAACAAGTTCTCTCATTTCTCGATCGTTTATTTCAACTAACGGTCAATATTTTTACAGAAAGGATTTCAGTAATGCTTTACATTGAATTTTGTTCCAAAAGGTCGTTTGAAGAACTCTTTTTTTTCGGTTCAGCTTGGAAGAAAGAAAGAACATGGATAAAATTTGGTTTAAAATAAAATCACGGGCAAAGGATAAAATATTAAAATTATATGGCGACCTGATCAGCTCAGTGACCGCAAACATCAATGAAAAGTGGTACTGTCAGGCGTCCAGGCCTTGGGGGCTAAAAACTAGGTTCATGCAAAACAGCAACAGTAATAAAAGTGGAAGACCAAAAGGCAAAAAGCACCATTTTGTGCGAGAGAGGTGTTCGACAGTGTTATTCACAGCTCATTCATTTCCTCGCCCTCTTTCGTGTGCTAGTTTTTTTGGCTTTGGAAGTCGTGGCCGCCTTCTCTTGTTTCCTTTTCGTCCCTTTAGCTGCTTCCGCTGTATCGCTGTCACTGTTCCCAGATTTCTTCGACTTCGAGTTATTATGGTATTCCTCTTCCTCACTTCCCTGTTCCTCTGCTTCATCAGCATCTTTTTCAGATTTAGACTTCCGACTTTTCTTTTGCGAGCCCTTACCAGATGCTTTTCCACTTAGTTTCTGCAGCTCCGGAACATAAGCAGATGTCTGCATGCAAGAATATGTCATACAGTTCAGAGTTAATGCATATTGGCTATTTGGAGAACTAATTGAATAGCTTACTCTTCCGCCTGCGGTAATAAATTCAATCTTCTTCCCTGTCAAGGACAACAGAACCACTCCATTACCAAAAAAGGCCACCAATCATGTAACCTACAATCTCAAAATGTTGCTCAACAAATTATGATATTTAAGTTGCAAATGAGGTGTGGTTGCACCGATGCATGAAATGAAAAGAAATAAGAGTACTAAGGTCTCAAAAAAAGAGTACTAAGGTCAACAGATGTAGAAAACCATGATTGATGATGGTAAATAGAGAACTGAACAGAAGTCAGCCACAAAGATGAGAACAAACCATCCACAAAGACTTTCCCAGGTTTCTTTTCACGGGAATGGAAAATCCATTCTTTAGGAAACTGACTACTATCAGCTCCAACTTCGAGGGCCTTCTCAATCACCTGTAAAGTTTTTGATTGATTGGTCAAGATGGCCATTTAAAGGAGAAACTTACCATCGATTTTTCCTGATTTTTTCCCCCATCGAAAATGAAATAACCAATCTACTGGAAATTGGTTTGAATCAGCATCAACTTTCACCGCATATTCAACAACCTACAATATTTCTTTTACACTTGTTTTCTAAGATAAGGAACATTTACTTTATAACGTCAGGTACCATATCTGAAACATAATGACAAGGATATACATGACTAACCTCCTTTATGCATCTGTGCAATGATTTGCAATTCTCTTCTGATAAACTTGACGCAATTTGAAGAGGATGGATCCTTGCCTAGTAATGTGTTGTAATAATAAGAGTACCATTGTTAAGAAAGGAAGGGATAAATCGTAAAGTCTCAATTCGAAAATGAGTATTTACATGAAAAAGACAGTCTGGATAGGAAAATGAAATATGGTCAAATCTGGAAGACAACTCAGAGCAGAAAGGGTCATGACTATGTTCTGATAATATCTCAATATCTTTATGAAGGACTTCTGATGCAGAACAGAACTAGTTTTATGAGCCTTTTGCGCTAATAATTGGTCTTGAATATAGATCACTAGTTTGATTTTCTTCGTAGGGTTCCTAGTTACTTGATACACGTGGTGTTTGAACTATAGATCCCTCTATAGTTGTCTAGAATTCAACTTTAATGAATAAAATTATTCTCCAATTATTTTGTAACCGCATAGATTTTAATCAGATAATTAGGGTTAATGAGTAGATAAGTAGATTAACTCAACAGTTCCCATCAAATCCTCTATAATAAGAAGTGTTAATCCACCAATATTTAGCAAGTTGAAAGCATTCACAATTCTGTATGGGCATTCACAAATTTTGAGAAGCCAAGAAATCTAGCTGTTGCGATATTAGAGATAACATGTAAAATCAGAACACATACATAGCTCATACTTCAATGTCACAATGCACTATAATTTGTTTGAGATAGTAATTCTTTTCACTACTATTAGATATATATCATAATAGATGCATTCAATTAAAAAAATTCACAGAAAAATGAACATATTGTCTAAGCATGCAAGAGCATCAGTGAAGGTAAAAAAATACTCAGACAAAGTGCAAAACAGAACCAAAGATGACAGAGACACTAACCTGATAAAGCACCTCATCTGCTAGCCAATTTCCTATGCCTGAAATATAACTCTGCAGAGTCAGAAAAGGAAATATTTGAAAGTTATAATTCACTCCCAAATTAAAAGATGAAAATAGGGATGAATCAAACTGTGTGCGTGTGCGTGCATGTTTGTGTGTGTGAGAGAGATGCCCCATTTTAGTTATTTGGGCCTCTACAGAAAAAGATAATGAGTACAAATAAACAACTCTCCTAATTGAGTGACAAGTTTATTTTCATTCCAAATAAATCTTGCTCCTTCTAGATGCCATTTAAGGTAGACAATAGCTCCAGTTGATCATATTCGGTCGTTCTGTACAACCAATTATGCAAAAGTGGACTAAACATGTGCAAGATCAAGTTCCCATTGTTACTGCATTGAAGAGCCTTGCAAACCAGACAGTGGTTAATGCAATGGACGCTGCAACAAAAACTTTGTTAAAATTACATACAATTAGAAATTGCTTTTAGTTCTTCCTAGTGTCATTCTCATGTTAAAAGCTAATACAAACTGACTGTTACCTTCCTTAGTATCAAGAGAAGAATACTAGATCAAGAGAAGAATACTAGAAAACTGGCTTCCTTTGTGTCAAGAGAAGCCTAAATTTTTTGTTGCTAAAGTGGTCTCAACAGTTTTAATAAAGTTTAATAGGCTAGATGTTGTGAACTTTGATACCGTCAATTGCTAGCAATGGGCTTATTAACGTTCACCAAAAAAAGCTTATAAATGTTATCTTAAATATAGATGATAAACAGATAGCAGTACATAGAAGAGCAGTGGAAAAAGATCAAACATAAGACATTGTATGTGAAGGATAGAAGAGAAGTAGAATAGTTATAAATGAGATTGTTTCTCTTTTTCTCGCTTGGGAAGATAGAAACTCCCAAGAGGGAAAAGAGTTTCCTAAGAAGGTTGGCTCAACATACTACCAACTCCTACCTGGTCAAGTAAGAGGGCTTTTATGGCCGTACTCTTTTTGCTTAGCGAGTCTACAAATGCAGCAACTTGCATGAGTTCAAACAAAGCATCGGGCCCTAGTTCAGAAATTGGAGGCACAGCCTCTGGCTGTACACAAATCAACAAGAATGGTAATCATATCGACCGAAAATTGTATTTAATCAATTTAACAAAAAAAAAGACGAATGACAGAGGCAAGATTTTACATCTTCAAGCAGGCGTACTCTGGCAAAACGCCTTTTGTCAGTAAAAGATAGCTCCAGACCATCATCTAGCTGCATACGACAGGAAGGCAGTTCAAGAAGTGCTGCCGGTTATCATAATAACACGATTCCTCCGGACAGTTTGACACAATGTAGGTGAATACACCGCGTTGCCATGCTTTTCTACGACATTATCAACAATGAAAACTTAAATATAATAAACTCAAACGCCAGATCATGGAAAATTTACTCCTGACTAATGCCACATTGATATTAAGATCATATGGAGTATAGACAGTAAATCCGCAAGCCCAGCCAAAGAAAGAAAAAAAATCAGAAGAAGAAATGATAATGTAGTGCAGCGACGAGTGTACCCTAATGAACACTTTCGAGTACTTCGAAGGCCATTCGTCAGTGTCGCTCACCGCAGACCTACACGATTTCATATTTAAACAAGTCGTGACGGGAAACCTCGTCTACTGACACAAAAAAGAAGCAAACATCCTACCTTTTGTACTTGGTCACGGCCACTCCCTTGATGTAAATCGCCCCAGCCATTCCTGAAGCCACAAGAAGTCAAAACAACGAACACCTGAAGCGCGACCAGGAATGCAGCATTTGCGTGCGTGTAGTAGAGCTGGAAAGGGTGATAAGGGCGGGATACGGACCGAACTGGAAGGTGGGGAAGGGCGGGGAGTCGAGTCTGAGCCAGAGGTTCTTCCCCTTGCGGCGGGCAGAGACGACGATCTTGCCGATGAGGGCAGACGCGAGGTCGGACGGGGAGACGCCGTCTATGACCTTGGAGTCGTCGGCGACGGAACACTCGGCGATCCTCTTGCCCACGCAATGCTCCTCTATGGCCCGCCTCGCCGCCTCCACCTCCGGCAGCTCCGGCATGGTCTCCGGTTACGATGCTTCGCTGCTCTCTAGGGTTCTTCTGTCGCTTCGTTTTGGTTTCGTGGTCGTTCGTCGCCTCGAGTTTACGAGACGAGGGACAAAAAAGAAGGCGGAACGGAGTTTACGAGATACTTCACGGCGTCACGACGGCAACTTTTTAATTGACTTCACTACCCTTCACCTTTAAAAGTAAAAAAAAATGAGCTACCAATACATTTATTTATTCATTTTGAATTTGATGAAGTCGGTTTTAAAATTATTAAGTCAATCAATTATTTATTTTTATATCAAAATGTGAGACAAAGCAATTATTTTCTCTCTAAACTTCTCTTATTAATCGTTCTTTACTGATATTTCTTCCTCAAAAATATAAAGAAACAGTAAAAGGAAGCTTGGCTTTTTCGTCTAAGATTTAGGTTAAGTTTCTCATAAATTAGGACCTTATATATTTTTCTTAAAAGAGAAAATAACGAATTAAATAGTTTTTTCTTTGGATATAATGTATACGCTATGCCTATTTCTCGATCGACAGCACATGAAGATGGATGAAATCGTCGTCGGGAAATTCCCTTTCGGCGCAAAGACGTTGAGCCCCTCGCACCGCACCTTGATTCCTATCTTCTTCGTTTTCATGCCACGCACCTTCGTTTCCATATCAATATCCGACGGCTGGTTGTTTGTTCTTCTTCAGATCCGAGGCTGTCGTCGCGTCGTGTTCTTGGCCTCGTGGACGAACGTCGAGAACAGGGACGGAGCTAGGGGGGCCTTCCGCTCCCCCACCCCACCCCCACCCAACCCCCCCCCCCCCCCCCCCCCCCCCCCTAAAATTTTTAGTATAATATATAATTATTAAGGATACAAAGGAAAAATTTTAAGAACATAATTTATATAAGCTTGCCCCCCTCACATTTGTTCCCTGGTTCCCTTTCTGGTCGCGAAACGACTCGTCGTCCACGTCCACGCTAGAGGAGAAGACGGAGATGGACATGGTACCGTAGGTGTACACAAGCTTCTTGTTGGGGTTGCGTGCGGTGACGTTGAGGTCCGGTCGGGAGATGAGCTGGTTGCCAGAGGAACATTGAGGGTCGTTGGGCGGAGCTCGATAAGGTGAAGGAAGGGCGGCGTAGGTGGTACATGAGGTTGAAAACGCCGACGGCGAGAAAAATCTAGAGGCAACAGGAATTACAGCTATTGTAGCTCCAGCGACGGGAGTACTTCATGGGCTAGGGCAGTAGTTCTGAGACTTTGTCGACGGAAACGATGGTGTGACGCCGTTGGTGGGCTTGCCGAGGGGGAAGACGCGATCCTCCATTGCCGGGCGACCATTAGGGGCATCATATGCCCTACACTACGATCCGACAATCCAGAAATAGCATAACATTATGCTACCGTTAGGGGGCGTAGCATATACATTATATCTTTTTTCTTAAGGTTGTTATTTTTTCAAGAAATGAAACTAAAAGTTTGTTTTACTTTTCTTCTTCGGCAGGCTTAATCCAAAACAATCCTAAATTTTTGTCAAGGTAGCAGGACAAACAATGAAGAGAAAATATTATTGTCAATATAAGTTAAGAGACAAAGTAATTAACATACATCATATAAAAAATCAACACAATACATCACATATGATTAAACTTCTGACGAAGAGAAATTAAAATTATTCTATAGTTACGAGTTATATTTATTTTAGTTTTATAGGATGTGTTTGACAAGAACTTATTTAAATTCTAAGTATTTCTATTAACATACATCCAAAACTTTGACAATAACTTATTTAAATTCTAAGCATTTCTGTTAAACGTAAAAAAAATAATGACCGAGAATTTGAACAAATTCTTACACGTTTATTTCTTTTAATTTTTTAATGTATGTTATTATTATTTATTGCCAATTAGTATTATAATATAATAAAATATTATTAATTAATATTTATTTTTAATAGTATTTAATAAACTATTTTTACATTTTATTAAATAGTATCAATTATAATATACAATGATATTTTTCTATATTATAAAAATAAATTTATCTCTTTAATTCTTAATTTTATATAAACACTCACTAAAAATTATCTATCAAATTAATTTTTTAATTTTTATCATTATATTTTTTATTCAAACACCAAATCTAAACTTTTGTTATCTAATAAATTAATTTTTAGAACTAATAAAAACTCAAATAAAAGATAAATATGCAATATTATGTAGAGATAGCTTGACAGAAACTATTTAAAATAAAGATCCTCAAATTAAATATTTGAAATTGTGACTGAAATTAACGATAAATTAATCCTTCGTTTCTTGGTCACGGAAAATTATTTACGGAAAAGGGTAGAATAGATATTTCTGCAACACGCCAATAGATGCCGCCGCGTTCGTCCTCCCTCTCTCTCTCTCTCTCTCTCTCCCCTACTGTTCCAATCAGTAGATCCCAACGGAAAAGGCCCAGTCAAAGGGTTTTTGCTCCCTTCTCCCGCTCGAGACCCCTCTCTCTCTCTCTCTCTCTAGGGTTCCGGGCTCCGGCGACCAAGGCTAAAAGGGAAGCAGCTCTACCTCCATGGACAGGCACAGGGGGGACCGTTCAGGCGACCGCTTCGGTGATGGCTCCCGCAGGATGCCCTCCAGGTGGTCCTCCGACAGCACCTCCCACCCGCACCAACGATTCCCCAGGGAAGGCGGAGGGGGCGGCGGAGGCGAGGGCTTCAACGGAGGCGGCGGCCGCGGCGGCGGTAGTGGAGGGCGATACCACCCGTATCGTGGTCCGCAAGATTTTCCTCCCCCTTCCATGGAGGACGGCGGCGTTGGCGGGGGGTTCCGCGACAGCGGGTTCGGACCTTCCCCGGCGATGGGTGGCCCTAGGCGCGGGTTGTCAGGGCGCGGTGGTTCTCCAGGTAGCTCAAATATTTCAGCTTCTACTGTCTCTTTTTATTGATTCTTCTCGGTTTACTGTGCTAGGGTTTATGGAGTTACTGCATTATTGCTCTCTCTCAGAAGTTGCATAGATTTAATTTTTATTTCTTTATCCTCTCCTTTTTTTATATTTTTTCTATATTCCATAAGAACTCATAATTAACTTAGATATCGCAGCTGTTTCAGGGCAGTACTAATCGTTCTAACGTTAGCTAAAAGCCTAAAACGAGTACTGCATTCAAATTGGCTGATGTTTGCTAATCTAAATTTGTTGGTTCGTAATATACGCTTATTTATTCAATTTGGTTACTCTTCTGTGAAAAATGGCAGCTCTGCTTCTGGTTTTTATCATGTCTTCAACCTTTTTACTCTTTACAAGTTATTCATCATCATTGGACTCCACATTTTTTTACTATTTATATACTAACTTCCTACAGCCAAAGCTGTCAACATTGAGGTCAATGGAGACATACAAATTAAAATTATATTTGAAAAAAAACTAGATAACTACATCTAGAATTTTTTTTGACATAGCTCTTAAATTTTAGAGTGGTTTACAAGTCAAAATACAGAAATGAAAATGACATAATAAACATTAAGAACAAAAATAGTTTTGGTGTGATCTAAATTATGAAGTATGGCCATCGATACAAAACTGAACGTTATTTAAATAGTTATACTCATCATATAATATTCTGTTTGTTAGGATCCTACCTTTAAGATACTCAGAGTAAAATCATGATTGATTAAGGACTCTTAAGATTTTAAAATTTAGATCAATATCTTGACAACCTTGCTAATAACAATTATCTATTATATAGTGTTGTGCCACCATCATAGACTAGGTTAAATCTTGATTTAATTGATTGTGGTAAATCTCATGTGTTTTGACCTATGTCTTGTGCCCGTGATAGATAACTCAAACCAGAGTAAGAAAAACATATTCTCCACTTGTATATGTTTACTTGACGAAAAAGCTATGCATGTTGTATAATCACTTTAGTTAAGCTCTACTCTTTTCGTATCTTTGATTGTTGTACGTCTATCTGGTTGACTTGTGCCATCTGCCTTGTTTCACATTTTAAAAAATTCATGTAGATCGTGGCCTGATGAACAAATATGCTAAACTTTTTATTGGATCTGTGCCAAGGACAGCAACTGAAGAAGATGTGAGTTACATTTGCATCTTATCTTTCCAAGTGTTTATTGCAAAGCAAAGTTATAACTTTTCTTTTGAAGCAAAAAGCAAAGTTATAACTGTATAGCATTTAGACTTATTTGTGCATGCATCATATCAGTGAATTATTTTTGTTTCAGTGTGCAAATGCACTTTGTTTTGCATAACAACCGCTTCTTGTGATGCAAATTTTTAATTATTGTTGCTTTAATATATGTTCATGGTATTCCTCAAAATATATTTTCATGTAGTTATTTACTTTAATGCTACTGAATTCCATAGATTCGACCTGTATTCGAGGATCATGGGGATGTAATTGAAGTGGCTTTTATCAGGGATAGGAAAACTGGGGAACAGCAAGGTATGTGTTATATTATTTTAATTTATTATATTCTATATCTCTTGCTATTTCAGGTTCCTGGAGGAGATAACTGCAGAATTAGCTCATTTGTCTCTCAGTTAGGTTTCGGATTAATTCTGTCCTATTGTTAGTTTTAGTTCTGGACATATTTTTTCTATTACTTTGTTGCATCCGGAAGAAGAGCGATCAGGCCTGAGTTTTTATTTGACTTTGGGACATTGGACTATGCTATGATATCACTTGGTGCAACAGTGCTGTTTGCTACCTGTGTTAAGCAAGTTGTTGGAATGTTAATTCATCTAGTTTAATATGGAGTGGTCTTAACCAATTACAATTGTTGTACTGCAAACAGATGAAGTGCTGACGGAATGACCTTATATTGGGAAAATGTCAGAATTATTTTTTTGTCTGGTGGGATTGCAATTTCTATGTCTGAATTTGCTTGAAGCTTCATCCTTGTAACCCATAATTTGGGTGTTAGGGTTCAGTACCTTTCTTTCTGTTGCTTACCATGTGGTGGTTGTAATAATTGTTTTAGAAGCTTGATCTGCTAACATTTTCATTTCCAACTATGATAAGTCATTGCCCTATCGCGCTAGCTTAAACGTCCTTTTAGCTTTCCTGCTAGGAGGACGATCAGACAACCTTTATGTTTATGTTCTATCAACTGTTGCAGCGTTTTTGTAGAAGAGGCGCAACTGCTTGCTGATGAAATTCTTCTGTATATACGTTTTTGAAGGTGGTTATAAATCACTCCTTTTGTGGCGTGTTTTCTGTGAAACATACACTAATTTTGCTGTGGACTTGGACTATATGAATGATGCCGAGTCAAGAAGACAAATCATGTTCAGTGGAAAGAAAGATATCTTTCTTTTGTGTTACAGAATTGCATGCATATGTTAAGCTAGATGTTCAGTGAGTTGTCATGGTGATACTTGTGCTGGTGCATAATGTTTCATGTGATGGATCAATGATTGGTTTGGAGTCTTTGGACTGCGAGAGTTTTCATGTTAGCAATTCTTGTCGCTGTATATGAATTTGGTTCTTTTCTTACCTTTTCTTCTGTTTTGAAGAAAACTTCTTTCTCAAAACAAGTGGAATTATGATGTGACAGACAAATTGGTTTTGGTTATGTGATATGTGCATGAAAAAATTGTGGATTTTGAGATTTCTGCTGTCACTTGTTACTTATATTATTCAGGTGCAAGGCTTCATCTGATCACATGTTTAGAGTATTATGTATATGTGCACTTGGGTCTATGCTTTCATGTTTGTGCTATGTGCGTGACAGCAATCTGTACTTTGCTCCATTACATAACGGGTGGGCGTGCTTGGCCTTTTGTTGCAATAGTCTTCTGCTGAAACAGGCTGTTGCAAAAGTTTAAACACGTCTCTTCTCTTCATTGTACACTATCTCCTTATATCATTGTCAGTGTGGGAACTACTGCCTTGTGTGGTTTGCCTTTGCTTTTTAGGATATTACATGGCTCATCAAGTTGTGAATAACTTGGTGAAGAGTAGTTATATCCTCAAAGTTGTTCCCTTGGTGCTGGAATGAAGTTATATCTTGAAAGTTGATATTTCATTTTTGAATGAACTCGTGCCATCATCTATGTTTCTCAAGTTCTTGTTCATTTTTGGTTGGTTGACTCTGTCCGTATGACTCAAATTTCTGCATTAGGTACATGAAAGCAAATTCTACTATGATTCATGTGAAATTTGTGAGATTTTGTGCTCTTTAAGGATACTTGCAAGTATCCTCACTCTTTCTCAAAGAAAACAAAAGATACTTGCAAGCCAGATTGGACATTGTCTTCTTCAGGAATGTCTTGAATATTCCTTAATGAGGTGCAGAATTGTTTGTTTCTGCTTATCCATGTAACTGCGTTACATGTCTATTCCAGATTAGCATCCGCTTGCAATGATGGGCAAGTGGAGCCATTTGTCATAGTCTGTCATGTGTTTAATTGTGAATTTATGCTAGCCTGAGCATAATATTTCTTTAATCTTTTTAGATCAGTTCTATAGACGTGGGGGAGCTTTATGAAACATCATGCCTTTCTTCTAAAAGAAAAACATCACGCCTTTTTCTGTGTGTTATATTTTATGTTTCACATCTGTTGTTTTGAAGGGTCTTGTTCATATCTATTTTGCCACAGAAGAGTGTGGATATTCGATATATATCAGGTGAAAAGTGTTTGAAAATGCTTTGCTCCGAGTCAAGGCATACATTCGTTGTTAGTATGAGAATCATTGATCATGTCACATCCTGCTGTGTACGACAAAAAACTGTTTGGGCCTGCTTATACATAAGGCTAATTCAAGATGAGTGCTTGTGTTTCTCTTGGAAGAGTTCACTGAAAGGGCTTTGTTTTTGCCTAACACTGCGACATGTATATCTATTTCGCTATGGTTGTGTACAAACGAGTACTTCCATGGCCTGAGTGAATCTTTTTTTGCTGGCTGAGTGATACTTGAGATCCATGCATGTGCCCCTCTTACTGGAACTTTAATTACAGAAGGGGTTTATAATCATTCCTCTACCTTTGCTAATTTCTGCACTAATTGTGGTTAATTCAATATTTTCTTAAAAGTCCAGGTTTATATCTTGATTTTGTATGTTTAGTCTTTCATCCTGTACGTGTTGTATCACTGGGTCAAGTTGTAGAAGATTGATATTCGAATACGATTACTTTTTCCTAGTACTATGAATTAGTCCTTTGTTTGCATGTGGATCGAGTGGCCAATGCATTATTATGTAAAACTCAACGCTCATTACTTCAGTGTGTTCTGTTTCTCGTTTAGAAGTTACTTTTGTTAAAACATGTAGCATATTATTCAAGGTTAAATTCTTGGTTAGATCAGAAGATTCTATACTTTTTCAGGATGTTGTTTTGTCAAGTATGCTAGTTCAGAAGAGGCAGATAGGGCTATCAGGGCTTTGCACAATCAATATACTTTGCCTGGGGTGCGTACAATTTTGGTTTCTTCACCACATGACTTTAGTATTTGTGTGCTTGTCAATGACATATTAACCCAATAATCTGATACTCTTTTAGGGGTTGGGCCCCATTCAAGTGAGATACGCTGATGGAGAGAAGGAACATCATGGTATTACAGTCTATTAACAGTGCTTGTGTTTGCTATACGATTTTTAAAAAAATACTGTGTTTTTATACGAAAAGTTTATGATGGCAAAAGGTTCTAGCTTATATTTTGACAGATGATATTTTAACCTTCAGATGCTCTTACCGTTAAATCGTGTTGTTTCTTGCTTTTTCTAGATGATATTTCAATGGCTAGTAGAAATTGCTTGTTTATGGGATAAGATTAATTGAAAATCAAATCATTTATGCAACTATAATCAATTCTCGTTGATGTTTAAGTGTAATCCAAAGTCATCTCGTGAAAGTTTGTACAAGTGGCATTATGAACAATTGATCTCTAACAATGAATTTTCTGATTTATCCAATTTTTCTGGCTTTCAATAGCTTGTATTTTCTTGTAAATTGCATTCATAGAAACATGTTTTGGAAATACATTTATGAAATACATGTATTGCTGACTATGATTTTGATAGAAATGTATTTGCTGCATTGGTACTTTTATTTAGATCTGAACATTTTCTCTGCCGACCTATTTTTCTCCCCATCCAAAAATATTGTAATGCATCCAACATTTATCTCAGCTTGATAATTGTCCTGAATTGATGGGACTGTCATGTTTAATTTTTGCTTTAATCCTGTAACTTCACTTTAACATTAATGAAACTATGGATGACTACCATCTTGCTAGTCGTCCTTTCCCATTTCCAAAAAAAAATTGTCCTGAATTGCTGATTGTTTGCTTGCATGGCTTAGGTGCTCTTGAGGACAAGTTGTTTGTTGCATCACTCAACAAGCAAGCAACTGCAAAGGAGATTGAAGAGGTAAGTTATCTTCTGGTTATATTTCTTCAAGAAAGTCATCCAAGACAAGTAAAACTTCAATTACAATAAAAGTTGTCTGGTCACTAGTCATGTCCTAATATTTTTTCCAAATGCCTAACTCCTAGACTAGATTTTACCTTTTCGAGGGGACCTAGAACCTGTTGAAGACTTGTCCCTTAAAAAAAGCTCTGTTGAAACCTTATAAAGCATTACTGTTTTGACAGATATTTTCCCCATATGGACATGTTGAAGATGTCTACATAATGAGGGATTCATCTAGGCAAAGCCGTGGTATGTTGACTCATATTTTATTCAGGTTTCTTTGCATATTCTGACTTCAGTCTGAATCTTTTATCTCATAACTCAAATTTTTGAATCATTTTATGTTTTTTTTCCAATGTAAGGATGCGGCTTTGTGAAATTCTCAAACAGAGAGACGGCAATGGCAGCTTTGAATGGCCTTAATGGGAAATTTGTGATGAGGGTAACTTAGCTTTTTCGGATTGGGCTTCAATTGGTGCCATTGTTAAAACTTTTTTTTTTTTTTGAGAAGTTGTTAAAGCCTTTTTTCTGTTATTAGGGATGTGATCAACCATTAGTCGTTCGATTTGCTGATCCTAAGAGGCCAAGGCCTGGAGAACAACGGTTGTCACAAATTTTTTATTCGTTCTTTATAACTTATTCAAAGAATAATAGTTGATAATCTTAGGAGTAGAATTTTGATTAATCATTTTGTCTGTCACCCTGAGACATCTTTCTTGTGTGATTGATATTAGGGGCGGTCCTGCATTTGGTGGTCCTGGTTTTAGTCCACGATCCGAAGCAGCACTAGTAATCAGGTAACCTCAATTATTTGGAATGCATCGTTGTGTTAAGTTACCAAGATGTCTGTTTTGAAACTAGTGTATTCATGCTAACGTCCAGGTTTTATTTTTGTTATAAATTGGAATCTAGTTTAAATTTTTCTTAGATTTGTACCCACATTTATGCACATTTTCTGATGACAAACCATATTCACATGCCACAATCTTTCAATTTCTTCCTATTTCTCATTCAAGATTATAATTGTGACTGGTTAACCTGAAATAACCATGTAGAATTTGCAACAATTGGTTAAACTGAGGTAAGCATGTAGAATTAGCAAAATTTAGGGAGATGTTTTCACTTTGAGGCATTAATTTCAGGACACACCACAGTCTGCAGATTTCATTCTGGGAATACATGCAATGCGTCTTTTCTTGGAATTAGATAATTTATTATGGTACTATGTCTTTTCTGCAGACCTACAGGTAGCTTGGATGAGCCAAAGAAAGGGCATAAGACTGATGGATGGCATCCCCTGAGTCCGGAGCCACTTGGACCATCATCTCAGTTCAGTACTCATGGGTCTGGTAGTCACTTAACAACCAAAGGTGGTTCAATTGCTGCATTCTCAGAGAATGTGAGTATCACATGGATAACTGCATTTGCTTGAGAATGCTTTCTATGCTAATCAGTTTTTCCCTTTATGTGTTTTTTTTCTTGTTTAGTCTGGAGTATATGCATCTGCTGGTGGACTCAATAATGGATCAGTACCAAATCTTTCATTGCCGACTTCATCGCAAGTACTTAGAAATAATTTTCTCCTTTTCTCTTCCTAGAAATCGAGAGGATTTTTTTTGAAAGAGAGAACTTGAGAGGAGTTGGTCTTCTGTAATAACATTTTTTGTCTTTTGTTTTTGTAGGGATTCAACCAATTGGCTGCTCCAGGCCGTCCTATACCTGGGCAGCAAACATCTTCTCTGCAGAATCCATTCATGCCTCCTCAAAGTTTCCCACCTCCCATAAAATTGCAGCATTCCCAACAAATTCCAGCTTCCAATTCACAGACTCTAAATATGCAAGCGCCAACGCAGCAGCTCAGCCAACTTCAAGTCCCTCAATCTGGTAGTTTAACCCAATTTAACCAAACTCTGTCATCAAAACTCCCTAGTTTCGGTGGCCAAGGTTCCATGTCACAGCCTTTGCTTCAGCAAAATGCCTCTAATGCAGCATTGCAGGCTCCCTTGGGCCTACAAGCACAAGCAGTGCCTCCTATTGCTAATCAGCAACAGTTTTCTGTGTCTAACGTCACCCAGCAGCTGCTTCAGCAGCCAGCTCAACAGTTTCCCCAGTTACCCCAAATGCTACTTCAGCAGCAAGCACAAGCTTTACAATCAAGCGTTCAGTCATCTCAACAGGCAATTATTCAGTTGCAGCAACAGCTTCAGCTAATGCAACAACAACAGCAGATTGCTCAGGCTGTTAAACCACAGGTAAAGCAACTTCATCCTCTTAGAACATTAGACATGTTAGGAAGTGTAGAAACCTCAGTAGTTAATATTTTTTTGTTCTTTCTTTCTTCTCATGCTGGTTTCTTTTGGATTTGAATTATCAATAAGAATGTTAGGACTAAGATTATCTATTTCATTTGATCTTTCTTTTGAGTGAAGTCTGCATGGACTGGATCAGTACCAACATCTACAAATCCTGTTAGCACAGTTGTCAGCACATCTGCTTCAGTTATCCCTTCAGCTCCAGCTGCAACTCCTTCAATCCCAATGAATCTTTCAGCTGCTGCTCCTTTAACCTGCAACTGGACTGAGCATAGTTCTCCAGAGGGATTTAAATATTACTATAATAGCATGACTCACGAGAGTAAGGTGGGAGGTTTTCATCCAGTAGTTTGCCATTTGTATTCTCTAGCTTTCCTTGTGTTTCAATGAGCTGTAAATGACTGTAGCTTTATTACTACACAGTGGGAGAAACCTGAAGAGTTTGCATTGTTTGAGCAACAGCAGCAGAAAATGCTTTTGCAGCAGCAGCAGCATCAAAAACTTGCTCTGCAGCAATTTCCATCAACATCTGATGCCCAGTCGAACCAACAAGTCCAATCTACTCCACAAGTTTCTCAATCGCAGCAGGTGCAACAACAAATGATGAGACAGCAGCAACAACTGCAGCTTCTTCAGCCTGGATTGGTGAGCAGTCATTAAGCTTTTGAATCTCAGTAGTATCTTTGCTTTTCTTAATACACAATTCGCGGTCCATCTTCAGTTTCAAGCGCCTGGTGGAGTCCCTCAACAAAGTTTGCAAGTAAGTATTTTGATATCTGGATTCTTTGTATTGTCACATTAAGAGTTTTTGAAAAATTTAAATTGTACATGTTCTAGTATAAGGAAACTTAACATCATAGTCATACACAGGATAATGATTTTATTCTGTAGCTACTAAACCTTTTTTGTTTGCTATGACAAAGTATTTTAAGTTGTAATACTTTTATTTTCATGGGTTTGCCAATTTATCTTTAATAACGTCATATCCTTTTAGGATGTGAACTATGCACAACTTCCAACAGGGGGATCTGTTGTTGATCCTGCTCGAGTCCAACAGGTAATAATTTGAGTTGTCTTTCTTGTATCTGAACACATCTGGTGATATAACAGCTGTTTTTAGTTAGGTCTAGCAATTTCAATTGTTTAATATTAATCATAGTTTGGCTTTGGCATACCCATGCAGGGAATTCAGGCAGCCCAGGATTGGGCTTGGAAAAACAAACCTGCAGGTAAGAATTTTAGTTAAGCAGCAAATGGGAAACTCATTCAAATTACTCTTTATTAAAAGAAAGGTTTCATCCTACCTTTACATATTCAAGTTGGTTCTTTGGTGGTTGTTATTTTTATATCAAGATGAAATAAAATGCCCCTAATGAAAAGAAAATTCAATCAAGATATAAGATGTGAAATATTGTTATCCAATGTTCCCTCTTTTTTTGGCCGATGGCTAGCATTTCATAGCCATCCTTTTACCCCTCAAAAAATGATGTCACATATTGTTTTTTTTATAGGAAAAGTTTCACATATATTATATTCTTAATACCCATCAAACGAATGTGAAAACTTCAGGTTTTGGATAAGTACCAATATTGTATTCTTAACAGGATATATAGCTTGCTTTTAAACCTGCAGTTCATGCCACGTGAACTAGTTGCATGGGTGTAACTATAATCATGATATTCCTCAAGGGCGGCCATAGTTTCAACAGATGTTACAGTTTGCAAAATATTTTTATATTTTTGCAAGGCACGCCTCACTTGCAATTGCCTTAATCACCTTAACTATGTCGTAAAATCTTTATTCAGCCTCCTCATTTATATTTTTAGCCTATCTGCAAGATCTTAGTTCGCATTGTTCCCTTGCATCGTTTGAGGCTATCTCATGACATGAATAAGGATCTGCTTCTTAGAAACCCAGTATGTGTCACCCGTTCAAGTAGTAGATTTCAGCACGCTGTGTTGATTGTTCACTTTTCGTGATTGTCAATTCACGATCATCAGTAGAGGCTTCATATTCTTTGCTCGCTGTTAAATAATGCATTTCAACGCTGCTTGTGCAGTAAATACTTGTCTCATTTTTCTGTTCCCTTTCAGGTTCCTAACTGCAGCCGTCATTTCTTGGCCGATCAGAAGGCCGGTAAGTTTTCTGAAGTAGGAAAGTCGGCTATGGCCCGGTCATTTGGGTCGTGTAGTTGCTGCTGGCTACGCAATGTACTAATATTATGAATGTTCTGTAAAATTATTAATCTGTTAATTCTTTTTTTTTTCCCCTCAATTCAAAAGTATACCCTCTTCAATAAATTCACTCGTGGATGAACTTGCAGTTTTGCTTGACCCTGTTGGCTACCCATATTTAGCATAACAGGACTTCAACATATAAATGAACCGCCCAGCGAGTAGAAATCTCTCATAAATGCGGGGTGCTTTTTGCAGCATTTAGTCTAAATCAAGTCGCCAAATGATACAACTTAAAAATGGAACCTCATACGACTATATAGATTAGATATACATGATCATTCAGCATTGCATAAATCAACGACGCCAGTGCTTTCGTCACGTCGCATGTGAGAAGGTGATGATGAGTGGACGAGTGCAACTACTTTGGCTCATGCGACGTCGTACATATCTTTTCTGGTGGATTCACGCGTAGTTGGTGAAGCGAATGCAGCATCGTGCATGTCCTCCGTTTACTGTTGTTTAAAGCGAATACCGCGTCTCCAAAGTTTTCTTCACAGCATCACATATGCTGCAGAAGAGTTTGATGCTTGGTATTATTTATTTATTCATTCCCTTCTTTCAAAATTCAACTTTTCTAAATCAACTCTTTGTCCGGCTCACTCTGAGTTTGAGACTAAATGAACGACTTAAAAGAAGGGAACATTGAAAAGTTGAATGATCATGTCGGATATTTTGGAAACATTGAATGACTATATAGATATAAAATTATATTTGAGTGGATGAAAGATAAGAAAGCTGACATATTTTTCAATTTTTACATTGATGAAAGAAAAAAAATGCTGATTTGGTGCCAAGTATGCAATGCATACACATTAGTGATATAAATGAGTGATACCCACATTCGCGATATGGATGGTATCCGGACGCAATAATCGCGATCGAAACCATTTTAATGTTACAAAGTAAAATTGGGTCGCCACAATGAAAATAACGTCAAAATAGGATAACCTGAAATTTCCTAGAAATAAATCAAACACCACTATGGATTGGATTCTACAGTCTTCACTTCCACAACTCATTTGTCATCATATATATAAAATTTTCTTAACAGTTAGCTTATAATGATGATGATGTTTTTCGTTGTTACCTCGTTTAACTTTACATAATATGCATGAAGTGCTCTTATCGAAAAATAAATTTTTTTTTAGTTATTCTTGATAAACAGATAAGTTAAGATATCACATATTTTTTATGATCGGAATGTAGCAATCCAAGTTTTGATGACTTGAAATTAACTAAACGCAGTTAATGAACCATCAAATGCGAGCAAAGTACAAAATAAAAATAAAGCGTCTTGAGGAATTTTAGCCAAGGATATGTAGATTAATTGTGGAGATTTTAGAGGGCAGGTCAACTATGTAACACCGGTCATGAACTTAGCATCTTTTGAGAAATTTGTCACTCTTAACATAATTAAGTTTTAGAATGACTCATGAACATACTAATGCTGCCTAATTCCTATACAGCTAATTGAATCACTGGGTGCATCAAAAAGAAAATGTAATTGATTCATCGTCTGTGGAACTGTAGAACGCGCGTCGTTTGCGTGATTACTTCCAGGTTCTCACATAAATCAGATACAGAATCTTTAATTATGAGATTGCAGCAGTCTTCTTCCAGTGCTGAAGTGCATGTATTACAGTCGTTAAGGCAGCACGAAATATAAGTGGCTTGCGCCGTTGATCTTGTGATATTATTCTCCCTAGAGAGAGAGAGAGAGAGAGAGAGAGAGAGAGGATCCATGGGCATGCATTGACCATTTCTTAAGGAGCATGTATCAAACTACTCTCTGACATGTACAGAAAAGAAAAAAACTACTCTCTGACAAGCAAAGAACGAACCTTAAAACCACTTCATGTCAGAGTTGGATCGACACCGCCCTAGTTCTTCCTCCTCCTATCCTATATAAGCAGTAAGCGTGCCACGACTTCGAGTACAGAAACTGGAGCCATTAAGGTGTTGAATGCTACTACTGGTTCTAGCCAAAATAACTAGACTGTTCCCACTCGCAGCCCCAGTTAATTTTCCCACTCGCTAGCTTCATTATACAGCACCACCGATCGATCATTTGGAGACTAACAAGTTAGTCATGGAGCTGTGCATCTTGACCTGTGCTGTCCTCGTGCTAAGCCTGCAGGCATGCAAGACCGAGGCCTCATCATCAGACAAGGACTGCATAGATATCGGCATTGGTGCCGGGGCCGGCGGTTCCAGCTTGCAGTTTGACCTGTATTTTACGAGCTGTCCACAAGCGGAAGACATCATCTTCGCCGGCGTGCAGCAGGCGATCGCCGGAGACTCTCGCATGGCGGCCTCCCTCCTCCGCCTTCACTTCCATGACTGCTTTGTCAATGTACGTATACATGCGCACTTAAAATGAATTTGCCACATAGTCTACTCGATTCCTGTACGTACAGATCATATTTGTCAATGTATGTTGCATGTGATGCTTCGCACGCAACAGATCATATTTTTATGATGTATGAATTGTATGCATGAAATGAATTGAACAGGGTTGTGATGCATCGGTGCTGCTGGATGACACGCCAAATCTGATCGGGGAGAAGACCACCGGACCCAACTTGAACTCCCTGAGGGGGTTCGACGTCGTCGACGGCATCAAGTCGGAGCTCGAATTGGCCTGCCCCCGCACCGTCTCCTGCGCCGACCTCCTTGCCATCGCCGCTCGAGACGCCGTCGTCCTCGTACGTTGTGTTACAGTACATGCACTGATAAATGATCATGTCATGCACGTTGGCATGTATTTACTATTTAGTTTAAACACCTATGGTCCATAATCTTCGTTGTTCTAAAAAAATATTTAATCAAATGTTTCCCTCATTAATATACCCGAATAATTGTTAGTTAACTTAGTCTGAAAATTAATTGCTTCTTTTCCGATAATTTAACGTTTACATTGTAGAAAAAAAACTCGTATGGACACCTTTGAACGAGAGTTAAAAAAAAAATAATTAAGCTCGTGCTTAAAGCTTTACAGTTGGACTAAGTGTTAGCTTAATGACTGTGACTGGTGCAGTCGGGAGGGCCCACGTGGCAGGTGGAGGCTGGCCGGAAAGACAGCTTCACGGCGAGTTTCTCGGGAGCCAACGCCAACATCCCGGCGCCGACGTCTGACGTGGCAACTCTCGTCCAAAACTTCCAAAACGTCGGACTGTCCACTAAGGACATGGTCGTCCTCTCAGGTACGATTATTTCTTTTCACCCGAAAAAAAAAATATGAATTTTTTAGAAAATAATCGATCCACAAATTTGCACCAAATTTAAACCTTCCATGGCGTTTCCATTGGCACTTCATGGGTTTCTCATTCCTAAACTTTAATACGTTATTGGTAGTATTAGTCGGCCATGACATGTTTCCATTGGATGCCGCAGGGGCGCACACGATCGGCAAGGCGCGATGCTCGTCCTTCAGCTCACGGTTCAGCGACGACAACGGCGGCGACGGCAACGGCGACGGCGCCGAAGAAGGGTCAGACCGCGTCTTCGTCGCGTCGTTGCAGCAGCTGTGCGCGGGCTCTAACGGGACGTTGGCGCACCTGGACTTGGCCACGCCGGCGACGTTTGACAACCAGTACTACGTGAACCTGCTGTCCGGCCAGGGCCTCCTGCCGTCGGACCAGGTCCTGGCGGCTGGCGGAGCGGGAGAGGACGTCGCCGGCCTGGTCCGGGCCTACGCGACGGACCCCATGCTCTTCTTCGAGGACTTCAAGGCCTCCATGGTCAGGATGGGGAGGCTGAGCGGCGGCGGCGGCGAGATCAGGAGGAGCTGCAGGGTGGTGAACTAATGAATTAGTTAATTATGCATGGCGATCTTAACTCGCTAAGTTGGTGTGGATGCACGTTATGTGTTAAGACTGTGTGTGTGTGTGTGCTTACGTCGTGTTATATATGAACTACATGTTTACGTTCTTATGGTCCTCTGTCGCACCTGTTCATCTTATAAATATTCGAAAGCGAAATAAGTTGTTGTCTCAAGCATTTGTTTAGTTTAATTTAATTATGTCTTGGAAGTTGGAATGTCACCCTTAAAAGTTTTCACGGGTCGAGTTTGACCCGACTCAACTCGTCCCGTCCGATTTTGATTGGATCGGGTCAGTTCTCTTTGGAGGTATGGATCCGATCCGATCTAATTGGTTCGGGTCAACTCGACCATCATTTTTCTTTTTTTTTTAAATTATTTTTTCTTACCTTTTATATTATTTTGTATAAAAAAAATGATATAATATTCATTTTAAAAGCATAAAATAATCTGTTAAACATTTATATATTATTTTACACATTTAAAATATTTTATTTTAATATTTTTAATTTTTTAGTACAAAATATAGATTGAAAACTAAAATAATAAAAAAGTCGTCTTCGGGTCAGGTCGAACCTGACCACGGACCGGACCTAAACTGATTTGGAATCGATATTTAACTCTCTTTGAGTTTGGGGCGGGTCTGAATCATCGGGTTCGCGGATCGACCCAACCCGTTGAACATCCCTAATCACCCTTTCATCTTATTAAACTTGTGATGTTTCAAAGAGAGCTAAATATCGATTAAGTATTTGGAGCTGATAGGTGGGTCAAGAAATTTGACTGTGTAAATTAGAAGTACGGTCATAAAATAAGTGACTAATTCTTATCTTGTTGTTAATTTACATCTGCTAAAAGCTGTACAAGATTAATCAACTTAAGTACCACCATCATGCATGAATGTCATGATCTGAACCATCACTCCATCAGGGTTAGGATATATCCAGAATCCATCCTGCAATATATCTCAAAGCAGTTTACAGAACAGCAATTAAGTTGGCCTCTGATCAAGAGTTGAAATGAATGACATATATAATAGGACTGTCCAAGCTAATACATGATGGACGAGAAAATAGGGTAACATATATTTATTATTGCCTTATTCCGCCAGCTGCGGACATACATTGAGAAATGAAGTAATAAAACGCCCAGTTTACCCCCATGAGAAAGGAAAGAATGAAGATAAAATTACATGGCTGGGTTCTCTGTGGTTTCATTTATATTTATTTACACATGGCCATCAGAGATATGAAGCGATGAAAAATATCAGAGACCAGAGCACTCTCGTGCCTTTGGCTTGAACAACTTATCAGAGTAGGGCTAATGGTGCTCATGTCAGCCTTTCAACACTCCAAGTTGCTTCAGAGCCAACTTAATGCCGTCAGTGCTGTAGCCATCAACCTGAGCAATATTGGGGCTGTCGAAAGCTACAACATCTTGTAGTGTATAGCTTCGCACTGCATGAAGCTGGCTTGGGGCGACGTTCATCGAGCCTTTTATTATGACGGTTTTATGCATACCTCCAAGCAGTCCTTCATAATCTGTATCCCCACTTTGGCCGACAAAGACTATCATATTTTGCAGCTCTATGCCCCACCTAACAAATAAATACCTACAAAGAAAACTCTGTGAATAAATTTACAGAAATGGAATCATGGACTTCACACATTAAAGAAAGAAAAAGGCAAATACACGAAGTATGAAATCTGTCCCCAGCAGTAGCAAGAAATCAACAATATGCATGATAATATTTCGTTCTTTCTTAGTCATGAAAATGAAACAGCAGTAACCAATGTATCATTTCGGATTTACAACTTTGGCTTGAACAACTTAACAAAGTTAAAGGTCTTGTAACAAGAAAAAGTTCTCTTTTTTTTCTTTTGGAAGGGGGCAAAAGGAAAGAGTTCATTTGATGACAATAACATAACTTTCTTACCTCAGAGCTTGTGATCTAGATGCCAGTACAGGAATTACAGACAGCTTGCTGCCATCATGGCTATATAGGACATGGCAGCGGAGTGCTTGAATTCTCATTTGCTTCCGGATCTCTTTAACAGAAGGAACCTACAAAAAAGTGTAAAAGATCCAAGTTAAGAAAAGTGTAACATATTGTAAGCTAAATCAAACTTATGGAAATAATGTACAACTTTTTATTCAAGAGTTATGTTCACCAACACGAACACATACTTATGGAAATAATGTACAACTTTTTATTCAAGAGTTATATGCTCTAAGAAACAATATAGATGCTTCCTAAAAGAGGAAACACTATAAATGATACAAAGGTGAAGTGAAGAAGTTTTACCAGTGAAGGGTTCTTCACATCGAACGAAAAGCAATAGGTAGAAGAGCGTTCATCATTCGGAACTATAATTTTTTCGGCACCATCTTCTTTCTTCTCAACAATTTCTGCAGCCCAACGTAGTAAGGTCTTTCTCAATCCTTCACCACCCCAACGATACTCAATCTGTGAGTGATAATCAGCATCAAGTGCAAAAGGAAGCTCAAATGGGCTCAGTAGGTCCTCAGAATTTGCAGATGGATAGAAAAGATCACTGCCACTGTTGCAAATAAAAGCATCAAAATCAGTGGCAGCAATGCCTCCAGACATGAAGAGAGAGTGTATCTCGGATATGGTTAATCGCGTTGACAATATGAAGCCAATTGAACCAGATATATTGTTGCTCTTTGTTGCCTCAAAGGAACTCTTGATGATCTTGATTAGATCTGCATCATTAACAGAATCCACAGCAATCACAAAAACATATTTCCTCCTCCTCAATAGGGGGATCTTACTGGAGATACCACTCTGATCAATTCTTTCACTGGCTCCCACCTTTTGTGATTTCAAAATGCCCTTTGATAATACAGCAGTTTCCAAATTATTTCCACTAACAGCACTACCACCTTCAGCCGTATTCTCCACACTGCTGCCATATTTTCCCTTGTCACCATCTAATGAAAGCTTTAAATTCAAAGATATGTCTTTAATATCTCTCAACGAGTCTCCTGCTGAATCTGCATCAGAATCTTCAAATCCATCTTCACTTCTTCGCCAACGAGGATGTCGCGGTCTGCAAGTAGCTATTTTGGATAAATAAGTTTTGCAGTGCTCTGGCCAAGAAAATAAGTGAATGTTCTTCAGCCCATTCTGTCGACACTTGGCCCAGAGTTGCTTATCTGAAACAAGCTTGTAAAGAGCATCAGCAATCGCGTTCTGATCATGAGGATCAACAAGAAGACCATTGTCTAAAACCTGAAGAACAATTAAACAAAAACATCAGAAGAACCATCTGTGAATCATCATAGGGATCCAAGAGGAAAATACGGACAATATGGAGAAAGAAAGGCAGTTATAGTTGATGACCATACACGATGTATATCAACTGGACCCCCATTTTTTGTAGCCACTATAGGTAAACCATTTGCTGCAGCCTGCACAATCAAATATAAAATGATTTAGGAAAGAGTTCACCAATGAATATTAGATGGAGATAATATAAAGAAAATTACCTCTATCAAGGTAAGGCCAAATGGTTCGATGAACGCAGGGTTGATGAAAACTCCCTGCAAACACATGAAAGATTCTATTCCACTGAATACAATTGTATTTTTATCTTTTCATTATCTCTAATATATGTTTATGGATATATCAAGCCCATAATTGACTAAAAGATTGATATAAGGCACATTTCCATATCATTGAATGGAGAGATCTCAAGCAATATATAAACCCAATATCTTTGTAAAAGAAGAAACTTTCCTTTTCAAGAAAAAATATTTGGTGGTTTATACCAGTAACGGAGCCAGCCCTCAAACTTAGGGGGGCGCCAATATATACGTAGGTATTACATATTAATTTTTTTCTTATACTATTTATGTATAAGTATATAGCGGGATGAAAAACTTTGGGGGTGGGGCAAGCCCATCCCCCCCCCCCCCCCCCCCCCCCAAAAAAAATGCCCTGGTTCCGTCCCTGGTTTATACGATGGAAGTAGCCAACAATATCTTAATAAGTTAATTCACACTAACCCAAAAAACCAAGTGCAGAACAAAATATTGTTCGAGAAAGGTAAAGCTGAACACCATTTATTCCCATCAAAAGTTATATACATTGCTCATCAGTTATGTACGATTTTAATATGCGACAAAAAGGATACAAGGTCTGAGGTAAAAAAATGAGAACAATTAAAATGATGAGCTATCTAACAACCAAAATCATCAACATACTTTCAGAAGATTCGTGTAGCCATTCATCAGCACAGTTGTATCTAATGCTTTCTTGTTTAACCTAAGTAATATAAGTATAAAAAGTCACTTTTTTAGGAGAAAAAAGATGACCACCAGTCTGTGGTTGTCATCCATTTTCATCCATCTCTCTCTCTCTCTCTCTCTCTCTCTCTATATATATATATATATATATATATATATATATATATATATGTAATATATATAACGGTGGAATGAAAGTCATATACGAGTGTATGCTCTCAAAGAGAGGGCAGCAAAAAGATGGAAAGTATCTCGACTAATCAAATCCCCACTCCCAAAGAGAATGTGGTGTACAATGCACTCAGCTTGGCATCTCTCCCCCCAAAAAAATGACACTTTAACCTCATCGTGTTTGAAAATGGAAATTGGCTAGCAACTTTTACTCTAGGGGTGTTCACGAATGCTATAGACAAAATTAAGCGTGATGTTTGTTCCTCTATATTCATCTGTCACAACAACAGCACATTCAAAAGCCTTAATCAGTCCAGTATTCAATATTCTAGCCAGAAAAGAAAGAATACCTTTGTTCTTGCTGCCAACCTATATATCTCTGGAACATCAGACTGTTTATGATGTTTTGGATATGCAACTTGACCATACATATCATATTTGTCAATCAATTTTAATATTGAAGTCAAAACAGCTGCATTTGTGGTTGACATCTCATCAATTGACTCACGATTACCCATTATCAGTGTCTGCATAAATAAATATAGAAAAAGTTAAAAGTACAAAATAAAAGACCGAAATGAAACCATTATCTTGACCTTGATAAGCAAGTGAAACAAATAGATATATATGCTAGAAAAATCAGTAAACCAAGAACAGAGATTATTACACTTCTAACTTCCACATACCAGGTTTGCAAGCTCTCTTAAAGGACGACATTCACCAAATGCCTTCACAAGTGTTGTGATGTTCTTCTTAGGGTCTGGTCTTGCTAGTGCAAGAATCATAGGCTTCCGAGGATTTGTAAAAAATCGCATTATCTTCCCAAGTCATAAAGATAACATTTGAACAGAAACAAATTGAATCAATCAGTTGTCTTCGAATAACATGTTAGTATGATATTCAGATATGTATCCCAGAAAAAAAATCTTAACAGAAGAGTTCAGCGCAGACATCACACCTCAGACCAGATTGGTGGATCAGGGGAGGCGGAAGTATCTTCATTTCCTTCATCATCCATATCACCCTCATGTGCATTAATATGGTTGAATTCCATTCCAGGAGGGATGACCTATAGGAAAGATGACCATAGGCATGGTAATAGGTTGATAGTTAGATGAAGCTTGCTAGTATCACATGTTCCATTTTCTCTTTTCATAAGGAAACCTTTCAAAAATAATAATAATGATGCTGCTGACACACTTACCACCATACGAGGCATATAGCGACCAAAACAACTCACACCACGCTTGATCCGAGCACGAAGTTTCCGCTCAAGTATAACATCAAAACCATCATACAGTTGCCACTGCTCTTCTATCTCCTGTTTAGTGCTTGTGATAACCATTTCTGAGGAATCAAGAGCCAATTCCTCAGCCTCTATCCTACGCATTATCTTATATGTTGCATTTATTTCTTCCCTTGATTGCCGCCCTTGTTTCAGTAGTTGTTCCAACTTATCTCTTCCTAGGGAATGGCCTGTAAAGAGCATAGGAACATTGAGTGCACCGGAGAGTAAAGCGGCGGAGTCTCCTGCATCAGCATAATGCCCATGAATTGCAACCGGCCACACTGGCTCACCACCACCAATTTGTTCACCCAAAACTTTGGACATCTGCATAATGTGGCTTAGTGCACCATCAACAAATTCTTGGATATGTGGCCATAGAAGTTCCTTGGAGATATATTTATCCCTTGGGCCAAAAGGAATCCGAACGATATAAGCACCGCTACTCTCACCCATCTCATGCATAACGTTTTCGGAGTTTCTTGGGGTTAACATTTCTGTAGGTTCTCCATAACTCCAATCAACATCTGGAGCAGATACTTGCCTAGTCAACAGGTCAACTCGATAAACTCCAGGCATGGAACCCAGAGCTCTAGCAAGTTCTACAACATACTTGACCTGAGAAATCGCAGAAAAAGATTCCTCAGCACAAAAACATTAGTAAAGGGAAATGTAACTAAAATAAACCTACAATAAAGAAGCAGAAAATAAGAATAAATACCAATTTCTGAAGGGTAGAAGAAAGTGCTGATGATGCAAAATGACCATAATACTTTTTGAATTAAAACATTCATTCATTTCCTACCTGACCACCAGTATCAGAATCACGACCAAGCTCCATATCCTCTCCACGTATCAGGCCATGAAGGCTGCAAAGTAAATAATTTCATATAAAGATATATTGGAATACTGGATAGTAGATTATGTTCCTACAACCTTGATATACACCTAACACATCATATTTTGGTATCCATATAGTTTCTTTTGAAAAGATGGTATCCATATAGTTGCACCTCCAAAGTAAACACACAGTGCAAGACATAAATGCCCCTTATGCTGGAGAAAGAAGCTCCAGTGTATATTAGGTGCAGGAGAAATAAGCTCACTGGAACATCTAAAATCTACTAAACAAAAAGTTTCTAATTGGTAAAAGTTGAATTACTTACCTAATTAGTACTATATAAAACTTTTTATCCTTATGTTGACTGGCCCAAGCCTCAAGAGCATCCATTGAACTAATCCTAGGCATTCTACTTCTTGTACCATCGCCGTGAGCAGATAAATCACCTCCAACTTCTTTTTCTCCTTCGGAAAGGTCCTCAGACATATCAGCAGTTGCATCGCGGCGACCTCTTTCTTGTTCAAGACGACGTTTAAGAATCCTTTGAACTTCATCTCCCTCTATCTGCATCGGATAATGCAACATCAGATAGATCATTAATGCTCAAAGAAATGGAGGGGTCACTGGTGAAAGAGAAGCTTAAGTAGGATTTATCAGTTCATCAATGATAAAAGGATAACATTTATGATTGCGTGATATTGCAAAGTCATGATGTTGCTCCTCCTTTTTTTCTTAATTCCATCACCATTTCCATGTGTATTGTTTTTTATTTTTTACATATTGTGCTAAAAAAAGAGGATGAAGAAGGGGACTTGCGCAGGAGTACAGAAACATATGTTCATCCTGCAAGAATGTCATACTCGGGTACATGATTTTCAAGCTCAACAAATAAAAAATAATTTGGTTGAAAACGAAAAAATAAATGCATGTCAGCTATGAATGCTAAAATTCTCTATGACACGATACCACCCAGTTAACTACTACACTTTTTTTTCCTTTAATTTGATGAGATTTGTGCATGAACTGAAAGAACATGGAAACGAAACAAGCAGCAAATGTATTGTCCTGCAAAAAGCATATCCAATCCAGTTTCATAGAAGCACTCATTTTGTCGAACTTTGCCAAACGTCAATCATCATCATTACAGAGCCGCCTCCAATCAAAGACCGAGGCAAAAAAAGTACTTCAGTTACCACAATCAATGCAGAATAGACCACTCTACTACTCGCTACATCTGCAAGCTCACTATGTCTATCCAAGCTACTGTGATCAACTCTCATATTTCACGGCGTATAATCAAATGGATGACGACGTTCTCGCATCATTTTATCGAACATATGATGCCAAGGAGAAAATTACCTGCTTCTTCTTGCGAGCCAAATTCCAAATCCTCCAGCACATATTTTCCAGCCGCGTGTTCCTCTCCTGTGGACTCCTCATCGCCGCGGCCTTTCCTCGCACACGAAAGAAACAAAGATCAATTCTTTCTCTTTCAGAAAACGAACAATTTTTCATCGATGGAATCATCACAAAAAAAAAAAAAGGAATCGTCCGAGCCCGAACCGAACTGATCGAACAAAACTTGAAAGAATAAGGAGGAGGAAGGAAGAGGGAGCAGCTACTACCCGAACCCAGGTCTTGTGCAGATCGGTCTCGTCGAAGCCGGTGATGACTTCCTCGACGAAGTAACGGGTCGGGCTGAAGCGGCCGCGCTCGCGCAGCAGCAGCGATGCCTTGGAGGAGCCGATGCCCGTCCCTGCCGCCAGTATCGCCTCAAGGTAGCTGTTGACCCAATCGTTCCCCGCCATTGCTTCCGGCCAATACGATCACCACTCGACGGAGGCGGCGGCGGCGGCGAAGCAGCAGCAGCAGCAGAAGAAGAAGTAGTAGAGAGGAGTTCGTATCCACGAATCGGTCTGCGCGCGGAGTTGAGGAAGGAAGAGGAGGAAGTAGAAAAGACGAGTTGGTGTCCGTCTCCCTCTTTGGTGCGTCGCCTCCTTTTTATATAACTACACGACGACGAGGGGTGGCGTTAAGAAAAGGGGGGACGAACGATGCAAGTAACGAGAAAGGAAAGGGAAGGGTGCTAAATATATAATATTACGATAACTGATTTAACTAATATTAATTTAGGAGTATAAATATTTTAAATTTATTTTCTTATTTTACTTTGTGTGCGTCCAGAAGGGTCTTTCTCTCTCCTTTTGGTTTACCGTTCTGTTGCCCGTGTCTCGGAAACGGGACTGTCTTAAAACTGCAAACAGGAGAGAGAGAGAGAATATGATGCTGATGTTTCTGCGGGGTGTCTGGTGATGGTCCCAACTTACGACCTTTTGGCTGCGTTTATCGAGAGAATATCGAGAGAATTTTTATTCTTGATAATTAATTGATGTGATAAAAAAGTTTGAATTGTTGTTCGGATGAAAAAGTATAATGATAAGAATTTAAAAAGTTGATATGATGAATAAATTTTGGTGAACGTTTGGATAAAAAGTAAGAATTAAAAATATAATTTATTATTTTACGAGGTATAAAATTATAGTAAATAAGAATATATTATTAATATTATAATTTACATAAATAGTTATATTATTAATATTATTTTTATTTATTTTGATTAAATATTTTAAATATTATTAATATTATAATTTACTTACATTTTAATATCTAAATATAATATACTTTTTTTAAAAAATAATTGAATAGTTTAATTAATAAAATATTTATTAATTATTAGAACTAATTATTTTATAGTTTTTAATTAATAACATTTAATAAATTATTTTATAATATCCCAAATAATGTATTAATATATTATAAATTATATATACATACATTATAAAATAATTAAAAATAGATGAAATTTAAAAAAAAGTCAAATATTAGGGCTGGAGTTGAAAAAAAAGCAAATGTTCTTACTTCGGAGAACTTTCCGCTGGAACATTATGTTCCCGCGGAAGGTCACATGATGGGAACATTTCGCGATGTTCTCGCGAAATGTTCACATCCAAACGCACTCTTTTAGAATTTTTTCTCAATAAAATTTCAAACTTATTATGTATTTTTTTAATTAAATTTATTCGATTTTTTTATAGCCAATCCACAATTTTTGAAAAGTGAAACCTAATTCTCGTGGCATTAAAAAACACATTATCCACGTGTTGAAGGTCGTTCAATCATTGGGCTCGACTAATCCAATTAAATAATTTTTTACATTAAAAAATACTCAAACTTCAGTAAGTACTTCTGAACCGCACTTTCCTTGATCTAGACAGTATAATGCTACCCACTTAAGCAGGTAGCATATACCATTAAATCCTTTTTTATTTCTAAGAAAAATGTGTATTATTTTTTGTTTCATAGGCTATAAAACATTTTACTCTAGCACACTATGTAATTTTACATTTTCTAATCATGAAATCATTTTTTTAAATGCCTCGAATTGCTCGATCTGGCCAGTTCCTTCAAAGTAATAATATATATTCACTGAAAAATAATAGTATGTAAAAAAAAACATGTTGACTCCATCAATATATTAAATGATAAATATTATTGTGACTATTAACTTAACCAAATTTCCGGTACTTCTGAAGACTTTTTATCCCACAGAGTTGGAATTGTTTAGCTGATGCCTTTTGGCAGTGAAATTAAATTCTAAACAAGAAATATTCGTATCATTTATGATTAGAATGGATGGGGACTGAGGTCCCTAAATTTTAATTTTTTTTCAAAAAAATAATAGTACATATCAATTTAATAAGATTTAATCTTAGCAAAACTTGTATTATAATATTATGACACAAGTTATAATTCATAATCTTGTTTGCAACATTTTTAATTTATGAATTAATTAAGAATTCCTATTCTCTTACACTCATACTTTTTAACTTATTATGTTAGTTCCGGCATTGTAATATGAAAAAAAAATGTAGTGTTTGCTGTGCTGATTAGGAAGACCTTTTTTATCATGATCCAAAGAACATATTTTCGTGTTAACTTGTTCTTTTTTTCCAAATTCTCCTTACATACGAAATCTAGGGTGTAAGAAAAACCTACCCATCCGAAAACCTAACCAAATAAAAAAATCTATTCAAAAAAATCGTAAACTCGGACTTTGATTAAAAATTAGGTTGATTTTTTAAATCCATTTAATTAAAGTTCCTAATCAAGAAATCGGAGGGGCCGACCCAAATTAAATATATTAAATTATAAACGTGATAATATGATAGTTTAATTTCTTTATGAACTTAGAGTTAAATATTAATGTCTATTATTTTTTTTAAAAAAAATATCATTTTAAGTATATCCCTGATTCGAAAAAATCGAGATCATATAAGTCATTTTTTTTCGAAAAAAAATTTAGGATGATCTTTTATACTCTAAAAAATCATCTGAAATTTCAAGGCCGATTTTTATTTTTACATAAAAACCACCGGACCGAATCACTTCACCCCAAGTTATAGATATAATTTTAATAATACGGATATTACAAGAGTTTTAGTGGGATATATTAGTAGTTTCATGGGTGTGACAGTCCACAGTTTGAGCGCAAATTGAATCCCAATCCCATCCCTGAACAAATTATTATCATCAAAATTTGTCAATGGATCGATTGGCTTCTTGTAGACCTGAACACATAAAGGCAGGCAAATCATGTCTAAAACATTTCTTTAAAATTCAACTTCCGTACTAATTGTCACTCCTTTTTCCTATACACATAATAGTTGATAATACATGATTAGAACTCTGAACCTAATGGAGAAACTGTTACAATAATAAAATAACCTAAGAAATTAAAAGGAAGAGTTATTAATTTCTTAAATCTCTTTTAAACTATATCAATTTTTCGTATCTAATCATGAACTATGAACTTAGCGTATCACGTCCTTAAACTTTACTATAATTTTCACTTTAGTCCTTCAATATAATTCTGTTAATTTTTTATTTATAAAAAAACTAAAATATCCTTTCACGAGTTTCCCTATGTTTTAATGTTTTAAAAAATAATAAAATAATTATAATATAAAAATAAACTAATATAAAATAAAATATTAAAAATGAGGTTATTTAACATTGCCGACTTATCAAAATATTTCATTTTAAACATAAAAAAAGAACCATTCATGAAAAGACATTTTAATCCTTTCATAAATAGAAAAATAAAAATAACGAAAAAGTTATTAGAATCATACAGAACGACTAAAGTGAAAATCACAATAAAATTTCGCAACGTCGTACGGTAAGTTTGTTTAAAGTTAGCCATACACAATTGTCGGATTTATAACATATATAAATCATAGAGGTCGAGGAATACCTCTTGCAGCAGAAGCGAATCGTCAGAGCTTTCTCACGAACTTTTGATGAACACATTTGCACATCGGGATCGAGAATCGAACCTCGAGGGAACGGAAACTTTGACACGACACAAGTACCTCTGAATAAATATCTACGAAACCGTGTTTGGGATCTCTAGTATGTGTCTCCTTTTATAGTGTAGGGAGATTTGGGTGAGGGGTTAAGCAGAACGCATCACGCGCATGATGACGTGTCCCTCCAATGCGCAATTCTTCTTGGTCCATGCCTAATATGTCTCCGTATCCCTCTGGCACTAGGCATTATTTCTAAGTGTTGTTTCATTGACAACATGGTTAATGATCTTGAGGACCACTTATTCTTTTAAGAGTAGTGGACCTTGTGGTGAAACAATTGTCAATTTTTGAATATTCCAACCAAATACTTGGGAAGAATCAAAATAATGAAAAATGAAGTCTCCTCAATCTTTTTTGTTGATTTCTTTTTTTATTCTTCCTTTCATTCAAATAAAAAAAAGGTAAGAATTGGCGAATCGAAAACAATTATCAATTATTAAGTAAAAAAAATTCAAACTATTTTATTATGGAATATACATATCAATATGCATGGATAATCCTTTTTCTTCCACTTCCTGTTCCAATGTTAATAGGATTTGGACTTTTACTTTTTCCCATAGCAACAAAAAGCATTCACCGTATATGGGCTTTTCCTAGTATTTTATTGTAATTATCGTCATTGAGCTATTCATTCTTGTTCAGATCAACAATTATTGTTTTGAAATTCATTGTCTAGTTTGGTCACAAAAATAGGAGAAATCAATGTTATACATATTATCATTTGTCCGCAAACAACATAAATAATGAAATAACAATACTAATGAAGTAGTGACATCGAGAGGTTGTTATACTTCCACACATCTCCTACTATCTTCAAGAAATATTATTATTCATTATTCAACAATGCAACAAAATTAATCTAAATATTTGACTTTTGAATCAATACATAATTCAAAATTTTCTACTCTATACATTTTGAATCAAATTATAATTCAAAATCATCGAAATTTATTTCGTGTGGTGCATCAAATTATTTCTAATATGATCAGGATAATCAGGACTAGAGTAACGGGAGCTCTTCCCCGAGATGTGCCAACTAAATAACCGCACACTATCCTTCACCTCGACATCAGAAAATTGTGCTACCACTGTGACACATCAACAATATTTTTGAAGACTGCATCGACATGCACAAGGCCAGTTCCTCGAAACTTTTCTAGACATGCATTTCGGATCACGCACCATTCAACATGAAGATATTAGCTATTGTGACAACATTTGAATCTCAAAGTGCCTTAGTCCTACGAAAGAACTATCTATGTTTCATATATTATTTAATTACCTATAGTTTGTATAATTAGATCAACTAATTATTCTCACTATAGGCTTGCATGAAACACACGTAGTCAAAAATAATATTACCATATTAATTAATTATCACGAAGGAAGTAATTTAATTTGTTTAATTTCAAATCAATTTGAAATTCTAGACTAGTTATCATGCTTAGCAAAATTGGACATACCAATTTTAAATTCAAATAATTTTAACACACAGTCAAAATTTTAGGAAGACAATTATTTGCACATACCAATTTTGAATTCAAATTTAATTTCGAATTATTCAAAATGCCTTCCATAATTGAATTTAGATTACATCAATAAAAATCATTATGACATACATAAATGAAAACATTTATTTCATGCATGATAACATATTTATTAGGCAATATTTGTTATTGACATGTAAATCTAATCATTTAATTAATGCACTAAATCAACAAATGATAGCATTAAATTATATGCAATATTTCAGAAAAATCTATAAGGAAAATATCATTTCATGAGTTTTCCTCTATTTTAATGTTTAAAAAGAATAAAATAATTATAATATAAAAATAAATTAATGTAAAAAATATTAAAAATGAGGATATTTAACATTGCCGACTTATCAAAATATTTTATTTTAAACATAAAAAAAGAACCGTTCATAAAAAGACATGTTAATCCTTTCATAAACAGAAAAATAAAAATAACGAAAAAATTATTAGAATCATACGACACGACTAATGTGAAAATCACAATAAAATTTAAGGGTAAGTTTGTTTAGACTTGGTCATAAAAAATCGTTGTAGTGTTGAAAAAGTTTAAATAAATAACCTTAAAAGAAAAGGATAAAATATGCCGAGACAGAAAAAGTAAGGCCTCAAACGAATATTGTTGCAAGATAAATTAAACATATTTAATCACTCATCAATTCTTTATAATAATTGACGACTTGTTTGGTGCCAATTCTGTGGCCTGTCGATTTTAATAATAATTAAAGAAAAAAAATAAAACCTTTATACATTTACGTCAATGTGGGATATGTATGCATTGCATGCCATCGATCAAGAGGACGTTTGACACACCGCTAATTTTAATTATTAATTAAAATAATGGAGATAATTTCTCCGTCGGCATTTTTAAAAGTCTAATTATGAGACGCGTCTCGATCAAAAGAACAAACTCATACTTATTAGTGGGTGTCCTAAATGATGTAGACTTAAGAGACCACATACATCGTACACGTGTACGACGAATTCATGTAAAAAAAATATTATTAAAAGTTTCACGTGCCATTCTTAAATATTTTGACAATTAAGTTGAGGTTTCGAATTCTAATTCATGTAAATTTAAAAAAAGTATTATTAGAAGTTTCACGTATTAATTGTTAAGCGCATGATGAACTTAACGAGGCAAGTTCTAACTTATGAATAATGCACATAATCATTAACATCGAGTAAAATATGAACTAAAAAAATATTTATTACATGTGAACATAAAAAAGTATATAATGAAAAGTATTAGTAATTTTCTATGTTTAAACGGGGGTTTACGCTTTTTGTATTTCTCTTATATTAAACAGCGGATGATATTTTACGTATTTTTTTTTAAACTTGTTACATTTTTACTATTTTTTTTCCTGTAGGTCTAGTTAATAAATGTTAGAGTATGGCTAGAATTCCTATTTTGAGTTTATGGTTCATTATACTATAATTATATTTCTCTACTACATTAAGATTATAAATTTATTTTTCTATTTGATTATGATTATATTTATTGTTGACTTGAAGTTTATTTTCCCATTATATTATATATGCAACTTCAGAAGATATTTCCATTTTATTTTATTTTTTAAAAAAAATACGAGCTCATTTGTCCTAAGAAGGTGGGCCACGGGGATAAACCTATTTGTAACTCTTTAAATTCGAATAAAACTTCTATCAATGTCCAAGAATATAATAAGAAAAATTAATATTATTGACACTCCTAAAAACATTATTATCACTTATTTATCTGTAAAAATAAAATAACAATAGCATTTTGGAATAATAATAAAAAAACTTAATTAGTGATTAATTATTTCTCTCTCCAAATTTGATTTCACAAACAAAGATACCTAGACGAGCATCACCGAAAAAAAAATACCTAGATGAGAGACTTTTTTTTTTTGTTGTTGCCACTCTAATGATTCGGCGAATTTGATTATTTTAGTATCATTTCGAACAACATATCAAGTGAGATCAAAAGTATAAGTTCGTATTTTTATGAATATAAAAATATGAACTCTATACTTTTGTTTAAACGACGAGAGTTGTTGACCCACTCCCGTTGGTAGACGAGAGACCTGTGGCATCGAAAGTATGACTAATGCAAACATCAAACGGCATACATAAATAAGATCATGTGATTCAGATTGATAATGCCCAACACATACAGATAAATAAATTTAATGTGCAATGCGAAATAAAGATGCATGAGACTAACAACACTGTAAGGTACGTAATTCTTTATATATATATATATATATATATATATATATATATATATATATATATATATATATATATATATCTTAACGTAAAAGTGAGACAACATGGAATAAAAATAATTATAAACTTTTTTTTTCTATGGATTCTTATTCATCGGTTGGGCTCGCTCTGTTTGGGATTATTAACGATTTGATAAGCGGATATCGATTTAACTAACGAATAGCGGGTAATGAATGATGATTAGTGGTTGGAGGTAAAAAGTTTGATAAACTTAGGGGTAGAATTAGCTAATGAATATAAAATAACATAATTAGACATATGTCAAATTATTTAATTTAAACAATATACAAATTATATTATAATATAAGAAATTAAATATTTCTATATTAATTAAAATACATAGAAAATTTAAAATAAAAAAAAAATTCACAACTAATTTTTTTTGTTAAAATATATAGAAATTTGTATTGACAATAAATTTTATATAGTGCAACCATATATAAAAGTAGTAATTGTGAAATTATTTTTTATTCATTGTTAACACATAAATAATTTGTAAAAGAAATAATATATTTGAATAAGGTTAAAATTGGAAATATTTATAAAACACTAACATTTAAATGCTAAACACTAGTAGAAGTAGCTTTTCAAAATTTTTATATGAAATGCTAAATGCTACTTATTTTTGTCATTTACCAAATAAAAAAATAGCATTTGAACTGCTAAACACAACTTGAAATGCTAATTTTAAACTAAGTATCAAGTAACGATTAACGTTTTGGTCGTGTTAAAATGCTACTAGGATTGTTTGGTAAATGTTTTTCTAAAATAACGTTTAGAGATTTTAGAACAAAACGCTATAAGCTACTCCTACTAACTTATAAAGAGTAGAGTTAGTATAGCAGTTTTGTATTTATTCGGGTAAATTACACCAAATGCCTTTCAACTTTCACGTTTGCTCAGCGATGTCCTCCAACTTCACTTTGTAACAGCGATGTCCTCCATCTTCAAACTTATTGCATGGAATGTCCTTCCGATCGTAAATACCTAGTTTATCGGTCGATCTGTTGACATGGCGATGACTCCGACACGCAAGAGAGTCATTCGACGTGGCACACGTCAGCAAAGTAAAAATAAATAAATATTAAAAAAATACTTTCCCCGTCCTCGCCGAAGAGAGAAGAAGAGGCCGGCGAGCCCACACCGACGAACAGCAAAGGGGGGCCGAGCCTCGCCGGGCCTCGCCGCCGTCGCCTTTGCTATTCGCCGGCATAGGCAAAGGAGGTTGGGGGTTGCGAGGCCCCCTCCCCCTTTTGTTGTTCATTGACGTGGGCAAAGGGTGGGGCCTCGCCCCCCATGCGACCTCACCGGAGGTCGCAGAGAGGGGGGAGCCCCCCCCCCTTTGCTGTACGACGTTGCAAAGGAAGGGGGGGCAACCCCCCACCCACCCCATTTGCCCGTGCCGGTGCCGCTAATATCTTTTGTCATTATATAAGTATATGCTATTTACCAAACAGTTTTTTTTATCAAATTTATAAACAAATCGCTATCCGCTAATATCTGACCATCATCCTCTAATCAAATCGTTATCCTCTAGTCGAACTGCTAAATTTTCCAAACACCAAAATATCAGTCTTTCCGTCGAACAACGACTAGCTCCTGTTTCTTGTACTGAACCTTCGGAGGAGGAAGCGAAGTCAGGAGCTTGTCAGTCAGTGCTCTCGATTGTTCCAGATAGAAGGTCATGTTGAGTCAAAGTTTTAACGACATATAAAATTATATTTTGATGAAACAAACCTCAAATAAACCTCAAAAGATTAAAGATAAAATGCTAAAAAAGTTTAAGAAAAAGAGATAACTTTATGCATGAATATTGATTACATAATTGACTATGATATGATTAGATTTTGGATGAATGAACTTTTAGATTTTGCATAAACATCAAAATTGTAAAGAATTCTGTTAGCTTTCCATAGACTCTAAGATCATCTAATTTGAATAACTGTGCAGAAAGTTATGATCAAAATAATGCAGGTCGGTCAATCCTCGGCCTCCGAGTCAAATGAATATTAACGGTCAAATTTGAAGGAGTAATTTGTGGAGCAAATTTTAGATGAATTTTCCACACAGTGAAGGTTATAAAAGGAGTGCCAAAGCCAGATGCAAAAGCACACATTCACAAATTGAAGAAAAACTTCAAGTTATCAAATAAATATTATTTCTTGAAGTTTTTATTTCATAGTTTTCTCTTATTTTTCTCTTTTCTTCTTACGAGCATAGAATTATAAAAGAGAGAAACACTTTTTGTTCAAAAAAACTGAGAGAGCTCCGTGTAAAAGAGATTTAAAATCTTACCTCTTGAGCGAGAGAAATAGATTAACTTTCTAGGAGGAGATGTTGTCTTGCCTCTCGAAGCGGAGAAAAGATGGTTGATGTAAAGGACTTTCTTCCTTGTCCCATTCGGAACAAATGAAGGGATTAGTGAAATCTCCGACGGTCTCGAGGTCGAGAAGTCGGAGCGAGGACGTAGGTCAAGGTGTGGCCGAACCTCATCAACAACTATCGTGTCTTTGTGTTTGATTTTCTCTCTCTCCCCCTCTCACGTTGAATTTGATATGATCTAAATTGCTTTATTTTAAAGGGTTTAAAGAATCAGTTTTGTGCTTCCGCAACGTGTTTTCGTGAAATTGACATTTTCGATTGAACACTAATTCATTCCCCCTCTTGGTGCCCTTTGAGATTCTACAGGTCCAACCGACGCATATGTAGAACTCATACACAACGACGGTTTCAAGAAAGATAAATAGTTTTTAGTCGACTCATAACTCTCTTGCTATTACCCGCGGAGAGTGCAACAACCGACGGATGTAGTTTGGTATGAGAATAAAACGATGGGAGTGAGTATATTTAATTTGATGAGTCGATTCTTTTTTGTTTGGAATTTGAATTATCAATACCTATTCTATCATTTTGAAAGAATATATTATCTCTACAAAAAAAATATATTATTTACAAAATACAATTTCCACTGCCCCTTATCCAACATGAAGAAGTCAGTTCTTGTGTAGAGCACCAACATAATGATATCATATTTTTCCTCCAATTATTTGACATCTCAACACTATCTATAGAATAAGATTGCTTAATTTTAACTAATTATTAACTTTTGTGATGTTAGGGTTTAAAATATAGCAATTTTGGTAAAAGATAATTTTCTCTGATATATTCATGTTTACAGGAATAAATATTTTTTAAAAAAATCAACATAATTCCTCAATGTTATTTGAGGTTAAGTTTTGTGTTTAGTAGAATATGATGGAATAAAATCTTTCTTAACTTTACTAGTCAATAGCGAGCCGTTTGGGGAAATTATAGATCATTTAGTGAAATCTACCCTATCTTTTTAAAGAAGTAGTACTAGGAGACATCCATTCATTACCACTGAATTCATGAATGATGAATTTATCGATTGAACACTTTTTTAAATCACCGATTAGTAATGGTGTTATCCCTTAGCACAATTATTTTTTCATTAAAATATATAAATAATATAAATTAATTATGTCCTTCCAAAATAATGGGGTCTCAAATCGATGCTTCATGTGCTCGACCCTTTGGTCGGCCATGCTTTCATCATTTATATGTTCTCAATTTTCAGATAAGTAACAGTTTTGATTGGATGTTAAAAAATGCAAACTATTTGCATCTTCATATTAAAATAATGTTTTAATGTTTAAACTTGTTTAGTGTTATTCAGATAAATTAATTAATATATGTGCCCTCCAAAGCATAACATATGAGAATAGCAAATGTTTGGAAGTTCCTCTATTCAATTATTTTTCTTCTTATTGCTGGATTCGTATATATCTTCTTTTTGTTTCTCGAATCTCTAATGAATTGCAGAGTAAGATGAAATCTTTCATCATATCATATATCTGAATTGAAAATTTTTTTTATTAAAGTACCAAAATAGCTAAAAAAATAGTGGGAGAGTTGAAATTTAACACCGGAGACTTCACTTTTCCCCACCATACATTCAACAAATTGGGACCAGCAAAAAGTTGATATGACGCACTTTGGACCGTCAGTGATGGACACATTGCTTTGCCTTGCAAAACACTGCAAACATGTTTGTGCCATTAACTACTTAAACATGCATCGTAAACAACATGATGGTGCTTGATACTGACTATGTAGTGTACCAAATCCAAATAATTCTCATCTTTTTTTTTCCTGGTCCAATGTGTATAACATGATAACATATAGTTCAGGTTTCTATTTAGCACAATTATTCCTCTCCCAATCTTTGCAGTTTGCACAAATGCAGTTGTGCAGCTTCGAGTTTGCTGGAACTCCAAAGAGGATGAGCAAGACAAAACTTAAACTTGTAAACTCAACGAGTTCTGTAATCGATTCCAATGGAATGGTGGACATGGAATCCACAAAAAACAGCGTTCAATTTCTTGGAGGTGTCTGATTGCTGAAAGTTGGCAAATGGAATTCTGAAACTCGAGTGTAGTGTATATGTGTACATATAAGAATATCACATGGTTTTATCATGAAACTCCAATGAATCAGTGACGAGGCATGAAAAGGAAATCTGAATAACAAAATCTTTCGTTTCTTTCATGACAAATATTTATTGGTGTGACTCAATGAAACAAGCTATACACGCTTTCTATTGCTTTTTTTTCCATCCCGAGCATCAAGAAAAATGCTAATTTACAGAACTGAATGGAATTCCATATCCTAAGAGCAAGCCCACAGCAGACATCTCCTGAAAAAATTTGTCAAAGTAGATTTCTGAAATCGCAACCTCTTCCATCTGCTCTTCGTCAAGAAAGGATGCAGACCCAGTATATGCTCTGGCATGAAGTCGTGCCTTGTCAAAATGCCAACCACTGGTGCTCTCTGCAGGTCAATAAGAAATTTCATTAAGCTCAATCTTTGATCTCAGAGAAATAAGAGAAAGAAAGCATGATAAGGTTACAGGCGCAATGCAGCTAAAGATTTCATAAAACAAGTTTTTTGGCACTGGGACAAGGTTCTTACAGTTGAGGACTTTGGAACAACCAAGAGATGTCGCAAGCCAACTTGGCGGAAAAGGATGAGAGCTTTGGCCAGTGACATAGTCTCAACCACAGTGTACGGCGAAGTGTTCGTGAAAGGATGCAGATCAATGAACATCTCCATCTCTTCTTCAGAAAGTTGTATCTCCTCAATTTTATCATGTTTTCCTGATCCGCGCTTGGAGAGATCATCCGCCAAGAGCTGCTGTGATGCGTCGAGGCCGGAGAACATACAGGTTTGTTGGAAACACTTGTTCTTTAGGAGTGTTAGTAGATGAGCCCTCAGCACAAGACCAAACAACACTGGAGCAGTGGAGAACGGGGGCTCGTCTATCACAGGAAATGCATGGTGACCGGTTGTCTTTAAGATATGGACTATGTTGCCAACCTTCTCCACGCCATTAAACATTCTCAAAGGTCCCGTTACGACGTCGCTGACAGTGAGCTGCCTCATGTACGGTTCTGCATGATCTTCGAGATAAGGCAATCCCTTCAGTTTCAGAATCAGATCATAGATATTGGGATTGAAAGAATCAGCCACGCTCTTTGATATGAGAAGAACCAGCATGACAAGAGGGAGCAACAGGAGATTGTTCGTAAGTTCCAGGATGATCACGCATACGGAAACAGTCATCCTCATGGTTCCACCTAGAAATGAGGCAGAACCAAGTACTGCAAAGAGGCCATGATCAAGATCTGAGTTTCCACCCATTAGCATTCCGACCAAACGGCCATAGATTGCACCTGTCAAGATGACTGGCACGAAAAGACCGAAAGGCGAAGCAACACCATAGCTCAATATGCCAAGAACATATGAAGTGACAAAGAAGACCACAATTGAGGACTTCTGGAAGTTATCATTTGTTCCAGTGCTGTAGAGTTTCTTTATTATGTTATCGTTCGTGTTGAAGAACAAGGTCGCGAGATCATTGTAATGATCTGGAGGACAACGGAAGTTCTTGAACCTTCCAGAATGGCCTACAGAGGGACAATCCTCCGTCGAGCAGGGTCTGCATGGTGCCAGCCATGACAGTCCAAAGAGACAGACAGATGTGAAGATGGAAATGGTTGCAGCAAAAATTAATTTGTGCATGCGTCTCTTCCTGGACAAAGAACATAGAAAATTTTGAATGTTAGACACTACATAGACACCACACAGGCAATAGCAGAATTAGTACATAGCATACTGTCTATTTGAATCCTATAAAAACAATTGACAGGGTGCAAGGAGAGATCAGAAAAGAAAGGAGCATAGTGAAGTGATTCGTACTCATTAATGAGGTTGCATATGCGAAGAACCTTCAGCATGAGGAAATTGTAAAGGCTTCCCAAAATTCCACCAATAACTCCAAGAAGAATAACTGGAGGCAAGTCTGAGATGTGATAAGTAATGGCATCTGAGGTGACATCAAACATTATAAGTCCGCCCTTCCCGAACAGCCCACACTTCCCTCTTTCGCATACGTCGATTAGTGCGCGGAGCAGAACAGCGACCACAGCTGTTGTGAAGAAGGCTCTCCAAATAAGTGCACTTCTCCACCTGTGACAATAGCACTCACCATCTTGTTCAAGAGAAACAAACACTTTGCCACACAGTATGGATGAACTAATGAGTTACTAAGGAAATTGAAGAAACAAACAAGAAGTGGTACCATGACGACAGAGACTCGAGAGCAAAAAGGACACCACCGACAGGAGCACGGAATGCAGCAGCTATGCCGGCACCAGCTCCGCAGGTGACAAGGTCGCGCCTATCTCGATCATTTTTGAAGAAACGCACCCATTTGCATGTCATGCCATACTTGCGAGAGCCACCTTGTCCTAGAATAGCCCCAAGTGATGCACCAATGTGCACCATTGGCCCTGCCTTGCCCACATGGAGGGAGGATGATACAGCCGCAATGGTGCCTAGGATCTAGAGATGAGAACCACAGCAAAAGTTACATAACTAAAGCATCGGTTACAGGGAATCCTTCATGAAAGCCAACTGCAGAAATGGTGATTTTTCTCTTATGGGCATTGATACAGCAACATTTTCTAGATATCAGCATCAAACACTGATTAGAACTACTAGTCATGAGAAACTCTATCAGCTGAAGATCCAGCTAAAACTAACAGCTCAACGATTGTGAACAGAAGTAAACTAAATCAATCATCTTTCTTGTTAAAGTTCAGACTTCTGAATTGTAATTTACAGATGATCCATCACTTCAGAAGTACGCCAATGGACATCAGTACAAAAGAAAGAACAATAAGCGAGAGTATAAACATCTAAATCTCACCTTGACAACAAGTGTACGAAGTGAGAAGATATCAGGTGCATCTACGCCATTAAGATAGGCCTTCACCTCCGGTATCCCAGAGCCGCCTGCTGCGGTTGAAACAAAAGCCGTGATCGCTGTTGCAAACAACAAAAGAGCTAGATTCGATCCACAGAACAGCCAGAAGGCCGACCAATACCTACATGATAAACCATCATATATAGCACTCTGAAACCATCCCCACCAAACACATAAAGAGGACAGCTTTTTACTACTAGTTGACGCTTACTTCTTGGCGTGCATCAACTTGGAAACAGCAGCCAACTTCACGCCGGCTATATTCTCCACGGCGAGGTTGTTGAAAAATCCGATCGCGCCTGCGAGGAGGCCAATGAGGAGGCAAAGCGTCCATTTGAGGAATACGTAACTCAGTATTTGTGCCCGACCTCTGCTCCTCCAGTCCTGGTTGAAGAGGTCATTCTCTATCAACCTATCTCAAAAAATAAAATAAAATAAAAAAAGATCAATCGAAGAGTCATTCCAATTCCGAAGATGAAAGGACGATCATCACAGAAGAGATCCAACCCTGATACGAATGATATTTTACCAAAGTATGCATATAACTGAAAAGTACTCGGATTCAACTCATAGTGGTTCGATTACTCAAACCTTATAAACTGAAAAAGATTCAAACTTTATACATCAAATTTAACATAGGAACCAGCGAAATGTGAGACTTAACAATATTCTTGGACATAAGGATGCGGATGGACTCAGAAAAAAAAACGATATTTTTTTTGTGCATCGGACAAGCTAAAACAAAGCAGAGTTGAGGACAAGTACTCGTAGTCGAGGCTCTCGATGGGGCAGACGTTGGAGCCGATGATGGCAACTTGGGAACCCTGGTTTGGCGCTTGGCGACGGAGATTGATAAAATGGTGGTCCAAAAGAGGTTCCTTTAACTTAGGCGTCTCCTCCTCCGACGACGACGACGACGAAGAGTGCGGCGACAGTTCCGCTTCCTGGTCTTTCTCCTCGTCCACCGGGCAAGCTCCATCCGTAGCCATTGAGTGACTGACTGAGAGACAGACAGAGAGACAGACAGAGGGAGAGAGAGAGAGGGTGGGAGGGAGAGAGCTCGTGGGAACAGGGTAGTTGGCAAGGGAAGGGAAGGAGACGAGGAAATATGTGGGTTCAGATGAGCAGTGGATTGGAATCCGAGCCGTCCTTTGGGTCGCTCCGAAGGCTTCGTTTTATTATTATTTTTTTTTTGCTTTTTACTCTGTTGATTATGCCTAGTAACATAATAAAGATAATTTTAATAAAACGAGGTTGATGTGAAGCAGGAATGATCAACATGTGTTAATAATACTTTGAATCTGAACCCAGTTGGTCCTCTACATAATTAGGCGCTTCAGTAGAATTTTCTTACGGAGGTCTCGTTGCCCGGTCAGCGAGCCTGTGAGAGGTCAAGAGGGGATCCCCCTGCGGGGGTTGCAAGGGGGCGGAGCCCCCTGAGCGAAAATTTTTAGGAGTATTCTGTTTGTGATTCGGATTTGATTTATTTTCTTATCACGAGATAGATGTCCTATTTTCAGGAGATTTATTTAGAGTCTCAGTCCATATGTAATTCATATCATCTGTCAAAGGGAGTGTCTATATAAACTTCCTAGGGGTCTAGACCGAGACCTATCCTTGTAATCATCATTATTCTATAACAAAGAGCCACCGTCATTTTTCCTCTTCGTGTTCTTTTGTATTTCGTGCGATCCCTCTCTTCCTCTTTTCGTAACAACATGATATGTTGAAATCATTGGCGTTTTGCCAAATTATTCAAGTCTTGCCTGCCTTCACGTTTGACCTGCAATATTAATACAAATCTACTACAACTTCATGTAGCTCTCTGCTGTAACTTGTTCAGAAAGTCTCTCTCTCCCTCCCTCTCTCTCTCTCCCTCTCCCTCTCCCTCTCCTCTCTCTGACTCTCTCTCTCTCTCATGCATGAATGGCAGAAGAGAGCCACATGGGGAGGGTGAGCTGGATGGATTGGCAGCAGGGGGGGAGTCAGTATCTGATGTAGAACCGAATTTAACCCAATCGTTGCCGTCAGTCACTGGCATTATCAAAGTGTGTGTGTGTAGTGTATGTAGGTGGTGGTCACTCAACGCAATAATTGTCCTGCTCTAGTCCAAAATTTCATCCTTGTTCAAGTTTATGTGAACATTTTATCATACATATATAACATACTGAACATTTTATCATACATATATAACATAAATACGTTATATTATGTTATCCTAATTCCATATGAAAGTTTGAAGTTTTACAAGATGCAGACTTGGGATTTCATGAATTTTGTTCATTTATGTCTTTTAATTAGCATCTGATTAGTTTAATATTCAGATAAAAAAAAGTATAAATAAACTCTAGTTAAAATAGTGATTCTGAAATCTGAGCATTTGGTTGCATCAATCGGTTAATATACATGTCTTTCGAGCGGTGATTAATGTACTCCACACGAGAATATATGTTTATGTGTACATTATGTGATCTTTCAGTATTATTTATTATTAGACAAGACACATGCAGTTGGTCCAGGGAGGTGACGGTGAGTGTTCTTTATTTATTTATCATCACATGTACAAATGCGACACGCCAATTATATATTATAAACATATAGTAGTATTTTTTTTTCCAATTCAATTTATCATGATTGAAATTTTTTTCTGTCTCGATGTCTACGAATCGGTGCCGACAATTCAAATCACACGACGTTAAAAACGTATTATTCATATATTAAAAATTTACTCATCATTAAATTTAAATAATCCGATTAGATCGTCTTGCGTCGTGTACCACTCCCAATAAAAAATCTCAACAAGAATTTTTTTAAAAACTTAAGATTTTGATTAAGTCACTTATCACTAAATTCTAACTCGTAATGGTAATTTATTAAGCTTGATAAAGAACGAAAAGTGCATATGTAATTCGTGCATAATAAGTTTTCAATTCAATTTATTACTATTCTTCTTTGGATTGAGCTCAATTTGAATGATGAATAATCCGGTGACAGATCAGATCGTGAAGGTGCAAATGGACAAAATTTGGATTGATACAAAGCAGAGGAGTTGGCCTTTTGTTATTTCATTGAGCCGTATTTTTGTGGCAAATATGTTTGCCGCTTGGACATTGAGATGGCCAAACCCTTCAAACTTGGAATAATTAATGTGAATAATTATATAATTAAATAACGTTATTATATTTGTCATTTTCAGAGAATAAGAAGGGTTCTCACGACTTATGAACTACAACTGGTCTTAAATTTTATTCTCAACAAATTATGGTCTTTTTATTGTCTTCTTTTTTCCTCACACGGAACTCTCCTCGTAGTAAAAGAAAAAAAGAAAAACTTATTCAAATAAAATACGAATGAATCTCACCATGGATAGGTCATTTGGCATATTGGTATCCTTGCTGTCGATATCAGTACATAGATCGATTCATGTAAATTTTGAAAAGGTGCATGAAAAAATTGTAGAAATAATGAAGAAAACAAATCGATGGAAAAAAGTACATAATAAGAGAGATGTAATCATTGATGCTTATTTATAAAGATGAAATTTCGGCGGACCGCACGACCTGGGACCGCACGGCCTGGCACGTTATCGGCCCAAACACGGTACGTGTATGGAAAAAGGATAGTGTCCATGCCATTCTAGGTTAGGTCTCCCAACACTATCCGAACACGATGAATACGAATTCGACACGACACGATCCGTTTTGGCAGAGTTTTTTTTTCGCGCACCAACTCGGTCTGCGTTACTGATTTGAACAAAACGAACGATTTGAAAACACGAACATGAGTGTGGGTTCACAGATGCAATAAAAGAGAACAACACACGCCGTGATTAAAGCCCGCCAAACCATCCCCCTCTCCCATTTTTCTTCATTCAAAATTTCAAGCTACCTCATGATCTCACACCCTTCCCCTCCTCTCACTCTAGATCTCTTTCTCAATCTCCTCTTCTCTCATTGAGCAAGGGAGATAACATTCTCAAAACACTTGTTGTAAAATAATTTTGAGTGAAAATGTTGCATTATTTACATTTGAAATGGGTCTACATAGCGAAATATCAAAGAAGTGATATTGCATTTTTATTCGAAATGGGTCTAAATAGTAGCGGTTATTGTCAGAATGCTATCTCAATCACAAGAACTAAGGGAGTGTTTCCCTACAAATAATCTTTCTAGATTATTGGTAATATAAAGTTAAATTAACTAGGCCCACCACATTATTTTGTTTATTTTATTTTAATTTGCAAGTAATCTGGATTGACTAGTCATGCAGATTGCCTATCAAGTGACAATTCACATTGACTGGGAAGGGGTGTCCATCCACTCAAATGACAATTTATTCTTATTTTCTTTCCATTTCTATCCTTTTCAATCGTAGACAAATAAAACATAAAAAAAATAAAAATTCATATAACAACAACAAATAATATTATTACCATCATAATTAATAAAATTAATTTATTTAAAAATTATATTATTATTAGAGTTATTTCCTCTAACCACCCCTAAACTATCACGAATTATCACATCTAACCTCATACTATAAACTTCGTTTTTTGGGTACCTAAACTATCACGTTTTTTTAGTTTGGTCCTTCTGTCCAATTTCGTCGACTTTTTCGTTATTTTTTACTTTTCGCATTTGTGAAAAGTCCATTATACCACTGCTCTGAATTAAATTCTTTTTTTACATAAAATAGTATATAATAACATTATTATAAAAATAATTAAAAAAAGAAAAATACGTGGAGGGAGGGGCTCGCCGCCCCCCCTCCTTCGCACGCCAGGGGGGAGGGTTCGCCGCTCCCCTGCGTCATCGACGATGACGCAAGGGGGGCGGCGAACCCCCACGTCCCTCTTTCCCAGAGTCGGGAAAGAGAACGGGTGGTCCACCCCACCCCCGCGTCGTCGTCGTCGAAGGGGCGACCCCCCCCCCCCCCCCCCCGTGCCCCTCTTTCTTGATGGCAGTGCTCGACGGTGGCGGGTCGCGAGATCGGCGGAGATGGTGTGCTCGGCGGCGGTAGGTCGCAAGATTGGGGAGATGGTCGTGCTCGGCGGTGGCAACCGGGGGATGCATATCTGCGCGAGATATGGTCAGAGGTCACGCCGAGGAGGCCGGGGGACGTAGATCTGCGCGAGATGGCCGAAGGTCGGGAGCGGGCGGACGGGGGACGTAGATCTGCGTGAGATCTGGCCGGAGGTCGCACCGAGGATGCCGGGGTAGAGAGTGGGCATCATCGATGGGCGAGCTCAGCGAGAGAGCGGCCGTCGTTGGCGGAAGAGGGGTTGTCATCGGCGGGAGAGCTCGGCGAGAGAGCAGTCATCATCGACGGAAGAGCTCGGCGAGAGAGGGGTTGTCGTCGGTGGTTGAGCTCGGCGAGAGAGGGACCGTCGTCGACGGTCGAGCTCGTTGAGAGAGCGGGTGGCGGCGAAGGGCGATCTCGGCGAGAAAGCGGGCGGACGACGATGATGCAGGGGGCGGCGACCCCACCCCCCACCCCCCTACGCGTGCGAAGGTGGGGGCGGGGCTCCCTCCTTGTATTTTTTTAATTATTTTTTTAATAATATTATTATATATTATTTTATGTAAAAATAGAATTCAATCCAGAGGTAGGGGTATAATGAACTTTTCACAAATATGAAAAATAAAAAATAACGGAGAAGTCGACGGAATTGGACGGAAGGACCAAATTGAAAAAATCGTGATAGTTTAGGTACCAAAAAAATGAAGTTCGTAGTTTGGGGTTAGATGCGATAATTTGCGATAGTTTAGGGGTGGTTAGAAGAAATAACCTTTATTATTATTATTCACATGAATTGCACATTATTATTTAATTATTATTTTAAATATTATATACATTACCATTATTTTAATTTAAAAATATATATGTAATATTTATAATTATATTTATTTTATTTTAATTTTTAGTTCGATTATAAAATATTTAACTTAATATTAGTGATAAAGAATATTTTCGTAAAGTTGTATAGTGACATTTAAATTGCTGAAAAGATTACTTGTACATAATAAACAAGGTAGTGCATATTGTTGATAATTTAATAGGTAGTAATCCCTTTGATAACCAATGCAGATTGCTAAGTAATATAAAAAGGTAATGCAGTAAACACCCCCTAAAGATTTTCGACGAACGTCAATGGGTGTTTGAATTTTAAAAACTCTAAATTTCTGCTTTCCTTATAACTTGATTTGATTCAAATATCGAACACAAGATTAGGAATCCATCTTATTATATAGTAAGTTAGTATTTAATTATCTATATTATTAATATTATAGTCTTATACTAATATGATATTATATTATTATGAATTATACAATAAATTATATATAATATATATTTATTAAATACTTACAAATTAATTTTATGTATAAGGTTATAACTTATTAGTTATTACTCAATTATTCAATTTACAAATTTCTTTACGTAATAATTATGAATTCATGACTTAATGTATTTGAAATTTTAACTATATAATTATTATATAATAATATAATAACGATAATTAAAGTAGTCACTAAAGTCATATATTATAGATTATAGAATAATACTAATTATATTACATAAAAAGTAAATTAAAAATTCGAAAGTTTGAACTTTAAAAGGCACCTCTGATTTTAACTTTAGTGCTAATTAATTAGTTATAACTTAGTATATAGTAAATTAGTATATAAGTTATAATTAAGTTATAAGATAGCTATGTACTAATTTACTTAGTATGACTTAATTCTAACTTAGTATATAGTAAAATAGTACTTAACTATCTATACTAGTATATTACTAATACTATAGTCTTATACTAATATGATATTATACTATTATGAATTATACAATAAAATATTAATTACTTTCTAATTAATTTTATGTATAAGGTTATAACTTATAACTTATATTCTACTTATTAGTTATTAGTTATTACTCAATTATTGATTTTACAAATTTATTTACTTAGTAATTAAGAATTAATGACTTAACGTATTTGAATTTTCAACTGTAGAATTATTACATAATAATATAACAATAATTAAAATAGTGACTAAAGTCATATATTTTATAGAATAATGCTAATTATATTATATACAAAGTAAATTATAATTTTAAAAGTTTGAACTTTAAAGGAAAAACATGGGTTGTCCGACTCGTCACGACACAGACCGGCCCGAATGGACGTATATTGTGTCGCTGTGGAAATTTTTCTTACTGGCACAACATGGTTCGCGACACGTTCAAACACGGGTTGACCGACACAAACACGACACATCACGACATGTTTTTCATGTTTGCTTATTTGTTACAGGTATGAAAGTAGATGTTCACCCGACCTGTGAATAAAACGGATCGGTCGAGTCGAATTTTCTTTTTTTTTATGTTGTGACTCGACTCGACCCAACTCGACCTAGGCGGGTCGGTTCGAGTTGTCAGGTTACCAAGTCAGCATTTTTTAAAATTTCACAATAAAATAAATTATTTTATTTTAAATACAAGATAAAGTATTTTTAAATACCAAAAATATTGTTTAAAATATCTATATAAATATATTTTATACATTCAATGTTTTTATTTTTTAATTTCAAATTATATAAAAAAACTCTTAAATTAACTAAAAAATCATTTACAATTTAAAAAGAGAAAAAATGGGTCATCGAGTCGGGTCAAGTTAGGTTGAACTTTTCCAACCCAAACCCGACTCGACCCTCAGGTCATGGTTAGGTCGGGTTAGATTTTCGGGTTCACCCCTAGGTGAGAGTGGTTCTCGTCGAGTCGGCGATCCAAAAAATTATTCGTTGCTTTTCGGATCAATTTTTACATTACAAAAATCACTATAAAATCATTTAGAAAAAAAGGAAAACCACACTCTAGTGGATCTATTGTTTTTTTTTTGAGTGATTATTTTGGACCTTATTTAGTAAAATAATACTTTTAAAATATATAATAAAATGAAATTAATATAAATATATTAAATTTAATAACTAAATATAGGATATAATAATATAAGTATTAAATTAGAGTTTCATAATGTGATAGTAACATATTAAATTATATAAAAAGTATAATAATATTAAAAATTAATAAATACAAACAAGCTCCATGAGCCCTACAGTTTTTTTGGATGGGTCCTAATTTGAGCAGATAGATTTTTCTCTATAAAAAATCATCATAAATCATATTCAGTCCTCTAATTTTTTTATTTTTAATTTCAATTTTTCGAATCTAATAGTTTTTTTTATCGGTCAAATTTTTTTTACACCCTTAATTTTATGTCTCAATTAAAGTTGTCAAATTTTTAATCTAAATCTTAAGATCTTATGTTTTATGATTTTACTAACCTTTATCGATCTCGATCTTATCTTGAGGATCTTATGTATAAGATCTCAATACCATATTAATTTTGCTAACGTTATCTTATGATATTATCCGGCCATATGCGATCTCATATGATTAATATAATTATTTAATATTAATAAAAAAACATATTTATGATAAGAATAATTAATTTAGATGAAGTTTAATATATTTTTCTTCATTTTTAATAGGGGTGAGCACGGGCCAAGACGATCCGATCGCCCTGGCCCACACCGACCTAGAACACCTGATTCTTTTTCCGATTCGGTAGGTAACCAAGTCAGGGTTGGGCCTGGGTTGTGAAAACTCGAACCGCATTCCGACTTGATAATACATATCATATTAATATTAAATTATTTTAAATTATTATATTATATTATTTTCATTAAAATTCTATATTTTATTGTATGTATATCTTAAATATATATATTATAATATATTATTATGTAATTTAATTAATAATTTTTTGAGAGGTAATTTAATTAATAATTATCCTATTTATATAAATATTAAATAATTTTATTATTATATTTATCTTTAAATGATTTATGGTTAAATCGAGACAACAATTTTTTTATTTTTGTACTAATTTTAATCAAGACGTCCCGGTCTCGATCTCGATTTTTTCTTTCCAACAACCATGACAGACAAGTCCCGATCCAAAACCCAAATTTCCTCACCCTTAATATATACATATATAATTCAAGGACTCCTCCAAGTAGATAAGTACTCATCGATGAGTTGGAGAGAAATTTAAAATTTCAATGTGAATTTTTATTTAAAATATATATATTATTTTTAAAATATTTTTATTAATAGCAAAATCTTATGATTCTCGATTCTTATGTTTCTCTTCTGATCTTATGTAAGATCTCAGTGTTAGACACCTTAGTCTCAAGTAGTTAGTACTTAACGAGAGAGGAATTTTAATATCGAATTTTTCTTCCTACTTGTTTTTGTGAATGGCTTTCCTTTATATTGAAGGGTTTTACCATTTCATGATAGTTTTATTGCATGTATTGGCATCTAATTGTCATGGATGTGGTTGGACGTCATAACTTGAGTGGAATTATACTCAAGTTCTGATAAATTATGCCAAACACCATCACCAGAGGAGACTTGATTCATCAAAAATTTAAGGTCAACTCTCACTTTTCTTTTTAATTTTGAGAATTTGAATTCTCGATGGAGACTAGAATTCACCAATTCTGACTATGCATCAATTTTTTGTTTCTACTTTATGTGACGTTAGTCACTTTTAATGTCATTTTTTCGTCTCTGTCGAGAGCTTGCATCTAAATGTGTAGTCGGAACTTTTATGAAGTTCTTGATAACTAGATAAAAATTAAATTCTGTTGAGTAATGACATCCAATTATTAACACAGTCGGTATAATTTCTCCAGAGATTGTAGACTTATTACCACTTATATAACATGCATCAAAATTGTATGTTTTTGACACTAGTGTTCCAACATCCGAAAAGAAACCCTAACTATAAACTTTGTTCTTAATGAAAAATCATAATATCAAACACTAGTTTTAGTTACGTCAAGATCTTAATAGTAATTAGACACATCCAAAAGGCCCCATTGCATTTAGGTGCCTTGTATTCTATGAGGATCTCATTAATATACAAGTGCTATTTTACATAATGGATGAAAAGTTAGCATATGAACAAATCAATTTATGGCATAATGTAGAACTTTGCAGGGTGAAAGAAATTAGGGTTGGGTTGATTTTTTTGCCTAAACAATTTATTTTGAATCAATTTTTAAATTAAAAAATCCCTCTAGAACCATTTAAAAAAATCTTCCTCTAAAGAGTTAATTTTTTCATATAGTTTCTATAGGGCCCTACTTTTTTATAACTAAAATTAAAATTATAATAATTAAATTCAACATAAAAATATTTAATTTTATAATTAAATATAAAATATACTACTAAAATTTTAAAATTACTAATTTTGAGTTATTCAAAATGTGATAGAAAAATATGAAACTATATACACAAGCTATTATATCGATAATAAATTGATAGTTTATGAATTAGTTATATATAAAAAAATTTATAAAAAAGTGAACTCCATGGACTCCTAGGGTTTTTTTCGAAGTTGATTTTAATCTTTTAAAAATTTCCCTAATCATAATTAACTCCTATTTTTTATATTTTTTGTTCAATGTTTTTTAATCGAATAAATTTTAAGATTGGTTGAATTTTTTTTTACATGCATGCAACTTCAAGTATTGAGCATTGAATTTATACATTAGGATATTAGTCATGTTTATCCAATTAAATTAAGTTTTTGTTTTTCATACATTATTGGCAACACGTTGTCTTATTACAATCCATAATATTTATATAAATAAATGCATCAATCAAAGTATATGTAAAAAAAAAGCAATCAAAACTTGTTCATTCAAATTAAATTAAGGCACTACATAGTTTGAGATCAAACATAATTAATTAATCATATAAAATTTTGGGATCAAGCATACTCCAACGAGAATTGTGATGCCTTTTCACAAACCCTTGGCAGACACATCAAGAAAGTTTTTAAATTACATTTTTGTTTCTCTCTGTTCAATTAGATTACTCAAACATCCGCCAAGTGATGAAAACGAAGAACAATTGACAAAAGTTATGTCCCTGAAAAAAAAAGAATTTAAATAATATTTGCATGTTTCTTGCTGATATCTGATGTTATGAAGTATCCACAACACACTAATAGAACATATGTCTACACTTTAAAAGAAAAAAAGAAGAAGGGAAATTATTTAATATAAATTTGTATAGCAAGAATATGTCAGAGAGAGAGAGAGAGAGAGAGATTTTATCCGGTGGGATGACAAATAATTATAATATTTTAACATTGTTATTAGTAGTAGTATAAAACATTTGAGTAAAGAACAAAATAAAATACATGGTGGAGAAATTGCAAGTATAAAAAAATTACTTCAAGCTATGTAATTAATGTAATAACAAATTGTTACAATTATGATAAAAAAATTAAAACATGTGAGTAATATATATTAGAACTAATAGGAATGTGAATAATATAAACATTTGGGGAAAAAAATGCAAAGTCGAAACCTCTTTCAATATTTTATGCCAACATTGTATTGTTCTAAACTACATCTCGACCTGTCTGTCAAGCGAAATAACTAATGGTCGATTAAATGTACTTTTTAAATGTAAATGTATTTGATCGGGACGTGCATGCTAAAACTGAAAAAATATATGTTAACTCTTTATTCGTAAAAAACAAAGAACTAGAGCTTGCGATTAAAAGAAGAGGCAATAAAATTGTATCAATAAAGCATTCGATTGCACAGTGCAATCTCATAGTTTATGTTTTGAGCCATCAGATTAAAATGATATCAATCTAACGATCTTGAACTATATAATTGCACCCTAATATATATATATATATATATATATATATATATATATATATACCTTCAGAACACCCTTTATTTTAGAGGGATGTTGAGTGCATATGGATCATTGATCCATTGATCAATGGTTCAAATTATGAATAATTAAATCTCATCATTTTAATTTTACTTGAATCATTCATCAATTAATTAACGAAAGTATAAGGTGTTAATCCCATATATATGTATATATATATATATGGTTAAATATTGAAAATTTAGAATTTATGCATAATTTTACTTTTGCATGGGTGGTTAGTTGTGTTGTTGCCTGCACATATATTAGGCCTATAATAATAATATTCAAGAAACAAGAAACTGAAGAGAATATCGGCTTAAAATATTTTAAAAACTAGGGAATGCCCTCGCGCTTTGTACAATTTTAATTAATTTATAAATATTTAACATTAAATTTAATTATAATTTTTATTATAATAGTACTAAATTATTTTATATCTTTGAAAAAAAAATTAGTATTTTATTGAAGAAACTTTCTTATTTTTATATCTTAATATTCATACATGTATGTGTAACTGTATATTACCACTACAAGATTTTTAATGTCCATCAGAAATCTCGTGAAATTCATCGAAAAATTCATTTTTCGACGATTTTTTTGACGGGAAGAGAGTTGTCGAAATAACTATCGTCGATATTTCGACGGGTGCACTAAATTGTCGATAGTTTCGAATAATATTGTTAAAATCGGACCGGACTGATCGATTTTCGGTCAGGTGTTGAAAATATTTTGACATTGAACCCGGCAAAACTGATTGAATCGGCCGGTTGAACTGGGCTGGTTGAACCGGTTCAATGCGGATTTTGAAAAAAAAAGTAAAAAAATGATAAAAATAGGAAAGTTAAATGAGAAAAAAGGGAAAGGAATATAAGGGAAGTTAAAGAGGAGGGAATATCATATGTATGCAATTAAATAGGCATTGAAATAAAAATGATAAGTATTTAAAATGGAATAATATTATCAAAGGGCATAAAATAAAGAAAAATAAAAAGGAAAGTGTTAAACAAAAAAGGCAATAAGAATAATTTAAGATAAAATTTATTAATATAACATCTATCATAATTAAATAATGGATATTAAATTATTGATAATCTATTTTACATTATTTTTATAATTAATAAAAATTATGTTATATTATTTTTTAATATTTTTAAGATTAGTAGAATATTCATATACTATATCATATAACTTATACAATATCTTTATAATTATTATAAATAATATTATTTTAATAAAATCTGGTTCAATTCGTCTAACCCGATCGGACTGGTCTAACCGCGACCCGGTGATGAGTTCGATTCGGTCGTCGATCCGGTTCTGAAAACATTGATTTCGACATAAACATTTTTCAAAAGTTCCGAATAGTAGTCCCGTTAGAAGTTCAAATGAGAGATCCCGTTGGAAACTCCTATGAGAGTCTACCCATCATAACGTTTCCCATACAAGCGGCTGATCCGATTGCTCGTGATCGGATCGAGCCACCTGGCGGCTGGAGTCAAGAGAAATGGCCAGAGTAGAAATTGTTAGATATTATATATATATAATTAAAAGGATACTCACAACTAAACATCCTCAAACATACATTGCACTGGTGCGCAGGCCAGACGTCACCATCATCGTTGTCAACAACTGGCCTTTGCTATTGCAAGAAACGGGCCTCACGATGAACGACGCCGGCCTCCGGTGGTTATCAGCTAAAAGTCTATGCTCAGACATGTTCTCAAACATGGCTCATGACACATATACATTCGTTATGCTTGATCTCTAATAGAGATGACACACTTATTAAAATTAAATTACACTTATTGAATAATCGCTCTACATGTGTACGTAACTCAAGAACCGATTTCACACACGTTAAATAAACGCAAACGATGAAATATCATTGACGAGATTAATTAAGAATAACGATGTATGATGTGTTCTCAAACATTTATTGTCTTCTCATCATAACGATGAGCGTGACGGACTACGAGAATTGCTTCGTCGGGAACCTGTTGTGGACAAAGGCGAAGGAGGTGCCTGCACGTGCAGACACTGAAATTACTTAAGATATAATGATATGCTTTCGACAAAAACAGCCAATTGCTTTGTTAGTATTGACAACAAAATGGAATGAGGCCATCCCAGGTTCGAATCTCTTTGCGGTGCATTTCTTCTCCCATTATATCCATTAAGAAAGAAAAAGATTAGATTTACATAAATCTTATATACTATTTTATTATGGCTAATTTATTTGTGTAACAATAATTGCATTTTATTCTTGGTGCTTCTTTCATTATTAAATTTTAGGTTCCCTTTAAATATATTTTGGTAAATTTAATATAATAATTTCATTATTCTATACAACTTATATACCATTAATTTGACTTCATATCTTTCATCCAAGTAAAATATTTGATTATTTATGTATAATTATTTTGGATGTATAATTATGTCATTTGTTAAAGTTGTATTCCATTATTAAAAAGTTGTTTGAAATGAAAACCTCATTAAACCAACTTGTTAAAAGAATCATCACATTTGTATTAAACATTATTAGTTTTATTATAGTTATCTAAAATGAGATTGCTTGTTTATCATTATAATTTCTAATGACATATGACTTATTGAACAATAATTGCATTTTATTCTTGGTGCTTCTTTCATTATTAAATTTTAGGTTCCCTTTAAATATATTTTGGTAAATTTAATATAATAATTTCATTATTCTATACAACTTATATACCATTAATTTGACTTCATATCTTTCATCCAAGTAAAATATTTGATTATTTATGTATAATTATTTTGGATGTATAATTATGTCATTTGTTAAAGTTGTATTCCATTATTAAAAAGTTGTTTGAAATGAAAACCTCATTAAACCAACTTGTTAAAAGAATCATCACATTTGTATTAAACATTATTAGTTTTATTATAGTTATCTAAAATGAGATTGCTTGTTTATCATTATAATTTCTAATCATATGACTTATTGAATATTTATTTTTTTACAAAAAAATTGGTATTTATATTTTTTTAGTTTGCTAATTTAGTTATAAAATATTATATATATGGATAATTTGGATTAGAGATTCTAATTAATTTTTACATTTTATCAAAATAAAATGAATTAAAAAACTCATAATTATAATTTAAATACATGAAATAAAATATTTTATTATATATTACTTAGTGAATCCACTATCGATGCTTCTGACTCTGCCACTGACTGTGGAACCAGAGCCTCAACCTCGCAGATGGGCTGAGAGGGCAGCGCGGAATTGGCGGGCAAGGTCGAGAGCATTTGGCAAGATCAACAGAGAAAAGAGCCTGGACGTCCTGCAACGTGAGCTCATAACGCTTACGTTGTGGCAGGCTGTTGCTCGATGTTGCTATGGAGGTCCGGACATACCCTTTTTAAATGATCTTTCGACGAAGAAACTGAAGTCGTTTGGATGGTCGTCCGTTCAAGTTAAACACGAAAGAAAATAACTTATCTATGCACTGTGACACCATTTCATATTCCAGGGAAAAATAAAAAAAAATAAGTAAAAATTTGAGAAAAAAGATAGATACGCTGAATGCAGATTAATTTGTAACCTCATGTACCTTTATATAAGTATAAGATATATAAATACATTACATGTTCGTGACCGTTACATTTGGTGTACTATTAATGGAACGTACGCTCGCTTGATCAATAGAACGTCCGACTTTTCAACTGTTCTACGCCGGCTTGTGGAAAGAGAGAAAGAGAGAGAGGAATTATGTTGCAAAGTAAGAAGGTGAGAGGAACTGTTATCCGTATGCTTGTGCATTAATGAGAGAGAAGAGAGAGGAATTATGTTGCAACCTAAGAAGGTGAGAGAAAGAATGCTTTCATTTTTTTTTGTAAAAAAATTGACAAAATAAATAAATAAGAATGTCAAACCCTCGTCACTTTGAAACGGTTGTTAAAGCCTTGGAATTATATATAGACTAGAGTTTATTAGAATCATTTTGTAAGGTTGCATGAGACTTGATCCTGTGGAGTTATATATGAAATAATTTGTGAAAAATATATATAATGACCATATGCTAATGTCATATCTTATTTTTATTTTTTTTAAAACTTTGATGAATATATATCCATCTTTGTATGTATTAGCTAATAACATAAGAAAGTAAGGGAGTGAGGTTTTGTTGATTTTATTTTTGAAATAGCTAAACGTAACTAAGATTTATGATAATTGGGATTAGTACTTAATCACGGAGTTGAGTGTGACACATACGCATTTGTACCAAGCAAGAGAAAAGTGTTTCTTCGTCTCTTCATCTTCTAAAATCGGGTGTCGTTAGAAATTTATAACTCCATTTTTTATACCATCATGATACTTCTTTCATAGGCATAAGGTTATTAATAGGAGAGAGAATGGGGAAGGAATGAACATAAAATTGAAAAAATTAGCAAAAAAGATAAATAATAATAGTTAAAGGAGAAAAGTGTCTCTTCATTTTCCCAAAATCGGTATCGTTAGGAATTTATAACTCCATCATTTTATACCATCATGATACCTCCTAATTCATAGGCATAAGTTATTAATACTAGAGAGAATGGGAGAAGGAATGAACATAAAATTGAAAAATAATTGAAGTTATTAATACTATTTTATTATGGCTAATTTATTTGTGTAACAATAATTGCATTTTATTCTTGGTGCTTCTTTCATTATTAAGTTTTAGGTTCCCTTTAAATATATTTTGGTAAATTTAATATAATAATTTCATTATTCTATACAACTTATATACCATTAATTTGACTTCATATCTTTCATCCAAGTAAAATATTTGATTATTTATGTATAATTATTTTGGATGTATAATTATGTCATTTGTTAAAGTTGTATTCCATTATTAAAAAGTTGTTTGAAATGAAAACCTCATTAAACCAACTTGTTAAAAGAATCATCACATTTGTATTAAACATTATTAGTTTTATTATAGTTATCTAAAATGAGATTGCTTGTTTATCATTATAATTTCTAATGACATATGACTTATTGAATATTTATTTTTTTACAAAAAAAATTGGTATTTATATTTTTTTAGTTTGCTAATTTAGTTATAAAATATTATATATATGGATAATTTGGATTAGAGATTCTAATTAATTTTTACATTTTATAAAAATAAAATGAATTAAAAAACTTATAATTATAATTTAAATACATGAAATAAAATATTTTATTATATATTACTTAGTGAATCCACTATCGATGCTTCTGACTCTGCCACTGACTGTGGAACCAGAGCCTCAACCTCGCAGATGGGCTGAGAGGGCAGTGCGGAATTGGCGGGCAAGGTCGAGAGCATTTGGCAAGATCAACAGAGAAAAGAGCCTGGACGTCCTGCAACGTGAGCTCATAACGCTTACGTTGTGGCAGGCTGTTGCTCGATGTTGCTATGGAGGTCCGGACATACCCTTTTTAAATGATCTTTCGACGAAGAAACTGAAGTCGTTTGGATGGTCGTCCGTTCAAGTTAAACACGAAAGAAAATAACTTATCTATGCACTGTGACACCATTTCATATTCCAGGGAAAAATAAACAAAAAAAAGTAAAAATTTGAGAAAAAAGATAGATACGCTGAATGCAGATTAATTTGTAACCTCATGTACCTTTATATAAGTATAAGATATATAAATACATTACATGTTCGTGACCGTTACATTTGGTGTACTATTAATGGAACGTACGCTCGCTTGATCAATAGAACGTCCGACTTTTCAACTGTTCTACGCCGGCTTGTGGAAAGAGAGAAAGAGAGAGAGGAATTATGTTGCAAAGTAAGAAGGTGAGAGGAACTGTTATCCGTATGCTTGTGCATTAATGAGAGAGAAGAGAGAGGAATTATGTTGCAACCTAAGAAGGTGAGAGAAAGAATGCTTTCATTTTTTTTTTGTAAAAAAATTGACAAAATAGATAAATAAGAATGTCAAACCCTCGTCACTTTGAAACGGTTGTTAAAGCCTTGGAATTATATATAGACTAGAGTTTATTAGAATCATTTTGTAAGGTTGCATGAGACTTGATCCTGTGGAGTTATATATGAAATAATTTGTGAAAAAAATATATAATGACCATATGCTAATGTCATATCTTATTTTTATTTTTTTTAAACTTTGATGAATATATATCCATCTTTGTATGTATTAGCTAATAACATAAGAAAGTAAGAGAGTGAGGTTTTGTTGATTTTATTTTGAAATAGCTAAACGTAACTAAGATTTATGATAATTGGGATTAGTACTTAATCACGGAGTTGAGTGTGACACATACGCATTTGTACCAAGCAAGAGAAAAGTGTTTCTTCGTCTCTTCATCTTCTAAAACCGGGTGTCGTTAGAAATTTATAACTCCATTTTTTATACCATCATGATACCTCTTTCATAGGCATAAGGTTATTAATAGGAGAGAGAATGGGGAAGGAATGAACATAAAATTGAAAAAATTAGCAAAAAAGATAAATAATAATAGTTAAAGGAGAAAAGTGTCTCTTCATTTTCCCAAAATCGGTATCGTTAGGAATTTATAACTCCATCATTTTATACCATCATGATACCTCCTAATTCATAGGCATAAGTTATTAATACTAAAGAGAATGGGAGAAGGAATGAACATAAAATTGAAAAAAAGTAGCAAAAAAGATAAATAATAATGGTTAAAGGACATAACTTTAAAACTGTCATTGAAGCTGAGCTTTATATATATACGTGCATAGCGCGATTATAAATAATTTGATAAAATATATAAAACATATATAATATTAAGATATGTTATAAGATTAAAATAATTTAGATTACAATAAATTAATATTTTAAATTTTATTTGTTATTAATTTAAATAAAATATGAAAAGATAAACATGCATGTATAGCTAAAATAAAGTAATAACTAAGTATTGATGAAAGTAATAGTACTATATCTAAATATAAGAAATGATAATTGAAAGGTTATGTAGCACAGATCGAGATGTTCACTTGGAAGCAGGAGCTCACCTTAGGGCAGGGACGGAGCCACAGTGTAGCTAGGGGGGTCCTTGGCCCCTCCCAACCTTTTTTAATCACTAATTATTAGTATATAAATTATATAAAGTTTGTTAATTAATGCATAGTTTGGCCCCTCCTAAACTTCTGCACATAACACATATTAATGAATATTAGAAATTTTTTTATACATATAAAATATTTTCTCAATTTTACTACTTCTTATTCTTATTTTTTTGTGTTTATTAGCCTATCTTTTTTTATTTATGAAATAAAAATTACAAAGCTATGGTCTATGGCCCCCCCAACCTCCGACGGTGGCTCCGCCTTAGGGCTCAAAATTTCTGGACAATCGTTCTTTCTCACGGTGTGACCCAACTGCGGCGGCTCATTCTCGAACAGATTCAAAGAATTTGTGACGCAAAATGGAAAGGTGAGCAGTAGGTGCCGGCACACCCCGCCATCACTTACTTCATGTGTCATTGTGGTTGGAATTGAAAATGGAAGGCATGGTGAATTCCACGAAGTGTTGAAGCTATATATATATATAAATAAAAGCATGAAAATTTAATAGAATCCAAAGATTTGTACAAAAATATGACATTTAATTTATAAAAAATTAATGATGTTGTAAAAAATATTAATACACATTAATTAAAAATACATTTATATATAATATATTTATTAACATTAAAAATATAATGGGATATAAAGAGTCATCCTATAATTTATGAAAATTTGATCATGATATTTACTACGCATTAATTAATAATGTATTTATATATAATTATTTGTTATTAAAAATAGAAATATGATGGAATGTAAATGTCAATATGTAATGTGTGAAAATTTAAGCATTGTGTTAAAATTTCAATACACACAAAGATGCATTTATGTATTACTATTTTTTATCATTAAAAATATAATGAAATATAAAAATCCAACTTGTATTTTATGAAAATTTAAACATTAATTAAGGATGCATATGTATTTTTTTATTATAAATAAAAAATTAATGAAATATAAATAGTCAATATGTAGTGTGTGAACATTTAATCTTAATATTAAAATTTAATACACAAACGTCAACATAAATCAAAGGTCATATGGTTAACATATGTGATCTTTCAAATTAAAAATAATTATGATCTCCATATTAATAAAAAAATTAATGGTGTTATGTAGATATAAAATATGTGACTTTTTAAATTTAAAAAATAACTAATAGAATTAAGTTATCATAATTAATAGATGTAAGCATAAAGAATGAAGCCCAAGAAAAATATTAAAATAATTAAAAAAAGAATAAAAAGAAAAATGAGGAATAGAGAAAGGATAGAGGTGCTTCATGGATGGAATTATAAAAGAAGCAAGCCTTAGCACATACAGTAGCTAAATTGCTCAATAAGGATGCATATGTATTTTTTAATTATAAATAAAAAATTAATGAAATATAAATAGTCAATATGTAGTGTGTGAACATTTAATCTTAATATTAAAATTTAATACACAAACGTCAACATAAATCAAAGGTCATATGGTTAACATATGTGATCTTTCAAATTAAAAATAATTATGATCTCCATATTAATAAAAAAATTAATGGTGTTATGTAGATATAAAATATGTGACTTTTTAAATTTAAAAAATAACTAATAGAATTAAGTTATCATAATTAATAGATGTAAGCATAAAGAATGAAGCCCAAGAAAAATATTAAAATAATTAAAAAAAGAATAAAAAGAAAAATGAGGAATAGAGAAAGGATAGAGGTGCTTCATGGATGGAATTATAAAAGAAGCAAGCCTTAGCACATACAGTAGCTAAATTGCTCAATAAGGATGCATATGTATTTTTTAATTATAAATAAAAAATTAATGAAATATAAATAGTCAATATGTAGTGTGTGAACATTTAATCTTAATATTAAAATTTAATACACAAACGTCAACATAAATCAAAGGTCATATGGTTAACATATGTGATCTTTCAAATTAAAAATAATTATGATCTCCATATTAATAAAAAAATTAATGGTGTTATGTAGATATAAAATATGTGACTTTTTAAATTTAAAAAATAACTAATAGAATTAAGTTATCATAATTAATAGATGTAAGCATAAAGAATGAAGCCCAAGAAAAATATTAAAATAATTAAAAAAAGAATAAAAAGAAAAATGAGGAATAGAGAAAGGATAGAGGTGCTTCATGGATGGAATTATAAAAGAAGCAAGCCTTAGCACATACAGTAGCTAAATTGCTCAATAGGTGTGTGCTCAACCTTTCAAAGCAGTGTTTTGCAACAGCAAGGGTTTCACATACTTGCCATCCTAGTAGACACATCCTTGTTGACCATAGTGTGTTTTAGAAGACATGAATTTTTTAGTTTTAGAAGACATATATCTATCTTCTGGTCGCCCTTAAAGACAATGATGCATTTTCAAAGTTGAGCTTTGGCCTACTAAGCATGTTATTGAGATGGCTCTTATTATTTTATTGCAATATATATTTTGTTCATATTACCGGAGTGATGATCGTCTGTCTACTTATTATTGAAGACATTGCAATCAATTGAAGATAGCTTTTGGAATCCTCTGTCCACATACTTAACGGCTTGTGGAAATGATGATTTTGTTCCTATTTTTTGCCATGCAGTGAATTGGACAATTGTTTATAATTGGAACGCGATGATTATACCTTTTTTTGCACCACAAGTCTAATCTATATAAATCTTTGTACGTTCTTAGTTGAATTCGGAAACTGATATTTAACACCAATTCCGTATTCTTCTTTGGTTGTTCCATCAGTTGTGTTCAAAAGCGAAAAGCTTGTACAGGAGATCATGAAAAAAAAATGAGAGTTGCTTTTGTTCATGAGGATTAACATTTTGCATCTAAGCAAGCAAATTTGCAGTTAACAATTTGCATACCTCGACATCGACAACAATAAAGTGAGCCCAATGTTAATACTTTATGCGTTGATCAAAACTAAGATAGAATAAGGTTGTCAAGAAAAATACTTTATAGGACATTCTCTTAACAGGTGGCTCTATAAAATAAAGGAGAACAAAGACACGTTAATTATTTGAAAACTATATAATGGAAGAAGATAAACTTTTAAAGAAAACATTTTTTGAAAAATTGTAATAATGTTTTGGAAAAGTACATGTTCTGTTTAGAAGATTTTATATATACTTTGTCTCCAAATACACGAAAAAACAAATAAACAATGAATATAAAAAGTACTCTCAAGTTTGGACAAAAGAAGAATTCTTCAAAAAAAAAAACTTTTTCTATTCCTTTTCAAATATAGTTGCACTGTCTCAATTATTCATAGAAAGCTTCAAATGGCAACGCATGACCAAGGATGAACATTAGACTGATCGTGTCCACTTGCCTAAACGATGAATGCCTGCAAAGTCACCATGGTGTTGTCGCTGCCTCGTGGTCTCCCTTCTTCTAGCCAAGTAGTCCTAGCGTTATCGGTTGCACTGGAGCAGATGCCAACTCGAAGGTAAAGCAGCAGTCCCCAGAGGAGATTCTTGGTACTCTTGATGCCGCCGCCATCTTGTTGTGGTAGCTCGGATACTCCACCTGTCGGAATTGCACCATCTCCGTCAGATGCAGCCCTGCTCCGGCCGCCAGTCTCTCCAAGTTCCAGCGGGCGTAGGGCCCATCGCTGCAATGCGAGACGTGGACTTCGCTGTCGTTGCTGCTCTGCATCTCCCTCCCTCCTGAAAAACACCCTTAGGAGCTCCTAGCGCATCCTGCGAACGGACTAATGGAGGGGATCATCTAATTAGAGAATATGCCATGCATGCTTTCCTACACGATGAGCTCAGAGTCTCATTCACATAGATGTGGATAGTGGCTGGTGTGCGGGAATTTGAATACGATCAAATCAAACTTCAGAACTTCCAGGACCGGGTGATTCTGCATGTCGTTTACATCCACACCATGCAACAGTTGGGACTTGGGAACACCGTTCCCTGACCTCTTCCCGATATGCGTCAAACTCCAATACTTGGTCGGCAATGCATTTGCACATGTCCATACACACATTATACATGCAGAGTCAGTCACCACGACGTTACCGCAGTGAAGAGTCATCAGTTGAGATTTCAATTTCAAAGGCTTTGGAGTCTCAAAACGTTACTTTGAAGGCATAGGCGTGTGAGGATAAATTCATTTATTGTAAGTGTAACTGTTGCAATGTTTTGCAATAAAAGATAAATAAAATGACAAATTGTAAAAATTTAAGAAAAAAAGATAAAGGCATTCGTGAGATCACATAAATTTGAAACCGAAATTGGAGCCCAGCTTTATATATTCAAACAATGAAGGTTATTAATACGGTAATAATGAAAGCAGAGAGAAGAAAATTTGGGAAGGAGAAGAAAGAGATAATATTGGTAATAATAGAGGGGAAAAGTTATAAATATGGAAGTTTAAAAGTTATCAATATGGAAGTTCACACTCACGGTTTTAAGTATAGATATAGATATATATAAGATTTAAAACTGCTACATTAATTATTAAGTAGTGGCCTTTGAGTATATAGCTATTATTAATGAATCAAATAGATTAGAAATTTGAAAAAAATAAGAAAAAAGATAAATTGAAAGGTTGGCATTAGCATAGTTTGAATGCACCAGCTTTATATATATATAGATATATATTTTGTAAAAAATTTGACAAAATAGATAAATAAGAATGTCAAACCCTTATATATAGATATATATAGAGCAAAGAGAGACAATGCAAACCTAAACAAAAATGGTGGACGTTCTATTTCAGCCTGCTACATGTCCGGCCCAATTGGAAGATAGAGATTAAAAATGTTCTCGTCCTTTGGGCCCAATTCGATCTTTAAATCTTAGAAAACTTATTTTACTGTGCGTTTCCCGGCGACATGACCCATTGCGGGGAATTAATATTTAAATTCACCCCAAAATTTAAGATATAATAATGAACTATATTTCCAATTAAATAATTTAGCAGCTCATAATTTATTACGTTGAAATAAAAGTTTTGGGTAACTTTGAGAATAACAGAAAATTCAGTTTATTTTATATAATTTACCTAAGAAAACCTACATTACAGTATCTGCTTATTTTCTTTTCTTAATTCACATTAATTTATCCACCATTTATCCGGTATCATTCCAAGGATGCATAATCTGAAATTTGTATGTATTTATCCAAGGGCACAAAACAGTGTCCAATTTGCCATGAAACGTAAATAAAATATTTTTTCCTTTTTTTTATAATTTTGTATCTAGTTTTGAGAAAATAAATTATGCAAGTCTCATAGTATTGAAAGTAAATTTTGCATTTATTAATTGTCATCACGTGAGAAGCACGAGGGGGGAGGGCAGTCGGCAGCAATTCATGTGGTCGTGGCCTCTCGTTATCTGTCCTACTCAATCATTTGACATTTTCCCCCATATCTTAATATTGAATAATTCATAAGGCATCTTTAATTATTTCAATTTGAAGTCAAATTAGGTAAGGCATTTTTTATAGTTTTAAATTATATATCCTTTTCATCGAGTTTAATTAATCGTTTATAAATTTAAAATCTTGAAATCATGAAACTAAATATAAAAATATTTTTATGTGATGTGATAACATTTTATCCTGAATTAAAAGGACAAGGACGGGCGATGTACCCTTCCATTCGTGCAGTGTGTTTAATTATAATTTATTTTTTTTAAAAAAGAAACAAAAGTAAAAAAAAGTCTTTTAAAAGCAAATAAATAAATAAATAAATATCTCGAGCTTTAAACAAAATAATAATATTTTAGCTGAAAAATAAATCAATTATTGAGATAAAAAACGCATATATTTAATTAATTATTGCTTTTGAGCTCGAAACGAACAACGGAATGCGAGCGGCCGCGGCCGTCCTTCTCTTCGTCTCTTTGCCCTTCTTCACCTCCACTTTCTCCTCCGATCTCCTCCGGACCCGCCCAATTCCTCTCCCCCTCCGGCGAGCTCGCTAGTCCGGCGTCGCTGCTTGGCGGCCACCATGGCGTTCCTCGCGGGCCTCATCTTGGGCATCCTCTTCGGCGTGGGCCTCGTCATGGCGTTCGTCCACTCCGAGAACGCTCGATCCAAGAGTCGCATCGACCTGGTACTCTCTTTCCCTTTTCCCATTCCTTTGCTGCTTTGGTGTCTCTTTCTTTAGCCCCCGATCGGAGTCTTCTTTCCTTTTTGGCGAAGCTCGATTCGTCTTGGCATTTCCGTTTCTGGATGTTGCGGTTTCCCGATGCGCGTGATTTTAGCTTGAATTTTGGGAATTTCCCTTTATAATTTAATTTAAATGGAGTCTTTAACACATTAAAATTTTCGAATTGTGTACAATCTACAGCAGAAGCTTTGTTGTTGTTGTTGTTGTGTTGTACAATCTAAGCTTTCACACACGCGCGCGCACACACAAAACTATGTGAATTGAGCTTGAAACTTCGGATATTTAGTACGAGGATAGTATGCAACTACTGACGACCTCTTCCGCTGGTATCATTATGCCATGACCCGTCATATCTCATATCCATGTGTGGTTTAAGCTTTTAAATTTAGTATCTTTATGCTGGCCACTCTCAACTTTCCACACAGTTCTTTAAAATCTCGTGAAATCCAACTAGTTATCCTGTTCTAGTTAGATTCAGCAGTAGCTGGACATGAGCTTAATTGAACTCCTTTCTTCTAGAAACCCCAGAATAATGGGTCATTTAGATTAAATGAGGTACTGATTTTAACCTCTGAGACTGAGGATACGTGTGTTCCCATTCAGTAGGAAGAGAACCATAGTTACAAGGGAGAACAATGTGAATAATTTTGATCAGGAGAAAAGTCTTGTTTAGCGCCCGCCTTTCTTTTTTGGCTACCGTCTTGCTCTGTTGTTGTGGGCACATCTGAGATTTTAAGAACCATGTTTTACACTGAAGAAGGAAAATGCACATTTTCATTAGTTGTTGTCTCTTGTTTGTTTTTCTATACCTCCTCACATATTCTGTTGCATGACTCTCACTTTCTCAGAAAAAATATCTCTTACATGGATTGGACAGTATGCAATCTTGTAGTATCTGAAGAAATATTCTGTCAAAAATGTGGCTTAGAGAAGAATATATATTAGCTGTTTGCGAGATTGCTCCACAAGATATTTTCTAATAGCCTCAGCGGAAGCAACTTCCTTTTTCATTTGCAGGCTGCCATAGTTGCTGCTTTATCAAAGATGACAGTGGAAGATTCCAGAAAACTTCTTCCTGGTGCATATTACCCTTCATGGGTTGTCTTTTCACAGCGACAGAAGTTGAGTTAGCAATGTCTCTTGTTCTTAATATTAATCTAAAGGAGGTTGAAGGAAAAAGACATATAAAATGCACCAAAAATTAAGAGAACTTTAAAAAAAATCAAAAGGAGAAAGTCTTTATTTCATGCACTGATATGTGGTTTTGGCTCCTCTGCAGCTTAACTGGCTAAACCTTGAATTGTCAAAGATTTGGCCTTATGTTGATGAGGTATCTTGTACCATCATTGTGGGATGATTTTGTCATATGGAACTCTTTGTACCTTATTTTAGCACATTTACTATTTGATTGGTTGCAGACAATATTCTACTTTTAGCATTGGTTTTACTTTTTGGTAAATTTATTTGTCAAATAAACTGGTTGAACTTTTACAGGCAGCATCTGAATTGATTCGATCATCTGTTGAGCCAGTTCTTGAACAATACAAGTCTGTAATACTATCTTCTCTGAAGTTTTCAAAGCTTACCCTGGGTACTGTTGCTCCCCAGTTCACAGGTAAGTTTTCGTGCCATTACGATTATATAAATTAGATGGGATTGTTTGTGTTGACCTCATACATCCCTCTCGTATAAATGAGGGATTGGATGACAGACATGAGTCTTCCATCCTTCTTGTCTTAAAAATATTATACACACACAACATGAGGGATCTGAGATTCCTGATACTCATAGAAGTACCTAAACTCGTAGATAACTTTCGCTTAAACAGAGATTTTCCTTTAGCCAATTGTCTTTGTTCACTCATGAGAATTGCGGTTACATCTTCCTTATTGTTCCCTTAGGTGTTTCTATCATTGAGGATGATCCCTCAGGAATTACCATGGAGCTAGAAATGCAATGGGATGGTAATCCAAACATTGTTCTTGATATCCGTACAGCGCTGGGGGTGGCACTACCTATACAGGTAACATATGAATACACAAATTTTCTCTTGTTTGTACAAAATTGAATCTTATGAACATGGATCAACGAATTATGATCCATGTAGCCGACCCCACCTAGTGGGATAAGGCTTTGTTGTTGTTGTACAAAATTGAAACGATGTCATTCAAACAGCAGGACTTTTTATCAGTCATTTTTTTAAAAAAATAGGTCAAAAACATTGCCTTCACTGGAGTATTCCGGTTGGTCTTCAAACCACTGGTGGGCGATTTTCCATGTTTTGGAGCTGTTTCTTATTCTTTAAGAGAGAAGGTGAATCACACTCGATGCATACCATATTATGTTGGTTGACCATTTCATGTTATATCATTAGTGCCATCTAACAATACAATTTGAACTGTAGAAAAAGCTCGATTTTAAACTCAAGGTTGTGGGTGGTGAGGTTTCATCTATTCCAGGAATTTCTGATGCTATAGAGGTTCAGTGATCCCTGGACAAGACTTGATGTCTTTTCTTTTAAAACTGAATAACGTATATGTGGTCTAAGTGATAAATATTTGTACTTAGGGAACGATTCGTGATGCAATTGAAGACTCCATAATGTGGCCTGTAAGAAAGGTTGTTCCTATTATACCTGGGGATTACAGGTACATGTCCTTTTGCATTTCAGGATTGTATTCATTGTGCCAGGATGTAATAATTTTTTTCTGTTCAGTGACTTGGAACTGAAACCTGTTGGCATATTGGAAGTCAAGCTTGTGCAAGCAAAAGATTTAACAAATAAAGACATTATAGGAAAGTCTGACCCCTTTGCTATAGTGTATGTGCGACCATTACGTGACAGAATGAAGACTAGCAAAACTATTGTAAGTCTCTAGGCATATCCTTGCCTTTCAGATTATGCTGTTTATATCTTTGATCTGATATTTTGTTTGATGCAGAACAATGATTTAAATCCTATCTGGAATGAACACTATGAGTTCATAGTTGAAGATCTGTCTACTCAGCTTCTGACAGTGAAGATATATGACGATGAAGGGCTTCAGGCAGCTGAGCTTATTGGTTGCGCTCAGGTGAGGTTAAGGGATCTTCAGCCAGGGAAAGTGAAGGATGTTTGGTTGAATCTGGTTAAAGATTTAGAAATCCAAAGAGACAAGAAAGAACGAGGGCAGGTCATCTCTTTGCTCCTCTATACTTCCTGTTGTTGCCTCCCTATTGTATTTTATATGACTGTCATGCATAAACAATTAATTGCCCTCATGTGAGGTATTTTTATACAATATCCAACATCCAGCTTACAAAGTATGTGATAGGGAATAATGGACATGCATATGTCTTACAATTGAATGTAGATACAAAAGAACTAGCTATATTATATTAGTTTCTGTCTTCCTTGTGCCATTTGCTTTGTAAGCAAGTTTTGAGGAACCTTTCATTTGCCCTTCCGCTGACAGGACATTGCTGTTCAAACTTCGGAGTCTTAATTTAAAATCATATTTTTACAGTATCTTAATCTATATATATGCATATGCTTATGTGTGTTTATGCACACATGTGGAGTCCATATCCAAATAAGGTTAATGGAACTTTTATGTGTTATTTCGTTCGAGAAAAATGCTTAATTTTGAAAAAGTTGCATAAAAGTCACAATTCAATGGCTAGAAGAAACAATGAATTGCATCGTTTAGAAGAAACGATATCAGGACCAAAATTGCATTGATAAGAAAGTTGCTTGAATATTTCGGCAGATGATAATTTCATTTAGTCTTCATTCATTTTGGTTCAGACTACAACACCATTTCCTCCATTACCTTAATTTCTTTAATACAAATTTGTTTATTCCATGTTTGGTGTCAGGTATTTTGAGGTCAGAGTATTTTCCACCTTTATTTTGGTGAATAGAGATAAGAATGTCAAGATAATTTTCGACATTGTGAAGCTTAATGCCTGCATTTATTTCATCTCTTTTTCTATGAGTATATGATCGTGAATGTGTAGCTAATTTGGCTTGGATAATGTGAAAAATCGTTTTTTATCTCATCAGGTACATGTAGAGCTTCTATATGTTCCTTTTGGCAGGGAGAATGAGTTTTCCAATCCTTTTGCCAATCAAAATTTCTCAATGACTTCCTTGGAAAAAGCTCTCAAGGTTGGGACAAATGGGGTAGATGCTAATAACCTGGACTTGTCTTCAACTAGCAGGAAAAAAGATGTAATTGTCAGAGGAGTTCTTTCTGTTACAGTTCTCTCCGCAGAAGACTTGCCTCCAATGGATGTTATGGGGAAGGCAGACCCATACGTTGTACTTAGCATGAAGAAAACAGGAACAAAGAGTAAAACAAGGGTAATCCGACTTTCTTCATGAATATCGACAGCTTATGTTCTTGAAAATCTAACCAAATGTGGTCTTACACAGGTGGTGAACGAAAGTCTAAACCCAACCTGGAACCAGACTTTTGACTTTGTTGTGGAAGACGGCCTCCATGATATGCTTATTTTGGAGATTTGGGATCATGATACATTCGGAAAGGTTAGTTTCTGGATTTTGTTAATTTATCATGAAAGTAGCTCCTTAAACATTGTTCAGTTTTTTTTCATTCAGCAATTTATTTGGTTTTCTCTTTGCCTTTCATGGTTTAAACAGCTTTCCTCTATGAAAGTAAACACAGAAGTTTAAATTTATGCATATAATCTCCTAGTGGTATCTCAAAGAGTGTCTAGTTCCTCCTAAGGATTTGGAAAGTAAGAGATTCAGGAATTGTTTCCTTCAATATCATTGGAGAACTCTTCATCTTTCATGTTCTACACAAATTTATCCTAATCAACTAGTCATGTCCAAAGTAACGTTGATTTAGCATGTGTTTCTAATTTGTCATACTCTGACTTCTAGGACTACATGGGGAGATGTATCATGACATTGACAAGGGTTATAACAGAAGGGGAATTCACCGACAGCTTCCCTTTGGAAGGGGCCAAGTCTGGTCAGATCAATCTGCACCTTAGGTGGGCTGCACAACCAATATTCAGGGATTCATGATGGATGTCCGTTTGATTACTTTCGCTTATCAAGGTTGAAGTCTTCTGATATGTCCTCATCTGGGGGAGATCAGCTGTGAAAAGATCTGAGACTGAATCATTAGAGCTCCCTGAAATTAGAGTTTGTGAAGTTAAATAGCTTTTTCCTGTATCTTTAGTTTCCGAAATCCTTTTTCGTAGTCCCGGAGACTATGCTGAGTGTAAATTATCACATTCATCCGACGGAGAAGGCATGGTGTGTGTAAACTGTGAACAGGTTTGTAGGTTTGTGTTAGCGGCATTGGATACTCCATACCCGTGAGAGGTAAAATTTAATAATGAAAACCTGCCTTGTTTTCTTTTCATCTATATGACTATATGGTGCAGCTTCGTTTAGCAACCAACATTTTACAATTCAATATATATATATATATATTCCATTAATTCAAGGAGATGAAATGGTAGGGTATATATATAATATTCGAGATCTGTAGGACCATGAGTCGCAGGGACTGCCGATTCCACTGGTTTTATGTATCATTGTTGTAGTGGGCGAAATGAACAAAATGAAGAGGCAACAAGATTGATGGATCACATAATATTCCTGCTGAAGTTTCTCCCCATTATCCACTCTGTTACGAACACTACGTAACAAATGGGTTAGGATTGCAAATGTTTCAATATGCTTGAGCACTGCAATTATTATCATTGGATCGTGATTTATGAGGAGCCTTTCTATCCATAGTAGGAATAACAGGGCGTAACCTTCATCATTGGCTCAATCTATTGGAAAAAGAAGAAAAATTATGTTCGTTCATAATTTTATATATCTTTCTTTTCTATTAGTTCTTTTTATTTTTAAAATTATCCAATTCATCATTATTCTTATATATCCAATTATGTTTCGTATTGCTATGATGTTTAACCATGGTTGTTTGGACCGAACCGAACCGGCCGGTCCAACCGTTGACTTTCACATAGGATGGATTTGGTTCGGCCTCAAAATTGGACTGGAATTCAGACCGGTCAAAACCCGGCTAAAATCAGGTAGAATCGTCGAACCAGCAGTTTTACAACAATCGGCCGATTCAAAAGTTAGTAAAATTTGAAATAATGTCAACACTAGATTTTGAACACAAGACCAACTAATGTGTACATACCACTATGCTATACTTATTCATTTGAATGTTGAGTTATTTTATATTATACAATGATCATCATCACTTATTTATTAAATTATTTTCTTTGATAAGAAAATTTATAATACTTTTAAATGTCAAAACTTAAATATGAAAAGATTAGTTACCTAATTAAATTTAAAAAAAATAGAAACTACAATAACTTTTCTAGTTTAAGTAAATATTAATAGTTAAATTTGAGAAATGTGAATTTATAAATTATAATTGCACATATTAAAATTACATAAAACTCGTATCAATAGTTAAATATGTCACATTTGATTTCTTAATTTTAATTAAAATAATTTAATCATATGTACTTTGACGTAGAAATATATTAATTATTGATAAACATATATAAGTATTATAGTTTATCTTTTTATATTATTTTATTAAAATCCGGTCCGACCATCCGAATTAACCGATCCTCGACGTCCGGTCGAATCTTACAACATTGTGTTTCACACCTCATGCGAATGAAAACAATTTAGTTGTCGTCCGGTTTCACTGCATTCTTGACCGACACCTTCGCTCTTATATGTACTTATGTCACTCTTACATGAGTTATTGGATGACTTCGAAGGAAATGATAGAGAACACGCTATTGGATGACTCATAAAAACAAATCACACTCATACTGTGACTGCTAAGACAATTTCCTATGGATGTCGAGATAGTGATCCCAGTGGAAGATCAAGATTTTGGTTACGTTACCCACATGCAATAATATTTGAACCACCGGAAGATGGCTGCTTAAAGTGGGCAGGAAAAAAATTCACCAACTGCGGTGTAATCCATGACAAAGTTGGTAAATAACATGATATGATCTTATTCATTAACAACTTTGCACCTCAAAATCCAACAGATTGGCTCGGATAAGATATGTACACAGGTCATGCTCGCTACAATTAAAAGCTTACCGGTCTATCGTAAACAAGAAAAAAGAAGTATCCAACGACCAGCCAATAATCATCATCACCATTCAAGCCACAACATCTAGTTCGTCTTTCTGCGGAGCAAACCCTGAACTAAAGAAATTACTGCAACAAGTGCTATCTCAACATGTTCTGTGGTGCTAGCTTTTAAACTAATTTGGCCTAATGTTCTGCTGTTTAGATTGGCACCAATTGACATCTTAGAATGGCGACCCACTCGGAAATCTGTCGATAGACTCCCACCAATTACCATCTCCTTCTCAAAACATATAAGAGATGCAGCAAGAATCATCTTATCATCTCTGGCAGGATAGTCCCTCCCCATTACGGTGGCTTCTAAAGTGCCCCCAGATGCTATTTGGCCGCAGCCTCTGATTTGTCCGCCGTTCACCATCAACTTGCACCTTCTACTAACAGAGATAGAGTCTTCAAGCCTTCCCCCAAAGATATACATATTATTGAATTTAGTCACAGAGAGACCGCATTTGGTCTTGTTACGCTTGAAGTTGTGAAATTCTGCATCATTATGAATGGTGCATATTAGATCTTTGCCAGCACTTTGGATGTCAACCTGTGCAAGCAAAGAGCGGTTATTTTCAACTGTGTACCTTGCCACAAGTCCTGATTGGACACTAAAGTCATCTTTGTCTTTCCTCATTTGTCCAGCGAGTGAGGCACGAAGGTTTCTTCTTACATCATGAGATGCTTCCAAATTGATGCCATCGAACCCAACATCATGGTCCCAACCTTGGGGATCTAAGACTGGTCGGACTAACCATTGATCATTGGCCAATAGGCAGCGATACCTGTAAGCAGGAGAATCAGAGGCAAAGCTTACTGGGATAGCCACATCTGAGAGCTGCATGGACTCTTGGGAGGCATTATCATCGTAATCAGGGCCGTTTGCATATGCATCGGTGACAGAATCCATACTTTCTCTCCGCCTCTTAATCTCTTCTTTCCACTGTTTCTTCAGATATAGAGTTTCACGATAATATAATTCGTCAAGATAAGCATTTTTCTGTGCATTTGATAACTTCAGGAACTGGGACTTTGTCAATATCCGAATGGGAGGTAGCTGATCATAGTCATCTTCGTCATTGTACAAATCTTCATCCACATTATTGTCTGAAGAATCAGCACTAACCAAAGAACTGGGACGTAGAATTGAGGAGAGGAGATGAGGAAAAGAAGGTGGTCTGTTACTGCTTGGTGTCAGTTGAAAGTTCTTCTGAAACTTTAGAAGGGCATTAGCATCCTTTAAGACCTTGGTTGCCATACATAACAATAAGAACTGTGGCAACCAGGCTTGACCATTCGGTAATACCTTTTCACCTTTACTGTTCTTTCTGCAGAGCAGATGGTTCTCCACTAAAACAACAGGAATTTCAAGTTTTTCATTCGAAACTGCTTGACGGACATAATGGTGCACCACAAATGTGCTCCGATGAACAAAAGCATCAAAGTCCACAGGATAGCCATCCGGGCCTTCAGGCAGAGGCGAGGAAGCATGAGTCATGACAAGAATAGTGTTAAACCATATTGATGGACCAAAAACATCATTGACGAGCTTTAGCAATGGGAAATCACTATAGTGCCTATTGATAACATCAAATCTTTCGAAGTATAGAACAACATCTGGTGGGGATTTTCTTATGTAATCTCTTACTGAAAGCAAAACTTTTCTATTTTTACGAGGGCTGCTGCTGGAAGTTGTAAGACCAGGTGTATCAATCACTGAAACCTTAATTCCTTTTATTGTCCCAACAACTTCCTGGATGTGATCAGTGGCTGGATGATATGCACTAGTAGCTGCCTTTGGCTGGTCAAAAATTGAGTTTATGGTCGCACTTTTGCCTACTCCTGTTCTTCCAAGAACAAGAATTTTAAGAGAGAAATTGAGACTTGGCTGTCCCGCTGCTTCTTGCTCTGCAGCTAGTGCTCTAGCTTTACTTACCTTAAGACCAGATCTTTTTATGTCTGATTCGCCTGCACCAATCAAGCTACCGAGATGCAACCTATATAAAACCTGAGACACCACAGGGTTCTCTGGTGACAGTCCGATCCTATGAATGAATCGCAAAAAGTTGATTTGGAGTTCGTCCACTTTAGTCAGTTTATCTGCATTTTTGTTTCCATGGTTTTGTTGAGCCAAATGAGAAGTCTCAGCTGTAAGAAGATGTGGCCCAGCTGGAAATTCAGTTACTTGTGTGTTGCTGGAGTATGGACCATTTACTGGTATTGGCCCTGCCATGAGTGCAGATTCTATTGCCCCTGAGAAAAAAAAATAACATATGGCACAGTTTAGAATAAACAAGCCAACTTCTTGACTGCACTTGGTATAGAAGACAATCTAAGTAGGACACATGAAGCACAGGTATGAAGCTGACAATTTCCCAATTTTGTGATGGGAGGATCAGATAGATTCAAATCGAGCATAATACGTGATAGTGAAGCATGGGCCAATATATAATTGTGAAACTATCAGTTTGAAGCAAAGCAGCAAAATAAACAGTAGGATGAATCACGAGAAAGAGGAGCCTAGTGATACCTCTACTATGAAGTTCTTCAGTCGGTGTCTCCTCATCGAAGAAAGTGAAGGGACGTGCTGAAAGTAACTTCTTCGTTATCAGTTGATATGTAATCCACTTCTTAAAATTCATCATCCTCTGCCAGAAACAGAAATTGACTTCATCTTATTCTGAATGTCCACATGGCGCAAAACTAAAAGATTTCGGAAGAAAACAAACACAATATCGAACATTTCACTGCATAGCAATAAAAGGAATTCAGTGCTCGCTTCACCGAAGAAGTGAAAACCACACAAATATTTCACCACATCTCGGGCGTAGTTTAACATAAATTACATCTTACAAACTCATATTTTTACCCAACAATCCAAGAGATCTAAAATGTGAGACCTTTCAGATAAATACTCACAACATTGGCTCACAGCACCCCGAATCGAGGGCCTCCAGTTCCGTGCCACATCTTGATTTATTGCCAACCATTCTTTGCCTCCACAAAAAAAATACTCGACACAGGTGACGTTTTTTTTAACCAAATATACCAAAACATAATACAAAACAGTTCGGGGAGAGAGAGAGAGAGAGAGGATTTGATTTGGACGCAAAACTCCGCTGTTCTATGTCATAATTCCCATCTTTTTTATGACAAAAATAAGGGCACCGAACTAATCGGAGAAGAAAGTAAGGGATTGGAGGTTCCCAATGTTACCTAGCAGAAGGGGGCAGGGGAGACCTACTCAAACTCCGCGACCGGTCATGTAATCGGGAAAGCCAGCGTCTTTGGGCGTTTCCGGTCGCGTCGGTGGTGGCGCCGTTGGAATCGCCGTTGCGTGCACCATCCAAAAACGTCGATGCTTCAAGCGGAGAGAGAAACGGATAAGAGAGAGAGAGAGGAGGAGGAGGAGGAGGTGGTGGAGGAGGATGCGGTAGATGGTGGAGGCGGCTTTGGCCTTTGGCTTCACTCGCTGGCCACCGTCCAAAAATCTAATTCTTTGGGACGAGTCGCAAAAAAAAAATAAAAAAGGGAGCAAATTTCACCTAACCCTCGTTTGTGACACAGATTCGGTGTTGGATTTGGGACACATATTTGCCGTTACGGTTTACGTGCCGAGCCGTTTTGCGTTACGTTGTCTCGCACGCAAAAAACGTTTTTATTTTCTAGACTTTCGTCACTCGCCTCCTGTCCTCCTCTAATTTAATTATGTGTGGACTTTTTTGTTATTCCATATTTTGTTTATTAATTTATCCTTTTTGTGTTTCAAGACTAAAAATACTAGAAATAAAAAAAAAACTTAATGCGGGCTGTGTTTCATGTAATCTCTAAATAGTCTCAAGATCGATCATTGAAGTAGAAGCTTTAAACTTTTTTCGATTCCATTCAAATATCAGATTAGACAAGTGCTATTAACTTTGGATACCGACAAGTTGTTATAAAAAAAAAAGAGGGCAACTAATTTTTTTCCCATATTTTATAATTTAAGAGTAAAAAAGTAATTTAATAAAATAAATACAAAATGAACAAAAAAATTAATATCGTTAACAGATGTATGCTAAGTAGAAATATTTTTACGAAATCAGTGATCAATATGAAAATGTATAAATGTGTCGCAATAAATTTATCGTAACGATGGATCTTGCGAGTTGCGTCCGCTATATTGATCCAAAACAGTATCGGATGCTTGGTTTAATCCAATAATTTAGTAAATAACGGACATGCAGCGAGCTTTGTTGCATCCAAAGTTATTGTTCCGTGGAACAATAAAATTCAACGTTCTGTTGCATCCCCAAATAAAGTAGCATAGAAGTAAAGGTCATGTCAAAAAACTGTTTGCTCACCAATTCCGTGTTATATACTACATAACTACATACTTCAACAATTATTAACATTGGTAACACTACACAATGATCTCCTCAAAAAAAGAAAAAAAAAACTACACAATGATGAGGCAAAAAAAAAAAGGAGAAGGCAAGCAGATTTGCATTAGTGCAAAACGATTTCTTCCATAGCAAACTATAATTAGTCTTGCCTTCATGTATTTCATTTTTAAATAAAATCATGTCAATCATCGGCATGACATGCATCCACCCCCCTACTCAATATTTTCTTTGTAGGAAGATGAAAAAGGGGCTTGAATGTAGAATCAATAATCTAAACAAAGAAGAAAAACTCAGGTGCATTTTAATGCCATATCATAAGATCTTCCAAATTTCAATTCTTTTACTGTCAAATCCTGTATTTCAATTGCATAAGAATGAAATATTTAGCACACAACTACTGATTGTAGTAACCATAAATGAATCGACAAACCTTTAAATAGTATATGCATCAACTATTAACATTGAGTTTCTTTTCTGTTTATACATCGTCAGCATCAATTTTCTTTTTTAGAAGATAAGCACCACGAAAAATAGCTTTCCACATGCAGAATATTAGCAGTCTCTTTTCCCTTTTTTATTCAGTTGTAACACACGTGTCATCAACTATTTCAAAACCAAAAAGACAATTATATAAAACAGATTAAAACATTCATACTTTTTCTTGAGAGAAAAATCATTCATACTTTTGTCCACATAAGAAAAATTCAAAATAGCATTTACCTTAAATACCAGATTAGGTTCAGTTAACTCCAGAACAAAAATTATTTGAGTATATCAATGGGCCTTGACTCTCCTCTCAAACTAATATCATATCTGACTTTGCTTTGTTCCAAGAAAACAAACAGCAAGCTTCATTGAAGAAAAAGGAATAGCTGACTGAAGAAAAACAGCAACACATAGCTCAGGAAATTATCACTTAATGGTCAAGTTCTTACCTCTTTCTTTTCGCAAACCTAAAACTCATTATTGGCACAGCACGGTCCCCAGCCAACCATGCCCGAAAAATAATGAAGTAATATATTACCATTAGTGCAAGATGTACTTGGCACAACAGATCATTTTATCGCTAATGGCATGTAAGTTATCATACACAATATATCGGTATGGTTAGAAAACTTCACAATTATGACATACCGTTTCATGTTGCGCCCTTTCCATGGATCTTGCCTCTTTTTCTATTGATTTTTTCAATCTCTGCCCGCATCAGGAGAAAGATTTCAACATGAGCATAGAACAGACCTGATAACTTGAGAGAGGATGTTTTTGCAACAAAAATCAGAAGGCATTGATACAGCACTGATAGCTACATAATCGTTCTTCTATGCTCAGTCCTTTCCTCCCTCCCAATATACTTCATGCTGGGCTTCCGCATGCCCGCCCCAGTTATAACGCACATTGACACAATAAAGATCAGGTTCTTTTGTTAGAGTTGCAACTTGGTGGCTTGTACGATACATATCAGCCTATATCCACTGGTCTGGTGTTTGGAGTCTTCGCTGGACCAATCCTCTTATGGGGAGTGGTGATGGCCAATGCTGCTCAATTTTCTTCACATGCTATGATTGCAACATGTCAGGGCCACCCGACCGCATGTCATCCGAGGTGCTTTAACCTTCTGGAGGAGAGTCACCTCCATGATTCCTGCTTGTGACACCTCTTCTCTTCATCCCTTAGATCCCGCAGGAGTTTCTCTTTCTTGGAGACATGAGCGGACCACCTTAGCAGAACTAGCAGCAGATCCAGAGGTGTCAGTTGTGGCCTATTGGACATTCATAGGGACAGCAGGGATGTATACACCATTATTTCGCCAACTCTCTCCAATAGGCAGATCGAGTACTTTTCCTCCATGATGGGATCTGCAGATACCACACAGATGTATCTAGGACAAATGGATTGGGTATAGTCCCTAGGTACCTTCTTGTCACAAGCAATATATTCTCAGATTCCCAATTAGCACAACCTCAGAGTTAACACGAATGGATTGACAGCTCATCTGGCATGCATGAGTGCCCCTCGAAGTCAAAGTGTTCACCTGGCTAGTGAGACATGGGACAATCCTCTTCAGAGTTGACCAATCTCATTGGGTGCTGAGTTCAAACATTTATTGTGTGCTCTGCACCACTGAGAACAAGAATGTGGCACACCTTTTGTTTGGATGCCCCATAGTTTGATAGGTTTGGCAGCAGGTGAGAGGTGTAGAGGTTGATCCATCCTCCATGGTTGCTTTCTAGAAATCTTTTAGGGCGACTGGTGCTGGCGGGACTTAACTCCGCCTATGTTTTATAGCCGGTCCCAAGTCCGGATAAAGGAGGAGGGTTGTGTTAGGCCCCGACAGCCAGCGTAAAACCCTGTCGAATCGCATGAACATGCATCAACGAATAGCGTTGTATGATCTATGTAGCCGACCCCACCTAGTGGGATAAGACTTTGTTGTTGTTGTTGTACCTATGTCCCTGGAGCATGTATCTTTGGATTACAATTGACCCATTTTGGGGCTTGGCATATTCAGTCCTATATTTTAGCAATTTGCAGGTCTAAATGATCCACGGGCATAGAATACTTATTTATCAATATCAACAAAGAATATAAAGACTTCTAAAAAAACAAAGAATATAAAGGAAAACATGTTAGCATGGAAGGTAAGATGAATGTGACATTTGAAAAGGTCAATACTTCTCGAATCAATCTCTATTCTATTTATATTTTTCTTTTATAGGTTGTAGTTGGAAGTATAATATGGTTATTTTAGACTCCCCCAAGACAGTCAATTAGAGGTCTAGCACATGTGCATAGTGAAAAAAATGTCCCCTTTTCAAAATTTGTGAAAGCTGAAATATCCACTAATTTACAACTTGTTAACAATAAGGCTTAATTTTCCAACAACAAATCCTTATCCTACTAGGTGGGATCGGCTACATGGATCATACGACGTCATTCCGCTCTATTAGTAACCAAACCTTTCGGTATATTATTCACCAATAGATCTTGCTCTATTAGTTCGCCAAGTGTCCGCCTTGGCCTCCCTCTCCCTCTTTTAATCGGACTCCAGATTATTTGATCTACTCTTCTTACTGGCGCATCTAATGGTCTTCTCTGAACATGATCAAATCATCTCAAACGATTCTCTACCATTTTCTCACTAATAGGAGCCACTCCGACTCGTTCACATATATGGTCATTCATAATCTTATCTAATCTTGTATGACCACACATCCATCTCAACATCCTCATTTCGGCTACCCCCACTTTACGTTCATGTTGTCCCTTGAAATTAAGGCTTAATTTTCCATTGAAATTAAATAATAGAGGGAATTCAATTATGTGGAAAGTAAATCTAGAAAGTATATTTATTTTTCTTTGTGGTCGTACATGAAAAAAAATGTCAAAGAACACATTGTTTTATGTGTCATGAGGGACGATGTTAAAAAAGGAAAGGAATTTTCCCCTAAACTCTTCTTTAAAATTAAGTCAACTGACATCTTTTATTGACCCAATGGACCATTCTTTTGCCACCAAATATAAGAAACTAAAGGAAATGAATACCTTCAAACGAGTACAACCTAAAATATAAGAGAAGATTCTTTTTCTCCGAGGAAGAGAAGCAAGATTTAATTGCTCACAAGATCTTGTTGCAAGGCTAAACTCTCTCTTCTGGAGAGGCGCAAGGCTCAATTTTCAAAGGAGATAAATGCTACTTTGAAAAATTGTACATTATATTCACTTTTTGTCTAGAGGATGGGAATGAGTTTCACGTTTGCTTGTCATCTGCCTGTAGGTGTCATCCAACTATACTTTGTTGTCACTGAACTTTATTTTGTAATTCAACAGTTATCAAATTGTAATAATTTTGCAGTTATGGTCATTCTCGTCAGTGTTTTCTCTCTTCTCTATGTCAATTTTTTTAAAAAAAATAATAAAATGTAAAAAAGTATGTCACATCAGAATTTTCTCTCCTCAGCATTCAAATATTTTTTTTATTATTTTAAAATTGTATTGAATGAGAGAAAATGCTGATGGGACACTCTTGTTTCTTTATTGTTTTTTTTTTAATTCGATGTGGAGGAAAGAGTAAATCCTTACTAGGTGGCATGTCAGTATTTTAACTGGTGATAAAAGATCATCGTTGAGTTAGAAAATAAAGTTCGCTGACCATGTTGAAAACAAAAGTATAGTTGGACAACCATTCGAAATTTTCCACATAGAGTACATTTTTTTAAAAGAAAAATATGGATGCATAGATGACAACCATGGCAGTTGAACATATTCTGCATAATTTGGCTGAGTTATGACAACCATGGCAGTTGAACATATTGACTATTTGATTTCTGTCAAGATTCATTACAAATGTTATCCAGTTAGGCTCTCATAACTTTGTCTTTTCTTGTTATTGTTTCTCCAGATTGTTGGTGCTTTTTGGTACTTGTTGGCTGTTGAACGAGAAGATGATTGCTGGCGCTTTGCCTGTAAGAATTATGTTGGGTGTAAAGTTGATTACTTGTATTGTGGAAACGACAATCTAAATGGTTATAACACATGGAGCAATGTCAGTGGGACTATTCTTCCAAGTAACTGTTCATCTGATAATAACCCTCCAAATTTTAGTTTTGGAATTTATTCACAGTCTCTGAGCTCTAACATCATTGCTTCAAAGAAGTTTGTTTCGAAGGTTTGTTAGTGTTTCTGGTGGGGTTTGCAAAATATGAGGTATGTCCTCTTTCTTTCTTTGCTAGTTTGAGTCAAGTCAAGTGTTGCTTGTCAGTTCGACAACTTGATTTGTGTGTTCTGTACTGCTTGACATAATTTTAGTCTAAATTGACATGCAATTTCAAACGCAACAGATTCCCAATTATCTTCTAGAGGGATGCTAGTGATTTGTTTGGCAAACCTAGTCAGTGATTTTAATTCTTTTATCTGCAGTATAACATTATTTTTTGTCTTATATCTTACTGGATTTGCATTCATATACTATAGAGGAAGGGTATCTTTTTTTTTTGGGAGAAATTAAGAGGATCCTTATCAGTTTCTAGACATCCTATTTCCTGGTTACAATGCAAATGAATGTATACAAGAATGCATATATTGGTCACCTGCCCACAGTTTTGCCAGGTGGATTGGATATTTGAATTTTAAATTTTGTGTGATGTTGTCCACATAGCAGGCCCCCTCCCAAAACCCGAAAGACACAAGATTTAATAGTAATATCTTGATAATAGTTGTGCTGTTGCACTCTTATGATTAGATAAATTTGCGATATTATGATCAGCTAGAAGAGTAGATCAAATAATCTGGAGTCCGATTAAAAGAGAGAGAGGGAGGCCAAGGCGGACACTTGACGAACTAATAGAGCAAGATCTATTGGTGAATAATATACCGAAAAGTTTGGTTACTAATAGAGCGGAATGGCGTCGTATGATCCATGTAGCCGACCCCACCTAGTGGGATAAGGCTTTGTTGTTGTTGTTGTATGATCAGCTAGAAGTGAAGTGATATGGTCAAATATTTTCACTCTGTATCTGTATTGAAGTTGTTCCTATGTAGCACTAATTTGCATCATTTCTTTCTATAAGACATTTGGGTTCCCCACAGATTTGTATACAAGAACAAGATTGATGAAATGTGCAAAATAGAAACAATCACTATACATGTGAAATTGCATCATGTAAAGTTGTCTTTCCATTTTTTCCTTTTTATTATTTATTTTATCTTTTTTTAGGACAATTTATTGTCTTTTAGTTGGAATCAATAATTGATTTTAAAAGTGTATATAGGTTTCAATTCCTTAGTTGGTAATAAATCAATTCATTAAGTTGGCTTCAAAAAGTCTATTCATTAAGGATGTTATATTCATTAGGTGGTGTTTGGTTTGAATGTAATTATTCTAGGAATAAGGATGTTTATTCTAACAGAATTCCTTTTTGAAATCTGAGTCAAGAAGAATTATCTATCTCTAAAAATATTACTATTCATAGGTCTAACTTTTTTAAAATGGCAATAGTACTCTTCATCATTATTAAGGAATAATGTGTCTATTTGGCAGAATAATATCAGATAATGCGCTATTCTATCCTTTATTCTCAAAACAAACAGCACCTAAGTTTATGTTGAGAACTAGTCTTCCTCAGTGGACTTCCTGATTCTCGTCTAATGGTATATCATGCTATCAGGCTTTCATGTTGCTTTTGAGCCACCAATTTATTTCATAACTCACCCAAACGTTCTGATCTTACTTGTTTTGATATCCCACTGCATCAACATCAATCACTTATTTACATTGACATAGTTGGATGATTTTATGGGATGATCAAAGGCTGAGATATGAAAAGTTACACAGTTTACAAAGTTTGTTGAGTTGCAAGATCTTATTTTGTTGCTGTAAACAATAACAGTCATTTTTGGAGAAGGAAAAAATCAGATTTATAAGAGAAGAATATTCATCTTTTTTAAGGAAGGAAGAATATTCACCTTACATGAAGTTTTTGTTAAATGAAATAGGTCCTTGCTAATTGTTGCTTGTCATGTCATAGATTCTTCCTGCTTCGTAATAGTCCTACTTTTGTCTTCCAAAGTGCCTTTGTGTTGTGATTAAATTATATTATAAGGTCCTTCAGTTTCTTTCCTTGTCTTGTCATCTTCGAAGCAGTTATTATCTTTTTCTTTTGTTCAGATATGTTCAGAATTATAAATCATTTGAGGGTCTTGAAAGAAATATGGTAGTTAATGGAGAATCCTTTTGCATGTAGTTTTCCTTTTTTTTTTTTGGAGGGAATGCATGGAGTTTGTTATATAACTCCGCCTATGTTTTATAGCCGGTCCCAAGCCCGGATAAAGGAGGAGGATTGTGTTAGGCCTCGACAGCCAACGTAAAACCCTGTCGAATCTTATGAACATGAATCAACGAGCGTCGTATGATCCATGTAGCCAACCCCACCTAGTGGGATAAGGCTTTGTTGTTGTTGTTGTTGTTGGTGGTGCTGGCAGGACTTGTCCACCCAGGCGAGCATCACCCCTCCCACTTGTGGTTCTATGGTTCATATGGTTACAGCCTAACATGCTCTTTTTTACAGTGGGTGTTGCTACATTGAAAATTGTACACCACACAACCTCTTTGGTGAGAGAGTGGGAGTTGAACATATGATTCTAGTGTGAGGGAGACATGTATTGTTCCTATCTTAATACAAAGTGGATGACTAAGTTTTACTCGTCCTTCTTTCCTTCAATATATATATGTATATACATATATACACATATATATACACACACAACAACAACAAAGCCTTATCCCACTAGGTGGGGTCGGCTACATGGATCATACGACGTCATTCCGCTCTATTAGTAACCAAATCTTTCGGTATATTATTCACCAATAGATCTTGCTCTATTAGTTCGTCAAGTGTCCGCCTTGGCCTCCATCTCCCAACTTCGGTAGGAATAATAAACTCATAAGATTCGACAGGATTTTACGCTGGCTGTCGGGGTCTAACACAACCCTCCTCCTTTATCCGGGCTTGGAACCGGCTATAAAACATAGGCGGAGTTTCAAAATAGAACTGATATCACACTAAAAAAGCAATCATGTAAGGTATTAATAGTTTCGTTTTGGTTTTGAAACGGAAGATAAAATCCAAAATTGTGTGATTGTTAGCACGCGCCTATATTTTATAGCCGGTCCCAAGCCCGGATAAAGGAGGAGGGTTGTGTTAGGCCCCGACAGCCAGCATAAAATCCTGTCGAATCTTATGAACATGAATAAACGAATTGGCGTCGTATGATCCATGTAGCCGACCCCACCTAGTGGGATAAGGCTTTGTTGTTGTTGTTGTTAGCGCGCGCGCGCGCGCGCACACACACATATATATACACACAAACACATATATTCTACAAGGACATCTGTAATGCAAGAAACATTATGTTTTCCTTTCCACTCGTATAACAAGCAGCTCGTTTCAAGTAAAGTTGATAAGAAGATCATGAGTCCAAAAGGACCAATGCGGAAAAGATTTATAAACCAGCCATGGTGTCAAAAGGCACATTCCATTCCTTATCTTTGTCTCTTCATTTCCGCTTTCACAGAATTATCCAATTTATTTCCTGTCATGCTTTATTTTTTCTCTCCATACACAGCTGCAAAATTGTTGAGCTTGAAATCAGGAGGCATAACTTGTGCATACTAAACTTCAGTACATCAATAAAAAAAAAAAATTTTTGGGACGAAAAGGATGAACAACAAGTTAGGGTGTCATCCCAATATATATCATTACAACAACAACAACAAAGCCTTATCCCACCAGGTGGGGTCGGCTACATGGATCATACGACGTCATTCCGTTCTATTAGTAATCAAACCTTTCGGTATACTATTTATGATGTGAAAAATGTATAAGTGTATACATCAATCAAAATTCTTACGCATTTAGTAATATCCAATATTGAGGATGTATTCTATTGGAGAGCTAAGCACAAATTATTGGTCATAATCATATGATGTAAGTAAACTAAGTATTTTTAATCAACAATATGTTAACCTAGACGACTACGTAGCTTACGCTCAAAGGAATTTATGGTTGTAAATTATATCAACGAAGTGGTAACAACTAACAAGAACTTTCTATTTTCATATTCCAATATGCAAAATGCTATCACGATATTTGGAGGAAAAAAAAAAGTGAGACTCAACGTCCCTCATGATTTCACAAGATTTGTAACTGTAAAAACATCATTGAATTTCCATCCGTATTAGGATCACCAAAAACACATGCTTAATTGAGGCAGCAGCAGTAAAATTAAAACAAAATAACCCCACAGACATTGTTCAAGAGGCAAAAGAATGATTAGGGGGGAGGTAAGTCATCCACGTATATTTTGAAAGATATTCATCTATAGTCAAGACAAATGAAGCTAGGGAGCAAATATTCAGGAATCTATAGCTTTTCAAATGCACATCGACCATGGCCTGAAGATATAGCAGCCAGAGTTGTCATAGTATTCAATAATCTCCTCAAAAATAAATGTGAAGTAAAGTAAAAATCATCTCACCATTAACCACGACCTACATGAGCAGAAAACACATCTTTCAATGTTAGCCACACAATAAACACTACTTACTCAAATTCATTGTGAATAGCAATCCAGCAAATACATTCACATATTAAAATCATCATGGCACAACTCAGAATGCCATTTCCAAAAAATTTCATCCTTCTTGTAGTTCATTCGGAGTCCAGTTCCTTTGTTCACTTCTTTCTTGCTGCCATCGAGATGAGAACTTCCTAACAGAGTCTATTAGAAACTAAAAACCATTATCATCTTTTGAAGGAAATCAAGAATGCAATTAACAGAACAACTTTTGAGGATACAAATCAAGATTCGACAACTAATGCTTGCCTAATATGATGAACTTCTGAAATCTTAGGAGGTGCTGACTTCAACTTAGAGCACTCGAATTGCCAGGGCTCACAAGAGCCTTTGGCCAGGTGACACTTATCTCAGCATCACCAACAGATGACATTGGTGAGCCATCTTACCCAGGTAGAATTTTTCCCATGACTTGCATGGCTGGAGGCTGCAGTTGCTACTTGGTTGGCAGGTAGTCAGTTGTGTTAACATAAGTTCAGTCATCCTCCATGGTGTGCGGATGATTGACATTGAAATGGTGTCAGAGAGAGGGATTCCAGCATTATGGTATGGTGAGCTGGCAAGGGAGAATCTGGCCAACGTTAAGTTTCTAGGTCAGGTGGTACCAAAGAGGGGGCTTAGATATTTATTTTGGTTTGTTTTATTCAATAGCTAAAATGCTAAACAGTTAAGTGTACTGAAGTGATTAGTTCTTCCAATTTCCAATAGTTCCATTCCCATGCAAATCGATCTACTTGAGTATATATCTCTCAAATATACATCTACCAATAGTTGCAAGGAAAAAATGCAGTATTAACATATCAGGTTTCTTTTATGTATCTGCTTGAAAGATTTCGCCATCTTGCATTAACTATGCAAAATCAAAATGGTTCTCGCTTACAATACATTATATTTCTTTAAAATAGACAAATCTGATAGCTAAAAAGGGTAGTTCATGTCTCAGAGAAATATATTCTAAGGGAGGAAGATGGAGTAATAAATCATCATCTGTGGGTTAAACATACCAAACTAGTGCAAAATAACAGATAATGGTTTAATGATGATCCGGTAAATGAGTAATTTATGTTTCAAAAGTCCTAGCACCCTACGACACTTTCTTTGAAATTGCACTGTACTAATAAACATAAAAAGATGCTATTTTTAGGAGATCAAGATGCTTTGCTGATGAACTTTTTCATAGAGGTGATTTGAAAAAAAAATGATAAAATTAGGCAGAGAGCACAACATGTTGCAATGGAAATATAATAAGCCATTACCATTTCCCAAAAGAAAGAGAAAGTATCCACCAGTCACACTACTGATTCTTGGTTGGCAAATTGCCTTAAATTACCAATAAGGTTCTAGTCTCAAATATTAATGGAATTCCAAAAACTGATAAAAAAGGAAAATACAGCTAGATGCAGTTATTCATCCAGGAGGAACTATGATCATCAAAACCTTCATCAGTACATCCTACAAAAGGAGATCTCTGCCCATCATAATTGAGACTCTAATTCCATCCATTGAATTTCTGTGGAACCCCTGAAGTTAATTACAACTCATAAGTTAGAAAGCCCAAATAAGTAACAAAAAGCAAAATCCTGAAACATTAACATTTCATTCTCCTAGTCCTAGGCATTATAACCTCCTGGCCGATACCACCTTGGCTGCGGAATTTTTATCCCTTTCATCTCAAGAATGTCCAAAACATCTATGTTATCCAACCTCCTGTCACAACCATCAGGGTACATCATCTTTGTCGCAGCATTCAATTTGTTGGGTTGATGATGATCCATCAAAGCGGTTACCATTTGTAGCAGGCGACTTGGAAAAATATTATCTTCATTCTTCTCCCCTGAATCTGGATTGTTAATGGTCGTCTCAGTAGCAGCAGCAGTAGCAATACTAGTTGCAGGATTTTCCTCCCTAGCTTCAGCATGGTCCTTCATGTCCTCTCCGTTAACCCGCATGCCACCCTCGCCGAGTGGATCTCCAATGATAGCAAGACGCTTCGATGGCCCTGAATAAACAACGCCTTCAGCATCATGGGCTGCAGCAGCTGCAATGTCAAAAGGTGGACTTCGGTTCTCGGATTCAGCTTGGCCCTCTGTGTCCTCCACATTAATACGCATCCCGTCGTCACTACGTAGATTCCCAATGCAAGAAATCAGCTTCTGCGGCCGCGAACCAACAACACCCTCCGCGGTAGCAAGAAATTGGCTCCGAGCTTCTTGGCCCCCCAAGTCTTCAGTCCTCACTCCGCCGTCATCATGCTCAACTCGGGCAATGGAATCATGGGTTTTCTCGAGGCAAACGTCAACGTTCGGCGCGGCAGGTTCCGCGGGGCCGTAGCGGTGATGCTGATGAGCGTCATCACGGAGATCCCTTCCCCCCACCCTTGGATCACCAGGCTGGGGAGCCTCTGTCAGCTGCGCGCCAACTGTTTGCTCGGGCGTCCTCCGTGCATCCCTTTCGTCGGGGGACGAATCGGATCCCGAAGACGAGGAAGAACGCATGATCCGGGCGCCCCGAAGGAATCTTTTACTGCTTCCCTTTTTCTTCACGGCAAAGCTCTTCCTCCGCCCCCCGGAAGGCCCCGGTTTCACGACCGTCGATTCCGTTTTCTCCGGGCTCCGGCGGCGGCCGAGAGCTTGAGCAGCGGTTGCGACAGGAATGTTGCATCCGCCGTTCTCCTCCTCCATGAGGAATTCGCCAAGGGATTCGGGCGGAATGGAGACGGGGCTTCTGGTGGAGGCGGCGGCGGCGGCGGCCGCGGCGGAGGCGGAGGCGGGGGAAGAGAAGTGGTTGTCGTCGGGAAGGGAGAGCATGAAGATGGGGGAGTCGGCGTAGGGCGTTTGGGTCGGCCCTTCGGAGGGAGAAGACGACGATGACGTCGCGGCCTCCATTTGAGCCGGGCGGGAAATCAGAGACAAAATGCGCCGCATACTTTTTGGCGATCAATTTTCATCGAGGTGCAGCAGGCTGGTATTTCCATTTTCCAATCCGGCATTTATTTATATTTATTTAGGTCTTGGGAAATGAAATGGTTCAATTGCGACCTCCGATGGTATTTTATTTATATTTTATTTCTTTCAACGCATTCTTAAAAAATTATGAATTTACGTATTCCAACTTCCAAACCTGTTCAAATTTGATATCCTTTCATCCAAAATTCTGTTGAATCAATATCTTGATAATTTTAAAATATTTGGACATGTAGTTACATTTTTAACATTTTTTCCATATATTAAAGAAGTAAGGATAAACTCCGCTTATATTTTATAGCCGATCTCAAGCCCGGATAAAGGAGGAGGGTTGTGTTAGGCCCCGACAGTCAGCATAAAATCCTGTCGAATCTTATGAACATGGATCAACGAATAAGCCGACTCCACCAAGTGGGATAAGGCTTTGTTGTTATTGTATTAAAGAAGTAAGGATAAAATTATTATATAATTTAGTTTAGGATTTAGATGCATAAAATTATAATTGAGTAAGTGTTAGAAAGAAAATTTATTTATATTATAATTTTACCCTATATCATAGTGCAGAAATATAAAAGATAAACCATTTACTTTATTTATATGTTTTACTTTAAGTTCCCATTTGATTACCGGATAAAATAGAAAGGCATAAATTAATAAAGAAAATAAGGATTGTATTAGAAAAAAAGTGACTCATATATATGGATTATTGTTGGATACAGTTCACAAATATACACTTATTTGAATACATCTTGATGGTACTTATTTGTGAACTGTTATATTACGATCCAACGATGGGTTATTTTTTGCCCCACATAATCATTATCTCCAATTAATAAAATAGCATATTCTAAAAAATAAACATATTCTTATTATATCTCTCATTTGGTTTGAAGAGAATAACTTTTGAAAATATAAAATTATATAATTAAAATATTTTATCATATAGAGTTTATGTTTAATATTATAATAATAGTAAAGTATTAATGTAATAATATTTTATTAAAATTTTAAAATAAAATATTATTTAAAAAATTAAAAAGAAGTAAATATTCTTTTATTTTAAAAGAATATTTATATCTTGTCGTGAGGTTAAAAATGTAATTTTATTAACTCCAAGGTGGTTTACGGTCTTAATTTAATTCCTAATTGGCATACAATCGTCGGATGGGGGACGAGGGGCAGATCTTATTAGTTGCGATTCGAAAGCGGTCGCGACCGATTAGACTTCGATCCAAACAAAGCATCCTCTATTCTGAACATGATTGGTTCGGCCCTCGCCGATGTCGATCCCATGATCGTCGTCGTCGATCGTCTGCTCGTCACCGTCGGTCGCCTACTCGAGTGCTCATCGCCGCTCGCCTACTTGTCGTTGTTGCTTGTCTGCTTGTCACTCTCTTGCTTGTCGCTTGCCCTTCGTCTGCGACCAAATGACAAATCTCAATCATCTAATTCCCACACTGGTCTCTGATGAGAAGCCTCGTTCTGCGGTGAATTCTCGAAGGCAAACAAGGTGGGGGGTGACGACCTTCCATCAATCGTCACCGCCCGGTGCCGACGAAGAAGGTTGGTGCTCAATATCTTTTGAGGGCGGCGGCCTTTGCCGTTGTTTGCATCGCGTCTTCGCCCCTTCGAGAAGAAAGGAAAGAGATTTCGCCGCTTGGTCGTAGGCGGAGAGGGGGAGCACAATCGTCATCCCTTGACCTCTCTCTCTCTCGCTCGTCGCTGACGGATAGTGTTGATAATGCCTTGAATCTGAACACAATGTGTCCCCTTATACAATCAGACGCTTCAGCAGATTTCTCCTATGGGGGTGTTCTGTATGCGATTTGGATTTGATTTATTTCCTTATCATGAGATATGTGTCTTATTTTTTGACTTAATTCAGAGTCTCAATCGGTTTATAATTGAATGCATATATAAACTCCCTAGGGGTCCAAAGAGAATAAAATATGATATTGTAATCCTCTTCTGTTTCTTCCATTTAATACAATTCTGCGTCGCCGGGTTTTCTCGCGGTGCATAATTTCTCTCGTGCAGAAATCATAACAAACTGGTATCGGAGCAAGACTTCATCGTCGATCATCTGTTAGGTGTAGAGATGGCATCGCACAACGTCAACATCGAGAAATTTACAGGACGAAACAGTTTCAGTCTCTAGCAAATCAAGATGCGGGCACTTCTGAAATAACAGGGAGTATGCGCACCGCTCACGAACGTGCTGAAGAACAAATTGAAGGAGGAATACTCGAAGGGCAAAGAAAAGGAGTCCAACCTCGCAAGTTTACTGGCATAGGAAGAGAATGCACACTCTATGGTCCTTTTGTGTCTGGCGGACGAGGTGATTATCGAAGTCGTCGATCAAGAGACGACGGCCGGACTGTGATCAAAATTTGAGAGTCTCTACATGATCAAGTTTCTGACCAACAAGTTGTTATTGAAGAAACGTTTATTTGCCCTCTGCATGCAAGAAAGTACCCCTCTGAAAGATCATCTTGATCAGATAAATACTCTGTTGATGAAATTACGAAATATAGATGTGAAGATTGAAGATGAAGATGGTGTCCTACTTTTGTTGGTATCTCTTCCTCTGTCGTACGAAAATTTCGTACAATATGTTATCATCGGAAGAGACACAATTACTCTGCAAGAAATAAGATCGAGTCTACATACTCGTGAACTTCATCATAGGACATCTGGCAAGGCTGTGGAGACTCAGGCCGCAGGGTTGGTAACAATCACAAAAAAGACAAATCCTAAAAAGGGTAAGTCGAAGAAGAAGAAGAACATCAATCCGAATAACATATGCAACTACTGCAAAGAACCGGGTCACTAGAAGAAGGATTGCCCCAAATAAGAAGAAGAAAGACACGATTGCTACAGTAGCTCACCAGAATAGTGAATCTGATGATAATTTGACTCTTATGATGTCTGATTAGATATGCTTGGAGGAGAGTTGGATTCTCGACTCGGGATGTTCCTATCATATGACTCCGCACAGAGAGTGATTCTCAACTTATCAGAAGATTGATGGCGGAAATATCATCATGGGCAATGATGCAGCCTGTAAAATAGTTGGAATCGGCTCAATTCAGATCAGAAGTCATGACAATCGGGTGAGGACATTGACAGACGTCCGTCATATTCCTTAATTGAAGAAAAATCTGATAACGTTAGGAGTTCTGGACTTCAAAAAATGTCAGATGTCTACTGTAGGAGGTGTTCTCATGGTCACCAAGGGTGATGTTGAAGTCATGACGAGAGTCAGACAAAAGTCCTTGTACATATTACAAGACACAGTAATTTTTAGCGTGACTGCAGTAGGTAGTTCATCCAAATCAGAATCAGAAGCATCTAAGTTGTGGCACATGCGACATGGACATATGAGTCAGAAATGGATGGATATCCTCAGTAGGCGCAATCTTCTGAATGGTCAAAAGATATCTGAAATCAGATTTTGCAAACACTGCATCTTTGGCAAACAAAAAATGACATCAATTCAGTAAAGCCGTGCACAAGACGAAGGCAACATTCGATTACATCCACGCCGACTGTTGGGGCCCCTCTCGTGTTCAATCTCTAGGAGGTTCCAGATATTTTCTATCTATGATAGATGATTATTCAAGGATGACATAGGTATTCATGATGAAGCACAAGAACGAGGCATTCAAAGCTTTCAAATAGTGGAAAATTCTAGTGAAAAATCAAATATCGAGAAAGGTGAAACGCTTTCGTACAGATACCGGTTTAGAATTATATTCGTCTGAATTCGATCAGTTCTGTAAGGACGAAGGCATTGCGAGATATCGCACCGTCAGAGATACACCGCTGCAGAATGGTGTAGCAGAACGCATGAATAGAACTCTTCTGGAGAGGAGATGGTGCATGCTCTCTAATTCTGATTTGAACAAGTCATTCTAGGCTGAGACTGTTAGCACAACATGCTACATTGTCAATCGAAGTTCTGCAATCGCGATCGATTTGAAGACCCTCATTGAGGTATGGTCAAAAAATCCTGCTGATTATACTAATCTGAAAGTATTTGGGTATAGTATATTATCACGTCAGCGAAAGAAAGCTGGAATCAAGGGCCAAAGAAAGAGTCTTTGTGGGATTGGTGCAGGTGTAAAAGGCTTCAGAATCTGGTCTCCCTCGGAGCATAAGGTTATTCACAGCAGAAACATATCATTTGATGAGATGTTTATGCTCAAGCAGAAATCAGATGTTGTTGACTCAGCAGAGGAGGGTGTCAACAAACAGGTGGAGATCAGATTAACTCCAATTCAGAATGAGGAAAAAGAATCTCATCAAGCTGAACAACCTGAACTTGAGGAGCAAATAGAAGAAGCAACGACAAGTCTGACTGTCGGACGTGCTCGCAGGCAAGTAGGTCATCCGAAGCGTTATGACTTTGAGGACATGGTTGCATATGCATTCCAAGTAGCTGAAGATGTGAAGTCACCAGAGCCATCGAGTTAGAAGGATGCTATCACATCTGTAGAATCGGAACAGTGGATTGCAGCAATGAGTGAAGAGATGCCAGACTTGGGAGTTGGTCAAGTTACCAAAAGGTAGAAAGGTCATTGTATGCAAATGGATTTTCAAGAAAAAGATTAAAAGTCCAGAAGGTGAAGGCATCAGATTCAAAGCACGTCTAGTTGCTAAGGGCTATAGTCAGAAAGAGGGAGTATACTACAACGAGATCTTCTCTCGAGTTGTCAAGCACACTTCCATCTGGGTGCTACTTGCCATTGTAGCACATCAGAATTTGGAGCTCGAGCAATTAGACGTGAAGACAGCTTTTCTACATAGGGAACTTAAAGAAGACATCCTCATGAGTCAGTCAGAAGATTTCTTTATTCCAGATAAAGAAGATCAAGTCTGCAGATTGAAGAAGTCATTATATGGCTTGAAGCAATCACCGAGACAGTGGTACAAGAGATTCGATAATTTTATAATCAGTAAGGGATTCAACAGGAACCCTTATGATTGTTGCGTCTATCACAAGAAGGTGGATGGTGATTCCACTATCTATCTGCTCTTGTACGTTGATGATATATTGATTGCTGCTATGAACATGGAAGGCATTCAGAATTTGAAGAAGCTCCTTAGTTCAGAATTCGATATGAAGGATCTTGGTGCAGCGAAGAAGATTTTAGGGATGAAGATTTACGGGGATCGCATAAAGGGTAAACTCTTTCTGTCTCAGTGAAGACCTTAAGTACTCCATCAACTTTAAATGTGCATATTTCTGCAACTGAATTTATGTCTGATGAAGAAAAAGAGTATATGTCTTGAGTTCCATATGCCAGTGCAGTTGGAAGCTTGATGTATGCTATGATATGCACAAGACTTGATATTGCGCATGTCGTTAGTGTGGTCAGCAGATTTATGAGCAATATAGAAAATGAGCATTGGCAGACAATAAAGCGTATCTTTCGATATCTGAAAGGAACGACATTGGCCTCATCTACAGAAGTGGAAAAGAGTGTTATTCAGACTCAAATTATGCTGCAGATGTTAATGGAAGAAGATCAATGATAGGTTATGTTTTCACTCTTGACAATTCTGTTATCAATTAGAAAGTCACACTCTAACCATCAGTTATATTGTCTACCACAGAGGTAGAGTACATGAAATTGACAGAAGTTGCTAAGGAAGACATCTGGTTAAAAGGTCTTGTCGGAGATTTTGGACTACAACAAGATCATGCTATAGTGTACTGTGACAGTTTAAATACAATATGCTTAGCCAATGATAAGTGCATCATGAAAGAACCAAACACATCGACGTCATGTATCACTTCATCTGTATTGAGAAGAGGATCAAGGTGAAAAAGGTCGGCACAGAGGATAATCCAGCGGACATGTTCACCAAATTAATTCCTACTAGCAAGTTTCAATATTGTTTGAACTTGCTAAATATTGATAAATGACAGTAGTCCCAAGTTGAGACTGACGACGGCAGGGAGTATTTGATATATGATTGGAGGATTTAAGTCAAGGTGGAGTTTTGTTGATAATGTCTTGAATCTAATGTGTCCCCTTATGCAATCAGACGCTTCAGCAGATTTCTCCTACGGTGGTGTTCTGTATGTGATTCGGATTTGATTTATTTTCTTATAATGAGACATGTGTTTTATTTTTGAGGATTAATTCAGAGTTCCAATCGATTTGTAATTCCTATCATATGTTAAAGGGAGTGCCTATATAAACTCATTAAAGGTTAAAGAGAATAAAATCTGATCTTGTAATACTCTTATGTTTCTTTCATCTAATATAATTTTGCGTCGTATTAAATTTCTCGAATTATTTTTTCGCGGAGCATAATTTCTCTCGTGCAGAAATTCTAACATATGACGACAAGTTTGACCGGACAATGATAAGATGGGACGGACGACAGCGAGGTCAACCGCACAGCATATGAGATCGAACAAATGGCGGAGAAGTCGACCAGGCAACGGCGAGGTTCGTGGGGAGTGGGGGAGAGGAGAGGTCGAGCAACTCGGGCAGGCGGTTAGGGCACAGAGAAGACGACTGGACGTCCGTGGGGAGAGAAAGATAAACGGATCTGGTTGAGAGGATTGTAGGTTTATGTCTTAGAATCTCATTGGACCGCGCCAATTTCCATCTCTCCTTCGTATGCCATCCAACAGTTATCAAGATGGGTATTGGATAGGACATTCATTAAATTCTTAATATTTTTATTATTATAAAAAGTTTGCTATTGTATACTATAATAAATTATATATATATATATTTCTTTTTTTTTTTCAGGTGCTCTTCGTAAGGTACGTGGACAATGCATTGGAAGAAGAGGCCTATGATTTGAGAAAAAGGCTAAATCACTGTTGTAGACTTCATCACAATTGGCATTAGAGGCGAGACTGACTCGGCGGTGTTAATTACGGCAATTATCAGGATAAATAATCAAGAAAGCTCGCTGTTTGCACTTGTCTGAAAGCTGGAGTGACAGCAGTAGTTTACGACAAGAATGTATTTTTACATTTCGTTTGCGTTCTTGTTGGAAGAGAAATTAAATTTACATTCGAATGCCCTCAAACAAGGAATGAATCATTCTGAAGTGAGAACCAACACCAATTTGCTTGAGAGATTGCCAATGTCAGAAGCCTAGGCGACTCACCGGCTTAGCAACGGGAGCCAAATGACAGATCTTGAAAGAATGTGAGATCCCCCAATCGTTAACTATACATTAATTATCTTCACACTAGTCATACAATTCTATATGCCAGTTCTAGTTTCAGCAACTTCTCTTCTCATTCCAGCAATGCAGGGTTTGCCGCAAAAGAAGCCATGAGAGAGTACGAGATGCGAGCCACCGGTCGCCGCTGCTGAACCAGCTCGTGGATGTCCTTGACAATGTCGAAAACGGCATGAGGTTGTGCAAGCTTCAGAGCATTCTGCGAGAATTTTTTCAGCTCCTCTCCGTCAGACCCGAACCATCGAGCAACCAGGGCGGCAGTTTCCTTTGGGCTATCGGAGAACACCCCTGCTCCATTGTCCACGACGTAGGGGACATTGCCAACCTCCTGAGCAAGAACGAGCCAGACACACATCAAGAAATGTGAATGTTTGGAGACTTCAAAATTTTGCTGCAGCAATGAAGTAGTGATCACCTGTCCGGGAATGAAGTCGTTCAATATTATAGGAAGCCCACGTATCAGAGCTTCGGCTATTGTTCCCGGACCAGCCTAAAATCAATCGTACGAGCCTGTAAGGTGGCGAAAACGAAGGAAACAGAGAAGACAGTTGAAGAGAGAACTGAAAAAAAAATGCGAGTACCTTTGTTATGACGCAATCACAGGCCCCCATCCATTTCTCGATCTGTGTTACAAATCCGTTTATCTGCAATGGCAGTCATCCACTGAAAGTTGAGACTTGAGACTTCTGTCGTCGAGAAATATATAGAATTTTGATATTCTTGAAGGAACTATTAGCCTACTACCTGCACAGGGACCTTCCATTCATTGGACTCCAGTGAAGACCTCAGCATCTGGTTACGGCCACAAATGATGGCAATCTGTCCAATCGGTTTCCCCAACACCTTATCGAAGAGGGCATCATCAAGAGCTATGGCAGTTTTCCTGACTGGACCCATTCCCTCGCCGCCTCCCATTAGCAACACAGCAGGCAACTGTGAGTCCATCTTCAGCTCGTCTCTCAAATCTTCCTGCTAAAGTTTTTACCCTTCTTTAATGAACAGAAGCGGAAAGATCTGACAAACAACTACTATTTGAGAATAAAAGCGACCTTCTTGAAGATTGCACGGCAGAATGATGGGCGAATTGGCAGGCCAAAGACACGAATCTGAGATGGTTGTAATCCTTTGAGCAAAGCCTTCTTGGACACCTCCTCTGATGGGCAATAGCATCTTGCAACACTATTGTGGAACCTGAGTGATAAATATGAACTAATTCAATCACTCCCTCACTAATTTCAGTGTAAGGAACTTGAATTGTATGGGATACCAATTATACCATGTGGGGTGGCAGGTGTTGAGATCAGTAATTACAGTGACGAAGACAACTTTCTTTTGAAGTTTCTGCCATTTCAGCACGGATAGTGGTATGTGTTGCATGAGGGGATGGACGCTGACAATGATATCTGGCTTGTACTTCATCAGACCAGCTTCTACCTTCCTACATATAAAAAATTGTTGAACAATTAAGTAACTGTATGATAACAATTAATTAAAAATATTTTTTCCCTGGGAGAAGACTTGCTCTGACTAGAGAAAACTGCAAATTATAAGATTGAGATAGTAGATAAGCAGACTAAATGAAGCATTCATAAATGGCCATACTTCTCATAGAAGGCAGCGAGGGCCACAAGGTAGAAGCAATGCACCCAGCGAGGTGATGTGCCATGGAACGCCATCTTCCACAGCTGCGCGTGCTTCGTCAAGAACTTGTAGGACGTCTCCATGCAGTTCAGGGGCCATCCTGCGTGTTCCTTTCCAAGATCCTTGACAAAAACCTGCCCATCCAAAAGCGACGTTATTAATGATCAAAACATCAAGAACCAGAACACAAAAACAAAACTATATAAAAAAAGTTTCTTTTATCAGAAAATCTCATGCATTTTCGAGCAAGATTAACCTTGCTTTTACTGTAATGTAGTTTTGGTAGCAAGGTCATGATTTTTTTACTGATGAAGCGAAGAAATCTAAGCAGAGGACGAAGAAACGTGACTTGCCCGGTACTCGTCGCCGAACTCGATGCGGAAAGCTTCGCGGATGGCCTCCGCGGACGCGCGGTGGCCGCCGCCGGTATCGCTCATGAGGACGAGCACGTTCTTGGGTCGGTCCGCCCCGAGCTGCGCTAACTCCACGGCGCCTCTCCCTTCCTTGTCCTCCCGCGCGCCCCACCACCCGGTCGCGGGCTCCCCGTCCACCTCCGAAGCCCCCGCGTAGTACGACCACCGTCGCGGCCACCTCTGGGCGCCGTAAACACCGCCCCCGCCGGAGTGGTAGGCGAGCACGCCGTGGAGCACGGCCTCCCGTATGGACCTCCGCGGAGACACCACCGTCATCACCATGCCGCTGCCGCCGCCGTCCGTCGAGCGTCGTGCGAACTCGAAGCGCGGTGCAGTGATGGAGAAACTCGCAGAGCCGTGTAATTATATACCGGAGACCGCGGCGGAGCGATCCCCCGGTCGTGGGCGGATCGAGTGCAAGAAGGACTTGGAAGACAAATCGTACAATGGGGTATATTTTAGCATACATGACACATGCCGATGGTTAGATGGTAGGATAACGCTGTCTGTGTGCGAGAGGTTGGACATGCAGGACAGGGTTAAAATGTGATTACTTTTTTATATATTATATATTCGACGAATTATGCTTTAAAGCTTCCATGTAAAGGTGGATAAATTAATTGGAAAATAATAGTGAGATTTGGTGGTGGTGGGGTAAAGGTGGCGGATCTGTGGCCGTTAGATTCGCATCGCGGGGTGGAATCTTCTCGGTGGTAGATTCGCACCCAGCAATATTATTGGACTTATTAATGAAGGCCCATGTACCCCTTCTAGGCCTCAGGGTGGGTGCCCAACTTCTTCGATGTCTTTTGAGATTGCGAGTAAACCGCAACAATTCTGTAATTTATTTATCATGTTTTTGAGCAATTAATTAACCACTGAAAATTATTGACCATGAAAAAATAAAATAGAATTTTTTTATTATAAAGAAAAGAATCAATAATAAATTTAAATCCAAAGAATGTCTAAAAGTTTGTTTATACTACAATTATAGATAATTGTAATCGTGGTCAATGCTCCTGGGCTTTTTTTAGTTTAATCCAGCCCATTAAATATTTATATTAATTAAGATTGATTTTCTCCTAATTCCTTTTGGTCAAGGGAAGCAAATAATAATAATAATAAGAACCTTTTTTTCTTGAAAAGCAAAAAAAAAAAATTGATACTAGAATGGAGTCAGATTTTGGAAAAACTTTCAAGAGTTTTTTGAAACTACAATAATAGAGAACTATAATCGTAGTAATTTTTTTTTGCACATTAATGAGATTTTTTTTTTGTTTAATCCAGCCCAGGAGATGTTTAAATTTGTAAAAGTTAATTAAATAAGGTTGATCTTCTCCTGATTCCTTTTGGTCAAGGAAGCCAAAATGAAGACATGAATTTCCTAAAAAGAAAAAAATCAATAATAGATTCATATTGAAAAAAAAAATTAAAAAAAATTTGTGATGCTACAATCATAGAGAATTGTAGTCATGGTCAATGATGAACATATTATGCATGGCTTTCTTGGTTTAATCTAACCCGTTAGATGCTTATATTAGCCAAGGCATAATTAATTATGAACTTTTTCTTGAAATAAAGAATCAATAATATAATTAGATTGGAAAAAACTTTTACATTTTTTTTATACTGCAATCATATAGAATTATAGTGTTAGGTGATGTTATTCCTATTACTTATTTTAATGTTTTTCAGAAAAAAAAAAATTATTTATCTCATTACATCATTATTTGGGTATTATGACTAAATTTTATATTTCTTTTTTTTCTATTATCAAATAAGATGAATTAAATTTCGAACACACCCCCAAAATACTATATTTAAAATACATTGATTCAATTGATTAAATGTAAGAAGCATAACATGTTTTAATAGCCTAATAAATCTTATATATATATATAATGTACTTCGAGAGCACCCTCTACTCTTGAGGGATGCTGGACGCATTTGGATCGTTAATCCACTAATCAACAGTTTAGATTATGAATGATTAAATCTCATCATTTAACATCATTTAAATATATTTATTTATTTATTTATAAATATATATGGATTTAAGTAATATATAATCAAAAGTTGTACGATCAATATGCATCCAATCTAATGAATTTTGAATCGTTGGATGATGATATAATTGAGATTAAATTTAACAACTTAACATTAAATTTAATAGAGATTGAATCTCAATCGTATAATCATGATCATGATGCTGATTTATTCATTATATGTTGGGTTATACAAAAGTTGATTGTATGGTACATAACCTCTATACTATATATATACATATATACGATAAAAAATGAATTATTTTAAATTATATTTATAATATATATTAGTTGTAATCTTATAAGTTAATATGCATGTTCATCGTTCTCTTTGCACTCCCCATGTACGACACACATATTTTATAGCTAGATTTATCTTATCTACTACGCATGGCTATAACTCCATCATGTCACTCCTAGCAAAACAAGTTAAAAATCAAGAGGGCACACATAATAGATTTATTCAGTGAATTAATGTTACGTTAGTATAAACAAACTAATATTGTAAAATTATAACTGTTTAAAATTATTTCTTTTCTCTTGTTAAACAAAAGTTATTTGATGTGCCTGTTTTTTGTTTTCTTCCCTGTTATAATTTTCTTTCTTCCCCCTGTTTTGTTTTGTTTTTTTTTTCCATGCAGCATGCACGTATTAATTTTCTTATAAAGTAATTAATTAATTATTAAGAAAATACACTATTTTGTTTCAATTTATTATTTTAAGCTCGTCATAAGTGCCTAAAACAATACCAGTAAGTTATAATTCTATTATAATAAATCAAAACATATAATTGGTTTTTAATTTAGTTAATTTAAGTGAGCTTATCACTCAGTATTTTTTTTTAAAAAAAATATGCATTGATATAAGTCAATGTAATATTAGATACACCATAATATACTATGTCATTTTGCAATATGTCAATGTAAAATATGCATTGTTATGGATTTAACGGAGGTGACCTTTAATTTATCATATTTTAGGTGAAGAATCTATTATGAGAGAATGGACCAGTCATTATATTTCTTAGTATTCAATTAAAAACAAAAGTAAATTAGTATGCATAACACAAGATAAAAAAAACTCACATTCTCTCTCCCGATTCCTCTTTTTCCTCGTCGTCTCCCTTATCCCACCCCCTCATTCTCTCTCTTCTGTTTCACTCAGTATCTTATCGCTCACATATTTATTTTTCTAAAGTACTCTCCATTTTATATTTTTTAGTTTTATTAAATCGTATGATCATAACACTTAATTAACTCATTAAAATGTCAACTCAAGTAAACAAAAAATAGCTAACCTGACAAAAACTGTTAAGATAAACCGTTTAAATTAATTTAAAATTATATATTAAAATTATAGCTTTTGTTAAACAAAATAATAACATAATGGAATGCATTAATTAAAACATTAACGTGAGTTGAAAATAAATATTCTTAAAATGATTTCATAATTTCACTTAGTACTGTGTCGTCTTCTTCCGAAAAAGATTACAATCAAGAAACACACAACACACACAATAGGAATATTAATGTGCTACCACACAAATTGAGCACATTGTGCGATCATGCGATCCGAATCGTTCGATCGCACATCAATATATCAAAGCCTCGCGTCTTCCTCCTCCGATGACCTCGCCCTTTACCTTGTACATGCGAGCTCGTCGACAGCATAGACGATAACCTCCCCTATATGGATGACATGTCCCTCATCGACAATGGCCTCCCTTACATGGACAACCCCATGCCCTTCATCCACGACGACCTCCCCAGCATGGATGACGGCGACCTCCGTCGTGTCCATCCATCATGCTACAAGTGCTTTGATGAACCCATCGCCGACATCCCTCGCGCTCGCCTTTTGTTGCCTTGCCGACCCCCCGTCCTACTCGTTCAATGAATTCGTCGCCCTTGAGAGGGCCACGTCACCGTGGAGCTCGCCCGCTGCATGGGAGTCGTGGGATCATCAACATCGAGACCACAGAGCAGGGAGGCGTCGACCTGGAGCAGCTTGCGTGACGGGGAAGAAGCAGATCACCATTAATGCACGATCAGACAGCCCAAATCGCACGATCGCATAGTGCGCCTAATTTGTATAGTAGGAAACTAGTATTCCATGTATATATACTTTGATGCGTACGCTCCATTGACATGTTTAAGGATCCAAAAAGACATCGAAACAATATATATAAAAAAAAAGACACTTGTGTTCAATGTAGGAAAAAAAACATGTCAATGTGGGCAATATTGAAATGATGACATTGGCAACTCACACTTCAAGCGTTGACGGGAACGTTCAATTATCACAACCAAAGTGTGATTTGCTTAATCCGCTCCGGCACTCAACCACGCTCGAAAACGATATTCCTATTGCATTTATTTGTTTACTATTAGGGTTAATTTCGTGACCAATGACTCGAGTAACAATTGTCAAAATTTTACCATAGCGTTGCCCTTAACGTGTCCTCCTTAATTTGATATAGATTTTTTTTCTTAATGGGAAAAGAATGAGATTTTTGTCCTTCAATATTTTATTTTTTCCCTCCAAATCAAGATAAAAAGGAAGGGAGAAATACGATTAAAACATATTGAGATTAAGAGTTAACCCATATATAAGCATCATTTGTCAACATCATTAAGATCTTTACAAAAATGCACTCATTTCATCTGTGAGTTATAAGATGACGATCCAACAATAGTCCATATATATGAGTTATGTTTTACCTCGCATAATCCTTATTTCTAAACATATTTTAGTATTTAATCTTATAAATCTAAGACATAAATACACATATGAGATATTTTTTAAAGTTAAGATAAAAAAATATAATAATATTATTCTAATGAAATTTACCTGAGATGCGATCTTGCTACCTAATTCCACCCCACCATTTTATTTTTATGTTTTGTATTGCAGTCTTGTCCAACACTCTTCGGTTGGGTATCTTGGTTTGCCTTTTTACATGTGATAATAAAAAGGAGGTCCCAAAAGAAAAAAAGAGAAAAAGGAACAATTTCTTCTTCTTTCTTTTCTCTTTCATGGAGAATTTGGATCTCTAGGGAGTTGATGCCTTCTCTGACCTGTCTGTCCATACGCCATGAAAGGGATGGATGCCATGCCATGCCATGCCATGCCATCGAGGAGGAGGAATCCAAATCAAAACAGGGTGGAAGTGCACATTTTGGAACAAATACCCTTTGGATACCTCTTCTTGATTTGATTACATGCAACATGTAGTACCTTCTACATGTGTTGTGGTGGCTTCATATAATTACCATGATAATGACATCTTAATAATAATAATAATAATTGTTATATTTCCACATCTAGGGATAAAGTCAATATGTAGTATGCTAGAAATCTTTGTTTTGGATTTTTTTTTTAAAAAAAAGAATAATGAGAGAGAAGTTTCGTGTTTTAAAAAATGATCATGCGTCACATGCGAAATTCTAAATCGCTCAAGTTGTCAATTTGTATAAGTAATTATTATTCATGGGTATCATAGATGGCAAACCATGTGTCGAAATTGAGAATATACTTTGGAATCCGATCCAACACCCACATCACAACCACAACACCTACGGAATTGTTTTTTACGAGCATCACCATTTAATTGATCCAAACATTTAATTGATGCAGCTCCCAAAAGAAAAAAGGTCACCTTGGGGAGGCCAATCACCAACACCTTGACATGAACCCCTCATCCCCCCGTGTGAGCCCCTTTTCGCCCAATTATATTCTCCATGCAAATATTTCTTTATATATATATAATCCATGATTATTTGTATTTGATTAATTCGATTATTTTGGCAAAAACAAAATGAACTAAGTTCGGGATTCACCAAATTGAACGAACAAAAAATCATATATATATATATATATTAATAATCCTTTGAAATTTACTTTAACTAAAAATTCGTCGGAGGCATTACAAAGTAAAAGACGTCCTCGCACGATGAGATCTCGTCTGTGGGAAGTCAAGAGATTCCTCCTGTCGAGGGTGTGGGGGTAGAGCTCTCGGACCAAAAATTTATGAGATATTACCTATGTGATTTAAAATTAATTTATTTTCTTATTACGAATATGTGTTCTAATTTTGAAGGGTTAATTCAAAATCTTAATCAGAATGAAATTCTTATTATTTGTAAAGAGAGCGTCTATATAAACTCCCTAAATATTCTAATAAAAATAAATCTAAATTATAATATTCTTTTGTTGTCATTTAATAAAATTTTGCGTTCTCTTAAAATTTTCGATTTATTCTTGGATGCATAATTTTTTTCCGGCAAAAATCATATAATATATATATATATATATATATATATATATATTATACGTTTGTTGGTTGGTACATGAGCTTTAAAGATGTGGACGCGGCAACAAATATTGGTGGGAAAAGATAAAGTAACATAACGCGTTAAATTATATTGTAGCTTTATTGAAAATTATGCGATGTGTGCTTCCTTAACTCTAAAAACCCAAGGGCATGAAAGTAGGCATATTTGAGGTTCAAGATGTCTTTGAGGGGTTATAAGAAAAAATAAAAAAGAAAACCAATCAGATAAACTTACCCGATTTAAAAAAATAATGAATAAAAGTGATTTTTTATATAATTATATATATATATATATATATATATATTGATATTTTTACACATTACGAAAATTCTAATTTGTTCATTTGAAAATTTTATGACTATATCTTTATATTTAGTTATAAAAGTGAATGTATTTGTATTTATTATATATTTGAAAATATTATTATATTAAAATATGGCTGAAATTATTAAAAAAATATTTTGTTAGAGAGTGATTTTTTTCTTTCAAAAGATCTAGTTCCAAAAATAACGGATGATTTTAAAAAAAACAAAAAAATCAATCATGATACAAGAAAAAATATTATTTCTGACGGGAAAATTGCCAAAAATCTGTCGCAAAGTTAAGTTTGCGACGGATATTACGACGGAAGAGAATCGTCGGAAAATGATTTGTCGCAAACATTTTTCGATGGCTCTATCACAGCCATCGAAAATTCTCACGGCCCGAGCTTTGGAAAAAGTTTGCCATGATTTCGTCTGTCGAAAAATTCGTTGCAAATTACGAAGGATTTTTGTCCGTGAAAAATTTTTCGTCGGAAAAAACGCCCACTCACATCCCTAGTATGTTTTGCTTATAATAAGTTTTTTTGAATATTTTTTTCCTTTTTTAAAAGAAAATAGAGAAATGCTTTTACATATATAGATTGTGTTTAATAAAGTATATACGGTAGGTAATTAGGGGGCAGTAATTAAGTTAGGACAAGAATTATGTTGTAAGTTTGATTAGTTAATGGAGAAGCGGTGGTTGGTTAATATATACTCGTTCATGCCACGTAGGAAGCAAGACACTGCTATCGAGTCAACAGCAACAACGACGACGACTACCTTTAAATAATTATTTATTTATTTAATTATTTTTTAATTAATAAGACAGCTCTCTTGTTCGCAACCATCGAGTCAATAATAATTAATTTAACAACCCAACCATCTAAAAAAATTTATTAACATGTATTAATTATGTAATGGTTGGTAACAATTAAAAATTGTCACAATGCCCGAAGTGTCAATTTTCTTTTTGGGGATTCAAGTTTTGGAATCAACGTGTTGAATTTGAGATTTGTCTGAATTTTCACTCGCATTGCTCTAAAATTTGTAAGTGCAAATGATTAATAATAATCGAGGTTTAGGGTTGATAATTTCCTTACTAATCATGTGATAATATTAAGGGATAAATATATATGTAGAGCATTTGACCTAGAACATTAATTTTTGTCACAAAAAAGGGAGAGAGATCGCACATAAGAACACACGAGATTTACGAGATTTATTCAAAATCGATCTACGCCCTCAGGCGACGGCGACTCTCTTTGTTTATGAAATAATGATGATTATATGAATGCAAAATAACTTAGTCATCGCGGAGTTTATATAGGGAACTCCAATACAAAATAGAAATAAAAAATTTTAAAATCGTTAGGTTTGAAGTCTCGCCTCGTAGAGATATTTGTTGAAGTGCCTAATTATATAAGGATCCACGTAGAGATTATAACTAGGTTTATATTCAAGATATTATCAATAATTTTACTTACAAAATTCAAAAAATAAGTATTTAATTTAAAGTATATGATAAATAATAAATATAATTAGTATCAAGATCATCAGATTATTCGACGATCGTGATCTTGTTACGGTTATAATTTATTCACCTTTAGATGATACCTTCTTATTATCTAATTACTCCAATAAATATATATTATTTGATCTAACAAGTTATATAATTAATTCAATAATAAGTTATAATCATTAGATTAAGTCTAATATTAAGAAGCTCCATTAAACTCTAATATTAAAACTATTTCACACCGGATCTCGCACCGAAGAAATAATTAAGGATCTAAATAGTTGGACGTGAAATCTTACCATGCATATATATATATATATATATATATATATATATATATATATATATATATATATATATATATATATATATATATGCTACCATTAGTTAGTTCGGGAGGAGTTGTCACGTGGTCAAGTTGTCCCAAATGGTGGCAATGGCAATGCAAATTGGTCCCAAATCTTGTCCCCGGCACCGTCCGCGTGTGATGAATCTTGTGACATGTCACACATCTAATAATTCCCATCTTCCCCATGGTCCATAAATAAAAATAAAATAAAATAAATTACTTACATTAAAATAACAGGGACAGAGAAAGATAATTAACCACTTGATTAGTTGTTAATTGGCTAGCTTAGGTGTAACTTGAACAAATGAGTGACCAAATTAGTAGCTCTTTTTTTCCCTAATTAGGTGGGTATTATATTATATTATATTATATTATGTTGTAATTATATTATATGAACGTGGATTTCGCATTTCGGGGGTTGCCGCCTACGCCACCGACAGCCCATCTTTAAAGCATTTTCCTTAAATTTATGGCACCCATAATATAATTAATGTAACATGGTCATTTTATTTTTTTTCGGCGTGTACGATTGGTCGTTATAATTGTTATGATCAAGTTGATTAAATTAGTTGGCTTGTACGAGTAATGGGGTGACAAAAGTTATAAATGTTAATTTTCTATCTACCACAAATTTGTGATAGTGCTGTGTGCCACACTTTCACAGTCGTTCGATTTGATATGGAGGGATCGAATGTGTGTACCGATTCGGGGAGGGCAGAGGCGGTTTTGACGCTTGTGATCGGTGAGCGAAATGATCGACGAAGGGGCGGCGATCTTGCATAGAGGGAGGATGGCGGCGGTGATCGGTGATCTTGCGACGATTTGCGAGCAACGAGGGCAATGACCTGCGAGCGAGGGTGGCAATTGGCAATCTTGCATGGTTATGCGGGCGAGAGCGACGATCTAGCGCGCAGAGAAAATGGGGGTGTCGGGGCCTCCCCTTTTGTGCACTCGCTGGCGTAGCGACCTCATCTGCGACATCAACCCTAGGATCGAAGCAACTCGAGGCGTGCAAGGATGGAGGAGTTCGTCCATCGCAAACCCCACAAATCCTAAATCGCTTGAACTGTGCACCTTTCGTCTCGTCCCTCCATTATTCGACGACTTTAAATCCAAGTTTATTTGGAATTTTAAAACTTTTTAGATTACCATCTTTCTAAGTTTTATCGTGTTCTAATTGTTGAGCTTGATTTTGAATATATAGGCTATCGGTATTTAATTACCCAATTTGAGTGCAAAACGTAAATCACACTCATCGATTTCATTCTAATCGATGTAGTTGATCACTTGATCATAAGTATTTTTCTCTATTTTTATATTTATAATTACGTATCCTTTTATTTCAACTAGCTGTTTAACTCACCATGCAATTAATTGGTAAACATGACGTAAATTATTTATTTAATTTTTACGTCTCTCCACGTACTCAAATTCGGGTGTGCTTAGTAAAACGAATGCAAGGTGCTATTAGTCACCATTGGATCAATAAATGACCAAGCAACATTTATGAGCTTTTAATGTACATGTTCTTGGATGAACCACACAAAGCAAACCTTACCACAAAGAAGGAAGAAGCCATGCACCACCACCACCACCACCACCTCATCTAATCTCATCTCATAGCCATGGCCACTTGATCCACCTTCGAGTTCCAACCAAAGACAGCGTGGCTGAGCCATACTTCCCTAGACATGGCCATTGGTGTTTTTCTTTTTCTAACATGGGCAAGGCAGAGCCTCTCACTATCTCATTACAAAAGCATAATAGGAAAGAGAACATTTTTTTTCAGTTACGAATAGGTCCATGGATTTGCTATGAGAAAAGTAAAAAAAATAAACTTAAAATAGAAAAACATCTAAGTCCAACAAGTAGAATTTTGAACTCGTAATAGTTAGGGTCGTTTGACTTAGCTGATAAGTTGAAGTAGTAGATAAGTAGTTTAACGGTTGAAGTTGATTTTAAAAATAAATAGTTATGTGTTTCTTAATAAGAAATTTATAAATTACTATTTTAGACAAATGCTAAAAAAAAATATTAATATTGTTAGGGATGTTCACAGGTCGGGTTTGACCCGATCCAACATGCCCGACTTTGATCGGGTCGGGTCGGGTAACGCATTTTGAGAGGTTGGATTCCGTTCGGGTCGGGTCGGGTTATCCGACCACCAAATTTTTTTAATTTCCTTACTTTTTTATTATTTAATATAAAAAACAATATAATATTTATTTAAAAACCATAAATAACTTATTCAATATTAAACATTATTTTGCACATTTAAATATTTTATTTAATATTTTATACATAATATAAGATGAAAACTAAAAAAATAATAAAAAATTGGGACTTCGGGTCGGGTCAGAACGACCACGGATCCAACCTGACCCGACCCAAATTGGTTTAGGATGAGTTGGGTCATCGGGTTCGCGCGATCCGACCCGCCGAACACTTCTTAAATATTATAGAGAAAATATATGGAAAAAAGGTATTATATGATTTAACTTTTTCCTTACTTTTGTTCAACAACACATGCATTCATGAACTAAATGAATAGCATAAAATTTTCACGAAATTAAAATAGAAAGTTATCATTCGCATGTTCACAACTTTAACAAGTCACTAATACTTAACTTTAAAGGAATTAAATTATGATGACATTACGTTCATTTTGGCATCGCCATCTATTGTCTCTACTCATCTCCACGAATTTAGATATAAGGTAAAGAATCCTGTGAATATAAAATTTAGTATGTAAAGTTAAAATAACAAAAACCATATGCTCAATTGAAGAAAATATATCAACCAAAGGAGAGAGCATTTCATAAGTTATTACAATCAATTTTTAATGCATCAATAAAATTCAACTGACCTTTGTCAATTATATATCATCAACTAATTGTTCATAATCTCAAATATTATTTTCAATGATCAATATGAAAGTTATGGTGATTCACTTCTCCAATCATGTCAATCAATTAAAAGTGCATTTTATGACACAATGAAACATCATGAGTATTTACATATAGTAATTGACCAATGATGTGAACATTATGATAACTCCCCCCTCATGCTACATAATCCACTTTATTGGGAACTTTTAATTCATCGTACATGATAAACATACTTTCTTCGTAGACTAACTACATGCTTGATCAATCAATATTAACTTAATTAACTCATGTATGTCAAAAGAAAACTATTGGATATCACGATCCTATTTCTCCTATACAGTCTATTTTTTTTTTAAATGATGCACATAATAATACATCATGCATCATATTAATCACTACATTTAATATAAAAGATCGTATTTTTTATTAGTCGATGTCCGAGAATTAGAACCGACAATTATGTGCACGATCCTCTTATTGAAGATCACTTCATCATTGAACCCAACTAATACGATTAGATCGTCTCGTGTTGCGTGCCTAAATAAAACATATCACTTTTTTTAATCTTGAGTTATGATATAGACATCATGGCCCATGAATACTGATTCACGGGTTGTAAGCGCGCGCGCACATATATATATATATATATATATATATATATATATATATTGGTGAAAACATCGACATAGAAATTTTCAACATACCTTGATTTCAATGAACAAATAGATTCTTAAGGTAGAAAGAAATGTAAAAAATGGGAAGAGAAAATATGAGGAACGTAGGAGAATGAAGATGAATAATTGTTCTTGATTGATATCATTAAAGATAATAAATGTTAAGTAATTATTTTATTTAGACAATTTTATCATTTATATATATAATTATATATTTAATTTATTTGATCAAAGATGGAAACACATATTAAATATGACTTTTTTTTTCTACCCTGATTTTGGGATAAAAATAAAATAAAACATTTGAGAGGAATGACAGAAAAAAAGAAGAGACTTTTTTCTTGATTTCTCTCAACAATCTCAGCCAAACATATCCTGAATAGGAAAAGAACCAAAGACTAAAGAGAAAATTCTTAAGAGTTTTGAAGTCTTTAATAGAGATTACTTTATTTTTTTAATTAGGACTCTTAAATAAAGTTTAATTCCATGTCCGTAATAAATATAAATTTTCAAATTTGTCTTTCCTTATCCATCATCTTTCCTAATTAGTCATTCTATCATCTTTAAACCCTATATATTATTTTGAATTATCTGATTAAATAAAATAAATATTATACTACGTGTTCTGAATGTAGGCGTTTTGTTTTTTCTATCACTCAATTACCTTCTTTTAAAAAAAAACACAGTACTAAGAGTAGACTTTTTTATTGAGTTTATTGAGTTCAACTCAAGTCTAGTTCATTTCTATTATCACCAATTTTTTTTAATAACTGATAAATAACTAATTGAAGTTTGTTTGTTCAGCTATTTGTGGGTATAAAAGTAATCATCACCCTGTTTTATTACAATATTACGATGCCTCGAGAGTCATCCAATATCTAGTGGTACTAATAGGCATTTTATCCATATCTATATCCATATGAATGAAGAAGATAAATCATTTCATTTTTTTAATTTTTAAAAAATATTCAGTGCCTTTTACAATATGAAGTACTCAATTATTCCGAATTATTAACTATTTCAATGCCTTTTTTTTAATGTTGTTTCTTTTTCATCGGTGAGATTTTATCGAATGCCATTAACAATGCAACGATTACACATCGTTTGTAATATATAAATCTCTCGTCTGCTCTTTTTTTTTGCAAATAATAATAATAATAATAATAATAATAATAATAATAATAATAATAATAATAATAATAATAATAATAATAATAATAATAATAATAATATACAAATCTAAGTTGTGAAATAGGTATATATATATATTATTATAAAGAGAGATGAATATTAGTGTGCTATCACACAAAGTATATTTTCTGATAGCATTATGCGCCTATGTCTCGAGGATTGTATTTGAAATGGATGTACGAGATGAAGACACATTTGTTCACTCGTTCGGTTCGAGTTGAATCGAGCGATTCGAAACATTTATCCTCGTGACGATGCTAGCGGCACTGTATGGTTCGAGCGATTCTTCTATCCTCCGGGCGACGGACGACAATGCTCTCTACACAATGACGTTGGGGCGACGGAGCTCCGGCGAAGGGAGATCGACGAGGGAGTGTCAACGAGGGGAGATCCATGACGGAGAGTTGGCGAGGGGACCTGCAACAATCTCGTCAAGATTCCTCCATTGTCATACCTACTGATCCATGCAATGACTTGTCTCCCTTTTTCTCTTCCTCCTACGCCTTTCTCAATGGCATAGATCCACGACATTCCGCTTCGACGATCCGCCGCCTCCCTCGTTGGATCTCACACTAGATAAGAGCGTTCTCGCGCAAAGAGGAGCGGAGATGTGCGGTGCTCGCAAACTCCTACGAATCGGACGCTTGAACCGGAGCGTCTTCATTTCATTCGCCCATCTAAGATTGAATGGTACTAGAGGCGTAGGAGCATAGTGCTACTACAAAGAATTTCTCATATACATACGTACATCCATTATGGCAAATCACGATGAAAGGTGTATACGCGACTACTTGGGGAGGAATTGATAATAATTACTATCCTTTTAATAGCTGTTGTTGATATGATCCTTTAATAGGCTGAACAGATGTACTTCTTAATTAATCAAGTTAAAGTAAATTCTAAATAAGAAAAAAAAAAGGTGATAACACTGTAGAGCCAAGGACACGTCATACTGTCTCCAAATTTGGATAGTATTTAACTTCTCAAAATTTTAAAAATAACATAAAAAATATCCTAATTTTTCCCTAATTTTAGTATTAATTACCATTTATTTACTTTTTTTTATTCCAATCTCGTCCGAGGGGAGTGGAGTTGCACCACACGAACTCCCTACCTAAACTGTTCCCAGCTTCCTCATTGGGTAAACGGGTCGCGCAGAGCTCCCACCGACGGCAACGCGTCCCACGATAAGGTTCCGGGCCCCGCGGGTGAGATGATGTTTTATTTTACCTAAACGGCCCCTGCCATTTATTATTATCTAATAAAAGGGAAACTAACAAAACGGGAACAGCTTATTGTTCCACAATTACCCCTACCGAAATGTCTATATTACGATAATGGCCCTCCTCTGGTGCCGTTGCCCTGCTCTCTCTCGTCTTGTTGCAATATAAATAGAGCTGCGCCCCAGCCTTCGAGGAGAAGTCCATTTGTGAGGAGGAGCTGCTCGGAAACCCTCGCGTTTGATCCATTGGGGATTCGGGCTCTCTAGGGTTTTCGTAGCCTCAAGGGCGAGCGCGGAGGCGGCTGGTGTCGTGGTTCCGGCAATGGGCGCGGCGATTCTCTCGGATCTCCTCACGGAGGTGCTGATCCCGGTGGCCGCCGTCGTCGGGATCGTGTTCTCGCTGCTGCAATGGTTCCTGGTGTCGAAGGTGAAGCTCTCTCCGGAGAAGCAGTCTCCGGCGGGTGGAAACAAGAACGGTTACGCTGACTACCTTATTGAGGAGGAGGAGGGACTCAACGACCACAACGTCGTCGTCAAGTGCGCCGAGATCCAGAACGCCATTTCCGAAGGTGAGGAAAGAATAGGACTTTTTCTTTTATTGGACAAGATCGAGTTAGATCTCGTCTTTGTTGTCTGCTTCTGATGCAGATCCAGTTTTTTGGGGTCTTGTTGTTACTGCTCTGGATTTTTACTCCTAAGCTGGCATCTTGCCCAGCTTGGGATCTCTTTAATCAACGGAGAAGAAAAAAAAACTTATTTTTTTTGTTCTTTTTTCTCTTACATTTGGTTACATGCTTACATTTGGTTACATGTTTAATTTTTCGGTCAACAAAAAGAGATTCCATTAAATGAGAACTTCTTTTTGCTCCATGTGTCTTCCCTTCTGCTTTTAGAACTTGGATATTTTAAGACCTCGGTGGTCATTGGTTTTTAATAAAAGATGCTCCTTTAGATGTTATGACAGACAGAGATAAAAGAATCCTCTTTTTAAATTGTTGTGTGTATAACCCTCATATTTGAGCTCTGTTGTTGCTTCCATGGTTTCAAAGGTAAGTGTCTTCCATATTTTCGAAGGTCCCAGAAATGAAATAGTAAATAGTAAGTCGGTTGCTGTTGGACAGCTGATTACTTGGTTTAAAATTCAAAATTGTTGAATTACTAGATGCCGTGTGTGTTTGTGTTTTCCAATGAAATGATGGCGATCATTTTTAAGATCCGACACGGCATTGCCTAAGAAACCATTTACATTTTCTATGATATATTCCGTTTTCTATTAATGCTTGAGCGAGAAAATATGAAGTTTGCCTAACATGTTGTCATATTCTAATGTTTAACCTTCTGAATCGAACAGGTGCAACATCTTTCCTCTTCACGGAGTACCAGTATGTTGGAGTCTTCATGGTTGCTTTTGCAGTCCTGATCTTCCTCTTTCTTGGATCCGTGGAGGGTTTCAGCACAAAAAGCATGCCCTGCACGTACAGCAAGGACAAGATGTGCAAGCCAGCCCTTGCCAATGCCATCTTTAGCACCTTATCCTTCTTACTTGGTGCGATTACCTCCCTTGTCTCTGGTTTCCTTGGTATGAAGATTGCGACATATGCAAACGCCAGAACAACGTTGGAGGCCAGAAAGGGAGTTGGAAAGGCTTTTATTGCTGCTTTCCGTTCTGGTGCAGTGATGGGCTTTCTGCTTGCTGCAAATGGTCTTCTTGTGCTTTACATTGCTATTAACGCTTTCAAAGTGTACTATGGAGATGACTGGGAAGGCCTTTTTGAGGCTATCACTGGTTATGGTCTTGGAGGCTCATCCATGGCCCTCTTTGGCAGAGTTGGTGGTGGTATCTATACTAAAGCTGCTGACGTTGGTGCTGACCTTGTTGGAAAGGTTGAGAGGAACATTCCAGAAGACGATCCAAGGAACCCAGCTGTAAGATTTTTTTCCTTATGACTTTTTTCTTCTTGATAGTTACGACAGATGTTTCCATTTGGGTACATACTGTACATTAGTTTGCTATATTTGTTGTGGTGTTTGTTTTTTCAATCAGTTGAGTGGGTTCTTTTGCATTTAGAGACCCTTTGACTCACATTCATTACTGAAACTTATGATCTCCATACAATTGATATCTTGCGTGTCATAGGTTATTGCTGATAATGTTGGTGACAATGTTGGGGATATTGCTGGGATGGGTTCAGATTTGTTTGGCTCATACGCCGAGTCTTCATGTGCTGCTCTTGTTGTTGCCTCCATCTCGTCCTTTGGAATCAACCAAGAATTGACTGCAATGTTGTACCCCTTGCTGATTAGTTCTATGGGCATCATAGTTTGCTTGATTACTACTCTGTTTGCAACCGACTTCTTTGAGATAAAGGCAGTCAAGGAGATTGAGCCTGCACTTAAAAGGCAACTTATTATCTCTACTGCTCTCATGACTGTGGGCATTGCAGTTGTTAGTTGGATTGCTCTCCCATCAACATTCACAATCTTCAATTTTGGTGAACAGAAGACAGTGAAGAACTGGTTGGCCATATGCAATTTCATTTCCTTTTGCTTATTAATTCATAATGCCATAAGTTGTCATGACATTTCTTTCCGATGGCTATGCAGGGAGCTTTTCTTCTGTGTTGCAATTGGTTTGTGGGCTGGTCTCGTCATTGGATTTGTCACTGAGTACTATACAAGCAATGCATATAGGTAAATTATGACAATTTCCTATCCATGTAGCTTCTCTATTTCCCGCATCTGTTTTAATTTTTTCTCATTGCTCACTGTCTTACAGCCCTGTGCAAGATGTCGCTGACTCGTGCAGAACTGGAGCTGCTACTAATGTCATTTTTGGTCTTGCTTTGGGATACAAATCTGTCATCATTCCCATTTTTGCTATTGCTGTCAGCATTTTTGTTAGTTTTAGTTTTGCTGCCATGTATGGCATTGCTGTTGCTGCTCTTGGAATGCTTAGTACCATCGCTACTGGACTTGCCATTGATGCCTATGGACCCATTAGTGACAATGCTGGAGGCATTGCCGAGATGGCTGGAATGAGTCACAGGATTCGTGAGAGAACTGATGCTCTTGATGCTGCCGGAAATACTACAGCTGCAATTGGGAAGGTACATTTTTCATTACAAAGAAAGTTTTTTCTCTTGTTCGTACTATTCTGCATAGTAGTTTGTTCTCTGTCACATAGCTGAAATTGTTGGAATCTGTTGTGCCTCTTGTACCGTTTTTATGTGTGACATTGGTGATACTGTATGGTTTTACAATGATTAATGATTAATGTGAACTTCGAAAGGAACTTAGTGGAAAATAAATAACTAGACAAGACCTAGTAACCTGACTAGTATCACTACTTATCTGCTATCAGTGTGCCATTTTGGTGCCCTTTCTTGTATCACCAATCACATGTAGCTCGTGCCTCCAGATCAGTGTATGAAAAATGAAAAACTGATTTCTACCTTGTTCCTTTTGCATTTCTTCTCAACCATTGCTGAGTCTCTCTTGAGAAACTAGAAACTCATTTTTTCCCATTGCCTCTCTAGGGTTTTGCCATTGGTTCAGCTGCATTGGTGTCCCTTGCATTATTTGGAGCCTTTGTGAGCCGGGCAGCAATCTCAACTGTGGATGTGCTCACACCCAAGGTGTTCATTGGTTTGCTAGTTGGGGCTATGCTTCCGTACTGGTTCTCAGCTATGACCATGAAAAGTGTTGGTAGTGCTGCCCTTAAGATGGTTGAGGAAGTTCGCAGGCAATTTAATACCATTCCTGGTCTGATGGAGGGAACTACCAAACCAGACTATGCTACCTGTGTCAAGATATCAACTGATGCCTCCATCAAGGAAATGATTCCTCCGGGTGCTTTGGTTATGCTAACTCCCCTTATTGTTGGAACTCTTTTTGGTGTTGAAACCTTGTCGGGAGTTCTTGCCGGTTCCCTTGTTTCTGGTGTCCAGGTCAGCAGATCTATCTTTCATCAATTTTTATTGGAATTGTATGCATGCATTCCTATTTCCTAGTTCTCATGTGAAGCCCTTTGCAGATTGCTATCTCTGCATCAAACACTGGAGGTGCGTGGGACAATGCCAAGAAGTACATTGAGGTAACATCCACAAATTTCTCTGTTATTTCTTCACCCAGGGCATTTTCTTTTGGCATTTTTGTTCCAAGCTTATTATCTTTCCCTGCTATTAGGCTGGTGCTTCGGAACATGCCAGGAGCCTTGGTCCGAAAGGATCTGATCCTCACAAAGCTGCTGTGATTGGTGACACTATTGGCGACCCATTGAAAGATACGTCTGGACCTTCTCTCAACATTCTTATCAAGCTCATGGCTGTCGAATCACTCGTGTTTGCACCCTTTTTTGCCACTCATGGAGGTCTGCTCTTCAAGATCTTCTAAGTCTGACGTGTAGCAAGCGATGAACACTATCAGAGATATTCAGAATCAAACCTTTGGCCTGCCAATGTTTGACCCCTGCTTTGTGATGCTTTCTCGCCATGGTCCTTTATACGTTGAGTGTTAAGTAGGCGGTATCTCGATTTCCATATCCCATTTAAATACATGTAGTCAAATTTTACCTTTGCTGCTTCTATAATTACGTTGATGATGATGATTATTGGTGTTTGATGATGGGCCATTTGATCCTGATTCATGAAAGGTTACATTTGTTCATGAGAACAGTGTATTGTATCACCTCTGTTTTCCATTGCTTTATGTTATGCATTTCATGGTGAATTGGCGTAAATTTTAGATATGTAGATGCTGTCAACTGCGTATGCAATATGTCAAATTGGATTGGCACCATGGATGGCCTTCCGTTAATACATGCATAATTTGCAAATGATGAACTGATAGATTTATCTTTCATCTGAGGTGCAAGATCCATTTCTATGGTAAACAAAACAAGAATATTGAACAAAATTCTTAAATTCAGAAGAGGTCTGCTTGCTTCTGGTCGCCTGCAACAGAACATTTATGTACTGTTTTTTTTCTCTCTCTCTCTCCTGTCCATGATTTGATGATATTCATGCAGCAAGACGAATTGATGATATAATGGGACCCTGATTTTGTTCATTTCTCAGATTTGGACTCTGTTATAGCATAAAATGCAAAATATTCAATTTATTCATGGACGATTTGTTTATCAAGTCTTTTGGATGTTCCAGAGAGCCGAAGTTTAAGAAAGAATATAAGGAAAGTGGAGATATCGAATTAATTTGAGAGCAATATATCATGAATGAAATCTGAGAATCAGAATCAAGATCAAATTTATAAGAAAAATTAATTACGATCCTCGATTTATATTTATATATCTCTTACTTTAGATGCATAATAGCAGAAATCTCACATCTCCTCGTAGAAAAATAAAACAATAGAGTTTTGGTGAGCACAATAAATTTGACATAGAGGTGGAAAAAAAATTAGTAATTCAATTTTACGTTCTTGAACTTTGGTAATTCATCCAATGTGTTTGATATATTTGATGAACTTTAGTAACTAAACTTTTAGGATTACTTCCAAACCTAAAAAGTTATGTAATTAGCTTTAACTTTTTGACTTTATCCTTAATGATATTGGGCGTTTGGTTTATGGCTCTATGCTTTGATTTAACTCGTTTTTGTGCAGTATCTCTTGAGCCTATATATAGTTTTGAACAATGTTTCGAAAATCAAACCGAAACGGCCGCTCAATTGGTTCAATTATGAACCGATAGTCAATTTGGTTGGTTCAATTTCAAAATTGAATTTGATATGGAATCAAGAAAAAATTGATTGAACCGTTTGAATGTGTTCTACTCCAAATTAAAAAAATTAAAAAAAATTGGTAAAATGGGAAGGTTAAAAAAAGGAAATAGAAAGTATTGAAAGGTAAGTTAATAATAAGGCAAAAATGAGAGGTAAACAAATAAATAGAAATAGAAATAAAAAGTAAGTGTTGAAAATGTAAAAATATAAAATGGAAATTATTAAAGTGCAGAGAAAATGAAAACAAAAAGGAAAATGTTAAAGAAAACTAAAAAAAATAAGAGTGATTTGAGATAAAATATATTAATATATAGCATCTATCCTCATTTCATCATAAATAAAAAATCAATAATAAGCCATTGATATTTATGGATTGAATTATTATCTATGATCATTAAAACTTTTAATAAATAAGATTAGGGCAATATTCATATATTCAAGATAAATTTCTCATATTTAGATTATTAATAAATTATTACTATAATATTTGTATATTACACCATATAAATAATATTATATCCTTAAAACTATTATAAATAATATTATTTTAATAAAATTCGATTCGATCCGATAGAATTCAATCCAACTATGACCTAGTAAGACGATTCGGACCAATTCTGACAACATTAGTTTTGAATATCTCGAAGGACTGAGTTTTATGTCTGTTTTTTTTTATTTTTTCCACCTGAACAGTGAATGACCTGAAAAAATATATATACCATTTTCGTATTCCCCATCTTAATATTCCATTAATGGGGGAATTCAAATTGAAAATTAATTGAAATAAATTCTTAAAGAAGGAAATGAATTCAAAAATAAGGAGTTAACGAGAGGGAAGGAAATCCAAATCAATGGCAATTAATACAAGGAATTCAAATTTAATTCAGAATCAAAAGATAGAAGAATACAAAAGAGGAAAGAATTCGAACACAAATCGTGTAACATCTGGTAAGCATCAATACATATATGGAAAGAAATTGAAGGCAAATTAAATTCAGGACAAGAAAAGACCAAAAGAGGAAGGGAATTCAAAATCAAATAAATAGAATTACAGTGCGGAAGGATCCAAATAGGAAATGGATTTAAATTCGAACACGCATTGTGTAATGTCTGTCAAGAATCAATACAAACATGGAAATAATTTAAATGAAAAATCAGATTCAGAATATGGGAGGAGCAAGAAAGGAAAGAGATTTGAAATCAAATAATAATAATGAACAATAAATCAGAGGAGAGATTTCCTCCTGATTTCGCCCTCTGATTTATGCCTCGAATCAGGCCGACTTGCAATTATAAAAGGGCGTGAAGAGAAGCCCTTGGACTCCTATTGACTCTCCCATGAACGGCCGCCATTAACAATCACCGCCTCCTCCGTTCCTCTTCTCCTGCTCCGACGAGGCGCCCGCACCGAGCGACAGGAGCGACGAACAGGGACGATCCAACGGAGATCCGATGCACAGCGGCCCTCTCTCGATGTGCTCGAAGGTCAGCCGCACCCCTTTCACCGGCCAGGAACAACCGGAATCAAAGAGAACGACGACAGCGGCTCCGACGAATGAAAAATGATCGAAAAAGGTACCTTAGATGTTTAATCACCATAGACGATAAATCTTTGATCATATAATGCGTGTGATGATGCCATAGTGATCTAGAGACCATAAGTTACAACTTTTGTATTGTAACTGTCGTGATCCGATGGCCGGAAGTCGGCCAGAAAAGGAGAAATTGATGGACAGCTCTGTTTCCAACCGCAGGATCGATCGACCGACTGCAAGATCGGTCATCCGGCCCCATGAGAACAATTGACCGAACAGAAGAACGGTCGACCGACTCAACAAGAATGGTCGATCGGATTTGTAAGGCATAAGCATGCCGTCGGGAATGGTCGACCGATTCAAGGAGATCGGGCGACCGATTTGACAGCGCACATCGTCAGGAGAGCGGTTGACCAGTCCAATGCGAGCGGTCGACCGGACCGATGATGGTCGATCGATCCATTGTGGACGATCGACTGATCAGTGCAAGAAAATGATCGACCGACTAATGGGAGCAGTCGATCGGTCCAGTAAGAATGGTTGACCGGTCCAAGGACAGAGATAATTACAAATTAATTTCAAAGTACGAACACTGATTTGCCCCGAGTTGAACCCCGACTCAGCCCAAGTCACGTACATGGATCCTAAAACAAAAGACTCGAACCGGATTTCCCTTACCCGGTCCGGGCTCTATTACAAAAGACGTAAATGACCTTTTTGGATTCGAACTTCATAGTTGGGCCCCACTTTTTGTTAGGCCCACTTGAGGCCATGTCCAATATAGTACATAATGTAATGGGCCTTTCTCACTCAGGAAAAGAGGTCTGACTTTATCCTTTTTTTTTCTGATCCATGATTTCTAAATTCTACATATGATTAATAATGTAAATAAAGCAAAGATGAAATTACGAGATTATTATGTGCCGCCTCAAAGTACAAATTACAGAGGCCAACATGTGGATATTAATAGCCCCACCACGGTTAACGTCATGAGGTGGGTATTAATAGTCCACTGTGACAGTATCATAGCATTACATAGAGAGGGATAGGTAACTAAGTTGAGGAGACAACGAACACATTAGTCTTCAATGACCACTGTTCCCGAGACTACAAGGTCTTCTTCCACCTGTGTCTCGAAGAAGGGTGATGCATTGGTCACACTCCTTCTCCAAAGAATATAGTATTGAGCCAGAGGGTCATGTAGCTAACTAAGAAGACAGTGAACATACGTGTTCTTAAATGACCATTGTTCCTGTGGTGTAAGTCCTCTCCAACCTACATTCCGAATTGGGTGACGTATTGTCGCACCCCTTTCTCTTTATGGGCTTACTGATTTTACAAATTCAGAGAGGCACATCTGGCATCCCAATTAATAAAGCTGTGCTAGTATAAGACAACCAACTGTAAGGATATCATAGTAATGTAAAAGATGTAGTGCAACTCACAGTAAAGCAAATGCAGAGTAAGGTATTGTATAGTATGACATAGACATAATACAGTAAAGTATGGATCATGATATTATAAAGATAATGCAGAGAATTGTAAAGACAAAGTATCATTATAGCAAAGAATATAGCACAGATATTGATAACGTTAAAGTATGATATGTGATTCTTTATAGTCAACGTATGGAAACCAAATATACAATTGTTCATCATTGATATATTATTTCCATAATCATCATTGAATCTTATTTTTCGTCTATGTTCTATTGTACTGGGCATCTTTGCTCATGGGTATTCGATTCCCCTGCATTGAGATTTTGCAAGTGAGAATGCTAATTAATGAGGTGATGAAGGGCGCAGAGCTTGGAGAACGCTGCACATGACACCAATTATTGCTACAAATTCTTGAAGCATGCATTTATGTTCAGCATGTTCTACTCTATTAATAGACATCATATTTTTCCGCATATTGAATCTTTCCTTTTGACGAACTTGTTAAGTCTTGATTTTGCTCCGCTTTATTATAGACCACATAAACTATTAATGTCTCTTGACATCCAAACGTTTAAACTTCCGCATTAAAGTCATTACTTATATTTGATATTATATCGATGTCACGTATGTCATTTTGTTGAATGGTCATGATCAATAGTGTAGTAGGCAGTGTAGCGCTTTCGGGATTAACCTGACTGCCTACGTAGCAGGAGGGACGATTTTGAGAGTGTTATATGCAGTGACCTCATATGAATATTTGTTGGTAGTTAATTATTATATGAGCTTTTTAGGCCTTTAGGAATTTTAAAAACAAAGCTTTTCCCCTGCATATCATAAATTAATTTGTACAATAAAATATAAAGTAAACAGTCAAAGTGTCAATTATTCTTATCACCAACTCAACGCTTAATGACAAATTTGCTTGACAGGAGTTCTAAAAAGTAGGGCACAGCACCAACTGGAAATATATAAGTACGCCCACAAATAGTCTAATTGTACACTAAGATTTCAGAACAAAAAACAAGGGAAAACACAGGATCATGACATCCTCTCATGTCATGTCTCTCACAGCTATCCATCACTCTCTTCCTTCTACTTCTCACCCTGCAACACAGCTCCTACCACCTGCAATCATCAAGAATATCCAACAATTGTGAGCTAAAAAACTCCAAACGTGTACATATGTCCATATTTGTAAGTAAATATATATGTACGTAGAGTTTAATGGATGTAGAAGCTACGTACGTAGAGTGATTGGTGTGAAGAAACTACACTTCCACTGCGTGAATCAAACTAAACGGTGCAAGTGTAGCCGGGAGGCGGGGTCTTGCCGCAGGTGAGCAGCAACTGCAGTGCAAGTGGGAGGTAGATGTTTATGTTGAGCAGCTTGAGCTTAATGCTGGTGCACAGGCAGACGGCGGCCTCGATCTCCACCAGACCCGACAGCAGCGGGCAGCACTTGTTGACGACGGGATCCCCGACGCCGATGTGCACCAGACCGCCCAGCAAGTCGACGCACGCGCCGACCTTGAGCGTGTCCACGGGGCACGACGGAGAAACGGGCGGCGGGGGAGGAGGGCAGTTCGCGGGAGGTCCCGTTACCGGTGGGGTCACGATGACGGGAGGCGGGACCGTGGCGGGAGGTCCGGTGACTGGCGGGTAGCTGACCGGCGGCGGGACGGTGGCGGGGGGCCCGGTGACTGGTGGCGGCTGGGTGACGGGGGGCTTGGTGACTGGTGGTTTGACGATCACAGGCGGGTAGGTGATGGGCGGCTTGACGACGACCGGAGGCTTGGTCGGCGCCGGGCTTTTGGGAGGCTTGGTCTTGGGGTGCTTGGGCCTGGGGTGCCTGGGGCCTTTGGGCGGCCTGGACGTGGTAGGTGGGCAGTAAGCCGCCGAAACGAGGGGCGCGATGGAGGAGAGGAAGAGCATGAAGGTGAACAAGAGGGCCGTGAGCTTGGTGGACTCCATTGTTGGAGGACACACGTAATGGACACTACAGTGCCTTCTGCGACGCTGCTGCTACTAGCAGCGCGAAGAGAGCAGTGGGGGTGACGGTGGAAGGCCATGAGGGCAGGCAAGGTGCTTATATAGTGATGTTAGGGAAGCCCTAAGATAGGGGTTCACGTGAAAGGTGCCAACGTGACAAGAGAAAGAAAAAAAGAAAGGGAGCACTGACGGCCACTGCTGCTGCAAGTTGGCAACAGCAATTGGTCCTTTTGTGATTGTTAGGCATTCGGATACATCATACATGAGATGATGATGATGAGAGAGAGAGAGAGAGAGGGTCATTAGGGTTTTCTGGAATAACGTGAGGCATGTGGTTGGCTTCAGCTCGGAGCGCGCATACGATTGTTCAATGGCTATTGGGGACGACGAGCCATGAGCGCTGCAGTGAGCTCATGGAATGAGAGTAGAGTGAGAGGTTCTCACTTCTTAGAGCTGGAAGCTCTATGGATCTCTGACCTGATCACTCGCTCACTCTGTTGCAAATGCTCCAATGGCACTGTTCCATCCATGTTCGGAAACATGAATTCTCATATCATTAAAAGTCCATGTATCTTTCTAGCCAGCTTTTTATTTGAGCACACATGTTTTCACTTGTCACGTTTTTCAGATATATATATATATATATATAATATAATATATATATTCTAACTGCACCACATATAATTGATTCCTATCACTTACTCATCCACTGGCCTCACTGAGCTGGTAAGGGCAAGATTACGCATTACACAGGTAATGCTGTGACGCATCAATGATTAACATGTCTCAGAACAATGATGTAATTGTGTGTCGAGTTTGAGTATACATCTTCTTTTTTTATTTATTTCTTTTCCCTTGGACATATAACAAAGGAAAAAATAAATAAAAATAACGATATTTTGTAACTGAATAATTATATATAACTAAAATTGTATTCGAACGATAATTTCCTGTCACAAATTTTGCACTATTGCTTATCAATATTGTATATAGAACAAAAGTTCGGAAGTGCGCCTAGTGAAATGCATGCTTGGATTGATTAATCAAGTATATCGTCTATATGTGCGTATGGATCTGCTTTAGATAATGGTGGTTTGGCTTTTAGCTTTGAAGTTTGTACATGTACACACATATATATGTTGTACATAGAGGGGATAATAAGATAGAAACATCAAGTAGAACCAAAGATACCTTAAATGAGTTAAGGTCCACTTGAGCTTGAACTTGTCACGAGTAGTCAACATTGAGGGCTAAATATATGATAGGAACAAATACACATGCAAACAAACTAATCAATTTGAAGCAAACAAGAGGAAGCTTAATTTGTCACGGATACGTTCAGAAGAACGCAACGCAATCTCCGCTCCACAGAGCTCCATCTTCCCATACCATGTGCTCGAAGACATATATATATATATATATATATATATATATATATATATATATATATATATATATATATATGCATGCAAATGCAACCATAAAAAAATGAAGGCATGTAAAATTAACACATAGATATTATGACGATGATATAAATGAGGGGTAGCGAACTTATTGATCAAATGTCTTTAGTACTGTTCACAAATATATGCCAAACGTTTTGAGTTCTTAATTGGTAAATAAACTTTTGAAGTGGTTTCATGAATTTTGAGGTCATAATGCATATAGTGTGTTTTACTGTTTTCCCATTTTGTGGCTTAATATCCAATGTCAAATAAAACTTACCGGCAAAGAAGGTACCGACAAAATTATTAAGTTGAACAAATTTCGCAATCTAATCCCAAAGAAGTTTTTTTTTTAAAAAAAACAAGAGTCACGCAATATAAAAATACAAAAGTTATAAAAAAAATTTGCACTATTTCTTGCCTATCATAGTATCATGTCAACAACTATACACAAGAGAAAAATAATTTAATATTAGTTGAATATTTATATATAGATGTGTCATAGACTCATAATATATAATATGCTTACTTTGCATGCAATTAAAACCCTCATTAATTTGTGTGTCCGAAAACAAGATCTTGCTCATTGGATTAAAAAAAAAACTACTTGCAAAAGTAGATATTTTCCTGCAATAAACTTGTAGTTCATAATTCTTGTTTTTTCAGGTCCACAAGTGGAGAGAGAAACAGAGAAAGGGGAGAGAGATCTAGGTTTCTTTGGAAATCGAGGATAGAAAGGAGGGAGGGATGGGTTGATCCGAGTGTTGTGAGCAGTCCGTGACCGGTTTGTTGTATTCTTCCGCATTCAAAGAGGCGCTTGGACTTATGCGAGTCCGTGATCACCTCTCTCTCTCTCTCTCTCTCTCTCTCTCTCTCTCTCTCTCCATGTTTTTACTTGTTTAAGTCGTTTCTAGACTGAGTTCAACGACGGCATCGTGGCAGGAGGCGTGAGGCCTTCTGTGGCCAACACGATCTTCCCGTCTGACACAATCCATGTGTCCCGGCCGGTCCAAAATATTATTTTATTACTCGGTTAAAATAAAAACGTTGCCTTTTTCTTTCGGCCGAGTTTACTCAATATCTCGAAATTATTAGTATTTAGGCACTATTTGACATGAAAAAAATAAAGTATTCAATAATAAATAATGTTTTGTTAGAATATAAATTTTACTATAAAAAGTTTGAACATAAAACATTATAAATTACTTCTACCAGTTTATAAAGTATAGAAGTAAAAGATTTCATATCTTGTTCATATTATATCATTATTTTAAATAAAAATTATTTAATTATTAAACATAATATATTATTTTTATTTTAATATACTCATATTTTCAATTTTTAATAAGAATTTTATTTCAAATAATAAATACTTTTATATTTAAATAATAATTTTTTTAAAAAAAAATATTTGTAATAATATAAATTAATTATTATGAATATGATGTGCGTAAAAAATGATAAAAAAATATATCTTAGTTTATTTTTATCATTTTATACAAAATATTAATTTAACTGTTATGTTTATCAAATATTTTTTATTAAATTTATAAATAAATCTTTATTAGCTAATAGCTAATCGTTATACTCTAATCAAATCGCTATTCTTTAGTCGAACCGCTATCCTTTAATCAAATCGCTAACTTTACTAAATAAAGTATTAGTTTAAAAGATAGAACCAATAATATATATTTTTTAAAATTAATGTGATAATTTAAAACTCAAGCACAAAATTATTAGCATCCGTCGAACTTTTGAGAGCCCTTTGAACGAATAATATCTTACGTAGAATAAAAAAATATTCAAAAAATATAATATTCTTGTTATATTCTTATTATTTTATTTATTTAGTTTAAAAGGGATAAATTTTAAACATACAATATCTTATAATTAAAATATTTTATTATAAATCATTGACATTTATTATTAGAAAATAATAACATTATATGATCAAATTATTTTGATGAAATATAATTCTCGACGGAATATCTAATTTTGTAGGTTAACATGGTGGTATTTCAAATTTTAAGATAATTTCAACCAAATAACATTTAATTAATTTAATATTATTCTTAATTATATTTAATTATATAATCAAAATAATTAAATATTTCACCATTTATTCGTCAATTGAACTATCCTTTGAAATTTTATGAGCGAATTGAGCCAACTAGGGATGAAAGTAGTCCGGGTCGGGTTGGGTTTTCGATCTAAAAAAATCAACTATTACTTTTCGAATCCGCTTTTTATTAAAAAATCATCATAAAATCATTTTGAAAAAAATTAAAACCACCCTCTAACGGATCAATTATTTCAGATGATTTTTTCAGTGCCCTATTTTTATATAATTATATTTTAAAAATATATATAATAAATTAAAATTAATATAAAAAATTTAATTTTATATTAAATATAAAATATACAACTAAAATTTTGATGTTATTAAATTAGAGTTTGATAATGTGATATAAAAGAATGAAATTTTACAAAAAAATATTATATCTATAATAAAATAATTAATAGCATATGTATTAATTATATAACTAAAATAATTATAAATAAAAAAATGAACCTTAATTCTAACGGATGAATTTTAATTTATTAAAAATCATTCTAAATCATATTCGAACTCCTAATTGACTTTTCGGATGGGATAAATTTTTCTGATTAGTAAATAGCCAACCAAGATTCGTTACAACAAAAAAAGAAAAAAAAAACCCCTTGGCTTTGTAGCCCCTCGAGGAGCCGTTTGCAATCTACGAAGCTTTGTACCTGCTGGAAAGATTTGGATACGCGTTGGACTGTTAATTAGTTAGGATGGCCTTATTGCCACTCCTTAAAAACTTGCTGCCACTCCAAATTGACTATTCTATCCTTTATTTTGATTTTAAGATTTTATTATACTCATTTGATTTCTCCTCGAATCTCACCTAATTTATTCTGGCTTAATTTTTTTCCCCTCTTAAAATCTCCCTAGTTCCAAAGCAACGTCCTCTCTCTTCCTTTTTACTCAAGATAAATTAATAAACAAAGTGAACAACGACTCTGCAATATAACAACTAAGAATTAATAAATAAATAATATACAAGAGAAATCTATATTTTATTAAAAAAAAGATATATCATAATTTGAGTATACTTAAGAAACAACTTAATTGTTAACAAAATAAAATATCATCAGTCAATTCTAATTTTTTTTAAAACTTCTTCTTAGTCACTCATCATAAAATATAAATTACAAAAATATTCTCAAAATAAGATCATCGTCTGTAAACAAAACCTATCAGAAAGTTTCACATAATCGGTTGTCCAAAAAATAAATGTCAGTCAATCAAAGGTTATAGCACTGATAATAAAATATATGTGAAAAAATGATCAAATATGAAGTAGAACATTAAAACTATTTTCACACCGTATAAAAAAAAATTTATGATACTAACAGAAAAAGGAAAAAGTTTTAATTATGATCGCAAAAGGTAAAAGATACGTCATTCAATACAAAATTTGGGTGGAAGTTCAACAGGCACTAGTTAAAATGTTTAATAAAAAAATAAAGGATAAAATTGTCACTTTTAAGTGATATTAAACTTATGAGGAGTGGCATTATGACCAACCTAATTAGTTAATGGCGGTTACTGTTCTCTGCAACATCATCATATAGAAAAGATAAAAAAACAAATCAGGGTTGTGTACAAGCTACTTGTTCATTGAAGTCACCTATTCTACTTTTTATCCCTACTCCAAATTAATTAAGTGTTACTGATATTGAATATATAAGACCTAGAGTGGATATTAAAATAATGATAAAAGCACTGACGTCATTTTGAAAAAATCATGTAGAAAAGTATGCAGCACCATTTTAAAGGCACAAAGAAAAAAAAATTCTTCCAAAAATATTTATCCTATCATTTTTTAAAATTTAACCCTTTTTTGTCTTAAATTATTTCAATACATATTATTATTTATTATTTTATTACTATTGTAGCGATGAAAACCAACTATTTATAACAAAAACGAATATCTATAGAATATTATATTTTTAAGTTTATTATTGTCAAATCGAATAGAGATAGAATAAAAACATATTTTAATTTTTTAAAATATTATATATTTTGCTATTTTATTTTATTTAAAATTATCTTTCAACCAAACAGATATTAATGGATTTGTTGTTATATATTTCATTAAACGTTCTCCAACTTTTATTTTTTCTTATCACTATTTTTCAACTTCACTTTTGTAATAATATTGTCCTCTATTTTTTAACTTATTTCACCAAATGTTCTTTTGCTTTTTTGATTGATTATTTCTCGATTGCACTATCGACGTGACGTCCATACACCAAATGTTCTTTTGCTTTTTTGATTGGTTATTTCTCGATTGCACTATCGACGTGACGTCCATGCGTCGATCCTCTCTCTCGTCCGTGCAAGGAGATATTGTGGCATCATTAAAAAATAAAAAATAGGGGCGCCTAGCCAACTCGTCGAACGATGCCCCTCTGCCGGTGCCAACACAAGGAGAGGGATGCCCCCTTCCTTGAGGGCGTCGATGCTCCACCTCTTTCCCTTGCGCGCCGGCACAAGGAAAATTGGAGGTCATCAACCCCCGTCCTCTAGATGCCCTCCCTTCCTGCGAGCGCCGAAGCAGGGACAGAGGGGCTCGTTGGCCCCCACCCTTCCCTACACGTGTCTTGTTCGCATGAAAAAAAAAGTCGTCACGTAGATGCCACATCGACAACACAATTGAAAAAAATGATCGATTACAATTCAAAATGACGGTGAAACACGTTCAAAGCCAGAATGTAGTTTGATTACAAAAGTAGAGAAAGTCATCACATGGACTCCACGGCAACAACACAATCGAAAAAAGATAGGTCACATGTCAAAAAGACATTTGGTGAAATAAGATAAAAAATGGAGATACAAAAGTGAAATTAGAAGATAATACTAAAAAAATGATTAAAATTAAAATATATTTAGTGAAATATATCCATAAATCATCCTTCAAAATCTCAATCTATGATTGAAAATTTTGAAACAATTAACTTATTATCTTCGCCATCATAATGCCCTCCAAGACAACGTTCACTAAGGGGACAAACATCACATATGACCTACATTTATGATTTATCCATCTATAGTTCATCACGTTCTTCTCCAACAATATTAATCGAGTCCTTTGTCCTTTGTGACCAATTTAGGTGTCAAAATAATGTAATAACGTTCACCAAGGCCCGCTTTTGTATACTTCGTTTGTTATTTCATATGCATATACACAAAAAAAAAAAGAAAAAAGGAAAAAGAAAAAGAAACTTGTTAATGTCCCATTCATAGGGTTGTTGTTGATGCCTCAAATGCATCAAACAAGGGTTGACCCAAGTACAACAAAGAACTATAATTTTCCTCAAAAGTAAAATCAGATTCAAATATGAAAGATCGAATTAGAAATAAAAGTCACAAAAACATTTTTGAATGTGAACCATAAATAAACATGATAAGGAATAATAATTTATTGTGATAAGTTTTTTTTTTGTTGTGTAATTTCTTGGTTGTACTACCCTCATTTGCAATGCTTTGCACGTGCCTTTATCCGGGGACGAACAAACGTAGGCCTCGGATCCAACATCTAAAGTAGGCTGTCTATACGCAGCCCAACCCACTAGATAATATAAAGTCTCACAATTCAAAGTCCACGCCAGAATTAATTGGGCCAACACATTGAAGCCCAAATCAAAATGTAGTTGAAAACATAGAAGCCCACGGGCTGAACAATTGGTCCACAATGTCTGCATGGATTGACGGAAAAAGTGACGGAAGAAGCGGACGTTAATGCTCCCGTCCCGTCTCGTGCTACTAATATGATAATAATATCCAGAGGACTAACGCGACGAGTAAACGGCCACCCGTATATTATATCTCTTCGTTTGCCCTTTTTATTCTTCTTCTTCGATCTCCCACGCGATTCCATTTGATCGCCGGTTCACAAATTCCCAATTTTTTCCCCTCTATTTCCTTCTTGATCGCTGTCGCCGATCTGTCGCCATGGGCAACACGGAGAAGTTGATGAATCAGATCATGGAGCTAAAGTTCACGTCGAAGAGCCTCCAGCGGCAGGCGCGCAAGTGCGAGAAGGAGGAGAAGTCGGAGAAGCTCAAGGTGAAGAAGGCCATCGAGAAGGGAAACATGGACGGCGCCCGGATCCACGCCCAGAACGCAATCCGCAAGCGCACCGAGCATATGAACTACCTCCGCCTCTCCTCCCGCCTCGACGCCGTCGTGGCGCGCCTCGACACCCAGGCCAAGATGCAGGCGATCGGAAAATCGATGGACTCCATCGTCCGCTCCCTCGGGTCCTCCCTCACCAGCGGCAACCTCCAGAAGATGTCCGAGACTATGGACCAGTTCGAGAGCCAGTTCGTCAACATGGAAGTCCAGGCCGAGTTCATGGAAAGCGCCATGGCTGGGTCCACGAGCCTCTCCACACCCGAGGTAGAGGTCAACAGCTTGATGCAGCAGGTTGCTGACGACTACGGCTTAGAGGTCTCTGTCGGCCTTCCACAGCCTGCTGCCCACGCCATCTCTACCAAGGAGAAGGAGAAAGTCGACGAGGACGATCTCTCCCGCCGGCTTGCCGAGCTCAAGGCCAGGGGTTAAACCGTTGCGTGACTAAAGGTGAAACAGTTTCTCCACATGCACTACTATATAAATCCAACCAAATGAATAGTTAGCCCTCTGAAATGCGGAATACATAATCTGGGATTTTGCAGTTTAAGCTCAAACAAGATTTATCTGCATAAATGTGAAGAATTCCTATTACGTTTTTTCCATGCCTGCATCCTTGTAGACGGATCGTGATTGGCTGCATTTTTAAATGTGAACTCTTTTGCTCTGGACCGCTGTTTGCATTTGTATAGCTTGATATGTTCATTTCTTCCATAAGTTTAGTTAAAATATTCAGATGCATTTGTATATCTCCATATGTTTAGTTAAAATATTCAGAGCTCCATGCAGACGTTTCTTAATTCGTCAATGGGTTCCTTTTGCTACATGGAAATTCAAGTTGAGTTCCAGTTCATAATCTTATGACATCAAATTCCATTTACATTATATACTTTTACACCTATGACCCCTTGTTTGGGAGAATATATTTCAAGTGCTGCTAGTCTTGTACATGTACAGAAGCTACATATCTGAAATATTTTCTAAACCTATGATTAAGAGTAATCCTTTACTAATTTTAGGTTTGGGCCTTCAATGGTAAACAGTCTCAGGTGCAACCCAAATATCTCTGCTTTGTCATTTACAACCATCAAGCAGTAACTATGTTAAGCAGATTATTTGTTATAAAATGCCCAAGTGATGTCTTTGCACTTTACGAAAAACTTGGACAAGATCATCCTTGTGCTGAGGTTTTCTAGGGATGTTGGAAATGATAGTCCTGCATTAATATTAATTAAATGTTTTGCCTCTCATATATTTCTTGAAATCTTGCATGTAGTTTCCGCATTTTGATTCTTCTTGCCATTCAGAAATCTCGCGGCCTTGGCTTGCTCTGGAAAAAGAGAGTTGAGGCCTTGTTTTTTTCTGCAAAAACAGAAAAATAGCAATAACTAGCCATTGAAAAGCATAATCTTTTTTTTTGTGGTGCCGACTGCCGTCATCATTCTTTCTGTATTTTATCCAATGGCCTCTCATTATATTGGACAGACCTAACCATTCACACCTTTTAAATGCTTCTCCTCAAAAACACCTTTTAAATGCTACCTTGTGGACTTCCTCACAGGAAGTCCTTCAACTTGGTGTGAAGGATATTTAAATATTCTATTGAAGTATTGAAGCTTGTAGGCTTGAAATTATGAATTCATGTCTTGGTTTCAACCCTATTTATGAATCTTGGCAGTAGTCCTAAGTTTCTCTGATTCATATGTGAGAAAACTTAAAATGCATACTGGACATTAATAATAACTGGATCAATCTGATTAATCTATCTAATTTGCCAACCAGTTTTTTACTATCAAATGATTAACATTTTACTGGTTAATCTGATAAAACTGATTGACTACTCGGTGGTGCTGCTAAATGAGAAATAAAAAGATTCTTTCTCAAAATAAAATAAAATTATTCACACTTTCTGTTTTGATATTTCTAACTTAGTCCTCGTATATCAATATTAGAGTTCCATTTTGTTGTTGATTCTTGATACTTAGAGCCCCCTGAGGTCCTTATGGATCTTACTTACAATTTGTGTTAGATAAAAAAGTTAATTCTATGGTTCAAATTATGTTTTTCATGTGTCTATCCTCCTCGATCCCTAACATCGAAATGCTTATTGCATGAGATTTGCCCTTTTAAATTATATTGTCAATGTTGTACTTATGAACATGGATCAACGAAATGGCGTCGTATGATCCATGTAGCTGACCCCACCTAGTGGGATAAGGCTTTGTTGTTGTTGTTGTTGTTGTTGTCAATGTTGTACTTAAAATTACACAGTTTGAAACTAATATACCATTAAGAATGGACATGGATCTGTGTGGAAATGACCAATCTGATAAATACATATGTGACCCTGCTACATATGTATCCTCCATTCTCCAAAGATGGCCCTGGCATGGTGAGTGATATTCTCCTTGGATTTGACTTGATTTAATCCTATAACCTGATCCAAAAAAGACTGAGTTGAGTTGATTTGGTGGGCATGGATTCGTGCTCACATGTAGCACTCACAAGTCACACCCATCACATGAGGATCTGATGAAAGCCATGCGTGACTGACAAGAAGAGGTAATCTTGGACTCTAGGTGGCATGGCTTATCCTGGGAATAACTCTTCAGATTTCAACCAGCTTGAAAATCCTACATTAAGAGCCTGCTTGTTTGGGGAGAGGAGGGTGGGTGGGTGGGGGGCGGAGGGAGGGATGGGTATGTATGCTTATCCTGGACATGTACATGGGATTTTTTAATTGAATAACTAAAGGAGCTTTGTGGGCGCGTTACTTAATTTAGTTTATATAAAATTGAGGATGACATAAACTTGCTGAGGTGGCTGAACGTGGTTGCTACTTGCTAGTTAAGTTCACAAAGGCGAATGTTTATTCCATTGTGCTGAACCAAACATCAATGATCTTTAACATATGCAACTTTTTTTTAGGAAGTGTGCATAACTACATTTCATTGATAAGGTGAATAAATATAGTTTATGTGATACAGTAGGATTCTTTGCATGGTAAAGAAAGTAGATATCAATATGCAGAAATCGACACCCTAGGCTTTGGATTTGTTATGGTTGTAATTTATTCTGCCATTGATGTTTGGACTAACTTAAAAGTCGTTCTGCCGACTTCATCAACCTTCTGCTGCTTGGTGAATATGCTTGGGAACTGGTCATAATTGTACAGTATCATGTCGTCACATAACTGCATAGTATCTGTTCGAACTGGAGGGATAAGTTAAAGACTGCAATTGCATATTTCACGAGTATAATCTCATGCATATCTCTGTTCTCATGATGCAGACCAATCTCTTGTTTAAAGTGAGCGCAAAAATGGCTTTTGCTTTCCTAGTTACTCTCTGTACATCTGGTGAATATGAATCGTATAATTACCCTGTTCAGGATTCTATATAATGACACAGTAAACCCTATATTACCTTGTAATTGTATGGATGTTGCTGGCCGTGAGGCCAACAAAGCATCGGATCTGCAAGATGAAGGCTGCCAAAAGAATTGAGGAAACTGCCAGCATCGAGGTTGCGACGTGAAGGAGATTTGCTTGAACGTCCATCAACACTTCTTTTTCCAACCGAGTGTGATTCCTCCTCTCCTATGTTTGGGATTTGTGAATATAAAAGAATTTATTAGGAGCTTCACCTGACATTGCGAGGCAGGCACACGACGTGAGACAATTTTATCGGATTAGTCGGACTCGATGATTGATCGATTTTTAATATGTGAACAATGCGTATAATCGTTAATATCTAAATCTTCGACTGTTACTTTTTAGAGGACTAGCAACAAAAAAAACACTTCTTTTCCCAAGCTACAAAGAGCAAATGGATTAACCAATTAAGCACCGGTGGTGATTAGATAGTATTCATCTCGTGACAAAAGAAAAAAAGAGCAATAGATTAATGACGTGTGTGCTACATATGGAATGCATCGATTGAGCTCTTCGGAACGTCTACTCCCTGCATGCCCACGAGGTGCAAAGTGCAAACCTCTTCAAATCGCTCCCGCTGCATCGTCGCTGGTGGACCTGACCGGTGACTTGACCTCACCAATGAACCACCATCTTTCCCCCAACACTGCCCCTGCATGCCTCGTGCCCATCAAGAAAAAACAACAAGTACATAACAAGCAACCTTCACGTAGACGTGGTAGCGTCGGGGCCGGAAAGAAAGATGTCTTCTCAGCATGGCCATCTAAAGTTGAAGAAGTTGTACCATCAGGTCCTTCAGTCATTCTCATTGTCATGTACTGTGGACTTGATCTTCTACAGACACCGTGCAGAATTAAGGTCAAGCCTAAGGTGGATCCGTTTGCAGCACGATGCCTTTCGAGAGGAACATTTCATCCTTGTTCGTGTTTTTTCTTTCTGCTTCTCGAGAGAGAGAGAGAGAGAGAGAGAGAGAGAGAGAGAGAGAGAGAGAGAGAGAGAGAGAGAGATCTTATGAAGTGGATATCATTAAAATTCACCATAAAATGGATGCTGCATGTAACAATTATTTCGGTCATAGAACACGAAAGATTTGTAGCCGATATGTCAACTGCGGTGCAACAAACTTGGATTACTTGCTGACCATCGCCAATATATGAATGCATCAATAACATAATTGAAGACAGCATAAAGTTTTAGCTCCATTGCACACTTAAAAACAGGATTCAAACATTTGTGCGAGTACATATATATATTTAAAGAGTAGCATTAATCAAGTGTTCGATGTCAGGAGAAGAGGTGACACGACTACAAATCACAGCCTAACTCCATCCTATATAAAAAAAAAAGATGCAGACAAAGATTGTAATCAATCAGAGCGAGGATTGTCACCACGCCACAACAAAAATTAGTGATTAATTAAACTGCTAACGAATATATATATATATATATATATATATATATATATATATATATGTGTGTGTGTGTGTGGTGCATAGTGTCGAGTTCATTTCATAGGCTTCAATTTAAAGGACAAGTCTTTTGTTAATTTGATCTCTTGTAGTTTGTTTTTCATTTCATAAGCATTCTTAAATTTAATACATATATGCATAATGTATTAATAATTTAAAGGAAATATATATGGGTGTGTGTGTATTATTGTGACAAAGTTTGAAGAGATTTCTTAGGAGACCTTGAAATTTATTTACTTACTTGATGGTGTAAATCTATAACAATGATTTCAATAGTTGACCAATGCATTGGAAAAGACATGAAATGCTCGCAAGTCAAATTAGACTAAGATGAAAAAAGAAGAAATATTGAAACAAAAAAGAAGGGGAATTGAATATTACATAATAATAATCATACAAACCTCTCTCCTCCGCATGAAGATGATACATAGAACAATGTGTATGTGGCTGGCATTCCATAGCAACTATATGTTTATAGTTAAGCATATATAATGCGATCGACAGGTCACATTATTCTCCTGCTAGATTGTGCCAAAACAAACTACAAGAGATCAAATTAACAAAAGACTTGTCCCTCAAATTGAAGCCTATGAAATGAACTCGACACTATGCACCACACATACACACACACACACACATATATATATATATATATATATATATATATATATATATATATGTATGTATGTATGTATTAAATTTAAGAATGCTTTATACAGACATTAAACTCATATGTGTTTTAATATCATAGGAAGATATAATAATTAGTTTTTAATTATTCCTAGTTAGAAAAGGAAAAAAAATTACACCTGACAACGTCTGATCTCATGGCAGTGGTGCATGCATTTCCAAGAACAACGAAGGAGAAGAATTGAGAAGAAGGGCAAGAAGAAAATGCAGCATACTTTGCGCATGAACTGCGCACCATCTCTCGTTAATTTGCTAAGTTCTAACTCTTCCCCCCACCCACCCACCGCCTCATCCTCATCTTCGTCTTCGTCTTCGTCTTCGTCTTCGTCTTCCTCTTCGTCCTCCCTCCTCTTTAATAACATATAGAAATATTATTATATCTACTATTGTACCGTGTAATCTTATAATTTTGAATTATTAAATTAGTATCACTTTAATTCAAAATTTATGTACATATATAAGGTTTAACATATATAGGTGTTGAGCGCTTTATTCAAAGCAGCTTTACACATAGTTTATTTTAATTTTTTCGATATTTTTTTTCATGAATAGTTTAGATGATTATTGATGACAATAAAAAATAGTTTTATAACATAAAAAGTTATACAAAATATGTATATCTCTTATGAAAGATAATAATGTACATAAGTTCGTAAAATTTTAAAAATGATGAATATAATTATTGACATTAATTTAGATCATGTTTTTGTTATCATCAATGATCATTTAAATTATTCATAAAGAAAGATATTGAAAAAAAAATAAACTATGCGTAAAATTGCTTGGCACGCGCTTCACATGTAAAGTGCTCAATATATATATATATATATATATATATATATATATATATATATATATATATATATATTATATGCGCTAATTAATGGGTCAATGAGTTGCCAAGGAATGGAAAAAGAATCAATTAGCACAAAGGGGCGTGTAGCTTACATTTGAGCTTTGGACTATGTAATGTAATATTGTCCATAAGGCATACCCACGTACGTACCACATCACGAAGGAGAGCTTTGTTAAAAAGTTTCGCCATATTGAGAACTTTTAACATGCGATGTTAACATTGCTTTTCAAAAGTGGTCCTGTTGGAATTTTGCAAGCTTAATTTATTAGTGTTTCAGCTAAGACAACTCCATGTATAGTTATGTAGCATAAATATATATATAGTTTAATTATCACCGAAAAAGAAGCTCTCATGAGTTCAATTGATTAATTAGAATATATAATACCTTTCAGTCACCACCGCTCCCAACAATGGTTATTATCATATTACCACTGTTCTATCACTCGACTAAAGTTTATGTGCATTTGCTAAGCACTCAAAACAAAACAAACAATTAGGTGGACATCTTTTTGGTGGTGGCACATGAAAATGAATCGTGGGTGGGCTTATGAACAGTCTAACAGAGAGGGAGAGAGAGGGGGGGAGAGAGAGAGGCATCACAATTGGTGAAAATCCCTGATATATTCTTCTCGGGATTGGGTTGTACATCAGAATTCAACCAACCCTCCTTCCTTCCTCCTTTCTCTTCCCTCCCCAGCCAGCTATAAGTATCCCCCCTTTCATCCCCAGCTCCATCCCATCACTCCAAACTATTCATAATCAATTGCCTCCAATTCAAGTGCCTACGTCCTCATTATTTCTTCTTCTTCTTCTTCTTCTTCTTCTTCTTCTTCTTTGCCTCATTACTTCTTCTTCTTCTTCTTGGAGAAATGGTTGTCTTTGTAATCTTCCACAGCTTTCTTGAACTGCAGCTATCCATGCATACATCCTTCTTCAACGGATCAACATATATATTATTTTGCATGCAGTTCAGTAAAGCTGTGGGATGTTACAGAGAGAAACCACTGATCATAAAATGAAGCCAGAACAGATGCCACACATATATATGTACCCCTTGCGGCCAGTTAGCTTCTGTGACCCTGCATGAGGATGTACTTAACAAGATGATATGATCTATACGGCCTTGTGCTTGCTTTGCTGTATATAATTGAGGTAATTAATCAATTAGATTTGAGATGATCGATCTACTGTATGGGGCTGTGTGTGTGTGTGTGTGTCTTTTTTACTTGCATATGTATGATTCAACTCAATTTTGTGTTCTTATACGTGCACATATATCTGATCCAACTGCGAGGTGTGTCGTTGCTTTCATTGTCACATATGGGTAGACAAGTCGCCTGGTTCTTGTTGTGCTGCTGTGGCTGGTGGCCTTGTTCTGGTCCAAAGGATGCACTGTACATGGTGGGGCGTCTCATCATGATTCATGGAGGCATAGCTGACTGCATGCCTCCGTGATGGGATATGGAACTACCAGCCTTTTCCTACTGCTGCTGCTGCTGCTTCTGCTGCTTAATTCTCCATCTGCACCTCTCTTTCTCTCTCTCTCTCTCTCTCTCTCTCTCTCTCTCGATCAATATATATATATATAGTTTGATGCTCCTTCAATGTGAATCTTAAACCCTTTTTAAACCATTTCTTATATCATGTATAAAATTGTATACGACAGGATGACCAAAAGTAGCAAAACAGAAGGCAAATCTTGGGAGCTGATATGCATGCATGCTGTCCTAGTTTAGTACAGATCCCCAGAAAAAGGAATTTCACATTCAGTCGATTCAGTATTTGATCATTTCTTTTCCTTGTTACAAAGAAGAACAGTTATGATGTTAAATTCTTGCCAGAGTCGAGCTGCGGATAGATCATCTCATATATTTTGATTAGTTGCAGATCCTCCATTTGCAGGCGCACTCTTACTTGTTGGTTTTTGTCATTGGCAAAACGGCAGATCCTCATCATCTAGGCCTTTTGCATATCCTTTGTGTTTACATACATACATATATATGTGTAGAGAGAGAGAGAGAGAGAGAGAGGGAGAGAGAAATACACTAACTGGTGCAAAAAGTAAAAGCAAAAGGGAAAAGAGCAGTGAAGGAAATCTCCCACTGGATTCTCTAGCATGCATAGATATGCCCTCATTGGTATTTCATGATTAAATGCAAACTGATTATATTGGTGCTAGCTGAGATTCACTTATCTTAACTACATGTTGTTGTGCTGATCTAATGGTGTTTTTTTTATATATATTCCTATTTGTTGTCAATTATACCAAGTTATAACATGCTTTGATCGATGTTTTTCGATAACAGAAAATTCACACAACATTTGATTTCCCAATTTACATATCTTCTGCTGAGAAATGTTCCTCCAGATTCAGTTCTGATTTATAATTATATGCTTTCACATATGTGTTCAGTTAGTGCATTCTGTGAGAACTAGCAAAGTCTCAGACTGCAAGTTACTGAAACTTCCAAGTGCAGACGGACCACAAGGAAATCACATATGTACCCCACAACATGCATATCGCTATGGACCCAATATATGTCCTAATTACCTACGAAGTGTTACAGCCCCAATTTGGGTGACTTTAAGACATGTAATGGGGGCAAATTGGAAATGGAACATGTGTCATATATAACAGGTAAATTAGCTAGAATGATCAGGGGATTAGGAACCAACCAAAGGAGTGCATGCCTTTTTGACAGTGCTGCATTTGGATGAACAGCAACTGAGAGCTCAGTATGACAGCAGCTAGCAGTGAGGACGGTTAGGCAAGGCAAGGAGCAGCATGTGAAGATGGGAGCTGGCACCATCAAAGTGGGCAAACTTGGCTGGTTGCTATTTCGCCCCCACTGTCCATTGCCGTGTTCCTTGCAAATGTTTTCTGATAAGGATCCTCGCCTCACATGTAATATTATATATGCATCAAGTAATCTATAAACCTTCATTAATTCCCATCATATAAGTACTGAAACATTCCTGTTTATGCCAAAACAATCACAAACGTGACCAGATTCATCACAAGGCATGGGAGATCATTCAAGAAACTGAACATAACATCAATTCTTAATCAAAGTCATGGTGTTTGGAAAAGAGGAGTCTGACATTGTTATAAATAGTCATACAAATCTAATATATAAACTAAGAGTTCGAATTTTCGTGAATATAAAAATTTTTTGTCGGGAGTTTCATCTGCATCACCAAGTACGCGTAATTATTAACGCCCCAAGAGCTGAGTGGTCGGCACCGCTTCTCGACCCTAAAAAAGATCCAATATTTTATATAATATATATTGCATGTGCATGCAATATAATTGAGGGTCAGTAATGGTACAGACAGACGGATCACTCTCGACAAAATCACACAAACTTGTGGTCCTCTAACATCCCGGCCGTATCCCTTGACATTAACTACACAACATAATTGTATGGTGCTCTATAATGAACGCACAGCTTTAATATATACTGTTGTCTACGTACATTTTACATCCTCTTTTCTGAAACGGACGTGCATATTGCAGAAAGGAAAAGGAAAAAGACATGACTAATTAACATGGCATCTATGCATATCTGTGAGATCCAATGGCACAGTTGTGTTCTCGATTTGTGAGCAGAAATGGAAAAAAAAATCCTACAATGTGTTCTTTATTTATTTTGAAGAAAATGAAAAGTAATAAGCAGTAATTAATTTGATCAGTGCAGGCGATTTGGAGTTTTTTTTTTCATTCTCCATTTTGGAGTTATTGATCAGCTTATTATTATTATGTTATATAATAAGACACATCAGTTTAATTAACCTGGTCATGAAACAACACTGGAGAATTTCCTTGTGCCATTAGTAGTTTAATATCAATCGTGTTCTTTTCATATAAATAAATAATTTAACGACCGATTTCTGCAGAATGAATTAAATTGTCCCTACACAGTTGATCAAGCTCTTCAAATGATTGATGGAAATTGAAGTAATAAATTTATATGCCTCTTCAAAATTCTGTGTTCTAACCGACCCCATCTAGTGGGATAAGACTTTGTTGTTGTTGTTCAGAATTCTGTGTTCAGAAGAAGATGTCATAGTACAAGATTTCTGTATGATCACTAGTCTGATTGTATTTAATATATCATTAGCTCTCTAATTAATCCAGAGGAGAAGATGATGCTAAAAATAAAGATTACTCATCCAACCAAGAGACAAGAAATTTGCATGCTCAGGCCAACAGAGTCTTCTTTCCCGTACTTAATCAACGCAGGCACTGCAGCAGCCCACACGTGTGCAGCAACCCATCCCTCTCTCTGCTGCATTTACATTGTACACAAATAATTGGTGAGAGAAAGAAAGTTCTTGTGGAAGGATGCTTGGGGAGCTGTTGGAATACAGTCAGCAATGTTACAACCCAAGAATACCTAAGGTGACTCTAGAGATTTTGAAACACCACAACATGCATAGGTACATTGAAAGCTGTAGATCATTTAGCATAGGTAAAACCTTGAAATTAGTGGCAACAGTAGTAAATTAAAATGTTGTAATTGCTCAGGATAATTAAAGTTGATCAATTTGAGCAATCTACAGTATCATACATCAATACACGAAGGAGCATTACAACTAAGGCAAGATCAGGTAGTACAACTACAAGACGATAAACATAACTACTGTGAACAACTCTTCACTAACACAGTTCTAGAGATTGATAGAACACCCCATATTCTGTTTTTTTTTTCAATTTCTTATTGAAGTTCAAGAAACTTTGCTTACTATCTTGTCAATACAACAACAACAAAGCCTTATCCCACTAGGTAGGTCAGCTAAGTTCATAAGATTCGACAGAATTTTATGCTGACTGTCGGGGTCTAACACAACCCTCCTTCTTTATCCGGACTTGGGACCGGCTATAAAATATAGGCGGAGTTTTACTATCTTGTCAATATCACAAAATAATTTCTTGTTACAAATAAATGGTCTATCTATTCTGTCCTTGGGGAAGGTTGGGTTTGAAGAAAAGAGAACAAATAAGTTGAGGTTGACAAGAACTCCTGAAGTGAGTTCAGTTCATCTCTTCATTGAAAGATTTATAGGCATAGAACTCTCTCTGTCTGCTCCCACGATCTGTGCCTGTAGCAACCTCGCGTGAAGGCTGGTTCTTCCGGATGACTGCTTCTTCAGGGAGGAGCAAATCCTCCATTTTTTGTGGCCACTCGCCCATCCCTCAGCAAGGTTAGCCTCTCAAAGGTCATGACAAGCAGAGCTCTTAAAACATATACTCTGTCTATGACATAGCCTTTGTCAGCCTCATAACATGTCAATTGAGTTGCCAAATTGAAATTCTCCATTAAGGTCGGCTGGTTTCCTGCACATATAGTAATAAAAAAAAAGCTCAAACTTTGTACCAGTCATCCAGTATTATAAGTTGGCAAATGAGAGGACTATATTGTTTTCAGAGGGAAAAAAATCTTTCTAGTTTTATTTTCTGTTAAGGAATTAATAAAACTAAATATCATTCAGGAAATTCTTGGCATGATCCATGCATATAAGATGAGAGAAGAAATGCAAGTGCCACTATCAGCATAATGCATCAACTCCGCTACAAAGGTATCAAGACAAAAAAAGGATAAGGGGGATGGGTGGGGTCGAGTGACGGATTGAGAGGCATAAGGCACTCTTGTAACAACGACCACATCATGTAATAGCATGCTACGAGGGTTGGGTTCACTTATAATGACATCAAATAGTACAGTTTAGCTGTTAGAAGAAGTGGCATCAAGGAAGGAAACCAAATTGTAACACCTGTGAAAGAAAAGATAAAGGAAATAAGTAAGTGGGATTCACAACCCCACATAAAAGAAATGCTATTGGACCCCCAAACCTACTCACACTACTATATAGGCCAAACCTTAGCCCATCTTCTCCTCTTTCCTCCAATTTCTGAACTCCAGCACAGAAATCTCAGCCCAAAAGCTTCAACCTGGGTTTAAGCTCAACCTCTTTCTCTCCACAGCAGGGCAGCAAGGAAGAGAAGAGGAAGATCTGCAAGGTCAAGGACAAGGAAGAGGTGAAGTTTCTGGAGGTTTGGAAAGGAAAGGAAGAGGAGAGGAAGAAGTAGAGTAGGATGTTGAAGGTATGTAAAGGGGATCCCTAGATTGATTTGACCTTGTACTTGTAACAATGTATATGCATGAATGACTTGAAACTGTATAAGGTCAGTTTTATGATGTTTGTGCCTTGGTGCCTAAAGAGATGACAAACCTAGCTTTATGCTTGTAAATAAAAACCCCTCTAGTATTAAACATGCTAGAATGCTTTGAAAAGTGATGAAATGGTATTCAGGTATTGTTCGAGTGTCAGACATGTTAGTGAGATGTGATTGAAAAATTGCACGTTTTATTGTATTGGAAAAGTTAGCTTAAAACTTTAGGATTAAACCCTGCCAAGAGGTGGACCTCCAGACGAGAGCACTGGACACCCGAAATAATGTGGTCGGTTCAAGATGGTCAGATGTTTGAAAAATAGGCCTCAAAAGCATATATGTTTCTGAGGATGATCAAATGTCCAGAAATAGGCCTCAAAAGCGTATATGTTTCCGAGGATGACCAAGATGATATACACACTAATGTTGACTGCACTATGAACGATTGGGTGACTAACTGTTCCAAATCGGGCATTTGAAATCAGGTTGTGAAAGTGCATACACACTGCATCTGATCGGATCTGATGTCCCATCATACACGAACTAGCCAGTCGGCCAGGCAAGATCGGACAAACCAATCTTCTTTATTATTGTATATGCTTAAGATTGAACGTTCACCTAGCTGCTCGACATGACATGCTTAGTCGTAAATAGACAATCATGGTTATGCAATGATGTAATGACTTATAGAACCGGCATGTTGGAGGGCAACCGTGGAGCCTCTTGGAGTGGCAGTGGGATAAGATGTCCCCACATTGTTATTGGCATCGACTTGGGACTTGATAAATTGTTCTTGAACGCCACTTGGTCTAGCTAACCATATTGACGACCGTGGCAACCCTGTCCTCCAGGCTCATATTGATTGACTTTTAATGACCGAAGTGAATTGGTAGTTTTTTAGGAGAAAAACGATGAACAAAAAATTAAGGTGTCATCCATGGATATATATCACTATGATATCGAAAATGTATAGGCACTTAGAGAGAGAGTGAAAAAAAGGAGGAAGTGAATTGGTAGGTTAGGTTTGATAAAATGGGATGACTAGGGAGCAAACTTTAAATAAAATGGGTTGACTCGATGGTTATGAAAATTATAGGAACCAACTTCTAAATTATCAAATGATGAAGAATAAGATATAAGTATCCTCTTCTATTGAAACATGTCAAGGACATATGTTAAGCATGAACTTGTGGACCATGGGTCATTGGACATTAAATAAGAATGTCATAATGTTATTCATCTTCATGTCATTGATTGAAGATATCCTAAATGAATAAAGCATATATGTACATGTTGATCATCCTAAAGTGATATATATGCATGGATGACAACCACAAACCCAAGTACTCGTCCTTTTTCTCCTAAAAAAATATAAGTTGATGAGACTAAATATTCACTTAAAAAGCATATAATATGTACATATTAGTCCACATCAATAAAGTTTTTTTTTGAAAGTGAGAAAGATGAGAGCCAAATGTCCCCATCCCTATGTTGCATAGGTACGGGTACGGGTACGGTACACGGATACGGGTACGGTACACGGATACGGGTACGGGATACGTCAATTCTTTAAAAATTAGAGTACGGGTACGGCAATATATTTATATAATAATTATATTTTAATGATAAAAATTTAAAATTTACAATTAGTTAAGTAATTCATAAATAGTATATCACTTTAGTTTCTCTGATTTTTTTTTCCTAAATTGGTTCCTGGTTGGCTTAGCATTACAATGCTTGCGACTTGCAGAAAACTTCTCATCGTATTGCCTCCAAAAGACCTTTTGTCATGTTTGTATATTTCTTTTTGTAATTAGATATTTCATATTATCTGTCTAAATTAAAAACTATTCTTTAGTTGATATGCCACGCAATACAAATATTTGTGGTTCTCTCCGCCTATATTTTATAGCCGGTCCCAAGCCCGGATAAAGGAGGAGGGTTGTGTTAGGCCCCGACAGCCAGCATAAAATCCTGTCGAATCTTATGAACATGGATCAAGCGTCGTATGATCCATGTAGCCGACCCCACCTAGTGGGATAAGGCTTTGTTGTTGTTGTTGTTGTTGGTTCCTGGTTGGCTTTGGGTGGCTCCCTGACTACTCACGAAGAAGAAAATAACAAATGTTTTTGTCTTTTTCCCTACTCATTTTCCTTAATGTCGTCTAGTTATGGTTGGATAATAAACTTTTCTTCCGCTGATTAATTTCTTGTTTCGCCAGGATGATTTTTCGTGTTTATTTTTCTTCTTGTTGTTCTTTTTTCTGATGTGCAAAGGGTCACAACCATGCAAACTTACCTCTTATACCCCCACAGCCTATCAGACGTACCGGGTACGGGTACTCCACCCAATCTGACGTACCCGTGCTTCATAGCCCTATCCATGTTCATTTATTGATTAAGTCATCACATCAATAAAGTTGGATGATTGCAAACATGGAAATCATCCTTTACATTCTCAAAAAAAAAGTTCACTTCAAATAAGTGATTATGCTAGAGTAATGACTCATAAAATAATCTATTGAATTGATATTGCTAATGTTTATTGTTAATGGTGTTATAGATTGATGTGTCATGCTTTGATATGAATCAATAGTGTGTGCTTAACTTTTACATACTCCAATGGGAAGGATTTTTCTTCCATTGGATCATGCAGGTAATCAAGGTTGATTTTATTTTTTTTTGTGAAACGATAATCAAGGTAGTAGTCCTTATTTTAAGATTGTGTACTAAGAGTCCTATGTATGAAGTAAGATGCTTTAAGATTATAAGTAGCCAAAGGGCAAATGATGTAACCCACATGTTGAGGTGTACGTGCCCAATGCATGAACCTCATGCTTAATGCTTTTTGTGTTAATCATGTTGACTTGGTAAATTGTATCAATTAGCATTACTGCAGAATTATATTAAAAATTCTGCTAAAGTATAGTTGTGCCATTGTATGTTCACTGTGGCATCCAAAGGGCCACCTTGCAGCATGGTGGATATCGTCCATGTGGAAGGTGTTGTTTTTTATTTTCTTTGTGGAGTCTTTTGTTGTTTGCATTCTTTTTTGTATCCAGAGAACAATCCAGAGATTCTCTACACATTCTAACAAATGAATAGTCAGGATTCGATTGGATTTGAGTTCGTTACTTAAGTTTAGATTTCCTTACAAACTACTACTAGTACTCCTGCCTGATTCACACTGATGTCAAGTACTGAAGGAACTTTTTGAGAAGAGTACTGAAGGAACTTGCTCTCAACAAGTGACCACTATTGCATAAAATTATCATGACCAAGAACAGAGGGAACACATATAAGCTTAACATAAGAGCTATTTCTGATACTTGAATGTTGAGTTCCTCTTAAGGCATAAATTCTCATTGTTCCTCCTCCTGGAGCTTTTTCCTCAATAGGACTCCAACTTGGGCATTTCCTTTCCTTAAGCAAAATAGAAAATGGGCTAGTCCTCTTAGACGTTCCACTCCAGTTCCTTTTCAAGACTCATTAACTAAAAGATGTCTATTGATCATATTTCACTAGAATTTTGTATCACCTAGTTCTGCAATGCAATGAACCAAAGTCAAAACAGGTGATGCAACTAGAGGAGAAAAAAAAAGAGGAAATGACCAGACCATTTAAATGAGAATTTCTTCATCTACTAAGCAACACAAGCAACCTCATCATCATCAGCATTGTAAGTACAATTTACCTGATGATAACTTATGATGAAAACCGAATGTATCTCCAATCCTGCTGGTCTTGAACCAAATCTTGACCGATGTTATTGTTAAAAATGCAGAGAAATCATTGTGCATAAAGAGGAGGCCTGAGGTTGCAGTAGGGATGGCACCCGCCCCCTTGGGGGCCCGCCACCCCGCCTCCAGCCCCATCCCCAATCCCAGGGTGGGGCTACTTTTTATCCCCACCCCTGATCCCCATGGTCCCAACATTTTATTGATAAAATAATTAATAATTATAAAAAAAATAATTTTAAATATTGAATCATTAAATATAAGTAATTAAAAATAATACAACATATTATTTTATTATACAATATTAAGAATCACATATAATGCTTTTTTAGAAAAATAAAAATTATTAAATTAGTATTCAAAAATTTTAAAAACATATTAAATTCGAGCATCGATACCGACAAGGCAGAACTATCCCCATGGGAGTTTTTGGCTTTTTGCCATCTCAATGTTGCAGCAGCAAAATACAATGACACGGGAACGTACTTATCTTATTCAAAACATTTCCTAGAGACCCATATGAAGCTGCTGCAATGACAAAGATCCATATGCTTTTGTTCGGAGTCCCCAACATTTGTGGAGATTAAAATTTCCTTATGGCAGAGCCACAAGCAGGTAAAAAAAAAGACTCTACTTTATCGTCCCCGCTGCTTTAGGAATCAGCATCAGAGTTACTAACCAATGTTCGTATAGTAATTCGAAAAAAAGATCGTGATCAAAGTTCGCAGTAATCAATTTACCGCTGCTTAAGTGCCCTATTGTGGTCGAAACAGACGAGAACATTTCGATTCTAATTAAACATGTCACCGGCGAAATAAAGTCCGATAGCAAGCAACGACAGGACGACCAGCAAATTAATGGGGTGCACAAATAGCTAAACCCTGCAAAATGAGAAGATTGAATCGATCAAAGGCACTCACTTTGTTTTCTTGTTTCTTTTATTATGACGCCGCCGCACGTGGAGACTGAGATAGCGAAGCGCAACGCATCAGAGACGTAGCCACGGCATCCGATCGGAACCCCGCCGGAATGCATAGCCGACGACCACGGCAAGGGCATTCGCCAACTCAGAGCAAGAAGAAAAGAAAACATAACAACAATACGACATTTGTGATAAGGACTTGATACGACAAAAGGTGTTATTTATAAATTTTGAAAAAAAATAGGTTTTTTTATAAAATATATATATTTATGATAAGGACTTGATAATGTTGTCTTATATGATAATAGTACAAAGTTTATACTACAACTTTTGAGAATATCAATTTGTATATATATACTCATTATTCCTAACTTATATCATTTTTGCAATTACATAGTGTAACACCATCGGCCTAATCCAATATTATTCTTTTCAAACTTTTGGTCGACGCGAATTTAAAACGCAATTACACATTATCTTATCTATATCTATATATATATATAAGTAGAGGTAGAAAGTGACACGCACGCGTCGAACTCTCATAAATTGAATATATAAAATGATAATATTATAATTATATAATCATGGATACTCAAACGTTAGTTATTAGAAAATATCTATATATATCTATATAGATATTGAAATTTTCACGTGTTGAGCTCTCATAAATTGAATGTATAAAAGAATAATTTTTTAATTATATAATCATGAAAAGTCAAAAGTTAGTTATTAAAAATATATATTATTTTATTTATTTATATTTTAAATTATATATTTGTAACTATAAATAGAGGGACTTTAAGTTTCATTTGCATACTTGATGTCTTCTCTTAAAGGAAAAGTTCGTGTGGACCTACAAATATAGGTCTGTGCATGATAAAAAAAATACTTATATATAATTTCTCTCCTATAATAAAAAATATTAAATATTATATGGAGCTTTTAATTTACATTTGTATACTCGACGCTTTCTTTGAAGGCAAAGAGTACGTGAGAACCCACAAATATAAGTTTGTGCAAAATAAAAAAAATACTCTTATATAATTTCTCTTTATCTAATAAAAATTAAATATTATAATTTTTATATAAGGAAAGAAAAAGTTTATAAAGTTCGAGTTATAGATATACATTTCATACTATAATGATGATATCTATTGATGATTAATATAAGTATCATCAAAGTTTTCAATATATAGGATATAGATAAGTAGCTATGTTTGCAGATATATTTCTACATCTTATATATACAAATAAAAATAAACAGTTATGTATCTACATCTTATACATCTCCTTATCTATATATATATATATATATATATATATATATATATATATGTGTGTGTGTGTGTATATATATATATATATATATATATATATATATATATATATATATATATATATGAAAGATTTTTTCTATAGCCAATGATATATGAAATAAATCATATATTTTTGTATTAATAATATTTATTCTCATATATTATTTATACTAATAATTATGAATGGTATATATTATTATTTTATTGTTATCAGGTTGTTATGCTATGAAGACGATAGAAGATTTACATATATCAATCATTTTAAAATATCAAACAATTAAGATTTGTAATCATATTATTACTATCGGATAGTTTGTTATAAACAATATAGGATACATAATTAGTTAATAATAAAATAATCAACTAAACTTAATCATTTTATTAGTATAATTAATATGTGAAATAATTCATATATTTTTGTGTTAATAATATTTATAATCCTATATTATTTCTATTAATACTTTTTAGTCGTATATAGTTATTTTTTATTATTATGAGGTTAGTGTTCTATAAAGTAGATAGAAGATTTACGTACATCAGTTATTTTAGAATATCAAACAACTAAAATTTGTGATCATTTTGTTAATATTGAATAATTTGTTATAAACTAATATAGGATACATAATATGCTAATAATAAAATAAATAGCTATACTTAATCATTATTTTAATATTATTAATAGTTTTTAAATTTATTATTATATGTATATCCATATGTCATAGTTCATTATAAACAAATGCATGATACATAATCAACTAATAACAAAAGAATCAACCAAATTTAATCATTTTGTTATTTTTATTTTATCAAGATAGAAGATTTATGCATATCAATCATTTTAGAATATCAATAAAATAATCATTTTATTATTATTGGATAGTTAGTTACAAATCAATATAAGATACTTAATCACCTATAATAAAAGTTAGTTATTATTTAAATTATTATTTAATTATATTACTTATGATAAAATTTTATATTGTAAATACGATATAGTATAATATCTATAAAAGTTTATTATTGAGTGGTTTCTAATTTAATTATTATTTCTTATATATTATCTACATTAGCTATAAATATCGCGATGTATATGATGCTATGGTGCATATTGCAAAAGCAAGTTATACATTCTATTATGTGTGTATGTTTTCTCTCAAGAATAAGAGATATTTTTTTTATAAATTATATATACAATTTGTGTATTGTACACCATGTACAAATAGAGGGGCTCATAATTTATATTTGCATATTTGATTACATCTTTAAAAGCAAAGAGTATGTGCAGGCATATGAATATACACATGTGCGTGATAAAAAATATTTTATTATAATATCATCATGATATTCAAAAGTTCATTACGAAATATATATATATATATATATTCGTATTTTTAAATTTAATATTTGTAACTATGAATAGATGATGCTTCCAAAATAGTAGTATACTTGATGTCCTTTATGATATAGAATATTATGTGCAGATCTCTAAGTGTATGTCTCTATATGCTAACAAAATGTTGTATGCATATGAAAATATTTAAGTCAAAAATTTGCATATTTGATCTTATAATAATAATTACATTTACTATTAATAAAAAAGCATAATTAATTATTATGATAATAATCCTAATGAATTAATATTCATAAATTTATTACTATGGTAAAGTTAATAATATCAATGAGTATCACGTCATTTAGTGATACAACGTTTTTTTGTTGGTTATTGAAGTTTACACATTTACATCCATATTTATTTATTTATATAAAAAAAGGATAGAAGATTCCAAGTATCATTATTTCATTAACCAGTGTATCGTTAAAATTATTTTTTAAATGAAAGTTTATGTTAGTTATGTTATAATAATAAATAAAATAATTTATATTCATAATTAATATTTATCATGATGATATTGATTAATATTCAGTAAATATCTATGTTCCCTATATAATATAATTATAATTTTAAAATTATATTTCCTTTATAATAAAAAAATAAAATATTATAAAAATATAGTTATATTCACACGTATCTATGCCAATGATATATGAAATAAATCATATATTTTTGTATTAATAATATTTATTATCATATATTATTTATACTAATAATTATGAATTGTATATATTAATTTTTTATTATTATCAGGTTGTTATGCTATGAAGGAGATAGAAGATTTACATATATCAATCATTTTAAAATATCAAAAAACTAAGATTTGTAATCATGTTATTACTATTGGATAGTTTGTTATAAACAATATATGATACATAATTAGTTAATAATAAAATAATCAACTAAACTTAATAATTTTATTAGTATTTAAATATTTTAAAACTATATTAATATTTAAATATTCTAATTTGTTTAGAAGAAAGATTGTTTGATTAAAATAATTATAAGCATCCAAAAAAATAATTAAATTAAAAGTACACTTTTTTGCTTTAAAATAAACAATTTAATTTGAGTCAAATTAATCTTTTATTTTTATCAATTTGAGTATGATTAAAATAAATCATAGTTTTCAAATTAATATTAATCTTTTTTTTTATTAATTTGAGTATGATTAAAATAAATCATAAATTTTCTTTTAAAAATAATGTACAGGTAAATAATAATTAAATTTTTAAAAGATAATTTGTCATTAATGTCGGAGACAGAGGAGGAGGTGGGGAGGGGAGGAGGAGGGGGGGGAGAGAGAGATAAATATATTTAATATTTAATTTGAGTAAGAGTAGGAGTTAAATTAATATATTACGACTATTGTTATTTTTGAAATTAAAAATAATTAAAATAAGGATTTTAATTAGTTAGGTAATTTGACGGTGGCTGCATGCATGAAATTTTTTAAATATTCTAAAACTCTATTAATATTTAAATATTCTAATTTGCTTAGAAGAAAGATTGTTTGATTAGAATAATTATAAGCATCCAAAACAATAATTGAATTAAAAGTACACTTTTTTGCTTAAAATAATTTAAAATGAACAATTTAATTTGAGTAAAATTAATATTAATATTTTCTTTTTATTTATTATGATTAAAATATATTATAATTTTTCTTTTAAAATAATGTACAGGTAAATAACAATTAAATTTTTAAAAGATAATTTGTCATTAATATCTGGCTGCATGGTGGAGAGAGAGAGAGGAGGAGGTGGGGGAGCTGGAGGGAGAGGGAGAGAGAGAAAAAGAAATAATGTACAGATAAATAATAATTAATTTTTGAAAAGATAATTTGTCATTTTCGAAATTAAAAACAATTAAAACAAGGATTTTAATTTGAGTCAAATTAATGTCAATATTTCATTTTTATCAAATTGAGTATGATTAAAATAAATAATATTTTATTTCTAAAAGATAATGTGTAGGTAAATAATATTTCTTTTTCAAAAGATAATCTGTTAATTTCGTAATTAAAAAATAATTTAAAATGAATATCTCAATTTGTGTCAAATTAAAATTAAAATTTTCTCTTTTTTTTATCAATTTGGTTATAATTTAAATAAATAATATTCTCTTTCAAAAAATAATTAAAATATTATAAATAATAAAATAAGTCTATTTATTGAAAACAATTAATTATTAAGAAGAAAAATAATTTAATTAGATGTTGGAGTTTCGCTATATTTAAATTGAATTTTGAACTTTTTAAAATAGACTAACAAATAGTAGAAATGGACAAACGGATTATGTCGTACTGCGTTCGGTTCGGTCAAATCGTGTTTGATTGTGACATGATCCATTTAAAAAATAAGTCGTGTCATATTGATTTGACATTATGTCAACCCAACATGATTGGTGCACCGTCCAACCGAGTTAGCCGAGTTGAGTCATGCCGAATCGAACGATTGATATTTTTTGTTCAAAGTTAATTTGTATTAATAAAAAATTAATTAAAGTATTATACTATATGATATTAAAAGATAATATAGTATATTGGATTATGATTATTAGATATATAATAAAAAAAATATTTTTATATAATATAGTTATAACATATTATTAAATATTTAAATATATAAAAAATAAATTAATAATAAATAATATGTTCATCGGATTAGGTCCAATTTTTTGGCCCAGTGTCGGATCGTGCCTAGCATCTTACTGGGCACCCTAGCTCAGTCTAGCCTGAGCCTAACCCAACTATTGTACTCGGACGGAGCTCGCGTTGGGCAGAATTGGTTCGGTAGAATTTAATGAAGGTCAAGTGCGGGACCAGGCAAAATTTCATCTTTACTTATTTATCACATTTAAGTGATAATAAATTAATTTTGATAATTATTTAAAATTATAATGTTACAATTATGTATTTTTTATAATATCGATCATCTTTTGATAATAATTATATATTATAACATTAATTATATACTATATAATATTTGTAATATTCATTGTCGGGATTAGGACTAGTTTGTTTAAAAGTAAGATTGTGAATTAAATATAGTTTATAATAAATAATTTAATTTGAGTCAAATTAAGATTAATCTTCCTTTTATCAATTTGAGTAAAGATAATTTATTATTTTCGGAATTAAAAAATAATTTGAAATAAATAAGTCAATCTGAGTCAAATTAAAATTAATAATTTCATTTTATGAATTGGAGTATGATTAAAATAAATAATATTTTATTTCCTAAAAGATAATATGCAAGTAAATTAGCATTCTTATTTAAAACATAATTTATTATTTTTGAAAAATTAAAATAAATAATTTAATTCGAGGAAAAATAAGATTAATCTTTATTTTTTTTATCAATTTTAATATGATGAATAAATAATTCTATATATATTATTATATTTAATATACAAAATACGTGTAGTTTAATGACATTAATAATTCATTAGGGTTTAGGATTCGTATACCAAAAAAATGTTTAAATTAAATTTTTTATTGTTAATTTGATGAAAAAATTATTTTATTTTTGAATTAATTATATGTTAACAAAATAAAAGAAGGTTAAATTTTTTAGCATATTTTGATTAGAAGCATATTCTTTTTAGTGTGATTAGAATAAATAATATTTTTTTCTAAATGATAATGTATAGATAAAAATAATTCATTGTTAAATTTTTTTATTTTCGACAATAGAAAATATTATAAAATGATTGTTAAAACTCTATTAATATTTAAATATTATAATTCCTTTAGAAGAAAGATTGTTTGATTAAAATAATTATAAGCATCCAAAAAATTGTATTAAAAGTAAATTTATTTTATTTTTAAAAAATTTAAAATAAATAATTTAATTTGAGTCAAATTAAGATTAATATTTTATTTTTATCAATTTGAGTTTAATTAAAATAAATCATATTTTTCATTCTAAAAAATACTGTACAGGTAAATAATAATTAATTTCTAAAAAGATAATTTGTCATTTTCGAAATTAAAAACAATTAAAATAAGGATTTCAATTTGAGTCAAATTAATATTAATATTCACTTTTATTCAATTTGAGTATGATTAAAATAAATAAAATTTTATTTCCAAAATATAAGCAGTTCTTTTATGGATTAAAAAAACAATTTAAAATAAGTAATTCAATTTGAGTCAAATAAAGATTAATATTTCATTTTATCAAATTAAATATGACTACAATAAAATAACTACTAATCTAAGATGGCACGTGTCATTATCTTATAAAAACTTATAATAATATACAAATCTAATTTATTTTCACAAAATAAAAACTTATCTTATAATAGTTAGTTATATAAGGTAACAAAAATAAAACAAGATTACATTTATAAACATATTTTGATTAGAAACAAAGTCAATTATCTTATAATAATTAAAATTTTCGGAATTAAAAAATAATTCAGAAAAAATAATCCAATTTGAGTCAAATTGAAATTAATCTTTCTTTTTTTATCAATTAGAGTATGCTGAAAATAAATCATATTTTCTCTAAAAAATAATTTGCAAGTAAACAATAATTTCCTCTAAAAATTAATTTGTTTTTTTTTCATAATAAATATCATTTCAAAGAGATAATTCAATTTGAGTCAAGTTAAGATTAATATTTGAGTAAAAATAATTATTACTTTTTTTAATAATTAGTCCAAATAATTTTAAATAAAGAATTAAAATTTTGAGTTCAATTAAGATTAATTTATTCTTATATTTTCTTTTTCAAAGACAATGGACAAGTATATAATTTTAGAAAACTAAAAATTATCTTATAATGGTTTGTTATATGAAGTAAAAAAATAAATGGATACTAAATTTATCAGAAGAATTTAATTAGAAAGAATTTTTTACTATTATTAAAAAAATAAATTTCCTTTGCAAAATGTACAACTAATAAATTTCCTTTCTGAAACATAATTTGTTGTTTTTAAGTAAAAATAATTTAATTTGAGTACAGTTAATATTAAAATTTTAATTTCTAAAAGATAGAATTTTAATTTCTAAAAGATAGTGTACAAGTATAATAAAATAAATAATATTTTCTTTTTTAAAAACAATGTATTATTTCAGTAATACAAAATAAATAATTACATTTTATTATGATTACAATAATAAAATATTAAATTTGAGTATGATTAAATAAAAATTCTTTTCTTTCTAAAAGCAATGTACAAGAATAATAAAAGATTATACTATTACATTTTTTAAAGATATTATTTTGTTTTCAAAATTTAAAAATAATTTAAAACAAAGAATTCAATTTGAGTCAAATAAAAATAATATTTCCTTATAAAAGTAATTAAAATATTATAAATAATAAATAAGTATATTTATTGAAAAAAAAAATTAATTACTAATAAGAAGAATAATTTAGTTAGATGTTGGAGTTTTGGTATATTCAAATTGAATTTTGAACTTTTTAAAATAAGCTAACATATTTGTACAGATTGACAATGGATTGTGTCGTACCGTGTTGGGGCCGGTTAAACTATGTTTGATTGATTGTGACACGACTCATTTTAAAAATTAGTCGTGTCATGTTGAATTGACATTATGTCAATCTGACATGATTGGTGCATGATCCGACCGAGTTAATCGAGTTGGCTTATGTCGTGTCGGATGATTCATTTATTTTGTCCAAATTTAATTTATATTAAAAAAATAATTAAAGTATTGTAATATATGATATTAAAAATAATATATGGTATTATGATAACTAGATATATAATAAACTTTTTTTAAATATAATATAGTTATAACATATTATTAAATTTTTAAATATGTAATAAAAATAAATCAATAATAAATAATGTGATTTACCGAATTAGGTTCGGTTCCTTGGCCCGGTGTGGGCCCTTAGCATCTTATTGGCCACCCCGACAAGTTTAGGCCGAGCCTAACCCAACAATTGTGTCCGGACCGAGTTCGTGTCAGGCATGGTTGGCTCGGTAGAATTTCATGAAGCCACGTGCCGGGCCTCACAGAATTTCATCTTTACCTATTTGTCACATTTAAGTGATAATAAATTAATTTTGATAATTATTAAAAAGTATAATATTATAATTATGTGTTACATTTTTATAATATCGATCATCTTTTGATAATAATTATATATTATAAATATTATAATTATAAAGCATATAATTTTTGTAATATTCGTGATCCGTGCATCGCACGGGATTTATGACTAGTTCGTTTTAAACTTTTGGCTCGTACAAATTTAAAACACATCTTAAAAGATAAAGAGGGTAGCTAGATAAAACTTATAATTATTTATGTGTTTTATCCATAGGAAATTATTCGATCAAATCGTTAAAAAAAATAAGACCTCATGTCATGTACTCATATAAACTTTTAAATTTGTTGAGTAAATTTATATGTGTTAGAAGTATTTTAATTACGTGTGTATATATAGACAGCAAGTGCTTTTCCTTGTGTAGATTCTATTTCTTGAATTTTTGATATATGGCTTCCTTCCGGCTTCAATCGAAGAAAGAGGTACTAATCAAATAAAAGAAAAGACCAAGCAACACCCCTTGTTAGAAATTTTGTAGGAACATTCTATTCAACTATTAGATCTTTTCCTTTTATATTTAACCTGCCATTTTTTATTTTTCTTTTTACTTATATTTATTCTTTGAATCCGTGCGTGATCTATAGAATACCAGTTATATAATAAATACTATATAATTATACGTGTATTCGAAACTGACACAGATGAGTAGGTAAAAAATGGGCGTGAGACAACTCTCTCTAAGGAACTCGGCAAAATAACTCCGTAACTTCGGGAGAAGAGGCGCCTCCTCACAAAGGGGGTCGCAGTGACTAGGTCCGGACGACTGTTTATCAAAAACACAGATCTCCGCAAAGTCGTAATAAGTTTTTTCTTAGGAATCGTTTGGTTCTCGAATATTTATTTGGTCATTTTTTATCAAACGACACGTGGGATAGGAATAAGTATCGATAACAAATCCACATAGCCCAATACGTGTTCATCAATTGTCGTGTCGCATGTAATATCTATTCGATCGAACATATGATCCTATTTCAGCTGTTGTTTTCACGAACCAAATGACAACTAAGTGTTCAGGAGCGGAGTGCGAAAAGAAAGTTGATCTTTGATCGTAGTGCGTTTGATTTGTGATCGCAGCACAAGAAGGATGAAGATAAAAGCATCAGTGGACTAAAAAAAAAGAAGAAAAGAAGTGAACAAAAATTCATGGTCAATCATATTAAGCTTTAATGATATAAATAGCTAAAATTGATGGAGGTCGACGGCTCAGATTTTAAGCGTCATAAACGGACTGTACAATTCTTTTACCCTTGGTTACATGTATGACACTAGTGTTTTATCTTTTATTTTATGCTTTCACGTTTAATTTTTTTTTAAAAATGATTTAAAAGTTAAACACCAATTTTATTTTTTTGGTGTCTTATAATCCAATAATTATAAATATGAATTGCAATATATAAATATAAGATATGATATTTTGTTCTTAAATTATAAAGTTCATTTAAAAAAAAACGTTTCAATTATATTTTTTGACCATAAGAGACGTTATGAAAAATGAGCATTATAATTTATTGAATTAGAAAATAATAATTATCTTATATTTGAAATAAAAGAACTTCTAATGAAGTTCCAATCACCCATCACTTGCTAAACATAATTAGAAATTAATAAAAACAAGTGCCAGATTGTCCTTTTAAGATATCAATAAATTCATCAATTAATACTTTAAAGATTCCATATGCCTCCTTTCTTTCTTTTGACCATTCAATCAATGTCTAATTGATCCTTCATTTTTTGAGTCACATGAAATTAAGAAAGAAAGAATCTTGAAATATTTACTATCATGACATTTTTCTCCTCAATTTTCACTGCTCATGTGGTGCACGTGCTGACATGTAATCACGAAGCGTCCCTCCGGGAATCCTAGTCACAGTCCGACGACCGTTTGTTGCTGGTGGTCGCCTTTTCGGAAGTGCTTTCTTTTCTCTCTTCCTTCCTTCCGTCCTTCTCTCTCCTCCTCTCGTCGTTGCCGGAACCCTACAGGAGGAATCAGCCGGCCGGGAGGAGGCGATGCCCAAGAACAGCCCCCCGAAACATCGCCACGATGGTAGCTCGCCGCTGCCTCTCGGCATGGACTGGAGCCCTCCGCCCAAGCGATGGGTAAAGCTCCTCTTCTCATTCGCCTCCCGTCGATCTTAAATGATCGGCTGTTTTAAGCTGCGTCGTCACAGAATTCGATGCGGTCTCCCTAGTTGCGCGCAGATTTATTTCGGCTTCCTCTCTACGAGTTACGATCCCGGTCGGCCGTGTAGCAGATTCTATGACTTGATCCTGGGACGCGTAGTCCTTGGAACGAATTCTTTAATTTACTTGATTTGTTTCGCAGAATTGAAGGCTTTTAAGATTTCAACTACGGCATTTGTGCTTTGTGATGTGACATTACTTAATTTGAGGAAATTCACCTTGCTCGACACCAATATGAGAGTACAGAAGCTCCAGCGTGGGGATTCCTGGTAGTTTGAATGCATTTGCAACTTTTAGGGGATTGAAGTGTTCAATTATCGTACTAATATTTGGGAATCCTTGTCTGTGACTTGTTGGATGATGCAAGTAAAGAATCAGTGTTAATTTTGGCCCCCATACTTGGGGGTACCTGCTGCAATAAGAGAATTCAGTTTCTTTCTGAAATATTACTTCATATTGGCATTCAAGTAAAAATTAGTGATTTATGAGTTTGATATTAATAGTTGTGTTCGCCCTTGATCAATCTTCGGATTTGCATGCCATATGTTTAGTGAAAATTTTTTTTCCTTTAGCAGGAAGGAGGAAATACTATATGGCCACACAATCCTCAAACCGGTTGGAGTTATTGTGTCACGATTCCGTCTTGGATCGTGCAAACAGAACTTGGAGCATCCCAGGAGAGCTTCTCGAATCCAACAGTTGTAATGGTTTCTTTTGCCTTTTTATTGATTGTAATTTCTTTCTGTAAATGTAACCTTTCTACTAGCACTCCAAACATGGCTTATCACTAGGTTGCTTTCTGGCGTCTTGCCTTAGGATGTGTTTTGTTAATGCAATATTTCTGGGTATCTGACAAATTTTTCTCAGGCCAAAACCTGAGAATCTGTTCTAAAATTGTAGAAAGTCTTCGTAATGTAGATTGCCTCCACACTGACAATTTAGGATCTATCTTGATTGTCACTTTAGTGGCAATCCATTCAGTAAAAGGAATATATTATTCTATAATATTTTTATTTGGATTTTTCTTTAACATCCCTTGAACTGTAACTTTTTTCACATCTAATTTGAAATCATAAATTTACAAATTTTAATTCTTGAACTTATCCAAATTTGATACTTAATCCTTGCATTAAGTTCTTTAAAAAAAACATCATTCCGTTAAGTTCCATCCAATATTTTGTGAACTTTTTAAAACAGTTGTAAATATCATTTTTTCCCTTACTTTCTTATTACAAAATATATTTTTTTGAAAAAAAACTAATTAATTCTGGTAAATGTATTATTTACTAATCATATTTTATGCATTATTATGCTCATGTTAATACTTTCATAGTTTTTTCTTACATTAAAAATGTTAGTGTAAAATTGACATTTGATAGAACGAAAGGACTTAAATGTCATATTTGGACAAATTTAGGGACTATAATTTTTAATTTATAGTTTAGGATCAGATGTAGAAAAAAAAAATATAGTTGGGATGTTAAAGGAAATAACCCTTTATATTTTTAACCAAGGTACTTGACATAAAGTAACTTGTGTATAATAAACAAAGCTGTATACATTTCAGTAATGTACATAATGACAATCTTTTTGAGTGACAAGATGACCAGTAAACATGTAAGGCAATGCAGTAAACACATCCTTAGATTCTTTAAATGTTGATTCTTGGATGAACTCCGTAAACATGCGTTTTTACTCCATTCCTTTTTTTTTATGAAAGCCTCAACTCCATTCATATAACTAAGTTTTTTCAACCCCTATGAGCCATAGCTCTTTAACATTCTTAAATCACAGTTTTACAGGATTCATGTTGGTATACAGTCTCCAGAAGGCATTAGTTCTAGCCATGGATTACTAAGAAGATTCAGTGACTTCTTGAAATTTTATTCTTCTGTAAGTATGACCTCAGCAGTTCATATATACTTATTTCCATTATGTGTTTTCTTTACTTATTTGTTATCCAAGCTGTTGATAATTGTATGTTCAGTTTATTTTTCCGATGATTTGTCTTGTAAAACTTAAAAGTTGATTGGGGTAGCTTCTCAAAAAAAAAAAGTTGATTGGGTAGATGTATCTTGTTTTTAAACGGATTCCAACCAGATATATATTTCATAAGTTGCTGAAGAAAACCTCCATTGTTTGTACAACATATTCCATTGTGTTTGCTTTCTATATTGTTTCTTGACAAATTTGAAAATGTAACAATTAATTGTATGATCCCAACCGTACAATATAGTTAGAGGAGATAATGATTTTCAACTAATGATATTCAACAAGTATATTTCAAACAATATATTTTGAGGAAATAGTGATCTAATTTATTTTAGATATATTGTTTATTGCTTATATATTTAACTTTATCGTCTGTTCTTTTTTATAGTTAAAATGTTGTTTAATGTTTATATATTTTATTTTATCATCTGTTCTCTTTTATAGCTTAAGAAAGCATTCCCACGTAAAGATATTCCCCGAGCACCACCAAAGCATGCTTTCTTGAAAATAAGTTCAAGCAGAATGCTCTTAGAAGAGGTACATAATTCATTTCTATATTCTGCATTTTAGTATTCCTGCGGCCTTTTCCTTTTGTGATGAAATTTTTTTGGAGGTATCACAATCTTGTTTCATCTCATCGGGATGGCATGTTTCATTCAACTATTATCATAATCACCTCACCTTCCTTGTAAAAGTTGAGCCTGTTGCAAATTTCTTTCCACGTTTTAGCTTCCTTTTGCATGAAAGAAATCCACTAAATAGCTTTCCTATGTTGTGCATTGTTTTGCTCTCTGGCAGTCTGGCTACACATTTATTGTGGCATATACTATCCTCTTCATATTCGAGATGCTATATTTCACATTTATTCTTCACTGAGCTTTGTTATAGTTAGGCAAATTTTGAAGTGTCAATAGGTACATCAGCTGTTGGTATCATATATTTTTTACACACACTGTCCTACAAAATATTAATAATTCTCAAACTGAGTTGTCTTGTTGCAGAGGAGGCAAGCTTTGGAGGAGTGGATGGGAAAACTACTCTCTGACTTAGATCTATCTAGAAGTGCACCTGTGGCAGGATTTCTTGAGCTTGAAGCAGCAGCAAGATCCTGTAAGCCTCACTACCTCCATGTTTCTTGAAGATGTGAATGAATGTATTTGGGGAGTTTCCCTTCCATTTATTTAGAACACCTATAAAATGAGCATATGGATTGAGTGATTCTAAATTTTGAATATCACATAAGGGTATATGCCGAGTTAAACGGTCCTCTTTTGAGTACTCTTAATGCAGTAGGAAAAAAAACTTGATTTACTTTCTCACATTTTCTTTGCTCGTCAGTCCATTCATCATCTGGTGATTTCAATCATCATCGAATGCAAACAAGTTCTGTTCTCAGTGGTGCTGCAGATCCATCCATTCTAGCTCGACCGAGTTCAAGTGCTTTTGTTGCAGATTCATCAAGAGCTGCATACAAATCTGATTCAGTTGTGCCATATGTTGACAATGCCTCTGAAGAATCCGAATTGGAATCTCCAAAACAAGGTGGTAAGCCTCAGTTACTTGAAATTAGCGGAGAAAACTCAGCATCCATTAACATTTAGGTAAATTTTGTAGGAGCGATCGGTAATGGTGCTTTAGGCATATCAGTCTTGGATCGTTCAGAAGTTCACCTTACAAACAAAAAGAACTATAAGGAAGAGGCGCTTGTTCTTGAGACAAATTCCCTGGGTGAAAGCTCTTCAAAGGACAATACTTTCTGCAGCACCAATTCAGATTCAAAATCAAATCACAATCATGATAAACTTGGCCATACGCGAAAGCCATCTTCAGAAAGCATTACAAGTGACACCAGTTCTATAAGAGGTAGTGATGTTTCAATTACTGGAGCAATGAACTTGGTATGGGATGGCTCTAATGATGTTCCAGGAGGTGTTGAATTTTCAAGTCCCATTGATTCATTTGCTGGCACAGAAACAGAATTTTCTGATGATGCACAAATGTTTCTTCCACTTGACCAAAGGCATAAATTAACCAGACTTCTTATCACTTTACAAAGAAGATTAACAACATCTAAAACAGATATGGAAGATCTTATATCCAGGTTGAATAAAGAAATGGCAGTTAAAGAGTATCTTACTACCAAGGTGGGTCATCTTTGGTCTTTGGTGATGTGCACCTTAATATAGATATATACAACAACAACAACAACAAAGCCTTATCCCACTAGGTGGGGTCAGCTTAATATATATATATATATATATATATATATATATATATATATATATATATATAGACATATGTGTGTGTGTGTATATATATATACACACACACTACTAGTACTTCCTGGCTTCAGTTTTTCTGTTTTTCTGTTTTCATGTTTGAACGGCATATAGTTACTTATCAAACTACTGTTTTGTGATAGTGATCATTTGGTTAAATATTTGTGTATCCCTCGTTGGCACGCTGAATTTACCAATGTTATTCTTGTTCCCACTGTTATCTCATTAACTTGTATTTATATACTTCTCATGTTGTTTTACTTTATAAGAGTCACTCATCATCATTAACTATTTTTGTATTTAGGTGAAGGATTTAGAGGTAGAACTAGAAACCACTAAACAAAAAGGCAAGGATAACTTGCAGCAAGCCATCTTGATTGAAAGAGAGCGAGTTACACAGATGCAATGGGACATGGATGAACTTCGTAGGAAATGTGCTGAGATAGAGACAAAGCTCAAATTTGAACAGGTTTTGACTTCTGTGGATTATTGCTCTGCACTATTACAGTTAATAATACTTCTTGTGCAAACCACCATAATTATTCTTCAATTTATACTTCTCCATTCGTTTCGGTCACTGCAGAATGAAAAGACTCATGCAGAGTCGGCAAAAGATGAGAAAGAACTATTGCTGCAGAAGCTAGATAATAAACAAGTTGAACTACAGAACACAAAGAAACACCTAGAAGAAGTAGAATTGAAATCCAAAGCAGATATGAAAGTTCTCATCAAAGAAGTGAAATCACTCAGAAATTCTCAAGCAGAGTTGAAAAAGTTGATGAATCAAACAATGAAGGAAAAAACCGAATTAGAGGTAGAATTCTGAACCTCCTTGATGGAATGGATGGACATAAATGCTAGGTTTTTACCGGGAAACACAACCCTAGTTGCATCATTTTCAACTTTTATCGTGTTATATATAATTTTTTATGTAATCCTTTCACTTTGGCACTTGTATAATCCTGATTTCTTTTTAGTTTATAAAATTGATCGATAATTATCTCTTACCCAGCACAGAAGTTCAAATTCTTGCATCCTTTAAATCTCATTTCATGTGATTATCTATTTTCCTCCTTTTTGGATTCCATTCTGAATTTCCATGTACTTGTTTAGGGAATTATTCATAATGAAAGGCAAAGATGGTCTCATAGAAAATCATCAAAGGAGAAAATTCTTCAAGAATGCAAGATTCTTCAACATCGTCTGACGCAATGCAATGTTAATTTGTTTGAGCAGAGAGATGGCAAGTTAGTTGCTGACCACTCATCTCTTTATGATGCTTTAGATCTCCTTGAAACTTCAGATAATCGGATCGGCCTTCTCCTTGCTGAGGCAAGTTATGCAATTGGCTTTTTTGTTCTTTTTCTGTTAGTACGGCTCAAATTGGTCGTATAAGTTTGTCACTAAGAGTATATTGCATATCAAAATCTAAAGCTAATCATCATGTTAATAACTATGAATGAACTCTCACAGCAATTGTCTTTTATAAGATGAACCAGTCTCCCTAATAAATTATTATCCAAGTTGACAAAGTACACTAAACATGGGAGATATGCTTATGTTTTTAGGAGAACATTTAAACCATGCGTGTTCTGTGTTCACGCACAATTATTGTGTGTATTTCTTTTTCCAGATAGATTTGTTCTTTTTTTTACGTATCCTGCTGATTGCATGTTTTGGACTAGAGAAATTTCAATCAGTCATGCAGATTCCTTTTGAGTTTTTTTTTTTTTTTTTTTGTAGATACATGCTTATAATTTGATCCTATCCTTGTGTCCAGGCACAACTTCTTGCAGGGGAGGATGAACATTCTGTTATAGGTCCGGATGAAGATCAGAGTGATGAATCTTCTCGATCTAATCTAAATAACACAGACGATGAGTTAAGAAAAATGCTTGGCGACGTTCTTATAGACAATGCAAGATTAAGGAAACAGATGAATGCTATAACTAGGTATGCACTGCGCACAGTTATGATGCCAGAGAGGGAAAACAATGATGATGCTCCCTCGCGGAAAACTGTTCTCAATCGTTTCTTAGAGAGATAGAACAAGTGCTGTACATTCTCTTGAGGTTCTTGGTCCCTATTTGGATAGCAGGTGGTGTAAGAAGAATCTGCCGAAAGCATTGGAAGCCTTTAGAGGTAGGCAGGCCAACTCTTTCACATATTACAGGGCTTGAGTTTCACTTATTAGCCTTCTTATGCCTATTTCTTTGTCTATAAAATAGAATGTTATTGAGAGTGAAGTGCCTCTTTGAAGGCATCGGCGTTCTGTTTTTGCTTTGATCAGTGTAACAGAATACCCTTTTTACTTAATTCCAAACGTGAGTACGTACTCATTGTAACAAGACACCATGTAGAAAAAGTGAAGGATCATATTGGGTAAGATTGTACTAAATCTTCCGTAGGAAACAGAGGAATGTTTTTTAATCTAAATGAAAGTCTCTCCAATTTAGTTTCCTTGAGATCTTCTCGTGTAGATGTCGTTTGAGATTTAGTGCTAAAAATATTAAATATTCCTATGGAAAAGAAATGTTGAATATGTCAATCATGATTGATTGTAATAAATAAGAGGAAATTGCATGTCTGAGGCTCTGTTTGACAATGGTAAAAATAACGTTTCAAGTCGCGTTTAACGATTGAAACGCTATTTTATTTGTTTGGTTGCGTTCATAATTAAGTAGAGTTTAGCGTTTTGAATGAAAAAATTGAAAAGTTATTTCTACTAGCGTTTAACTTTTAACGTTTAGAGGTCTATATTTTTTTTCGATTTTATCCTTATTCAAATGTATTGTTTCTTTTTAATTTATCTTATTATTTTATAATTTTTATTTTATCATCATTCAACATTATTCTTTTTATATTCATATTTAATTAATTACAAAATATTTATTTATTAACAATGGATATAAAAATTAAGTTAATAATTAATATTTTTAGACCGTGTATGAACTATATAAAATGTATTATAAATATATTTTAATAAAAAAATACTTGTGAAATTTTATTTTATTTCATTGAGATATTAATTATTTATTTATTAAATTTTAATAAAATTTGTATAGCGATTGAATAATTTATTATATGTCCAATTATGACATTTTATATTCATTTGCTAATTTCACCGCTAAGTTTATCAAACGCTCATTTATTAATATCTTAAATGAACCGTTAACTACTAATCATCAGCCGCTATCCGTTATTTAAATCATTATCCTCTCGTTAAATCGTTATCCGCTTGTCAAATCTCTAATTATGCTAAACAAAACCTAAATCTATATGTTAAGTGATTGTTAGATCAAAATTTGATGATAAACTCTCATTTTAAAAGTTGAAATATTTTTATATGACTCATGTCATAGCGACATTATCAAATAATTTAAATGATTAACTACTTTTAAAGATTAATTCAATCATGAATTTACATGCATTTTTTTTTAAAAAAAAATTGCACCTTAATATCTTCCAACAGATAAAGGATCACCGGATCTTAGAAATAGAAATGATTGAATTTTCACGGGAATATCTACCAATAATCTAACTATTAATTCGATGATTAATTTGATGGTTGTTTTATCAACTTTGAGCAGAAGGCTCCAACCGAGCACCCAATTCTACCCGGCATTCAAATTCAATCTTCATCGATCTAAAAGTTACACCAATAACTTCCATATTTATATACTTCTCAAAAGTAAGAGAACAAAATCGAAGAAAAATAAAAAGGCAAAAAACTATTCCAACAAAATACATCAATTTCCAAAGACTACTACCATCTTATTAATTTGGTATTCGAGAGAGCCAGCTCAAAAGATTGAGAGGCCTAAAGCGTTCTTTTGACATAAATAAAAATATTATATTTTTTTCTGTTCTTTATATATATATATATATATATATATATATATATATTAAAAACATTTAGTTTATGAAGATAATAAATAGGAATTATTTTTTAAGTGTAGTTCCTCAATGAAAAAGAATAAAAATATTGTTAATCATGAACAATAATAATAATAATGAGAAAAAGTTAGTTGACTGGTTTTTGAGAAAAAATCAAATATGAAAAAATGACATAAATTAAATTTAAAAGATAAGAAGATATTTAATTATGATTTAGATAGTGAAGATAAATGATATTAAGAATGAAGATAATATATATATAGTGATTTTAAATTAATAAAAAAACTTAAATTATAAGACCTTAATAATAATTAATATTATTAAAATTAAAACTTAATGGGCCTTTCATTGGATGAGATCTTAAGCAATTGACCTTACCCTAAAGTGAGTCCAAATGTTTTAAAGAGTGATATAAATAATTCCTGATTAAGATGATTCTAAATTTCGAGCTTAAGGCAATTATCATGTAGCAGTTTGATATATATAGTAATATGCAACTAAAAATTGTATAACTAATATGTATTTAATAAATTTGAACCGTTGGATGATGATTATATGGTTGAGATTAAATTTAATAACTTAACATTAAATTCAATAGAGGTTGAATCTCAATCATATAATCATGATCTAACGATTCTGATTTGTTGGTTGTATATTAGTTGTACAAGAGTTGATTGCATGCTACCTAACCTTATATATATTATACGTGTTTAATTTTGATATTTTCTATATCTCTTACATCATCGTATTTTCATTCAACGGTTCGTAATTGAATCTTTCAAATATTTTATTTGAAAATCTAATGGTGAAAACAATAGAAAATAAGGTGAAGTAATAAACACCTAATATATCATTGATCTACTAATCAATCAGGGATCCAGGGTGTTCTAATTCTAATAAGGAATTGTAATCATAATGTAATAGTTAATAGTTGAAATTAAGTTTTATATGGTGTTAATAAATAACATAACATAAAAAATGTTTTTTTTTTCTGATTATCGCATTATATGGAAACAATTGCTCGGATCGGTGTCAGAGAGAAAAAAAAGGAAAGGTTGCATTATTAACTTGTCCACCTCCCTTCGCAAGTAACGAACCAAAGTTTGGAACAAACGTGCAAGAGCGAGTCCCCCAATTCCCAAACGTCTCGCGCCGAACCCTAAATTAATCGCCCGCCTCCGGCCTCGTCGTGGATCGAATTCGAGGAGAACGTCGTCGTCGCCACTGCCGCTGGATGGGAGTTAGGGAAGCTTAAAGAGGAGGAGGAGGAGGCGACGGCGGCGGCGAGCCAAGGGATCGGCCAGGACCACTGCAACGCGGAGACGTGGAGACCATCATGTCTGCCATAGTCTGCGGGAAGAGGTCTCCTTCCGTCTTCGAGGAGCTCCACCACACACCTCCCCCGGCCTCCAAGAGGGCGCGCTGCTCCGTGGGCGCTTCCTCCCCCACCGCCGCCTTCCGGCTCTCGCCCACGCGGAACTCTCCGTCTAGCGATCGGAACGACAGCGGTCCTTTCGCGGCTTACCTTACTCATCTGAGGTCCCGTTTCCCTGAGATGGATCAGCAGGTCTGCAGCACCCCCTGACGTTTATTTTCCTTCCTTGGATGCGGCCTAATTAAAATTGTCTTGGGATGTTGAGCGATGTATCACGCCATCCATTCTTGCTGAAAGATTGGTGTTATGCGATTACTCTGATGCTCTATGCACCTTTAATCTGTTGCCGGTGTTGGTAAACGTAATAATTCAACCAATTTGCACCTTGAGTAGATATTCTTATGGCATATACTGGTCCACTTTGCATTTGATGTCTCGCGAGCAATGACACAATAGTTTGATAAGTTTGATTTTATGTGCTTCATCTTGTCATAGAATGGAGGAACAATATTCAATTAACAGGTTAATAAACCTCATGACATGATTTAGGAGAACTGCTATGCCTCCTTTCTGCACTTACGTTCTTTTGCATTAATTAAAAGTTTTGATGTTGGTATGCCCTAGGAAGGTTTTCTTGTACAACAATAACAACAAAACCTTATCCCACTAGGTGGGGTCGGCTACATGGATCATACGACGCCATTCCGCTCTATTAGTAACCAAACCTTTCGGTATAGATCTTGCTCTATTAGTTCGCCAAGTGTCCGTCTTGGCCTCCCTCTCCCTCTTTTAATCGGACTCTAGATTATTTGATCTACTCTTCTTACTGGCACATCTAATGGTCTTCTCTGAACTTGACCAAACCATCTCAAACGATTCTCTACCATTTTCTCATTAATAAGAGCCACTCCGACTCGTTCACGTATATGGTCATTCCTAATCTTATCTAATCTTGTATGACCACACATTCATCTCAACATCCTCATTTCGGCTACCCCCACTTTACGTTCATGTTGTCCCTTCATAGCCCAACATTCATATAAGGTTTTCTTGTACTCCTAAGAAAAAAGAAGGGTTGTGAATTGCAGGGCAGGTTGTAGCACCTGTGTTCTTACAATGACATGATGCCATAATTAATGATGGACACAGCGAAATAAAAAAAGGACATGCACATTGTTTTAATACTCTAAAACGTGTCCACAATTTAGATGGCTATACATGTTCATTTTTTATCAAGTTCAATGCATAGATAGGCATCAAAATTAGAGGAGTTGTGCTTCAGTGGTTCTGCAGTCTTAAGTGGATATTAACATTTGACACTTTTGATTCGCATCCTTCTTATGTTTAAGAGATAAATCCTTTAAGAACCCCTAAAAGGACATTCCTTTGAAGATAGGAAGGTACTTCCTGTCATGATGGAATTAGGAAAGGTACTGAATCACAAACTCAATTTGGCTCCAGGATCAAGAGCATGTTGTAGGCAAAGTACAGAAACAGGAAATTTGAGTGAGTCATTTTTTCTTTGAAAACGTGAGCGAGTCAGTTTATGAGCCGTTTCTTGCGCGGGGGGGCTAAGCGCAGTTCTTTGAATCAAACGTTGCGAAATCGATTCTTTTTTAGATATCCGGATAGATGGATGGATCTCTCTTCAAGCGTACTTCGCAAAGACCTCATTGCCCAGGTCCGGAACGAGGAACGCTCGCTAGCCCTTCAGCGACTCGGGGATGGAACCCATATCAGGTAGCCAGTTCGAGGGAATGTTGCTGCAATAGGTGTTTCAGAAACTAACTGTTAAAATTTTAACAGCTTTTAAGTGATTATAACCTTTTTTTAGGAAAAAAATATGTATTGTGGTGTGATAATGAGGGATCTGGAGGCTTGAGCCTATAATTCATGCACGTTTCTCCTCAAAAAATAAAAATTTCATGCACATCATTTTATGGTTACTGATATGGTTATGATTGCTTTGATATAAATGAGTCATGCTGAATATCAAGGATTCAGAAGGAAAGAAACAGATATTCATGGTAATTATAACATAGGAAAGATCATCATGTTGCAAGATGAAGTATTCTTCTTTGAAATCTTTATAGGTGGTTTCCCTAAAATAGAAGTAGAGACATAGGTGGTCAATGCATTCTATAAAGCTTGGACATCACCTGCAATTTCTAGAAATTTGGGACAAATGAGAAAACAACGCTTGTCCTTCTACTTTCTGTTGATATGTTAGCATTTAATGGTCTAAAATTCAAGGCCAACGTTTTTTTCTGAATAATTCAAGGCCCATCTTGATTTCTATAAAAATCTGACATTATGTTTAACTAAAAAAATGTAACACTTCCTCTCAAAAAAAAATGTAACACTAGGTATCAAGTATGGAAATACAGGCTGTACTATTATAGTCCTGGTATAATGTCATAAAAGTTCAATATCATACCAAGTTAAAGTTTGTTCATACTTTTCTTGCTGCTTGCTGTGTAATTTGATTAGTGTTGGCATTTATATACTGGAGTTTAACAACTAGCACATTGAATAGGACTTAATACTTCGGATGGCTATCCAAACTCGGTATCCATCATTTCCCTTCTCAAAATAAGATAAAATAAAATGAAACTTAATACTGATTAAAATTGCTTCTTGAGTTGGATTGATGGCTTATGAGTCTGATACAGATAGCTGGAATGAGCCAGTCTGTCTGCTTTTCTTTATTATTTATTTGGTCTCTTGAATTCATTTATGTTGATTGTTTTTTTTAATTTTGAGCTTTGGCAACGAGATCATGTGCTCAAGGCATGGGAGCATCCTTGGCAGTCGATGAAAACTGTTTACTCAACGACTGCCCACGTTGCCTCTGCAAGTCAGGGAGTGGTTTTCTTGGGAGACTTGCGCTTTATAAACTTTTTCACGCATTTAATTTCTGGCTTCTTGAAATCCAATTAGTTTTATTACAACATTAATTGTCAGTGAAGAAAGAAATATGTAAATGACATTTATAGCATTCTTTGGCATGGGCGAACAGAAGTTATTGCATTTTATTAAATATTTCAACGAGAGGCTCTCGTTCGTGAATTTACTTTGGAAATCCAGGATTTAATTTCACCAAACATGAGTCGGAAGGTTGGTGGCCAGTTCCGTATCGTAATAGCCAAGATTGGCAAGACTCAAAAGATAAATTTGCTTATTGGTTAGAAGGGGGTTGCAGGATTGGTTCAACATTTCATACTCCGCTTCTCAAAAAAAAAATCATACTCTGCTCCTGTGCTCAATTTCTTCTATGGAAAATGTTCAAGAATGGAATACAGATATGGGGGGTAATCCATTTTCTTGTTAGCCATTGCCTGCTTGATTTGAGTTAGTCATGGTTTTTTTTTTGTTTATCATCGTTTTCTCGCTCAGTTCTTTTCACTTCATGTTATTACCAGAGGATTTTTGCAGGAATTGTATATTGTTGTAATTTTCTTTTGAGATTTTTACTTAACTCACGAAATTGGAAAAGAGGGATTATATATGACGGGTGAATAAAATTTTCCAGATTCTTGAACGGGCTCTTGAAGCTTCGGGGAATGATTTGGAGTCTGCCATAAGGAGCTTGAATGATCTCCGATTAGAGTCCATGGATTCGACCTTAGAACCTGTTGATAGCAAATCTGAAACAGTAACTGAAACTGACATTCAGCTGTCAACTGAAGGTATGTTTTTATTCCAATCTGCAGCCTCTAATGTCTCACTGCTCATCCTTATGTCCTTCCTTCATACATTAGAACCACCTTTATTTTTCTGTTCTCTGTGGACTTGATTATTTTTTGGATAGTTTATACTGTTTAATGCCTCTTTTCAGTTCATAAGTTGATTTTCATTTTTTTCTTCTGTAATTTTCTGAAAGTCAGGTTCTTATTATCTTATGCATTAAAGGATGATATGCAATACTTTTGCTAAAGTTTATCTCTTGAAATAACTACCAGTTACTAAGAGCTAATAGGAGGCATTCCATTTAAACTTCTAGAGGACACCAGGTTTTCTGATTAATAGAATGGTTTGTTATGTTTCCTGTTATTGATAAATTGTGGGTGAAATGAAATACAAGTTTTTCTAGTCCTAGGTACATTGATTCAAATTTGTGGAGCAATAAGTTAAATTCTTTAATACTGTTGTATCTTGGAGTTACAATAAGTGCCTCTAGGTAACCTGTCACTAGGATTGTTTAGTTTCTCTAAAAAGAACCTTGCCTCAAGAAGTTGGTTTTCTTGCAAAATTATTCCCTTGAGAATACTCTAGTGTGCCTAAAATGCTTTGGCCAACTTATCAGCCAAGCCAAATACTCCTTAATACTGCCTATGGAAATGAACATGGATGGGAAATATGTATTGGCTGTAATCTTCCTTTCTTAAGATCTCGGATTTATAGGTACTGTGGACACGTATGGATATTGTGTTGGTTATGGGTGCAAGTGTGGTACAGTAGGATATGTTCATAACATTTAGATAATACTTTTTAAATGGGATCAGCTTTAAGCCCGTATCTATTTAACTTAGTTATCGATGCTATAACCGAGAGTATCACAGAGGAGGTACTTAAGTGCATGTTATTTGCGGATGATATAGTACTTTTCGCGGATTCAAGAGAAGAGATTAATACAAAATTGGAAATATGGAGAAATACGTTGGAGTCAAAGGGTTTTCGTTTAAGTAGGAATAAAACAAAATATATGCATTGCAATTTCACAAATAAACAACTTAGAGACGATTTGAAAGTTAGGCTAGGGGAGGATATAATTCCTCAAGTGACAAAGTTTAAATATTTAGGATCAATTGTAGGACAAGATGGTGAGATTGATGACGACATTAATCATAAAATTCAAGCTGGTTGGTGTAAGTGGAGGAAAGCCACAGGAGTTCTTTGTGATAGAAAAGTACCCAATAAAGTTAAAGGGAAATTCTATCTATAAGACCGGCAGTGTTATATGGTAGTGAATGCTGGGCTATGAAGGGATAACATGAACGTAAAGTGGGGGTAGCCGAAATGAGGATGTTGAGATGAATGTGTGGTCATACAAGATTAGATAAGATTAGGAATGACCATATACGTGAACGAAACGGAGTGGCTACTATTAGTGAGAATTTGGTCATGTTCAGATAAGACCATTAGACGCGCCAGTAAGAAGAGTAGATCAAATAATCTGGAGTCCGATTAAAAGAGAGAGAGGGAGGCCAAGGCGGACACTTGGCGAACTAATAGATCAAGATCTATTGGTGAATAATATATCGAAAAGTTTGGTTATTAATAGAGCGGAATGGCGTCGTATGATGAGCAAGACCTAGTGGGATAAGGCTTTGTTGTTGTTGTTGTTGTTGTCGTCGTCAGTTTGGGTAAGTTTTTTGGTACAACAAATGTATTTTTTACATTAAAGGCTCTGAAAACATGTAAGTTAATGTATATTATATTTTAGAAGAGGTTACATAAGGTGCACCATGCATCCACTCACGTAATATGTGGTCTTTTCATCATAATTCTTAGATTTTAAAGTCCCCCCATGTGAGGGAGGGGATCACATATTTATGTATGTAGTTGTCCTTCGCCAAATGAACAGAGTAATTGAACACAAATATACAAGTGAACAGAATAAATGAACAGAATATTATTTTGGTCTAGAACACAAATTTCAGCGCAACAAATGAACAGAGTAATTGAAAAAATAACATAATTCTTTTTCCTGAGTTCCAATTTGAATGAAAATGTACACATCCACTATACAAAAAAAAAGTGTAGTAGTGAAGCTTATATGTGATGTTAATATATTTAAAATACATATTATGTTGATTTACAAGTGGTTATGTATTTGATATTGTATTTTAACTTGTAATATTTTATTTCAATGTCAAATTCAAATTTCTTATGTTTCATATAGCATATATCTTTAATGCATATGCCTGTAGTGTACCTATACCGTAAATTTAAGAAATTTGACTGACTGGTACCTGGTACCTATACCCTAGATGAACATAGGGTAAAAATTGTACTTTTAAGAGCTGTTTGAAGTGGCTTGTTCATTCGCGGAGTTTTGCAACCACTGATATTTGTAATCTTATCAGATATTCTCAATTCAGCTTTAGTTTTCTTGTTTCATCTGTCAAAGCCCTTTGTCATAGACAGTGATGTCCTAAAATTTACCGTGCGACTATGCCATCTAAAGCATATATTACTTTTGGCGATCCTTTTGTTCTTCCACTTTAGTGGTGGGGTTTAAATCAGAGAGGCATAGTTAGCATTTGATGATCCCACTAAAAAACTTTCACATATATTTGACAGGTATGAGTAGCAATGGTGTCGAAGCATCTGCTGCATATCTGTCAGTGGCTGATGGTCTGCCACAGGATGGGTCTGAATGGGTGGAACTCTTTGTAAGGGAGATGACGAATGCATCTGATATGGATGATGCAAGAGCTCGTGCCTCCAGAGTAATGGAGGTCCTGGAGAAGTCTATTGTGGCCCGTGCTGGTGCTGAGGCTATGCAGACCTTCCACAAGGTATCTTCACTTTCTTAAGTTCCTTGCTGACTGGACACTCCATGCTAGGGTAGAGAAAGGTTTTATGAATTGATGCTCTGCTTCGAAGCTGTCGTTTCCTGCTGTTTGGTTGAATCTCCAAGACTTCTTGTGCTACGAGAAGTTTTGAATATAATGATGAAGCGATCTATATCAAGTTTCTTCTGTCGTTTGAAATAGGAGAACATTATGTTGAAGGAACAAGTTGAAGTGCTGCTGAAGGAGAACACAATTCTGAAACGTGCTGTTGCCATTCAGCATGATCGTCAAAAGGAGCACGACGAGAAAAATCAAGAGGTGCAGCATCTGAAACAATTGGTCGCTCAGTACCAGGAGCAGCTCAGGACGCTGGAGGTAACTGAGATTTATTTTTATTATTATTATTATTATTATTATTATTATTATTATGTGCCCACGTGGCCCATTTTGCGGAAATCGTCTAATAAATCTCGTTTGCTCTGCAGGTTAATAATTATGCGCTCACCGTGCACTTGAGACAGGCTCAGCAGGGCAACTCAATCCCTGGCCGCTTCCATCCTGATGTCTTCTAAGAAAGAAAGAAACATGAATCCATCTGCAATCTGTTGTCTTTCTATGCACACATCATGAAACTATGTTGTGGATGCACTAGGGAGGGAGAGAGAGGAGAAAAAAAAAAGAAAAGGAAAGTATTATTGTGGACGGTTTATAATTAACATGCGACTTTACTATATTGATTAATTCGCTCTAATAATATAGAAAACCATGTTCTCTTTGTTGTTGTTGTTGCGAGAAGTATTATTGTTCGTATAATCCATGTAGTCGATCTCACTAGATTCTTCGTATAATCCATGTAGTCGATCTCACCTAATGGGATAAGGCTTTGTTGTTGTTCTCTTTCTTGTGCTTAATTTAAAAAAGAAAAAAACAATATCATGATCCTCTTAAAGTTATAGATCTGTAGTTCTAATAAGACGAGATTCTCCAACGCCTTGCTATGATATGCCATAAAACAAAACGATATGGACGGAAATTTAATTTGTTCTCATGACTCGTGAGGTTGGTAAATAGATTATCTATTTTAAATTTATAATTATTATTCATGATTATCGATGCAATATTTTATATCAATAATTGTAATCATTGACCACAATCTATGATGATTAAGATTAGTTTTCTCAAACATATATTTAATCTTATATATGACAGCAACCTTCATCAATAGTGCGTTGCTTGGATAGATTAGTAAACTTATTACTAGTTCATTATGCAACATTAATCATAACAATGCCAGAGCGAAGTTAGTAGTAAGTACAGACAAAATGTTAGAGCAAAGTAAAGTCACCAATTCCACTTGGGATTCATAAACAATCTGCCATTTATTATTTTCTAAAAAGTGTAGTATACAATATAATAATGTAGTATCTAATGGCATTTTTGTTGAGATGTTTACAGATCAAAAGCACTCACACCGTCTTGGTGCCTTCTTTATCTGCAACATTTTTTTCTTTTCTTTTTTCTTTTTGTCATGTGCACTAGTAATAGTAAAGAAAAATGCCTGCGGACTGACAGTCTAAATTATTTATTATGGTGGTGGGTCTTGTTTATGGCCTAATTCAAGGAATATGCATGTATTGCTCTGATTTAACTTCCAACCAAACACCACCTTAGAGATCAGTATATAGAACATACCAAACACCAGCTGAGCTGTGTCATGTGAAATGTTCGAGTAAATTACTACACTGCATTTCTAGCTGAGATATAAATGTTCCACGGGATGTTTATATACATTTCCACAGTTTAAAGTACTTGATGCAGGAGGTGGTGTGGTCTTCATTGAAAACGACGTTGCTGGCTGGAGGAAGAAGCCAGGCTGCAGTTTTAGCTTTCTATACCTCGTGTCTTTCTTGATGACCTGCAGTGCTGATAGCTTTCCCAGTTTTCTTCCTTCCTGTCATCCTAATGCTCTTTCCAACAAAAAGTCCCATTCGCAGGGCTGTGAACAGACCCAATGCAATAACTAATGGCCTTACTGCCCAATGGAAGTCCTCGAGGTGCTCGTACTTCTTTACGACTCCCTCGCAGGTCTTGAAACTTACTTGCTCAACCTCCGAGGGGTCTGCAACAAAGCTGTCCAGTCCAAAGCTAAATCGACCAGGAAATTTAACCACGAGGCAACCATTCGGAAGAATTTGGCAGATTCTACCAGTAGCCCATGCCCCTCCTTGCTTGCTCGGCCACTCGAACCTGGGCTTCGAGACATTTTCTTTTAGCCTTATGAATTGACCAACGCAGTAAGTTTCTGCCATCTGAAGATCTGAATAATGCCCATGCCACAAGGTATCCATACCCATAAACCCAACAGAGACTCCTCCATCACGGTCTATGCTATGGAGAATGCCCAATGAAGATTGCTTCTTGTCCCCTTCCATGACTCGTACCCAGTCACCAGCGACGAAACCATATGACACCCTCTCTAGTGTGGAGGAGTGCACTCTAAGCGGATTGTGAATTCCATGAACTCTAACAAGGAAAAAGTCATCATCTGCATCAGTTTTGCCCACGATAGTTCCCTCTGGAATCTCCATAGTTTCTTGTTTGCATGAATTCTTGGACTTCCTAGATCTCACAGTGTCGCCCACTTGAAGTTGGTCCTTTTTGAGAACCCAATTTGTGTAGCAGATGTGGCTTGATTTTTCGGCCATCAGATTATCATAAACTTTACTGTCGCCAACTGAATCATCACAACTGAAGGGAAAGCACAAAGAAAATTATATTAGATAAAGAAGTTTGTGTTTCAAAATAACCATGCATAAAAAATGAACACAGTAACACAAGAAACTTTTGTATACCACAGTCTACAAATTCCCATTGACAACCTCAGTCTGGCCTTGTATAGAAACAAAATGACATGGAATATCTTACTCTTAGGAGATATGACTCCTTGCCATGTCCAGATTTAACAAGATGGATGAACTTGTCCTTTTCACGTGAAGATGAATTGAATAACTTTCCACTTTCCTCTGTCTACATCATGCATTTAAGCATCCCGATGGAAACCAATGTACAAACATCTGAAATAGCCTATTGTTATACAGATATCTTGATTCCGACTGAAGTTCATTTTTTTATTCCATCATCTTATTCTGGCCACATCGGATCAGATCTAAACTCATTGGTTAATATGTCAACGAGCTTAAATCTTTTGCTGATATCATCCCTTTGCCATAGCACATATTTTCTATGTTTTCCTTATTCCTCCTATTCGATGTGTTTTTCCAGTGTAAAAAACAATGTGCTATACTTAGAAAATGTACTATCATGGATTACATAGCTACTCAGATTATTGTCATGTTCTTGCATGGAAAAAAAGGTAAATTAAATGCTTGCGATATATGTGCAATGTTGGCGTCTTAGAGCAAATAAAAAGCCGACCCCACCTAGTGGGATAAGGCTTTGTTGTTGTTGTTGTTGTTGGCGTCTTAGAGCAAATAAAAGTTACTAAACTATATGAGCAATATTTTCCACTTGTACATGAGCATATTAATGCACTTGTTTAAACATGCATAAAAGACTTCAAAAAACAAGAATGCAGTAAAAGTTCAACTGATACGAATTAACTGTTATGTCTCAAAGCTAGTTATTGTTATTTATTTTCTTACGGTAAGTTGTAATGATATATAAAAGCCAATCCTCATAATTTTCTGGCAAGAATCCACAACAATGGTTTAGATTGAAAGATTCGTCATGAAGAAAGTTTAGATTAACATGTCTCAATAACTTATAAATAATGATGTACTTCAGCAACCTCATTAGCAATACAAATCTTATTATTCATAAGCAAGAAAGTGTGTAGTCTAACAACATGAACTGTCTTCGCATATGTAAAGGAAAAGGCTGCAGAAGAAGCAATGTAATTATTGCATACCTTTTAAATACATGCAAAATATCTGATATCAGAGGACGATCACGAAGGTCATACTCGAAGCATCCATAAAGGACATCTTCTAGTTGAGGGGGCAAACCCGTTGGAATATGTGGTTTTTCCTTCTTTACTGTAACTAACTGATATATTTCATCAGGTGACTTACCACGCCAAGGCTGAATGCCACTCAGCATCTCCACAATACTACATCCAAACCCCCATGAATCTGTCTCAAAAGAAATTGGACCCCTGATGCTTGGGCCCCATTGTTCAGGAGCCATATAGTTTGGTGTTCCAAATCTCTGAGTCATGTCTGAGCTCGGTAGAGAAAGTCCAAGCAGTAAGTTGGGAAAACCACAATCTCCTATTACTGCACAATCATGCTCATCAAGAAGAAAATTACATGGCTTAAGGTTCAGCACAAGAATTCCTTTACTGTGGAGTTCCAAGATTCCTTGAACCAAATCAATCCCGTACCTGCAATAAGCAGATGTATAGGACGTCAAACTACCATGTATGTTTGGACTGAACTTTATAAAAGAAGTACATCATAATCATTCTACTACCTTAAGACATCGGAAAGTGAAAGCTTTCCACCTTTCAGGCGAGCCATCTTGTCCCCCACTGATCCTTCATAATATCTCATGGCAATACATATCTGGAAAATAACTAAGAATCAGTCCGAGTTTGAACTTTTATCTTATCAAATGATTTTAAGTTCCCTAGAAAATAACAATATGGAGGTCAAGCAAATGCAGTTTCAGCTCACCCTTCCACTGTGAATTGTAACACCATGAAGAAAGCAGACTTTCTCAAGTCCTTGGCACTTGAAGTATAGCTCATCAAACCTTGCTAAGCAAGCCTGTATATGATCATACTTCACAGGAACCATGATTTTAACAGCAACTTCATGATGGCGTTCATTGTCCTCGGCACACAGGTGATGAGTTGCAATCCAGACATCACCAAAAGGACCTCGTCCTATTCGATGCCTTAGTTTTAGTGCACTGCTATCCAACTTTGGGCTATTCTGACTAGTTGAAGAAACCACAGATCTAAGATGTTCTAGGTCTCCCTCGAGAAGCATGAATTCAAACGACTCAGCAGGCTGTGTGGGGGAAACTTTTCCAGCCATTTGTCTTTTTTTTCCTGATGTCCAGATAGCCAAAAAATAAAATCCATGGTCAGCAAAGAACAAAGGGAATGAATGCAAAGACTGAACATTCATCCATGGGAAAATCAACTCCAAACAAGGAATCATTCAATTTGATATGCCTGAATTGGATTATGGACAAGCATGCAGGAAAGTTAATGGAGCTAACGTTGAAATCTACTTCCGACGCAATTCAATAAAATAGCATTCAAAATCCAGTCTACCATATATAAAAATGAGAGAGCTACCTAGACCTCCATAACAAAAAGAAAACTAAAAGTCATCTTATACAAATGAATTAAATGTTAGCATATAGTCATGTAAACTGCGAGTGAGAATGTGACTCCCAAAGCTATAATGCATAACTTAAGCATCATTGGGCAAAAGCTTAGCGTGCTGCCAGCTAAAGCCTGGATAACTTGCCACACAGCGGACTCCAGAGACACGCAATGAAGTGCAGAAAACGCCACGAGAAACCTTTAACCGCAGATCAAAAAACGCCCATTTAATAAAAGCCTATTGGAAAAAAAAAAAAACTGGCCACTCACGAACAGTGCCGTAAACTACCATCAATGCCATCTTTCTTCGTCTTGCAACGCTTACTGTGAGCCCAAAAGAAAAAAAATACGATCGTAATTCGATTCTCACGTCACATTGAAATCCGATCTACCCATTACAACCCCGCATCAAAATATGATTTTTCCTGGTAATTACAGCAACACAGATTGCTATGAAGGGAAATGATAAAAACGGCGCTGCTTTATCCTCTGCCCGACAAAAGTGAACTAAAATAAGAAATTGCACAATGAAACCCATTTGGGATTTACTGAATTCAGAGATCAAAACACCAACAAATATCATTACTGAATTCAGTTCAGCAACAAGAACAAGAACTGCTAGCCGATTTGCAACCACCAAAATAAGAAAAAAAAAGAAGCAATATTTACCTGCAGATTTCTTCTTCTATTTCCTTTCTTTACTACCTCAAACTGCCCCCTCCTCCCCGACGGATCGATTGATTGATGACAGATCAACGCCAAATGACACGAAAGGAAGGAATCCAAAAGAGGAAAAAAGAAGGAATTGAGGCCAAAAGATCCGGCCTCAATCTAAGAACACATCAAAGAAACTGAGACAAAAAAAAACGAGCGAAATCTTTCGAAAACGGGGAGACCTCGACTTTATTTATACTTCTTTTGTTCTTTTTTCTCTTCGCTTCCGGATGCGGGATCCCGTCCAATGACAACAACATCGTACAGCTTCCTTTTCCGATCATTATTTACGCTTTACTTGTGGGCCCCGCTTTTTGGCTGTTGGGAATCAGCAGATTTTGTTCGTTGGATCCTCCTGTTCGTCGAAACGGACGGTGATGGATCCGATTTGAAGAAGTGGAGTGGAGCACGGAAGAGATCCCAAGAGGGTCCTCTCATGAACGGTTGGATTAATTAGGATTTAATAAAAAATGGACATTATAATTAAGAGGAGGCAATGGATTTTATAGTTTATTCACTAATTATTATTTTTTGTAATTTTTTTGTGTTTCCCAGGTCAAAATTATTATTTAATTTATCATGCGTAATATATTTTTCCCTGCGATTTTCGCATTAATTTGATAAAAGCTCGTCAAGATCATATCTTCATTGACTCATTGTCATATGATCCTTAATTTGAATTTATTATTCTACCTCATAAAGTAAAATTATATGTTTTAAATGTCATCATCCGAATAATTCAATATTTGCATTGCATGGAAAACGCCTAACTTTTTAAAATATATATATTAATTTTAATATTAAAATTTATTTTAAGGTTTTTGAGTATTTATGTTATGACGTTGATTATTATAATTTAAAATAATGAGGATGTTTGTGTTCAAATTTTGCTGCGTGCATATTTTTTAGACTTGGCTCCTCAATTTTCAGGATATAAAATAATTGATAAGTTAAAATATTGATAAATATTTTATTAGTTAAAATTTATTTTTAAAATTAAACAGTTACATATTTAAATAAACTTTTTTATATTAATAATAATTAGTTAGTTATGATATAATTAATTAACTTATTTTTAAAAAAAAAGAAAATAAAGAGTCCTCCTTCTATTTATTTTTTAAAATTTTTAAGTAAATTTAATATCTCCTTATTAATCATTTTTTTATGATTATTGAGAATTTTACAATACTAATTTATAAATTAATTATAAGCTTAATCAAAGGCCCTTCGTCGTTACATGTATTATGTATGTATTAAACTTTTTGAAAATAATATTCGTTTTTCATATTCAAAATTAGGCCATTGAATTTTTAAGGGTAAAACAATTTTTAAGATAATATACAAAATTTCGTATATATATATATATATATATATATATATATATACATATATACAGGGAAATACGTATGTATTTATTGTGGTCGCCTACGCATGCAATTAGAAAAATCTCCTACACTCGTGATCGGAAAAAAAATCTCGGAAGTAAACGTTTTCCAATCTCTATCAAATCAAGTCTTTGACTCTACGACTCATCAAGTATTATTTGGTATCAAACATTAGTTAATTTACAAATAAATACATTAATGCATTTTTATATTTTAAAAAATTACTTGCATGTAATAACTTCAAATTAAGGACGAGTAAATGGTAAATATTCTTTTCAGACGTCTGAGATTTACAACCTTTTAAAAATTTTAAAATTGATATGTTAATTTCAGAATTAAAATTTTTTTTTATCTCGTCAGATATTTATGCTACGGCGTCATCATATGGAATTTTAAAATAACGAAACGGTCAAGAGCCTTTTTTTAGAATAATTATATTTTTAGTTCTGGATTAATGCAAACATATTTTCACTATTTGAATTAATATTAATCAATAATATCAATTTTTTTAAGAAATACTATGACTAATTCTCCTCTTTTTAATATATATTTTTAAACTAGAATCCATCCCTTTATTTCGTGAGACTTCAATTGCTTATCATTAAATTGACATAAAAAAATAAATATCTAACCGAAAAATTGATATAATAAAGAAACTGAATACTTGTTTCATTTATGTAAAAAAATTGGTTATGAAGGTCTCGAAAATTTAGAAGTTGTTGCAATTAATTTTAGAATAGTAACATGGTATTTTATTCAAGGAAAATATTTCATGTATTAATTAGTAATATGGTATTTTAAGCAAGTGAAGATGTGCATTGAACATATATATTTTTTTAATTCATACTATTTTCAAGTATGCAATAATAAGGCATATTAATTTTCCTTGTCGCTTTTTTTGTTGTCAAAGTGGCAAAATTGATATTAGTAAAAGTCGTCTTCAGGCGCTCTACATACTACAAAATAGTCGAAATTATTTGTACCCAAATTAATAGGAAGTGGGATAAGGGGGCTATTTTTTTTAAGAGATTAATCCATCATCTAATCTAATTAATTCTGATTAAGTCAATTATGTCTTATAATAGTAATAAGTGAAGTTCTTAATAAAATTTTTTATATTCGTAAAATTTTAAACTCGTGATTTTACTTAAACAAGAATGAGTAGTTTATAAGTGCATGTCTACGTCGCAATGGTCGTTTGCAATAATGAGACTACTTTCACGTTCACTGTAGAAAAATAATAGACAAAACATTTAATTATCTAATTTTTATTTGACTTGCTTGCTATTTGCTCGGTAAACACACAAAAATGTACAAGTTTAGATTACGGATAAATTTGGACTCTTTTGGATGAATGAGCTTAAAGAAAAGGTATTTGTGGATTTGTTCAATGTAACGGGACAAAATTAATTGCTATTGAAAGCGACAAATTACGTGGCAATATCAAACTTCTCGAATTGACACGTATGTTGTATTTTACTTTATCATCTATTTATTTATTCATTGTTCAAATTTATTTGTTTTAATATATTTTGATGTGATAGAAAAAAAGTTGATGTGATGAGTTAATTTGAGTGGGTGATTGAATTAAAAATGTGTATTATAAATATAAATTAATAATTATAAAAAAAAATAAAATACATTATATATATTAAAAATTATGTCAAAATGTTTATTTAAATATAAAAAACATTTTTTAAATTTAAATTTAGTGAAATATTACAAATTTATAATAAATAATATTATATTAATCTTTTTAATTTATATTTTATATATAATAAATAAATTAACTTATATAAAAATATGACGTTCGAGAATGGCGTTAAAAAAAAGAAAAAAAAATTATTTGACTCATTCTCTAACTGCCTCACGAGACCCACGATGCCCTTATATCTCGAAACATATACTGAAGAGTGGCTATGGTTTTCTGTGGATTGGTGCATCACGGTAGGAGAAAATCAAAATGAAGCACCGAGGCTCGCTTCGAGAAGGAGACATCCAAGCCGCCAACAGTGAAATCTCATCGGTCTTTTACAAAATGTACACAAAGATCATCTAGATATACGAGATATATAATTTAATCTATATGGTGTCATTCGACTATTCTAGGATTAAATCTTCCATGATCACGTTATGAAACTTTTAGCGTCTATTGTGCAAATTGCCTCTGCTATGGATCAAATCACATGATAAAGGATGACATCAAATTTAATTTAAATCACATGATAAAGGATGACATCAATTTTAGTTTTGTGCTCAGCTATAGTTTTGATCCCAAGTGCATTACTGATCTCACTTTGTCTACGCGGTATTTAATATAATGTATTATATAGATTACATCACATGGGCATTACATCACATGTGCAAAACACGCACATTTCCTTTGCAATTCACCAACACGTAAGTGCATCAAATGCACTTAAACGAGTGATTTTTCTTCATATAAAGATATGAATGATATCACGGTACCAGTTCCCTTTACCTTATGTGCATTCATTGTTAAACATCATGTCTTGTATTTGGTGTCGTGAGACATCAGTTTAGAGCCTTGAAATATTCTAATCATAATGCTACAAAAAACTACCTGTACATGCTACTCGGCCCTTAGAAGTGTATGCGCATCATCCATGAAGAGTACAATAGCTGAATTGATAATTTATCTCTATCTCATTTTTTTAGCCACCCAATTGTCGAATTCTTTCCCTTTATAATATTATCGCTTCTCTCAATTTATTTACCCTATTATTATGTTAATCTTGATATATCTGGATCTCATCGTACCCTTAATGTAATGCACGATTAATGCCCATTATTTGTTTTGTTGATGGTCTATCTATTCTACCATTATGTCTGAACATTATAATTTATGAATTTTATCTTATCTTTAATTCTGAAGCCTCAAAGATAGTTATAGGATAATAAGATAAAAGATGAAAAATATTAAAGGAAGAGCTCTTCTTATGTTATGTTGACGACGATCAACTTGGCCAAAAGGGAGTCGAAAGATATTCCACCGGCCCATATTTGGCGTTGAGTTGCTCCGTCCTGACTAAAAGAGAGTCGAAAGATACTCTACCAACCCTATTAAAGGGAGTTGAAAGACACTCAAAAATAAGTGTAACATAATGAAAATATAAAGATGACAATGATTATGATGATGGACAATGCCCAATGATATTATGATTTTTTAATGATGATCATGTTATTCTCGTTACACTTATCATATTATCATAAGTCTTGCTACTCTATTTTATGCATCTTGATCGTGATATTACATACCAATTATGTTTACATGGCTCTATCATTTATGATTATGTTTATTTGATTATATTTATGATGTCATTGCTACTTATATGTCATATAATTATTATGTACTGGGCGTCAAAGCTCACAGGGAGGTTCACCTCCCTTGTGTATTCAATGTCACAGGTAATAACATGTCCCAGTAAAAAGATGATGTCGCAGGCGACAGATCGAGCTCGTGGTGATATTTGCACATGATGTCGAGTCCTTTCAGTTTTCCTTCTATTGTCATCGAGTTGTATTTATCTTATCCAAACTCTCGTGCTTATGTTAATTGGGACTCGTTATGTTAAATTATTAAGACTTCCGCACTCATTTTCTATTGTATCTCTTTTAAATCAAATAATTACTATTTTTCCTTCCGCAATTAGTCAAAATCATATTTCGATCAAAATATTGTACACATAAGTCATGTCTCGTAACGTCCCCGGAATGTATTCGGCCATATGACGGGGTGCATTTCGGGGGCGTTACAAGAAAGGTTACAAAAAAATAAAAGAAAAAAAGTATGAAAAAAAAGTAAGATGTCATTCCCTAAGGTTGCGTTTGGTTGGGAACAAAATGTGAGAACATTGCGTTTTGTTCCCAAACGTAATGTGTGACGAGAATTTTAAAAGTTCCCGTCATGTGACGTTCGGCCGGAATATTTGGCCAAATGTTCTGGCCGAAAGTTCTTATCGAAGGCAAAAATATATTTTTTCAGCTTCATGTCATTTCAGTCGCAGTGTTTGACTTTTTTTAAAAAAAGATTCATCTATTTTTTAATTGTTTTATAATGTATGTATATATAATTTAGAATATATTAATACATTATTAGGGATATTAGAAAATAATTTATTAAATGTTATTAATTAAAAATTATAAAGTAATTAGTTCTAATCATTAATAAAAAAATTATTAATTAAACTATTCAATCATTTTTTAAAAAAATTATATTATATTTAGATCTTTAAATGTACGTAAATTGTAATATTAATAATATTTAAAAGATTTAATCAAAATAAATAAATAATATTAATAATATAATGATTTATGTAAATTATAATATTAATAACATATTCTTATTTACTATAATTTTATACCTCATAAAATAATAAATTATATTCTTAATTCTCATTTTTTATTCAAACACCCACTAAAACTTATCTATCACAACAATTTTTTAAATCATCGTCATTACACTTTTTCATCCAAACACCAACTCAAATTAATTAGTTCTCGAAAACTAACGTTCTCTCCAAATTTTTCTACCAAACACCGCCCCGCATGTTCCACCAAAATGATGGAATCCTAGATCATGTGACCCTAACTCCAAGAATTATTATTTTTTCACACAATTATATTTGGCAATCACAAACAATTTCACATTAATTCGTTTGTCCTGACGAATAAAATAAAGGGAAATCAACGTAAGTTTTATAAGAGATGAAAATAAAATTACTTAACTAAAAGTTAAAGGCTTACTCGTTTGGATTAATCGATAAAAAAACTAATTCATTTGACTTAGCTAATAAAAATAGAATGAGAAATTATAGCGTTGATGAACATTTTAAGTTCTAAAAATGATTATAAAATAATTACGTGTTTAGATGTGCCTATAATAATAAGTTGTATCATGTTTCATAATAAAATTATCGTTAATTTTTTTATAATTAAAAAATAAAATACCCTTAAATGTTATAAATTGAAATTTTAGTTAACTATAATATATAAACAAATATGTCAACATATATATGAATATTATTAAATTAGTTAAACAAAAATAAAAAAGGTGGAAGACATATGTTTCCTAAAGAAGACACAATATTACAACTTTTTTTCGAGTAAATTACCCTGTCTTTATGTCAATATCTCTCCCTTAACTTTCAAATTGTAACACTATTGTCTCCAAATTTTATTTTCTTGCACGTCTCATCCCTCTTATTGGTAATAGTCATTTTTTCGATTATATGTGACATAATAAAAAATATTATAAAAATAATAAAAGGGCTAATGTGCGAGCTCGCTAGAGGGGCTGGTGCCTGGACGATATCGCGAGGGGGGGGCGCTACCCCCCTTTCTTCCTCCCGCGCGACGAGGAAGAAAAGCAGAGGCTGCCGCCCCAAGCTCGCAAGGAGACCGTCGGCGCCCCCTATATGAGCTCGCACACCAACAAGCTCGCAAGGGGGTCAGCGCCCCCATGCGAGCTCATTCGATGTGTGAGCTCGCACAGGGGCGTCAGCCCCCCTTTACTTCCTCACCACGTGCGAGAAAGAAAATGGGGGCCAATGCCCCTTGTGCGAACTCGTCGGCGGATGAGCTCACATAGGGGGCATCGGCCCCTTCACGAGCTCGTCGGCGGGCGAGCTCACACGCTGACAATGAGGAAGAAAAAGAGGGTGGCGCCCCTATGCGTGCTCACACAGAGGGTGCTGGCCCCCTCGCAATCTTATGAGCGTGTGAGCTCGCATGTTGGCAACTTGTATAGGTGCTCTTCATTTTGTTAGTGTTATTTATTATTATATAATATTATTATTTATATCACATTAACGATTTAATTAAGAAATCGGTTATTACCACTCAAGTGGAGGAAGCATGTAAGAAAATTAAAGTTGGAGGATAATCTACTTACAAATTAAAGGTTGATGACTTTCAACACCTAAAATTTGGGAGACGATTCGTGTAATTTATCCCTTTTTTTCGAAACATGGAGCATGACTAATTAATTTTGTTTGAGTTGAGCGGATGGCTTCGGGCAGGGAATAAATATTTTCATATGATAACAAATCATTTAAAATTAAGATTATAATGGTAACTTTAAATTATTAAGAGTTTATTTCTTAAATCTTCGTGAAGTATAATCATTTTTTGCGTCAAACTCTGATGTATGAACTTACCTTATGATGTTTTAAAATTATTTTATAATTTTCACTTTAGTTCATCTGTTGTATTTCGTTAACTTTTTTTATTTTTTTTGTATTTATGAAAAGATTAGACTTCTCTTCCACAAGCTCTTTTTTTATTGTTTGAACAAAAACAAAATAATATACAATATTAAAAGAGGGGCACTTAATTTTTTCTTATTTATTATTATTTTATTTTTTAAAAATATTAAAAAGATGTAGGTTCATGAAATGATAGTTTAGTCTTTTCGTAAATAAAAAAATGAGAACAATGAAAAAAATATTAACACAACTTGACGAATAGACTAAAGTGAAAATTACAATATAAATTAGAGACGTCATACGATAAATTCATATATTAAAATTATACACGAAAAATCGTTATATTTTATATGAGGTTTAAGAAATTAACCCAATTATATAAAAAACAGAAAACATGTCAAGAGATTGTCAAATAAGCTAATATAATACAATATAATTATACATGTTGGTGTGGGTTGGGCGAATATTTCATGGGCCTCGTCGTCTTTATCATTCTCAATAAAAACCAAGTATATATAATTATGAATCACCATAATAAATGAGCATATGATGTAAGATTCAAAAGATTAAGAATAACAATTCACCAAAATATTGATAATGTTGAGTCAAAAATAAGTAAATGGAAAAATTAGTCAGCTAATGAGCCATTAATCGTTTCATGTAATTTTAATTATAGTAATATTCATGAAAAAATCATTATTTCATATTACCCTTCCTCGCCTCTACTTTATTTTAGTAACTGTAAACGTATTTCTTCCTAACACCACTCGACTATGTTTTTTCTTCGAATATGATCTTAAATTGTAAACGTGCACATTCAAATCCTTGAATATTCGAATTTGACACAAAAAATACCTAAACTTATTTTTTTATCCTTACCTACTTAATATAGGGAAGATCTTTAAAAATAAGAATGCGATGGAATATTTCACAATTATTAAAATAGTTTAATTAATTTTAATAGTAGTTGTTCTATAGTTTTGAATTTTTTTATTGCAATGAAAAAGTAACGGCAGAATTACTATTTTAAAATTATTAAAAAAATAAATTAATATAATTTTGGATATAACTTGATGGAAGAACCTAATTATCAAATTTGGAGATTAAAGTATATAAATTTATAGTTCACTGCGAATAATTTAAAGGGATTATTGCAACCATTAACAATATATTTTTTTATATTTTATCGTTATAATTTAAATAAATCCATGGATCAGAAGATGATCTATGTTTAAGAAATGGTTACTTCGTTATACTTTTCTTAAACTATCGTGATTTGGTACATCTAATATCAAATTATGAACTTATCTCACGATATCCTTAAAAAATTTATTATATTTTCACTTTAACCCTTTCAGTCAACTAAATTACACAAGGGGAACTTAGGGTTAATATCTAATCAGTATTCTAACTTTAATTTACATATAGACTATTGTATTTTTCGTGCATACATAGTCCTCTAATCGTCAATAGCTAATTCACCATTTACGCTACTAATGTGGCATAAAAAGAATAGAAATAATATAAAAATATAATAACATAATGTATAAATTAAGAAAAACGATCAACCTCACGTTTGTTGTCCCTCTCTGAAGTCGAATTAAGTCGGAGAGGAGAGAGGAAGGGGCGCACGAGAGAGAGGGGGACTGTCGACCGACACCCCCCTCTCTATGCAAGCTCGTCGCATGACGAGTGAGCTTGTAGATGGGGGCTATCTCTTGTGTCAGAGAGGAGAGGGGAAGGGACACTAGTCCCTTACTCTGGCTTTGATGAGAACTGACTATTGACGGTCACGAGGATGATGTATGAAAAAAAATCGAGGATAGTATAATTACAAATTAAAATTGAAAAGACCATATAGTTACCACACCCGAAGTTTGAAGATAATGCGTGTAGTTTACTCTCATCCAGTCTCATTTCATTTCTTTTTAATTTATGAAAAGTTCAAAATATCCTCCTCACATAGTAATTAAAATATATATTATCTTTTAATATTTTTTAAAAATTTCAAATAATAATAATATAAAAAACTTCGATGATGACACAAAGGATTATTATTTAATTTATTTATTATATACTATTTTATTCATATTTAAACACTAAAAGATAGTACATATATTTTAATTATTACATGGGAGAGCATTCTAATTTTTTCACGAATGAGAAAAAGTAAAAATAATAAAAAAATAACGGAATAAAATCGAAGGATTAAAAAGAAAAATGTGACAAAATTTATGAATATCTTTAGGTAAGTTAATAATTTGTATATAGTTTCCCCCACTTATTTTAAATTATTTACGTAAGTATCCAACTGAGTCGTATAATAATAATTTTAATAAAATTAAAGTACGTTGGTGGGCAGATAGAGATAATGAACCCCATATGAAGCATGGGATTGGTGATGCTGCATGAGTAGACCATCATTTGTTGGTTGATGCATGAGTAATAATCCGACCAGGACAACGAACAAAACGTGATGGTACAATTATGTCCTTAATTATGTCATTTACTTACAGTTCCAGGCAAATCTGCTCTTTTCATTTTGTCACACTACGCGTACTTTTATCTAATTTAAATCCGAATTACTCGCATTATTTTATTTTTAAAAAAAAAAGAGAAGAAAAATATTTTATCCAAAACTCACACTGCATTCGGTGCATAACGTTGGATTCCATAAATAATATTGATAAAAAAAAGGATCGCAGAAAAATATTAGAAATATAAATATGAAGACGAATCTCTTAATAAAGAGCTTAAGATGTTTTGAGTAAAGTGATAATTCATAAAATTTTGTTATGCTCTTTTATATTAGAGGAAAAGGAATAAGGATTGTAGGGGGAATAAAGTGATTCGTATATATATACTACCGTTGGATTGTGATCTGATAATTCATAAATAGATATTTTTATATACATCTTAATGATATTTATTTGTGAATCATTAAATCACGACTCAATGGTGATCCATATGTATGAATAACTTTTTATTCTCAGAATTGTGTGGATAATAAAGTGACCCACACCTATATATAGTATTTATTTATATATATCTTAATGGTATTTATTTATGAACCATTAAATTATGATCTAACGACGATTCATATATATATCAATTTTTATCCCACATAGTTCTTATCCTGTAGAACAACATTTGAACTGTGTAGAACACTAGTTTTAATTATTAAATTAATAAAATAATTATATATTAATTTAAAGTATATATATTAAAAAGTATATATAATTAAAATCGAGATTATTGAATTATTCCATCATCGTCGTCAAGTCATGTTGACAAATAAAATGAATTTAAGGATTTTAATTTGTTTAATCTTATATGATATTCTTTTATGATTCAAATTACTCCAATAAATATATAGTATTTCATCCGAGAAGTATATTATTCATTTAATTATGAATTATAATTATTTAAATAATTAAATGATAAAAAAAATAAATGCTCCACACTGATATGTATGCATGCTCATTAATCTCTTTATATTATATTTAAAATTTCAATTGGCTGCTGACCGCTCGCGAAAGCAAGTTCTTAATTTATCGAAATTAAAGAACAATCCAAATAAATAAGTATACATATTTTTAATTATTTGGACAAATTTTTCTATTTGCCCGTGGGGTTCATGTGTCAGTCGTAGTTCCCCCCAAGTTTCCACCTAATTACTCTTTTATTATTATTATTATTATTTTAAAACACGCACATCACATCGCAGTCCACGCAATACATTGGTTGATTCTTTGCGTCAAGAAAAGAAATATGTCATAGGGCAAATGCATCCATGTTAGAACAAAAAGGATGATTAGCTGAATTACTTATTTATTATACAATTAACAATCACCTAATCTTGAGTACTTATCATATAATATAGAATAAAATGCTCACTCTTTCAAAGAAGAAATATATTAATTAAATGTTTATCTAATAATTCGTTACATTTTCATTTAAAATTTTTTATGCAAGCAATAAGAGCTCCATATTCGAGGAAGGATATTATCATTAAGATGCATCATATATTAATATAAATATTAAAATAACTATTAATAATGTATTGAATATGAACCATTATATTAGTCAGGCACTTAACCGTAACGGAGTGGCGCCCGGACAACGAGCTTGAGGGGAGTTTTAAAGGTAATTCAAGGGATCTTCTTGCGGGGGTTAGGGGCCAGAGCTCTCGAGATTTAAATAATTTTAAGATTTTTATTTTCTATTTTGTATTGAAATTTTTTATATAAATTTCATGATGATTAAGTTATTTTCTTTCATAACAAAAAGAGCCGTGATTCGAGAATATAATCAATTTAAGATGAACCTCATAAATCTTATATGTTCTTATGTTTTATTCGATCTCTCGTTTAGTAACAATAACAATTATTTGCAATTTGGTGCATCCATTTAAAAGGGTTTAGGGTTTAGTGAAACATGTTTTGAGAAAATCGTGTGTGCTGAGATTCAAAGAGGACAATATCCTATGTAAGTGTAAGGATGTTACTTGAGTCTCTATGCATCGAGGGGTGCGAACACTCAACGCTCGTTGAATCCCCCAAGGAGGGAAGGGTACATGAGGCGTACATTGGATTAATTTCACATATATAAATTACGAAAGAGATGTTGAGTATATATAAGAACATGACGGACATTATCCTACGTAAATGCATATGTTACATGTGCTGTGTTAAATGTTTCAATAAAAAAAAATGTTAACTTAATTCATTTTGAATTGATCTTTTGGTCACATAATACAGGAGGAATTTAAGTTCCCAATGCTATTTGAAATTTACAGGAAAAAAATAGATGGAAGTCAAATTTATGACAAGGTTTGAAATCAAAGCAAGAAAAAAAAAAACTGATTCGATTTTATTCTCATTTGCATATTAAATCAGTCCTAATAACTCGCGAGATGGAAAAAGAAACTCTAATAAGTCCGCGGTATAAGCACTAATTAAACGCATATTTGAAAAATAAAATAGCACATGTCAAAGTAGCATGAATAATTGCATCGATCGTACACATTTTTTTGCTGCGCATTATTTAAAAATATAATTCACAATTTAAATTTAAACTCGGAATAGAATCGAAAAATTAATAGTGCAAAGTTGAACCTTACAAAAATATAATAAGAGTGCGCAGAGTACAAAAAGGAAGCAAGCCTCTGCAATATTTTCTGCAATTTACCTTTTTTTTTCTTTGAACGCGTCATTAATTTTAAATCCAAATCTCTATCCGGAATTCTCGGCTTTCTACGTGTACAACCATCGCTTCCCCACCGCTTTAAATACCCACCAATCGCAACAAATTGGGCCCCACCATTCTCATGTGCGGGGTCCACTACGGGCAGCATGGTTCTTCTTTGGGGTCGATGTGGGCGTCGGGTTCAACGCTCTTGACTGCCCGGAAGCTTCAGCTGCACGATAAATACGGCAACCCCCGGAGCGGGTTCATAAGCCAAAGGGCTTATCACACGATAAGCTGATAAGCTGATAAGCTGATCAGTAAGTGGCCGATGGGACTCGTATATATATTGTAATAAAAGCTATAAATATGTGTGAGAGCACCACCGGTCGGTCCCCACGCCGTCGTCACCACCTCCCCCCTCCCCACTAACTCCTTTCGCCCCTCCCCTTTTATTATTTTTGTTCCTTTCCATCCTTTTCGTCCTCGTTTTTTGTTTGCTACTCTCGAGGGACGCACCCCGACGGAGAACGAAACCCTCGCGTCCCCGATCCCGCGGCCGCCGACGACGGTGGCTTCCGCCGAGATCCGCCGCCTCCGAAGCTCTAGAATCCGATCCAGCCGCAGCCGCCTCCCTCGCCGTCCCCCGTGGCCGCTAGCCTCCTGGTCCGCCGTCGGCTGCCATGTCGTCCCTTAGCAGGGAGCTCGTCTTCCTTATCCTCCAGTTCCTCGACGAGGAGAAGTTTAAGGAGGCCGTCCACAAGTGAGCACGACCGACCAATTGTTTTCCTTTTATCTGTTTACGTGATTTTTTGTGCGTGGATTTTGATTTGATTTTGGGGCTGTTCGTTTTTTTCTGGGGGGATTTGTGTGGTGGGGGCGAAGATTGGAGCAGGAATCTGGATTTTACTTCAACATGCGGCACTTTGAGGATGCGGTGTTGGCCGGGGAGTGGGACGAGGTGGAGAAGTACCTGTCGGGATTCACCAAGCTGGACGACAACCGGTACTCCATGAAGATCTTCTTTGAGATCCGCAAGCAGAAGTATCTCGAGGCGCTCGATAAGTATGCGCCACCTTGCAGCCGGAAGTCTGTTTTAATCTCATCCTCTGGTTGACTTCTTAGTTGATTTATGATTTGTGTTTGCAGGAATGACAAATCGAAGGCCTTGGAGATTCTCGTTAAGGATCTGAAGGTGTTCTCGTCCTTCAATGAGGACCTTTACAAGGAGATTACTCAACTCCTTACGTTGGAAAACTTTAGGTATGCCTAATTTAGAGGTCGTAGTAGTGAATTGGTGGTAAATTATGCCTGAAAAATTGTACCTGTGTCGATTAAAGGGAGAACGAGCAACTATCCAAGTATGGTGATACAAAATCAGCAAGGGGGGTGATGTTCTCAGAACTCAAGAAGTTGATCGAGGCAAACCCCCTCTTCCGTGACAAATTGCAGTTTCCCAACCTCAGGGCCTCGAGGCTTCGCACTCTCATTAATCAAAGGTTTGGTTTGTTGAAAGAGATGTGTACTTTTACGGTTTCTTGTCTTTTCCTTTTCTGTTCTCGGTGTTGACACTTTGTCTACTCCTGTTTTTGTCTCTGCTGAACAGTTTGAATTGGCAACATCAACTTTGCAAGAATCCAAGACCTAATCCGGATATTAAGACCCTTTTCCATGATCATTCATGTTCACTACCTAATGGAGCTAGTGCACCATCTCCTGCTCAAGCAGTGATGAATGTCATGCAGAAACCTGCTGGCTTCCCACCACTAGGTCCTCACGGGGTAAGGTTTAGTATACGCTCACGGCTTACCAAATTCAGCTAGCTGACTTAACTAAGGAATACTTGATGTTCTTTTGGTGTTACTCAGCCGTTTCAGCCTGCTGGAGCACCTATTGCTACACCCCTTGCTGGTTGGATGGCTAATGCTACTCCAATGCCACTACATCCTGCAGTATCTGGAGGACCTCTTGGAGGTCTAGCAACCCCACCAAATGCAGGTACTTCTTACTTATTTTCTTTCTCAAAATTTTCAATCGCCCAGATTTTACCTCCATTGTATAAAAAATGGTGTGCATCATCTGTGATGTAGGACAATTAGGCTTATGGGCTTTTGGCATTTAGCCTATAGTATTTAGTTATGGGTCTTCTGGCCTGTAGGCCTCTGCCCTTTAGGTTAGCCTTTTAGTTAGTTTGTTTTCCTTTTCTAGGTTTCCTTATTTTTTTTGACACATTATACATGTCTTTGGAAGCTTATGTAAACCCCATGATAGTTATTTGAGAGCGTCGAGTTGATGAATGCAAATTATTTTCTTAATTAATTTCTTTGTAAGTGGATAAATAATTTCTTACTTAGGGTTTAATTAGTATACATCCATCAATTTGTTTCTTATATTCACATTAACTCTACTTTACATGGCTGTAACTGGATATTATTACTCAATTTAGTTTAGGTTTTGTTGATGGTGTTTCCTAGAATGTTTTAGTGGCGGGTTATTGTTGTTGATAACAATTGACCTTCGTTTGTGATGCCCTATGTCATGAATGGGGGTTGGTTGGTTGTTTTGATATAGACTTGTCATGTTATCCTCACCTGTGATATATGCAGATTTCTTGATCAAGTTTTCCTCAGAAAAAAATCTTGATCAAGTGTGGTGCTGCACGGTTTTTCTTATCCCAGTCGATTATTGTTATGTTACATGGTTGGCATTACAACTGAATGGATGCTTCTTTCTTTTGAAAGAATATGGATAATTCAATGCTTTTCAATCCTTGCAGCTGCTATCTTAAAACGTCCTGTTACTCCTCCTAGCAGTAGTGCTGCTTTTGACTACCATTCAGCAGATTCAGAGCATGTGCTGAAGAGATCACGTCCTATGGGTGTATCCCAAGAGGTATTTAATTTATCTTTTTCGGTTGCATATTGTATATTTTGGTTGTGGTATACATTTTCCAGGAGTATCTTCATTTTCAGTTTTTTGAAGTGTCAAGTTGATAAAGATTTATCATAGCTGTATGTTTTGCATCCTCTATGAGTGCATTGAAAAACCTCACAATGATTCCTTGTGGTCAATCTGCAGATTGGTGTGTCTACCTCTCATTTGCCTTTGGGATACACGAATATTGCACGGAGCCAACATTCCTTGGATGAATTGCCAAAAAATCTTGCTATGAATTTAAATCAGGGCTCTTGTGTCACCAGCATGCACTTTCATCCTTCTCAGCAAACTGTGCTTCTAGGTTATAAACTTACAGTATTTTGAGTGGATGTTCTGTAGATTTTCCTTGTATCCATAAGTTTCTGTCAATGTCTTTTCAGTTGGGACAAATTCTGGGGACGTCTCAGTGTGGGAGGTAGCCACCAAGGAGAGGTTTGCTCATAGAAATTTCAAAATTTGGGAACCTCAAGCACGCTCAGCTTCTCTTCAGGTTTCATGTTCGGCTTCATACTAATTGTTTATCTCTAAGCAATAATCAAATGATCAGTCTATATTAATTACATAATGATCAGGCAACTCTAGCGAAAGAAACCAGCATATGCGTTAATCGTGTCACATGGAATTCTGATGGGAGCCAACTAGGTATGTTGATGAGAAATAGGTTTTGCTATTCATAATTTTTCTCGATGTTGCTAGTCATAATTGTTCCACTTGATATTAATGAAATTTGTTTTTTTATTGATTTTGCCTCCGCATGCACTTTTTCATCCATCTGTGTTGATGTGTAACCATCCTTTTGCCCCTGAAAAAATGGATCCTATAGTACACACATATATTCCATTTCATTGAACATGTCTTGGTGAAGTAGACGAGAAGGTCTTCTGAAAAGTTCTTCCATCCTTGCAGGTATTGCATTTTCGAAGTACTTAGTGCACTTGTATAAATTCAATGGCCATGCTGATCTCGTAAATCATCTGGAGGTACTTTTCCTACTTTTGATAAATCTTTTTCCTGAATGGCAACAACATATTCAGTGATTTAAAAAATGTTATTTTCTTTAACATTCAATTCTAAAATTGAATTTGATAAAATTACTGATTTTATTATGTTTAATACTTTCTTGATTTGGTAGATTGAAGCTCACATTGGTGGAGTTAATGATGTCGCATTCTCTCAGCCTCATGAAAACAAAAAATGTGTTGTCACATGCGGAGATGACAAGACAATTAAGGTTGCATGATTTCTCACTTTTTTTTCAAGTAAAACATGACTGCCTTTTTAAAATCTGTTATATATATATATATATATATATTTTTTTTAAAAGTTATATTTTCTAATCTTCAGGTCTGGGATGCCAACACAGGGACCCTCAGGTATACTTTTGAGGGTCACGAAGCACCAGTTTATTCTGTGTGTCCTCATGCTAAGGAGAATATTCAGGTAACATCAAGTTCAGAATATTTTTGCTTTTGTTGTAGATCTTGAAGTAGCATTCTCATAAGTTGGTTTTGATTACTATCTTTTTGAAGGGGCTTTGAGTATTTTGTAATTCTAGATCTTTTTGAAGATTCTGAATGAACTTTTTATAATTGCAATTGCCTCCTTTCATTTCAAATTTCAACTTTATAGGGGTAGTCTTTGTTCTTTTGTTGTAGTTCATCTTTTCAACTTCTATTGATGGAAAGATTAAAGCATGGTTGTACGATAATACTGGTTCAAAAGTTGATTACACAGCACCTGGACACTGGTGTACAACAATGGCTTACAGTGCTGATGGAATGAGGTATGTAAACGAGGATCTGGATAAACTCAACTAAGTGTGAACAAGATATGGTTGAGTTTGGTTATTTTGATCCCTAGTTATAATAACTCCCCATGAGTTTTAAATGTGGTTTTTCCTGAACTATGAAAATGCTCAGGCTGTTCTCATGTGGGACGGGTAAAGATGGGCATTCGTACCTTGTTGAATGGAATGAGTCTGAAGGGGCAATAAAGAGAAACTATGATGGTCTAAAGAAGCAAACAATTGGGGTCGGAGTTGGGATAGTACAATTTGATACCACTAAAAGCCGATTCTTAGCTGCTGGAGATGATTGCATGGTCAAGTTCTGGGACATGGACAACCCTAGTATACTGACTACCATTGATGCTGAGGGTGGTTTAGCGGTATTTTCTCCAGTGACAATTCATTTGCGTTTTTTTACAAGTTATGTTGTTTCCCACTCTGTTTTTTGAATAAATGACTTAATGTTCCAGCAATTACCTCGCATACGATTTAACAAGAATGGATCACTGCTTGCTGTCTCAACCAATAACAATTGTGTCAAGATATTGGCAAATGCTGATGGCCAACTTCTGCTTTCCCTTGAAAATCGGTCTTTTATTTCAGGCAGAACAGTTGCTGATCCAGTTACAAAGGTAATTTCTTGTGAAACTCATGTTAACTAGGGTTTATGTTCATGCCTTGTACATTAATGAATGCTGGACGTGATCACATACTCTGATCATCATACAGGCAACAACTATTAACACCTTAGCTGTTAATGCCGTTGCTGGAACCAGCACCACAGTTATTGACCGCAGTGCTTCAGTTGCTGCTATTGTGGGTTTGGTAATAATTTGTGGTTACAGCTTTTTATTTCACACAAACAACACGTTTCAGCTGTTTGTTTAGCTATTTATGTTTCATTTGGATTGTTTTCCTATTAAAGATATCTGCTGAGGGCCATACTCAATTGTTGTCTAATATTTCATGTGGTTACTTCAGTTCCAAGGACCTCCCGGGGGGTGAGGATGCATGTATATTTGCAAATATCCATGCATCCTCACTCCACGGATGTCCTTGGCACTTAAGTAAAGAGTTGAAATGGCATATGCATAATGAAGAGATTTTTGAAATACCTAATGAAGAGTAATAGGTTCTTGTGAATTGTCCCAGCATAAAAAAATCTTGTGAAATGAATTTCTAATTTCATTACTGACAGAATGGTGATACTCGAAGTTTGGGAGATGTCAAACCCCGGATAAACGATGAGGCATTTGAGAAATCTAAGATATGGAAGTTGACTGAAATTTCAGAACATGCTCAATGTTGTTCTTTACAGCTCCCTGATAATACTTTAACAGCCAAGGTATGGATTCTCTATCATTTTAAGCACTTTTGGTAATCAAGACTAATTAATATTCCTTTTTGCTAAGATTAATGAGACATGTGTGGTAATATAAGATCGATCCATAGGGGAAGAGCTTAAAAAAAACTAGAATTATATTGATCTCAAGTGTTTTTCCTAAACGATTACGTGAGATAGAAGATTCGCTATGTGATTACACTAATCATTTCATTAAAGAGAGGAAGCAAGCAAATAATGACAATATATTTTAAGAACTAACTATTGCAAACACACATCAATTATCAAGACAAGAAGTTAAGATAGTCAATTTCAGATTAGTTTAAATAGAAGAATGTAGTAATAAACAATTAATAAGTGAAAGTGTTCGAAAATATCATCAACCACAATTAATGGCTCCTCATGCCCCTTATATTCCATCTAACTGTAGAATTGAGAAATAAACTAATCGTTATCACACTAAATGACATATAGAAGAGAAAAAAATGAAACTGCATTGCGAAGATTAGAAAAGATGCATCCAAATCCAAAGATGCCCAAAATCAATGTCCTAGGTGGGTGATAGGCGAACAAAGAGAGCACTCACGTGCTTCGGCTCAGGCCCTGTCGACTACTTTTGTTCTGGTTAATACTACCCATTAGTTCAGTTTAATACAAGTGCATGACTACTATACTTTGTAGCCATCCTTCCCTTTCTCTCTCAAAAAGGAAGAATTAAGCCTTATGTCTTCATCTTTCTTCTGCGTCCACGTTATACATACTTTCAAGTGCCATAAGAAGCTTCCATAATCTGAATTTAGCATGAACAATAACTTTATATCTTAGTTTCTTACTCTTTTTATAACATATTTTTGTCATTTAGGTTCTGAGGTTAATATACACCAATTCTGGCCATGCCATATTATCATTAGCATCCAATGCGATCCACAAGTTGTGGAAATGGCCTAAGAATGACCGGAATGCATCCGGAAAGGTACTTCATTTCTCCTGCCATATTAAGTTCTTTTCTGACCTTTCTATGACCATCATGAAACTTAACGCTCAAATTTACCAGGCAACGGCAAATGTAACTCCACAACTGTGGCAACCTCAAAACAGTACATTAATGACTAATGAGATTGGTGATAGGAATGCGGAAGAAGCTGTTCACTGTTTTGCTTTGTCAAAGAACGATTCATATGTTATGTCAGCATCAGGTGGCAAGATATCCCTTTTCAATATGATGACATTTAAGGTAACAAGGTTTATGCTCATAAGTAAACATATACCTTGAGATAGCAATTTTACATGATGCTTACTAATGCATTTTTTTATTGCAGACAATGACAACCTTTATGGCGCCACCTCCAGCAGCTACTTTTCTTGCTTTTCATCCCCAAGACAATAACATCATTGCCATAGGCATGGACGATTCAACAATCCAAATCTACAATGTTCGCATTGATGAGGTCAGTCTTGTTGAACTGAAATCTTTGTTGTTTAACGCCCCATTTTAACAAAAGTAGTTGTTTATCTACTTTGTTAGGTTAAAAACATACTGAAAAAGCACCAGAAGAAGATCACTGGCCTTGCCTTTTCTAGTGTGCTAAACATCCTTGTCTCATCTGGAGCAGATGCCCATGTAAGTTGGTTCACCCTTTTCCTTTTTTCCATTCTAGTGAATTATGGGTTTGAAGCACCCATCGCGTCTTCCATACTGCTCAATAGCTAGATGTGGTAGTTATAGATCTGAACGTTATGAAGGCAGTCACAAATTAAGCAATCGGTTATTCTATTTCCCCTGGTAGGCAGGTTTTCCATCAATCCTAATGCTTTGGGATGCTGGATATTGCAGCAATTCCTGTCTAGCTCACTGGATCTTAGAAACTTAGGACATAAATCATCATAAACTCATGTAGCACAGCTTGTTGTGCCTGGCATCTCCCATGCAGCACGGGGATGTTTTTTTCATAATATAATATAGTTGTTTGCTTTGGGTGTGGATCACAGGAGATAGAAGTTTTTTCTGTCCCCTACTGCTTGGATTTATTGGAAATAATGATCATTTTTACAATTTGATACAGTTGTGTGCATGGGCGTTGGATGGATGGGACTTAAAAGTTAGTACCTTCCTGCAAATGCCTCCTGGAAGAGTTCCAGGCCCCCATGCAGAGACAAAAGTTCAATTTCACAATGATCAAACCCATTTGCTGGTGGTCCACGAAACTCAACTAGCTATATATGATGCCGCCAAACTTGAATGCCTTCGACAGGTTAGTTTAAGACTTTTGTGCTCCCATATCTGCATTTCTACGTAAATTTTGACAGTTGACCTTCTCAAGAAAAGCTGACAGTTGACAGATTTCTGGCACATTTCCTTTTTTTTTACCTAGAGTTGTACTTAGTTGATTGGGCTTGTCCAATTTTTGCAACTGGTTCATTATTCTTTTATCATCAATGGAGCAAATGTTTAATTTTCATACAATTTCTGTTTGACACAAATTTTGAGATATTAATGCCAATGACCTTTTCCTTTTTTCCCCACTGTCAACAGTGGATTGCGCAGGATGGATTAATTACACATGCAACTTATTCTTGCGATGGACAGATGATATATGCATGTTTGCTTAATGGAACTGTCAACATATTTACTGGAGGTCTTAAATTAAGGTGTCGCATAAATCCAATGGCATATTTGAATGCCGAACCAAGGTAAAAAATTTTCTTAACTACCTTTATGTTTATACTTGGCGTTCGAGTTATTGAAAATGACTGGTGTTTGTACCAGTGCAACTGCATGTCCACTTGTCGTTGCTGCTCATCCCTCGGAGCCCAATCAGTTTGCTCTGGGACTTGCTGATGGTACTATCCATGTATTGGAGCCCTTAGAATCGGAAAGGAAATGGGGAACAGCACCTCCACCAGAAAGTGGTGTTGGTGTAAATGCTGGTCCCAGTCAGACTATTGGAAACCCAGCCCCAGATCAATCATCAAGATGAAGTTAGTTGAACGCTGATATCATTGACAACTAACAAGTTTTCCTTTGCTGCTGTGAAGAATAGTTTTTAAATACATGAGGTATTAACCCAAGGCAGATTGAAGTAGATACAAATCGTTGGATCATAGTAGCCATCTTCGAGCAGACAAATGACAGACATTAGGTGTCGAGATAAGGAAAGATGGGAAGACGGCTAATGTGAAATATCCTCATTTACTGACTTTGAACTTGCTTGTTTGAAACAAGAAAGATGTATCGGTCCAGGGATATTGATCAGTGATGAGCTCGTCCTACTAGTCATATTGTAATTTTATTCATTGCATCAGTGATTTTCTATGTTGAAAGTTAGTTTTAATGTTACATGCTGTGGACATGTCCGGTTGTTTCTTAGTTGTTTCCTCAGATATCCAAATAGTAAGGGGATAATTTATTGGAATAATTTATCAGCAAACGGGTGTGTGTTAGCTTTGGAATTGGATACTCTTCTTGAAATATTCATTGTGCTGATGGTTTATGAAACATTGATGTTTTTCACTGAGCGAGTTCGGTTTTATGGTGCCACAAGGATGCCCTATGTCTGTGCTTTAGATTATCATCAAAATAAATTATGGTGGGTTCCCCCAATTTATATATATATATATATATATATATATATATAGGACCTCCATCAACGGTTCAAATTATGAATAATTAAATTTCATCATTTAAGTATGTTATTTATTCGAATCGTTGATATAATAGCGCGAGGTATATTAATCTTATATATATATATATATAACTAATGCATTGGAGAGGTTCAGACGTTCATTTTTTTAGGAAGAGTTTAAAAAGAGGTGGTGGTTCCTTTCATTGCTTGTGGCTCTTATAATATATAGATCCATTATTTTCTAGTAGGTGATCGTTTCAAAAATACATTTTCTAGGAGGTGATCGTTTACAGACTCCTTATTTTAATCTTCTGGGGAATCACGTGTGCAGATGAACAATAACTCTTCCTGCTGTTGGAGGAGGGCCCTCTTTCGATTTTCGAGGGCTTGGATTTGATTTTGTATAGCCAACATATGATCTTGCATGAGATATGGATCGATCGGTGGTGTGTGTTCCCAGAAGAAATCAAGCATTTGATCTGTTGGATCTTCTCGTTTTCCACATTTTGAATTTCCTGATGAAGCGGGAAAACTCCAAACGCTGCACGGAGGCTTTCCAGCATCTGATTGCTCTTTCAACGATGATATCCATGGCTTTAATTCTTGCTTCACCCACTTATTGTTTATGGACTCGACGGATCACTTGCCCTCGATGTCACCAAGAGCTGCCTAAGCTCCTCTTCCAGCACCGTCACCACCACGAGTAGCTTGAGAAACTCCTTGCCCAACCTCTTCGGTCGTGACCACCAAGAAACTCATTAGTTAGACGAAGAATACGATGCTATCTTTGACGTGGCAGCCAACTTCGATCGTCAGGTTTCCTCCCACCACCCGCCCTCGCCTTACATGTGCTATGTCGTCGGGACCATCTTCGGCCAGTGTTGCGATGATGTCTTTTTTTACGTCCTGTAGGATCCCACCATGCCCCCTCGCCTATTGTTCATTCTCGATCTCCACCCAATGAGATGTCGTCTGGCATCGTTCGGATCTCCTTCGAGTCTCACCATTGCTCGCAGGATCCACGTTACTGCCACTGCCACCAACCCTACACCGGCAACGCTCCTTTGTGCAGGCAACGCCCGAAGGATTCTTGGAAGGCCTACTGCAATGGACACAATAAGATGGGATATGCCGTGAGGATATTGCTGTCGGCGCTGGGGTGCTGCTCGCCGTCGAGCTCGACAAAGTGACGGAGGAGAAGGTCGAAGGACTCGTTGAGGTGAGCTCATGGCAAGTCTGACTAGTGACAAGTTTAGAACTGGCAGCGATTTCGATGTCATCATGCTCATCTGGTGAACAACACTAATCTTTTGATCATTGCATCGAGAGAGACTTTTGATTCTTGGAAGGCCTACTGAATTATGTGAACATGCAACCAATTCTTGAGTGCAGTTCGTCACCAAGAGGCTCATTAAGGACGTCCCCTTCGGAGTGCTCCTATCTGGCGGTCTCGATTCACAAATTTTAACATCACGATTAAATATTCACAAATTGCATGTTAACTATTACATTATTTTTTTATTTATAATAAAAAAATAATTATATATAAATTCTTAAATTTAATATCATGATTAAATTTTCATAATTATAGGTTACTCTTTATATTTCATTATATTTTTTAATCTTAAAATCATAATCATATTTTGTATATATAATTCTAGGCAAGCCACCTTCTCCATTCATTATCTTACGACATTTTTTTATAATTTCCCCCAATTTATAAATTCTTATATATATATATATACATATATAGTTCGAATTTTTTGAAACATTGTAGAGCTTTCATTCATATTTATATTTTTAATTTTTTGAATGATTTTTATTTTTTAATCGACTACTAACAACTAGAGTTCATGATCCATCATTTGATATTTCATAGCCTCTTAGCATTTCAACTTAACATTTTCTAGCTTTAATCCATTTGATGTCATAAATATTATTGGCTAACTTTACTTCTAATATTGTACTCCACTACCCCTTAAATATCATGATTAACCTTGGCCACTTTCTATTCTCTCTCCACAAAATGTAATTAGAACATTTGTCATTTTCTATTACCTTCATTAAAGGTAATTATAACATTAATTAATTATAATCTAATAAATTCTTAATTTCTTTTCAAATTGCTATAACGGATTAGAAATTTATTATCGGTACTAATCATGATTGTCAGGATCCCGATCCGGATAATAAGATCAGAAAATAATCTTGATCCTATTCGGATGATCTTAAACGTAAGATCTACACCGGATCTATAGTCGAGTCTTAAGATCAGTTACGAACCTAACGATCTTACAATATTAATACAAATTTATTTATTCGAATAAAAAATAAAAGTAAACATAAAGGTCCATGAAAAATTAGATTTAACTATTTTATTTATATATATTGTATATGTTAGTTTCATGAATTTTAATATCTTCTAATAATTTAATTTATGTCATGAATTTAGTACTCTATTATCTTACATCAAAATTAATTTTTATTATGACACATATTAAAAATTATATTGCACTTTAATAAATATTATAGTTCATTAAGATCAAATAATATATATTATTATTTTAATTTTTTTAAGAATATATCATATTATCTTTCAGATGATATAAAAAAATATCTATTAGACTTCAAAACATGAATAAAGTATTAATGGTCAATGTTTAATTAATTTATATGTAAACATAATATTAATAAATAAATATACTATTTTATATTAAAAATATTTTTTTATTCATGAGGTATGATCTTATATATGACGAGGATTAGGATATGATACCATACATATTGCACTTGTGGTAATTCTATATGCACTTTATGGAACATGATGAAAAGAAGCTTTGACATCTTTTGTGTCAAGCTTCATAAATTTGGTTGAGAAAAAATTGATGATTTGATTTAAATTTATTTTCAACTAATATTTGTTGTATCTTGTATTTGATAAATAACATATGAAAATCATATTGTCATCATTTAGAGAATATTAGTATGAAGCAATAGAGTTACACCAATTTTTTAAAATAAATTTTTATCTTATGTTTTCTCTTGTCATGCACATGGGATTATCAATTTTTAAATTTGAAATATACGCATATTCGTATAATGTTATATATGTGTTTCCATCGATCATGGAGCGAGAGATAAATACATCTTTTGTCTAATATTTTTATTATGACAAATAATTAATATTATCACGCTTTTGTTAGGAATTTTCCTAATTGCAAAGTAATTCAGATGTCACATGCACTCCTGATCTCAGTTACCGAAAGAACCTGACTTTTTTGAACTATTTGACGTCAGAGAAAAGAAAAAGCGTAGACAGACAACTTTTTTTACATATGTCTGCTGGGTGGACGTCTCCCTCACCCTCATGTAGAATAGAAATGGAGCTCTTCCATGACTTTTTTAAATTCTACCCATCTTAAAAATCTTATCTTCCAAATTTTATATGAATAGTTAAAATATATTTAGATAAAGTGAAATTTGACATGAAAGAATTAGGTAGTTGATGTGATAGAAAAAATAAATGTAATAAATTAATTTTAGTAGGTGTTTGAATTAAAAGATATATGCAATAAATATAAGTTATAAATTTATTAAAAAAAATTTAAAATAAATGTATATTAAAAAAATTTATGTTAAAAATATATATTATCTAAAAACAAAAGTCAATGTTTTAATAATTTATATTTAATGAAATACTAAAAGTTTTTTTATTGAAATAATAAGTAATAAATAATATTATATCAATTATTTATTATTAATATTTTACATATAATAAATTATATATAATATAGGTAAAAAGAAGAAAAAAATTAAAAGAAAAAAAGAATTTGTAAAATAAAAAAAGTCACGTCGTTTGAAAAAAAAAATAGAACCAATAGTTGGTTCCACTACTTTGATTTCGTGGTCCGATTCCGAACCAGGCCGCGGGGGACGTTTGGCGGAACCACCGAACCAGACATCCACCAAACAGCCCCATTGTGTACGTATGTGAAGTCTCGTCGACTCCAGAGAGAGTTTTAAGTAGAAAATTGGGAAACTCTCCTCAATGATGAACTGACATCAACACCTCATTCTTGTTTCAGGTTCGATCGACTGGGCACCATTGGTGGTTTTGATCAGAATATTCATATTCTACCTTTTTGCTAGTACTCTTTTAGCAACTAAAAAAGAGTATACCTGCCGGTGCAGATAAAGGCATGTTCTTCCTGGTCCCATGCTGGAAACACTCTGCACCGGTATTGATCTCTGTCCCCGTTCATAACATCTTTTTGCACTTTTTTGTCATCCAACTTCTGTTGCAATTCTTAGGCAATTTTTAGAAACGCAATCTGTGTGCCGATTGCCAAATTGATTACAAAGTTAATCTTCTTTTGACTTTGCATAGTACTTATGAATAAAAGAACAGCATACATTCAGTCAACATTACCTACCATTCAACATTCAATCTTTCTAAAGTTTAAGTTCCGGTAGATTCAAACAACAAAATCATCCGTATTTGAGAATCGGCATCTACCAATGATCCATTCTTGAGCCCTTATCTTCACAAATACAAGCTGAGCTACTATGACCAACTTTTGTTGTCCAGTAAGAACACACAGCAATCTCGAATCCAAAATCAACTTTAGCAGAAGTGGCGCACATCCATCAAACCAGATGCATTGGCCAGAATTAACATCTACCTATCACTACTGGCTTCCATGACTGAATTAGCATCCTGAATCTCTTCCATTGCCGAAGACTCCTTTTCTGTAGAAACGCAAACTGAGTTGTTACCAGGATGATAATCCAAGGTTTCCTCGAGTTCTGGATTGAACAACTTGTTGTTCTCAAGATCCTGCAGCTTCTCCGGAGACTCTCCCTTAAGCAGCTCCACCACGTCGAGGATCGTTGGCCTGTTCTCCGGCTTGTCCTGAGCACAAACAAGTCCAACAAGCACTATCCTCTTCAACTCCGGCTCTGCGAATTTGCCGTTGAGTTTGGGATCTGCCACTTCTTTAAACCTCCGCGCTCGAGCCAGCGGCAGCGCCCATTCTGTGATCGTCTGCTTCGTTATCAGGTCGGGCTTCATTACGGGCCTCCTTCCACTGGCAAGCTCCAGAAGCATGATGCCGAAGCTGTAAATGTCGCAACTCTCTGAAGCCTTCCCCAGCATGGCATACTCTGGTGCAAGGTAGCCAAGTGTGCCTTTAACTCTTGTTGTAACGTGGGTGGCACCGTCTGGAATGAGCCTTGCGAATCCGAAATCTGCCACTCGAGGGTGGAACTCGGAGTCGAGCAAAACGTTACTCGCTTTGACATCCCTGTGGATGATGTGAGGTGTTGCCTGCTGATGAAGATACCTGGAGGAGAATTGAGAGAGTTCATTCATAACATGGATGCTAAACATGAACTGGCAGTAGTGATGGTCGGCCGGAAATAGCAAGGACTTACGCGATGCCCTCGGCCGACTCGATGGCAATTGTCATTCGCCGGCTCCAGTCAAGAAGGCACTCGGCAGCATGCTGTCCATGGAGGTGTGAGAACAAACTCGAGTTCGGCATGTAGTCGTAAACTATGAGGCGTTCTTTGCCTTCTGCACAGTAGCCGCGCAGGTTCAGCAGGTTCTTGTGGCGTATTTTCGCCAGGATCTCAATCTCCACAGCAAACTCCATCTCGGCGTTGTTGCTCCAAACTTTTAGCCTTTTAACTGCAATCTACAGAAGAACGCAACAACAAGATGACGCCAATTTCAAAATTATTGTTCGCCTGCTTGCATCATTCACTTCCAGGATACATGAACAACTAAACAAGTCACTGGAGAAACCCTTCTTTCATACAAATTAACAACAATAACTTATGTTCTATCACAAAGTGCCTCTCTCCATTGTCATCTAAACGAAGCTTGATATTGAGCTGATTGAACGTCCCATGAAAACTGGCAGGGAAACCAATTTATTGTTCCAAATATATATGCACAAAAGCATCTAACTGGTGACTGCTTACCGTCGATGAGCAAACAAATGATTTAAATGTCTGAGCAAAAAAAAGGGTCTTTTTCCAGCCCTTCTCTTTCATTTTTGTCGAAAATAAATCAAGACATGATTCCAGCAAATGCAATTGTGCATCCAGTCTGAACGAACAACGACACAGGGACAAAGACGGAAACGAAACACCCAGATAAAATCACAGTTGAGAAATCGGATTTTCCAGATGTAAAGCAGGACACGAGAAAGGAGGCGTATCAATCGCACCCATCCTCACCTGAGATCCATCCCAGAGCTGACCCCAATACACACTGCCGAATCCTCCTTCCCCCAACTTGTTGTCGTAGTTGAAGTTATTGGTGGCCGAATGCAACTCCTTGAGCGAGAACACCCTCCACGTCTCCGCCTTCTTCTTCTTCCTCGCCGCCTTCCTGCCACCAGAAGTGCACAGAACAGAAAAGGAATCAAAACGCCGCCTTTCCCGCTTCGCAAAGATCCCACGAGCTCCCAACCCCGTAAAAACCTCATCTGAAGATCAAATCCAACACCGAGGGCACGTACCCGTCCGTGGACTTGTAACAGCAGAACAAAGAACCAAAAGCCATGAAGATCGATCCCTCTCTCCTCCTGCCGTTTACTACCTTCGCAATCGCTCCAGCGACGAGGGAAGCGACCGGGAATGACTACTTCGTTGCCGTCGTCGCCGCGGACGCCGTCGGACGGAGCTCCTCGACGGAGGCGGAAATGGATGGGAATTGGGAGGAGAAGGCAAAGTTGACGCATTTAACTCCGCCCATCATTGCGTTCGTTTCCATAAATATTTTACATGTGTGTATTTTTACTCCGAAACAGAGAACGCAGCAAAAACGGACTCTCGCGAGTGCCACGAGGACGCGGTTCAACTACGTGTCCTCTCCTGATTTGTTCAGTTTGAACAGCTAAGGGTGGGGTTTGTTCAACGGTCAAGTTTTCTTCCCCGTTTCCGCGAGGAGTTATTTTTTCTTTTGTCTCGTATACAATGGACCAACTTGAGAATAATATATATATATATATAGAGAATAAAAGGTGTTATCCTAATATTTGAAAGTGTTTACCAGCAACGGAGTCAAATTAAAAAAATGTTAAGATGGAATCCAAATATACATATATATAATTATATAAATAATTATTAAAAAAATCTATTTTATAGTGTATGAATAATGAATATGGCCTAGATGTTGAAGAATCTAAGTGGGGTTAAGAGTAGACCAACCAAAACTCACCTCTGTTATGCATAATTTTCTAAATGCATAAAAGAACTCAATACCTCTAACTAGTAATATGTTCATCAAAAGTTCAATATTTTAGAGATTAAGTTAATTAAGATCGTTTTTTTTTCGGATGGTGTCTGACTCGAGAAATGTTATAAGAATGACAATACATTGTTGCTTTTATTTTTATTTTTATTCTTTTTTTTTATACTCATCTAGTGTTCGAAAAGTGACATCCATCGTCCAACAGCAGTTAAGAGTTATGCACAACGAGTTGAAATATTGATTCATCATCGAGTTTGACTATTTTGATATCGTCCCGAATAATATGCTTGATTATAACATGTGAGGTTCCAATAAAATTTTTTTACATTTACAAAAGTTCGAAAACTTTTTATTTAAACGATGAAGAGCTATTATTTACTCCACCTTCGCTCTCGGTATAATTTTGTTTTTTTTTTCTCGAACATGTCTTACGGAAGACTTGTTGGTGGTGTGTTTGATTGAGATGAGGATGATGACGCAACGATGGAGGATGAGAGAGAGAGAGGTGCGTGCGTCACTGTTTCTTCTGTAGACTGCAAAGACTTAAAAAAGAGGCTGCCTAATTAATTCTTTCCCTGTCAAATTACCCACTCTTCTTTTTTTTTTTTTGTCAAACTAGAATTTTGTTTATCATGATTCGAAAAGTCAACCGTCATCTTCAAACTGCTCAAATCTTACAAATTTTTTTTTCAAATTTTTGATACATTATATTATGAATTTTCTCTTTTTATAATAAAAAAATAAAAAAAATAACGCGGAAGAACTCACTTCCTTGTATTTTAATATTGGATTATTTTTTTAATTATAACTTTTTTTCGCATATAACACTAAATTATACGTTTATAAATTTTAGTCTTTTAATCATTTAGATTCTTTCTTTAAATTTCAACTTAATTTCATTAAATTTACTTAGGAATTGTCAATTTTACCCTTAGTTTCATATCACAACAAAACTGTTCTAAAAATAAAAAAATAATCAATACAAATAAAAAATGTTAATTGATGCCAATATTTTTAAACAATACTATGCTTATGTCATTTTTTCACATTTTTACATATTAAAATGTAAGGAGTAGAAACATCATTTCAAGTTATTAGATAAAAACTTAACAAAATTTTAAATTAAAGTTAATAAAGGACTTAACTGTCGTATTTTAGATAAATTTGACGATTGAAAATTGTAAATTTATAATTGAGAATTATATGCGCAAAAATTATAATTGAGTGGATGTTAAAAGAAAATATCCTTTAATATTTTGATTATTTTTTATTTAAAATTGTATGACATTCGTGATGTAATGAGATGACATAAGTTTGAATCTCAAAAGATTATTTTATGGAGAAGATTATTTTAGCTTTTGTTCAATTTCATATTAATGCACTATAATTAAAATTATCAATAAACATGAATACTGAATCAGTGTATAATCACTGAACTCATTTACAATCTAAAATAGATGATAAGTTAAAATATGATATAATTAGAAATCTAGTGTATTAAATGGACTCGAGTATAAATATCAATTACATTCATAAAAAAAATTGGTCAAGGATCAATTAATTAATGGCAACAATAACTGCGATGAAAAAGAAAGATTCCTTGCTCGTCACGGTCACCTTTTTTTTTTCGATAACTACTTATCGGAATGCAGGGCTATTAGCACTCGACTAATATGATATTAAGAAAGAAAATGGAAAGGTTTATTATCCTTGATCAAAATGGTGACTTCAAGAATCGAACATGAGATTATTAGCATCCATCCACCCACGTGGAAGCACAGCCCGCTAACTACTGCGCCGACCGTCATTGGTTTCACGGTCCCCTATTTGAAGACCAACTCCAAATCTCACAAAGAACACCGTCAATTTTACGTTCGATTATCTTATTCAACTTTTTTTAATTATAGAGACGTGATTAGCTTGATATGCGAAAGGAAAAATAATGATATACTCTATCATTTTATAGAGAAATTAAATTAACTATGTACCTTTTGGGATCTTTTTATTAGGGTAAAAAACAACTTACAAGGAATATTCAAATTTATTCTAAAGGAATGTATATTCTTTCGCCATATAATTTTATTCTTGCTGAAGTGTAGAGAGGATTAAATATTTATTTGATATGATAAAAAATGATTTTATTATTAACATTATACTATTAAGGCTCAACATTATTATCAATTTAATAAATACATAGTAGTTTAATTAGAGAATAACGAATGATAACTAACAATTAAAGGTTCATTGAGGATATTAGCAATTAAGTATTTGAACTTAATGATAGAATTAATTGATAAATATAAAATGATATAATTGAATATATAATAAATTATACGATTCAAGCACTATACAAGTTTTATTATAATATATTAAATAAATTATTCATATCTCAATCAAATCAAATAAACTTTCATAACCAGACAATAAATTTTATTGGTACATACATTATATGAAAATATTAATTAATAAGTTTTTTATTCATTGTTAATAGAAAATAATTTATAATTAATTAAGTATGAATATAAAAAGAAATATAATTGAATTGTGATAAAATAAAAAAAATAATAATAAGGTACTTTGATAAAGAAATAATGTATTTGAATAATAATAATAAAATTTTAAGATATAATATCTAATTTTTAAACGCTAAATACTAATAGAAGTAGCTTTTCGATACGTAATATTAATTTTAGCATTGTCAAAGGGTAATTGTTAAAGTGTTTGGTTGCTTTTAAGTGGATAAGTAGACGGAGCAATTAATCTGATAATTTATTCCACCTTTTTGAAAAAAAAAAACAAGTCGTCTTTAAAAAAGAAGAATTTAACGGTCAGCTTTGTGTGGTTCACTTTATTACTTCCAATCACTCCGGTTTGCTTGGACCGCCAACAATCTCGATTCGCCCAGACGTAGACCGGTTCAACCGCCGAGGCCTCGCGAAAATAACGACAGGGGTTTTTACGAATTCAAAATCGAAAGGTTCGAGAAGAAGGGCGAGCGAGGCCGCGGCAGCGACGACGGCAGCGGCGAGAGCGATGGTGGCGGAGGACGGCATCGAAGGGGGGCCGATGGGGAAGGACGCTGCGGCATTTGAAGGTAGGGAGAGTGCGGCCGAGGCGGCGGAGGAAGACGAAATCGTCGGGGAGGCGGAGGAAGGGGAGTACGATAAGGACGCCGACTCTGCGGTCAGTGGAGAGGCGCCGCAGAGACAGAGGCCGTTCCACCCCTTGAAGTACTCGTGGACGTTATGGTTCGACAATCCTTCCGGCAAGTCCAAGCAGGTGGCTTGGGGCAGCTCCATCAGGCCCATCTTCACCTTCTGCACCGTCGAAGATTTTTGGGGGTATCTCTCATTTCGTGTGTCTGCCCTGATTCTGTGTGCGTGTCCGAATTTGGAATTCCGTTCCAAAAATGCGATTTTTTTTGTCTCTTGCAGCCTTCGTATATATATTTTTTTCTATCGTGCCAAGTTTAGATTCTTCTTATTTATCCGTATACATTCAGTGGGTGCTCAAAGCTTATGTTCAGATTTTTTTTAATTAATGTATCTCTAACTTTAGATATGTTGTTTCAATCTCCACTTGCATTTCCATCTGTACTCCGTATTTACTGTAATATTTCCGGTTGCCATCAAATCTGACCAGATTACATATCATGATGGTGTATGAACTGTTTTTTAGGCATTCTTGATATTGTCTCGTCTCAAATCAAAGTTGAAAAATTTTATGCACAGTCCTGGAACACCCTCTTGTTCGTAGCTGGTCCATGTGTAGTATGCTAGTGGAAACTAATTGCAAACCTTGTTCAAACTACAATATGAAGACATCTCTAATTGTTAAAATATGTTAATTTGCAGTTTTTTATTTTGCAAAATGAATTAGCTCTGTAGTAGTTAAGATATATGTACCTCCTGAATGTATTATTCATGGATTCATTATAACAGGATATCGGGTCTTTGTGCTATAATGCTTCGATGTTGTTTCAATTATTTGGTTTATTGAACAAGCCGTTACTTCATGAAGTTGCCAACTCAATAGGATGTTATAATAACCATTATAGAATTTGATTTACTAGCTTGGCAATTCATTTTTTAGCCACGGTTTTCATGGTTTCCTACAATTTTAGCAGTCTTCAGTTTTCATTGTTGCCAGATGTTTTCTAATTTACTTTTTGTTATGCAGTTGTCAAATTACACGTTACCAATGATTACTTTGATTTTTAATGTATGAAGAGCTGTAACCAATCTGTGTGTTAATCATAGAACTTGCAATCACTTATTGTGGGTAAAAGTTATGTTCCCAAGCAACAAATAAAAATAACGAACTATATATATATATATATATATATATATATATATATATATATATATATATATATATATATATATATAGAAACAGACATTGTCATCTTCCAAGGTACCTTTTGTAACTAACTACGCAGTTGGTCTCTTGAGTGCCAACAAGGTATGGGTGATTAACTTGGTCATTTGGTTTCCTTTATGTTGCACTTGAATTGAGCTGTCGTGTTTCCTTATTTAAAATTATGCTATTCTTAAAGATATTGTGTGATAATTCTTGTTTTGTGCACCCTCAAACACATTTCTTGTTTTATGTCAAGTATCAATTCTTTTGTTCAAAATTTACCCCCAACTCTATACCTTTTTACGATCATGAGTTGTGATAAAAGAAATATGTTAATTTTTTCTTGAATACCTATTACTTCATTGGGTCCTCAGGCCCACACTCAGGCGGTATTGAACATCTTTGGTTTTTTCTTTGAGTTGATGAATTATGATAAAAGAAATTTATTTAATCTTTTCTTGAATACCTATTGATTGAAAAATTAGAATTACAGAAGCTTTCACTTGGTTCATCTCCACCTACTTTGGGAAGTCGAGGTGCACATTGGATCACTTTAGGTGAACAGGTTTGACTATTCCCCACTTGGTCAAAGGTGATCACATTAGTTCGTCTTGGCCCAGATCTAGAACTACCCTCAACGCTTTGTGTAGCCATAAATCCTATTTTATTTAATCACCCCGAACACAGCTTACAACTTTCATCGTACTTCTTTTTTTTGTTAGTTCAATGTTTGGATGAAGTTATGCAATTCAATTATTTTTTTTCGATCATATCTACATCAACAACAACAACAACAACAAAGCCTTATCCCACTAGGTGGGGTCGGCTACATGGATCATACGACGCCATTCCGCTCTATTTCGATCATATCTACATATTGTATTTTTTTCGGGTTGCTAACTCAATGGTAGCCTCTTGGTTATAGTATGCCATGATTAAAGTTTTGCCCATCTGTAATGGAAATTACGTTAGTAATTTTTAGTGCTAGCCTGCTGATAAGAAACTAGATTAATTTTCACTAGTACTCGACTTTACTTTGATCCCATTTGGTTTTCTCAATCTTTTTTGTAAACATTTGGTCATTAACTTATAATTTATAACAAAATAATTCCCTTAGTCAATTATCCAAAGTTTCCAAGTGACACTGTGACAAGAATTCTGCAGAGGTCAGGTTTTGTAGTATAAAAAGATGTCAATCCCATGAGGAAGAATTAATGTACCAAAATCAATGACTCTTATGTTATTTAGATGATTAGGATTCAGAGTTATAAACTAAACTACAGAAAATAAACTGGACATGAAAGCAAATAACATAACGTACAAATAAAAAGTCCCAAGGCATGGATGCATCTAATGAGTGTGGATGTTATTTTCTAAGTAATCCCTAATTTTAAGTTCCTTCCCACTAATGGATGTGCAATCCTCTTTCAAGGCAAGATAATTATAGATAGTATTCTGCCTACTTTTGTCGTCACAATAACAAGTAAATTTCATTAAATACACACAGGAATAAAATGAACATCAAGATTTGCACTTTTTCTATGCTAACATGATAAATTACACCTCTTTAAAAAAACATGCTAATTACACATCCTAATCTTTCATTTCCGCTTGCGCTCCATTATGCAATACCTCAAAGTCTAAAGATTACTAGTCAAGTAATCTAAAGAGCATGAAGCACATAACTAGCAACCAAGAAAATGGGAGAAAATCCTTTAATTTATGAATAAAAAGACAAATCTCATGGATTAAAAAACTCAATGTCTTACATAGTATAGAATAAAGAGTTTAGAAAACTAAACCCTAGAACATAGCCCAAGCTGTCATGTCTCAATCGTGTTGTCACCACAACAATACTTGGCCAACATAAAAAAAATGCTCAATTAGCAAGGTGATTCTATGAAATTATAAGGCACTAAATGTTATTATCACTCTGCTAACATGGATGCCATGTGACATCCACGTAGGATGGAACCCAAATTTACAAAAAATGAGATATATTTAATAATATATAATTATTATTAATTTTAAAACATAAAGAAAAAAGAATGTGAAAGTAGGCCGTTGTCCCTCTCCCCTTCTCTTCCAGTCAGAGAGGGTGGTGACCCCTTCCCCTCCACCCCTCTCTGGCCGCCTCCCTTGCCGAAGAGATGTTGAGGGGGAGGGGGCGCTGCTCCTCTCCCCTCTCTCTTGTGGTCGCAAAAAGAGGGAGGGTGCCGGCCCACTTCTCTTTTCTTTTTCAAATTTTTTATGTTTTAAAGTTACTAAATATAATATTAAAAATGTTGGGTCCATCCTAAGTGGATACTACATGTCATTCATGCCTGTAGTGTCACATCCTAATCCTAAGTGGAAATTAAAATTTTGGGTCTTGCCTAGAAAACTTGAGATTGCAGGTAAACGGGACTATTTTGCTGCAAATAGTAAGTTGGGGGACCAATTGATTACAAATTTTGAGGACCAAAATGAGTTCAAGGCAAAGTTAAGGGATTGCTGGTGAGAATTAAAACAATACTCCTATACAAGTAGACATACATGCAATATATAATTATGCTGGTGAAAGAAGGAATAGCTGCTATCAGTTGTAAACAAGGTCTCAAGAAATTCTAAAGCAAAATAATACTATACTTTTCTCAACATTATAAACCATGGGAAAAATGAGTTTGCAGAAGACTGCATTACCTTATGCCAATTTGTGATGTATTTGGCATATAAATGAACTAATATATGCAATGGTTTTTTTTTAAATCCTGGGAAATTTTTTTTTTGTTTGAAAAGTATATTTCTAACTCCGCCTATGTTTTATAGCCGGTCCCAAGCCCGGATAAAGGAGGAGGGTTGTGTTAGGCCCCGACAGCCAGCGTAAACCCTGTCGAATCTCATGAACATGGATCAACGAATATAAAATGGCGTCGTATGATCCATGTAGCTGACCCCACCTAGTGGGATAAGGTTTTGTTGTTGTTGTATATATATATATATAGAAATACTAAACCGTTTTTATTGCACATCATTTGTTGATATTAAATTTGACTGATCATTACGGATAAATTTGTTTCTTTTTCAACATTCGTCGCCCAAGCAATTTGGCTGTTGGAGCAGACGTTCATTGCTTCAAGATTGGAATTGAACCCAAGTGGGAAGACCCTGTTTGCACAAATGGAGGGAAGTGGACCATAAGTTGTTCAAGGGGAAAGGTTGATACATGGTGGTTACACACAGTATGTTCATTCCACTAAATACGCGTGTTAGACAAAATTAGCACATAGTATATTTTGTTTGCTAATGGTATTTCTGTCATTTTCCTTTTTGCTATCAGCTGTTGGTTATGATTGGGAATCAGTTTGACCATGGCGATGAGATATGTGGAGCAGTAGTCAACGTAAGGGCAAAACAAGAAAAGATCTCTATATGGACTAAAAATGGCTCAAATCAAGCTGCCCAGGTACCAAAAATGCATAATTGGATTTTATGGCTACTACCTTCACTATAATAGTATGAAGTAATTGTTGTTTCTATCTCAGAGAGTGCATTGTTTATTTTCTGTTGTTATTGTAGTAGATTGGCTACTACCTTCATTTCAAGTTTTAAAGTAATCTACAGTTGCTTTACTTCACGTGCATGCTTCTCTTGGTATCTATTACAAAACATTTAAACGGTTAAGTTCTGTGTCTAACAGTATGTACTGCTAAGATGCATACAGTAAGTTTTTACCTCAAAAAGTCTCCAAAGTGCTGTATGTTATGGTAACACTCCTCTGAATTGCTTAAATATTTGTGCTTTAGGGGAATAATAGATGTTATGTTCTGAGAGGTTTTTTTCACTCTGGGGAAAGAAATGTGAGTTCTAGAAGTTTGTTGAATTTGAAAGAATAAATATATTATTTTAGTAAAAAAATATTGGGGCCCAGATTGAGGAGGATCAAACATTTATGTTATTGTGTTTAATGCAATCAAGCTATAATTAATTCTCTTATAATTCTGGAAGCAATGTTAGGCAACTGATCTTTGTTTTCAAGCAGATTTGTTCGTCCCCATAAGGAGGATCAAGTTGCCCGTGCTCCATCTTCTGCTTTACAATGAGTGGTCGAGAAGAGCTAATTGCACCAGCGTTATCTAATTGTTTAAGCCGATCCCACCTAGTGGGATAAGGCTTTGTTGTTGTTGTTGTTATCTAATTGTTTAACAACTCATTCTTAGAAAATAAATCCACGCCTCACATAAATTCATGCGTATCCACAACCCATAAACGCTTCAAAACAGCTCAGATAATCATTTCTTTTTAATTCCCTTACAGTAGGTGATCAACATTTTCTGGTAATGTGTCTTATATTTGGTGTCTGTCCTTTTACAGATAAGCATCGGGAAGCAATGGAAGAATGCTCTGGATTACAGTGAAACCATTGGTTTTATACTTCATGTATGTGACTTTTACACCTATCTTGTCTATGTTTCATGAAGATTGTTTTTCCCTTCGCATCTTGTGGGGAACCAATTTCATGGGTGATGCTCATATGAACTTTTTACCTCTGATTTCAGGACGATGCTAAACTCTGCCTATGTTTTATAGTCAGTCCCAAGCCCGGATAAAGGAGGAGGGTTGTGTTAGGCCCCGACAGTCAGCGTAAAATCCTGTCGAATCTTATGAACATGGATCAACGAATATAAGAGCGGAATGGCGTCGTATGATCCATGTAGCCGACCCCACCTAGTGGGATAAGGCTTTGTTGATGTTGTTTATTTCAGGACGATGCTAAAAAGCATGATCGATATGCCAAGAGTTCGTATCAGGCCTGATCTTCTTTCCAACCAGGGCCATTTGCCTTTGCCCCGGCCTTTACCTCATCTGACAAAACATAAAGCTTCTGCTCTCTTTTCTTGTGTAGGTGCTCAATGTTTTCTTCCTGGATCTCTGGAAAACTTCTATAGAGCATTCTTTATTTTTTACTACACAAGTTTGGCCATATTCTTATATATTTTTTTACCTATTGGATCTCTCATGTAACAAACCTCTGATTTCTTATCTTACCCAATAAATTCGTTCCTTTTCTTCCCCGATCTTTCCCTCAAGCCAAAGCATGCAGGTCCCTGTTGTAAAGTATCATCTAACACCCCATGACGGGACTGTCCCTGTGTGTGTGAGAGAGAGAGGGGGGAGAGAGAGGAAAAGAAAAACATTAAAAGCACACAGAAGGGGAGCCCATACAATAATGATCAGTTGGGCTTTTAATACGGTCAAAGGTGTCTATGATTTTATGGGCTTTTGATTTTTTCTTTACATCTCATCTTTAAAGGGTTTTATCTTTTATTTGTTTGTGATCACATGTTGATCTTTTGTGGTTACTTTGACACTTCTTTTGGAGAAGTATCGAAGTAGGAGAAGAGACTTACATATGGTTTTCATTGACTTAGAGAAGGCGTATGATCGGGTACCAAGGGATGTACTTTGGAAAGCCTTGCAAAAGAAGAGGGTGAATGTTGCCTACATTAAGGTAATACAAGATATGTACGATGGGGCATTGACTAGGGTTAGGACACCCGGAGGTGAGACAAATGAATTTCCTATAGGAATTGGCCTACATCAAGGATCAGCTTTAAGTCCGTATCTATTTAACTTAGTTATCGATGCTATAACTGAGAGTATCACAGAGGAGGTAGCTAAGTGCATGCTATTTGCGGATGATATAGTACTTTTAGCGGATTCAAGAGAAGAGATTAATACAAAATTGGAAATATGGAGAAATACGTTGGAGTCAAAGGGTTTTCGTTTAAGTAGGAATAAAACAGAATATATGCATAGCAATTTCACAAATAAACAACTTAGAGACGATTTGAAAGTTAGGTTAGGGGAGGATATAATTTCTCAAGTGACAAAGTTTAAATATTTAGGATCAATTGTAAGACAAGATGGTGAGATTGATGACGGTGTTAATCATAGAATTCAAGCTGGTTGGTGTAAGTGGAGGAAAGCCACTGGAGTTCTTTGTGATAGAAAAATACCCAATAAAGTTAAAGGAAAATTCTATCGTACTGCTATAAGGCCAGCAGTGTTATATGGTAGTGAATGTTGGGCTATGAAGGGACAACATGAACGTAAAGTGGGGGTAGCCGAAATGAGAATGTTGAGATGGATGTGTGGTCATACAAGATTAGATAAGATTAGGAATGACCATATACGTGAACGAGTCGGAGTGGCTCCTATTAGTGAGAAAATGGTAGAGAATCGTTTGAGATGGTTTGGTCATGTTCAGAGAAGACCATTAGATGCGCCAGTAAGAAGAGTAGATCAAATAATCTGGAGTCCGATTAAAAAAGGGAGAGGGAGGCCAAGGCGGACACTTGGCGAACTAATAGAGCAAGATCTATTGGTGAATAATATACCGAAAGGCTTGGTTACTAATAGAGCGGAATGACGTCGTATGATCCATGTAGCCGACCCCACCTAGTGAGATAAGGCTTTGTTGTTGTTGTTGTTGTTTTGTAATAACTAGTTATGCAAGATGCCACTGAGAGAGAGAGAGAGTTTGAATATTAGAAGTGAGATATGGTTCATCTCTTTGTTCCTGTCTAAGTCGTTATTAATAGAAATATGACAAACAAGATGGGACCTTGTGTGGATAATTGGAGTTCTAGAGTGGATCTCACCCTCTAGGCCTAGCTAATCTTTTAGCATCACATATGAGATGCACAAATTATTAGACCAAGAAATTGGAAGATGCCCCAAGGTGATGTTAGATAAACAATTTGGTTAAACATTTGACCAAAGTTGAGATCACACCACTAGTTCCTGTATGAATCCCAACTCCACATTGTTTAATGTTGTAGCTTAATTGTAGAGATTAGGCTACAAGAATAGATTACTCATTTGCATGTCGCCTGTGGGGAGCTGTTAACTTGTGCAGTTGTGCTGCCTTTGTTGCAAGTTGGGGACACATGGACTTGGTTTACCAATCCATGATGGATGAGACTTTATGCCATTAGAAAATTATACATGACTACAAAAAGGGGCTTGGCTCAAGTCAAGCTCTCGGAATTTGGAACTGTTTTGATTAATTTGGAGAGGGTGATTAGCACTTGCTGCATCATCATATATATGTGTTTTCTTTTTAATTTCTAAACTATAAAAAAGTATTTTGTTTTTCCACTCAAGGTAGTCAAGATCGGGATCTTATGTAAGATCGAAAGGGATCCGTAAGATCGAAGATCGTAAGATCGGATCGAGGATCATAAGATTCTATCTATATATTAAAATAATAGTTGAATATATAAAATTATGTAAAATAATATTTTTTAAACAAATTTATAATATTTTAAATTATAAATAATGTTATCTTGAGTACTATCATATTAAGACTTGTTACAAATGATATATATACTATTTATATAATAATAATAATTTAATATAGATTGACAAAAAATGACAATAATATGGTGAATATGAAATAGCATTATATAATAATTCTTAATATACATTTATAATAGAGTATTTTGTGCAAAAAATATTTTTAAAATTTTAATTATAACCAATAACCTTTTTCTTAATTTTATTTCTCAAAAAATCATGTTGCAATTGGTGAAAATTTAAAAAAAAAATAAAAAAATAAAAAAAAATTGGATTAGTAGAATCGGTAGGATCTTACGATCTTACTATTATGATCCTATCGATCCTAAAAAAATGATCTCAAAGTTGAGATCGAGATCGTCGACCCTAGGTAGGATCATAAGATCGATCTTACGATCAAGATCGCGATTTTGATAACCTTGTTTCGACTCATGTCCACCCATCAAATTCTATCCACCTTTCTATTAGCTTATTTATTTAGAATTACAAATGAATGCCACTTTTAGCCTTAGTTTTTTAACATAATAAAAGTTGTTTGGAAAAAAAAAAACAAGTCACACAAACACAACATTTTCATGATAATTTTAAAATATGAAATGACATTTTTACTTCTATTTTTTTAAAAAAGTTAATAAATAGGTAATGGTAAAAAAATGGATGAAACTTGACAACAAGTCGTGAATTATAAATCGGTAGCAACTAAAACTTGAAAATTTATAGTCTATGATTAGATTATGCATCTTATCAAGGGAATGCTATTTGGTGACATTGATAGCCAAAATCCTGGGCGTGATTTGCTCAAAGGAAAGGAAGGTGCATGTTGTGATTTCATGTCACACCTTGCATGAGACATATATGTGGGCAGACTGATCACCCATCAAGGCCCTTGCATCCTTTCCCATATTTCAATGTTTAGTACTTTTCAAGTAGACAACACACACAAACACACAATCTTATGATCCATTTATTGATGTTTTTATATGCAAAATTGATGCTTAAATAGCCAAAATCATGATTAATATTTGTTCTTTTGTGTGTGTGTGTGTGTGCTGAATTGTGTGCGTCTATGATGATGGAATTAGCATCTTATAATGGTGCTTGTTGTTTGAATAATAAGGAGAGGATGCATCATGTAATGGTCAACAAATCACTTTTGGGTACACGAGACAGTTTGAAAGCAAAATTGGACCCAACTCCAAACCTTTTTCACATTACAATTCCACATGCCGCCGTGTTTTCGTCCCCCTTCTTTCTCTTTCTTTCTCTCTCTCTTTTTTTTTTCACCATCTGTTGCTTTCTCACCCACCATAATTTCACAGGAAACAGAGCGTAAGTTGGGTGCAAAGGCCCTCCGGCTGGGCCACTGTTTCTTTCTCTCTCCTCCCTCATTTACTTCACATCGTTTAATCTCTATCACATCTTATCTATCAGTCTCTCTCTCTCCCCCCATGTTTTATAATGCCTGCTTCTTCGTTGTTTCTATCTGCTCTGGGCACGAGTAGTTCCTGACCATGCCCATGACACTCGAATCAGTATTCAGTAACGTATATGGTGAGGTTAAAAGCTAACAAATGCATCGATGCAGTTAGATGGATTTTGATCTGTGGCGTGCACCAAAGCAAACACAGGAGAGAGAGAGAGAGAGAGAGAGAGGGAGGGAGGGGTCATTCTGCACGACAAAGGCACAGCGCCAGACGGCCGCGTCTGTAACGAGGACATCGCCAAATCTACGATTTTTATTATGTACTCGCGAGTCGCGACGACGACGACGACGGCGACGACGACGATGATGATAATAATAATAATGAAAAAAAATTAAATATATGATTTGTTTTATATTTGAATTATAAAATACACTTTTGAGAGAGGAAAAAAACTTAAATATATAAACACATTTTTGTATAATTTTTGGCTTAAAAAATATAAATGAGTCAATTTAACCGCTTAAATTATTTTTTGACAAACGCATAACTGGACAGTAATTTCATTTTGATTTTTTTTTCTCTTTGTCATAGACTTCATATTGTAAATTATTTTTGTAACATCTAGTGCGATTATAATGTTTTCTATTCTAATTTTTTTATTGTTTTTTAAATAGAATGGATAACTTAAAATATCTTGTATAATACACTTATATATGTTTACCCCACGTATATATAGCTTTTTAAAATTTTCAGTATAATATATTTTTATAATTTCACATGGTATGCTAATTAACACTAAAATGCCTAATTATTTTGTTGTCATAGTTAACAAATATATTACTGGAATTCCCTCTAGACAACACTTTTATTATTTTATGGAGCACTGGATTTTTTACTAAAAGTGCACCAAACACAAATTGAATTATTTCCCATAGTTGATCTTACCATGATTTTGAAAAATCACGTAAAATTTTAATTAGTATGACTAAAAAAAACTTTTACCAAATTTGACAGCATAGTGAATTAATGATTCAATTTGGTTGGAGTAAATTTGTGAGTTGATGTCATAATAAATAATATTATGATATTTAATGTGGGGGATGGTGGTGGTGCATGTAACACCAAGTTTTAAATAATTCATCCCTCAAATAAAAGTTGCAGCTGCTTCTTTTAATGCTGCAGGGGGCAATCACTCATTCTTCCCAAACAATTAATTTATTATTATTATTATCATCATAATTATGTCTTTCAAAGCGAGTATTAAGTAGTGGAATTTTATTACATATATTTTTTTCTTTTTTCAAAATATTTCTTTCCTATTATATTTTTATTACAAAATCTTTCCTTCCTACCGTGTTTCGAAGTTGGATATGGATCCAAAAAGATACATGTCAGCTAACAAGGCCGGAGTGTGAAGCAGCTCCTCCTTACTTAAATAAGATTTCGAGTTCGATTTATGTGAACGTAAAAAATTCTTGTTGAGAGCCTCACATGCGAATACGGTATCTAGATTAGTTGGACTCGATGATAGTTCGACTTTTAACCTGCAGTCAATTGCGCATAACCGTGAGCACCTCGCAGGTTCGATCATCGACACCGCTTCGCAAATATCGGGGGCTGATTAAAAAAAAACCTTTCAATGTAAATAAAATTAATCATGAACTCAATTGATCGCGATGTAGTAGATCAAATATGTGGATGTTAATTTAAAATAAAGAAAATTTAAATACATATGTCACATTCATTCTCTATATATAGTTATATAGCCTTGATATTTGGGCTAATCGCTAATTTCTCGATTAATGAAACAAATTTTTAAAAGTTCTTTTTCTTGTTTACAACGAAAGCAAAAATTTTCATTGGAATATTCGGTTACATAATTCAAAAGGTGTATGTAATATTCAAAAGATACTAATATTTTCAATGTATAATGTTTTTTTGTGATTTATGGTATTTAGTACATAATTACTGATCCCATTCTTTAAATGCTCAATTAATTTCCTTTTTATATTTAAAGAACAGGAATAGTTTTTGAATACTTATGAAAAAGGTAATAATAATAATAATAATAATAATAATAATAATAATAATAATAATAACAATAACAATAATAATAATAATAATAATAATAATAATAATAATAATAATAATAATAATAATAATAATAATAATAATAATAATAATAATAATAATAATAATAATACATTGCTCAAAGAAGGCAAATAATCTTTGCTGGAGTAATTTAATTTAAACAAATAAAGTAAATTTTTTACATTTAGGAAATCAAATCAACTCATAAATTTGTACATTATTTGCTATTTATGGTAATAAGATAATTAGATCAACAACAAATAATAATAATTCGAATGCGCATATGGGTTTCGTTTTCCGGTTGGAATATATGGAAATTTGTTTTTTAAAAAAGTTTTCTACCATGTTATTCTCATCCTTAATTATCAATTTAATGAGGTCTCCAATATATATTATATTATTTTCTCCCATAGAGTAAATTTAAAATTTCCATGACATTCATGCCCAGAAATTAAGATTCTGATTTTGCATTAATTAGTATTTTGAAATTTAAAAACAATAGGCAATTATTAGGATTATATATATGTGAATTATAAATCTGATTTCTTTCTTAAAGGATACATATGTGCGTGAATCATATTAATATTATATATACTCAAATGATTTGTTGCCACGAAAAAGGAGTTTTTTTTTAAAAAAAAATTATTTTGGATTAAAATAGGGATTAGAAATTTAATGAAATATGAATTAATAAAATGAGGTGAGAGATGATGAGGTGCACAAAATGCATGCATTGTGAGACACCCTTTGCATGCATCATAGTTTTCATCACTACTTTTGTGAAAATTTTAAATTTCAATTAAATTACTGAAAAATGACGGATTAATCATCATAAATAAATTTATTATTAAACAATGAGAGAGAGAAAATATTAACTAGGAGAATAAATGAAGGTACCATTATTACTATTATTATTAAAAAAAAGAAGAAGTTAATGAGGTCCTTCAATTCCTCCTCATATTTCTCTTCCACTTTTTTTATTTTGTTTCCTTCTTTGCTTTATTTCTTTCTCTTATTTACTGCTACCATGCCCTGTTTCCTACAATCTAATTCTTCCTCTCTTTCCATCTGTGACCCATCCACCGAGTCCTTTGGCCTTTGGGTTCCCCTTCCTTGTCCTCTCTTATATTTCAGAGAGAGGAGGGTGGGGGTGGGGGTGGGGGAAGAGAACCGTGAGAGTTTATTTATATATTGGCCAGAGAGAGGCGAGGGGGGCGGAGGTTGAGGCACAAAGGAGGCATCTTGGCGCCGATCTCTTTGGTTTCTCAGACGGATTCTTTCTCAAAGGTGAGATTTTTCGACCCTGATCGTGCAGCAGACGCGTTTCCCTTCAGTCTTTGCCCCGGATTTTTGTGTTTGTTTTCGGTATTTTCGTTTCAAGATGTCTTTTCCTAATACTCGAGAGAAAGATGGAATTCTTATGGTCGATGGAATTGTTTTTTCCCTTCTTTGGTGTTGCATCTCGTTTTTTTATCTTTTTAACATTTTCTTTTTGCCGCCGTTCCTCCATTATCAAGCGGGTTAGATCGTTGTTGTTTTTTTTTCTCGATTATTTTACTGCTGTTTTCGCAAGTTTTCTTTTTTTTTTTAGGTAAATTTCATTCCCGAGTATGTCAGTTTGGATGAAGAGCTTCTATGGTACTATAACTTGGCGAGAGTTCATGAGGCATCTAAAGTTCTTCTTTTTCATCGCATAGTTAAACGCTGATGTTAAACTTTTGGTAATCCGGAATGAAAACTTCGTCTTTTCCGAATCCCCAATTTTATTATCTCTTTATTTCACATCGCACAACGCTACAGGACGCATTGCTCTTGCTCCTGTAGTGAAAAGTAGATGGATTCTGGAGCAAGGTAAGAAATTTTCACCTAGGATTTGGGAATATGATGCTACATTATCAACTTTGGCCTCTCAAGTTAAAAACTCATTGATAAACCTTCTACTGTTAGTACATAACCATGATAATTTTTATCATTTCAACTGGTCTTGCATCTTAGTGTTCATATAAGTATTTTAGCTTTTCTTTTCTTATTCTATTACCAGGACAGATAGTAGTCTCATGAAAGCGAAATTCTGCAGTGAGCTTGAAATTTTCACCTTTCATAATATTTTAAATTCTACCAAAAGATGCACACTAGTGTCAAATTTTGTAGAGCCGTGAATAATCAATCCTTCCAACTAATCCTTTTTTTCTTATGATCTATATCTTCTGTATCTTCTCTACATATGCAAATATTTTCAGAGCGCTAAGTTAGTTGTTGCTTGTGATTTTGTTATCAGGAATTTCAACTCTTTGAAAAGGAAACACTTTCCAACAGTGATGCAAGAACAAAGAAGTTCTTTAGGGAACTTCTGTGAGACATTTGAAATTGGATCTACTTCAGGCAGCTTACCTGTGGACGAGCAAGGGTTCTGGATCATGTCCCGTGCCCAAACTGTGAACCTGAACTTTCCTATCCGACCTTCATCTTCTTCTGATACTAGGATGTCCTCTGAAAATGTTTCTAGGCAAGCACATTCGGTTTTAGATTTCTGGAACATCAGTGGACCTAGCTCTAACCCGCATCTACTAAATGAGGGTGGCCATAATGACAGTGAATTGGCTTTTGGTTGGAGATCTTCTATTGCTAGCACCAATAGAAGCAGGCCCAGTGTAGAAGAAAGTCATCCTGAAGGTGTTAATATGCCTCCTCTCATAAATGTGGGCATTGATCTCAATAGCAGTCATGTGGAGAATGACCAAGCATTTTTAGAGATACCCAATCTTAATAGATCCCCGGAAGACTCATGTGATAGTTTGGGTCATGTTGTTAGGAATACCCAGTTTCCTCAAGCAGAACTTCCCCATCAACCCTCTAATGTGGGTTTTCTGCAACCCCAAAATGTTTCATCTAGCAGGTCTTCAGATATCCCAAGGGGTTCTTCAAGGGCTATTCAATTTTTCCCTGATAACGATGTAAGCAGGCAAACAGTTCCATCAAGTAGTCACAGTCTTTCTCAGAAGCGGAAGCTTGCTGAAGGAAACCCTGGTCAGTCTTCAACAAGTGGAAACTGTAGCGGTTGCGTCCCAAGTGAGGCTAATTTGTTGAACTTTGTTTTCTCCCTTTTATGTTAATATAATCTAGCATACATATTTACTCATCAGGTCTTGCAGGTCAAGGAAACACAGTCGTGCCAGCCGACATTAACCATTTCATGTCTTCTGGTCATAATCATTTTGATGCTGCACCTGGAAATGAAGAATGCTTACACAGAAACACTCGAATGAGGCTAATCCCGGCATGCCCATCTGGCAGTTCTGCTCCTAATATGCAGCCTCAAGGGAATAGTATAGGGCATCCTAATAATTTGCCTGTCATGCAGTCAACTTCTCCACCTATCCCATCATATCATTCATTTCTCCAAAGTCTCGGAGGTAACACTTCAAGTCCATATGTCCAATCTCCTGCCCCTGCCATTGGAATGCCTTCAAATGTTCATTCTTCTGGATGGAATGAAATACCCGGTATGAGAGTAGGCAGCTCAAGTTCTCCTGCCATGGAAAGCGGGGGGTCAACCCCAGGGGAAACAAACTCGAGGACTATTTTAAGAAATGGCCATCAAGTAGGCGTTTCCCCAACAAATGCCTGGCGTGTGATATCATCAAACGTGGAAAATTGGCGGTTGACAAATACAAACAGAGTTACTTCAGGTAATGCACTTTCTCCGTTGCAGACTGGTAACACTGTGGGGGTTCAACAACTGCCAAGACTAAGCTGGGCATCTTCCCAAAACCATCGACATGAAGCTGAAGTTACCCATTTACCTGCTCTTTCTTCAGTTTCTGGAACCAGAGGTCATGGTTTGAACCTAGGTCCACATGCTGGTCGCTTTCCTACATCTCAGGAGATTGGGAATAATCAATCTGGATCTGTTTCCCGTGGATATTCTCAACCTATCATGAGGCCAACACATCTATTGGGTAGACAACAAGGGGGTGTTTTGAGCATTCCTTCGTCGGCCTCTCTGGCAGCCGTAAGAGAAAACAGGAGAATGTTGTCCCAGGTATGTTTGAGCCCTCATCCTGTTAAATTTGAATTCCATCGCGTATATGTTTTTCTTTGTGATTTTCAATCATATTTACAAAGCATGTCTGCATCATTTAAGCATGGTCTGTTTTTTCCTATTATGGATTATTGTCTACGGATCTATGTTTTAGAACGCCTCAACAAGTATTAATTCAGGTTGCTTTAACACCCAGATTATTTACTCACATGGTATTTGCTATCTTAGAAATTTGCTTGGTTTAGATTAACATACAAAAGTTGTCCTCACTGTCTACCTTTATCATTGAGTAAAACTCGTAGTAATGCATATTCTACGTGCAAGTATTTCAGTTCCACTCCATGCCAGGAGAAACATAATGTTTTGTGCACTATTTCATCTTTTAAGCAACATGAAATATGTGGTGATTTGGATCAGTCTGTGTTAACGCCCAGATATGCTAAATCCATGCAGACCTGCCATACATATAATGGATTGTGCAACCAACTCTGTCCAGAACACTATATTTTATCTCGTTGATTTTCAACAGTGTACTTGTTAGCACATTTGGCATCACACTGTACAATACATTCCACTTGGTCAGCATCCCTTTCCCTCAAAGGATTGTGCAACCAACTTTGTCCAGAACACTGTATTTTTATCTCTTTGATTTTCAACAGTGTACGTGTTAGCACATTTTGGCATCACACTGTACAATAGATTCCACTTGGTCAGCATCCCCTTCCCTCAACAAACATTGGCCCTTGCAAGCTTCACTCATTAAACCATTGAAGCAGTGATTCTTTGCTCTATCACCAATTCCGGTTCTTTCAAGCCTTTTTTTCAATTAAATTATTTAGCAGTGGTATATCTAAATTTGAAGATGTATTTTGTTCTTAAAAAATATTATTTATGTCATTTTCATGAAATTTTATTTTCAACCAACTTAACCTGTTAATACAAAACATTTGTGACATTGATTTACATTGTAAAGTCTAAATTGAACTAACATGTTCACCATAAATTCCTAAACCTTATATTGTTGCATGTTAGGAACCTTACATTTGTAATGATGCACAATACTCGACTTATCCTGCTGTAATATTGTCGAGATTATCTGCATCATGAAGGATTGAACTTCTCTTGATAATATGGATTTGACCATAGTCTTTCTCACTTTTATAAAGTTGAGTATTAGGAATTTTTTTATCATTGCTGTATACCCTAGCCAAATTTAGTTCTTAATTCAATCTTAATGAAATCCAATCTTTCACTTTTCAACTTGTCTTAGTTGTATCAGTGTCGCCTTATTATGACAGAACTTGTTGCCAAGTATTTGTGTTGATGTACTTTAAAAACATGGTTTATGCCATTGTCATGAAGTTTTTTTTTAACCAACTTAACCTGCTAATACAAAACATTCCTGACATTAATTTGCATTGTGAAGTCTAAATTTAACTAAGATATATGCACCATAGAATCCTAAACCTTATGTTGTTGCATGTTAGGAACCTTACATCTGTATTGATGTACAATGCGTGACTTATCCTGGTGCTATATTGTCAATATTTATATGCATCATGATGTCAGGATCAAATTTCTCTTGATAATATGGATTTGACTATAGGCTTTCTCCCTTTTATAAAGTTGAATTTACATCATTACTGTAGACATAGCCGAAGTTCTGAATTTTAATCTTCATGAAAATCAAATCTTTCACTTTTCAACTTGTCTTAGTTGTATCAGTGTTGGCTTAGTATGACCCAAGTTGATGCCAAGCTTTTGTGTTGATTATTGACAGAATAGATTAACTTCTACTGTTTTTCATTCTACCCTTTCTGGGAACTTTTCAAAATGATAGATCTAGTTAGATAAATATCTTGAATGTAATCATTTCTTTTAAGTTTAGTAGTATATGATAAATGATATTTTAATTCGAAGATGTATTTTCGTGATAATTGTTAGCTTGACTATATTTTTTTACCCATCCAAATGTGTGGCAGTTAGCAAACACCATTCTCTGATGAGAGGAGAATTAGGAAGAATTGCAATAGTTACAAGGAAGATAGCAATGATTGAATTTTCAGCTGCTCCAATTCTTTAGATCCTAAGAGAGAAACAGAAAAGTTAAACACTATAAAGTTATAGCTTTAATAGCTCTGTAGAAATTGTCCAAAACAGACTTTATTAGGAATTTTAAGTAATGACAAGTCATGTGTGGAATTACTTTATAATGGCCCTTTGTTCTAAAAAACCTTTATGCCCCTTTATAGGGTTCATAGAAGGTGAAAGTTTATATGTTGAGATATATGTTACTCAAAACAGCCTTCTTTGCTTACAATTGCATTGATAGAGATCAGTGAGAAATGCATTGTTTTTTTGAGAGGATAGAAATGCATTGTTATGCTTAATATTGGTAGCCATTCTCTATTTTGGGGGCAATGCTTCACAATATCTTTTTGCCTTTCATGCTATGATATGAGATCACAATTTTACATGTGGATATGCTATATCATCTCTTTTCATTACATAATGTTTCCATAACTTTGATGTATTTTGTTTTATGCATCCTGTAAGCATATCATTCATGACTCTTTTAGTCTTCAACATTAAATATTTCCAAAGAGCCTTTGGGAACATTATGTTGATGTAATAATTGGTAGTAGAAGAACTGCCTTGATTCTGTAGTGTTAAATAAATTTGGATAGCGTTATGTTGTTCAGTAGTAAACTTCACAAGTGCTTTCTATTACTCTCAGATCCGTAATATGATTGATCATGTCCGTCGGGGAGATATACCTATTCAGGTGAGTTTCTTTCCTTGCACTAATGATAGTGTTATATAATCCTGTATGGTTGTCGGATCTCTCAAGTGACGAAACATAATCTAATATTTATGTTGATGTTGATTGTCTAACCTAATGAGCAGGATGTTTTTTACTACAATCAACATGGATTCTTTGGGGCGCATGGTGTTTTTGACAGACATAGGGATATGCGGCTTGACGTAGACAACATGTCTTACGAGGTGACAAACTTCTTCCTTGGTCAACTCTACTCCCTTCTCATTACATGTCTTATAAACAAGATAGTAGTTAGCAATCAAAGAAGTCAACATGTTATGATTTTTGTTTTCAGGAATTATTGGCACTGGAAGAACAAATAGGCAATGTCAACACTGGTCTGCCGGATGAGAAGATTATGAAGTGCCTTAGGCAACGGAAATACGTTTCTCTCACGCCAGAGCCAACTGATGACGTTGAACCATGTTCCATCTGTCGGGTGGGTATCGCTCTAGAATTCTCTCCCTTTCTGTTTACCACATTCGGCACCTGCTCGTAACGCAGTACTCGTATCATCGCATTCATGTCGACAACTTCGAAAACAAACTCAATGTTCCTTTGGACGCAGGAAGAATATGTTGAAGGGGAGGAGGTGGGTCGGCTAGATTGTGGACATGACTTCCATGTAGCTTGCATCAAGAAGTGGTTAGCCATAAAGAACTTGTGTCCCATCTGCAAAACAGCTGCCCTCAATACAGCTTGAAAGTGAAGTAGGTGAGAGGTATAGGAGAAGCCATCCATCCACCTCAAATGAGCCAAGGATGGGGAGGGGCCTTTGGGTTATGCAGCGACTTCTTTTTCATTTTGACATTTCTTTCTTTTTTTTAAAAAAAAATATAGTACAATTCCGAATGGCATTTTTCTTGACTATTAAATATTTTTATTTTTAATTTTAGGCATTTAAATTAAATTGAACTAGACATTTTGTTCAAAATTTTGGATGGGTTTTATAGTTTTACATCTAATTGATCATCAGCAACATTCATTGGCACTGAATTTAATTCTCGCAAATTTTTACTTCTTCTCGCCTTTCTCATCTATTTTTTTACCATGTGTAACCATCATAAGTATCAAAGTATGGAGATGCTATGTCTATTTTGATTATTGGCTTTATTATTTATTATAAAGGCAGGGCAAAGCCCTTAGGGCAACATATTACTTTTTCATAAAGGTTCTGATAAAATAAAAAAAAAGAATTACCCTTTGTGGGATTGCACCTTAATAAGTATTCAATCATCATTTAATAATAAAGTGTTTGTTTGTTTGTTTCAACGAATATATTGTTACTAATAGAGCGAAATGGCGTCGTATGATTCATGTAGTCGATTCCACCTAGCGGGATAAGGCGTTGTTGTTGTTGTTGTTTGTTTGTTTGTTTCATTTATGTAGAAAAATATTTTGCTTAGAAGTATGATATTAAAGTAAATGAACCATATCATCAAGGATTAAGGTGGAGTGGTAAGCGGTTTTCCCCCGATTAAGTAAGGTCTCGGATTTGAGTCTTATGAATGCGGTACGCGATCGGGGCGATCCTAATCAGATTAGTTGGGCTCGATAGTGAACTGATTTTTAATTTGTAGACAATTGCGCTAAGTAGCGTCGCGCGGATTAAGTCGTCCGTACTGCTTCCGACACAAAAAAAGTAAATGAACCGGGGCTAGACACACAAAAAAAAAGTAAATGAACCATTATTTTCGTGGCCGAATTGCGAATTGTTAAGAGCTCTCTCTCTATCTTTTTGTAACCCTCATGAGAAATAAGTCTTTAATAGTTGCATGTATTTGAAAGCAAAGTTTATTTACGGGAGTTGGGATGGAGTGGATAGTAGCTTCTCATCACTTAAGTAAAGATCTCGAATTCGAACCTTTGTTATTGCATAAAGTTTTGTTGAGAGTTTCATTTGTCATAGTCAAACATGCTGCTTGAGGCGACATCAGAGTAGTCGAGTTCGATGGTGAACCGAGATTTCAATTCGTGATCAGTATGCATAACCCAATTTAGTTGAATGATCGACGCTATTTTTCGGACACGTGGCAATAAAAAAAGTTTGAGCCTGGACTTCAATAATAGGTCTTCTGTAGTCTCATCTTTTTGCGAGCTGCTTGATTCAGTCGTGTCCTCATTTTTGTCATATTCTTGTGATTCTTGATATGCAATTACTGGAACCATTAGAGTGCTCAATTTGCAATTTTGCTCAATAAAATTTATAACTAAACAAGCACCATTGTTTTTTTTAATTGTCAAGATCGAAATTCTATATAAAATTGGAGAGATCATAAGATCCAAATTACGCGCAAATCATAGAAATACACATCAAGTCATTTTTGTCGATTATTAAGTTAAATTATATCAATACATATTAAAAATAAAATATCAAACTTTGTGTAAACAAAATTTTATTATCACAAATATATTTTTAATTAATATTTAAATAATTATATTAATCATGTGAGATTATATATGAATATGATCGTAAGATTTTACACATAAAATAAGAGATCAAAATTAAGATTTTGCGCATAAATAAAGAGCGAACAATCCCCTCTCCCGTAGTGAGCAAGTCTTTTTTTTTCTAAATTTTTATTTTTTAAAATAAAGACATGGAAACAAAAAAAAATCGTCCACATACAAGCGATAATTTGAGAATTGACATTAACGAGAAATTTAAAAAGTTAAATGGATGTTTTTTATGAAATAAAGTTATCATCATATTAAAAAATGAGTAAAATTTAAAAGTCATAGACTCAAACTATCATCGATTATGCATTCCAATAATTAAAAAGGAGCGCTATATATATATATATATATATAGACTTGAAAGTGGAAATATTTTTAGATATTAAGATAAACAATTAAATAATAATTGGATACTCGTCTATTCTACCACAGAAATATTTCAAGTTTTTTATTTTGATATAAAATAAATATTGAGAAATAAGTAAAATCGAAAGTATAATTAGGGACGTTAGTGGAATCTGCCCAGCACTAAATGGGCCTGAAAAGTAAAAAGACTAAGCTGGGCTTCATCCGTAAAAAGGCCCAAGTAAAATCCAACCCCATGTTTAACCCTAGAAAAGGCTTGCACTGACCGCCTCCGCCTTTCTCGATCCTGGTTTAGTGCTGCCTCTTTCTCCGCTCCGGCGACCATGGCAACCACGAAGTCCGTCCAGTGCTTCGGACGGAAGAAGACGGCAGTGGCCGTCACTCACTGCAAGGAGGGCCGTGGACTCATCAAGGTGAACGGCGTCCCCATCGAACTCGTCAAGCCGGAGATCCTCCGCCTCAAGGCCTTCGAACCCATCCTCCTGCTCGGCCGCCACCGCTTCGCCGGCGTGGACATGCGCATCCGCGTCCGAGGCGGTGGGAAGACCTCCCAGATTTACGCCATCCGCCAGAGCATGGCCAAGGCTCTCGTGGCCTACTACCAGAAGTACGTCGACGAGCAGGCCAAGAAGGAGATCAAGGACATCCTCGCCCGCTACGATCGCACCTTGCTCGTCGCCGATCCCCGCCGCTGCGAGCCCAAGAAGTTCGGTGGCCGCGGTGCCCGCGCTCGCTTCCAGAAGTCTTACCGTTAAGAGTATTTGGTACCGGTTTCAACCCCAAAAAAGAGACAACTTTGCTAGTAATTTCTCCTGCTATGTGCAAATTTTGTTTCTTTATTCAGTAGATTTGATGTAGACGCGATGTTATATGCCATGTGATCTCATCCTTTTATCGTATTAAGGCTTAACATGGATAAATCCTGTTTAAATTATTGATATTTTCGACAAAATTTCTGCTGTGCGGTTCAGAGATTGTTGAGGCGTTGTTGTATTGTTCTCTGCAACTTATGAACACGAAGTTGAAACTGTGGCCACATCTCATTGCCTCTTTCATGCCATGTCTTCTTTTAGCGACATTCATGGCCAAACAGGGTCAAGATAATCTTTTTATTTGTTTTTATTTCTAATATCAATGTCGGTCTTAATAAATGAAGAACGTGGGACCTCTTAGAACATTTTGCTGAATCTGTTCTTAAACTCAAAAAGTATCAGAACTGTGTTCTTTCAGGGCTTCACTAGTTGTTGTCTTTTGTTGCATTGCAATCAACTATTCATCTGTAATGTAATGCCACTAATTAAACTCTTGATCTCTTGCAAGATAATGCACACTCTTTTCTAATTGATCCATATTTCACGCACGCCATTCTATTGACAAAACAAAATACAAATATCTCAAATAACAAGAACAGGCAGGCAGCATCAAGTTCCTCAACTGGTGAAGTAAGAAACGGAGGACCTCTGACAGAAGAAAAGGAAACAAGGGGGTACATAACAATTTCCTCCCAGCAGCCTGCAGATAAGATATATAATTTCTTCTCTTTAAGTTCAAATTCTCTTACAGCTACTCATAATTTGTAGCTGGATATGGCGGACACGTCGCTGGCGGCTGTTGGCCCCTATTCTGTTTGTTCCAACAAGGCGGCCAGAAACAAATGTCATATTGGACCATTAGGATTTTGCAATTATCGAGAGTAATTTCTTCTGTTATGGATTTTTTTTTCTTTAATCAGTAGAATCTGATTTAGACGTCATGTCATGGTACATTTATGTGAGCTCTCTGATCATTTTGCTATCACTGACCCTATTGTATCAGTGCGTAATATGAATAGTTATGTTTAAATCATCGATAATTTGATATTCTCATCAAAATTAATCCTTCTTGTGGAGTTACATTTGATGCTATGTGCTGCCGAGATTGTTTAGGTCTAGCTGTCTTCTGTTGGGCAGCTTAGGAACATGAAGTAGGGAACCATTCTGTTTTGGATGGGTTCTGGGTTAATAATTTTTTATCCCAAGTTGTTCCAATAGTGTCGCAGCCTAGTTCCAATCTAATCCAGAAATGATGACCATGGGACCCACACATAAAAAAATGGGTATTTGGCAAGAATGAGTTTGTCCTTGATTTGTTCCTATATACGAAGTTCCAATCATCAGTCGGATCTCCACAATTCACCCTTGGACACCTATGGGTAGATAGGAACTAAATGGCTTTTGATTGATATCTTCTTTGTTAATGTAGTTGTTGTATGTTCCTCCGTTGAACTAATTCTGATGTCGTCCACTCTATGTAATTGTGATTGGTGGTGACAGAATTTGCCATGAAGGGTGCTCACATTACTTTTATTGGAGATCGTCTCATTATCAAAGTGACCTGATTACTTTTAATTTTTATTGTAGGCTTTGCTTTAGACCCTTTTATTCCCAATATATAATTCCACAACACACACTGAGAATTACCGAATTCTCTTTCAGCCATTAATTATGCATTGTTGGATACGTTATGGGGATTGTCACAATTCTGAGGAACCTTTTCGTCGCCATGTCAATAGAAGACTTCAAGCTTGACCTTGTCACTGTGACATCGTCTTCAGTCTTCACAAATCGCTCACTTCGTTCAATTGCCGTTAATTGATACATCTGACAACACAATGATTCAGTGGTTAGTGAAATATACTTTTAGAAAAAGACACATAACATGGAAGAGAACAATAATAAAGTCTTATCTTATTAGGTGTAGTCGGCTATATGGATCATATTCGTTGATTTATGTTTATGAGATTCGACAGAGTTTTACGCTGGCTGTCGGGGCTTAACACATGGAAGAGAACGTAAAAGGAAAAAAAAGAAAAGAGTTAAACAATAAAAATTCTATATATATGAACAACACGGTATATCCAAATCAATGTGTCTCGTAACATAAAGGCGTCGTTTGATTCGTGGATGAATACAACCAAACGTGGAATAAGAATAATGTCACTAAATTTTGTTTTCAAAGATTATTGAATAATGTCATTAAATTTCGTTTTCAACGAAATCATCTTTAATTTTGTGAAACCACCTATTTTCATATAAAATAAATAATATCTTTAATTTCACTTAATTCCTTGTGTTAATCTCTCTCTCTCTCTATCTATCAAGGATGCACATCATAATTGGGCAAACAACTATACAAGTTAAGGTATGATTCCTAAAATTTTAATTTTGCATCAATACTCTTTTTATTTGGTGCCTACTTGTTAAAAAGCACAGAACAATATGTTGAGTAACTAAAAAAGGGGATTCAAAGAATATCAACATCAAGATTACTATTAAAAATCAAATGCTATCATAAATTAATAAATTTAATCATAAGTTTTTCTCCTAGCCAGGAATAACTGGGGTGCTTGAGTTTTTCTCGTAATAATAAATGAGAAATCAAATTATTCCAATTCTTGAAATAATTAGGGAGCGTTTAGTCGAATCTGCTCTCTACTTATATGGGCCGAAAAGTATTTAAAGATTAACGAAGGCCCAAATAGAATCCAACCCATGTAAAAGTAAAACCCTAGAAAAGGCTTGCTCTGGCCGCCTCTATATCTCGCGATCCTGGTTTAGCAGAGCTGCTTCTCTCTCCGCTCCAGCGACCATGGCAACCACGAAGTCCATCCAGTGCTTCGGGCGGAAGAAGACGGCAGTGGCCGTCACCCACTGCAAGGAGGGCCGCGGCCTCATCAAAGTGAACGGCGTCCCCATCGAGCTCATGAAGCCGGAGATCCTCCGCCTCAAGGCCTTCGAACCCATCCTCCTGCTCAGCCGCCACCGCTTCGCCGGCGTGGACATGCGCATCCGCGTCCGAGGCGGTGGGAAGACCTCCCAGATTTACGCCATCCGTCAGAGCATGGTGATAGGTTCCTAGTCTAACTAGGATCCTAACTAGATCACTTCGAGGGGATCAAGCCTCCAATAGACCACTTCGAGGGGGTCAAGCCTTCAAGATAGTTGCTCCAAGCAAATATCAAAAGAAGATTATATTCTCATATATGATTAAAAAGAGTTCCAAGGGGGCCCTTATTTATAGGGTAACCCAAATAAGTCCTAGTAGAACTAGAAATAAAAGAGTGCTACTCAAACTAGGAAGTAAATAACTAAAGTGCTAATCAAACTAGGCCATCAAACTAGGAAGTAAATACCTAATTCTAATTAAAGAAAATAAACTAATTCTACTATTACTAGGTATAGGATCCTATCATTCCCGTCTCTTTTAAATTAGTCTTGTCCTCAAGGCTGAGCAGCAACAAACTCAGGAAACCTTCTTTGCAGAGATTGATAACGTTCTCAAGTAGCATCTTCAACTGACGAATTCTCCCATTTAATCAACCACTCAGTAACTGCATGATTCTTTTTGTTGAATAAAATGACACTTCAAAACCATTTCAGTTATTGCACGAACATTGCCTTCTGAATCCAATTCAGGAAGATGATGTAGCGCAGAAACATTATTCCCAAGCTTCTTCTTAAGACAAGAAACATGGAACACTGGATGAATACGAGATGTTGAAGGTAGATCAAGATGATAAGCTACTGGCCCAATTCGCTCCAAAACTTTATAAGGCCCATAAAATTGAGGTGCTAATTTAATTGAACTCCGAACAATAACAAAAAGTTATTTATATGGCTGCAGACGTAAATAAACTAAGTCTCCAACTTAAAATTCCCTCTCAGTTCGCTTTTTGTCAGCTTGTTGTTTCATTCGAGATTGAGCACTAGTAAGATTATCCTTTAATAGCCTTAGTACTTGGTCTCGATCACGTAATTCAATATCCACAGCATTAACAGTAGTAGCATCTATTGAATATTGAGCAATAGCGGGAGGAGGATATCCATACATAGCTTCAAAAGGAGTAAGTTTTGTTGAAGAGTGAAAAGTTATATTGTATCACCACTCTGCCCAAGGAAGTCACTTCACCCAATTTTTAGGCTTATCACTTGAAAAACAACGAAAATAAGATTCCAAACATCTATTGACAACTTCAATTTGTCCGTCCGTTTGAGGATGATAAGTGGTGCTCATTGTCAATTGGGTTTGTTGTAAACGACAAAGTTCCTTCCAAAATTGGCTAATGAAGACTTTGTTCCTATCACTTACGATTGATCGTGGCACCCCATGCAATTTGACAACATTTTTAATAAAAACATTAGCAACAGTAACTGTCGTATATGAATGAGACATGGCACAAAAGTAGGCATACTTAGTAAGACGATCCACCACCACAAATATTGTAGTTATTTCATGTGAAGAGGGTAAACCCTCAATGAAATCCATAGATATATCTACCCATGCTTCAATAGGAATTGGAAGTGGCTGCAATAAACCTGGACTTGCAATTGTTTCCCTTTTATGACGCTGACAAACATCACATTCAGCAACAAATTTCTTGACGTCATTTTTCATGCTTGTCCAATAGAATTCTCGAGAAATACGTTTATACGTGCGAAGTACACCAGAATGCCCAGCCATTGGGAAACCATGAAATTTCTTTAGTAATGTTAACTTGTGAGCTTTGACATTAAAATCATTCTACTTTTATATAGAAGATTTCTAAAGTGCCAAGAATTAGGTGAAATTGAAAGAGGTTCATCTTGTAACCTTTGAATTAAGGTCTTGATAGCAGCATCATCTTGCCATTCTTGACGAATAGAATCCAAAAGGGCAGTGGACAAAATAGATATAGCATATAAGGTTCCATGCTCAGGAAGACGAGAGAGAGCATCAACCACAAGATTTTCAGTTCATCTTTTATAAGTAATCTCATAATCATATCCCAATAATTTAGAGACCCACTTTTGTTATAGCATAGAAGTGATTCTTTACTCTAATATATGTTTTAAACTATTATGATCCGTACGAATTTGAAATCGATGACCAATTAAGTAAGGTCTCCATTTAGTGACAGCATGAATAATGGCAAGCATCTCTTTATCATACACAGACCAATTGAGATATGTTTTTGCTAGCGCCTTGCTAGTATATGCAATTGGTCGACCTTCTTGCATCAACATAGCACCAATCCCGACTCCTGAAGCATCAGATTCAATGACGAATAATTTATCGAAATTTGGCAAAGCTAAGACTGGGGTTGTGAACATAGCAAGCTTAAGTTGATCAAAAGCCCTTTTTGCATCATCATTCCACTTGAAGGAATCCTTCTTCAGCAAAGATGTCAGTGGTGCACTTATCTTTTCATAATCCTTCCTTCACAAACTTGCGATAGTATCCTATTAAGCCCAAGAATCCTCTACGTGCTTTGACTGTATGAGGAACGGGCCACTCAAGCATTACTTGAATTTTAAATTGATCCACTGAAACTCCCTCATAAGAGACAATATGACCAAGATACTCTACTTGCGGTTGACCAAAACTGCATTTAGATTTTTTAACAAATAGTTTATGTTCACGAAGTATAGTAAAAATTATCTTCAAATGAGATAGGTGCTCCTACAAGGATGAACTGTAAATGAGAATATTATCAAAGAATATTAGCACAAATTTTCGTAAGTATGATCGAAAGATGTCGTTCATCAAGCTCTGAAAAGTGGATGGAGCATTAGTTAACCCGAATGGCATGACCAAAAACTCATAATGTCCATCGTGAGTTCGAAAAGCAGTCTTTTGCACATCGACTTCATGTACCCGAATTTGATGATACCAAGAACGCAGGTCGAGCTTAATGTATAACTTTGCACCTCCAAGTTCATCAAGCAACTCATCGACCACTGGAATAGGGTATTTGTCCTTGATAGTGACTTTATTGAGAGCTCTATAATCCACACACATACGCCAGGAGCCATCTTTTTTTTTTACCAATAATATCGAAGAAGAATAAGGACTAACACTAGGACGAATTATTCCTGCTTCAAGCATTTCTTGAACTATTTTTTCAATTTCAGCCTTTTGAAAATGAGGATAACGATATGGCCGAACATTGGTCGGAGAAGAGCCTGATAAGAAGGGTATTCGATGATCATGTGATCTATTATATTCTGTTGTATTCTTTTGAAAATAAGCATTTCTTCAAGTTGTATTCTGTTGCATTGCAATCATCTATTCATCTGTAATGTAATGCCACTAATTAAACTCTTGATCCCTTGCAAATTAATGTGCTATCTTCTAATTGATCCAACAGAAACATCCTTCGCACAATCCATCTTTCATTCACGCCATTCTCTTTACAAAACGACATACAAATATATCAAATAACAAGAACATGCGGCATCAAGTTAAAATGCAAATGTGTCAAACAACACCAAGGATCCTCAACTGGTGAAGAAAGAAATGGAGGACCTCTAAAAGAAGAAAAGAAAACAAGGGGGGGTACATAACAATTTCCTCCCAGCAGCCTGCAGATAAGATATAGAAATTCTTCTCTTACAGCTACTCATAATTTGGAGCTGGATATGGCGGACACGTCGGTGGCGGCGGTTGGCCCCTATTCTGTTTGTTCCAACAAGGCAACAAGAAACAAATGTGAGCAATTTTTCTCTTCCAGCGTTGGCAGAATTTGGAAGGAAAAAAAAAGCAAAGAATTGGACTCACAGTTTCTTTATCAAAGCTCATTATCAGTTTCAGATCCCCTGCATACCTGTGCAAAAACATGAGAGCGAAATTTCATGAGTGATGCAAAAGAGGACAGAAATCTTATCAGGCAATTCACATAGTTCTCAGCTTCGTGCAGTCAGAGGTCCCTGCATATCTATGCAGAAGCATTTTCAAGCAATTCAAATAGATCTTGTTTACATGCGGTGTCTGGTCGATTTGGTCTGAAGACACCAAACTCTGTCGTCCACGCCGGTGGTGAGAACATCCTCTAGCTCAACTCTGATAAAGGAAAAAAGGGAAAAAAAAAAACATGAATTCCTTGTTGTGTGTTTTGTGTCAAGTGATCAAAGAATGATAAAAGGCTACTTCTTCATGTATTGTTAAGTACTTGCAATATCCAATGAAGTCACGGGGTCTCAACATGTTGCTATTCCAGACTGAAGCCGTAATCTCGCCATGGCCTTCGATGAGGGGTCATGTGGAATATATCACCAAACACAGGGTTTGTCCCTCCATCTACGCATCCAATTCCACAGTCAGAAAGGAAAATGTGCCGATGTGATATTATATCTGTTCATTGACAAAAACGCAGTTCATAATATTTGCGTGCAGTGCGTGTAATGTATGTACCGGTGCATGTATCGGTGCGATACTTGACGTTGCCGTACTCGAGTTCCACGTAGGGGTCCATGAGGCCGATGAACTCTTTGTTCAGCAGCTTCTCGCATGCAACCACTTGCAAGAAAAGAGCACAAATATATGTAAGCAAGCAAGCAACCTTTCAAGCGCACTTTTTTTTTTAAAATGAAAAGAGATCATCTAAATGAAAAGCGAACCTTTCAAGCGAACTTGCTATGTATGCATCATGCATGCATTAGTTCCAATGTTGTTGATTAACTTTCATGCTGATACCACTTAATTAACACATTACACGTACGTACCTTTGATCTCAAGGGTTTGGCCATGAATGCCGCTGAGAGCAGACATGGCGTGAAAGAGGTGATGGATCGATTGAGAGGTGGAGAATTGATTTAAGATTAATACCAAGGAGAGCTGGGTTGATATATATAGCCCTCTCTCTCTCTTCGTCTCCTCTTAAACACACCATACACAGTTGCACACATATATAATGTTATATATAAAATACTTTACAAGAGTACAGGTGCGCCTTAAATGGTATTTATGGATCTCTAACGCTCACACGCCTTGCCACGTCGAGGAGCGCGATGAGATCAGAAGACTTTCCAGTCTTCCTCAAAAAATAAATGAGATGGAAGACGAATAATAAATTTTATTTTAAAAAAGGATTTAACGGGGTCCTCTTTCATTTACGTCCGTCGGATGGAGATTCCACGGGCATAGATTTCGTGAGCAGTTCAAGGTGAAAATGGGCCGATTCGGTTCATGGAGGCAGAAAATGCGCGCGATTCATCGCGAAAAATCGAAGAAAAAAGGACGATCACAAGGCAGCGGCGACGACCACGGGGCGATAACCATGGGGTGGCGGTGAAGACCGTGCGTCGACGGCTACCTCTAGATGATGACAACGAAGAGGGAAGAACTATGGCGACCTCATGGCTGCAAAACCTCGGCGCGACGGACGATTCACACACTATTCAAACGACGGAGACCTCGACGGGCGATTCACACAGGATTCGGGGCGGCCGATCTCGCGGGGCAGCAATGACCTCGTGCTGGCAGCGATCTAGCGACGACGATCTCAGCGTGGCGACGAAGACCTTGGCGCGACGACAACGGATCCGACGGCCAAATCCGAATGCGGGAGGCCAAATCAGGCCGCCCGCAGGCTGATCAATCGTCGGGCGGCCAGATCCTGCCGCGAGAGGCCACATCAGGCCACCCGCAATCAGATCCGATCGTCAGCAGCCAGATCAGCCGCTAGTTGGCTGGCCGTCATGCGGCCATATCGCGAGAAAGGGAGAGGGAGCCGATAGAGAGGGAGTCGACATTGTAGGGAGAAAGCGTCACCGGAGGGAGAGAACGTCACCGTAGGAAGAGAACGCCGTCGGATCCGCGATGGGGATCAGAGGGGATCAGACAAAAATCTCGACGATCGGGGGTGGGGGCGCTTTGACTTCGCGGTGACCATCGACTATGGGCGATTTTTTACCCATCAACCGGCGAAAGAATCGCGCTTGTCGGATCTCCATCTGACGGGCGCGTACGAGGGAGGGGATCCTCCCCCATTAAATCCTTTAAATAATATCATATTCTAACTATCATATTCTAACTATATGTTTACTCTACCACTTGAAAAAGATAAATTAAATTTTTTATAATAAAAATATTTTACTATAAATAACATTTATTCTTCTAATATAATAATATATATAATGAAAAATAAAAGATGGTGAAAATGGAAAAAAGAATATATTTATTTTATTATTCAATTTGTACGAAAAATAGTGGTTTAAGGAGATTTCGTTGAAAAGGAATTGACTACGTTAATCCTATTCCACATTAATCGGATTGAGCGATATAATTATTTGTTGATTGAAAAGCATAATAAATTTAGTTGTGGATTATGTTACTTGTTAACTCTCTATGATCCTTTATCAAATTTTATCCAAAATGATCGTTACACACATCGGCAACAATGTGTAATTCCGATGTCGACCTCGGGCGAGAGTCCAAAATGATCGTTACACACGTCGACAACGATGTGTGCATTCTAATGTTGCCTTAGGGAGGGAGAGAGAAACGACATAAATCTCAATTATCGAAATATATAATGTTAATGAAAGGATGGAATAATATTTCACGAAAGTGAAAGTTCAAAAGGTTATGAAACAACTCTCAGGAAAGCTATAAAGGCAATGGTTATGGTAAATGTGTATCACTTATATGCATATGAATTTGATTGATGATTGTAATGAATGTCCTTACTATCTGTATGATATGATTACATGTATTCCATGCTATTATTTATAAATGTATGATCATAGATTGATGTTAATGAATGACATATAGATCATATGATACATGACATACATATTGTTTTCTTTTTATTTTATAAAGATGATAGATGCATATTATGTAGTATTTTATTTAGAATCATGACATCACATTGCATGGCCTTTACATATTTTAAATAAGAAATCCTGGACAGATAACCAATGAATAAATGGATGGCGGCCCAAATTGCACAATGGTCTAGGATGTAAAGAGTTATTATATTTTAGAGTCTTTTAACTTTATTTTAGAGAGATGTTTTTTTACTATGATTTTAAGATCTTGGCTATTAATGATGTTTTATATTCTATAGCATTACTTTGATATTTTAACAATATTTTTTTGCATTAATTGAAAGATGATTTTATCTCTTTTAAATGGCTTTATGCTTTTGCTGTAATAGATGAAAAATTATATTTTATTATGATTATACGATGCGAACAAGCTAGCCGAATGACCTAATGGGATGAAATTTTGGGATGTTACTGTAAGAGTGGATCAGTTACTAGTATAGAGTAATCCTCTGTAATCATGGTTATCTATCATAATAAATTTAATCGATACCGAATTGCAAATACTATAAATTCCAAAATCTGTCTCGAGAGGGGATCCTCGCTGGGCCTCCCTTAGGTTCGTTGTCGGGATGATGAGACTTTAATGTGAAGACTCGGAGAGAAGAATTCTTTGACTGTGGTACTGATCGAAATCATTACACAATAATGTACTGGTACTGATCGATCTCTTACACAATAATGTACTTTCTTATTGATCCAACAATAACATCTTTCATACACGCCATTCTTGTGACAGAAATACAATACGAATATGTCAAACAACAAGAACATGCAGCATGAACAAGCACAACTCCTGATTGCGGGGGCATCGAGTTAAAACACAAATGTGTCAAACAACTCCAAAGAACAAAAGATGCAGTCAGAGACCTGTCCATTGGTGAAGTAAGAAATGGAGGAACTCTAACAGAAGAAAAGAAAACAATTTCCCAGCAACTTGCAGATAAGATACAGAAATCCTTCTCTCCGAGTTCAAATTCTCTTACAGCTTACTAATAATTTGGTGCTGGATATGCCGGATACACCGCCGGGGGCAGCGGCGGCGGGGGTTGGCGCCGATTCTATTTTTTCCAACATGGAAACAAGAAATAAAAATGATCAAATTTTCTTTTCCAGCGTTGTCTGCCAGCAGCAGAAGCAGGATTTAGAAGGGAGAAATTAAGCAAAGAATTGGACTTACAATTGCATCACCGAAGGACATGAAAAGTCTCAGATCCCCTGGATACCTGTGGAGAAGCAGGAACCATTTCAGGTACCATTCATATAATTCTTGGTTCCGTGCATTTACAAACCTGGAGGATTTTGTCAGAAGGTGCCACACGCTCTCGACGTCCACGATGAGATTATTCAGCTGAATTCTGAACAAAGGAAGTGTTAAATAATGTCTTGAATCCTACTTTAACTGAAAATCTGTTTGGATTCAAAAAAATAATAGGAAGATTTGGAGAGATGCTTGGACGAGAAGCGCAGGGTCGGAAGGATTCCTACTCCTAGTAGGAATATGAGTCGGCCGGTTTTCGATGTCGAGAAGGACATGGCGAATTCTTGGAGGGCCAAGTTTCTTTCTTGGACAGAGGAGCACTTGGAGTCGAAGATCTACTCCTAGAAGGGCTAAAGATATGAAAGGGCCATCTAGGACTTGTCCTAATCCAAGTGGAATTAGGATTGCCCTGACGGGCATGCCCTGGGTACGTCCGAGCTTGGCAGGGTGTTAGGCAGGAGGCCTGATCGAATTGAACTTTAAGAAGGACTTTGAAGGGGGCTGGATTCTTCAAGGACTTCAAGAAGTCAGATTTCTACTCCTACTCCAAGGAGGTTTTTCTAGAGAAGATGCTTGCATGCCTAGTAGGATTAGGTCCTTATGTTAGAGTAGGAGTTGTTTCTCAAGGCCCTATAAAAGGACTTGTAATCAAGGCTTGTAAGACCATCCTGGACAATCTGATCTTGTAATCCTCTTCTGTTTCTTCCGTCTAATATAATTTTGTGTCTCCTTAAATTTCTCGGATTTTCTCGCGGTGCATAATATCTCTCGTGCAAAAATCTTAACAAACTGGTATCAGAGCGAGACTTCATCATCGATCCTCTGTTAGACGTAGAGATGGCATCACACAACGTGAACATCGAGAAATTCACGGGACGAAATAGTTTCAATCTCTGACAGATCAAGATGAGGGCACTTCTGAAATAATAAGGAATCTGAACGCCGCTCGCGAACATACCGAAGAACAAACCGAAGGAGGAAGACTCGAATGGCAAAGAAAAGGAGTCCGACCTCGCAAGTTTAGTGGCACAGGAAGAGAAGGCGCTGATCAAGAAACGACGATTGGTTTGTGGTCGAAACTTGAGTCTCTACATGACCAAGTCTCTGACCAATAAGTTATTGTTGAAGCAACGTCTGTTCACCCTCCACATGCAAGAAGGTACCCCTCTGAAAGATCATCTTGATCAGATGAATACTCTGTTGATGGAATTATGAAACATAGATATGAAGATCGAGGATGAAGATGCTGCCCTACTTCTGTTGGTGTCTCTTCTTCTGTCGTACGAAAATTTCGTACAATCTGTTATCATCGAAAGAGACACAATTACTCTGGAAGAAATAAGATCGAGTCTACATACTCGTGAACTTCGTCATAGGGCGTCTGGCAAGACTGTGGAGATTCAAGCCGCAGGGTTGGTAACAACCGCAAAGAAGACAAACCTTAAAAAGGGTAAGTCAAAGAAGAACATCAATTCGAAGGACATCTGCAACTATTGCAAAGAACCGGGTCACTGGAAGAAGGATTGCCCTAAGAAAAAGAAAGACATGGTTGCTGCAGTAGCTCATCAGAATAGCGAATCTGATGATGATTTGGCTCTTATGGTATCTAATCAGAGATGTTCGGAAGAAAATTGAATTCTCGACTCAGGATGTTCTTATCATATGACTCCGCACAGAGAGTGGTTCTCAACTTATCAGAATATTAATGGCGGAAACGTCATCATGAGTAATGATGTAGCCTGTAAAATAGTTGAAATTGGCTCAATTCATATCAGAACTCATGACAATTGGGTGAGGACATTGACAGAGGTCCGTTATATTCCGCAACTGAAGAAAAATTTGATATCGTTAGGAGTTCTGAACTCCAAAGGATGTCGGATGGATGTCGCAGAAAATGTGTTCACGATCACCAAGGGTGATGTTGAAATCATGAGAGGAGTCAGGCAAAAGTTCTTATACATACTACAAGGCACAGTAATTTTTGACGTGACTGCAGTAGGTAATTCGTCCAAATCAGAATCGAAAACATCCAAGTTGTGGCACATGCGACTTGGACATATGAATCAGAAAGGGATGGACATCCTCAGCAAGCGCAATCTTCTATATGGTTAGAAGATATCTGAAATCGGATTCTGCAAGCATTGTATTTTTGGCAAGTAAAAATGACATCAATTCAGCAAAGCCGTGCACAAGACGAAGGCAACACTCGATTACATCCACGCTGACTGTTGGAGCTTCTCTCGTGTTCCATCTCTAGGAGGTTCTAGATACTTTCTATTTGTGATAGATGATTACTCAAAGATGACATGGGTATTCATGATGAAGCACAAGAGCGAGGCATTTGAAACTTTCAAGCAATGGAAGACTCTGGTGGAGAATCAGACATCGAGAAAAGTAAAATGTCTTCGTACCGATAACGGCTTGGAGTTCTGTTCGTCTAAATTTGATCGATTCTGCAAGGATGAAGGCATTATCAGACATTGCACTGTCAGAGATACACCACAGCAGAATGGTGTAGCAGAACGCATGAACAGAAGTCTTTTGGAGAGGGCACGGTGCATGCTCTCTAATTCTGGACTGAACAAGTCATTCTGGGCTGAGGCTGTTAGCACAGCATGCTACCTTATCAATCGGAGTCCTGCAACCGCGATCGATCTGAAGACTCCCATTGAGGTATGATCAGAAAATTCTACTGATTATACTAATCTAAAAGTGCTTGGCTGTCCAGCATATTATCACGTCAGCGAAGGAAAGCTGGAACCAAGGGCCAAAGAATGAGTCTTTTGGGATATGATGCAGGTGTAAAAGGCTTCAGAATCTGGTCTTCCTCAGAGCAGAAGGTTATTCACAGTAGAAATATATCCTTTGATGAGATGTCTATGCTCAAACAGAAATCAAATGTTGACTCAGCAAAGGATGGTGTCAACAAACAGGTGGAGTTTCGATTAACTTCAATTTAAAATGGGCCAGAAGAATCTCATCAGGTTAAACAATCAGAGTCTGAGGAGCAAGCAGAGGAAGCAACGACAAGTCTAGCTGCAGAACGTGCTCGCCGGCAAGTAGGTCCTCCTAAGCGTTATGACTTTGAGGATGGTTGCATATGCATTCCAAGTAGTTGAAGAGGTGGAATCGTCAGATCAAGTTACAAGGATGCTATCGCATGTGCAAAATCAGAACAGAGATTGGCGGCGGCAGAGAGTGTTAGATATCTGATTGTAGAATTCAATTCAAGGTGAAGATTTATTAAATAATGCCTTGAATCCTACTTTAACTAGAAATATGTTTGGATCCAAAGAAATAATAGGGAGACTTCGAGAGATGCTTGGACGAGAAGTACAGGGTCGGAAGGATTTCTACTCCTAGTAGGAATAGGAGTCGATCGATTTTCGATGTCGAAAAGGACATGGCAAATTCTTGGAGGGCCGAGCTTCCTTCTTGGACCGGGTGGCACTTGGAGTCGAAGATATACTCCTAGAAGGGCTGAAGATGTGAAGGGGTCATCCAGGATTTATCCTAGTCAGAGTGGGACTAGGATTGCCCTGGCGGGCATGCCCCGGACACGTCCAGGCTTGGCAGGGTGCCAGACAGGAGGTTGGCCGAATTGAACTTCAAGATGAACTTTGAAGGGGGCTGGATTCTTCAGGAAGTCAGATTTCTACTCCTACTCTAAGGAGATTTTTCTAGAGAAGAGGTTTGCATGCCTAGTAGGATTAGGTCCTTAAGTTAGAGTAGGAATTATTTCTCGAAGTCCTATAAAAAAACTTGTAATCAAGACTTGTAAGACCATCCTGGATAATCTGATCTTGTAATCCTCTTCTGTTTCTTCCATCTAATACAATTCTGCGTCGCTTAAATTTCTCGAATTTTTTTCTCGCGGTGCATAATTTCCCTCGTGCAGAAATCGTAACAGGAAGCATGAATTGCTTGCGGGTTTTTGTGTCGACTGATCAAAATAATTTTGAAACTACTCGCTCTTTTTTTCTTTTTTGTTTGCAGGCATGCAATCATATGCCTGCAACTGTACGTGGTTTAATCACCTCACCTGCAATGTCCAATGAAGTCACGGGGCCTGAATGTGTTGCGATTCCATACTGAAACATCAATCTCGCCATAGCCGTCCACGAGGGTTATCAGAAATCTATCACCAAACGCAGGGTTCTGGCCACCATCTAGGCATTCATTTTCACAGAGACAGACAGAAAAAAAAGGAAAACGTCCTTAGATATATACATACATATGTACGAATATGCAGCTAATTTCTCTTTTCACCTTCCATCTCCTCACATTTAAATGTGGTGAAAAATGAACGTAGACTGCAATCAAAGTAATTTCTATATATGTTAATGTACGTTACTTATGTATATATACACATACATACTCTTGCATGTCCTTGTGCGATACTTGATGCCGCCATACTCGAGGTCGACGTAGGGGTCCATTAGGCCAACGTACTCTCTGTTCAGCAGCCTCTCGCATGCAACCACTGGGACATTTTTTTTTTTTGGCCAGATGGAGATCAAAATCTATGCAAGCAGCCTTCAATATATCGAACTATATAAGCAAATATCAGAGTGCATTTAGATGTGTGCATTCCATGCTTGTTCTTTTTGTTAATCTCATGCGGATACAAATACCCCACGGCATGAACATATGATACATGCATGATCACACTACACATACACATATGTATTAGCATATACCTGTGACCTCAAGGGTTTGGCCTATGGGTGTTTATTGGATCGGGCAGCCCGGTTCGTCCGCTGTCTGACCCGATAATATATCGGCTAGTCCGTTCAAGTTTTGATCCGGGTCCGTCTGATATCTTAATGGGCTTGGGCTTATATTAGGCTGGACAAGATTATTCATCCGTTTATCCGGTACCGATAGTTTGATATACGTCTAATATCCGTCCGATAATTTATAACCCTCCCGTTAGCCCGTCCGTTAGCCGTTAATAGATTAAACATATTACAATAATATAAATATTATTTGTACAAATTTATTTTAATTAATTCATGCGATGCCATTATGTTATTTAGCTAATGTTAATTGATTATGCAAAATGCATGATCCAATTTTTATTCTTTTATAATGATATGATCATATCTTTTATATAATGATATAATTTTTATTTTTCTATAATGTTATTTATGCTTGATGCAAAAGTAAGAATGCAAGATCAATTTATATATGATGCAAATAATGAAGATAGAAAAGACGAATCTTTTACCAGTGTTGCAAAATGCATAACTACCTCTTAATAGTAATATTTGATTGTTATAAATTTTATTTACTTAATATGATACTAAATATGTAATATTTTATTTTTAGCACAATAAATTTTCGAGCTTCTTCAGTCGTGGGCATAGGCTATAAGCCGAACTACGTAAATATTTTATCTCTCTTATTTATATTTGAAAATATAATGAGTAAACATATGCTAATAAATTGAGGAATAATACATTATGATGTCCTTTTAATACGTATTATAGGATATATGATTTTGAGATATTGTAAAAAAAATAAAAATATTAATGGACTAGTTCAATCCGTCTAATTGTCAGTCCGATCGTTAAGATCCAATAGACCTTAATGGGACGGACAAGGCTAGACACTTAGTGGACAGTTCGATGTCCGTCCGATAAGATAATGGATCAATTGAGTCTGTCTGATATTCGGTCAACATTCGATTGACATAATCTATTAATAGCTCGTCCAATTCATTAAGCACCCCTAGTTGGCCTTGAGTTCTCCTGAAAGGAGCAGAGATGGCGTGAAGACTGAAGAGGAGACGGAGAGGACCAGAATTGTTTTAGATGATAGATCAATGCCAAGGTGAGCTGGGATATATATATATATATATATATATATATATTTATGTGTGTATATGTATATATATCGTGTGTGTAGGTATCTTAAGGTGCATCCAACCGTTGGATACTTGTATGACATACATGCCATATGGTGCATATATATTATACCTTGACAGAGTACGTGTGTGCTTTAAATGGCATTGACGCATCCCAACGCTCACACGCCTTGCCCGTTGCCACAACCACGAACATGATGAGATAACGAAATAGAGAACGAAGAGAAGACTCGAATGGACTGCATGACTTAGTTGACTTGGTCTTACGTCAAATTAATAAAAAAAGTCGAGAACTTAATATTGAGCTAGACAAAACCCATTTTGGCCCCTTCATAATAATAAAATTTAACATTTGAAAGATGCACGTTTATATGTTTTAAGAAATGCTTGACATTAATCACGTGCTAATAGTAGTAGACACTGATGAATTTCGATCGAAAAAAATGCTACGTAATGTGTAAGGACTTAGATTACAAAATAACCCAGTAAATAAATCTATTTATTGTATGATGAAGAACACTGATTATCATGAATTGCATCCAAAAGGTGATATCTTGTGTCATGCGATTGAAATGCTGACTTATATATTTACTTAAATTTGTAAAGGTGCTCAAAGAGATCATAAACAGACCTTATAGTTAATTAATAGATGTCATTATTATCAATCTTTCACGGTGGTTGACTTACGTGGTCCTTTATGTGGTCAATTGACCTCATAAAAATATAATCATATTTATTATCAGTCATCAATTATATAATTTTCAGATTCATTGAATACCAATTTATATTATTTAAATTCAACTATATAATATATGGTATTGATACTGTTGGAATTTATAACAGATATAAATTCTAGAGGTTGCGGAATACCTCTTGCAGCGGAAGCGGATCGTCGGACCTTTCTCACGAACTCTTGACGAACCCACTTGCGCCTCGGGATCAAAAATCGAACATCTGAGGAACGGAACTCTTTGCCACAGCACAAGTACTCTGGACGAACTTCTGCGAAAGTATATTTTGGACCTATGCTATGGGTCCCCTTTTATAGGGTGGGGAGACTTGGACGATAAGTTAGGCAGAACGCAACACGCGCATCCATCACGTGTATGATGATGTGTCTGTGCAGGCATACGCCTCGCTCTAATGGGTCGCGCGTATGTGTGGCCCATGTGCCCAAAAAGGCACTATTCCAACACTCTCCCACTTGCCCGCATTGGGCATTGTACTTTCGTTTATTCAGAATTTCTAAATGTATCGTGCGACCCACGAGTATAAGCACGCTTCTTTATAGGAGCTAGAAAGATACCTATTATAGGAGCACGTTTGTGAGATTGTGATTTGTGAGGTTGGAGTTTAGAGTTTTATGTTATATATATGTAAAAAAATGAACGATTGAGATGAAATTTAATAAATATAATTATAATAAATTATTGATTAAAAATATTGTCGGGAATTCGAAAATCCGACGGAGCGGGGAGAGTTCACCCCGTCCCGATCTCCGAAAGGGGGGGCGAGGGTAGGTTGGCCCCCATCCCCGCCCCCGCCGGGAAAAAAAATCCCCGAATGCGGGGCCCCGAACGGGGAATTCCCTCGGGGCCCCGCGGGGGGCGGAGAATATTGTCATCCCTAGTATCATCAGGACACCACAATAACACACGGTATCTTCTTTGCTATGTTGGAATTCAATTTAATTATATAGGTGTATTTTATTCTTTCCCAAAAAAATTCAAAACTTATAAAATTGAGAATTTTGTCACTATTCAGAAAAAAAAACCACAGCAAGAAGACCATCCAATTGTATGACAATAGTTTATAGTTGAGGTTACTAAAAAAATGAAGCCACTTATAATAAGTTCTTTTCCTATAATTTCTTTTGCTCTGGAGTTTTTGTTATATAACTTTGATAATATAAAGTATAAACTGATAAATCAAAACTCTTTGGTATGACTAAGTTGACTTATCATTTTCTATGTTCAAAGAAAGCATGATATACTCCGTGTATACGTATTATTACATATATATATGTGATGGATTTAATTCCCATGTTACAACTAGTAGCATGGTGCTATCAAAATCTCGGCCATCGATATGATCATCCGTTTATACGATTCCAACTATCTCGACCGTTCGATTCACGATCGACGGCCGAGATTATGTCCGGTCTTTTTTTTCCTAATAACCTCGGCCGCAGTGCGCTCTCCTCTCTCTCTCGACCGGCGTCGGCACAAAACTGCTGGACAGCGACTTCGTCCTGCTTCTGGATCCGCCGGCCAATCCGCTCAGCGAACGCCAGCATCTTCTCCTTATGCTCGAGCGTGAACTTCGTGCGGAACCGCTTCCTGGACCGGGGGGTCGCCCCGGCGCGGTGGAACCTCTCCTCGCTTGAGGAGTCGGTGGTCGTGCCTCTGCTCCCGCTGGTGTTGCCACCAAAGGCTATGACAAATGGACGACCCCGTCGGTGCGGCGGCCCTCGGCGATGGGCTCGGAGGGAAGCCGGCACCGGCGCTGCCCCCGATGTGGAAATGCTTCGGTGCGTGAGGGCTCTGAGGGTGGGGAGGCGGGAGCAGGAGGGGCAGGCGGGCGCTGCGGTAGTACGACTTGCCGGACCCGACGTTGAGAGAGAGAGGAGAGCGCAGTGCGGCCGAGATTATTACAAAAAATAAAAGTAAAAGGTGGACGTAATCTCGGCCGTCGATCATGATTCAGACGGCCGAGATAGTTGGAACCGTATAAATCGTGGATGGTCAAATCAACGGTCGAAATTTTGGTAGTACCATTAAGTTGGTAGCGTGAGAATTAAATCCATATGTGATTTGATTCTTTTTCTTTTCGTATGCATAAATAAAATAAAATAAAATAATGGCCACGTGAACGAATTATATTCCCTGGACTTTAAAAAAAAAACTATGGAGATGGGGTGGTGCATGCATCATGCGACCATGTCGATGATATATACGTGCATGCATCATGCATCATAGAGAATCTGCTTAATTAATTAGAAAGAGACAGCGAGACATGTAACGTACCTCACACATACCAAAATCTCCATATTTTGACCAATTAATTATTCACATGTGTGAACCCTAATCAACATCATTAATTGCACGATCAATTCATCAATGCACCAATCATGTCCAAGCATTGCTGCACTAAATAATTTTCCATTCATTTGCATCAGGATTTTTTTTTAATTTGCTTAAACAATCAATTCATTGCTATTGTTCTTATGTTGCTTGTTGAAATAGGTGATGCAAGTGGATCATTGTAATAAATCATTGACTAAAATGTTTTAAAAAAATATGTAAATTAGTGAAAAAGGATCATTATACATCACAAATGCACAAACATTGAATTAAATCAACGATGAGCTGTAAGATTATTACTGAGAAAGCAAGTTAGAGCCCTTCAATTCAAGAATCAAATGGAGTAGTCATTAATTTTAGCTGCAGGATTCTTTCTGTAAAAAAAATGTCTGACTACCCAGTCTCCACGATGGGCAGCGCACCTCCCGTTTTCAAGGGCAGTCCACAATTCCGGTTCTCTCTCTCTCTCTCTCTCTCTCTCTCTCTCTCTCTCTCTCCCTCTCTCTCTCTCTCTCTCTCTCTCTCTCTCTCTCTCTCTCTCTCCACAGCAATTATTTCCAAGTTGCAGTCTCATCATTCCCTTCCTTTCGGCTTGCCTTTTCCAATCATCCTTCTCATCTTCCTACCACCGGTGGCCAAAGTTCCAACTCTCGGACAGCTCTCCCTTGCCTTGCATTCAATGATCATTATCACTTGTTATTCTATCTCTTTCTCTCACCACTTCTCCCAATAATAATACACAACTATTATTATTATTATCACATTAAATTCCCAAAATAAATTAAATTATTTCAATTGTTTTTTACTTAAAAATATCACCCACAATAATGACCTCCTGCTCCTGCTAAGAGTGTTCGAGTTTTCGGTCTAAAAAAATCAATCGTTATTTTTTGGGTCGATTTTTAAAATTAGAAAGATCATCCTAAAATTATTTTGAAAAAATAAAAACCACCTTTTAGCGGATCAGTTTTTTCGGATGATTTTTTCAAAGCCCTACTTTTATGCAATTATATTTTAAAAAAATATTTAATAACTTAAAGTTAATATAAAAATATTTAATTTTATATTAAATATAAAATATACTACTAAAATTTTAAAATTATTAAATTAGAGTTTGATAATGTGATAGAAAAGTATGAAATTTTCTACAAAAAATATTATATTTATAATAAAAGAATTATTAACAAATGTATTAATTATATAAATAAAAATCGAGCTTCACGGACTCTACGGTCTTTTCGGATGGAGTCCTAATTTTGGAGGATAAATTTTAATTAATTAAAAATCATCATAAATTATATTCGAACTTTTAATTTTCAGTTTTTTTATTCGATTTTTTCGAATAGAATGAATTTTTCGAGTTGATCGAATTTTTTTTACACCCTAGATCCTGCTCTATATAATTTTTTTTCGGTAAATTAGATAATTTAATTGATTAGGGAGGGCACAGACCCCAAATAGCAAAGTGCTCCTATAAAAATGCCACCTTTAGCGCTCACCATCCCATCAAAATCCCCCGGTCCCTTTATTCCACCACCTCCCCACATCCCCCCTCTCCATCCCAGAATGGGCCTCCTTTCCAAGCCTCTCCTCGCCGCTCTCGTCCTCCTCCTCTTCCTCGCCGGCAGAGCCTTCGCCGCCGGGTCCCTGCCGGAGGACCTGTCCATCATCCGCTACGACGAGCGGCACGGCCTCGGGAGCGGCCTGCAGAGGTCGGAGGAGGAGCTCCGGGGGATGTACGAGTCGTGGAAGGCGCGGCACGGCAGGGCGTACAACGCGCTGGGCGAGAGCGACCGCCGGTTCGAGATCTTCAAGGACAACGTCCGCTTCGTGGACGAGCACAACGCCAGGGCCGACGCCGGCGAGCACCGGTTCCGCCTCGGCCTCAACCGATTCGCCGACCTCACCAACGAGGAGTACCGCGCGGCCTACCTCGGCGCCAAGCCGGCCCGCCGGAACCGCGTCGTCAGCGAGAGGTACCGGGTCAACGACGGAGACGAGCTTCCGGACTCCGTGGACTGGAGGGAGAAGGGCGCCGTCGCTGCCGTCAAGGACCAAGGAAACTGCGGTTAGTGTCGCCATCGCCGTGTTCTTTTCCTATCTGCTCCCGTCGCTTTAGGTCCAAATCACGGTCTTGCCCTAATCTTATTGACGTTGACTTGCGGTTCACCTCCTTAGATGGGGAGGGATAGTTTGGACATTTTCGATATGTCCTCCTTCTTTAGGCTGCGTAATCCGATTCCATGGCTTCGCTTTGCTCTGTTTTGTAACTTGTTTTCGCAGTATTTTTTTACTGGATTCATGGATTGCGATCACAAAGAACAAATTTTGAACAAGTTTTTGTTTTTGTTTTATTCTTGCCTTTTTGACTGTACGTTTTTGGAGATAAATTGTCCTATCGTTCTTGCTAAATCGTCTGTACTCTGCACGATCGATGTTGTAGTTTCTTTCGAGTAGATAAATTTGGATGAGGAGTAGTTGCATTTGCTGAATTCTAAATGACGAGTACCTGGAATGGTGGATTGCAGGGAGTTGTTGGGCGTTCTCGACGGTGGGGGCGGTGGAAGGCATCAACAAGATTGTGACAGGCGAATTGATATCGCTCTCGGAGCAGGAGCTTGTCGACTGTGACACGGCCTACAACCAGGGCTGCAATGGTGGGCTCATGGATTACGCCTTCGAGTTCATCATCAACAACGGAGGAATCGACACCGAGGAAGACTACCCCTACACGGCCAAGGACGGCAGCTGCGATCAATACAGGGTACCTATCTCTTTGTGCTTTGGAGTTGTTTGTAATTTTGTCTGTTAGACTGCCGCGCTTGTGTTGACTTCACAATGTAATCTTCTTTTTTTGTAGAAAAATGCCAAGGTTGTGTCCATTGATGGATATGAAGATGTTCCAGTGAATGACGAGCAAGCGCTGAAGAAGGCCGTTGCTAACCAGCCTGTCAGTGTCGCTATCGAGGCCGGTGGCAGGGAGTTCCAACTTTACCAATCGGTATGTTTTGAAGCTTTGTACTTCACTTTTGTTGTTTATTCTTGAGATAATATAACCTTGAAATAGATTATATCTTATTTGACCTAGGAGAAGTCTATTGCCACAAAGTCAAATGGGATATAGTTGTTTCATAGTGATTCTTGGTTTAATTTGCACACCAGCTTAGGTCAAAGAAAACCCATCAGAATGTGCACCTCTAATTTTGGGGACATACTTGATAGTTTTACATGTTTTTAATCGTAGGATTTAGTGATAGAAACCTCTCTCTCTGTGTGTGTGTGTGTGTGTGTGTGTCTAAAGAAAAGGATTTAGAGATCACAACACCATGGGTTCTAGACAGGGAATGGTAAAGGGTGTGATTTAATCTGTATACCAGCTTAGGACGAAGAAAACTCATCAGAAGGTACACCTCTAATTTCAGTGTAATAATTGCTAGTTTTACATGTTTTGGCTATGTAGGATTTAGTGTAGCAACCCCATTGGTTCTAGACAGGGAATGGTAAAGTGTGTGATAGGTGTAAGTTTAATAGCTGGGCCATTATTAAAGAGCCAGATGCTGGAAATGATTTATCTCTGGAGTTGTTAACTTTGGTTAATGACAAGGTTCAGTTTTGATGTGTTATGTCTGGTGCCGATATATGATACACATTCAATTGTGATGGAAGATCATAATGTATAGAACCCCTTAAAGGTATTATATTGCGTTATAAAAACAAATATCAGGGTGCATATTTGTCATCTTTATTGTCATCTTGGACTAGATTGTTTCAAGTACTTTATCGATCCACATTTGGAAGAATGGGCTTTTCCTTTTTTTTCTCTCTCCTTTTTTTGTTCAAGTAACTGAAAGTTCCAAACAAACCAATAGTCGCTGGTACTTACTATGTTTGTTTGCAATGTACTGAATTAGAGCAGTCAGATGCTAATTTTCTTCATATCTGATAAACATATTTTTCCCCCTCAATGATGGAGTTAATATGGATGTTCAATGTCTTAGGGTGTCTTCACTGGACGATGTGGAACTGAACTGGATCATGGTGTGGTTGCTGTGGGTTATGGCACCGACAGTGGTGTGGACTACTGGGTTGTGAGGAATTCATGGGGTTCAAGCTGGGGAGAGGCTGGATATATCAGGATGGAACGGAATATTAATGCATCATCCAATGGCAAGTGTGGGATAGCCATGGAAGCATCTTACCCCACCAAGAATGGCCAGAACCCACCCAGGCCTCCTCCTTCACCCCCATCTCCCGTGAGCCCGCCCACACAGTGCGACAACTATTACTCCTGCCCTTCTGGCACCACCTGCTGTTGTGTCTATGAATATGGTAAATACTGCTTTGCATGGGGATGCTGCCCTCTTGAGGGTGCCACTTGCTGCGATGATCACTACAGCTGCTGCCCCCATGATTATCCAGTTTGCAATGTTCAGGCGGGGACTTGTCAATTGGTAAGTTCATATTTGTTTTGGGGAAAAAAAGCACTCATGAAAACTTGTCTACTGCAATGCAGTCATCTGTGTTTCTGATGATTTCTTGTTTACTTCTGAATAAACAGAGCAAGGACAATCCTTTGGGAGTGAAGGCGCTGACTCGCACTCCAGCCAAACCTTTCTGGTCATACTCAAGTACTCAGGGCAAGAAGATCAATGCATGAATTCTCCTGCACTGTAATTTATTGATTGATGGAAAAAAAATTGAGGATGCCCCAGTATTGTTTAAACTGGACCCCCATTCCTCCATGACACCTCGTTCCTAAATGTATCTTTCCTTTACCAGAATTCTTGTAAATATCTCCAAGTTTCAATTTCAGATGGACCAAAAGAATTCTCTCCCCCTCTTTGTCATGCAATATCTTTTAATGTTAGTTTATTGTAGCAGAAGATAATCTCATCATTGAGATACCCTTTCTCAGGAACGTGCATAGAAATCATATCTAGCCTTTCCAAAACGCATTATGAATAGAAGTGCAGATATTTGAAGGAACAATTAAATCCTATATAAATAAGGAGATTGTACTTTCATCAAGGGAAATAACCTTCTTTTTTTCGGCAGTCCCGTATGACGTTAATGCGTTGCGTATATGATAGCGAGATTCCTATGGCAAGCGAGGAGAAGTTCCTATGGCAATAAGTCGTTTATCATTTTATCCCAACTGGGAAATAACTTTGATAGCTGGTCCTTAGAATTTTGGAGATCATGTAGTATTTTTATTCACCGAAAGGAAGGTTCTTTGTCTGCCGTAAGGGCCAATGTATAACCTGCTCTCTGTGTTATGGTCTTGCTTTTATTCACCATGCAGGTGCATCAATCATGAACTGAACAGAATTGCTGGAGTGAATCCCAGTGAAAGAAACCTTATTAGTGTGAACTCTTTTATGAAGAAAAATTTCAGATCACATGAGCTCTTTATCAATGTGAACGGGAAGCATTTAGTGGTCCGGGCACCTTTTAGAACCACTACACCAGACCTAACCCATTTGTCCTTGCTTGGTGGGACATGTAACTTGGCCGAGTCCCCTCTTCTTGTGGCGGCCACATGAAATGAAGACCTAATAAGTTGATCCCTATGAAAAAAAAAACCAAGAGATAGAATCCTCTGCACTCGACCACATTAATTGTGAACCTTATGAATGAAAGAAACCATGAGCTCACTGATCGCTGTCACGGTGTCACCTTAAGCCGAAGCCATGTCTCCAATGTGCACTTTAATAAAGATTGTCCACAAAAATAACACCATGTCAAGTTGTGAGATGGAGGAGGCGGGCACTGCGGCTCATGACTAAGACTCCACCATTTGCTTTTGATCCATATGGAAATGTCTCAGTGCTTCCTCCAAGGAGCATTCAGCTCACTGCTGATCGATAATTTGATGAGATTAAAAAAACATGATGTGATCAAATGTCAGGAAGTTAATGGTTTCCCCCCAAAACTCCACAGTCCAAAGACACGAATTCCAAATTAATAAAGATATCAAAGGCCCATTCTTGTTTCTGAAGAAACATGTTTGATGTTTCTCATATCATATATGTGTTAGATTGAACTAAAGAGGTCAAAGACATGCATACTTGAGAGCATCAACAAGGTTTCCATTGACCCCCCACATTCCCACCTCCACCCATCCCCCCAACTTTAGTACAGGGCACGAACCATGCGCGCAACAAAAACGTAGGGGGGGTGCAACTATTGATCCTATCTAACTTTCTCCTTCCACTACGTAGCCCTGTGCACCAAATGATCCGGACTCCACAACCACCATCACCACTATATTACTATCTGGCATGGTTCAATTCTTCCGGCGTCCTTTATCTCTCCTCTATTTATTCCACACCACCATTTCCATAATGGCAATGGAGCTCCCACTCCCTCCTGCCTCCCTCTCTCTCTCTCTCTGACTCGTTCTGTCCCCCTTCACATTGTAATTAGATATCCAAGCTACAGCCTTCATTAGTACTCCACTGCATGCACTGCCGAGTGCTGAGCACCGACCAAAAGCCATCCCTGTACAAGTCTACGAAATGGCCGCAAGAACACCCCTCATGCACTGCATCGCATTCCTCCTGAGCTGCCACTTGCTCAACGCGCCTTATAAAACCCTGTGCATCTCCTCCGAGCTGGTCGTGTCAGAACGGAAGACGCTCGACGTCGGGATCGGCGTCGGCGGCGGCTTCGGCCGAGGCACAGGATGCTGCCGAAAGAGCTTGCCGCAGCCTTCCGACTTCCTCAACCAGAAGCAGTACGTCGCGTACTTCGTCATCCAAAGGTTCAAGACCATCGTCACCTGCGACCCCAGCAACGTGACGTCGACCTGGGTCGGTTACCGACCATGCAACTACACCGGGTTCTACTGCGAGAGCCCCCCGGACGCGCCGGACACGCCCACCATCGCCTCCGTTGACTTCAACGGCTTCCGCCTCTGCGCGCCGACCATCAAGGGGTTCGTCGACCAGCTGCCGGACCTCGCTCTTTTCCACGCGAACTCCAACAACTTATCCGACACCATACCGGACTTCACCGGCCTGAAGTATTTCTACGAGCTCGACGTCAGCAATAACAACCACTCCGGCCCGTTCCCCTCCAACGTCCTGCCGCTCTTCAACCTCCTCTTCCTCGACCTCCGGTTCAATTTCTTCGTCGGCCCCGTGGCGCCCGCAGTTTTCAACATCGGCGTCGAGGTGCTCTTCCTCAACAACAACTTCTTCAACGAGTCGATTCCGACCAGCCTCGGGAACACGACGGCGAATTACCTGACGCTGGCCAACAACCAGTTCACGGGACCCATACCGAGCACGATCTCCAACCTATCGAGCACGCTGATCGAAGTGCTGTTCCTCAACAACAAGCTGTCTGGCTGCTTGCCGTACGAGATCGGGTTTCTGCGCAACGCGACGGTGTTCGATGCTGGCTTCAACATGATCACCGGGCCGATCCCCTGGTCGTTCGGGTGCCTGCAGAAGGTCGAGCAGCTGAACCTGGCCGGCAACCTGCTCTACGGCGAGGTGCCGGACGTTGTGTGCCAGCTCGCGAAAAACGGCGGCAACCTGGTGAACCTGTCGCTGTCGGGGAACTACTTCACATCGCTCGGCTACAGCTGCTGGGACTTGGTGAAGAGCAAAGTGCTCGACGTGCGGGAGAATTGCATCCCCCATCTGCCGGAGCAGCGGTCCGCCGCAGCCTGCGGCACGTTCCTCTGCAACAAGCAGAACTGCCCGCTCCGCCACGACGCTCCGTGCAACCTGCCGAAGTGCGCCTCGTCGCCGCCGCCGGTCATTACAGATAGATTGGGGTGGTCCAAGGCGCCGTCTCGGTATAAGGCTTACCAGGCACTTCGAAAACCTCAAAGGAACAGACAGTAAGATGACACGTGCGTACGGGTCCGTACGTATTAGCGTATCTTTTAAATTGCTTCCATTAATCTTCGAGCTTTGCTCACCACTGGTCGCCTAACCTTTGTAATAAGGTTAATGTTATTGTTTGGCAATTGTAAGAAAAAATATTGGTTAATTAAATTGGTGTTCTCTCTCTCTCTCTCTCCACTGGTCGCCTAACCTTTGTAATAAGGTTAATGTTATTGTTTGGCAATTGTAAGAAAAAATAATGGTTAATTAAATTGGTGTTCTCTCTCTCTCTCTCTCTCTCTCTCTCTCTCTCTCTCTCTCTCTCTCTCTCTCTCTCTCTCTCTCTCTCTCTCTCTCTCTCTCTCTCCATCTCCACTGGTCGCCTAACCTTTGTAATAAGGTTAATGTTATTGTTTGGCAATTGTAAGAAAAAATAATGGTTAATTAAATTGGTGTTCTCTCTCTCTCTCTCTCTCTCTCTCTCTCTCTCTCTCTCTCTCTCTCTCTCTCTCTCTCTCTCTCTCTCTCTCTCTCTCTCTCTCCATCTCCACTGGTCGCCTAACCTTTGTAATAAGGTTAATGTTATTGTTTGGCAATTGTAAGAAAAAATAATGGTTAATTAAATTGGTGTTCTCTCTCTCTCTCTCTCTCTCCACTGGTCGCCTAACCTTTGTAATAAGGTTAATGTTATTGTTTGGCAATTGTAAGAAAAAATAATGGTTAATTAAATTGGTGTTCTCTCTCTCTCTCTAAATCAAAGCGGAGCTAGGTGGGTTCCTTTGCCTGCACTGAATAACTAAACTAAAGTAGTAATTGCATCTTATTTCACCCTTGACATGATGGGTAGAGCAGCATTTTGGCTCTCCGGCAACCATGCAGGAACGTGCAATAAATTTCTTCCATTATTTAACCCCACCGTTTTCTAAGCCTCCCATAACATCTTTTTTCATCATTTTTTCTTATAGTAACGCAAGTATTAAATATAATGTATCTCAACTTTATTTATGTTATTTAATCATGAAATTTTTATAAAGTTATATATTTTTTACTTAACTTTTTATTTTTTATTTAATATTGCTACAACTTTTAGTAATCAAAGCTAATTGAGTTTTTATTATTTAACTTATAATTTACTATTCATCTTGAATAATTAAGATTTAATTATTCTCCTATTTCAAATCTATAACTTCTAAATAAATCAATTGATATGATTTTATAAATTTCTTGTATATTTCTATGCATGTTAATTGTGAAATTTTAAATTTACAGTGCAAAGATTTATAAATAATATAACTTTAATTACAAAATTTATAAATAAACTATTTAATAATAAAGGAATAATATAATGATATATATTTTATTGCTATTAAAAAATTTAACTAATAAAAATTATATAACTATTTATTTAATGTTATATCTATTTGTTAAAATTATATGATACATATAAATTAGTGAACCCACTAAAATAATTCCTGCCTCTGCCATTGTTTGGAATCCTCATATAAAATTAGGAAAATCTAGACTCATTATCTAGCTTAATTTAATATGTGCACCTATGAGATTTCTAACAACAATAATTAAACTTGCACCTCTACTTAATTTAATACTTGCACGTATGAGACTCCCAATAAGAATTATTCACTTCACACACGATGATTAAACTCAATAACCGTTTAAATGATGAGAAGTTCATGATCACTGTATTTCAACTCTCATAGTATATATGTGCTATTATTCTATGTAAGTAATGATTTTCAACTTAAGGCGTATTTTCACTTAAATGATCAATCTATCGATATTCAATATTTATTAATATCTGATGAATTAAATGTTAGGGCACTATAACAACATATCAAATAAACTAATAGATAAATCTCTTTCAAATTGGTGACACCGCATATCGAAGTATGATACTACATATATAGTTCCCGTACATCTTGTGGCAATCAAACTTTTGTGGTCTTAATTCTGTCTCTTCTCCCCTGCTATCTCTGCTGGGAATGAGGACATTGTTTTTAAGAAGAAAAAAGGAGAGTGTGTGTGTGTGTGTGGAATGCACAGGTGGACACTGCATCAATTGAAAAATGAGTCTCTAACATGCCAATATATGGTCGTGTGAGTGCGGTCAATCCCGAGCCCAATTTAATTAATATGGCGAGGTATCGATATTGTGGCATTGGATTACTTGTCCTAATTATTGCACCACTTTTCATATATGTTAGATATACAAATCCTTATAATAATATACACATAATGTAGATGCAATAAAGTTTCTGAGTAAATTACACGATTAATTTTCCAACTTTAATTCGTTTTTAAATCGGTTCCCAACTTTAATTTGTAATTAGAACGTCCGTCAACTTTGATTTACTTACACGATTAGACCTCTTGATCGGTGATAGTGAGTTTTTCAATTGTCTCGCTTACGTGTCCGTGAGGTGAAATTTTCTCTTACATCCACGTCATGTGAAAAATAATAAAATAATATTAATATATAATAAAATAATATAAAAAAATAAAAAAGCAATCGCCGACGCCAAGGGGGATGCCCCCTTTCTTCTCTTGCTGGCGCCGCGCGGACGTCCCCCTTTTCTATCCCACACGTGATCGCCGACACGAGAGAGGAAAGGGGGGTGTTGACTCCCTTTGGGCGAGTTGCAGACCCCCCCCCCCCTTTTTTTTCTTCTCTCTCACGCGGACGAGCTCGCCTGAGAGAAAGAGGGAGGGGGCGATTGCCCCCCCCCTCTGGTCGAGCCACTCGACACTGGCGAGCTCGACCAGAGGGGGGCCATCGCCCCCCTCCCTTCCTCTCCCGCGTGCACTCGTCAGCGTGAGAGTTCCTCTCACCCGCGTGCGAGAGAGAGAGGGAGGGGGCGATGCCTCCCTCTCCCGCGCACGCTCACCGGCGCGAGAGAGTTCCTCTCACACGCGTAGGAGAGAGAAGGAGGGGGCGACCGGCTAGAGGGGGGCGAACTCTCGCGCACAGCCTGTAGCGCGAGGGAGAGAGAAGGAGGGGAGGCGTCCGCCGGTTTCGATCTGGTCATTTTTTTAATATTATTTTATTATTTTTTACATGACATGGATGTGTGAGAAAACTCCATGTGGTGGCCTCGTAAACGAGACAATCGAGAATCCCACTATCACCGATGAAGAAAATTAATTGTGCGAGAAAATTAATTAAAATTTATTATAATTACAAATTGAAGTTGGAGGACCGATTTATATGCACTCATCACTTTGCATTAATATATTGAATCCGACTGAGATGCACCCTCACTCCCTTCTCTCGTGCAAGAAAGAAGGGGGCATCAACCCCTTGCGATCTTCTGCAAGACGGCCGGCAGTCATGAGACCAGCTGTTGCCTCTTTTTATTTTTTTACACTTTTTTTTTAATTTTTAATATATATATTTGCATCACATCAAAATCTAATTATAAATTGAAATTAAAGTATTCTTTGGCCATAGGCGATAAATGTAAACCAGAGGTTACTGATCCGGTAACGGCTAACTTACTGACCTGCCGCAGAGCAGCAACAACAACAAACATGCAGCATCATAAAAAAAAATCTCGGATGAAAGAACAATAGATCTCGTTTTTGTGCATATTACACATTTTGAACAGTACCGTTTTTAGGCCCATCAGAGCCCTACATAGAGCAACATTAAATCGACTATGCAATTTGCTTATGCAGAAAACTTATTATGCCCTTTTCTTGGTTAAGCATACTATAATGCTCTCCATAACCTGAATTTATGCAGTGACACCTCATTGTGCTTGACACCAGTCAGCAGATATGGTGTGATCAGGCGCGGACTAACCATTAGAGAAAAAAAAAAAGAGCTTATCCTCACTAGATTGGGCTGCACCAGTAGGCAAGATGCTCGTCCTTTCGGAGATTACTAACTAGACCTCCACATTGCAAACAAATAAAACTACTCCCATCAGCAAAGGCATCCAGTACAATCTGCTTCCGTCCGCTCAATGCAAGTATGGAAGTATCGCTGTCATTGAGCAGCATAGAAGGGCGACCAGTAAGAAGTGGTCGCATCTCGGACCTCACTGGCTGTGCTTCAGCTATAACACATTCTGCAAACAATGAGGCCAACTCATCAACGGCAGTATGTGCCTGGCGCTCATTGCAGTAACGCTCACGGGCACGCTGCAAGGTTTCTAAAACAGCTCGATCTCCACCTCTAGATTTCATTGCTAAAACAACCTGCATTCACAATAATGAACAAGCTCTAAAGGGGAATTCTTTGATGGGTAAAAAATTGAGATCCTGAAATTGATGTGTTCAAATAATTTAGCCAGTCACAAATCTTGTTTCTTTAAAATGCTACTTCATAAAGCAAGAGAAAAAAAACAAGAAAAAGTTAGCTTCTGCCAAAATCTTCTATATAAGAACTATCAAACACCAAATTGTTGACTTTTAAATTAAGAAACTGATAACTCAGACGGTCATTTGGATTTTATAAAAATCGTCCGCAAATGCATTCACATTTTTCAAGTTACACATTCACATTTTGACTTCCCATATCACTCATGGATTGTGATATATGAATTCATCACAAAATGATACTGAAAAGAAATATTCGGTTCTTTCCTTGCATGTCAGAGAAGTCAGCATATATGTTCGACAATCACCTAATATGGCAACAAGTAGGAGTTATGCCTTTATTTTGGAAAATAATAAAACACATTCTACAATGAAATGGACATAACAGCGAAATGACTTGTAAATTGTAGGATCTTGGTCAAAAGAATAGATGGCTATCACTATGCATCATCTGTGAAAAGAAACTATTAAAAGATCACAGCAACGCAATGTACAAATTATCACCAAACAATTGGCAGTTTACCATTTGAAAGCATGCAACAGTTAACCTATAGGGGAAAATATTTTAATTGACGTGGGCTGGATGGTTAACAGTTGGTTAATCATCCTTTTTCCTTCTAAAGAAAAACCTACGCGGGAAAACACATGCTAAACACCGCAATAAAATTGAAGAGCAAGTTGTCTGGTGATAGCCTGATTTCCAAATTTGAGAAATAATATCTCCACTGTAGGAAAAAATAAGCTTCCATTTTCCAGCCCAAGGCAGTCAGAGAGGATCTAAAATGAGTTATCGTGTGCTCAAAATGTTCTGGTGTGATATGATAACATATAATATGCTTTTCAAACATAAAATAATAGAATCTTGTACCCATATAATTAGTTTAAACAATTATCAACACCATAATGACATAATTTTAGTTGGTAAATAAATAAATAACTATACATCCGGAAAGAGTTATACTTTTGTAGTCATCATATTTGCTCAATGAAGAATGCATTGAGAACCTATATTGATAATGAGCAATGCATGTCGTCTTGCAATAATTGCCGATACTGTGCCTTTGGGTAGCACTTCTGTGCCTTTTGCCGCTCTCCTCTGGAGAGCTTTTGACTTGTATATGATGTTCCTTTTTGATGATATAAATATACATGGATGATTTCCTAACTGGAATCATCCTTTTTCCTCTCAAAAAAAAAATTGCCGATACTGTGTTTGGAGAATGCCAGACATTTCAATCACAAGTATCTATACTCAGTGAAGAAAATAATTAGCATAGCGAAAATGTCAGAGTAACTACGTGTACAATTAGTTTTATTGGTTCAACTTTAAAGGTTGGAGTTGTATGGGAAGACATTAGAAAATTCTCTCCTGAAAAAAGTACGACAACAAAAAACTCACATCACTGTTCACAGATCTGCATATTGTCATCCTAAAATAACCTACACAACCAGTGATATGGCTTCTGTATGACGAGGTCTGGAGTTAAATAATGGCCTTCTATCTAGATTTTATTATTTCAAGGAAGAATGGAAACAAATTTGGTTCATCCAAGACACTACTCCCCAAACAAAGGGGGCATTGAAGGCATCAAATATGCAACTAGTTTGATATTTAGTTTTTTTTCCTCAACTAGTTTAACTGTTTCGCAAAAAATGTCATTTTATAAAAAGCCTAAATGGGAGTTTTATCCGTACGCCATATATACAAGAGAGAAAAGGGAAACCAAATTGATTGCTATGGCCTTATTATTCATTAATTTATGAAAGTATTTATTGCTTTATAGAAAAATCGAAAAGAGAATTCGATTTAATGAGTTATTACAAGGAGATTCCTAATTCATCCGATTCTCTTGCTGGTATATTTATGCTCAAAGATAATCTGTCATTGTTCTGGGTCCACATAAGTTTAAATGAAGATTCTGACATTGCAATCGGTCATGCATGCCTCTTGCATGTATGTTTATTGAGGGGAACCTCTCCACCCATATTACTTCTTGACAAGAACTTTGTTATTTTGTTTGCAAATTGGCATCTGTTATTGAATATAGATTTGTTTTACTGACACTTGGCACAAAAATTGTGTCCTGCGTTGCATCATGAAGAATTAAATGAGTTGAGGTATTGGTGCCCTAATAACTTCCTGTTGAGGTTAGTTGGTAAGACACATACTTCCTTTTGTTGTTATATTAATTATTCATTTCAATATTGTTCATAGATTGGAAAAGATTATCAACACGAAATGTTTCTTTATGACCTCTTCCTCTTAGATCATTAGCATGAGAATGGAGATACACCAAGCCTAACTTCTGCGGCCTAAGAACCGTGTAGCCCATTAATGGAAACCACATTCTACGGGGATCTCTTCTAGCGTATCCCAAAGTTCATCTTCTGCTGCGAGGACACCATCAGTAAATATGCATGTCTACAGCACCCAGTTAGATTGGTTTCAATCGCTCGCTCCCAGATGCTAGAAGATAACTTGATAACAAAGACAAGAAACAATTATAAGCTCCTTATTGTTGATCAAATTAGTGAACTGACGAAGAACCCTAACACGGTCCAATAAACTTTCCTCCCAGCTCTGTAACACGACCGATTCAACAATTGTAGTTCTTGCCGATCTTTCGACGACATCGAAGCTAAAGAATTCCGATTCGAGTACGATTACAAGGGGGATACATTTGCTCGCTGATCAGGAAACAGGACAAATACAGATATTAAATAGAGGAGAAGAAAGAAAGGGAGAAAAGCTCACCGCTTGGAGGGCAAGAGAAGGCTCGCGCTTATCGACGAGCTCCCGGGCACGCGCCAGGAGGCTCCACGCGTCCTCGCCGGAAGCAGGAAGTCCGTCCGCGGTGGCGCGGCGTTGTTCCTCCGCCGCGTCCGGGAGGCTGCCCGAGGCCGGCGGCGCCTCGTCGGTGTCCATGGCGTCCATTCACGGAGGACTATTTTTGGCTTGTTTTTTCTCTCTCTCTCTCTCAATTTGAGCTCCAAATACGACAACAATATTTAAATCTTAATATTATTATTCCCTCTCCATATTTACCTTAATGTTGAATTATCTTATTATTATTATTACTTGGGCCCAGAACTCTCGAAGCGTCCGGAATCTTTGGATGGTTCTAGTTCATTCTTTCTCCTATTTTCCTTTTTCTTATTTTTCAGTCGAATGATTAAATATATATAGATAGATAGATAGATACACTAATTTCTAACACTTTTTTAAAAATAAAATTGGTCATTTTTTAGTTTCTAAGTAATCTATATATATTTAAAAGGTAAACGGTGGAATGCTACGTGGCATCTCCACAAATTTTTTAAAAAATAATTGAATAATAATAATAGAGTTTAAGAAAAAATTGAATTTAATCAAACATTAATAATATAAATTATATCCTAATATTACGATATAATCAACTATATCTAACTATATCCTAATGTTAACGTATCTAAACAAAACTATATCCTAATATTACTGTTAGTATAAATTAATTATAAATAAAATTATATCCTAATATGGGACCTAATATTACCGTATGTCAAGAAATGTGCATCCTAATTTTTAAATCCTAATTTATTTCACTACATCCTAAGATTAATATTATATATCCTAATATTTCATATCTAACTATACTAATATTAATTTATTCCATATCAATTGATGATTATCCTGATTTATTTAAAGTTTGAATCTTAATCATAATCCTAAAAAGTCGTGTATCCTAATATTGGGTCTTAATATTTCATAAAATATTACCTCTATTCTAATATTAATATGTATCTTAGAAATATTCCTACATAAAATCTAATAGCTTTTATGATATTACATGTCTCCGCATCTAGCAAAGAAATTAAAAAATTCAATCCTTTTAACATAATTTTTCAAAGATTTCGTATTATTTTTAGAATTAAAAAAATTAAATGACTACAAATAATTTAAAACAAAGCATAACTAAAATAAATTTGAGTAGAAGTAGAATTTTCGGATATGTAAAAGGATTTTTGTTGAATAAATCTAATGATATTATTATTTTTGAATCTATTTACAGAAAATAAAAAATATATTATAAAAAAGTTTGTTAAATTAGACAATAAATTTTCTGCTTTTATTATTATTATTATTATTATACAATAAATTTTGTATGAGTAAATCTAATCATATTAATATTTTCATATTTATTTATAGAAAATGAAAATATCTTATAATATAGTTTGTTAAATTAGGTAGCCACATTTCTGAAAAAAATATTAAATTTAAAAGGTATACATAATTTGATTAAGAGTATAATTTTCATATTTGCAAAAATAAAATATTATCAGTAATCTTTTATATAACCAACAATAATGGAATTTCATATTAAAATTAATAAAATTATTGAGTAGAAGAAGGAGACTTAGTAGGTTCAAACGAGAAAAAAAATAAATAATTCAAAATAAAATATAAAAATAAAGTTAATTTATTCTTATTTTCATATTTAGAAAATAACATTTGTAAGATCAAAATAAAAAGTGAATAAATTTTAAAAGTAAATATAATCTTATTAGGAGCAAGAAATTTTGTATGAGTAAATCTAATCATATTATTATTTTCATATTAATTTATAGAAAATGAAAATATCTTATGATAAAGTTTGTTAAATTAGGTAACGACATTTCTGGAAAAAAAATATTAAATTAAAAAGGTAAATATAATCTTATTAAGAGTATAATTTTCAGATTTGCAAAAATAAAAGATTAATAATATTATTTTATAATAACCCAATAATAACGAAATTTCATTGCTAAAATTAATTCAATTAGAAGTAGAATTTTCGGATCTGTAAAAGGATTTGTTCTGAGTAAATCTAATGATAGTATTATTTTTTATCTATTTACATAAAATAAAAAATATATTATAATAAAGTTTGACATTTGTGAAATTAGAAAAGAGGATTATCTTTAAAAGATAAATCCAATTCGATTAGGAGTAAATTTAAAAGATTCATAATAAAAGTTTCTTATATACACACTAATATATGTCCAAATTAAATGGAATTTCATATGAAAATTAATAAAATTAATTTGAGTAGAAGTAGGAGGCTTAGTCGGTTCAAACGAGAGAAAATAAATAATTCAGAATAAAATATCAAAATAAAGTTAATTTATTCTTATTTTCATATTTAAAAAATAACATTTGTAAGATCAAATTGAAAAAGTGAGTAAATTTTAAATGTAAATATAATCTGATTATGAGTAAGAAATTTTGTATGAGCAAGAAATTTTGTATGAGTAAATCTAATCATATTATTATTTTCAGATTTATTTATAGAAAATGAAAATATCTTATAATTTGATTAGGAGTATAATTTTCATATTTGCAAAAATAAAATATTAATATTTTTTATATAACCAAATAATAATGGAGTTTCATATGAAAATTAATTAAATTAATTGAATAGAAGTATGAGACTATAAAAATAAAGTTACTTTATTCTTATTTTCATGTTTAGAAAATAACATTTGTAAGATCACAATAGAAAAACGAGTAAATTTAAAAAGTAAATATAATCTAATTACAAGCAAGAAATTTTGTATGATTAAATCTAATCATATTATTACTAGATTTATTTATAGAAAATGAGAATATCTTATAATAAAGTTTGTTAATAAAAAGGTAAATAAAATTTGATTAGGAGCACATTTTTAAGATTTGCAAAATTAAAAGATTATTAATAAATTTTTATATAACTCAATAATATATGTTCAAAATAAATGAAATTTCATGTGAAAGTAAGAGTCTTAATAGGTTCAAATTGATAAAAAAGAACGAATTCAATAAATATAAAACAACATTAAAAAACAAATTGAAGAAATAATTAGACGTGAGCTTCCATGCATGTAAGTAATAACTCAACCTATAATTAAAATATGTTAAATATTAACAATTTTTAATAATCTTTTTAAGCGATGACGTAGAGACATGTATAATGATCATGTGCATGGTAAACTATTCCATATTATCATGCTAATGCATACTATTTTTAATATATATAACATTGTTAGTCAATTATATATTTTTATTTGATGAATAGGAGATCACATTCAAGAACACATGGAATTTCAAATGGAAAATGAACTTGTAGGTGTTAAAATAATTAATCAACCTAAAATTAATTATGATAAATATTAAGATAAATTTTCTTAGTTTTTTTAGATGATGACTTTTAATCTGTGGATGTATGTAATAATGGTATGCATGATATAATAGTATGCTACTAAAATATTAATTCTGATTTAATATATGTATATAAATGTAATAATTTTTCTTTATGACAAAGTACTGAGATATAGGAGATCCAAATCATAAATGCGACAAATGCGGAGCATATTTTTTGTATGAGCAACGAATTAAAATACATTATAAACCTAAAAGGCCGGAATTTTCTTTATATTGTTGTCATGAAAAGATAATATTATCGATTCCCAAAGAGACGCATCAAGTTTTTTTATTAAGTTAAAAAAATCTATTTAAATTATATCACCATTAGATACATATGAAAAAATTATCAATTAATAACATAACATTGCAAATGCCTAAAAAATGATCATTTTTGAGAAAATATTAGAAGCGACAACTCTATATTTTTATTTACTTCAATGGGTGAAATCAATTTATCAACAACTTCAGAAGTATTTGCTTTGGTAGTGGGAGATTTTGAACTTTCTAGAGGTGATAGAGATATTATTGTTCAAACTAAATTTACACAATTACAAAGGATAAATGCGCTAAACGTTGCTTATTTAAATGTATAATATCGGTTGCTTTATCCATATGCTTATAAGGAAGATATTTCATTAAATAAAAAAATACTTCAACTAAATGAAGACAATATAAGAATATTCTTGTTAAAATTTTTAAGAAAGGAAGTGTGAAATATCATTAATTGTATTATCAAGAGGATTATTTCAACATCTTTTTATTGAAGCTTCTCAACTAAAATACCAAAAAGTAATTAAGGGCACCATTAAAGTTCGATAAATGATATTCATCCTAAGAATGACATTAATTTCATATGATATAATAGTACCATTCAAAATTCAGTGTAGACAATTTTCAATAATATATATTTTTAATGACCATTAATAAAAGTCAAGATCAGTCATTATTTTACGTGAGATTTTTTCTTAAGAAACTCAATATTTTCACACGAATAATTTTATAGCTCTTTCACATGTAACAAGTAGATAATGCCTAAAAAAATTTAGTTTATGATGAAGACGATTAGGTAATAGGGGTGAGCAAAATCATATTTACGTCATCTCGATCTCAATCTGGTTTGCCTTGGTGTCCCGATTAAACTAGAACAAAAATTAAAAAATTCTCGATTATCCCAGTTTGACCATAAAAAATAAAACAATAAAGATATATACGTATATATAATAAAATATAAAATTTAATTAAAATAAGCATAATTATAATATTTTAAAATTTTTAATATTAATTAATATATTTAATAAGATCGGGATGCAGTCCGAGCTTTTATAATTCGGACCCGGTCCCGAACCGAGAAATTTGAGTCGGTGCGATCGTCCCAGCCCGTGCTCACCCCTGTCAGGTAACAAATGGAATAAAGAACGTAGTTTATAAAAAAAAGTATTTCTAAATATGATGCAAAGGTATAACAATGTTCAATTTCTTTAATATACATTGATATTAAATAATAATATCACAAATTTAATTTATTACCTTTTTAATTATATTTAAAATTTTTGTAAGATCTCGCACGGGTTCTTAGACTAGTATACATAATATCTAAACTATTTGTTTAGTTCTGACAAAATATCTCATAATTTGTCTCAAAAACAATTATTTCGTCCGCTCATGTTTTCTAAGCCCGGCCCAGAATGCTCACATGCTTTCGGCCCAAAAAATCTGAAGCACTTGTCCATGTCTCCAGCAGCATCTCCATGTGGGCCGGCCTTCCAGTTAATGTAATAAATATGTAGTTTCAAAAGTAAAAAAAAAATCCTGAAAATAATGCATCATTGTGCTCCTACATATTTTTGTTACATGTGATCATATGATAGTTATGCTCATAATTTATTTGATTATTTAGATGTGCTAATTAAACTTGTAGTAAGTACGCATTATTTATTTACATATATAATATAATATAATATTTCTAAATAAATGATTAAGGGCTCAAATGAAATAGATAGATGGGGAAATTAAAGGGAATATATAGTGTGCAGTAATAATTGTTCTAATTTCCAAAGCACCACACCAAAAAAAACTTTTTAGAAACTAAACGAACTAGTCCCTAGAACTTTAATTTTAGCTTTTAATATTTTTTTAGATCAAAATATCTTAGTCCCTCGTGATCCTTACAAGCTGGTCATTAAAAATTATTAGTGACAAAAAAATTTCAATTAATTATTAAAGAATGATTTTTTAGTGATTACAAATAAAATTTTGATTTCAAATGAATAAGAATTTAAGATTAGTGTCACGTTAGTCTCTAATTTTTATATTTTTAAGAATTAAATATAATTGATTTCTAAAAAATTGGTCTCTAAATTATAATTTTGTTGTAGTGAAGCTTGTAGGATTCATCTCCATCTCTTTTTATTTATTTATTTATATTTTATTTTCCATGTTGGGTGACTATGGATCCAAAAAAGTTACTGGCACTCGGCTGCAATTACTGAGAAAGTGAGCGTAAAGTACTCCACCATGCATGCACTGCATCCATTTGAGGGCTTTGAGCAGGGGGGCAGCCTGTAACTATGATGACAAATGGCAGTGACAACGAGGGAGGGGAAGGGGAGAGAGAGAGGGGGAGAGAGAGAGAGAGGGGAGATGGCAGCATGCATGCATGTTACATGTTTCATTAAGTGTAAGGGGACCTAGATTTTGTAGTTTTAAGGTGCATCATGTGAAGCACTAGTAACCAGTGAGTGCTTTGTTGCTGCCTGCCTTGTGGGCAAATCACAAATGCTTATGTGGGACTGGGGGCTCTAATAGAACTAAAAAAGTGAGGCACGTGAAACAACCAGAATGAAGGAGGAGGGGAGAGAGAGAGAGAGAGAGAGATTTGTCATCGAGTCCAACAAGGTAAAGGAGAAAAAAAATGAACACAATAAAATGAATTACTTGTTAAATATCATAATGCATGAGGCATAGAAAAAGAACTAATTGGATACATATTTAACATGCCCACAAAGAAAACTTGATAGGGAGGCCAAAGTATTGTTGCTTTGAAAAGTTGCCATTCGGTTCACTGCATCATTTTTTTGTCTTGTTTTCTTGTTGCATATGCGAAAAGGAAGAAAAAAAGAAAAGAAAAGGTGACTAAGAAGAAAAATAATTAATATATAGTAGTTGGTGAAGTGTTATATATAGTGAAACGAATGTTTTCAATATATTTTTTATTGATAAAGATTTATGATAAAACAATTAGTGGATAGTATATTTTTTCATGGCTAATAATACAAAGTATTATTAAGTATCAAACATATATTAGCTAGGGCTCATATTTCATTAAACTTGAACCATCTGACCACTTGAAAGGTCTTAATTAGCCTTTTTCAATTTTTTGTCTAATATATTTAACATTTACTAAATTTACAAGTTCGAGGTGCAAATAATATTTTTAAAGTTCAATTACAATATTTTCAAATTTATAAGATGGTCTGGTTAGTTTTTTATTCTAAGATTACTGTATTAATGCATAATGTTATTAAAATCTTTAAAGTTAGGAGAGGCCTAGAACTTATCAAACAGCCCACTACAACAAAATTATACTTAGTTCTTAAGAATATAAGTATTAGAGATTAATGTGATAATTAATAGTCCCAAAAACATACACATTTGAAATGAAAATTTCATTTGTGATCATTAAAAGGTCATTCTTTTATTACTAATGAAAAAAAATTAGACACTAAAAATTTTTAATTACCTGCTTGTAGGGATCAGAGGGGCTAAGATATTTGGTTCCAAGGAGTATTAGTGACCATGATTGAAGTTTTAGAGACTAATTTGTTTGGACCCTAAAAAGTTATTTTGGTGTAGTGGTGGTAGCTAGTCCTTTATAAATTTGAACAAAAGAAAAATTGCAGTTATATTTGTCACAAAGTACGTTGTGATGAGTCATATTCAAAGAACTAGCAAAACCCTAAGATTGTGACATTATATGGGAGGACGTCTCTTAATCTCGAACGACAACTTTTCATGATCCATCGCCTTTTTTTTTCTTTTCTTGAATGGAAGGGGAAATTAATGTTATGATCATTAGAAAAAAAAAAACGAGTCGACGTTCGGCTTGTCCTTGTCTTAAAGTCTCAATTAGAAAATTGTGACAAATACACATTAATGACTCCTTCAAGTGTCCTTATAAGAATAATAATTTACCTCGTATAAGTTTTAAGTATAATCAACATACATATATAGCTTTCCACACGAGTCGTGCTTTGCGTGAAGCTTTTACAGTTTACACTTTACAGTAAGAAGTGGATGCTCAAATATTATGCATCTAATTTTTTAGGTGTCAACATCTTTTACATTTTGGCTGTGTTTGAATTAAGAATTTCAAGTTCTCGTAAGTTCTCGAGACCTAATTGATTTGATTAAAAATTTTGGGTTGGTTTTTGGATGAAAAAGTGTAATGATGGGGATTTAAAAAGTTGATTTGATAGATAAGTTTTAGTAAGTGTTCGATTAAAAAGTAAGAATTAAGAATATATTTTATTAGTTTATGAGGTGTAAAATTATAATAAATAAGAATATGTTATAAATATTGTAATTTACGTAAATTATTATATTATTAATATTATTTATATTTATATTGATTAAATATTAATAATATTATAATTTACGTATATCCAAATATAATGTAATTTTTTAAAAAATAATTGAATAGTTTAATTAATAAAGTTTTTATTAATTATAAGAACTAATTATTTCATAATTTTTAATTAATAACATTTTATATGATGATTAATAATGTATTAATATAACTAAATTATATATATATATATATACATTATAAAATAATTAAAAATATATGAAAGAAAAAAATGGGTCAAATGTTGCGGTTGACAAGATGTGAAATAGAAAAAAAAAAAGAGAAACGTACTTGCCGTCGGCAAGAACTTTTGGCCGGAAGGCCAAATATTTGGGCCATTGATCACGTAACGGGAACTTCGAAAGTTCTCGTTGTATAAGGTGTTTGGTAGAACAAAGGGTTGTTCTACCCTTTGTTCTGCTGTCAAACACAGCCTTTATGAAAAATTTGTGATGAGTGGCAACATGCTTCTGAACCGGTACCATCGTCGGCTTCGTCCGTCGGTATGCAAATTTATTATTATATTATTAAGCTAACTAGTAATAATTATATATTATAATATGTTTTCAAATTTATTATTTAAATATTACAATACTAGACTAGTTGCTAATTTATATGTATATATAATATTTTGTCAACGGAAGATACAGAGGCCAACCTTAAAATTTAGGGAGGCCTAATATGTATATAAATGTTATATCTTAAATTTTTTTATACTACTTATATATAAATATTTATAATATTAGACTGGCGACTAATTTTTATATATTTTTATAATTTATTATCGAGGTGGGTATTACGGACGGAATTATATATATATATATATATATATTAAGAAAAATATGATTTTAAGTGCCCAAAAAATTGTGATGAAAAAATATCATAAAATATGATAAAATAGTAATAGAATTGTGAAAAATCAGTCTTTTAATTTTATTTAAATGTTAGTATCAATTTTGTGATGAAATTATGATCACAAAATATCTGTCGCAAGTGGCTTGATCAATTATGATCAACCGATTTTATTACAGATTTATAAAAAAAATCATTATTAGTGATGATTTTTTATTATTTTGTAACAGAAATTTTTTACTCAGGAACTCAACTTTCTTGATAATAATAATAATAACATTATTATTATTATTATTATTATTATTATTATTATTATTATTATTATTATTATTATTATTATTATTATTATTATTATGTGAGGTGTATATTCGTACGTATTAGTGCTTGATTGATATATAGCGAGTATTGGATCCTACCGACAAAATGTCCAACAAAACTTTTTCCAATGACTCCAAAGAGTTATCGCTAATTACTTTTTATTTTCTCCACACAATTACGTAGTCGTGGAAAAGAAAGACCTACACGTATAAAGCAATTAATGCCACCAACGTACGTACTCGTCAAATATCCTTGTGCCCTTTGATGTGTGCAATTGTGATTGCTTGGAGTTGGAGGTTTGCCAATTCCATGGATCTTTAATTTTAGGTTCCATGTTATATAAAGCCGTTGGTTGCATAGACCTTGTCATTCGACAAAAGCAAAAAAACTTTAAGATTTGGTGGACGCATATATAAAATTATATATATATATATATATATATATATATATATATATATTAGAGAGAGAGAGAGAGGTATGGTTGGTGTATTTGTTTTAAATAAAAATAAAATTTGATAAGAAAGATTATGTCACGAGCTAATTAGTGAACTTACAAAAGTCCAATTCGTTAGATTTTGGATCGAGTAGGAGGTATGTGGTCATTATCTCATTCGTTGGGCAGTTTGCATCAAAATAAATAGTATAAATTGTGGATTTTAATTGCCACTTGGCTTTGACCATCAATTTTAATGTGATCGAAAATAAATAAAGTTGATAACATGGACTTCCAATTGTTCATATGACCACGCCGGCCATCACCATTCAGAATCAAATGCGTACATTACATCTCAACATTAATTAATTTAAAGATCGAGGAAAATAATTAAAACTAAACGCTATATCACCACCATGTTTTTGTAGATAACCATAGCACTATAGACACACACAAATCAATTAAACTAAGTAAAATTCTTATGTTATAATATTATATATATACAGTACTAATCTATTAAACTAAGTGAAGATTTGGTATTTTAATTGAAAATTTGCAAAATAATAACAAGATAATATTTTCTAACCCATCATTAAATAGTCAAACATCGTGTAGAATAATATTAATGAAAAAAAAATCAACAACACAATTATCGACGAATATTTAATCCTATCAAATAGTTGTCTGCAATCATAAGAAATTCCACTCATCAGTTAGAATAAAGAATTCCGTCACTAGAATGTTATAATATTTGAGAATAAAAATTAATATCCCCTAAAAAATATTTTTTTATCCAAAGAGGCCATCAACAAATAGAAATATGAAAATTGATATCTAATATTAAATATGAAAATTCATTACCTCCTCTCTATTTTCAGGAGAGAGAAAGAACGGTATCACAGGCATGAAATATGAATTGAATTTAGTATTTGTGTCACGTAGCATTTTTTACGAGCGATCTCTCACTCGTCGTGCATTCGAATATTTTATCAAACTAGTTACATTTTTACGGAATTAATGAGAGATTTTAAGATGATTTGTCATAAACATTCAACCCTAAATATTTAACCATTTGTTTTCTTTTTCGGAATTATCCAAGCTAATATTTCCTCTAGTTGTTGGATTTTATTGAGATTCCTAACTTTTTTTTTTGGTAGATAGAATATTCCTCATTTCTAATTACCCGAAACTCGAGAAAAATAAATAAACAAAATGATAAAACTGAATATAACATATTGGATCATCATCCTTAATTAATTATTACAAAGGAGGATTTCGGATATATCTTTTTTATCATATTTAATACGTAGATCCAGAAAAAAAATATCATATTTTTATGATGTTTAGTTATATGCACGCAAGCTCCCTCAAAAATGTTTTTGCTTGCAAATTTTAGAATAGCATGATCCAAAGAGGAATAAAGATATGTTTTAATAATTGTACCGGGTGCATGTGACCGATTTAATATTCAGGTTCAATTGAATTGAACTAAATTTTTATTAAAATATTTTTTATTATTGCATATGAATAATAACATATGAAATTATGGGGAAAAAATAAAAAAAATTACTTGTATTGGTACGTATCAATCTAATTAAATACACCGTTCTTTCTTTCCAAATGACATTCGAAATTAAGTGAAACAAAATGGTTGGAGAAATAAAATTAAGAGAAAGATTGATTGATTGATTATAATACTTAAAAATATGTTCTTCACAAAATAACTTTAATATCGATGTATATTAAAGACTATTTATATAATGATACTTCATATTAATTTTATTATTGGCATTTTTTTATCAATTCATATTATATTATTATATAAGTAATATATATACAATTATAGGAAGTCATTATAGGATAATAGTGAAATTAGAATTATTTATAATCTTAATTATTATAATTATATTTTAAAAAATATTACATAATTTTAAATGTAAAATATTTTTTAATATATATGTAAGATTTATGATATCCTCGATTCGATCTTACATAAGATTCCGATCTTAATAAATTATTTTTTAATAGGAATGTGTCATATGATATTGTTGCTCATCCCATTGTTTGGGTACAATCATTGTTATATATATGATTGCTGATAATTGTATAATGAATAAGAGTTTTACGTTACAAGTCGAAAAATATTCCCCCTATGAGTTGAAGGATACTTTTTACTAGTTGTAAGAAAGATATTGTACCAGAAGTATTTTGTTCATGAAAATGCATGACAACTTATTATAATGAAAATGTTCATCATAGTCATCATATACTAGTACTCAGGAGACGTATGTAAGACTATAAATTTCAAATTATTAAGAAAATCATAATTTTGTATTAACAAATGTCACTTCATAAATTTTAGAAGAGTTGCAAAACAAAAGAAGCCGATCATATTACACAGGCAACGTAGGAGATGCGACGTCGATAACTTTAGACAGATCATGTTGGTGTGAAGAAGGGTCGTATCTACGATCGTGAACTTTTCAATAGCATGTGGAAGAAAGTACGACAATAAATGCAATAAGAGGTCCGAGAAGAATTACGACAAGAGTTTGAGTAACAACAACAAAAAGAAATGATGTGTGACCAATACAACAACGATGAGTAAAACATGTAATAAAACGTTGTCAAATTTTTGGAATATTTGTGCTTAATTTTAAAATATGAATCTAAAATTTTGAATTATAAAAAGTAAAAAATGATTTTTTTAAAAAATTATTCAACTTAGGGATGGATTACCGTCGGAGCTTCCGACGGGAGTCGACCCCTCAGAACTTCCGACCAATATTTGTCGTCGGAAATTTCGACGGACACGTATCCATCGGAACTTTCGACGAAATATGACGCCGAAAGTTCCGACCAAGCCGGGAAAACTTTGCAACAAACGGTTTTTTAATGGCTCATTTCCGTCAGAAAAGTTGTCAAAAAATTGATTTTCCGATTTATTTACTTTGATTTGAGATGGACATAGCAGTCGGAAATGCCATTTTTTTGTAGTTAATTTTCATTGTCATCGCATCAAACAATGCTTGAATACGTTGCATTGACACAAAGTAAAACATAAATTACTGCATATATAGATCATTGCTTTGTTTCATTGTCAATCCATTTGAACTTGTTAATTATTCATGGCTTCGTTATATGAAATGATTTGTGATCTTTATTGTGGCTGATTCATGCATGATTGTCCTGCTATTAATATTATTCCTAGGGCTTTATTGTACGAATCATTGTCCATTTTTTTTATTTTTGGACAAATCCGATTTGTGAAAAAGTCGGCCTATTCGGCAATATCATGAACGAGCCTCGAGTTCAAAAAAATTCAAATCTATTTCCGACTCGGTTAATATTATAACTATAATTATATCATAATTAATGTAGATGCGTGGTATTATTTATGTTATATTATTATTTGTTAATTTCTCTAAATATATGGTGTATAAACTTATCTTATTAGTAATAAAGAATAAAAAAGAGAGAGTTGCATATGCTCTCGATAAAGGTAGTGTGTGCACATAAATTATTCTTCCTTGGTTATATGTAGAATTATAATAGTTACATCGAAATGATCCGAACATTATCAAACTTTCGCGTTAATTTAAATGAAATATTATTTTCTGCTTAAATAAAATATTATTTAAGTTGGCTAGTCAAAATTAATATTCTAATCAAAACATTTGCATATAAGGCGTTCACCCGAGAATCTAATTCGATCCCACTCGACGTATTTTTTGGAACGGGTTGAAAAAATTGAACCCGATTTGATCCGGTAGATGTTCCAATTTTTTTTTTATTTTTTTTAAAAAATCAATGATTTTTTGTTAGCCTAAGTATGTTATATCATTTAATTTTTTTAAAAAAATATATAAAATAAAGTATTTTACACGTGAAAAAATATCTGGATATTTAAAATAATGTTTTTTGTACATAAAATAAAATATTAAATACCTTTTTATATTAAAAATAAAAAATGATTATCGAATAATTCGACCATCAACCCAATCGGGTTGGATCAAGTTTTACCTTAAAAAATTTAAAACTCCATCAAACTTGACAAAACCTTCATAATTTAGTTTTACATAACATAATTTTAATTTATTTCAGTCGTGTGCCGATCGAAAAAAAGGTTATGTCAAAGATTAGACGGGTAAAGAAATACGGTACTTGCTAAACAAAAAGATCATGATGTTATTCTTTTAATTATTATCGAAAAGGATAAATAATAAATGCTCCCTGGTGAATATATAGCTCGATATTTTTTTTTTTCAAATGTATGATCATAATTAATTAATAAAGCAATTCCTAACGCAATTAATTAAGATGGATGGACATGGACTCTTTCACTTGGAAGGAACTGATAAAGACAATTGTTGGCTAAACCCAATGCATGGTTGTTGGCTAAAGCTACACAAATCAATTAATGGCCGGCCCCCCCCAGCTAATTCGATCCATCTGATCCATCGTCTTACAAAAGCTGATAGTGATCCCTCTTTTGATCTCGAAGAACATATATATGCAAAGAATCTCCAACATATTACGTATTACTATCAATGTGCATGCATTGAGTAATGCTCACATATATATGTTCCTCTCTCTCTCTCTCTCTCTCTCTCTCTCTCTCTCTCTCTCTCTCTCTCTCTCTCTCTCTCTCTCTCTCTCTCTGGAATTGGAATGGAGGGGGCCATCCGAGCAGTGGCAACTTTTACTTTCCCAACTGTTCCCCCTTCTTCCAGTCGCCATTCTTCCTCTCCTTTAAATCAGATCATCTTATGGTTGCCCACTTCCAAGCTTGCATTTCAAATTTGCATGTGATGTGGGGGACGAAATTATTTAAGAACCACTCAAAGGTCACCCCGAAAGCGTGGCGCACATCATGAAATTACTATTATCACCAGTAATACTATTATCAATAATATGTAGTCATTATAATATGATTAATGTAAATATGTAATTGCACATCTAGTATTGTGATTCACTACAAGAAAAATTCATATTTCCCACGGCTGCTCTGAAGCGTCGCAAATGGTGAAGAATTCGTCGGAAAATAAAATTTGCGACGGATTTTCCGACGAGAGCAAACCGTCATAAAATGACACATCACAAATATTTTTTCACGACTTGTATAAATCCGTTAAAAGTTCCCACGATTGAGATCGTGAAAACTTTTCACAATTTGACATGTGGAAGCTTCCGACGGCTCTAATCGTAGGAAAGTTCTCACAGCTCAAATTGTGAAAAGTTCCCACGACTCAAATCGTGGAGTCATAGAAATTTTCCACGGATCGAACTGTGATTTCATAGTGAGAAATTATTATTTTCAAAATAAATAAATAAATACAATTTTTCAATAATTTGAATAATTAAATAAATACAATTTTTTTTTGACGTTATCGTTTTTTGAATTATGATAGTTTTGGTAAGTGCATTGTACATTAATGAAATGTATATATTAGCTTGGCTTGCCGATCTCGATGGATAACACAGCTGTATTAGAGGAGACATTTAGGTTAAATCGGCACCATCTTCGCCCTCTTAACGATTGCTGTTTAAACTCTAAAATAATAATAGTAGGAACTAGGAATTCTCTTTCCTCCATCATAATCCACTGAACCATATATGTCAATCCGAACTTAATTCCGTTTTAGTTGGTCAATGTTCATGTTTAAAATAAATTAAACACCATTCACATAATTTCAGTTTCATGATTAAAGAAATAAAAAAGCATGGTCTTTTTTTAAAAAAAATAAACATCTTCATCTAATCCTTAGGGGATAAGGAGCATTGATCGACTTATTGTCTAACAAAAAAATCACTTTTATAATAAAGCCGATTGACTTAGTACAAGTGTCCTGAATACAACTTTTAACCATTATTTACATAATACATAGATACATACGTACGTACATACATACACACACACACATATATATATATATATATATATATATATATATATATATATAATGGAGGTGTAGTGGAAATCAGTCTTTTTTAAGTAAATTGTTAATTTTTATATACCAAAAAACAAAGCTACCAAATGTGTAAGGTGTTGAACATTTTACGGCGCGTGTCAAACGACTTTATGCATAGTTTACTTTATTTTTTTCTACATATTTCATCATGAGTAATTTAAATGATAATTGATAATAACAAAAACATGACTCAAATTATTATAAAAAATTATATTCATCATTTTCAAAATTTACGAACTTATGTATATTATTGTCTTTCATAATAGATATACATATTTTTCATAATTTTGTACGATATAAACTTATTTTTTGTTGTCATCAATGCGCTTCATATATAAAGCGCTCAACACCTACATTAAACACCTCTCACTCAGCACCGTGTGAAGATTGGACGACTCAATCGATCATCTCGTTATATATCACGAGAATTTGGCATGCTCTTCGCCACAAACCTGTATCTCCTGTCCTCCTTTCTCTCCAATCGACGGAAGGCGACGACAACAAACATGGAGGTCGCGACGCTGGTAATGGACGGCGAGGGCGGCCGATTGTGAGGGATCCGACGAGGCGAGAGATGTGGCGACGATCGACAAGGTGAGGTGAGGACAACGACGATGATTGGATTGATGAGAGCCATGATGGCGATCGACGAGGCGAGGATCACAATGGCAATCGGCGGGGAGAGGTCCACGACGATGATCGGATCGGCGAGGATCACGAAAATGATCGACGAGGCGAGGGTCGCTACGTCGGATTAGGAGATCTCTCCCTCCTCTCTCGATCTCCAACGAGACGAATGTGAGGGCGACCGATGAGGCATTTGGACGACGTCTGATTAGATCTAATATGAGTCGTCCGGTCTGATTTGGACAATTCAAATGTTGTTTCACGGTGCTCAGCGGAAGGTGGCACATTCATATATATATATATATATAGGTAGAAATGATGTCATATATTACTTTTATCCATATATATATATGTATATATGATTGAAAGAAGAAAAAAAACAAATGAATGCCACTTGCCACTCGCGCGTCATGCGCGTTCATGTGTGATCACTTCACAGTTCACACACTTTTTCTTGTGTTGGGTTGTGTTGCGTTGTTGTGCATGCGCGTGGGGCTCTCATATATTTTGGGTAATAGTAACTTTAGATACTGCCCTTGTTAATTGTTATACTCCTTTTGTGACCCATCTGTACATGCACGTATGTATTTACGTAGTCATGTTAACTCTTTTTTTTGTGTGTGTGTGGGCGTCTCGTTTTGGAAGAGATTTTTTTCTTTTCGGTGAGACGAGAGTTATTTGAACGCATGAAATAAAACTTGAAAACATAAAATATGAAATGTTAAGTGTGTTTAGAATTTGAATCATGTTCTAATGCGCGCATAAAAAGACTCATAATTGTTACATTATACATAGACCAAGAAAAAAAATGAATTTAATGAGGGTGCTCCCAAGTTGGAAGCACTCTGCTGCCAAATAAATTTGAGCCACCGGGTCTATTACCTCCGGTTGGAATCGCGCACAATATCTGGATCGTTCGATCCGTGAGCGACAACCGAGATGCACTGTTTTTTTTACTCTCCTCTCCCAAATCTCTATCTCTTCTCTTTCTCCGCATTCACTGTCTCCTCCACCGCCTTTCCTTAGCACTAAATCGCCCTTCACTTTCCTTCCTTCCTCGAGCGAGTCATCACCGCCATGTTCACAGTCGTCGCTGTCGTTGCTTCGACAAAAAAAAAGGATTCAGCGGCTCAAAATTTGGGAGCAGGGTGCTCCCAACTTAACTGCTCAAAATTTGAGAGCAAGGTGTTAAATTGGGAGCATCCCCATTAAATTCCAAAAAAAAGATATAGCTTTTGAGATATTGGAGATGCCTTACATAGAAAAAAAATCAAGATAAGATTAATTGTAATGAATAAATAATACATCATATTTTTCACAAAATGGAAAGAAAAACACTAGTTCTTTTATTTTTCATTTCCCCCAATCACATTGGAAACCCATCTATGCTCACTAGTGGCGACGACGCTACTCGCCCCAATGCCGATGGTAGGAGTGTTCACTGGGTCGAGGCGGACCTGACTTGACCTCAACTTGACCAAAGGTCGCGTTGGGTACTGGGTTGAAAATTTTCAACCCGAGTCGACCCGATGATCTGATCTTTTATATTTTATTTAAATTAATATGTTTTTATTTAATTTATAGGTTTTATATGATTAAAAATTTTAAAAAAATATGAAAAGAAATCATTTAAAATATATAAACAAATAGTAAATAAATAAAATGTTTTTATGATTTAAAATAAAAATATTTAATATATTTTATATTAAAAATATTTAAATAAAGAAGAAAAAAATTTAAAAGGGAAAAAAGATGGTCGGGCTGACCACCCGACCTGACCCAAATTGGGCAACTGGGTCGGGTCGAGTCTACTGCCCAAGAGACCATTAACCCGACCTAATATGATCCGACCAAAATTAGTTGTCAGGTCCAACCCGTCCGACCCGTGAACACCCCTAGCCGATTGGGGCGACGTTGCTCGTCCCGACGCCACGTGCCCCCAACATGCTCGCCCTGATGTCGGCCGGCCTGACATGCTCGCCCCGAAGCCATCCACCTCGATGTCGGTGGGGATGACACTGCTCGCCCTGACATCGATTGGGATGACGTTGTTCACCCTGATGTCGCGTTCCCCCGATGTGCTTGCCCCAATGAAGGCCCAATGCGCTCACCCCGACCCACCTCGACGCTTGTGGGGACGACACTGCTCATCCTGGTCGACGACGTGTGCCGCGATGTTGGTCACTCCGATGTACTCATCCCGACGCCACGGGCGACGACTCTGCTTTCTCCGACGCTACGTGCCTCGACGCCCTCACCTCGGTCACCCCGACGCGTTCATCCTAATGCGCTCGCCCTGACGCTTCTAGCCCTGACTCGCCTTATGGTCTGAGCCGATTCATTCTTCCATTTGGCGAAAAAAAATCAGCGGTTTACTCTATTTTGGCCTACCTTTAGGGCGGTGCAAAATCTGTTATCCAACGGACACCCGAATAAGGAGGACCTATGTAATAATCCAATATATAGATTATATAATATCCAATATACACATATATAAATTATTGCTTGCATGGGGGGAAGTGATAGAGCAGGGGGCTGCCAGATAACTTGTCTTATGTTGCACTCCATGTAACATTTCCGTTAGGTATTGTGCTCCAACGGTTCTTTTTTTTCATTTGGAAGGAAAAAAAACACAAAAAACAATGTTGCGATAAATTTATTTTATAGAAGTGGAAAAAAGTTGATAACAAGTGGCGGATATTTTAACTCCAAAATAAAATCTTCTTTTTTTCTTCTATTTATAATTCTTTGTATTATATAATCTAAACAAATATTTTTGTATGCGGAAAAAAGTAATGAGGGGGAGAGATAGAATTTACAAAATATGAAAATGGTGGAGTGAAATCGAGGCATATATGCATGAGTTTTTAGAATCGAGTGATGCGTCATCGTAGGGCCAAATGTCCGGCGCCTTTTGTCTCCCTCTCCCAACTGTTCCCACCCGCCCTTTTCTTTCTCTCTCCTCCCTTTTCTTTTTCCTTCGTATACAAAATGACACCTGATAGTGAGAGGAGGGAGAGAGAGAGAGAGTAAAATAGAAAAATTAACATGATAATTAAATCCCATGATAAGAACATTTCTACTAACCGCTAAGCAATAGCGACTGCTACTACTACTGTGCATCTGCTAATAAACTACCACCACCATTTCTACTAACTACTACTAGTTCAGCAAATTAACTACTAGTACGACAATTAATTAACTGCACTGCAGGGTAGAGACCCCCCTCCAGAGGTGAGAGAAAGAAATGCCACCGTCTTCACCCTCCCTCTCTCTCTCTCTCGCACAATAATCATAACTTCTCTTTCTCTCTCTCTCTCCACGGTCCACGCCAATCCATCAGCACTGCAACGCCAAGAGGACCTCACTGAAAACTTTCCGACACAATTACAGAAGAGGGAAGGAGGAGAGAGAGAGAGAGAAAGAGAGCAGGGCATTTTGGGAAAGAGTAGTGCTGAAGATTTTCATCCCCTTCGTTCCCAACCATCGCCACTGTACACCGTTGCCATTCCCATTGCCAGCTTACCTTTGCAGGTCTTTGTTCCCTGTTGCTGGCCTCCCATTCTTGGCTTGCCGCGGCTGCGCGTTGGTGGCCCTGTGACGGGGCTTTGTCTTCTTTGCTTGCAGTGAAGCTGAAGGAAGAATGATAGCGGTTGTTGTTGCTGTTGCTGCTGTCTCTGTTGCCGCTACTAAATCATCCCGACTTCCTCGTTTCCTTCCCTCCTAACCATCCCTTATTGTTTCCTCTTCTGTTCCCCACCAAACCATCCTATCTCGCCAGTCCTTTTCTTCTCCACTCTTCTATTTTGCTACTAGCTTTCTGGAATTCAGACTCGTCTCTGTTCTTGTTGTTCTTAGAGGGGGAAAAAAAGATACAAGGACAAAATTGTAGGAAGTCTCTGTTTATGGTCTTGAGCATAGTGTGATTAATTGGGTAGAGAGAGAGAGAGAGAGAGAGAGAGAGAGAGCAAGGGAAAACATGACGATGGATAATGGAGAGGATTGCTGCGTCAAGGTGGCTGTTCACATTCGGCCGCTCATCGGCGACGAGCGGCTGCAGGGCTGTAAGGACTGCGTCACCGTCGTCCCCGGCAAGCCGCAGGTTATTGTCTTTACTTTGAATCTTGACGTCAAGATCAGATTTTTTTTCCTCATACTTTGATTGCTTGGTTAGGAGAAATGAAGAAAAAAAGAACAAATCTTTGTGTTATTTCCACCTCCTCTTTTGAACGTTTGTGTGGGAATCTTGGCAGTTTGCATTTGTGATGAAAACATCATTTTTTTTAAAAAAAAAATTTGTTGATTCTCGTGTCAATATCTTCTTGTTCCTTACTTTGTTTCTGATTCTTTTGTCAAACCCCCATCGGGTTAAAGAATTATATCTTTTTGTTTATTTTTTTTCACCCATCAGGAAGTGAACAATGCTAATCCAACTATTTTTGTTTTTTCTGGTTCTTAAATCATAGTTTTTTTTATATAGATTTATACCTTTTGCTCGGAGTTCTGTGTACTAATGGAACTTCTTTACTTCATTTATTCTTTGGGTAACTTATTGGAGAATTCTTCTGTAGTTTGCTTCTAATTGAGATCTTTGAACTTTCAAGAACTAAAGAAGAGTGGAACACGTCCTTTTACCACAACCATAATTACCTTTGGATCATCTTTAATGTTGATCAGTATCAAAGAAGAGAGGGTCACTTGTCCTTTGACGAGGTCTTCTGTAAAAAATCATTATTCTAGTTTTCGATTGATTAGTGATGCGAATACTTTTGTCTTCCTATCCACTGTATATACTACAAATGGAACTTGTGAATAATCAAACAATTACTGAAACGCTTGGATGGTGGTGTTACTTTTACCAATGAATTACACTCATCTTCAATTGTTTTTCATTTTACATTAGATATATGCTTTCTCTCAGAATCATTCATCTTGCGATAGTTCCTACGTGCAGGTTCAGATAGGCGTCCATTCTTTTACCTTTGATCATGTCTATGGGAACATGGGTTCTCCATCGTCTGCTATGTTTGAAGAATGTGTTGCTCCGCTTGTTGATGGTTTGTTCCAAGGATATAATGCCACTGTTCTCGCTTATGGTCAGGTTAAGCTGCTACATAACTCGTTCTCTTTACTGAATTCCTTGTAAAGTTCAATGTTATATATGTACTTGATCATGCTCGAAACATCTCATATCGCTGATCCTCCAGACTGGATCTGGAAAAACATACACAATGGGAACTGGAGGTAGAGATGGTCCTCAAACTGGACTCATACCTCAGGTTATGAATGCATTGTTCAGTAAGATAGAAACGATGAAGCATCAAACAGAGTTTCAGTTGAGAGTCTCATTCATTGAGGTATTAAGGGATTTCTGTGCTCTACCTATATTGCTCTTGCTATAGACATAGTCATTCATTTTGTTTGCCCTTTATGATTCACGTTTTAGAAGTTTCATTGTAGCAATTTACTAAGTTGTTTCTAACATCTTGAATTCGGTTGTCAAGATACTGAAAGAAGAAGTCAGAGATTTACTGGATACTGTGACGGTTGGAAAACTAGAAAGTGGCAATGGACATGTTGGGAAAGTGACAGTACCTGGTAAACCTCCAGTGCAAATACGTGAGGCATCAAATGGGGTAATAACCCTAGCTGGTTCTACTGAAGTTGATGTTAGTACTCAAAAAGAAATGGCTGCTTGTTTAGAGCAAGGTTCATTAAGTCGTGCCACAGGAAGTACGAACATGAACAACCAGTCAAGGTTAGTAAAGATTAGTCATATTATGTTTCTTTCTTGAAAATTAAAGAGATATCTGTTATCTCATTCTGATTGATATCACTAATATTGAATTGTAAAACCTAGTCCAAGGTGAATCTAACACAAAACAAACTTTGCACACTGCAAGTAGAGAAAAATATCAGAGATACATTATTGATGCGTGACAGAACAATACTGATAATGCCTAATGCCATAGGACTAATAAATGAATAAAGAGATACTCATCATTCTTTTGATAAACACTATTGAATAACATTTCTCATTCTTTTGACATTAATTATCTTGCTTGTCGTGGAATAATTGCACAAATTCCATAGTGTTAGAACTGAATTTTATAGTTTTACTCCATATCAGTCTTAATGATGTTTGCATACCTTCATTTTTCAATCAATAGTCGTTCCCATGCCATCTTCACAATCACATTGGAGCAGATGCGCAAACTTGGTCCCACATTCAATAGTGATGGTCCTCCAACTGACGAAATGACTGAGGATTACCTTACTGCCAAGCTCCATTTGGTAGATCTCGCTGGATCAGAACGTGCCAAGAGAACAGGTTCTGATGGTCTTCGATTCAAGGAAGGTACTATTTTGGCCGCTTAATGGTGACTGGCCACTTAATGGCGATGGCAATCAATCTGATTGAACAAAATTCTATTGATTGTGATTTTCTTGTCTTTTCCAGGGGTTCATATCAACAGAGGTCTTCTGGCTCTTGGGAATGTTATTAGTGCCCTTGGTGATGAAAAGAAACGTAAGGAAGGTGCCCATGTACCCTACCGCGATAGCAAACTTACTAGGCTCTTGCAGGTTAACACTCATTCTTCTAAAATGTGGATTATGATGTTGATGCTTCAAACTAGGGCACTATAGGTAGAATAACTAATTAAAGTGTATATACAATTATTATAACTTGCATTGATAGATAGTTTTCAAATCCATGTTTAATTCCTCTAATTCAAGGTCAATGTTTTTTGAGACAAAAAAGATGTCTACCGAGCCGTGTAGGTATCCATCTTTATTAAATAGCAAATAGATTACATTATAATCTGATTACAAATAAAAAGACAGCAGACATTCTAAACCCCTAATCACCAGCCCACCACTTTGCCAAAGAAGTCGCATGTAGAGTGATGTTCCAAATATCACAGCACCTTTTGAAGAAGACAAGCATTTCGCTGCTTCCATATAGCCCAAAGAACTGCTAATGGTAATAGATGTTGATGTAGCAGATATATCCTTCATTCAGAAGCTTTTAAAGAAGCCTCTCTTCCATAGTCATGCTTAATATTTTAGTAGTTCTAGTTGTATAAATTTGCATAACTGGTTCTGGAATCACAAACTGTATCTGCTTGAAAGCATAACCAAGTAGTTTCATTTTAGGAGAGTCAAATAGATAATTTATGGTTTTGCACTGTGTTCTAACTAGTAGCAGCCATAGTTGATTGTTTCATCTGTCACATCCTTCTCTCTATTTTCCTTGAACTTTTCTTTAATTAAGTTATTGTGGTAGAGAAGACTAATTATAACTTTGTTTTTACTTGAATTTGGCAGGATTCACTAGGTGGAAATAGCAGGACAGTGATGATCGGTAACACATCTATCTTATGTCTATTTTAGTAGACAAATTAAAGCTTTGAATAAAATATTAGTGGGTGAAAATCATGCATAGGTGATGCCTAACTGGGCACACATCATTATGTGGGAGTTTATGATTCAAATTCTAAAGTAGACATAAGTGTACATAAATAAAGGTATCCATGTTAAGAAATCAAATGGGTACTTCCTGAAGCTTTCTTTATCCTTATTGTGCCTACCAGATGATCATATCTCTACATCTTTTTCGGAAATGATAGAACGAAAAATTTTGTTTATGTGATTACACTCCTGATAGATTGCAGAAAATGTAGAAACATTCCAATGTTCAAAACTTTGGTTATTGTGCTTCATGGATTCATGCACAAGTTAGACTAAGAACAAAATATGTAATTTCTATTAAGAGGTTGTTTTGTTGATGGTAGTTATCCAAGGGATTGAAGGTGCTTATTCTACTAGGTTAATTAATTTTTGTGAGTTAGCGCTAAGAATTACTTTTTAGAGGAACAAGTTATCTAGAAAAAAGCATTGTTAACAAAGTTAATTTTTTTAATAAAATATTTGCCCCTCAGCTTTGTTGAGGAGTTAGCCACCCTGTTTTGGCGGAATAAGGCTCTATCCTTAACCTTATTCTGCAACCAAACAGGGCCAAAGTGAGTATCAGACTTGGTCTAGGAATATCTTGACCCTGACATCTGAACCACCCCAGGCCCTGGGATAGGAACCACAAGCACATGGCTAGACATTTTAGTTCATGCAATTCACAGTAATGTGGCATAAGGTAATCGCAAATGATACAATCCCTGAAGGAGCCATCTAACTTTCCTGCTTCTCCTAGCTTGCATAAGCCCAGCGGATATCAACGCAGAAGAAACTCTTAACACGCTGAAATATGCTAATCGTGCTCGCAACATCCAGAACAAGCCAGTTGTGAGTTTGCAATTCAAATGTTGACTTTCCTGAACCAATGGTTATTCTCTGTTAATGTGGGCTTCTTTCTTTTTGTGACGTATGCATTTCTTTTCATTATTCAGGTTAACCGAAATCCAATATCAGATGAAATTCACAGGATGCGACAGCATATTGAATACTTGCAGGCGGAACTAGCTTGTTGCCGTGGGGTAGGGGGTGCATCTGATGAAGTCCAGGTTAATGTTATGACTGAATCTATGTATAATTGTATAGAGAATGATAATGGATAAACAATCCAATTTCTAAACAAATTGTAAATAGCCACCACATGCAGTATTGTGAAGTAATCCTGGTCTTCCTTATCCTTTGAAACTTAATTATCCACGAATCAAGTCTGATTTAGTTCAAAAGTTCATTTGGGGACTTGAGAAATTTTAATTGCTTCAATCTTATATGAACTATGATTCAGTACCTAAAATTGAACAAATCATATTATTCTGAGTTTAAAACGAAACTGAGCTGGGAAAATCGGAAAGCCTAATATGATCTCAAATAATTTGACAACAAAGTTCTATGTTGGTGTATACATTCTCTATTAATATTCTTTCATAGCTTATATTTAGTCATTTCAGTGAATACTTCTGTGTAGGCTCTTAAGGAGAAAGTCTCTTGGCTAGAAGCAACCAACGAAAATCTTTGTAGGGAACTGTATGAATACCGCAATCAATCTGCTGAAGGCGATCATTCTATTACAGATTATCAAGTAAATTTCATGTCATATTCTGCCAAAAGCAATCATTCTGATACCTATTTATCTTTCTCACTAACTCTAATACTAACAAATGGTACTATCCTGTTGGTATATATTTATATTTCAGAAAAGTGGAACTTGCTTTCTGAAAGAAGAAGGGTTAAAAAGGAGCCTGCAAAGTACAGAAACCCTTGATGTCCAGATGATTGAGAGCTTAAGAGGTGTTTTACTTTAAGAATTCTCTTGTTTGGTAGCTGCAACATTCTAAATGCACCTTTACTCTTTTTACATACACAGGTGATAATTCTAAGGAACTAGATGAAGAAATTGCCAAAGAATGGGAACATACAATCTTGCAAGATTCCATGGGCAAGGAATTGAATGAATTAAACAGGAGATTGGAACAAAAAGAGGTGATACAGTCACTAATAAGTTTGTAGTGATAACAGCTTGATTTTGATTTAAACAAAAATGACTAACTGACTTGAGGGAGAATTGAGCAAAAATGTAGTCTACCGGTTTCCCAATTATATCTTGTATACTTGAGATTAGTTAACTGAATGATAAGATTTTCAATTTGTAGTCTGAGATGAAAATGTTTGGAGGATTGGAGACTCTTGCTCTTAAGCAACACTATGGTAAAAAACTCATGGAACTAGAAGAGGAGAAAAAGACTGTGCAGGTGGATTGACATTTTCTTGAAACAAGTATTTTACACCATATTTTGTTTTCCTTTTCCTCAAAGATAATAGGCTCTTTTTTTAATAATTGCCCAGCAAGAACGGGACAGGTTATTGGCTGAAGTTGAAAACCTTGCTGCTAATTCAGATGGACAAGCTCACAAGTTGCATGACAACCATTTGCAGAAACTAAAAACCCTTGAAGCTCAGGTAAAATAAGTAACATTGCACCTCCCAAGTAGGCATCGCCTTCTTCAGGAAGTAACCATTGCTCTTTTTTAGCAGATTTTGGAGCTAAAGAAAAAACAAGAGAACCAAGTTCAACTTTTAAAGCAAAAGCAGAGGAGTGACGAAGCTGCGAAGAAGCTTCAGGAGGAAATACAATCTATCAAAGCACAAAAGGTTGCTATTCGTGGTTGTATGAGTGATTGTCGTTGATCACAAGTACACAGAAAGAGTTATTATTTTCCATGTTAATACGTCTATTCTATAGGTCCAACTGCAAAACAAGATAAAACAAGAAGCTGAACAGTTTCGCCAATGGAAGGCTTCTCGTGAGAAGGAACTTCTGCAGGTACACGATTATTTCTGTTATTAATTAAAGCACAAATGCACTGGAATAATACAACTATGTTTGTTCTATATAATTTTCATAAATACATTGTGAGAACGAGCATCAATACTAGTCTGTGAGGTTCGCTTCTGCTTATTAAGTTGTACAGGACTTGAAAAAGTGTTACTTTCACATCATTATCTGGATCCATTTGGTCTTGCTGTTAGTCTGAAGTTGATGGGGGAAACTATTGGATTATGATATCATAGTGTTTGTGTGTTCTATTTTAAGTGCTTCATTTTATTACCGGTGTCAATGTTACATCTTTCATTTCTCAAACAGATAAAGAAAGAAGGAAGGAGAAATGAGTATGAACGTCACAAGCTACAAGCGTTGAACCAAAGACAGAAAATGGTATGCAAACCAAAATTTCTTGACACTGACTTGCAGCCTTATACTACTTTTGCACAGCGGTTGCCTCACTCACAATCCCTTGATCTATTAGTAGACAAAAGTAGTACTGGGTTCGGGTGTATTGTTTTTAAAACTCTAAGAAACTTGAGTTTTTTTAGGATTTAATGAAGATACCTATTTAAATAGGTAGAATCATAATACTTATGTTAAGTACCATTGAATTTGAGATCAATTACGCCTATGTTTTATAGTCGGTCCCAAGTCCGGAAAAAGGAGGAGGGTTGTGTTAGGCCCCGACAGCCAGCGTAAAACTTTGTCGAATCTCATGAACATAAATCAACGAATATATTGTGTTAATGCTAGGTCGTTACCCGTAAGTAACGCGCTGTACAGCTCGGGTACAGTGATAAGAGAGCAAGAGCCGCTGCATCCTCGTCTGAATGCAGTGTTAAATGAGCAAGGACTACCGCACTCTAATGGACGGAGGCGGTTAAAGAAGCTAGTTCATGAAACTAAGGTCAGATTAGGTTCTTGGAATATTGGGACGTTGAATGGGAAGCGTCTCAAGGTGGCACAAGTAATGGACCAGCGTAAGATTAGTATCTTATGCTTGCAAGAAACTAGACGGGTAGGAGAGGGAAGTAAAGAGATTAGGTTAAATGGTTCCAAACTTTGGTATACAGGTAAGATAAAGGGAAGGAATGGTGTTGGTATTATCGCGGATGCAGAATGGAGGAAGAATATTGTGGAAGTTAAAAGGATTGAGGATCGAATCATATCCGTGAAAGTAATTGTTGGAAAGGAGACTATGAACATTATTAGTGCATATGCACCCCAAGTAGGAGCAGAATCACATCTCAAAGAGAAGTTTTGGGCAGATATGGAGGGTTTGATTGAAAGTATACCAACAACCGAGAAAGTTTATATTGGGGGAGACCTTAATGGACATATTGGTAAAGAGGCAGGACCACATGCAAGGGTTTATGGTGGTTTTGGTTTTGGGGAGTTGAATGAGGAATGACAAACTATTATTGATTTTTCTTTAGCATACGACCTTAAGATTATCAACACTTGTTTTAGGAAGAGAGAGGAACATTTAATCACATACAAAAGTGGAACTCATAGGTCTCAAATCGATTTTTTCTTGACAAGAAATACTGATAAAAGACGCTGTACTAATTGCAAAGTAATTCCTAGGCATGGGGTGACTACACAACATCGATTGTTAGTTCTTGATATGCAAATGAAATGTATAAAATCAAAATCTCGAACAGTTTTTGATCGAAAGATCAAATGGTGGCAGTTAAAGGGAGAGAAGCGAGAGACTTTTAGAAGTAAGTTATTAGAGGAAAGTGTGTGGGAGTTAGAAGGAGATGCTAGTATCATGTGGGAGAAAGTGGCAAAAAATGTTGAAATTGTTGCTAAAGCCATTTTTGGAGAATCAAAAGGTTTTGGACCACGAGATAAGGAGACTTGGTGGTGGAATGAGGAGGTCCAAGAAAAGGTGCGTAATAAGAAGAATTGTTTCAAGGCGATACACTTGGATAATAGTTCTGACAATTGGGAAAAGTATCGTTTGGCGAAAAGGGAGGCTAAGAAGGCAGTTAATGATGCTCGTGCTAAAGCATATGAGGGGTTTTATAAGGAGTTAGGGACAAAGGTTGGTGAACAAAGGATTTACAAGATTGCAAGGAATAAAGAGAAGGAGTCGAGAGATTTGGATCAAGTAAGATGCATAAAAAATGAAGTTGGCAAGGTTTTAGTTACTGAGGGAGATATTAAGAACAGATGGGAAGAGTATTTCTATAAGCTGTTTAATGATGGATGTGAAGGTTTCCGTTGTGATCTGGAGGACTTGACAGATAGCGAATGTGAGCTTAATAGGTCATTTTATCATAGAATTAGAGTATCGGAGGTTAGCGAAGCTCTTAAGAAAATGGAGAATGGTAAAGCCGTTGGACGGGATGGTATACCGATTGAAGTTTGGAAATGTTTGGGAGAAAAAGGTGTGTTGTGGTTATGTAAACTATTTAATAAGATTTTACGGTCGAAAAATATGCCTGATGATTGGAGATTAAGTACATTAATTTCTATTTACAAGAATAAAGGGGATATTCAGAATTGTGTAAATTATAGAGGGATTAAACTTATGAGTCACACAATGAAATTATGGGAAAAAGTGATTGAGCATAGACTGAGAATGGAGACTAGTATTTCTGAGAGACAATTTGGGTTCATGTCAGGAAGATCCAGTACAGAGACGATTTATTTACTAAGGGGGATGATGGAGAAGTATCGAAGTAGGAGAAGAGACTTCTATATGGCTTTCATTGACTTAGAGAAGGCGTATGATCGGGTACCAAGGGATGTACTTTGGAAAGCCTTGCAAAAGAAGAGGGTGAGTATTGCCTACATTAAGGTAATACAAGATATGTACGATGGGGCATTGACTAGGGTTAGGACACCCGGAGGTGAGACAAATGAATTTCCTATAGAAATTGGCCTACATCAAGGATCAGCTTTAAGCTCGTATCTATTTAACTTAGTTATCGATGTTATAACCGAGAGTATCACAGAGGAGGTACCTAAGTGCATGCTATTTGCAGATGATATAGTACTTTTAGCGGATTCAAGAGGAGAGATTAATACAAAATTGGAAATATGGATAAATACGTTGGAGTCAAAAGGTTTTCGTTTAAGTAGGAATAAAACAGAATATATGCATTGCAATTTCACAAATAAACAACTTAGAGACGATTTGGAAGTTAGGCTAGGGGAGGATATAATTCCTTAAGCGACAAAGTTTAAATATTTATGATCAATTGTAAGCCAAGATGGAGAGATTGATGACGATGTTAATCATAGAATTCAAGCTGGTTGGTGTAAGTGGAGGAAAGCCACCGGAGTTCTTTGTGATAGAAAAATACCCAATAAAGTTAAAGAAAAATTTTATCGTACTGCTATAAGACCGGCAGTGTTATATGGTAGTGAATGCTGGGCTATGAAGGGACAACATGAACGTAAAGTGGGGGTAGCCGAAATGAGGATGTTAAGATGGATGTGTGGTCATACAAGATTAGATAAGATTAGGAATGACCATATACGTGAACGAGTCGGAGTGACTCCTATTAGTGAGAAAATGGTAGAGAATCGTTTGAGATGGTTTGGTCATGTTCAGAGAAGACCATTAGAAGCGCCAGTAAGAAGAGTAGATCAAATAATCTAGAGTCCGATTAAAAGAGGGAGAGGGAGGCCAAGGCGGACACTTGGCGAACTAATAGAGCAAGATCTATTGGTGAATAATATACCGAAGGGTTTGGTTACTAATAAAGCGGAATGGCGTCGTATGATCCATGTAGCCGACTCCACCTAGTGGGATAAGGTTCTGTTGTTGTTGTATGTTAAGTGCCATTGAATTTGAGATCAATGATGGATATAAAAAATAAGTGAATCATAATATTAAATAAAAAAGAGATAATGGTTCGTCAATATCCAATCCAATGATGATCAACAAAGGCAGTATGATTACTGCCTACCTAGTTAAGTAGGTAGCACCTACATTAAATCCTTTTTTTTACGAGGTTTGAAAGTTGAGTTGTCACATCCATGCATAACAAAAAAATTGGAACATACTCGTTTATGCTGAACATGTATCTGATCATGAAGAATACAAGTATAGCCTTCACAAGCATGAAGCTGACGGACAATGTCAAACTTGGATGAGAGAAAGTTCACTGTAGGCCCATAAGAAAACCCAAAATGTTAATAATATGAACAATCTTGGTGGCATCTATATTTCTAGTTTCATCAATAATGTGCTATATTATTGCTCTACTTGAATTGTGTTAGTTAATCTTATATGAAGGGATTGATCATCTAACTATACAAAATAGAAAGTAAATTTTCTCAAAAGAATTAGTAAATTATTCAATTAAACAACATATTTCTACCTCCTCAATAGAAACCAGCTAATGTTTTTTCAATTCAAGCATATTAGGCCTGAAACCTTTCTCTTGCAGGTTCTTCAAAGGAAGACAGAAGAAGCTGCAATGGCTACTAAGAAACTGAAGGAGTTGTTAGAAGCTCGAAAATCTTCATCTCGAGAAAACTCTGGTATGAATCTTTCATGACTCTAAGTTCCCCTTTTAGTCTGCCTAGATCCATGTTTAAGTTCTTTCTTTTCTCTGCAGTTATTGCAAATGGAAACTCAGCAGGAACACAGGTCAGTGATCTGTACATTAATTAGTTTTCTTGTAGTTTAATAAAGAGACTCGAACTTAGGCTGATGTTTATGTAACTTGAGATTCAGAATAATGAGAAGTCCTGGCAACGATGGCTAGATCAGGAGCTTGAAGTAATGGTGCATGTACATGAAGTCAGGAATGAATATGAGAAACAAAGTCAAGTGTAAGCTCAAAAGAAGTCTTTTTGGGTCAAAATAAAGAACTTATATTTCGTTTTGTGGCCTAGAGCACACGTGTATTTTGTTCCTTGATTGCATTTGCATGATTCAGACGGACGGCCTTGGCAGAGGAGCTTGCCTTTCTGAAAGAAGATGAGCCTCTATGCAATGATAGCAGTCCACATGGAGAAAAGAACGGACATTCTAGGTGGCTTAAAATTATTTTATTTGTTTCTAATGTTAACCCTTATCTTATTCTAGATAACAATCCAACACAAAATCATAATTGTTTTATAGGAAGTAATATAAATACTGAAATTTTTAGGTTACAATGTCCAAGGTAAGTCAATATCATCCTTTATTTATGTTTTGTACTCAGACTATCTTCAATGTCTCCCAAAGCACGACAATCAAGAATAGCATCACTGGAGAACATGATAAGCATATCATCAAACACTCTTGTAGCAATGGCTTCCCAACTTTCAGAAGCAGAGGAGCGTGAGCGTGCATTCACAGGCCGAGGCCGATGGAGCCAGTTGAGATCTATGGGAGATGCAAAGAGCTTGCTTCAGTATATGTTTAATGTTGCAGCAGATGCAAGGTTGTATTTGCACGTCCAACCAGTTAAGCAAGGCCATACCAATTGGCCTTTTGAATGTTTAGTTGAGAGTTTATCTTTCTTTCATTTGGAAACAGATGCCAATTGAGAGAGAAGGAAATTGACATCAAAGAGCTAAAGGAACAACTAAATGAGCTGGTTGGTCTTCTTCGACACAGTGAAGCACGGAGAAAAGAAATGGAGAAACAAGAAAAACTGAGAGAGGAAGCTGTTCCAAGTGTATCATCCACAGTAAGCTTACAATTAATCATTGAATTTCAGTAACGGCAGTTTTATTTTTATCGCATTATGTGGAAACTATTAAGTTCTCAAAACACAACTATGGAAAGAAATGTGAAAACATAACTCTGTATTAGTCGCTGATGCCTTTTGACAAATACACATAACACTTAAAACTCGACACCTTCATCAAAATCCCATAATCATACCTTTGCTGTTTAACTGGAAGTCTGAAATTCCCTCAAAGTTTTAGGACTGGTAACAATTTTTGTAGGAGTTTCTTATGAAATTGGTAGCAGGGTTGTGCTTGAGATATGTGATTGCTTTCAGGTGAGCTCAAATGGATCATTGAAGCACCCTGCTGATGACTCCGGTGCCCCACTATCTCCAATACCAGCCCCAGCACAGAAACAGCTCAAATACACTGCTGGCATTGTTAATAGTCCAATCAAAGGTCCTTCAGCATTTAACAATCAACCACTTAAGGTATGCTTATTTTTCTAATCTCGACGAACTTTTTTTCCTTCAGCTTGGGTATGAGGGGTGCCTTATTTCTGGTTGTAGATGGTCCCAATTGTGCATTCATCAAGGGGGAAGAAACTCGCAATTGTGGTACAAGGAGGAAAGCTTTGGAGGTGGAAAAGGAGCCACCATCAGTGGTTACTACAATTCAAATGGAAGTGGCAGAAGCCCTGGAGATTGTCGGAGTGGATTCGGCATAGCGATGAAACAATCATGAGGTCTAGGCCTAGACAACGGGCTCTTCGAAAATAAAATGATGCCAAAGCATCTCGGCTACTCAGTTCCACAATATACAGCTGACCACTATCAAGTATTCACAACAGGTTAACTAGATGAACAAAAGGTTTGATGAATGCCCTTCTTCGAGCATTTTTTTTTCTTTCAATTAACGAAGAAATCATGTACATGCCTTATAAAGATACTTGGGTTATAGGTGTAAAGTGGGAAGTACAGAAACGGGTAGTAACAAGGACTCCTCAATGGCCTGAGAAATGTAAAGCACTTAATAAGATCACTAGGAAAACGCCTTGCAGTAACTTGTAAAAGAACTATCGATAGTTATAAAGTTGGAACAGGGAAAGGAATGTGGGTTTGAGATGAAGCATCAGACCAAGCATTCAGCAATTTGGGGAAGTCCACATTCGTATCTCTTCTGCGATTGTTTTAGTTTAGTAAAACCAAGCAGTGTTCTGTGGCCTATCAGTCGCATTCAAATTCGTCACTGCAGTCAAGACTCGAGACTTTTTTTTTTCTATTCTCTTTGTGCCGTATATAAATATTAAATATTACACATTATCTTGTTATCCCCTTTGTTGTGAATTTCTTTTTGGATTCATGTGAGATGGTCGATGTGACGGATATAATTATGTAAGGTACGGTTCGCATCCCGTATGTATTGTCTTGCTTAACATCGCAACGTTTAAATGCTGAGAGTATCTAGTTCAGCTAGGCTTTTTATGCTGTGCTAACTGCGATCTACAAAAGTTATTACTGTCTAGTTCAAAATTAAACTCCAGAGCTGCATTAAAGTCTGGCACCTATATTAAGATGAATGCTAAAAATTCATCGTGTTAAAAAAAAACATGTCCTTTTACCAAAATCCAGAAGCAATGGTGAGCATCAGCTTCCCTGACAAACCAAGAAAAAAAAGATCGGAACGCATCCTGCACCACTAATAATGCAGGTAAAAAGTTGTAATAATGTATTTTATAAAGATACTTGGGTTATATGATCCTGACAATGCAATCGTTCTCTCACACTTGTGATAATGTAAAAGATATTTCCATGAGAACTATCCAATCAGGAACTCCGAATCTTCTGATAATGAAATTAAAAAATAGAAACATTTCATTGAACATATGTTATCGACGAATGGTGAAGCCGAAAGAAACAATATCTACAATGTCATTGATATTGAAGGGGAAGTCTATATATTACAAAAGAAAGAAGAAGCACTTGCAACAGTTCCAGTCATAGTCTACCACAAGTTTCAAGTTGACGAAGCAATATCATGGAACGAAATCTGTGGATGACTAAACCCCCACTACTATCTGAAATGAAACTTCTGGGAAAGAACATAGCCATCTATACTGGAACTCGTTTTCCTCTATATCGGTCAAAGAACTGCACAAAATGATAAAACAAAAAAAGGTCACATAATGAGGGAGAAATGACTTGAAACACCATGTAGGTAATGTATGCTTACAGATGTCACAAATGGTTGTTGGAAGAGCCAACCAAGAACAGGGATCCTCTGTAAGAAGACAGCAAGAGTTGGCCAAAAGCCGCTGCAAGCGTATGAAGTTAGTAGTAGTTCAACAACAAGCATATTAAACATACTCAGTGTCATAATACTAAGCCCTCAAGGAATAAAAAAAGGCCAATGGATATTATTCATTCAGATTGAAAAAAGATTCTCTAACCTAAAGAGAATGATGAAACCATACGACTCCAAAATCATCCCAATGAGAGGCCATCCAATCAGAACAAGGAAAAAGCCAACTCCAAATGAGATAGTGCCCTGACAAGAGAAAAGATCGGAATGGTAAAAATACTTTTAACAATCACATGCAATGCTGATCAACAACAGCGACCCAACCTTGTAGTTTTTTGGTTTGGTGAAGAACTGCATCGTGGATTTAAGACCAATGGTCAACATGACACCTGAAAGAAAGAGAATCTATGGTGCCAAAGAGAGTTAGCTGCTATAGGTGAACTATCCTTAAGAAATGTGTGCCAAATAGGTAACAAAGAGGACAGTTGAGACAAAAAACGGAACCTTACATTTCCCATAGCTAGAAGTCCCTTGTCAAATAAAAACATGACTCCCAGGAAAGAGAAAAATATCCCAAACCCTGTCAGGCCTAGCCCAATTTCTGTCATGCAAAAATTATGATATAAGACCAAATTCTTACAGTCGCCATACAGAATAAAAGTCCATCTTTTTTACAAGTCAATCATATTATCACCTCAAAATGCCAAATATTTTATTCGGTCAAAGGAAAATATAAGCTGCAAATTATTTGGGATAACAATGAACAGATGAAAATTCATAATGGCACTCGAGTTGAAGAATAAGATTTAGTAAGTATAGGTTTGTTCAGTTTTTTCATCTAGAAAGGCAGTACCTAGGAGAAAAAATATGCTGCTCTACAAAGATTTCAAAATATCTCAACGTCATCAAAAGCTATGGAAACTTAGGCCAAGTTTCTAGCCAATCAATTAACTGTCAAACTGACGTCCATGAAACAGTGGTATACTGTTGAAAGTAACCACAGCATGACCAAGTTTACAATTGCTTTTAATGAAGAATCAGAAACAACATGATAGGGATCCACGTTTTAATTAGTTCCAGGATATCACAATTTATAAAATAATTCAACAAATAAGGATACATTATCAAAGAATATAAATAACTCCGCCTATGTTTTATAGCCGGTCCCAAGCCCGGATAAAGGAGGAGGGTTGTGTTAGGCCCCGACAGCCAGCGTAAAACCCTGTCGAATCTCATGAACATGGATCAACGAATATATTGTGTTAATGCTAGGTCGTTACCCGTAAGTAACGCGCTGTACAGCTCGGGTACAGTGATAAGAGAGCAAGAGCCTGGTTACTAATAGAGCGGAATGACGTCGTATGATCCATGTATCCGACCTCATGAACATGGATCAATGAATATATTGTGTTAATGCTAGGTCGTTATCCGTAAGTAACGCGCTGTACAACTCGGGTACAATGATAAGAGAGCAAGAGCTTAGTTACTAATAGAGCGGAATGGCGTCGTATGATCCATGTAGCCGACCCCACCTAGTGGGATAAGGCTTTATTGTTGTTGTTGTTGTTGTATCAAAGAATATAAATAAATAAATAAATAAATACAACTCGAAAACAAACACCATAGAAATGTTCCAGAAAACAATGGAAGTGGTAATTTAATTTCTACGAGCAAAGCATCAGGTTCATTGGCCACATACCGAAGAAACTGCTGTTAAACTCAACATTATATCATAAAGCTTCTCATGAATTTTGAAATGCTCTTCTAAAAAAAATGAATTTTGAACGCCCATTTGGAATGTCCATACAAATGTCGTCAAAATCGCATTTCGACTCGTAGAATTGGACGATTCTACATCCCTATCCCCAGGAAAACATGCTTGCTCCTACACACACATTTTCTGCCAGCACATGGCAGAATCGCAAACTCGCAAGCTCGCCCATAAGATCAGTGGAGACGCATGACTCTACTGGTCCAACAATCTTCCTTTTTTCCCCTTTAATAAGCTGCAACAGGCACTCATTCCTCTTTTTGTTTGCTGTCCACCACTGTTGCTCTGCTGTCGCTGGTACCGACATTGTTGCTGTCCTGCTGTCGATACTGTTGCCGCTGCTCATCTGCTGCTGTCGCCGCTCCACAGCGGGTCCCAAAGGGGATGATTTGCTGCTGCCACTCTCTGCTGCTGCCCTGATGCCGCCGACCTCACTAGGTTCGTTCTCTCCCTTTCTCCTTCTCTCCCTCTCCCTTTCTCACTTCGTGCACCCCAGCAGACCTTCTCTCCCTTCCTCTTTCTCTCCCGCTCCCATTCTCTCTTCACACACCTGAGCAGGTTTTTTTCCCTTTCTCTCTCCGCCCAAGAGACCACCTTCTCTTCTTTTCCAAGACCACCTCGTGCTCTCTACAATTGTTAATATTTGTTTAATGAAATGGAATCACCAATTACTGTTCTTATTCTGAATTTATTGTTGTGTTAATTTTTTATGAACTAATTATGAAATTATTTATTGATGTGTTAATTGCCATTATTATTATAAATTTATCAATGTGTTAATTTATTTTTAATATATATTTATACGTAAATAGGTATTACTATCATGAATTGATGTTAAAAGTAGTGTTTTGCTTATGTAATATTGCATTTTGTACTTATAAATTCAAAAGAATTTACATCTCGCCACTAATATTATGGATTTATATATTTATATATACATGTATACTAAATAATAATCTGGTAGATTCGTCCATGTCGTGTTATATGTTCACGATTTACGTGTTTTCCCCACCCTCCATGTCGAGCCCGTTTTATGTGTTTGACAACATTGGTCCATACCATAAGACTGATCCACATCAAATTCAAATTAGACACAATGGTATTTGATTACAGTGAATCATTTTATAATACTTATGTTTGTTGTCATGATAAGGATGTTGCATTTCTCTTTAGAAAATACATTTGGGGAAAAGGAGGAAAGTAACTTGGATAAAGTGCCATAAAAAATAATATGAAAGACACAAACTTTTTTATATAGGCAAAGGTTGAATACCACAAGAAATTTCTCCAATTTCATGCATATTTCACAGAAGTAGGTCCCACAATTTTATCGTGTTCCACATTTTTAAATTCATGACGAGAGATCTCATTGCAATTATTCAATAATACATTCATGAGAGAATCAAGACATGGACGGACGGGTGAATACAAAAGCGATTACCATTCTTAAGAAACGGGTGGCAAAATGATGTCTTTCTCACCTAACTTGCCAAGACACTTGAATGATTGAATCAATCTTCAATTCTATGCATAAATACTTTTCTAGGCAAAAGATTGAATGGATTTCTGCACATATACTTTCTTAAACATATATAGGCATCAAAGTAAGCTTACTTTTCCGGTCATTCATCTCGAAGGAGACCATCATGTAAAGCTAGTCGGAGGAGGATAAGTTACAACAACAGGAACCTGCAGAAAAGTGAATTTACTCAATTAAATAAGAGGAACAAAGGAATTAAACAGGTGGAAAAATAATGCTCAACAACTGATATCCAGGGTTAGCTAAAATGGGTGTATCCAAGAATTCAAGATGACCGAATCTGCAAAATAGTGTGTACATTCGGTCTAATCATAATTTTAGAAAGCTCGGTTACTAATCAAAACCTAAGAACCACACTTTACATCTTAAGAAATCTTATCGCCTCCGACTTCAGAGATCAAATCCCCACATGGCACATTGAGAACACCACGAAAGGATCAAAATTGGGCAGAAATTTACTGAAAAAAATCAAGAAGGTAGCGAGATTGCCTTCTCCGATCGGGTGCAAGACACAACCGCGATACAAGGAAAAAATAGGTCAACAAAGCCCGAGAAATAAACGGAAGAAATAAAGGGTTAACCCCCAACAAAAAGTGCACGAAGAAGCAAAAAAACCCAGAAATGAGCCACAAATAGAATGTTGCAGACAATTGATCGAGAAAGAACAGACAAATTATCAGGAGAAAGCCACCTCGGAAATGACGAGAAGATATTGGAATCCGCTCACGCGAGATAGGGGAAGGGGAAGCGCCGGCGTCGGAGAGGGCGGAGATCCGGCGTGCGCTGCCGTTTTGCTGCTGCTGCAAAACGCACGGTGCTTGTCAATTTGACGCACTCACTATAATTTGGGCCCAACTTTGTCTATAGTGGGTCAAGCCCAAATGAGCTCGTCAGGCCGGTTCTTCTACGACGACGAGGGAAAAAAATTCTGTTTTAAAAATTAACATTAATATAACATATATGTATATAGTTTTTACCAAAGTTTAGAAATTAAGTGAATGGGGTAAGTCATAAGGGTTTAAGTAATTTTATGTATCAGATTTATATTTAGACGTGGGATGCGAAGTCATATCAAAATAAATAGTTACTCCGAGTAATGGACTCACAATGGGAAAAAAAACAGCCTAGGAGAAGAAACAAAAAGTATATAAAGTAATAAAACTCAACTATTCTTTTCGGCTAGATTTTTTTAATATATTTTTAGTAGTTTTAAATTTAGGTTCCTTCCCAAAGAGTTGAATTCAATTCTTATGCATTTATAAAACGACCATTCAGATGAAATCTGGCGGTCGAGATCCATTTCACGAAATTTTGGAGAGTGTCTCTTCGCTTACCCCGCCCATCCTCTTTTTTTTCATTTTTCCTTCCTCTCTCCTGCTACTCTCCTCCTCTTCCCTCTTTCGTTGATCTTCTCCGACGAGCGGCCTGATCTTCTCGTTGATCTTCTCCGGCGAGCAGCCTGCTCTCCAAGTTGATCTTCTCTAGCGAGCGGCCTGATCTCCTCGTTGATCTTCTCTGTCGAGCGGCCCGATCTTCTCCGTCCCATTTCGTCCTCTGCCCTAAATGTCTCTGAACTTCTCCGACAAGTTGCAAGTGGCCTGATCTTCTTCGGCGAGCGTCACTACAACAGGTGTCTCTCTCCCCCTCCCTCCCTCTCTCTCTCCCCCTCACTCGGTGACCGAAGGTTCCATCCCTTTTCATCCTGATTCTATCTCCGTCTCTGTCACTCGATGTCACTCACTCCACCTCTGTAGGGCAGCGACCGACGGTTCTAGATCGTGCGAAGTCAGCTTTAGATTGTGCAGCTTCTTCGACGGGCGTCATTGCAACAGATCCCGACACCTCTTTCACACCCAACATATCTCTCTCCCCCTCACTCCGTGTTCGGCAACTCCAGATTTACGCTTGTTAAGAAATTAAGTAGTACACAAGGATAGTTACATGCATTTTGTTGCAGGAGTTGAGTAGTACACAAGGATAGTTACAGTGTACTCAGTAATTAGGTAGAACTCTAAGAATATTATTCAGTTTATAATAAGGATTATGCATAGTTCCATTTGTTATTGTGTAGAAATTGATAATCTCTTCTAAGGCTGATGTGGGAGCATGCTTAGAAATTGATGTGGGGGCAGTAACACTATCTTGATTTCTTATTGGCAACATTATCTTCAATTGATGAAATATGATCAAAAAACAAAGGTGCAGGATCCAACAAAGAACAATCTCATGAAGTAATGGTGTTTTATATCTGTGTATATATGTTTGAAGAAAATTTTATCTTCTTTCTTTTGCTACTTTTTCAGATTGGGTGCTATTATTATCTTTGTGATGCTATGGAAGCTTCATCAGTAGTGACGTTGAGTGGACTACACCTAATCATGGACCTTTGCGAAGTGCAAAAGCATTTTTTGTAGTGAAGAACATGATGGAGATCAACACTATTTCTTTTGTGCTAAGATATTTATGGAACTGTAGTAGGGTTTTTAAACCTTTCTTATCTCATTTGACTTTGTAGTAGGGTCTTAAGATCAAGCTCAAACTTGCAACTCATTGCTGAGATATTGCTCTGATTCTACATCTCATAGCCTTCCAAGTATTTTTGTGTGGTTTAGTACTATAAGGTATCAGCATCTTTCTTCATCAAACGAACATGCTTGTGGCCACAAGTAATTGCACATTAAAATACATAACAACTGATCGCTAAATATCTATCTTATATATCAAGCTTCTGATGTTCTCTCAAGAAATAAGGAATGTTTATTACGTTTAATGATGTAAATATTAAGTTCATAAATTATTCAGACCTATGAACATTATGCTTTGGATTTAATATGTATAAAGCTTTCTGTCTGGAGGCATTAGTTTTATTGTTTGAGCGACAATGGGTGAAATGTTCCAGATAAGAGTGAAATGGCAGCGGCTGCAACCTTCTTGTGGACGCCTTAAGTTATGCTTTACTCGGTTGCTTAATTTCTGGTGGAACACCATGAGCATTAGGTAATGCAAGGGTTGGTCACTTGGCATAGATATGGAGGCAGAACAGGAAAAAACAATGGTGATCTAGAGACATCCTCAGCAATGGTGCAAGAAGCTTATTAATTTTCAGTTGAACCATGACAAATTGTGACAACTAATTTTCATAACGTGGGGCAAATCGTATAAAATCATATAATAGTATATCTTTAAAGGAAAGTTACAAGATCCCATGGATCGAGTGAAGGAATATAATGAACTATGAAGTTGGAACAATCTCACTTTCTTATGCGCCAGCATAATGAATTCCACAACATTTCACATAGTACATGTTGGAATAAAGGAATATAATGAACAGATAATGTGCATTTCACTATTCCTCAGACATCATACAGTGTATATAAACACATCCATAAAATAGTGCCTAAATTTTTAGCAGAGATGAATCCATTCTGGTCCTTGGCAAACACTCAAAAAGCTTCCTTAAGTTCTTCCTTGGAATCAGTATCTTTCATCTTGCCATCAACATCAAACTCGGCCAGAGAATGCATAATAGTTCCCAACTCCTTTGTTGTGAGGCAACCTACAACAGTTTTAGTAAATAACAAAATATCAAATTATATTGAATGAATAAAATCCACTATATTTCAGGATCATAATTTCATGGCAAAATGCAATGAGGTAAAAAATTACTATATGACTAATGCAATACCAACACAATATCATGAGTGACAAGTGAACATCTATATGACTTGGAGGCATCATATATTATTAGGACAAAAATTTAACAAATTAAGATACATAGGAATAGGAATAGGAAGAGCATTTCTTAGTCGAGATCTTTCATATTACTATTAATCTACATTAATTTCACAAATAATAAACAACCTTGTAGTTGTCGGAGAAGAGGCCAATAGGGAGAGAGATAGAGATAGAGATAGAGATAGAGATAAAGATAGAGATAGAGAGAGAGAGAGGGAGCTATAGAAAGAGAGGGAAAGGTTGAGAGCAAACACCTGCTCTTGCGCTCGCGGTCAACGTGGTTGCCGTGGAAGAAGGTAGAGCCACTGTCACTCTAAACCCTACATTCATCGGAGGAGAAGGTGGAGAGAGAGAAAGAGCGAGAGTGACATCAAGCGATAGAGAGGGAGATAGAATGAGGGCGAAATGAGATGGAACCACCGGTCACAGAGTGAGGGGGAGGGGGGAGAGGGAGGGAGGGAGGGAGAGACACCTGCTGTAGTGACACTCGTCAAAGAAGATCAGGCCACTCGTCATAGAAAATCAGAGACATTTAGGGCAGATGGTGATACGACAAGGGCGAAATGGGATGGAGAAGATCGGGCTGCTCGATGGAGAAGATCAACGAGGAGATCAGGCCGCTCTATAGAAGATCAACGAGAAGAGCAGGAGATCGCGATCGAACGATCATTAAAATGCTAAGTAGGGTGCTGAGCACCCTCATTTTACCCACATATATATATATAATTGTGTGAAGCAGCTTTTGCTTCACACCGTGCGAAGCGGGATTTGGAGCGTCGAGATGCGATCTGACGACAGAGAAGTGTGCCCCTTCAGTGTGATCGGACGGCTAAATAAAAATATCACGATATTATAATTTCATTCTCCCGCTCTCATTTTTCTTTCCCTCATCTCTCTCTCTCTCTCCCTCCCTCCATTTCCCCTCTTTCACCTTTCCCCCGTGCTAGACCTCCATCTCTCACTCTCTCTTTCTCTCGCATCTGCAGCCGACCTCTCTGTCTCTCTCTTCGCCTTCATCTTCGGCGTGCGTAGGGGCGGGTGACTGTTGGTTCTACTTTCTCCGGAGACCACATCTACCCTCTTCTCTAGCGAGCGCCTCTACCTTCTTCTCTGGCGAACGCGAGATCCTCTCCCTCTCTCTCTTCGCCTTCTTCTCCGACATGCGTAGGGGCGAGTGACCATCTGCTCCACCCTCTTCTCCGGTGAGTGCCTCTACCTTCTTCTCCGGTGTGTGCAAGTGCTGTCTCCACCTCACCCTCTTCTCCACCTCTACCTTATTCCTTATCTTTAGCAGTTTCCACGGATCATTTCCATAGATGTCGGCCTGGGCGATGACTATTTTTTGCAGATCTGACAGGCGACCGGAAATGCTTCAAGAACATGTGCACGGCCATGAAGACCCAAGTCGGGAAGAGTCAACAGAGAAAAAGAAAGAGTCCACGATGCTGCTCGTGATAGTAACACGACTGCTTCCTCCAACCGCGACGACCCCTGCGCCCTAATGATGCCGCTACCCAAGAAGATGAGTTCAGGATCATTTGCTGATGGAGGGACTGGACAGATGTTCAAGATTGTTCGTTGGCTTCTCAAGAAGATGAGTTCAGGATTGTTCGCCAGCATAGTGTTCTTTTTTTCGTTTCTCTTTAAGTTTTAAAACAAAAGTGAAATTGATGTACATATTTGTGCACCGAAAAATTTTAATGAACGTTGTAACTGAAAAAAATGTTGAAATTAAAAATATTATAATTATAGATTTTTTATATAAGTTTATAAATTATGCACCCCAAGTTGTGGTTGGTTGTAGATTTAGTTATGAGATTTTCTTTTTAGTGAAAGACTGTTGCAGTTTATTAATTTTCATCTTTCCTTTTTTTTTCTTTCACATGTATGTGTGCACACAAGCTGCTAAAATTCTTAAGAGACAAACAACTCAGGTTCTAATACAATCACAATTGCCATCATTAGAATCAATCCCCTGTTTGGATTGAGGGGAAAGGGTGTTAAAAGAGGGGAAGGGAAGGAAAAATATTAGTTTTCCCTTGTTTGGATTGTCATTTGCAAAGTAAATGAGAGAAAATGGAGGGGAAATTCCCCTCCATTTTTTCAACCCAAAACGGAGGGGAGAGGAGGTAAATGGGTTTATTATGTGCAATTACTTATTTTCCCTTTTCAAATGACTTTAGTTATAAAAAAATATAACTGTTCATTCACTTACCCACTAAGTTTTTCCCCCTCCTCTAGCTTTCTTTTCCCTTACCAAACCAAGTAAAAATTTTCTCCCTCTTTACCCTCCCCCTTTTCCCTTTCCCACCTTTCTCCTCCCTTTCCCTTATTATAATTTGTCCAAACAAAGCCTAAAGCTACGCCATTGAGAACACATCACCCATCATGCACATCCTCCGACGACCCAAGATGTTGTTGATGGGCGTGGCAGCCTCATCGTCCCAGCAGTCGAAAAAAAATGCAATGCAACTTAATAAAGAATAACACAGCCTGTTCATTCTCGAACATATTTGAAATCCGAATCAAATGGCTAAAGTTAAAATTTTCAGATAGCAACATATCGTAAAAATCTACAAACGTTAACAAGAGAACAAAACATTGATATGGTAGAAACATCGCCATAAGTCTTATTTGTAGGGGCACTTGTATGTATGCTCTCAGAACTCTAACAACAAGAGGATGTGGTTCGATGTTTGCAAGGACACTGGAGCATACTGCAACAGAAGCATCACAAATCACCACATTCGCGCTCGCTGGAGAAGAAGGTGGAGGCGCTCACCAAAGAAGAAGGTAGACCCGACGGTCACCCGCACGCCGGAGAAGAAGGTGAAGCGAGAGAGAGAGAGCGCGAAAGAAAGAGGGAGAGGTTGAAAGGTCTGGTTGGGGAAAGGGAGAAAGCGGGGAAAAGGATGGATGTGAGAGAGGGAGAAAGAGGAGAAATAAAAAAACATTGAATGAAATTAGATCGCAATATTTTGATTTGACCGTCGGATGGCATCTAAAGGGGCGCACTCTTCCTTGTCATCTGAACTTACACTTGACCGTCGGATGGCATCTGAAGGGGCACACTTATTTTTTAATTTTAGATGATATAAAAGACTTGAATTAAATTTAAAAAATTATTTAAAATTCAAAAATATAAAAAAAAAGCCGACTTGATGGGTCAGGTCAAATCGGGTTGGAAAAATCCAATCCAAACCCGACCTGACTCTAGGTCGGGTCGAAGTCGGATCGAATCGCGTCCGACCCAATCCTCAACCAGTCGGGTCGGATACTCGGGCCGGTGAACACCCTAGTGAAATGATCGGTGAAATGTTCAAACAATCCAATTTCTCTCCACGTATACATTAACGACGTTACAACGGTGTGAGTATGTGGAATTTTAACAGTTGCACCTTTCATTAGTACGTATATATTCGTTGTCGAGAGATAACAACAATATTATTAAAAGTTGGGGGCATTTCCGAAACTAATTGACAAGCCGTAATTCCAGTGGTTCAAGTGGAGATGTAGACCCTGTCTACCGACGGCATTTAGAGCCAATTTGTTACAAGAGATCGAGTTGGAAGAAGAACATGCAAACAATGAAGTCTCTGGATCATGTTAGAATCAATTCCGAGGGCATTTTAGCCTCTCGTGGCATTTCTAGTGGGCGTGCAAGTGCAATGCTCGACTAATGTCTAATGAATCGGGAAAACAAATTTGAGTGAGAGCAAAATCCAACTAAGCATTACCATGTGGCTCGGAAGGTTACGAGCGATCCTTTTGACAGCAAAGCTTTTTGTGATTGTGACAACTTTTCTTTGATCCAAAATAACAAAAGTAATACGTTTCAATTGCGTTACCACGTCATTGACGCATGACCCACGGGACTAAAATAATTGCTATTACAATAATGAATTTTCACGATAATTTGATTCAGTTTCCTATCCTCAATGGCTCATTTTCAATTTTCAAACCTTCGGCAATGATACTTTTTTCTTGAAAGCCGACCGTTCATTGTCCAGTCCACAGGTTGAGTATCGACTCCAACTCAACTAATCAGCAAAAAAATTAGGATTATTTCCTCTTACCACTCATAAACTATCGCGATTTTCCACATCTAATCTCAATCTACGAACTTTATTTTTTTAGTATCTAAACTATCGCGATTTTTCCAGTTTAGTCCTTCCATCCAATTCTGTCGACTTCTCCGTTATTTTTTATTTTTTACATTTATAAAAAATCCATTATACCCCTGTGTTAGTCCATTTTTATATAAAATAATATATAAAAATAGATACAAAAATAATTAAAAAAAGAAAAAAAAACAATTGAGAAAGAGGGGGGTCGCCGCCACCCTCTGCGTCATCGTCGACACAAGGAAAGAAAAAAGAAGGGGGGCGACCCCCCCCCCCCCCCCTCTGCGTCATCATCGACGCAGGGAAAGAGAAAAGCCCCTCCCCCCTCTTTCTCAATTGTTTTTCTTTTTTAAAATTATTTTTATATCTATTATTACATATTATTTTATATAAAAGTGGACTCACGTAGGGGTATAATGAACTTTTCACAAATGCATAAAATAAAAAATAACGGAGAAGTCGACGAAATTGAACGAAAGGACTAAACTAAAAAAATCACAATAATTTAAGTATCCAAAAAATAAAATTCGTGTTAGAGTTAGATATAAAAAATCGCGATAATTTAAGAATAATGTTTGAAAACATTTTTGTTCCTGTCACGTATGACGTTTGAAAATATTTCGCGATGCTCTCGCGAAATGTTCATCCAAACGCACCCTAAAAGAGTCGCTTCCGGACCCACGATGGGTCAATAATTGCCGAGCATTAATACTCACAAAACCTACAGCTATTTGCGTGCATTTGTGTGTCATTGTTCTTACAATCTTTTTAGTAATTTAACTTGGCCTCCAGTGTAAAGATATGAAATTATAACATCTGAAATATAATTACAAAAGTAGGATGCAGCCAACAAAATGATATGCTGTTACTCAAGTAACGTTGATTGGCACTCATACAAACATATGGAAACCAAGTTGCAAATCAGATTTCCCGTATACCGGAGTAGGCTAAACTGGATAACATCATAATATACACTAACGGAAACGTAGACCGTGATATCATTTCCCCGGTGCATATTGGGAGACCATGCACAACAGAGGTCAGAGAATCAACCATTTGCTGGCTTTTTATTTTCTCCCTATTATCATCAGTGACAATTAGGTGATAATCAACATTTGCACATGTACCACCAGCAACCACCTCCTCACATTCTCCCCAAGTAGATTTCTGTAAGACCAGTCTCTCGAGTTCAAAGGGGAACACAGCCAGCAGTATTTTTTCATTCAACATATTTCCACGTGACAGCCACATGATACACTGCCGGAACTCTAGACCTACTGATGTGTGATTTAAGATCATCTTTCTCTACATGGCCTGCACTGCTTGATTAGGTCGTTGATTAGCATGTCTCAACCTGGGAACTCGGTTTAACCCCGCATCTTGTGTATTACTGTCTTCTGTACAAGAAAATGATACTGGATTTGATCGTTCTGTTATTATCTCCCCATAATTGTGCAACCTACGGCCAATGAGATATCTGTCATCCCTGATAGAGTTGTGGAGATTGATGAACCAGACATGGAACCTCTTGGTGCAGAAGCACAATAAAATGAACAAGAGGCAGCCGAGCCATGCATATCGGTAGACAGCCGAGTTCACTATCAGTGGGTACCCAAATACAGGAAAAATGCCCTTAGCAAATACGTAGGGAACACACAGTGCAGTCAGCAACTTCGAGATGATTGGGATTACAATCTCTTGCAAAACCCACAAACCCCTCAACCTGGAGAAACCATCTTCTCTCACCCTTTCAAACTTCCTTCGCCAACTTCCATCAATTAATGGTTGCATCTGCTCCAACATAACCTACATAATTTTATATCAAAGATCAGTTATCTAAAAACCTTCTTTCTTTTCTTAAAGGGGTATCTAAACCATCTGTAAGTCCAAATATCTACTGCAAATACACAAGTGTAAGTTCATAACCAATAGAGATCTTTTCTTACCAGTCGAGTCCAAATCTTAAGGAAAATTAGACCCATAGCCCAGTCCTGGTACAAAAGGAAAACTGGACTTTCATCCACAGGAACCCTCATTGGGACAATTACTAGCAGCTCAAATAGGAGGCCAATCAGCACAGGGATGACAAATATCTGAGCACGAGGAAAATTCGTACTTGCTTTTAGATGCAAATAATGTAACATGTGGAATAGAAAATGAATTTGTGGCATTGCTTACCCATATCAACAATAGGGCAGAACTCTTGAGAACAATTGAACACCACTTCCACATTTGTGATATCAAAACATGTGCTCTTCGTGTTTGAATGTAATCAATTGAACACCTAGCACCAGCTACAGCTGCCCAAATAACATAACATCCTATGCTGAAGGCAAAAAGATCTGCATGAAAAAATAAATTTTCATTTCAACTCCACAAAGAGTATGTCAAGGTATGGAATGTAAAGTACTAGAGAACAATACCATTGCACTTGAATCCATGACTAATCGGAAGGCGAGGAATTGAGTTGAACAATGCACGCCCAAGTGACATTGGAAGGACAATCATTGCTGAGTTGAAAAGTAGAAGAGTCATCCATGCCAAGATCAACAATAAGATAATACGAAGGACAAAACCATACCTGCAACAAGTTATTTATAATATGTTAGTATTGTTATACAAAAGCCAAAAACTACTATTTTTAGACCCAAGCCAACCACACAATAGTTTGTCCCAAAAAACCAAATAAAACTCGACCAGGTAAGAACAAATGCTTCTTGAGTGAAGGCAAGAACTTTGCATTCGTCAACCAAATTTGAATTTAAGTTAAGAGTTGAAAGTGGTATAAAGGAGCATCATTCTAAACCAACTTACTCAGAATCTGCATGATCATCTAAATCATCATCTCTGTCTTCACGATCTTCAACTAAAGGCTGACCATTCTGCATGACTACACCTTGCTGTGCATTGTGCAGTCTGTCACGTCTTGCTGGCGCAACATTTCCAGCATCCTGTGGATCTTGCAGTAGCAAAAAGTCGGTTAAGCCAAGAGCCCATCCAACAGCTGCAAACCAGTACCGCAAAAGAGCCTTGATGGTTGCACGTGGTTTGAAGTGCTCTATTGCAAATGGTATGCATATTTGAAAGAGGAGCACGTCTGCAGGAATCTCCGTAAAAGGATCGAATATACTGCAGCACAGAAAAAATGAAATAAAGATCAGGAGAGAGAAAGTACTTTTTTTTTCTCAAGATCTGAAAGAAACATAAATGACTTACGAGATATCCAAGGGGAATATTGAAGGAGCAAGACGTGTAGCAAGTTTGACAGGTAAGAAGACAAGCATTACAATCAAACTCCCATAAATGGCGACAGAAAGTAACACACGTCTAGCATGCTTAGGAAGAGGATCATCAATAAGATCTCTGAATGGGTTATAGTTAGGATCAGCTGGGTCACGGAGAAAATATAGAACTCCAGGTCTCAGTACCTTTAAATAACAAAAGTAGTGTCAGGAAAATGTAATTAAATTGACTAACTGAAGCAAAAAATAATTAAGACAAGCATACCCCTCGAAGAAGGCTCACAAAGATACTGATTTGCAGCATATAAATGATACCAACAAGCCAGTGAATTGATAAACTTGCTAAGGGTGACATGGCAAAAAATTCAACTCTTTTGTCCAATGTTGTACCCAGCATCCTTAAAGTACAAATGTCGAGCCACCATCCACACATGAATGGAAAGACCCCAAGCTCAATCACCAATAAGAACGCAACCTTCACCATAGTTATTAAATGTCTCATCCCAGCTAAGAACTGCTTGAACAAAGAAGGAATTGCTTCTGCTATCGCGACTAGCCCATAGAGCCTCCCCAAAGTCAGACGCTCACCTCTGGTGTACCGAGTTAAAGCAAGAAGACCAAGATAGAACAAAACTACACCGAATATGAACACGTAGCCAACTGCTAGAGTAGTGACATCAGAAAGACGAGAATTCTCACTAATTGCTCCCTTAACCACATGAGCAGATACAGAAGCACTGACACCCTTTGAAACTTCTTCTACTGCTGTAGCATTTATTTTCAAGGAACCAGTAAACAATTCAATGACGTCCCCAAGGATGCCTTCATTTTGGCTCTCAGATGACAAATTCTTCACTGCAGTCAGAGCACTCTTTACTGTAATGTTAGTCAGAGAATCGGCTGACTCCGTAAGAGGCACAACTTTTGCCAACACTGGACCAGAGGCAGATAAGAAAAACCATGTTATGCAATAAAGGACAATCCTTCCCAGTGAGAAAGGAATGAAAATTACAACACCAAGGAATATCGCATTGCTCGCCAATACCTGACCCAAGGAAAAAAGGACATGTAGAAATCAAATAACAATAACTTCATAATGAAATAAATAATTCTACTGTGAAAGGACAGTAACAAATAATAATACAATGAAAAAGCCTAAAGATCTCAGTAAATTATCCATTTTTCACTGAAAGAATGTACTCATTACCTCTTTCTTTTTACATGTTTAACACTACTGACCCATGGCAAAGACAAAAGGCACATTATAACCTGAGCTAAGGAAGACACTTGAAGTACAAAAGATTCATGCGACAGGGTTAAATCAATTCATCATTTCTTACAAACCCCATCAGTGTCTCTAAATGTTGAACAAAGGACAGTTGTACATATGCAGAGGTGTGTGAAAATAAAGTAATCAAGCTTAAAGTCCCATTGTGTAAATATCATCCAAAAAGTCACTAGCATAATCATAAGGAAATACTTTGCAACCATAAGTTGTTGATGTATGAGTCTTTACATTTTTTATAGCCAGTTAAGAAATCAAGCAAATAATATTTTCAACTCAGAAAATTTATGGGAACTTTCTCCCTCAGAAAATTATGAGAAACTTCTGTACCCAAAGGAAGTTATGAAGAACTTTTGCGCCCAATAGCAAATTCAGAAACTTACAGTTATTGCATTTTCAACCAAATGAAACACAGGGCCTTGCATGCCAACAAGCTGATCAAAGGGTACATCATCTGCACCGTCGGCATCATCAAGACCATCAAACATCTGTTCAACATGTGCTTCAAGTCGTGCAGCCTGCATCTCAATGCGAGCAGCAACATGTTCTGCATTTCGTCTGACAAAGACAGCCCCTGCCATTTCTTGCGCCCCTCCTACTTCGTCAACATTCCCATCACCAGCAGGAACCCTATTAGCAGCACCAGGAAGTCTCCTCACTGCATGAGCGCCATGCCTTTCCTGACCTTCGTCATCCTCCTGTCCTCCAAGTTCTCTTAGGTGTCTAAAATAGTCCCTTAATGACGTGGCCCCAAGAAATATAAACACAATACTAGCAGAAAGCAAAAAGCCATGAAGGCAATCAGTGAGCATCAAGGGTGGTGAAATGTGACTCAAGAATAGCATCTGTGCTTCACGGAGACTTCTCACAAATGTCATGCGCCAAATCCAGAATGTAATAAAAGGTATTATGAGAAGCCAAACAGAAAGCACAAAAGCAAGGCGCAGAAAGAACTGAAGCACATGGCATGCTTTCATGGCCATCCCAAACACAAACTCTTGGAAAGGTAGCCTTGCTGGAGCATTTTCGGCATAAACAGGGGAGAACGAAAATGCATGCTTACAAACCTGCAATGAATCAAGTAAATTTAATACTATAGTTACAATGAAAAAAAAAGGAAAAATTGAAAAGAAATTATCTGAACTATAGGAAGTTAAACAGGATAGCTGAAACAGATACTAAGTACTGAAATAGAGTTTCATATATAGAAACATATCCATATATATGGATAATATGTATAGATATACAAACCAATTTCACCAACCATAATCAGCCACAACCACAGGTTTCAGGTGTAATATATTATTTGACCTCTCAATTTACTGCAAACGTCGTGGAAACATCACAATTTCCCCACAACAGCCATATGCAACAAGATAGACTAGGGATTCTTCTACCTCTATCAAATATTCAGAGAATAAGACTTTATTGCACTAAATCATCAGGACTCTCGGAAGAGTTGAATGTTCATACTATGAGTCTCTTCCACCAAGAAGCTATCGGTTTCTAAGACAACAAAAACAAATATAATTCAGTCGTCTACTTATAGCAAGAGATTTATGTCTACATGTCATAACTCGACCTCCCAAAAATGTGAAACCTTATTATGTTTACCGCAAAAATATTAGATCCAGAGAGGAAACAAAAAAAAAAAAGAGAGAGAGAGAACCCTTAGTTGAAATGAAAGGACAAACGCCAATCGGAAAAGGCAAGGATATCTGAAAAGAAGTGAATCGAGGAGGAATGACAGGAGAAGGGAAGGAACCGCTCGACCTCGCACTGGAGAGCGCCACTATGATTCAGCCACTGGAGGAGGCAATCCTGATGGACGTACTTGATGCTCCCGCTGCAGGCGCAAGGATATCGAAGGGGGTTTTCTGCTTCGCCGGGGTTGCGGCAAATCCGGCACACGTCCCCCTCATCCTCCTCGTCGTCTTCGTAGTGAACGCCACCGGAAGACTCCGACGGGGAGGGAAGCGAAGCCGCGGCGACCGAGACGCCGCCGGTGGACGAGGAGGAGGAGGAGGATGAGGAGGAAGATATATCTGCATCTCCGTCGGAAGCCTCCGGAGAATTGTGGTGGTCGGAGATATCCATGGCGGCAAATGCCCTCCCTGCTACCTCCGACCAGAATGTGAAGTCGCTGAAAAGGAGAATTAACGAGGGAAAGCGACGGGGGCCTTCGTAAATTTTTTATCGGTCGAAAATGCCCCTAGTGATTTCAGGATATTATACATGTCGGCAAGTTTTCTTCAACTACGACTCGCGAAAAGTATAAATAATAATTTTGTTATTATTATATTTATCTTTTTCTTCCATCTCAGTAATGTTTCCGGATATAAATAATAAAACTAAGTTTATTGTTATTCATCAATATTTGATTGCATAATTTTGACTTAATCATCATAATATTTTAAATTAATGTATATTCAACCAAAATTAATTTGTTATAAATCATTATTTTGAAAATATAATATTATTTGGCTTTAGAATATTTTGGTATAACAGTTACCAAGGACTTTTAAATTTAAGTCAAAAAGTAAATGTAATGTGTTAATACCGAAAATTGTCTTAAATCTTTTTTGAAGATTCCAAAAAGTACACGAGTTATTTTCATTTCTAATTTTTTTTACACATATCGAGTTAATAAGCAGTTAACGAAGTTCTTTACCTTGACTTCCTACTTCAGATCAATGTGCAAATACATTAGAGATGGATTATGTGTAATCCCAAAGAAAATTAATATGCAGTGTCTAATCTATTTTTCTATTATAATTTTATCATTATTTAATAAGAAAAAATAAAAACAACAATACATGTAGAAGTGAGTGAATTGAGTCGGCTCCAAAAAAACATATATTTTTCAAATCAATTTTTGAAATTAAAAAAAATCATAAAAACATTTTTAAATAAAATACTCCCTAACAAGTTTTTTAATATAATAATATATTTTAAAAATATATAATAAATTAATATAAATATATTATAGATTTATAATTAAATATAATATATAGTATTAAATTTTAAAACTATTAAATTAGAGCTCCATAATGTGATTTAAAAAATAAATTATATAATATAACACTAATGTAACGACTTATAGATTAACTATAAAAAAATTTATAGATAAGAAGCATCACATATTTTTTCTATTTTCAGAAATTCAGGTCAATTTAGTCTCCCAGATTATATTCAAGCTCTTGATTTTCGATTTTTTTTTCAGATTTAGTTAGATGGATTTCTTCGGATCTAAGTAAAAGAGCAGTGGAGTTCAAATTGAATTTTCTATAAATGTCAAAAAAAGGAAAATAACAATTTATCTTTTGTTACCACGGATGGTGGACCAGTTCAAACGGTTAGAAAAATTAGGTTGCAAATCAACTTGAAGTTTTCAAAACAAACGACGACCAAGACCAAGGATGGTGAAGCCACAAAAACCCATGAATATGAAAAAAAAAGATAATAATGAAAGAGAACAAGAGCAATAAGCTTTCATTTTTACATGGGTAAATTACGTCAAATATTTTCCAATTCTGATCGTCTTTTCAGCTCTACTCTCCAACTTTATTTTATATCCTTCATCTTTTTAACTTATTTCACCTATTATTCTCTTCACCTATTATCGATGATTTTCCGATCACCTGTTGACGTGGCATCCACATAACATTTTTATTTCTCTTCCACCTAAGTAAAAAATCCAACGTGGCATCATTACAAAATTTTAAAAAAAAGGTGTCATTTTTATCTCTCTTCCACCACAAGGTCACAGAGGTGGGACCGAGGGAGCCCTTTGCTCTTCGCTGGCGCGGGAAAAGGGGGCGATTGGGGGGAGGGGGGCTTGCTCTTCGTCGAAGCGCTCCGACAACCTCCATTTGTCGAAGCTTGCAGGGGGCAACACATTCCTTTTTTTAAAAAAAATCTTTTTAATGATGTCATGTCGAATTTTTGTTTACACGGAGGAGAAAGAATGTCACCACATCAGCGGGGTGATAAGAAAACTAGGTATTTCGATTGAAAAGGCATTCAATAAAACAAATTATATGATGTAAGGTATTCGTGTTACAAAGTAAAATTAAAAAATAACGCTGATAAAACATTAAAGTTGAAGAATATTTGACGTAATTTATTCTTTCTAGAGTTTTTACTTATCAAACTTAAGAATGACAATATCCCCCACCCCTACGAGACCTCGCGGAGATTCCCCAATGGGGGCTCCGAATTTGAGGATTTTTTCCCACGAGGGTGGGGATAAGGGGCAAAGTGCCCCGCCCCCTCCTTCATGGATCAGGGCGTGGTGGATTGCCTCGCCCATTCATATTATATATATTATTATAAATCATCAACCAACTATCAAATCACATGAAAATCTCAATCGTCCATTTTTCATATATATTTCTTTCTCCCTAACCCTAACATCAGGCGTCCCATCTTTCTTCCATCATGCCACGACCAATCAGCTCTTGAGCGACCTCTGCAAGAGGATGACGGTAATGGTCGTGGAAGGCAACAATGACGATCGCTCTAGAGGAAGCGACAGTTACTGCAAGAGGACAACAACGACGGTCACTACAGGAGGACGACGACGACGGCTACAGGAGGGCAAGCGTAGGAAAAGCTCGAGGGCGTCGCCGAAGAGATTATTCATCTAAAATGCGACAAGTGTCAACGGGAGTGCCATAGGTGGCATGCATGTCAAACAAATTGGTGAAGACAAGGTCCACAACAGAAAGCCGTGAAGAGGAAGAGGAGAGGCAGTGGAGGCATAGGATTGAAAGAGGGAGACGACATTAGAGTAGAGGGGGAGGAGGTCAAAAGGAAAGGCGTCGCGAGAGCAGCTCTCGGAGCAAAGGGGAAGAGTAAGGTTGTTCTGGCGTTGAAGGAAAAAGAGGTGGCGGAGGTGAAGACGATGGTTCGAAATCCCCCCTGCACCGGAGATTTCAGGCGGGTCAAGGGCGGACTCAGGTGCCAGTCCTAATCTCAAGGGTGGGTCAGATGCCACTCCTAATCAAACTTTTTTGAATGGTAAATAAGAAAAACGGCACATTTATCAAAATACAATACAACATAAATTAATCCTACTTTCTCATTTATAAAGTTAAGAGAATAATACAGAAAATAAGAAATAGAACAATCCTAATTTTTATACTAACTGGAGGAAAAAACACGGTATCAAATAGATATTGATTTGAGCAGTCGATCATGATAAAAGAAAGCATGCGAGCAAAACCATCACCACCCAATTCATATAATGAAAATATTCGTAACTGGACAATCAGTTTTTTTGTCATGGTGCAGAATTTTCCAAAAAGTCAGCGGATCAAAAGAAACAATTTGACCGAAACCTTAAAAGGTAACACAAACAAGTCCATGCATAATTCTCAAAATGTAACACATGTCACATAACAAAGTATGATATCTCAATTAACTTCAGAAAACAGGGGAAAATATCTAGAACATAGTAATATCAAGATTAAAACTAGAAAGCCAAGGCCCAAAGGCACACAAGTATAATCTTAAACCAGTGAGTGCAAACATAATGATCAGACACCATCGTTCAACCAGCTCAAGAGACGACACCATCGTTCAGTGAGAGTGCGGCCAACTGATCGGTAGGTGAATCACCACGCTGCTGCTGAGCAACGTTTCTCAGAACCTCCATGGCCTCCGCCACTTTAGCCTTTAAGGCCTCAGGTGACTCCAACAGGTGCAACACTTCGGTCTGGTCCATCTCCAAAAGCATACCTGTGACCTTAGCAGCATGATCATGTTCCAACCGGTCCACAAGAGGATACAGATTCTCACCAAGCATCTAATTGGTTAAGAATAAAAAAATATTAACCATTCAACAATATTATAACATAGAAATTTGGACCTTGAATATACCGACAGAAAGAACTAATTTACCAATCTCTGCTCCTCAGGAGTAGCATTCATAAGGGCAGTAGCCAAAGCTCCAATAGGCATTGGTTTTGACAAAGGCAGACCACCATCATATGGACCAGAGAACATCCCTCCAGCAACACCAGCCATAACATCTGGCATGATACGACCAGGAGGGTGACGATATGCTCGCCCTCCCCTAGGGAGCATCTGAAGAATTTCATTTCATGAGGAACATGGTGATAGTAGATTAAGTAATCTTGGTCAAATCACCAACCTGTTGATGAACAGGAACATGATGTGACCCATGCATAGGACCCGCTCCCGGACGTCTACCACCGGGGCGTTGGGCCTGTTGACCTTGTTGAACCATCGGCATGAAGAAGTTTGGAACAGGACCTGTCCCAGGCCGCATCCCATGAATAAGTGGCTGCTGGAAGCCAAACCCAGGCTGTGCAAATATAAGCCATGTGAAATAGAATTCACCTTCAGGACTTTAAGTACACTAGAAATTTAAGTCAACCCTCAGGAAGTGGAACACCATAAAGAGATTCGTAAAGCTGACTGACAGCAGCCCTTTCAAAAACATCCAAAGTTTGGGGAAAAAACTTAAAAAGAAACATAAACAAGCAAAAACAATTGAGATTCAAGGATGCAAAACAGGTCATCACATGTTGTCCAACAAGTTAACATGCTGCAAACGGTCAAACGACAGTCAAACCATAATGTTCAGAATATATCTTCCAAGCCTGTCCAGAAACTAAATAATGAACTACGTATGATAAAATAAAAGGAAAGACATTATAGTTGCAATCACTATGGTGTTACTATGATGAAACAACAAGAGTATTTTGTAGCAATCACAATGGTGCAGGCAAAAGGAGCTTAACAGTTTAACCCTACTAAAACAAGTGTTTGGAACATATGTTGTCAAAATCGCGTTTCAGGACGTAAAAACGTACGACTTTACGACTCTACCATTGAAAAACGTGCTCGATTCCACTCTGGGACGTTTCCGGCCAGCATGCGGTAAAATCGCGTGCTGGAGCGTAGAATCGCTGGAGACGCACGTCTCCAGCGATCCCACCTTTTTTTTTCGCCTATTTAGTGGGTACCGCCTATGTTTTATAGCCGGTCCCAAGCCCGGATAAAGGAGGAGGGTTGTGTTAGGCCCCGACAGTCAGCGTAAAACCCTGTCGAATCTCATGAACATGGATCAACGAATTGGCGTCGTATGATCCATGTAGCCGACCCCACCTAGTGAGATAAGGCTTTGTTGTTGTTGTTGTTGTATTTAGTGGGTCACGTGGTCACATGATTGCAAACCCAATAAGGACGAAAAAAATCGATGATGCCCTAGGCCCCTACTTACCGCCGCTTGCTGCCGTGGCTTGCCGCCGGTTGTTGACGCTTGCCGCCGGTTGTTGACGCCAGCTGCCGTGTGTTACAGTCGCCTGCCGCCATGTTTTCCAGCCGTCTGCCGCTCTGCTCTGCTGCCGCCTGCCGCTTCTGCCGCCGTGAATCATCGGTACACCCCTAGTCCCTCTCTCTCTCTCCGGTTGTTGCCGCCTGCCGCCTTGTGTTGATGCCTGCCGTGTGTGTTGCAGCCGCCTGCAGCCATGTTTTCCAGCCGCCGTGTGTTGCAGCCGCCTGCCGCCATGTTTTCCAGCCGCCGTATGTTGCAGCCGCCTGCCACTCCCCGTCTCCTCCCTCCCTCAATCTCTCTCTCTCACTGTCGTCAGTCTTTCTCTCTCGCGGTCTGCTCCTGCTCGCGCGACTCGCCGCCTCTCAGCGCCTCCCTGCCCAAGAGCAGGGAGCGCCAAGGTCTCCCTGCTCTCGAGCAGGGAGCGCCGAGGTTTCCCTGCCCACGAGCAGGGAGACCCACGAGCAGGGAGCGCCGAGGTCTCCCTGCTCGTGAGCAGGGAGCGCCAAGGGAGATGCTGCTCGTGAGCAGGGAGTGCCGACTCGTCCAAGATGATGAGCATTATGATTCAGAATTAGGATTTAAAACTTAAATTAGGAATTAAGGTTATGTAAGTGCATGCTTAGTTAGATTTTAATTACTGTATGCTTTGTTACTATTGTATGCATAGATAATAGATTTAGTGTTACAGTCACAGATTTAGGTATTGAAAAATGGCATCTGGTTAAAACATGTTGCTTGATGTTTTGGTAACTTGATGAAATTATATTATTATATTCAATTTTGTGCTAATTAATATATTAAAAAATAATCCGGTAGAATCGGCCGTGTCATGTTACGTGTTCACGATTTACGTTTTTTCTCGGCCCTCCATGTCATGTCCGTTTTACGAGTTTGACAACATTGTTTGGAACAGTACAACCAACATAATAACACAGGCTTTAGGACAAATGATAAGTGTTACTGGAGCATAGTTTTAGTACAAATGACAATGCAGTTGAATGTTATAATTATCGATATAATAATATATATAACTGGTATTTTGTGCAACTACGAAATAATATAATTATCGAAATAATATATTTTGTGCAACTCCACCTATGTTTTATAGCCGGTCCCAAGCCCGGATAAAGGAGGGTTGTGTTAGGCCCCGACAGCAAGCGTAAAACCCTGTCGAATCTCATGAACATGGATCAACGAATATATGTCGTATGATCCATGTAGCCGACCCCACCTAGTGGGATAAGGCTTTGTTGTTGTTGTTGTTGTTTTGAGAATTATAGAAAAATATGGGACAGCGAAAACATATACGTGATCAGCTCAATGAGGAAGACACAGGAATAGGGTAGCACAATATGAATGTGTAAAATTAAATGGGCTGACATGTAAGAAACTCGATAATCAGTTCAGTAAAAGAAATTTGTACAAGACATGTACTAAAAAAACTTGATGCCTTAATATCAATCACGGAAAAATGTCATATGATTTATTTTGTAGGAGTTTCATTATAATTAAGAAACTATGATAGCACCATTCACAACACTTTTTTGAATCAAGTAGCTGCATACTTGCATGACAAAAATGTTATTTAAATGAAGATAACACCATGTGTTTCCTTTTTGGTTCAGGAGTGGAGTTTTGGGTAGCTACATCATAAACATCCCCTTTTCATTCTTTTGACGTTCTATCTTCAGGAGCCATAACATGTACATCCACTGAAGTTTATATGCTAATACAAATATGGATGGCTACCAAAACCCGGTAGTCATCCTTTACGCTTTCAAAGAAAAAGAATAGAACACAATTGTTAGAGTGATAATAAAGATTAACATTGGAGGGAAAAGTCTTAAAATATAATGATTGGAAGGAAATGCATTCAGCATCTTAACACACAGAATACTTCACAAGCCCTGTGTTCTAAATAGAGGAACACCCTAGGACTTTCAACAAACTTTTATGGCTGTCAGCAACATTACTAAATTGAGAGTATTACCTTGAAGCAACTAAACATAAATTACTTAGAAAAATAAGCGATCAGAAAATCTAGCAGACCCATGTTCATTTTTTTAGAAAAAGCACACCCTTATTAATTCAATTAAAATTATTTTCCTGGAAACAGAAATACCTGAGGAATGAGTGCATGAGGTGGTTGACCATAGAAGAGTGGTTGTCCCATGCCTGGAGCACCAGGAGGATAAAGTGGCATCCGAGAAGCAACAGGAGGCATAGCTACTGGACGCATTTGTGAGAATTGTGCCTAAAACGAATAAATAAAGAGAAAGGGCATTAAAACAATACCATAGAATTATATCAGAAATGTAAATAATGTAGATGAGCTGGTTATCTAGGGCTTCAACAAGCTACAAGCAAAAAAATAATGAATGTAGTTGAATTTTGATATCAAGGGTTGTAACATGCCACAAGTACAATAAAAACATCATTTTGACCACATCAGTCAAGATCAGTCTCAGACAATAATTATGTTCTACACTGCCTCTTGCAAAGTACTGAAGCTATTGCAATGAAAATTTTCCACCTGTAGCCTTGCCCTCCTCTCTTCTTTACGTTGTGCAAGTGCAACATAAAGAGGCTTGCTGCCAACCATTTTTCCATTCATTTCTGAGAGCTGAGACCAAACATGTATCAGTAAAAGAGAACTACATGTGAAACAATTCAACAACAACAACAACAACAAAGCCTTATCCCACTAGGTGTGAAACAATTCATTTTACAAATTTCCACTTACAGCTCGAGATGCACTTTCAGGAGAAGCAAAAGCAACAAAGCCAGATCCCTTACTTACACCATTCTGGTCACACATAACCTGCATATAACCAAAGAGGATAGTTACATGGAAAAGCTTGACCTGAATATCAAAAAATAGATCAGTACAAATCTGTTAGAAAAGGACCTTGGAAGAAGTAATAGTTCCATATTTGGAGAAAAGCTCCTTCAGTTCATTATCACCAACACCATCATCTAAGTTTTTCAAGTATAAATTAGTTACTTGAGGTTTCTCAGCTACCTCCCTTGTACTCTGCTCAAATTTTGCTTTCAGTTCCATCTCTCTTTCAGCTTTTTTCTGAGCCTTCCCAACATACCAATCTTTATCATCAAATCTCTTCCCATTGAGTTCATCAACAGCCTTGGCAGCAGCATCAGGATTTACAAAATTGACAAAGCCAAAGCACTTTGATCTTCCATCACCATCTCTCATAATGACGCTACTACTTATTTCACCATATTGACCAAAAATTTCATTTAGCTTTTCTTCTGTTGTATTTTCAGAAAGATTCTTTACAAACACATTGTTAAATTTTGAACTGCTGGCAGAATTATCCCTTTCATTCTTGCGAATAAAGGGTCCAACATAAACTTGTTTACCATTTACAATTTTGTTGTTAAGTGCTTCTATTGCACTCTGTGCTGCTTCTTCACTGTCAAATTGAACAAAACCATACCCCTTTGACTCCCCAGATGGCTCTGTTGCAACCTTGCAGGAGACAATGTTGCCAAACACAGAAAAGGTATCGTGTAAAGCCTTGTGATCTATGGACTTCTCAAGATTCTGAAACAAAAAACATGCATATAAATTAATAAGCAAAATGTAAAGGTGAACAAGGTAAACAATCAATTGAAGAATCAGCAAATACACTATGAGAACCCAAATGCATATACAATAAAAGTATGTTAAAGGATCTTAATGCTGGATAAAAAAGCAGTCATGTGGTGAAGTTAACAAACACGCATTGTCAGACTGAAACATGAATAACAAATAAATTTATAAGGTCTAACCTTGATAAATATATTTGCTGCTCCGCTCTTCCGTGAGCTTGGGTCACGGTTGGAGTACATTATGCGAATAGTCTTTCCATTCAGAGGAGTGAAGTTAAGCATATCCATCGCCTTAGCCGCTGCAAAGAACCCCAGTGTAAAGAATTGTCTTACCCATCATAAGTACTGCTAGAAATATTATTTGGCATCAAGAATAGTACTCAATTGATATTAGAAGAAAGGATATATCAACCCAATCTAAGCATGAATCCCACAAGGAATTGATTCCATATCTCTAGAACATAACCAACGAATTGAAAATTGTAACCGAACGAGATCAATTTGACCTTCTCACCACAAGCAAACAACTAAAACACAACCACCATCCTTCATAAAAGGATTTAGTTCCTAACCCTTACATGAAGGAAAATTGACTATCAATCGAATGAAGAAAACACAACAGAGTTTATTGTCTACAAAAAAAATTGACACAGACCAGAAATGACACAAAAAATGAAGATTAAGATTCTCAACGGAAGCTGCGCTCACCGTCCGCCGGATTGCCATAGTTCACATAGCCATAACCGAGGGACCGGCCAGAGCTCACGTCGCGGCAAACGCGCACAGATACCACCTGCCCGACCTGGTTAAAAATATCAAACAGCTGGGGATCATCCACGCTCCCGTCCAAATCCCCGATGTAGAGCGACGTTGTCGGCGGCTGATTCACGCCACCCGCCGCCTGGGGAACCACCGGAACCGCCGCCTGCGGTTGAACCTGAACCTGCGCCGCCATCACTCGACCCGGATCCACGACTCGAACAAAAACCCTAATCGATCGACGATTAAAACACCGAAAAAACCTACAAAATTTCCACGATCTCTAGACTGCGACAGAGACCGAGGGTCGACTATTTTTAAGGGTTTTTGCAATTTTTTTGGGATATTTTCTCGGGATTTTTGATAGATCGAAGAAGGCCGAAAGGTAAATTTTTGTGGTTTTTTGGGAGCGCAGTCCCGATCTGCACCGCACCGGCGAGAAGAGTGGAGGCGAGTGCCTTATATAGGCGGAGGGGTGTGGTAACCCTAGTTTTGACAGATCAGCTATGGGCCTTTGGTTGAGTGGCTTGAGGCGCAGTGGACCGTCCGATCTCGTGGGGCCGAGGGATGACGTCGCCGGCGCGAGCGTTACCGTGAAGAGACGGCTACGGAACAAAGCGAGGTGGCAACTGGCACGAGAACGTGCTAACGAGCCGGATTGGGCTCGTGGGCATTGAGCTCGGATCACTTCATGTGTGGATCTATCTAACTGGGTCCAATTTAAGTTGTTGGGCTAAAACTCGTTTGATTTGCTAAAAGATTTATGTTATAATTACTTGCTTAGAAATTTGATCTTAATCTGGGTTGGATTAGAATTTTAAATGGTCGAAAGCTTTCCACAATTATTAATCTGAACAAAAATATATGTTATAGAGCTAAATTTGGGCTTAAAAATCTCTAATATCACAAAATGGAAGTCCATGTATTTTAAATGCTAAGCATAGGCCTAGGAACAACTCCATAGGAGCCTCGATACCTTAAATTTATTGGATGCAATTTTGATGTTTTTGTTTTTTGTTTTCTGTGTTAGAAATTTATCGAAAAAAAATCCATCCGAAAATAACAGTATACAAGTCTGTGGAAATTATTTTTTTTCCTTTTAGTTTTTTTTCAATCTTTTATTTATCTCATTCGCATTTTAAGTTGTGATGCGTGGAAGGCAAAGAAAGTTTCAAGGACTGCCTACTTGTAGCCCTAAATAGGAAAAGAAAAAAAAAGGTTTACCTTGTATGAGAGTAAAGTCAGATTCGTTTGGTTAGAGTTTGAATCCACTTGCAAATATATATATAGTTTATCATCATATCTCAATTCATTAAATCTCTCAAATAGTTTATTAGAGTTAAGTAAGATTTGATGGTGAAGAAAATAAGAAAATGCAGAGAACACCTTCATTTTATTTTTTTGATATTCTCTACTTTACCTTGTTCTTTATCTTCTTTATCATCATATCTCTGTTAAACGGTTCATGATCAAATTTTTCAAATAATTTATCACAATTGGATAAAGATCTAACGGTAAAAAAGATAAGGAAAAAGGTGGTGTATGGAACATCTTCATTTTATCCTCTGTTAAAGGGTTCAATTTTGATGTTCCCTATCTCACATTATTCTTTATCTTCTTTACTATTAAATTTTCATCCAACGGTTCATGATTAAATCTCTCAAATAGTTTATCATAATTGGATAAAAATTTGATGATGAAGAAGATAAGGAACAAGTGAGTTACGAAATACATTTATTTGTTAAGAGTTCAATTTTGGTATTCTCTATGTAATGCATGCAATCTTCAATGGAAAGCAATTCAAAAAATCAAAATTGGATTAACAATTAAGGAGGAATTCGAAATAAAAAAAAGGAAAGAAGAACGATCGACAAGGGAGGAAAATCCTCCCGTGATTGCCGCTCGGAACCGGCCGGCCATCCTGGTCGGCCGAGACTATAAAGAGGACGCGAAGGGGCGTCCTCGCGTCCCTTTCGATACCCACTCCCGGCCGTCGCCTGTTTCTCTTTCTTCCTCTTCGTCATTTGTGACTCCGACGGACCGTAGGAACAGAGCACGGAGTTGATGACAAACGGCGAACGACCCGACGTTTCTTTGATGCACAGCAACCTCCTCCGACGACTGCGAGGACCAGGCAAATCTCTCTCGTCGTTCAGATGCGATCAACACTAAAGAGCGATGGACAAATCGTTGGAAAACCGAAACAGTCGATCGGAAAAGGTACCTTAGCGCGTTTTAATCCTATAGACAATTACGGATTGTTTTATGCATAGAATTAGTCCATAATGATCCTGAGATGATTATCTACATGTTTCGAATTCATATCGTGATGATATAATGGCCGAAAGATCACCGGAATCGAAAATAAAATCTGGCAGCTCTATCTTATCGCTGAGACCGGTCGACCGTTATCGGTCGACCGGTCCGTGCAAAGAACTCTCATGAGTTTCAATTGATCGGTCGACCGGCCTCACCATGGTTGTCGCTCGATCTATCTGGCTACGGACAAAAATCTGACTTCATGACCGGCTGACCGAGCTTCCGATCGGTCGACCGATCCGACACACAGTGCGTGTCCTTATGATTTTACGACCGATCGACCGATCACCAGGATGATCGACCGATCATAGAGTAACCGGTCGACCGGTTCACGTGTGTGATCGACCGACTCGACAAACGCCCAGCCAACGAACAAGGTCGACTGATCCGAGAGGACCGGTCGACCGTGCTAGAGAACGGTCGACCGGTCCACCAGGAGCAGCCGATCGGTTCAATCGGACTAACCGATTCAGACTGGCCGGTTCATGTAAACCATCGATTCAACTCAACCGGTTCATCCATTCAAACCCACATAGAGACACTGAACAAAACCTAATACTGACCTGATCCGAATCGGATTCTAATCCGGTCGAAGTCCTATTATTGAATGCCAACTAACGACTTTACACGGTTCACCTATACTGGTCGAGTCTTATCGTATAGCCCATCCAGGTTCTGATTCAAAGATTACATAATAAGCAAAGATAAATAATGTAAAAATAAAGATACGGGATCGTTATTTGTCGCCCCATTGTATGGAACAAGAATTATAGTATGGTATAGAGAGGGATATGTAGTTAGTTGAGGAGACAGCGAAGCTCCGATGATCACTGTTCCTGAGATATCAGGTCTTCCCTCATCTATGTCTCGAATGAAGGGTGATGCATTTGTCACACTCCTTTCCCCAGAGAACATGGTATTGAGCCAGAGGGATAAGTAGCTAACTGAGGAGACAGTGAATCTACAGGTTCTTAAATGACCATTGTTCATGTGGTGCAGGTCCTCTCCCACTTGTATTTCGAATTGGGTGACGCATTATCGCACCCCTTTTTCCTTTTGCACTCTCTGGCTTTACGGATATAGAGGCACCACTAACATCTCAATCTAATAAAGTCGAGCTCACATAACACAACTAACTTTAAGAATATCATAGTAATGTAAAAGACGTAGTGCAACTCACAGTAATGTAAATGCAAAGCAAAGTATTGTACAGTATGGAATATAGTACAGTAAAGTATGGAACATGGTATAGTAAAGATAATGTTGAGTAAAGATAAAGTATGATCATAATAAAGAACATAGTACAAATATCATTGATATTGTTAAAACATAGTGCATTACTAAAGCATAGAACATGGTACAAGATCAAGGTATAATATTGATCATTATTGATATTATTACGATGATTATCATTGATCCTTATTTCATCGTTTATTTGCTATTGTACTAGACTTTTTGCTCACGGGTATTCAATTCCCCTACAATGGGATTTTGCAGGTGAGAATGCTAATTGACGAGGTGTTGGAGGTCACAGAGCTTGGAGAATGCTGCACATGACATATTCTATTGCTACAAGTCTTTTAAATTTGCATCACGTATCAGCATGTCTGCTTCTATTGAAAAACATCATGATCTTTCGCATATCGAACCTTTATTATGTTGAACTTGTTAACTTGTGATTTTTCCCATTTTTGTTATCGACTGCATTAACTATCAATGTCTTTTGACATTCCAACGTTTAAACTTCCGCAATAAAGACTTTGATTACATTTGTTTATTATATTGATATCATGTATGCTATTTTATTGAATGGTCATGATCAATAGTGTAATAGACAATGTAGCGTTCCCGAGATCAACCTGACTGCTTACGTGACAGGAGAGTCGATTTTTGGGGGCGTTACACTCTACCTCACCTTATTCTTTATCTTATTTATCATCAAATCTCCATCCAACAATTCATAATTAAGTCTCTCGTAATGAAAAATATAAAGATAAAATGAGATAAAGAATCCTTTCATTCTATCCTTTGTAATTAGGGAGCATCTTTGCTCTAGTTGAGTTAAAAGAGTGACACTATAAAAAAATTTGTTCTAGAACAAAATGTTACCTGAATCATGGGCGAAATCGCCCTTGTCTCTAGTTTTGACACATGGGCATCAGTGTTTGTGAATTTATCCGTACCTAATTGTTGGATGCTGTTCAACTTTGCGTGCAGGATCCAACAAATTAGTGCATAAGGATCTTTAGTAGAATAACACTCAGGTTCAAATACTTGGGGAGGGTAAAGGAACAAACGATGTGCAGCATTGATATCAACATTAATGTAGTGATCGAAATCGTGAAAGTTATTATTATAAAAAGCACGTAGAATCTCGCGTTCATATATGCGCGTTTCTTGCATACGAATGAAATGGTCCTGCTGTATACCTAACTTTTTTTTTTACTTCTTTAAAATCTACTAAGATGAGACATCGGACATTTCTCTTTGTTTCTTATCCAAAGCTTTGAGTTTTTTTTTATTGTGATAAGTGAGTTATTTTTCTTGTATGCGACATGCAAAATTTTTTTATCATTCTTTTGCGTTTGTAAAAATTTTTCGATAGCTTCTACGAAGCATACTTTTAATAATAATAATTAAAATAATTTTCGCTCATATTAAATTCTGATTTAAAAAATTTATTTCACACATCCATAAGTTCTTGTCTCTTTGAGAAGATTATAAAAACCTATTTTGAAAAAATGCGCAACATTAACATTCGTAAGTTGAAAATATCAACTCATAATAAGATTATTTTACGTCGCGATAATTGTCCCATAATTGAGTTCAACTAATTCCATAAAGAGCTCTCAATATTTTTTTTTTACAAGAAAACTCAAACTGGAAATAAAAAGTAACTCAAACTCGAAACAGAAAGTCAGTCTTTATGTTCTCTCTTATTGGTTTTAACTTTTAAGAAGGGTTAAGTTAGAAGTCTTTCTAACAGGTTTTCCAACACTTCGGTGGAACAGTAGTGATAACATCTTTTACCCCATAAATTTCCTAATCTTGGTGAACACATTGAAACCATGTCAGTTTTCAATTTCGTCATTAAAAACAGGAATGTTAGGCCACCTAAGGATTCGGCAACGCACATATCGATGAGAAAAGGGGAACATACAGAGCATGGTATATATATAACCCGGGAAGTTGCATGCATAAATGAACTGTTACGTTTTAGATCAGGATTTTGAATCAGTAGAGGCTTGTTGTGTTTTTCATGTATAAATATGATAAATCTAACGAGAGGCACAAGTTCCCCGAAGACAAATCATCGCTGTTTTTTAGTAGGCAAAACAATAGAGCATATACATCTGATTAAACAAGTGAAACTATGATGCTACGATCTGATGGCAGTGCTACCCGTCCTCTACCGTGCTGATTGGCTTCATTTTACTTGATGAAACAGCGAGCTGGACACATCGTGATGTCGATGCTGAATAATCCAAGTCAACTCCAATCTTAGGCTTGGGAGCTCTTCTCGTTCTCGTGTTTTATCTGAAGTGCTGCCCTCACCACATTCCCCCTTGTTATAATTCCAATCTTCCAATTTCGAGAAGTATCCAAGTCAATAACTGTACCTACATAAAGTACAGATTTGAAACAGTTTATGAACCTTGTACTCACCAGTTTACCAGCACCATCGACAACTGGAAGCCTGCGGTATTTGGTCTCAAGTAGTAACCTGCAATTACAAAAAATGTCCTTTAAGCATTCACAATCACACCATGAAGGGAAATATGAACGCATACTGTATCAAGTGTTAACCTTGCGGCATCTTCAAGGTTAGTTGTTTCACGAACCACGAGTGGGGCAGGTGTCATAACCTCACCAACAACTTTCCCGTCAGTTTTGTTCAATAGCTTCTGAATCTCATTAAAAGTCTGCAGTAACAGCAACAACATGAATTTCATCAGTCATTCTAAAATAAGATGGAAAAAGAGTAGATAATCAGATTGAAGATTATTGCATCAATGATTTGCCATCAATAAAAGTTAGCGGATGGTGGAAAAGAACAATAAAACAAGCACACAAAGATAACATGCATTTCCTTGGTCTCAAACTTGTTTTGAGAGCCTATAGTCTAATATCATGTGCAGCCGCCTAGCTTAATGGACTCCCAGAGTAGGTTAATCACATATATTCCAGAAAAGACAAGTAAGCTCTTTACTGAGAGATAAATTCGCAGAACACTCTGCATAGATCTTCCGTCACCTCAAATGGATATTAAAAATTGCTACGTCAAACTATGTTAGCTAATTGAGAGTTACCAATATTGAAAGGTATGCCATACCTTCCAAGTGCTATCAACTTCAGGAAACATACTTGTATCAGTTCGCCCACTACCTGTGCAAAGATGCTGATTTTAGCAAAATCTTAAAGCAAATGGACCTTAAACTTAAAGAAATGCCTTGATGCGCAAATAAAACTATGAGATGCTGTCCTATAAGGGAACCATGAGCACACGTGATTAAGGATTCAAAAAGTGAACTAAAACTAGATCAAATTAGCAAGCATCTGGACGTTTGGACTTGAAAGACTAAATTAACAACAACAACAACAAAACCTTATCCCACTAGGTGGGGTCGGCTATGAAAGACTAAATTAACGAGCATATAAAAAAAAGAATCATAAATTGGAAAATAGAAGGTCCACAGATTCAGAGCAAGAAGCATTAATTATGAGAGATGGAGATATTCAGTCTGCTACCAAAGAGGTATCATTAAAACTTGCTGGGAATAAATGATGACCAGACCTGAAATGGAGTCAAGTGCTAACAAATCATAATCTGAAACCACACCAACCTGTATGAAGGAACAAGTGGCAATTGTCAAAGAATTTTATGTTTGAAAAGTAGTAGTTACTGAACAAATAAAGAAAAAGCTAATTGAATGCAGAAAACACAAGTACAATTCGATACAACAAAGTGGGATGACAATGACTCATCAACTAACAGAGCTGATACAGTAGCCATAATCAGATGCCAAAACTAGGGCTGCGTTTACTTGGGAAGTTTATAGTTTTTTTCCTCTTATTTTACTGTGCTTGATGATGAAAATATTTTGGTCAAAGAAAAATATTTTGAGTTGAAAATAAATAAAGAGAATGGGAAAAGATTTGTTCCCTTAGAAAAAGGAGAAAATGCTTTTTTTTTGCAATATCACTGTCTCTTCCCTTTCACACGTAAAATAAAATATTTTATTTGCATTTCTATCGCTTTCTCAGATAAACATTCAAACACAAGAATTAATCTACTTTCTATTTTTACAAATAATTCATTTCACGAAAAACATAGGGAACGACTGAGTTCCTTTCTATTTTAGAAAAGTTGCAATTGTTTTATTCATGAAAATGAAACAATAACTAAAACAGAAAAAGAAACACAATTAATCACTATCCATTGTAAGGTTCATATAAGTTACTTGGCGTCTGTATAAGATATAATCCACATAAATTCACTCGACCAAACCCATTAAGAATCTAGTAATTCAGAACTTTAGAGCTCTGATGCCTGATCATAACTACCTCTTTTGAAAGATTGGACTGCCTGAAAAAAGAAATTGAGAATAGGAACAGCCCAATTACCTATCTTTTTTCTGTATAACAACCATTTGGCAGACCTCACTATGTTTAACCTCGAGTTTCAATGACATAATAAATTACCATTTTACTTAATTGACTTAATAGATTTGCTAGTTGCTACACTATTAAAGTATTTTGAATGTTCGCTTTTTGTTGTTCTGACACTTCATACGGTAGATAGAGAGTCCACAAGATAGAAGCAAATTTTGCACGATATCATAATAAATGAAGAACCTTGAAAGTCGAACATTATATTAAATCTTACTGCATCTCCAATAGCAATATCACCTATTGGAAAAGTAAACACAATGGGCAATCACCAAGACGGCACATAGTTTGCTGGTCAATGATTTTTTTAGGGGGGTGAGAGAGAGAGAGACAGATACTTCTCTTCCCATAGGCTGAAGATAGAACAATAAGCATATAATAGAACCACTGGTTATCTAGCAAGCTTCATCAATCAATCATAATGGAGAGAACCATACTCACTAAGTGAGAAGTGGAAGAATATCAAATAAATGAAAAAGATAATGGCAACAAACCAGTGTCCAATCTTCATCAATCACCGGAAAGCCCGTAACTCTATTCTCCACTAACATCTCCAATGCTGCCAATAACAAATAACTTATCAGATGATCATCTAAACAAATGATACAAAAATGAGTATACAATTTTCCTATCACCTCTGTCGACTGTGGTGGTAGGCTTCACAACATGTAGGTTCTCCTTTTTGGTCATAAATTCACCAACGGTATAAATGGCATTGCTCTGTGTCAAAGGAACGGATTCAGAAGAATAAAAAAAATGTACTACGAAATTGGATCTAAACACTATCATCCCAAGAAACAACTTCAAAGAGAAGGTCACTTGAGTTATGCCTCTATTAAGCTTAACAAAACAAAATAGTGTTAATAGAATAGGTTAGATAGTTAAGTGGCTACGGTACTTGGCTAATTGAATTTTGTCCTTGATGTTTTTAACATGGATCTCGTCACAATTTAGGGAGAAAATTTTCATCAATACAAAAGGATAGGATGATTGACATATTTGGTCATTCATCGTTTCTTCTCTCAAAATGAAAATTTATTTAACTTGCTGCTAGATTTGCAAGGGACTGAAACATTGCGTCAGCAACACATTTAGAAGAGAGAAGTGTCAATCATTATAGTCATATGATTGCCAAAAATCGAAGTGGATGTCAGAAGAAAACACCAAGTTATCTTTACACACGCTATGGCAGATCAGACAATTTTAATCCATGAAACTAATAACCGAAACGGTTAGACCAATTGTGCTGAAGGCAGCACAGCCCCTGAGGCCCTGAGAACCCAATACTTGTACACAGGCCATAAGATGGGGCATTCTGCTTCGTTTCATGCTCGAGTGACTCTTCCACTCATTTCCCTTTTTTTTCTGAGAAGACTCATTTCCTATCATGGCATATGAATCTTTGTGCTTGGCAATTAAGCATCGGAATTAACTCATAACACTATGAAGAGGTATACAGCGTTCCCTTTATCTGGTTGCAAGAGTTTACTCTATGACCTAAAAAAGAATTCTGCAACAATTTAAAGATTCGTGATTTATTACTTAAGAAGTCGCCAAAAACATACCTACTTCGCCCATTACAATATAATGCAGGAGAACGAAGCATACCGGCGTGGAACTCGCGCCCAAGGCCCCATTGCGGGCGACGGCGGCCGACGCAACGGCCACGGCGGCGCCACGATACCCAAGAGGCCGCCGTCGGGGTTGAACCGAAAGCGAGGGCTTGACGCCGAGGGTGGGGCAGGAGAACGCCTTCGCGTGCGAGGGGGAGGAATTGGAGGAGGGGCGGAGAACGAGGAGAGCGTCGGAGAGGAGGATGGAGTTCATTTGCCCTTCTAGTTCTCTCCCTTCGGCTTCTGCCCACTTCAGTCGCGCAACTCCGAGGAGGAGGTGAAGAAGGGAGGGAGGGGGGGGGGGGGGGGGGGGGGGGGGGAGTCTAGAGAAAGGATAGGAAGAAAGGTAGTGGACAAATTAATTATGCAGCTGCGCCTGCTTTATATGCTTGCAGTTTATGTGTTTGTTAAAATTGGCAAGGGAGGGATATTTCGGCATGTTAAAACTCTCTCTCTCTCTCTCTGGCCCACAGCGTGTGGGGTGGTTCTTATGACAGGATTGGGTTCTTTTTCTTTATGTCCGGGTCATAGTTAGCGGTGTTCACAGACGGGACCGGTCTTAGTTGGTCGGTTGCTCGGATGGAAATGGAGCCGAAGAAGAAAATAGAATCTTGAATTACCCCCAATCTTAAAACTGGTTCTCGCTCGGTCGAATTAGAGCAAAGTCAGCGAATTGATCGATCAACTTTTTGCAATCAATTTTATTGACGTTGTGAAAGAAAAAAAAGCGTTTTGCCATATTTTAAATTTATAATTTACAATGGTGAACCACTATTAAAAATTATTCGTATAAGAATATATATATCATTTTTACATTTTACCTATGAAAGTATACTTATACGATCAAATCAAGTTTGAACGAACTAAACTATGGTTCTGTTTGACAACATTAAAATTAACATTTCAAGTATCGTTTAGCGGCTCAAACATTAATTCTTTTATTTGATAAATAACAAAAATAAATAGCGTTAATGTTTCATATAAAAATATTGAAAATTTACTTTTCTAACGTTTAGCGTTTAGATGTTAATGTTTTATAATTTTTTCTTATTTTACCCTTATTCAAGTATACTATTTCTTTCTAACTTATCTTATTATATTTTCATTTTTATTTTATAATCATTTATCTATATTTTTATATTCATGTTTAATTAATTACAATTTTTTATATGTTAACAATGAATAAAAAAATAATTTCACAATTAATACTTTTATATCATGATGAACTATATAAAATTTATTGTCAATATAAATTTTTATATGTTTTAACCAAAAAAAAAATAGTTGTCTAATTTTATTTTATTTAATTAAGATATAAATATTTCATTTATTATATTTAATATAATTTGTATAGTGCTTAAATTAAATAATTTGTCATATGTCAAATTATGTCATTTTATATTAATCAGCTAATTCTATTGTTAAGTTTATCAAACACTTATTTATTACAATATGTAACGACTAATCATCATCCGCTACCCGTTAGTTAATCCGCTATTCGTTTATCAAATCGTTAATAATGCCAAAGCCTATGTCTGCACAATCAAATTTCCAACCTGATCTTCACTGCCCAAACCAGACACGAGTCTTCAACACTAATGTTCCCGCAGGACTTACATCAAAGGGCTATGGTGACTCGCATTACTATATTTGCGTAAGGGCTCTTGCTTTCTCACTCATTGATCAAGGGAAGATCATCCAGACATATTTTGGTATATATATATATATATATAGAAGATCATCCAGACAGATTTTGGTATATATATATATATATATATATGGAAAAATGAATTTTATGTGAAGCACATGTCAAACAATTTTAAGCATACTTTTTTTTATTTTTTTCGATATATTTATTTACTAATAACTTAAAGGATCATTCATTATAACACAAAAATATTTTTTATAAATAAGAAGTTATATAAAACGATTATATCTATTATGAAAGATAATAATGTGCAGAAGTTCATAAAAAATTAAAAATGATGAATATAATTGTTATTGATTATTTGAGTTGTGTTTTTTATCATCAATAACTCCGCCTATGTTTTATAGCCGGTCTCAAGTCCGGATAAAGGAGGAGGGTTGTGTTAGGCCCCGACAGCCAGCGTAAAATCATGTCGAATCTTATGAACATGGATCAACGAATATATTATGTTAATGCTAGGTCATTACCCGTAAGTAACACGCTGTACAGCTCGGGTACAGTAATAAAAGAGCAAGAGCCGCTGCATCCTCGCCTGAATGCAGTGTTAAATGAACAAGAGCTACCGCACTCTAATGGACGGAGGCGATTAAAGAAGCTAGTTCATGAGACTAAGGTCAGATTAGGTTCTTGGAACATTGGTACGTTGAATGAGAAGCGCCTCGAGGTGGCACAAGTAATGGACCAGCGTAAGATTAGTATCTTATGCTTGCAATAAACTAGATGGGTAGGAGAGGGAAGTAAAGAGATTAGGTTAAATGGTTCCAAACTTTGGTACACGAGTAAGGTAAATGGAAGGAATGGTGTTGGTATTATCGCAAATGTAGAATGGAGGAAGAATGTTGTGGAAGTTAAAAGGATTGAGGATCGAATCATATCCGTGAAAGTAATTGTTGGAAAGGAGACTATGAACATTATTAGTGCATATGCACCCCAAGTAGGAGCAGAATCACATCTCAAGGAGAGGTTTTGGGCAGATATGGAGGGTTTGATTGAAAGTATACCAACAACCGAGAAAGTTTATATTGGGGGAGACCTTAATGGACATGTTGGTAAAGAGGCAGGACCACATGCAAGGGTTCATAGTGGTTTTGGTTTTGGGAAGTTGAATGAGGAAGGACAAACTATTATTGATTTTTCTTTAGCATACGACCTTAAGATTATCAACACTTATTTTAGGAAGAGAGAGGAACATTTAATCACATACAAAAGTGAAACTCATAGGTCTCAAATCGATTTTTTCTTGACAAGAAATACTGATAAAAGACGTTGTACTAATTGCAAAGTAATTCATGAGCATGGAGTGACTACACAACATAGATTGTTAGTTCTTCATATGCAAATGAAATATATAAAACCAAAATATCGAACAGTTTTTTATCGAAAAATCAAGTGATGACAATTAAAGGGGGAGAAGCGAGAGACTTTTAGAAGTAAGTTATTAGAGAAAAGTGTGTGAAAGTTATAAGGAGATGCTAGTATCATGTGGGAGAATGTGACAAAAAAGGTTGAAATGATTGCTAAAGTCATTTTAGGAGAATCAAAAGGTTTTGGTCCATGAGATAAGGAGACTTGGTGGTGGAATGAGGAGGTCCAAGAAAATGTGCGTAATAAGAAGAATTATTTCAAGGCGATACACTTGAACAATAGTTCTGACAATTGGAAAAAATATCGTTTGGCAAAAAAGGAGGCTAAGAAGACAGTTAGTTATGCTCGTGCTAAAGCATATGAGGAATTTTATAAGGAGTTAGGGACAAATGTTGGTGAATAAAGGATTTACAAGATTGTAAGGAATAAAGAGAAGGAGTCGGGAGATTTGGATCAAACCAGACCGAAAAGCAATCGACAACACGAGTCTTCAACACTAATGTTCCCGCATGACTTACATCAAAGGGCTATGGTGACTCACATTACTATATTTGTGTAAGAGCTCTTGCTTTCTCACTCATTGATCAAGGGAAGATCATCCAGACAGATTTTGGTGTATATATATATATATATATATATATATATATATATATGGAAAAATGAATTTTATGTGAAGCACATGTCAAACAATTTTAAGCATACTTTTTTTTATTTTTTTCGATATATTTATTTACTAATAACTTAAAGGATCATTCATTATAACACAAAAATATTTTTTTATAAATAAGAAGTTATATAAAATGATTATATCTATTATGAAAGATAATAATGTGCAGAAGTTCATAAAAATTTAAAAATGATGAATATAATTGTTATTGATTATTTGAGTTGTGTTTTTTATCATCAATAACTCCGTCTATGTTTTATAGTCGGTTCCAAGTCCGGATAAAGAAGGAGAGTTGTGTTAGGCCCCGACAGCCAGCGTAAAATCTTGTCGAATCTTATGAATATGGATCAACGAATATATTGTGTTAATGCTAGGTTGTTATTCGTAAGTAACACACTGTACAGCTCGGGTACAGTGATAAGAGAGCAAGAGCCGCTGCATCTTTCCCTGAATGCAGTGTTAAATGAGCAAGGGCTACCGCACTCTAATGGACGGAGGCGGTTAAAGAAGCTAGTTCATGAGACTAAGGTCAGATTAAGTTCTTGGAACATTGGGACGTTGAATGGGAAGCGTCTCGAGGTGGCACAAGTAATGGACCAGCGTAAGATTAGTATCTTATGCTTGCAAGAAACTAGATGGGTAGGAGAGGGAAGTAAAGAGATTAGATTAAATGGTTCCAAACTTTGATATACAGGTAAGGTAAAGAGAAGGAAAGATGTTGGTATTATCGCGGATGCAGAATGGAGGAAGAATGTTGTGGAAGTTAAAAGAATTGAGGATCGAATTATATCCGTGAAAGTAATTGTTGGAAATGAGACTATAAACATTATTAGTGCATATGCACCCCAAGTAGGAGCAGAATCACATCTCAAGGAGAAGTTTTGGGCAGATATGGAGGGTTTGATTGAAAGTATATCAACAACCGAGAAAGTTTATATTGGGGGAGACCTTAATAGACATTTTGGTAAAGAGGCAGGACCACATGCAAGGGTTCACGGTGGTTTTAGTTTTGGGGAGTTGAACGAGGAAGGACAAACTATTATGGATTTTTCTTTAGCATACGACCTTAAGATTATCAACACTTATTTTAGGAAGAGAGATGAACATCTAATCACATACAAAAGTGGAACTCATAGGTCTCAAATCGATTTTTTCTTGACAAGAAATACTGATAAAAGACGATGTACTAATTGCAAAGTAATTTCTGGGCATGGAGTGACTACACAACATAGATTGTTAGTTCTTGAGATGCAAATGAAATGTATAAAATCAAAATCTCGAACAGTTTTTTATCGAAAGATCAAGTGGTGACAGTTAAAGGGGGAGAAGCGAGAGACTTTTAGAAGTAAGTTATTAGAAGAAAGTGTGTGAGAGTTAGAAGGAGATGCTAGTATCATGTGGAAGAATGTGACAAAAAATGTTGAAATGGTTGCTAAAGCCATTTTAGGATAATCAAAAGATTTTGGACCACGAGATAAAGAGACTTGGTGGTGGAATGAGGAGGTCCAAGAAAAGGTGCGTAATAAGAATAATTATTTCAAGGCGATACACTTGGACAATAGTTTTGATAATTGGAAAAAGTATCATTTGGCGAAAAGGGAGGCTAAGAAGGCAGTTAGTTATGCTCGTGCTAAAGCGTATGAGGAGTTTTATAAGGAGTTAGGGACAAAGACTGGTGAACAAAGGATTTACAAGATTGCAAAGAATAAAGAGAAGGAGTCGAAAGATTTGGATCAAGTAAGATGCATAAAAAATGAAGTTTGCAAGGTTTTAGTTACTGAAGGAGATATTAAGAACAGATGGGAAGAGTATTTCTATAAGCTATTTAATGATGGATGTGAATGTTCCCGTTGTGATTTGGAGGACTTGACAGTTAGCGAATATGAGCTTAATATGTCATTTTATCGTAGAATTAGAGTCTCGGAGGTTAGCGAAGCTCTTAAGAAAATGGAGAATGGTAAAGCCGTTGGACCGGATGGTATACCGATTGAAGTTTGAAAATGTTTAGGAGAAAAATGTGTGTTGTGGTTATATAAATTATTTAATGAGATTTTACGATCGAAAAAGATGCCTGATGATTGGAGATTAAGTACATTAATTCTTATTTACAAAAATAAAGGGGACATTTATAATTGTGCAAATTATAGAGGGATTAAACTTATGAGTCACACAATGAAATTATGGAAAAAAGTGATTGAACATATATTGAGAATGGAGACTAGTATTTCTGAGAGACAATTTAGGTTCATGTCAGGAAGATCCAATACAGAGGCGATTTATTTACTAAGGAGGATGATGTAGAAGTATCGAAGTAAGAGAGGAGACTTACATATAACTTTCATTGACTTAGAGAAGGCGTATGATCGGGTACCAAGGAATGTACTTTGGAAAGCGTTGCAAAAGAAGATGATGAGTGTTGCCTACATTAAGGTAATACAATATATGTACGATGGACACCCGGAGGTGAGACAAACTAATTTCTTATAGGAATTGATCTACGTCAAGGATTAGCTTTAAGTCTGTATCTATTTAACTTAGTTATCGATGCTATTATCGAGAGTATCACAGAGGAGGTACCTAAGTGCATGCTATTTGCGGGTGATATAGTACTTTTAGCGGATTCAAAAGAAGAGATTAATACAAAATTGGAAATATGGAGAAATACGTTGGAGTCAAAGGGTTTTCGTTTAAGTAGGAATAAAACAGAATATATGCATAGCAATTTCATAAATAAACAACTTAGAGACGATTTGGAAGTTAGGCTAGGGGAGGATATAATTCCTAAAGTGACAAAGTTTAAATATTTAGGATTAATTGCAAGACAAGATGGTGAGATTGATGACGATGTTAATCATAGAATTCAAGCTAATTGTGTAAGTGGAGGAAAGTCACTGGAGTTCTTTGTGATAAAAAAATATCCAATAAAGTTAAAGTAAAATTCTATCGTACTGCTATAAGACCGACAGTGTTATATAGTAGTGAATGTTGGGCTATGAATGGACAATATGAACGTAAAGTGGGGGTAGCCGAAATGAGGATGTTTAGATAGATGTGTGGTCATACAAGATTAGAAAAGATTAGGAATGACTATATACGTGAATGAGTCGGAGTGGCTCCTATTAGTGAGAAAATGATAGAGAATCATTTGAGATGGTTTGATCATGTTCAAAAAAGACCATTAGATGCGTCAGTAAGAAGAGTAGATCAAATAATCTGAAGTCCGATTAAAAGAGGGAGAGGGAGACTAAGGCAGACACTTGACGAACTAATAGAGCAAGATCTATTGGTGAATAATATACCGAAATGTTTGGTTACTAATAGAGCGGAATGACGTCGTATGATCCATGTAGCCGACCCCATCTAGTGGGATAAGGCTTTGTTGTTGTTGTTGTTTTTTATCATCAATGGTCCTCAAAATTATTAATGATAAGATATTGAAAAAAAAGAAAATTATGTCTAAAATCATTTGCATATATATATATATATATATATATATATATATATATACTACCACACATTCATATATGCGAGATTTATAAAAATGTAGTACATTTGTCCAATATGACTCATAAATATATTGAATATCTATATAAAGTATATGTAATAAGTATATATGTATAATAATCTCTCCTTCAATTTTTAACTGAAATAAATATATGCTTTGTAAGCTTTGTATTCAAAACTCTAAATTTTACATTGTCAAAATGTTTACCAAATATTTAAAGTAGCGTTTGGCTCGTTCGTTACTATGTGCCAAATAGTGCCTCAACTAATTAGTATAAATATTGTGAAAATTCCATCCTACATTTGTACTATGTTGATGACCCTCGTGAGCTTTCGAGGATGTGGCGCCAGCCAAAAAATTGCACTACGAAACTCATGTCACTAACGATTAATGATGAAAGTGACACTTCATGTAACAATCCATATTTTTTTTAAAAAAATAAAATTATGGGCTCGTCCTGAAGTCAGACAGGCACTCCGAAGTTAGATCTTGTCACGTGACAAATCTCCTTTTGTGCGTTACTTTTTTGCGTTCCCTTGACTCCACGTAAGTGGAAGACTTAATAAAAAAATATTACAAGTGAATGATAAAAAAAATGTGGAAGCTTGATAAAGAAAAGTACATCAATCTTGACATATAAAAGTTCTTGCCATAGTACAACTTTATTGGTCTCATACATAATGAAAATACAACTCGATATGATGAAGGAAAAAAATTCCATTTAGAATCTACGAGAACTATGTACACCCATCACCCGAGCTTTAGTCGCCGCACACGCATCAATCCAGCATGCATTCATGTCATGTACTTATGGGGATAACATAATGGAGCAAGCTCAATTGCTAGCATAAAGTTAAATGTGAAATCATATAGGTCATAAGATAAACCGTTAGAAAATGCATGAAGCAAGTACATAAATCAAGTATATGAGTGAATCATCGTAAAGAATTAATAAAGAGATGATGGTTCATGCCTTTTTCATTTCATTTCATTTCATTCCCATATTCGTATTAATGTTCATTGTTCATTTTCATAATGACAAAGTCATTCCATTCATCTTTAACCATGGGTTGAAACTTGGAATAGTTCTCTATTTTTAGATAATATCATTGCAAACACACAATTATGTACTACATAGATCATGGCGGTCCAATGGGGGATCAGTGTCACGGCCAATGCCCCATCAGGCAAGATGACCTCACGTAAGACGAAAATAACTGTAGGTAAGAATCTCTCGTCTAGATAGACAAATGATAACTCTCATTTTTATCTTATTATTCACTAATCTCTCTTTCGATCACTTTAACTAATCAAGACTGTAAGGAGCAAAGGTGGTTCCATATCATTTTTAAATTCATATCAATTGGTAAATCAATCGAGTGGACAAAAACTTGTCAAATCAATGGATTTAGATTAAAATGGTATTTTATCCACAAATCGGACGCCTGAAATTCGAGCGGCCTGGGATCAGACACTCATTTTTGTCTTTGTTCATCGATCGAGTGAAAAGGGTACGATCATCCGTTCATTTGTCAGCCATTCCAAGGCCATATTTGAATAGTCCATCGAAAGAGATTCGGTCATCCATTATAGCACAAGGAGGTTCTCGAACTTTTGATCGAACATTTTGGTCGATGAAAACTTGGCAGATCGTCCGTTGGAACTAGTTTCATCTTTCTCGGTCAATTGGAGATAGTTCTTCGTCAATTGTCATAAGCTTTTCCGACATGATAACCCAAATCAGTCGCCCGAAAAAAATTTTATCGACCGACTGATTATCGTCGTCATTTCTAGGTCTCGATATTTTCCAATTTGGTTGTTCGAAAGGGTTTCGGACTTTCATTATGATCCATATCAATCGTCCAAATGTGTTTCAAGTGTCCAATATGGCATATCGTTTTACTCATGCCGAGATGAATCAAACCCCGAAAATGTTTTGATCATTCATTTCATATAGATAGAGCCATAAGTCATTTCAGAATCTTTATGTTTTCAAATATTTTTTCACACAACATATGATCTAAACGTCCTAAGCATATTTCCCAACATATGACATGTAATGACAGATTCATAGCATGATCATTACGATTTCCATCATGTAAGTTACTTGAACATAGATCAAGATCATTCTATCATATTATGACAAAATTTTAGAAACATGTTGCAATCTATTTCATATCAATTTCTCAGATCTATGGCATGAAATGATCTTCTTTTTATCAATTATAATATGCGACAAACAATCAAACAATCCAACATATCAAACATATCATGTGATCAATCCAGCACTACTCGACCAACATCAAAATTATTAGGAATAAAATCTAAACTTGTTAGAATTTATAGCTATCATTCCTACTTGTAACTAACATAAATCCTAACCTTAATCCGCCCTCTAAAACATGCAAAATCATTTAGAAGTACCCTATGACTTAGATTTTGAGAACACGTCTTTTGATGATTCTTCCGGGCATTCTCAAAGGATGAAGCTTCAATTGTTCCTCACTCGTTCTGCTTGCCCTCGTGCACCCTCGTAATCTGTAGCACTTTCCCTCATGACCTCTGATCGGAATCGAATCGTGGAGCAAGGGAAAACAAGAAATTGGGGAAAATGAGAGGATGATGAAGAAGAAATAAAAGAGAGAGGAAGTGGGCTTTTAAGGGTATAATGGTGGGCGTTTCGACCATAACTCTCTTCAGATCATGAGTATGAGTTATAAATCTTTTGGTGTAATGGTGGTGTAATGGAGAAAGAGATCGAAAATGAGATTTTTTCATTTTTGTCTATTGTACTTCTGGACACCCGAAAGTGTTTCGATCGTTCGGTTGAGCTACCGACTCATCACAACATAAGGCATCTATTTTGGCTTTCGAACGTTCGAAAGTCTGACGTCGGATATTTCAAAAAGTTTTAAAATTTTATGAAAATTGTGGTATGTTATAGGCGCCAATCATATCAAGTGGACATCCGAAAGTTTAGCAAATTTTTGGGAAAGAGGCAAATTCATTTTTTTCTCTTTCAAATTTAAATGTATGAACATAGAATTAGAGATGAAATTAGCGGGCCGCATGACCCGGCACACCACCAGCCCATCCAAAAGTCATGCCAGCCCAGCCCAGCACAGACGACCCGCGCACGAAAATACGAGTCGTGTCACGCTATTCCGTGCCGGGTCTATCATTCGCATTGTGGGAACAACACGACTCGCACCGATACGGACCACACATTGCGCATTAACACAGGCCACGCTAAAATCACACTGGCCATGTTGTTTCGATTTGACAACACGTGCATGGGCGTCGCATTAAAATAATACAAGACAAGTCGTGTGAAAAATAATGCGAGCCATGTCGAACGCCATCCGTTGTCTATAAAATGCGGTCGAACCCTCTCCCCCTCCTTCACACTTGCTCACTCTCATTCTTTGTCCACTCACCTCTCTCTTTCTCTCTCTCTCTCTATATCTATATACATATAATGTTATCACAATTGCTCAATGAGATTTTCATTATAGAATTTCAAAACATGGTTTGATTCAGAAACTCGAACAGAAGGTTAGGAATCCATCTTATAACTTAGTACATAGTAAATTAATACTTAACTATATATTAATTACTTACCAATTAATTTTATATATAAGGTTACAACTTATTAGTTATTACTCAATTATTCATTTTACAAATTTATTTACTTTATAATTATAAATTAATGACTAAATGTATTTGAAATTTTAATTATATAATAATTAAGTAGTCACTACTCACTAAGTCATATATTATACAATAATTAATAATACTAATTATATTAATATATCATGTAATAATTTAATAAGTAAATTAAAAATTGAAAAAGTTCAAATTGAAAGGCAAAACATTAAAAAAGAAACGGGCTGTCCGACCTGGCACGATCCGGCCCGACTGGCTCGATCAGGTCGGGCTCAGACCATGTCGAGGTCGAAAATGGACTCCATGACACGATCCGCGACATGGTCAAATATGGATTGAGCAGCCTACGATCCGTTTGACCATTTTTATATAGAACCCGAGATAGATGCTTAGGAATGTTTTAGGAGTGAAAGAGCATCATTTCCATCCCTTAGATTTTATAAATCATGTCGTCTATTTCCTTTCTCTTCTCCTTGGAAATTTGCACCCATTTTCTCTCCTCCCCTTTAGTATTAGTGCTCTCTTAGTGGTCGACATTTCTAAGGACAAAATGGAGAGTTTTGGATGCGTACAAAGTGAATGAGGAGGAGGAAAAAGGGAAAAAGTAGTGAAATAGAAGGACAAATTTTTTTTTTATGACTAGATCTTCATCATAAAATATGTTCTCTAAAAGTAAAAGCATGTTTACCACATGATAAAGTCGATATGCAAGTCCAAAGTAGCAAGTGTTAGACGAGAATTTTTACCACATGATAAAGGTTGAATTTGGGTTGTTACGCTTCATAAGTGAAAATAGGTAATGAATAAATAAATTTTGGATGTTACGGGTCGTGTTATCCCAATTTAAACTGGTCAAATAATTTAAATTCAATCGATTATTTATCTGAAACTACTTGTTTACGTTCAACTGAACAATTTTTTGCCACCTTGCATCAGAAACTTGCATGCAACCATATATTAATCATAATTACTTGTAATCATATTTAACATATACACTTAAAAAAATCAACATCTTACCTAAAATGACTATTTGTGCATATAGTTCTACACCTCCATTAAATATACAAATATATGATTTTATAATTCACGATTATTATGCTCGCTCCAAACACCAATGATATTGGATCATCGGTCACATTTGATTTGGCAAAATGTTAATTTTGCAAAAAACCCGAGATGAAGCTGCAGATTGAATAAAAAAACTTATTTAATCCATTTTTTTCAAAAGAAGATAAAAAAAATCAGAATACACAGCAAAAGATAAAAAAATATAAGGAAAGCGTATTTTACTAAGAAAGTGCGAAGAAAGTAATCTTTGGAGGATGGATTAGAAAAAGGGAAAAATAATAACGTAATTTCGAATAGAAAAAAAGAAAATAGTATCAGACGATAAATGTTCATGAAATTCTTAGAAAATGATAAGATTAAATCTTTACTTATAAATAACACATAGAAGAAATTTTCCAAAATATTCATTAATGTTTGATTATTTCTCATCACTTTATATTCTCGTTGAATATATTTTCCAAATTAATGAAAATGATAGCATTCTCAATAAAAAAACTCATTTAATGTTGTCGGTCCGCTTTTAAAATTATTATCTTTAGCTTACAAGGTACAACCTTGTAGCTAAATGGGAGGGATACGTACATACATACGAAGAGGATGGCAATACTTTTGGAGAATAGAGTAGCTTTGTCTTGTGTAATTAATTCCTTTATATATATATATATATATATATATATATATATATATATATATACTCTAATTAGTTAATAGTTACATCTCCCTCACAGCAAACGCTTAACAGTTAACACTTCCTCGCGAACCCTTTTTTCCCTTCAAGTCGAATGATTTTTCTTACCGCTGATAAAACAAAACAAAAATAAAGAAACGTTTTTTTTTCTTTATTTTTGTTTTGTTTTATCAGCGGTAAGAAAAATCATTCGACTTGAAGGGAAAAAAGGGTTCGCGAGGAAGTGTTAACTGTTAATATATATATATATATATATATATATATATACTTACTATTTCATTACTATTATGAAAAAATAACGGAAAGGATGGTGCAATTTGACTTCGACTCATGGGAAAGTTGATCCAAAGGAAGGAAAAAAAAGGGAAAGAAAGAAACATAAAAAAGTTTTACTCATGTCCCTCTTTATTAACATAGCAAAATCCGAATATTGGAATTTAATCCTTTTTTTCATCAACTCCCCGTTGATGGTTCATGGTTGATCAATATTATTCTAACTTTTTTCCTAATTATAACGACGTTTACTCAACTATTTTATTATTCAAAAACTAATCAACACCTAAAATACCAAAAAGTGAGAAAAAAAAAGGAGGAAGAAGAAAAGAAAGAACAGATGAACGAACCCTCTCTTTACCTCTCTAATATTAACAGACTACAAAGATTTGATTTGATATGATATAACAAGATATATATAACAAAGTCACCATAATTTGCATGCTGGAAGGTTCCTTCCTCTTGTGCTTCTTCTAGCTCTCCTCCTACTCGGAGGCCTCGTCGGAGCTCTCAGGGCTTGGCTCCTCGTTGAGGTCCGGGTTCTTGTACCGCCGCTTCTCCTCCTCCCGATCGTCCTTCCGGCGACGGTCGGCGGCTTCGGCCTTGTCGCCGCGGGAGCAGACGACGACGGCGGCGCCGTTCATCTGCAGGGCGTCGACCCTTGCACCCACCTCGGTGGCCTTCTTCCGTATCACCGCCGCCGACATGGCGGCGTCGATGTCGGCGCTGTCGATGGAGAGGTCGTCGGGGAAGTTGAGCCGCGCGGCGCGGCCCCGGAGGTAGTAGAGGGCGGTGTCGTAGGCCTTGGCGGCCGCGACGGGCGTGGAGTAGGAGCCGAGCCAGATCCTCGACCGCTTGTTGGGCTCCCTGATCTCCGCCACCCACTTCCCCCACTTCCTCATCCGTATCCCCTTGTACGGCCTCTCCCTCCCCTTCGCCGGCGCCTTCTTCGCCGACAGAGCGGTCGCAGCAGCGCTCTCCATCATCTCTCTCTCTCTCTCCCTCCCTTCTCTGTATCTTTCCAGCTACTGACTCGTCGACGGGCTTCTCCAGTTCTCCTCCTCTTCCTCCGTCCGCGGCGATGGATCACTTGTTGGTGCGAGTTGAATCCGACATGAGACACTGCGCGCATGCGACTGCAGAGGTCGCAGAGAGGGAGGGCTCTGCGTATGGAAGAACCAGAAGAGGGGCGGCGATGAGGAGCTTATATAGCGATCAGAAGAGGGAGGTGGAGGGAGGAAGGAGGCGAGCGTGGGCATTGAGAGGGCACTGTTTCATCGCTTATCCCACTGCACCTGCCTTTATTTTAATTATTTAAAAAATATTATTAAAATAAGATTATAAAAATAAATAAATTTAAGGGACGGTGGGAGGCCAAAGGGGAGTCTACGCCCAAAAGGACAAAAAGCTCCCACTAACGCCGTTAAATGCCGTTTGCTTCCTTTTCCAAAACCTTGATAATTATTTTATTATTATTATTATTATTATTATTATTATTATTATTATTATTATTATTATTATATTCCTAATAATTAAATCATTATCCAATTTTAATTCTCTGGTTAATCAAAGTACAAGTGGCTAAAATTTATTATAACTCGTACTAATGATAGTGCTGGCACAATGATTAAGACTAACCTGCAGATGGTATTGGGAACAAAATTTATCATCAATTAGATTAAATTCTAGTTAATTGGTCTGATTTTTTTTTTATGCGCATAAAATTTTCGTTAAAATGTCATTTCATAAACGTGTGATTCGAAAAATACATTAAGCTGGTCCAAATACAGGTGCTAAAGTATATGTTGGTATAAATTAATTATTTTCTTTTATTATAAAACCCAAGAGATTAATGTAAGATAAGATGAGTGAAAAAAAAAGAAAATAAAAAAACATAAAGAGAAGTTGCACCCATTTTGAGCTCCGTACCTCTCGTTGAAGTAGTGCTACTAAACAAATTAAAATGTCATTGGATGTGATTGATACAAATTAATATCATGTATAAAATATGAATCTTTATGCCAAAAACCAACAAAATGATCACATCAACTACTAAAATTAGGAAAACTATAAGATAAAAATGATAGTCATCACATTACACTTTTTATTTGGTTTTGAGTATTCACTAGGGAACTTTGATATCTAGGTCGAACCTGAATAATTCACAATTAAATAGGAATTAAAATAATTATATCTTGTCTGTTTAAAAATTAAATTCGAAATTATTTATTCTGTCAACTAAATTTTATTAGATATTTTTTTAGTAAAAGTCGGATATATTTGAACGAAATGTAATATTTTAGTAAAAGTAGTTTTGAATAGGACCATTTGCATGTTGGAAGTACTCAAAATAACTCAGTTTCGTATATATATATATATATATATATATATATATATATATATATATATATATATATATATATAATTTGATAAATGTTGCATGCAAGATGTGCAACGTCTACTATTTTGTTCACAGGCGAACCTACGTAGGCCAATAATGCGTCCAATTGACCCCATAATTTTGAAGTTAATATATTACTAGGTATATAAGAATTCTACAATATATTAATATTAGTTAATTATAATTCAAGATTTGAATCCACTTATATTCCTATAAAATCTTAATAAAAATAACTTTTGACAATTAACTTTAACATGCCCCGACATAATTAAGTATTAAAAAACTTATTCGTTATGCCCTTTAATTCATTTCTCGAATAGGATCATCCTAATAGATTTCAAGATTAATTTTCTTATTTATATATCTATACTCTTTTTATTTAAATCATAAGTTATAGTATATGAAGTGAAACTAGTTTTCTTTTAATTTAATTTACTTGCAATATTTATTTTTATTATTTTAAATTAATTATATTATTATTAAAAAAATATAATTTACACCCATAATGCTTTGGGTCCTAGGTCCTCCCCTGATTTTGTTGTTGAGTTTCTTCATCATTAGGTGATCTAATTATCACCAAACAACAAAATAGAATTATAATAAATTAATGGATAATTTTTTAATGATCAATTCCAATCCCATGAAAAACACTCATGTAGAGACACATGCAATAATATTTATCATAAAGTGCATAAACTATTGTGATGAATTAAATATTTTTTGTGCTCTCTCAGTCTCCCTAAACAACAAAAAGAAACCAATTACTAATCCAAAGACTTGTATCGATCAAAATAATTTTATTCTCATCAATGACGGTTGGCACAATTTATAACGGACTGCATTTTAAATAGTTCGACAAATGCTAGTAATCTCAGAATCGATCCTTGAAATCGTCACGTTGGTCATAAATTTAAATCTTTATTTTATATTTACAGTTTAAAGTAAGTTATAATAATTTTTAAATATCCGAGGATTATTATAAATTTATAATAGGTGGTAAGATTTTTTTTTAAAAAGTATATAATATGTTACTATTTATTGTTTTTGTATCCATAAAATAAGGAAGAATCCACCGACATGACACAACCCTCTCCTTTGCCACCCGCCCACTCACCCACTTTGTAGAAGAGCACACATTCCCTTAATCCCTTCCCTTCCCATCCCTTCCCTCCGCCTCCCTTCCCCGTGTCATTATTTATGCCGCCGTGTTATGATACGTTTTATAATAACGTCCGTTACCCTCGCGGATGAGAAATCGGCTGGTAGCGGTACGGCGACAGGTGTCACGGTTCGCATCAGCCGCCACGTGACCCGGTCGACAAAACTTAAAGCGGCGTGTCATTTTTTAAATTTATTAATTCGGGGCCACTTATTTTCCTTTCGAAAATATTATTTATATTTACTTCTTTATTATTATTTTTCCATCGTCGTCGCGGTTTGGCGGCACCTGACGGCTGCGACGCGGACGTTTCCTCTCCTGTTACGTAATTTCCCACGGAGGAGGAGGAGGAGGAGGAGGAGGAGGAGGAGGAGGAGGGGGGGGGGGGGGGGGGGGGGGCGCCGGGAGGGTGACGGTCGGATGGAGGGGATCCGACGGCTCCGAGGCGATGATGGGGACCGCGTGTCGCGTGGGGGGTCGGTGCCGTGGACACGTCAGCTGTCACGAAACAGCGGTGCAAGAGCGGCGAAACAAACGGGAAATTTACCCGGCGACGGCGTCAAGTAACGGCGTTTGGCACTTGGACGATAATTGATAATTTTTTACATTTAACTAATTCGGAATCGATAGCAAAATATAAATTTATGAAAATATTTTAATTTATTTATTTTTACTTTTCATACTGATAAAGTCCGAAAGCAAAAAAAAATAAAAATAAAAGAAAAAAAAGGATGCAATCAGAAATGGGATTAGTGCCTGATTACGGTGGAGATATATTAATTGGATCATGATGAGGATCTAATTTAGCTTTGTGTCTGTCAGCAGTTAGATGTTGCTTGTCCTTGTTATTAATTTAGTAGTGATCAGAACATGCGATTGGTGATCGTTGTTTAATCCACTTATGTTTCATTAATTATGTAGTCGGTCCACTGGCTAATTAAGATTACAAATCATGTAAACTTTATAATTTATATTCGTAAGTTTATTGAGATAAATGTGGAGTGCTAATTAATAATGTTTTAGGACGTGCACCTTAATCGGAGTGGTTACAAGTTGGGCACACCAACCCTTGCTAATTATGCACCAACGACATGCCCAATAGCGATCGTAAGGACACATTTATTGATCGTTCATTATTGCCCGTAATAATAATAATAATAATAATAATAATAATAATAATAATAATAAATTATTATTATTATTATTATTATTATTATTATTATTATTATTATTATAGAATGGCGAGCTTAATTAAAAGCAAAGGATCCGTGAACTAATTAATTAGCTGACTTGATTTTACTTATCCTCGCCATCTTCTTTAATGTACGGGACCATCAAATTAAATGCAATATTTATTGCGTTTCGTCCATATTCATCACTACTATACATAAATGACGTTTTCTACATGATATTTTATAGCCCTATTTGGCGTTTTCTTCCTTATGTTTATAAACAAAATATTTTATTTCCAATAACTTTATATATATACACACATAATCAATATATGCCTTTGAATTGTACTTGGATTTTTGTCGTTCCGTTCTTTTTTTTTCTGTTTTTTTTTGTGCGTGTGTGGATCTTCTTAGGGGTGAGCACGACGATCGGAGTGCGCACGGGCCGGGACGATCCGATCGCCCCTCCCCTTCCTGACCTGAATTTTTCGAGATTTTTTTTGACCCAATTATCAATCGGGTCGGGACTGAGTCTCATTTTCTTGACCCAGTTATTAAAATTCGAACTCGGTCTCGACCCGATTAAATATATTATATTAATATTAAATTATTTTTAAATAGTATATTTATACTTATTTTAAATATAAATTTATATTTTATTTGGTATATATCTTAAATATATATTATATTATATTATCATATATAGAATTTAATTAATAGTTATCATATTTATATAATAATAATATTATTTTATTTATTTTTTTTACCTTTTTATACTCAAATCGTGATAATTGAGAATTTTTTATTTTTTATCCCGATTTGATCGGAACGTCTTGATCCCGAATCAAATTGGAATCGAGTCTTCTTTTTGAAAATTCAAAGCAAATTGGGTCGGGATCGAGACCCGATTCCGGATTCGAGTTTGTTCACCCCTAAGATGTTTCTAATAACATGATTGCTTAGTCGTGCATCCATATATTAACGTACTAATAACTTATTATATCATGCACAAAATGAACAAATATGAAATATGAACGAATATATATATGGTGATGACATTATGGTGTGAGGACAGTGAGGTGTGACGTGATCACGACCGAAACAATTTTAACCCCCAAAAGTTTCAATCACCATGCACAAGACAAGTTGAGGTGTGAACGATGAATCAAAGACTTGGACGGGCGAGTCGTAGGTTTCGATCGATGTAATCTCTCTCTCTCTCTCTCTCTCTATAGGGCTGATGGTCCGACCACATGCTTCACGAAGCAAGGAGTGGAACAAGGCTGCAAGAGTGCATGATTACATACGAGACGAGAGGAGGGAGTTAGTACCAGGGCATTAAGGTTCAGTGACAGTGGCGAGGATGGTGGCGTGAGCCTGTGCGTCATTGTCGTCGATCCACATCTTCGCTCCCTGCTGCACATCGCTCGCTCATGGATGCTGGTTTTTGCTTGTTGGGACATGCATCGGGACGGTCGGGAGGATGATGGAGATCAAAGACAAAGCTTGTGCCTCTTGAGCACTTTATCTGCAGGCGTTGATGCAGATCCAATGGTGCCCATTGTGCGTCGCACCATCCGACGCTTTGAAGGCCGTCGCACAACCATTATTCTCACACACACATATACATGGGTAAAATAAAGGTGCTTTGCACATTTGCTTCGGTGTATGAAGTGAATTCTCAGTCATTCAGATCAGATCTAATTGACCATCAAGAAATGCAGGCTGGTCACCCTCCCCCTCTCTATTTGGATCCACGATTTTGCCTCGCCTCATCGAAGATGCAATGCAAGTCGCACTCGCCCTTGTCTCACGTTCGAGTTGCAGCCCTTGCCCTCGCCATACATATATTATAAGGTTATTTTCTCTGACTACTCATAAACTATCACGATTTTTTAAATCTAACTTCAAGCTATGAACTTCATTTTTTAGTCTTTAAATTATTATGAATTTTAAAATTTGATCCTTCCTTCATATTCGTGAAAAGTCCATTATACCTCTATCTATATTAAAAGTATAATGGACTTCCAAAATAAAATAAAAAAGATAATATAAGGGAAAAAAAGATAGCAACCAGCAGCACACAACCTTAAACGATGGACGGCGTCGCCATCAAAGCCTTCAGCTTCTCGGCCAAATACCGGGCACGTCGCGTTGGAGCTCAGCCACAAGTCGATGCACTGGGCGTGGAACATGTGGTCGCATATGGGCAGCACCCGCACCATCTCCCCTTCCTCCACTGCCGCCGCCGACGACGCGGGGGCGGTGGCACAGATCACAGAGGCCACCTCAGCTTTGCCGCCTCCGAACATCGTCGACGCTCGCTGGTAGGCGAAGACGGCCAACAAGGCGATGGCGGAGGCGTCGAGGACGACCTTCCGACGCGCGTTGGCGGCGCTGGTCCGCCTCCCGCTACGCGGCGCGGCTCCGCTGGATGAGGCAGCAGGCGTACATGAGGAAGGCGAAGAGGACGACGAAGACGCTGAAGGGTGGTGTTGGCATTGTAGCGGGGGGGGGGGGGGACGCCCTTGTTTTTTTTTTCAAATTATTTTTTATATTTATTACCTATTATTCTATGCAAAAATAGACTAACACTTAAGTGAGGTATAATGAACTTTTCACAAATGCGAAAAATTAAGATAATCAAGAATTTGATGGAATTAGACAGAAGGATAAAATTGAAAAAATCGTGATACTTTAGAGACTCAAAAAATAAAATTTGTAATTTGATGTTAGATTTGAAAAATCGTAATAGTTTAAGGATGATTAAAGAAAATGATTCTATATTATATTATATTATATTGAGGTTAGGTAGCATGCAACTAACTTTTGTATAATCAATATGCAACCAACAAATCAAAATCATTAGATTGAATGATGTTCAAGCTTTATTAAATTTAATAATGTTAAATTATTAAATTTAATCTCAATAATGTAATTATAATCTAACGATTCAAATTCACTAGAATAACAACTTTTGATTACATATTACTTAAACTCTATTATATTATATTATATATAATGTCATATCTTTTGAAAGGGCTAAATGCTATTATTCCGATATAGTGTTAATTTATTTTTGAAATGCTAAAAATTTGGAGGGTTTTAATATTTGTGCCGAAACTAAAATAAGTAAATCAAAGTATCATTAAATATCGGACGGTTGAGAGACAGCTAGACATGAATGAATAAATATTAATTCCAGTCTGGGGATACAGATATCTTTCTAGGTTTCAGCTGGCCGACTTGTAACAACTTAGAAATATGTGGAGATCATAAATGTGCTTTTATTTTATGGGAGATCGATGTTGTGCTTGTCGGTGGGTAGTTGCCTATGACCGGTCATCATCCTTGTTGTTTGTTGTTCAAAATCTGCCAAAAACTTCTCCCATTTGTCTCCTCTACTCCTGTGATGTCAGACAGTGACTCCGAGATGATCGTGCACGCAATCCACACATCCACCACATGTCCTTTCCTCTCTCTCTCTCTCTCTCATCCCTTCCATTGTAGATTATGTACAAACATATATAAACTCCATAAGGAAAATAGTTTGAAATCTATAATATGCAAGGTTAAACGACACAAATTTAATTGAATAATATTATGACAGTAGTAAAAAAAATCAAATCTCTCTTTGTGAATGTTTAACAGGAAGAGGTTGACATCTGATTCAAAGCAAGGGTTCAAGAAAAGCGTGATAACTTGATAAGAAAGGAAAAAAAAAAGAAGAATTGCCTTGCTGAAGCAAGGTTTTGACCATTAATCCTATTGATGCCAGTAATGACTTCAGAAGGACAGATAATAACAAGAACAGAAACAGCCTTGCAGAAGCAAATTTTGACCACAATTTTTTTTTCTTCAAAGAAGTTCTGACCGACTACCGATCCCTCTGATATGTGTTACTTACATGGCTACTGCGAGCAGCAATCCTGAGAACATATTGCCCAAAGTTTGCCGTCAGCAAATGTCAACGGCACATATGGATCTGTCAACATCCTCAATTTACTGAAGAAGAGGTGATGGACCTGAGCTTCGTCAGATATTCAAGAAGCCATGATGTTCATTTCAGCCGCCAATGATGGAAGCCATGACCGGGGACTAGGTACATTTTTTGACCATGGATCCAAGTCTTCCTCCTCCCATGGCCACCTAAACCCACAATTGACACATCCTCCAAGTGCAAGCATTGCACACCATGTGTGAACTCTGCCAAAGGAAAATGGAGTGATGTAAGTGTGAGTGAATCAACTAAAGATAAAAAAAAGTGTGAGTGAATAAACTAAAGAAAAAAGGGGGGCAATGACAAGGCAATTAGAAGAAGTTTCAAACAAACACAACTGCATGATAATCGCAAATAAGATTGATAGACTAAGAATTGAGATGAAGAGAAGTGGATAAAGCCTAAGTTTGGTACAAGAACAAAGAATAAATTATTTTGGTCAAATTTTTGAAATTTCAAAATCATCTTGAAGTCCACTAAATCACCGTGATTTGTTCTTACAATATAAGAACAAAAATGTTCTTGTCAATGGCAGAAATAAATTTTCTGTTCTTAGATTTTACCCTCTCTTTTTTTGCTCCCATTGCAAGCAAACATGTTTTGGTTTTTAATCACAAGAAATTTTCACCCTTGTTCCTTTTATAAAAAAAACAAAGCAGAAATATTCCTAATAATTCCTACGATTCTTGTTCATGTAGGATAATCGATAAATAGAAAAGAAGACTGTGTGCCAGTGCCACTGATTTTTCCTTGATAGCTTGAGATAAAATGGTAGGATAATAAAAAAGACGAAAAACATTCTGTCAATTATACATGCCTAATCAACTATTCGAACGAGAAGATTGCTGGATTGACTTGATTGAGATCACAGCAAAAGTGAATATATAAAAGATCTTGTCATATTGCTAGCCTGAAACTCTAACCAAACTTACTCATGGCACTCGAGTAGTATCATAATATGCTAAATTGCATGAACATTGAACAAATGGTTAAATTCATTTTCTACCAGAAAAAAGAACTTACTCATCGTGTTAGACCGGTTCAAGCTCAAATTTGCAATAGCAACATTAATAAACAATTTGAATAAAATTACCCAATGTTCTTGCCGACAATGAATTTAGAGGCTATAATAGGATCATTATTGCTTACACTAAAAATGACCTCTGATGTACTACGCATAGAATAAAATTTCCGAAACAAAAGTTAGTGAAAAAATAAAGCAGAACGAGAAAGTAATCTCCTGATTGGACGAAGCAGAGCAAAGAGATATGTAATAATAATTATAAAATGCATCCTGTGGAATTTTACTTTATGTATTGACCATAGGTTAGTTTAATGTATTACTCATTTAATGGTAAAATAACACATCATTAAATTCATGGCCATATGCAATAGATAATGAATAGGCAAAATATGGTAAAAGACTGGATGCTGATATAGAGCTTCTCTAGAGACGCCTTTCGAAATCAATTCTTTATCAGTTGATTGCTTCCATATGAACCTTTGGAAGAAACATCCTTTTATAATTTAACTTTTCAAGTTTCTTTGACTGGATAGGATGAATTATTGCAGTCTCAGGTTTCACATTGCACGCGACTACTATTTCTTTTGGTTCAAGTTTTGTGTCACCACAGAAGAGGGAGGCAGGGCAATGTAAGGAATGGTTTTGGATAGCTCCATGTACTCGTTTTCTCACTTCCTAATGGATAAAATGGAGGTCTTGCTAAAGTATGGTTCTTGTATATAGGTCTTGCTCTGAGCATCTTGAAACTATTTCCAAGTCAACTAGTGTAAATTCCATGTGTTTGATGGAGAATGAAAGGGGCCAATGACAGTGGATAATCTAAATAAACTCCATAAGCTTCATCAGGTGTGCAGAATCCTAAAAGGCTTCTTAGGTACTGTTAACATACGAATTACTGTTTAGTAAAATAGGCTAGCAAACTACCATTACGTGAATCTCCTATCAAACAATGACATGATCAAAATTATCAAGGCTATATTCTATTGTTAGTAGGTCACAAACTGGGACGCATTAATTAGAACATGGATAACTATCCAGCTTAGATAGAAAGTTGAGAAAGAAGTTATGCTTATTCTCCAACATGTATCTCCACTGAAAAGCAATGCCTTCATTTAGCTTCCTTGCAAGCATCATAAGTAAGCATTAACAATCTATGGTCCTTTGCCGTGTTGTGTCCGTCACAACGAGGTCAATCCTTCCCATTTGTGAGCATCTCATAGTCAGATACCAGAACTTGACCCAGACTGCGTCAGTGAAGAGCTTAGTCAAACCTAATTTGCAGCATGCACATAATTTTCCATAATTCGCAGCCTCCACGCCTCTTTTAGTGTGTTAATAGCTGATATCTAAGATTGCAAAGACCACAAACTCAATATTTGTACATTCTATCAGAAACAAACCTGACTTGTTGACATAATATTAGACTTCAAAGGCTGGGAGGTAGTGGCATTGCCTCTTAAAATATTGGCAGAGCTAACCATCACTGTTGGAGCCATACATGTCCAGCATCAATCAATTAAACAATGAGACCATCAAGAACAACTATAACTAGCCAAGAGAAAAAAAGCCTGGTGGTTGGGCAAGTGTTCCTGTCTCGGAGCAACCAGACAAATATAAGGATAAGTGGACGAAGGAATCATCTTACCCTGAAGTGGTCGGTGACAGTATCTTCAGGGTTCAAAAAGCGCGTGCGGGATGGTCAGTCGATGATGGAATTGGAGGAGGAGGGAGTTGTGGGTCACCAGCCATGTGCACCTGCTGAAAGGCATCCCCTTTACCTGAACACAGCCAAGAATGGGTCCATCCCGTTCCCTGTTTAGGTGCCGTACGTAAAAGCTTCAAGGGCAAGACAAGGACGCGAGAATCCACACACACAAAAAAAGGTCGGCCTTGCTGTTAGTACGGAAGGGGTGGAAGTTACCGGCGGCAGGGTAGTTGCGGCAGTAGAGCCGAGCGGTGCTGTCGTCGGCCGTCGAGCGAGAGTCAAAGGAACAAAGCCAAGGAAGAAAAGGGAACATGAAGTAGGGATTGCAAAGATGAGATTTTGAAGAGGCCGCAGTCAAACCTGACAAGTATTGTGCGCGGAGGAGGGGCAGCGACGGAGAGCGGGAAATGAGCCGTCATCCGTAGTGAGGAGTGAGGGCAGTCAACAGTTTGCACCGTTGCCAATTCAAGGTTCATAGCACCCCTCCCCTAGTTGCAGCAGTAACAGTGAGATGGCAGTTTTTGTAGAATGATTACCTGGTGCATTGTCTAACACCCCCTAGCTCCCCGTCTAAGATACTGATCACCTCAGTATTTTATCTTGGCCGAAAGTCTGTATCAATTTAAAACGTGTCTCAATAAATAATCGGAATGTCATTTATAAGCTCATGATTATCTTTATATTTTATTTACGTGGAATTATCTTTTTTCATCATTTGATTTTTTCACTTTGGAGCCTTACACTTTGATTTGGGCATAGTTATCCTCAGCTTAGACATGAGATTTGAACGTGGCGCTAAAAAAAAACCGAGAAAACATCTTGACCTCCGAGAGTTTTGTGTCCAAAGTAGAGATGAAGGATTCGGCTTAAAATCGAATTTGATCGTCCCTGACCGAGCCATATAATATGTCGGAAATGCACCAAGTCAACTCGACACTATTGAAGCTCATCCAAGTTGATCGAACTCGATACTAAAAAATATTAAATATATAATAAAAGTGATTTGATATAATATAGCTATATTATATCATTAAATAATTTAAAATAAAAAACATATGGGAGGTCGTGCTAGATTGTGCCTATGCACCCTCTTGAACGGCATGGCGGTGCATAGGCACGGTCTGACTCAAACTCGACTCGATGGATGATCATGATGCACAAAATTTTTCTCTAATCCAAACACTCAACTAGTCACTATTCAGTGGGATTTCCTTGTAATCTACTATGCCAAAGTTTGTGCTCTAAGACAGATTCATTTCCTTTGAACCTCAAGTGAGAACCGAATATCCACTGTCAAGTGTCAATTTAAATAATTTATATTTAGATCATTACTAAAATAAATTATTATTATTTAAATTATTAATAATATAAATTGTAGTGTTTAATAAATACTTATGATATGAATATCAATTAAAATATTTAAAGAAGAAAATATCAAAATATTCCCAATAAAATATTATAGCTTTTGATCTCATATTATTATAGAAAAAAGTAAATATATTGATAAAAAAAGATGAATCAAAATAACAAGATATTCGTAAAAGATTTGAACAAAATAAAAAAAATGAAGATTGATGACATTATTTACTAGTAAAATACTTTAAATTTTTAATGAATGAATATTTTATTAAAATGTATTCCATCTAATTAGGGGTAAAAAAAGTTCAACCGACCGAAAAATCTATGCGACAAAAAAAAATTGAACCAAAAAAATAAAAAATTAGAAAACATAATAAGATTTAAGATGATTTTTTAATAGAGTGAGACCCGCTTAAACTAGGTTCCACCTGAAAAAATCGTAGGGCTCGTGGAGTTCGTTTCTATTTATCAATTTTTTTTGTATTAGAAGTAATTAATTTTCCATTATTAGTATAATAGTTTTTTATATAGTTTAATATGTTCCTATCACATTATGAAACCCTTTAATATGTTAACATTAAATTTAATTTATTATATATTTGTTATAAATAATATTTCATTAAAATAGGGATTCGAAAAAATTGACTCGCCAAAGGCTGATTTTTTTAAATTGATTTTAGGGTGATTTTTATAATTTAAAAAATGACCCAAAAAATAGAAGGTGATTTTTTGGACCGAAAAATCGGTCCGACTCAAATTATTTTCACCCTAATCTAATATCTGGATTATCAATATGGTTATAATCAATATTATCAGAAAGATTACTTGAATGCTGATATCTCATGTGAGGGTTGAAAATCAATCATCACTTGCGCTCTATCAATTCACATGCAAACGTAAAAAAAAAAAAGAGGAGGCTCGGAAATTCAATTTGACTCGGGGTTATAAACCACCATTTTAGGCTTAATGTATCATTAAGGATTTGACTTTTATTAGAACTTAGACTCATCTTGCGGTAATTCTAATTTTTCATCATTAATTAATCATTTGATAATTATTTAGAATTAATTAAATTAAAACTTATTAATTCTCCATAACCACAGTTATTTCCAATTTACTTATACTTAAACTCTATCTTATCTCTACCAACTCGTCCTCTATTTTTTCTCTAATTTTACCATTAAATAATTCAAATAAATTAAATAATATTTTTTCGAATAAATATTTTTTTATTAATTGCCTGAAAATTTTAAAAACCTCAACAATAACAAAAAAGCTTAATGGCATGAATATAAATGAATCACAAAGATAACAATATCGAATGCTTCTTTACTTAAGCAAAATTATGGACATCGGTGTCTAGGTCATAATATCAAATATGCATTCGATGGTAAGCCAGCTTTCAACCAGTGAACAGTGCGCACAATCGTTAGCGCCGCGCGCTTCCGCCAAAAAATATTATGCAGTTTGTGAATACAATGAGTCTACTACAACCAAATCCTTTGATTGAGCTAGTCATGTGCTGACATATATCATGAGCCGCATGTGCTGACATATATCATGAGCCGCATGTCATCATCTGTTTCCTCATAATAACCTTCACAAATTTAAAATACACGAGAGATTGAATTGTATATAATAGAAATTAGGCATTGTCATGATAACATAGCAATTATATTATAAATATAATAAATTATACATGTGGTGCGACACATTTAATAGACATATAATAAATTATACATGTAGTGAGACACATTTAATAAACATTCATTATGTATTAATCAACTATATTCAACACATGGTCGCATATGAAGTATTTTCTTATCAATTGCATTTTTTTTCTTTTTTTCATATAGGTAGAATAGAAGTAAATTTGTAACTTCTTTTTAAATATCACCAATTACATGTAATTTCATTGTCATATAATTATTTTGAAATTTATTTTAATAATTCACACCACTTGCAATATCATATAATGTTTTTTTTATTTTAATTGAAGAATCATATCACTATTATCATAACTGGTTAACTAGGGCACCGATGTCTATTTTACACATCAGTTTCTCCACTTGCTGAGTATTCTTAAAAGTACACACATAATTTCAAATGTGAAAATAATTGTTTAATATAAAATACACATAGAGGATGATTTCTTGATAATATTTCAAGAACTTAATTTTTCAATTAGTATTCAGATATCGCATCACATGTTTTATTTTTTAACTTAAAATTATGTAAGATTTATCATTTTCTTAATTCTACTCTCTATATTGTCCTATAATTATAAATCTATTTCACCGGCTGTCCTTTTATCTAGGATCCATGTTTTGTGGCATGTTAAGATAATATTAAAATAACAATATAAAAAATTACCCTGTCAACACCAACGCATAACAAGATGTTTGACTAGCTATGCTCATCCATATGACTAACAGGATATTAATTTTTGTTGATTCTAGAGTTTCTTTAATTTTTGGTAGATAAAAGTCATACATAAACGATATCATGTTCCATAAAGATTGACTTAAAACTCTCCATCATGAATTCATTAGAAAACCTAAAATGGGGATAATTACTATGATCGTTATAAACACATAAAATGGGGATATGCATAATCTTTTAGGAGGCATTTGGTTGGATAATTTAATATTTCTAAATTAGGAAAGAGAGAACAAATTATTCTTGTCTCTAGTAAGAACTAAATATTCTTACTTTTTTTCACTCTGCTAATAAGGAACATAAAAGATGTTTGACCAAAAAATTTTAATTCTTATGATTAATGTTGTTAAACTCTCGAGTCAAACTCTTAAACTCTTACAAATTTAAGAGTTTAGATAAGTAAAACGAATCATAATCTAGGTTCTTAGATTTTACATAAAAATTAATTTCAATAATTTTGTAAAATCTTATAAACTCTTATAGAGTCTACACGATTCTACACGAACTTACGATTCTATACGATTAGTACAATTATTTATTTTGCACAATAAAAAAGCTTGTAAAATCTTAATTATTCTATTTATTAATGTACTTGTTATTAGAATGACATTATTAAAAATTATAGTGTAATAATTTACTTATTTTGATTTTGTATAAGTTTTTTTAATCTCAATAAACACAATAATCGAAAGTCAATTAGTATTTATTAGTTATGTGATAGTACTTATTTTTTATTACTTTCATATTTATTTCATTTGAGTAAAATATATTAGTTATTTTCAATTTATGCATCATATATATGTGTTCATAAGTGCATAGAATTACTTAAATATTTAAAATTATTAGGCACTCTACGAATTTATGAGTCGCTTCTGCGATACAAGTTTACCGGACAAAAAATGAATTTACCTAAACTCTCGACCTTGATAACATTGCTTATGATGATTGATTGCTACCATTAGATTGTTCTTATCATTATCCTCCTACCAAACACCCATAGGAATCTTTCCTTAAACAATTCAAAATTTGTAATTTAATGTATCTTATGTATCATCATTAATTTCTTGTAACAATATGACTTGTTCATATTGCTCTTAATATAAACATGCAAAAAGGGAAAAAATAGGTTAAATCTCCTCTGCATATATCTTCTTCTTTTTTCCTTTTTTTTATGTTGCAGGACCTACACCTCCATCCCCTTACATGAATATTTGGCCTATTAGATTAGAATATGATTAAAAATAACATAATACCCTTAATAATATTTTGTGGTATTACATCATCCTATTGTGGGCGTCAGACCTAATCCAACAAATATTTTCAAAATATGAATTTCATCAACCTGTTACCCATTCAAACTTTATGGTGAGACTTTACATAAAATCATAAATCTATTTATTAATAAAATTTATTCTAAAAAATACAATATATATATATCTATTGATAAATTATGACCCTCAAATCATATTTCTATCAAAATTTAAACCAAATTACATTAAAACATTATAATATATGTATATATATTAAATTACATTTGATTTAATTATTATTACCATGAAGACATGTTTTATTATTATTTAAATAACAAACAATCAAAATTAAGATCTTATAGAGACAATTATGAAAATAAGATCGAAATCGGTTAAGAATGATAAAATCATAAAATCTAAATCGAGATCTTATTAACTTCAATTATAATTGGTGAGCAAATATTCAACCGACTAAATCAATCCGATAATCCAAAGATTATCGGACAAATTGGATTTGATTACCCAAAATATTTTAGTCCAAGTATCAAATTAGAAAGATGATTACTCAGTGGCAAGCATTACTAGTAATAGCAAAAAATATAGTTATCCAACTGAAAAAAAATCCAAAGGTGCTGTTTGGTTCTCGATATTCTCGAGAATAGAGCTAAACGCGATGCGAAATAGAGTTATAATTAAACTTGGTTTTCGACAAAACCATCTAGAGAATGATGAAACCATCATTTTTTTTCCACCGATTGAAGAATATCTTTATTCTTTTAAAATGATTTTTCATTTTTTCACCATTTTTTTTATTTTTCATTATTTAACTATATATTATTATATTATAATTTATATAATAATAATAACAAATAGAAACTTTTTTATAGTAAAATATTTTAATTATAAAAATATTAAATTTATTCTTTTCAACCTAACAAGAGTCAAAATAAAAATATAATTAGAATGCGATATTATCTAGAATAAAATTTATTATTCCCTAAGGACCCCAAGAGACTAGAAAATACGGGTCTCCGGGTATAGTTTTGGGAAAGCAGTCCTCGCCTGTGTCAGTCTACGGGGTATTCAACGGTTGTCTAATGCTTTCTCCCGGTCTACTGTTCATACTTTTCATTGAAGGAATAGTAAAATTCATAGGTTGATCGGGGGCATAACAAATTCATAGATTCTAAATGCCAATTGTATTTAATAATTCACTCTTGCAGGAATTTGTGCAGGAGCAAGATGGTTCAAAAACCACAATTGAGTAAATAACTTAGACTAGTTTGCTTAAAGACAGAAGATTACAAGAGCCAAATCCTAAAAACACGTCGGGAACCATTTCGAATAGTGATAACCATAGCAAGCCAAAAACACATCAGCACGCAGATTTTGTATATGGTTATTATCCTAATAATAACAACTAAATAAGCATTAACTTGGACGGCTTACCTTTGATTTTTCATAGCTGAGACAATCACATGGCAATTTGGGTGACCACAAGCAGCTATCGATGACCATGTCTTCCTGTCCAAATCAGCTTAACTTGCAAAAACAAATAGCCAACTCGACAATAATTTCATTCTTTTAGTTCTTAACTGCGAGGTGGCATAATCTCACAAGAACAAAAAACCAAAAGATCAACGTACACCTCAATAAAAGATATGGACCTTTTACATCTGTCAAATTCACTGAAGAAATCAACCAATTTGTTCGGCAAGTGCGTGTACATTTGCTTTGAAACATTCATCAGATGCAGAAATCAGCAGATTCTAGTGACAACCCAAACAATCGGTCTATTCAATCAATTTCTGTTAAGGCTAATGTTAGCCACATACAAAGAGAATAATGCCGGAAGTGGCATAGTGTTAGCATGCACAGCACTTTTGCTTTAAAAAGAATAGTTCAAACTAAGTACTCTTGGTCCTTACCCACATTTTATCTTATATACCTTCTATATATTAAATAAAAAATAATTAAAGAAACCAAAGAAGTTTAAGATTATATTTTATACTGAAACGTGGAAGTGAAGATATACATATTAATTCTAGTTCAGAAAGCATTTCACATCTATTTGCAATGCAATTTGTCCACCAAACTGGAACGTGAGAGTACACAAATCAGATATAAAAACATATTAGATGAACAAGAGACAATGGAGAACACTACAGACTCGCAAATTTAACTAAGGTCACTAAAGAAATTTAGAATTGATATTTCAGAAAGCAGAAATTTAGAATTGATATTTCAGAAAGCATGAAGGCAATTTTTATCCCTCAAGTCAATTTTAGAATGGATTACAAGACTTTGTGATAAAGATGTGATGTGCCAACATCATTTTTACATCAACCTCCAAAACCTCAAGGCATGTAGGCTGGGGCAAAGAAGAAGAACAACAACAACAAAATCTTATCCCACTAGGTGGGGTCGGCTACATGGATCATACGATGTCATTCGTTGATCCATGTTCATGAGATTCGACAGGATTTTACGTTGGCTGTCGGGGCCTAACACAACCATCCTCCTTTATCCGGACTTGGGACCGCCTATAAAACATAGGCGAAGTTTTAATATTCTTTTCCTTCCATCATGTCGAAGTCTATGGTAATTGATATATAACCCTAATTTCTTATTGCCTGCTAAGAGAAAAGGAGATTATGTTCTACTCAATGCAAATGGGCTAATTTTAGATATGATGATACAGACTATTAGCATACATTTCCAGGTGTCAAATATTTGCCATTCAGAAGAGGTGCTTATGTAGATCTCCAAACATGAACTGAGCTAAGGGTCAATTCATCTTGCTTTCCCCCTCATGAAACAAATAGAAGACATTGCACTCTCATTTTAAGGTCACAACCAGTTGAGGTTACAGAGATCTGTATGATGCTAATCATATCAGAAAAAGTGAAAAAATTACAACATTTGTTAGCAGACCAAAGGGGCATGGTTAAGTAACATTTGATACCTCCAGAAATAAAAGTTGAACAAATTAAATATTTTAAAAAACAGGATTATCAATTGACAATGTATGAGAAGCAACGTAGCCACACTTACAAACTCAAACATAAAGATTTGATTACCATGAAGATGCAGGTACATAGTAAATGAATGGAACTAAAGAAATGAGAATTTTACGTGTGATTTGTATTGCTGTTTCCTCGGGACCATCTCCTTAACGCAGATGCAACAAAGCTCCGCCCAGTCAAGAATCCCACCCGAGTCCTCCGCGGTGCTGACCTTGCAGCACTGCTCAACCGGGCATCAATGCTCGATTCGTGATCAACTGACAGTGGCAACTGTTGGCTTCCAGTAGGAAGAATTTGGTTGTCTGCATCGCCTGTTTCCTGGTGCTCACTTTCTTCTGCAGTGTCCAAGTTCACAGCAAGCATCCCCTCTCTTATTGCCATCAACCGGTCCGCAATTTGTGCAGTCACCCCCCTGCACTTCTTCACCTTCACTTTGACCAGCTTTGGGCACCCCTCGGCCAGAGCTTCCATTCCCTGGTCTGAAACAGGACACCCTTTGATGCAAAGTTTCTTAAGGGACATGCACTTGGCGGCGATACAAGTAATCTCAGTGTCCCCAAAGGTCTCGCTGCCGCAAAGGGCAAGCCGCTCTAAGTTGCGGCAATTGTTCGCAAGAAGACTCAAGCTTCGGGACGTCGGATTGAGTCCTATGAGGATCAGCTCTTGGAGATTAGGGCACTGCATCGCTATTGCTATGAGACCGTCGTCGCCGATTCGGTTTGCCTTCCAGCCATCAATATGGATCTTTCGGAGCAGGTGACATCGCCCAGCTACGGCAGCAAGCCCGATGTCGGTGCAGTCCAGTGTCTTGACAAGGTGCAGTATCTCTAGATTAAGACACGCGGCTAGAGCGGAGACACCGCGGTCACTGACCTGGAGCTTCTCAAGGTGGACCTCGAAGATCCCCCGGACCTTGTCCGCGAGGTCCTCTAGGACGGAATCCCATTCGCCGGAGCAGCGGATGAGCTTGAGGGTCTTGAGGTTGGGGGAGCCGGCGATGAGCGGAGCGAAGCACTGCCCGTTATAGAGTTCCTTGACGCAGATCGAACGGAGAGAGAGTGAACCTGTAATGGGATCAGAAGCGGCGGCGGCGGAAGCTAGAGTGTAGGCGTCTGGGAGACCGCGGAGTCGTTTGATGGATAGCTCCTCTATCTGCGAGCATCCGCGGACAATGACGTCCACGCCTTTGACTCCGAAGGTGCAAGACCCGACGGAGAGCTTGCGGAGACCGGAACAGTGCTTGGCGACGGCGGCCATGCCAGCATCGGTGACGGCGCGGCAGGCGCGGAGCTTGAGACGGGTGAGGTTGGGGCAGCGCGACGCGATCAGCGCGAGGGCCTCGTCGCTGATGCTGTCGGATCGACGGTCGCACTTGAGGGCGAGCTTGGTGACGGAATCGTACCGGTCGAAGAGCGCCGGCGCCGCGTCCAGTAGCCCCGCTTGGGCGTTCAGGGCGAGGCGGTAGCGGCTCTGGGCCTCCACGGCGAGCCACCGCCTGCAGACCAGCGAGCAACGCTTCCGGTCCACGGAGCCGAGGGACTGGAAGACGATGGCCAGGCACTCGTCGGGGAGGTCAGCGGTGTGGTCTCTCTCCGGGGAGAAGACAGCGCCGGATCCATCCATGGTGCTATCCGCCGGGGGCGCCGGCTTGCCGGCGGCGGCGGAATGCTTGGAGCGGCGGGAGGATAAGGAGAGGGAACGGAAGGATGGAGCGGAAACCGATTGGCCCATGCACGGCGCGGCGGGCCGGAGACGTCGACACCCGACGGATCGTCAACGAACGGCCGGTCCCCGGATCTGAAGGGGTCTTCGCGGAGAGGACGAGGCGGACGTGAAGTCGGATTGAATTGCAGTTAATTTTTAGCTAATATTATTTTGATTCCCACTTATTTCGTTCCCCAAACTCTTTCGTTTTCCTTTATTAATTATTTAAAGAGATCTATCTATATATATTAACTCACAAGTGCTCAACCGTGGCGACGGATGGATGCGTTGATGTAAATGGACGGCGGTGTTGAGTCCCGTCACCGGCCCGTTGGACTCGTCAAAAGTGTTTGACGCGGCGCGAGGCCCAAATGCGTGATGGATGCGCCTTTTCGCAGCTCTCTATTTTAATATTCACACAAATTATTAATTAATACGACTTAATATACAATTATTAGGCAATCTTGACGTTACTTTTTGATAAAAATATAAAATCATATATGTTGTTCTTCCTAACGACTTAATTTTTTTAAAAAATTAGTTAGCACATCAAATTTAATATAATTCTAAGTTCAAATCTCATTAAATTTTTATTAAAAAATAATTTTCTTTCTTAATTGTTTACGTATTGAACTTAAGTTAAATCAAAAGATTGTCAACGGTACACACGAAGAGAAATGTTAAAAATATAAAATCATGCATGTTGTTCTTCTTAACGGTTTAAGTTTTTAAAAGAATTGTTCTCCGCAACATTAATACTACTTTATTAATTCGAGTTAGACAATAACATGCTACGTTCTCTTTATAATGATTTATTTAAAATCCGATCATTTTTATCATTTATTTTTACTCACTCAAATCGCACGATAATTTTGTTGCAACGTTTTTTTTTCTCTGTTAGAAAAGTATATTGACTATTGAGCTTCCACGTGGCAAAAAAGACGGAGTTCATGCTAGAAATTGAAAGAGTGTTCTAGACACTTAACGTATGACTTTGACCAGCTAACCAAGTTTGCAGAAATATACTATCTCGTTGACTTTTTGATGTGGAAAATAAAACTTCGTCGAAGCGTTCTTTATTAACCAGTTACATTTTGATGTTTAACCGCTTAAATTAAATTATTTGGACTTTCTGTTGTTTGGTCACGCCGAAAAACAAATGTCACTTGTCTTTCGGCTTTGTTTTTTTTTAGGGTAACAAAAGAAGAAGTCTTAATAGCAAATTATATTATTCAATTTGTTTACTTTTCCCAAATTTCCCGACGCAATTTGCCTTAAATATTATGATTTCTTAGGTTTTTTACGAACGGTGTACAACAAATTGGACGCGGTTTTTTTATCCTTTAAATAGTTGAATTTCGTTTAGTAAAAAGCTAATAATAATATTAGAGTTCGTTCGTCAAAGTCAAAAGTTATTTGTGTTCTGGAACTTATAACTTTGACTTACGTCACCCAATGAAAGTGGGAGATATATTTTTTAGGTGAGAAAGTGGGGTGTCCTTAATTCAAACGAAATATAGAGCTCGTCACGATTTAATAAAATATATCTTATGGAGAAGTTTGTGAAACTTGTCTACCCTTGAGCCATGTTCCACCCTGCATCTCGTGAGCGATCCCCACCCTCTGACCCCTCACCTCCCGGCCTTCCTCCCCTTCCCTCTGGTCCTCATCGGCTCTCAGTGACTGCGGCGACCTTGTTTTCATACCATCCATTTCACAAAACAATTCCCCCATCTTAGAATCTACATTCCCTCCTACCATAAACCACTCTTCTTCCTCCGATCTTACTATTGAGCTTGTAATGTCACAAATCTTAAATTTGCCCCCTTTCTCACATCAAGATCCGGCGATCCGGACCAACTCTCGATCCAATCTCCCCCCACTTCTCCTCACCCCAAATCCTCCTCCTACTGCTTCTGACAGACATGTCTTCTGGTCGGATGTTGTGAAGCGTCGATAGCTGCCTGACAAAGCTTCCAGCCGACCGTTGCGCTCTATCACACCAAATCAGCTCCGAACTCTGAAGGTATCCATTACGAAGGAAATCACCATCCCTCTTGAAGATACTATGGCAAGATTTGAGGACCTTCATTTGTGCCTTCTGGGTCGCACTTTTGGTCCTCCCCGCTCTGCTAACATGCTTATGGAAGATCTTGTTCCACAATGGAAGCTATCGAGTTCTCTCCGAGTCCAAGATATGGGTAATGGTTTCACAATGCTCCTTTTCTCTAACCTTCGGGACAAGTTGCAGGTCCTCACTGGAACGCCATGGTTGGCCCGCGGTACCTCCTTCCATGTTGCGCATGCGAAACCTTTCTTCAAACCTTTCGAAGACCAACTGGCCTCTGCTCCTGTCTCGATCCGTTTTCCTGGCATTCCCTGGGAGCTTGGTGGGCGCCAATCCCTCAGCTTGGCAAGCATCTTTGGCCGATTTCTTAAGATGGACGAAAGCTCTGCGAGTGTCCGTTATTGTATCGAGATCGACCTCTCAAAGTCCTTGAAACAGCGAGTATGGGTTAACCTGCCCGACAACACCAAATTTTTTCAACATGCTACTTATGAGAATCTTCCATTGTTCTGTTTCAGATGTGGGATGATCGGACATCGGCTGGAGGCTTGTTCCACGGCTGGGGTTGGATATCGTGAGCTGGATGGCGGCTCTGGTTCTTCGGTGCTTCTCTTCGGTCCTTGGATGAAGGCTCTTGGTGGAGGCCGGCGGCCAAATTCGATTGTGTCACGACCCCGATTTAACTCGCGAGTTAAAGCAGAGTTCGCGACTCATTACGAACGATCAAATAAAAGTATGAAGAAATGCGAAAACGTGATGTAATTTGCTCTTCTTTTATAACATAAGAATAAAAGTATATCATTAAATAAATTACACAATGTGTGATCGTTTCAGAGCAAACTGATACTTCTTAAGTCGTACATTTTACAAAATGAATTTATTTTCTTTACAACTTATTTTGATACAAATAATAAACTCGACCAACTCTCTCGACATCCTAACAAAAGGACACGAGAATAACAACTCCCCTCAATACCTTTACATCGAAAAATTATCCCTGCTAAGATTATGAGCTCGCTCAATCCAAGAAGCTATACTGATCTGAAAAATATTAAAAACAACATTATGAGCAAAAATAGCTCAGTAAGTTGATAAATCATAGCCTATGTGTTACCAACTAATCAATTTGAAGGGATACATAAAATCATGCAATAATCATAATAGCAAAATAGACATTTTCTTATATTTGATAATTACATGTAAACATACTAATCAGAAACATCACACTCAACTTGCAATCAATATCATATAAATCATATCAAACATATGTATGCAAATGCAACACTCTCATATGAATGCACGGATCACCAACTGGTCAGTGGTCGATAGGTGGATTCTAGAGGTGGCTCCCATCGTGATCAGCGATGTAGCACTTAGCTCCATTCTACCTCATCCTTTTCGGGGAACAATTATATAGCGATAGGTGGATTCTAGAGGTGGCCCCTACGGATTCTAGAGGTGGCTCCCATCGCGACTCCCCACGATGTAGCACTTAGTTCCGTATGACACTTAGCTCCAGCCTATCTCATCCCATATTTGGGGAACAAAAATGATGCATTGAATTCTAGAGGTGGCTCCCATCGTGATCAGCGATGAAGCACTTAGCTCCAACCATCACATATGCAGATGCAAGCAGATGTAGATGCATGATTCATCATATAATAATTTCATATCAAAGATCAAAGGATTAACCATATCTTGTAACTCAAATATCAGAAGATGAATCATGTCGAACACCGATTCAAACGGAATATGATTGCATTTTATTAAATAAATCCTTAACATACCACATATGCTTTTCAATTATATCATCACTCGATCAATCATTTCAAACGGAACAAAATTGCACTTCTCGTAATCCATTCATATCATATCACATATGCATTTCAAATGTGCAATCATACATTCAATCATATATACTTTTCATAGTTGCATTTCTTGAAATCAATTCATAACCTATCCAAAATATATTTAATACATATAACAATCGATGTCACACCAAATTTAAAAGAGGTGAAAACATAGAGTAGGAGAAACCAACTTACCTATAAAAGCTAACAAAATATTTTCCTTTTCCTTTTCACTACTTTACTCTTCTACTTCTATAACAATAATAGGAAGAAACACATTACCACTATGATATGAGCACAAACCTTTAACACATGAAACATAATTAATTTCAATGGTATATGAACCCCAAATATTTACTTTTATAACTTAAGTAACTATTAAACATAAGGATTGACCTAATAATATAACCGATTGCACACATAGTAAAGCAAAATCCATATCTTCTTATATATGTACCCAAATGACATCATTCAAATTTTCTTTACTTTCATAAGCAATTGGGGTTATGGATTTTCAGTTTATGGGAGGTAGCATGGGATCCTCTATCTGTTGTGGGTCGACGGTCCTTCCCCTTCGGGAGTTACTCCACGTATTGCTTGACGTAAAATAGATAGTTGATTTGTTTCTGTCTTTTGTTGAATCTTTTTCATGGCTTCTCGAAACAAACCAAAAGGAAAAGAAAGAATTCTTGTCTCAAATATTCACTTGTAGCATACCATATCTCAATTGATTGACGTATGTCTCTTATCCCTAGGAGGTCTTCCTCCACTAGCAGGTTTTTTCGGAAATCTCCACTCAAGAAAGACTCCAGAAGATGTTAATGGTAAATAAGAAGATTGTTTACGAAGAAACACTATTATTCTGTAAAAGTTTCATTTCCTACTTCATTATGATTTGCTCTCATGAAAATCAAAATTCAGCCTAATTTTTATGTTGTTTCTATGTCCTGACAGATTGAGTAACCTTACTTTTATGATTTATATAAAATAGTAAACATTCCATGTTCTGATTCTTTTAATTTTATCAAATAGTAGACATCCTAAAATTCAACTCATAAAATTACTTAAATTTATATCTAATTGTACTGAGCACAATAAATTTAACCAATACTAGCATAATCTGCCCTAAGTTCCATTCTGACAGACTAAGTAAGGCTCGATAAAATATTTATAACTTTCGCTAATCATATCATTTTCTAATGATTCCAACGGTAAAAGAAACCAAACATCAATTTCTATAACACCATAAATTATCAAATAATTTCACGACATATTAGATTTAATACATAATTTACAAATTCGGATAGCAATTTCGGCAGACAGAGTGATAGTACCTTAAAGATAAGAGCATAACTTTATCTACAAAATCCTATTAACTTGATTCCAAAGCTCAATGAAAGTAGACTCATATATGATCAATCAAAAGAAATTTCATAATTTTGGGACCACCCGAAGATATGTAATTATGTAGCTAAAAATTCGAGAATCAATTGAACATGGTTAGGGTTAATTTTGCTCATGAAGAACATGAATTTTGCCCTATGATTAGCTAAAATCCGAGAGTGAATGAGATGGATGAGGTTCAGAGAAACTCTAATTAGAAAGTTATGTAGTTTAAATCAAAATAAAGTGAAGTATGAACTCACCATATGGCAAAATCCTAATTCCTCTTCGAATGGCTTCACTAGTAAAACATGGTCCCACTTTCACTTGGATTTTCATATGGGGCATGTGAGGAAGTGAGAAGATGTGGTAGAACATGTAGAGGAAGAAAGATAAGGGAGGGTTCAACCGACCTTAAGTCGGCCAAAGACAATAAGGGAAATGACCTTGGTATTGGGGGGTATTTACATGTAATGCCATTTAAGTAAATAATTTTGCCTTTTTCATTTATTTATTTATTTATTCATTTACTTAAGACATTACATGTAAATAAGGAACTACCATCCATTTGAATTCAAATAAAATATTTATAAAAATAAATAATCAAAAAATCGAAATCTAAATTTTTGTCCGAAGAGCAAAAATCGCGATTTTACAGATTTTTCGATTTTGCATTTATGTTTTACCTAAGTAAAACACCTCCTAAAAATTGTTAAAAAATCACATCTATAATACTTTGATATATAGGAACAATTATCGGGACTTTAATTTTCTTAATTCTAATATTTTCAAAGATCATATTTTCATGCTTTAGACAAATTTTCGTCATATTTCAACGATCAAACACTATGAGCTATAACTCATGCGTTAACACATATATCAATTTTCTTATCAATAATATGATATAATATTAATTCATGTGATTACATGTAAATTAAATTTGGGTTATTACAGGTTGCCCCTTCGCCGACTGATTTCCGCCGTGGAGAGCCACCGATGACCGATGTCGCCACCCCTCGGGGTACGACCCCTGTGCCGACGGATACGACCAACCCGACGAATAGCTTGCCATGTGGGCCTGATCTGACCGTTGACAGTGCTTCACAGGTTGTAACGCACTCTGGTTCTTGCTCACGTGCATCTGACCTTCCACTTACTGCAGGTCACTCTCTTCTATCGTCTGATCTCCATGCAACGGCTACTCGCGCTGCACGTGGCCACATGTCACGTCAGATCCACCCTTCATCACTGGATCCCTTGCCATGTGTCCAGGATATCACTCTTGCACCTCCATTGATGGTACAAACCCTAGCGGATGCAGCCGCCGGTGTACCCCCATCAACCACATCTTACGAAAACCCTAAAATTCATCTTCACTCCTATGCTGCCAGGACCTCCTCTCCGGCATCAGCAGCACCACCACCCCCACAATATAGCCAGTCCCCCTCCTACATTCCAGGACCTCTTCGACCGCTCCGTCAGGCCACACCCCCTTCATTACCTAATGGTGGCCGAGATTATAACACACTCGTGAATCGTGTGATTGCCCTATTTTCTACAGCACAGACTTCTCCATCCTCAGACTCATTCTCTCACAGCGGCTCGGCATCGGAACAGGAGGGCACTGATTTCGCTCCTTTTCCCCGTTCGATGCCAAAGAATGATAGGTTGGAGTGCAGGCCTACATCTTCGAAGGCCTTGGAGGCTAAGCTGCAGCTAAAGGCCAAGCGACAGGCTTTTCAAAAAGGTATATCCAGCTATCACCTCATGACCGTTCTGCAGGCGGAGGCATTTGCTGCTCTTCTGGGTCTGCGTGCTTCCTGGAGGAGTGGCTTCCGGTGGATCATCCTCGAATCTGACTCCTCAACGCTGATTGATGCTATCAACGGAAATGTGGGCATACCATGGCGTATTTGGACAATTATGAAGGAGATTCATCACTTACTGACATTTTTTGAGCATACAAAATGTATACATTACCCTAGAACTTGTAACCGTGCCGCTGATCATCTCGCAAAACTAGGTAGATCTACTTCTCATGATGTTTTTTGGGATGCAAATCCCTCACGAGATCTGCATATGTTTTTGTACAACGATTGTTATGGTCTTTTAACTTAATATAATCAAGTTCTCATTAATATATATATATCTTAAAATTTTTCTATATTTAATATAGACAATATTTTGCTAGATAAGGATTTATACTCTCCGCTACATTGGATGTCATCCGATCTGATTGGATGACACTCACAAGAGCACACAAACCGAATGGGACTCAATCATTTGCCCTAGCAAGCAACGACATTTGGCAATAGGCATCATTCGACAACAAGCAAACAGAAGTGACGGTGGCGAGCAACGTCAGTGGCGGCGATAGCGAGCAGAGACAACGACGATGTGTGTAGCTGTGGATCTTGTACCAATGGCATCCTCGTGATGCGGACGTCTGCTTATAGGTTGTGTCCCTCCACCGGTCGTGGTTGTCATCGTCCCTCTTTTTTTCTCACACAATGTCGCTCGCCTCGGATGTCATGCCGACGGATCCCTGCCAGAGTGGTTTTTGTGTCGTGGTGACCTCTCGACGTGACAATTGCAAATCTCGTCCCAATGGCAAACTCTCCATCGATTTCGCACAGTGATTGTGGATCCTATACCTTAGGCAACCACTCGACGCGACAATTGTGGGTTGTCAGTCGTGTTCAAAATTGATGACGAGGGCAAAGTCATTGATGGCGATGACATGGGGCTGAGTGAGCATAATAAGCAATGACCATTATCCGTGAATGGCAGTAGGCATCGATTGAGGGCATCATCGGCGACGACAGAAACAACGTGGAGATCGTCGGCAGCTGCGACATCAATGAGAATGTGGTGATGTTCGAAACTGGTTTTGATGTAACAGACCAGTCCTTATTGAGAAGTTCAGCGCGTTAGCGCGCTCTTGTGGATGCCGAACACAAATAACTTTTGATAAATGCTAGGAGCTGCATTAAATCCTTTTGATAAATGCTAATTAGTAAATAGAACCGATCAAACCTTGGTTCGAGAGATCTTGAATTGATACAAGTTAAAACCTAAACTCATTTTAAAATGTCACTATTTTACTTACTTTGAAAAGGTATTACGGTAGGATTAAATACAAAATAAAAAATCTGAATGATCAATTCGGCTCGGAATAAAGTTTATTTCAAGAAGTACAATAACTGACTACATATTGGATTGTCAGCACGAAGAACATATTCTCCAACACTTTCTTTTCATTTCAAACAGAACAATGTGTGTCACACAAGAGCTCTGTCCATTTGCAAATTTACCTTAACAACAATAACATATCTATATAAATCAACATAAATAAATATATTGACATAGCAAACTGAAAAGAATTATTACATACCATTATGCATGTAATCCATAAAGTGCATTATAGTGATCATTACAGTGATACTCAAATCCATCACATTCAGATTGCTCTATAATCTCATATTATTTCTTTATTTCTTTCCCTGATCTTTAATTTTGTCTCGTTAGAAGTTGATCATTTGGAAACTTGGGGCATTTGATTGGAGGATAAAATTGAGAATAATAAAATACAATAATATTATGTTCGAAAAAAGTAAAAATATTCTTCTTCTGTCTACCTGATTTGAAGAGAATTAATTTTAAAAATATAATATTTATATTTAAAATATTTTATTATACATAACTCATGTTCAAATATAATAATAATAATAATAATAATAATAATAATAATAATAATAATAATAATAAATTTTTATATAATAATATATGAATGGATTTTTAAAAATTATAATACGTTTGAAAAAAGTTGAGAATAAGTATATTCTTCAATTTTAGAAGAATATTTTTATTCTTCTTCATGGATTAAAGACATTTCATGATTTTTAAGGTGGTTTCATTTCTTTTTTGAATTTTGACGAACATATTCTTGTTTCTAATGGGTGCTTGATTATATTATTGCTATAATCACATATTCCAGTGTTTGCAACCAAACAATCCCTTGGTGTTTATTTTATGTAACATATGATTTTATGCTCTTTTTTTAGGTCGAGACTCGTTAGCGATGTTCGGATGGAAGTAGTATGAATAAATTTTGATCAAAACAATAAGCAATGTGGGCTGTGTGAATTCAACGCGGTCCGTATTGAAATTTAAAATGATCGCGCACTGTGACATCGAATCATTTTTAAATAATAACATGTTTCGTATTTATCTACACGACTCATATTTTTCTACACGCAAACCATGTTAAAAGCCATGCAATTCGTCTAATTTTAGATAGGCTAGTGACATGTCATGTTATCGATAATGCGCCAACCATACTATCATTGCATGATCCGTGTTGGTGCGCAAGAAAAAAACTCAGACTTAAATGAGGCTTATAGTTTCCCCGTGTTCGGACCGTACCGTATGGGTGCAACTGGACGGCCCCAGTACGAGATGACACGAACCTAGCCAGGTTGTCATGCCCGGCCCGAGCGAGCATGACTTTCGAACGGGCTGATGACATGCCGAGCACGTCCCGTTCGAAAGTCCATCTCTAGCCAACATATTTAAAAGTTTTCATTTGTTTTCTCCTAATAAGTAACTTGGAAAATTAAAAATTTTCTCATTTTCCCTAAAAGAAACTGAAAACACTGATTAAAAATGAAGCTGGTGGAGTCTTATTAACTTATGTATTACTTATCTTTCAGTAAAAAAAAGAGAAAAAAAGTCCAACAACCAAAAGAAGGGAAAATGACCAAGCACAATGAGCCAATAATGAGAATCCAAAGCAAAGAAGAGCACAATTTAAAGAAAAAAAACAAGAACCATTAATATGGGATCAAATAATCTTACTGAAACATGTAATCTTTGAAATTTTAAAGGTCTTAAAACCAATTGCTTGCATGAAATAAAAAAAAGGAAATTCTCCTAGAATTCAAAATTGCCCTAAAAAAAATATTATTTTGTAAAAAAAAAAGTTGCTAAAAAGCTATATGAGGAGTGCATTCTCCACCTCCAATTCTCGCTTGCATTCGCCATCTCCACTCTTTCGCAAAAAGCTTCATATAGTCTCTCTCTTTACGGACGTAATAAACACAAGACATTCCATTTAAACTCATCCGTTGAATTCTATCAGACCACGTGACAAAGTGACGAAAATTAAGATGGAATAAAAAATAAAAAATTAATCTATTAAATAATCTTTTTTCCTCCCATCAATTTTTATTATCATATTTAATTTTCTTCAAACATCTTGAAAATTAATATTTTAATTTAGATATTTATAAAAAATTGAGAAAAAAATTAACTTCGCCTATATTTTATAACCGGTTCCAAGTCCAGATAAAGGAGGAGGGTTGTGTTAGGCCCCGACAGCCAGCGTAAAATTCTGTCGAATCTTATGAATATGAATCAACGATGGCGTCGTATGATCTATGTAGCCAATCTCACCTAGTGGGATAAGACTTTTTTGTTGAGAAAAAAAATTACGATTTCACTTCTCAAACAATTTCATTAAAAAACATCTCTCAAACGGTGAAGTGTAAATTTTCCTTATACAAAATTATAAAACTACGTGCTCCCAAACGGGGCCGTTCATATTGCAAATAAATAAATGGGATCCCTTCCTTCTTTGAAGCGCAGCAAGTTGGAGGCCCAGCTGCAAGATACAGCCCATTTCTCTCCTGGTCTTGAACCGCCCTGGACTCGCTCCTTTTTCTCACTCGCTCGCTCGCTCTCATGGCTTCCAACACCGCCTTCCTCCTCTTCAGGGGTGTGCCTCGCCGCCGCTGCCCGCTCGCCCTGCTCGTGGCCGCGCTCCCTCGGCGGTACGCTTCCACCCTCTCAAAATCCGAGCTGTCTCATTCTCCGGAAACTTCCTGCACCACGGCCGGGGATGCCGTCGCCGCCAGTATCCGGGAAACCACGCCCTCGTGGTCGCCTGGCGCCTTGTGGAAGGAGCGGTCCGAGAACCGGGGATGGGAGGACTATGAGGACAGTCTTGTCTCCGAAATCGACCGCATTACTGCCCTCACCCAGGAGATTCTGCATTCCGACAGGTTAGAGCTCTGAAAACTCCCTTTTTTTGTCTATAAAGATCTGGAAGGTCATCTTCCTCCCCTTGACTGTGTTCGGTAGATGTTTCTTCTTTATATGTGATATTTGAGATTAACGTGCAATTAATATTGGATATGCACTGTACAATGAGACTTCACTCACTCGAATGCATCATGCTAGAGTTCACGTTAGGGAATTAAATGGGAAATAAAACTAAGAATGTTGAAAACACATTGCCATGACAGCTGCACCATTTTGACTTTGATTGTTTACCCAAATGATCTTGAGAAGGCATTTTAAGAAACTTATAGCACCTGAAGAAAACATCTTGGTCGAATTGAGAAACAAAATACACAGAAGTTCTTTAGTGAGCTTTTGTTCTTCCAATGGAAGTTGGGTACTGACTACAGTTTCATTTTAACTTAATTTAGTTTGATGGGTGTTTCTTTCTCTCTCTCTCTCTCTTTGAGGAGAGGGAGTTTCTTTCTTCTTGTGCAGATTTGCTGAAATTCTTACTTTGGGATAAGTACAGGAACGAAAGGAACAAACATAACAAGTAGAAATCATGAGGACATATGACTAGCCAAACTTTTAGGATAACAGAATTCAGCTAGTTTCAGAATCTGGATTTCAAATTCATCTGAAATCCATATTGCTTTTATTGTAGTGCCAAAATTGTCAGGTTGAGAAACGCATTGACAAATTGGGAACACTTAATTATTGCAGAGGCATATTAGTCTTTGAATGGATCATATGAAGATTTCTAGCCATATTTGCTGTAAACCAAGGAAACGAGTTTAAATGTTTAATACAGTTGCTGCTGCCATGTAAGCTGAGAAGTCAAGGTAATTGTTAGATCTGAGCTCGCGAGAGGTTAACATTTTCCTTGTTTCGCCTGTCAAATGTTATGTAGCATAGAAGTTATGCCTTCATCATTTTATAGGGTAATAGCTAACTAAATAAAAGCACAAATTTTAGAACAAAGAAATGCATAACCACCATGTTACATTGAGATCTATATATGGTGTTTTATGTCGTACTATGGATGTTGAAGTTTTTTACTACCTTTTACATACCTGTTATCTTGCAGATACACGGACGGAGAACGTTTGAGTGAAGAAGATGAAAAAGCAGTTGAACGACTTCTTACTTACCATCCACACTCAGAAGATAAGATTGGCGCTGGTATTCACTATATAATGGTGTGTTCCCTCTGGTGCATGCTTCTTATCTTCTAATTAGAGCTTCATTATTATTAAGGCATATAATGTAATATTCCACAGAAAAAGAGAGCATGTCTCTTGATTCCTTTATTTTCCACATAGTTTTATTTTTTTAGCTAAATAGATGGCTATCTCTTGATGCCACATGGATTCCTACATGAACTTCTATCTCCAAGTGTGAAGACCTCTTTTTTCTTTGTTCCTTCAAATGGTCCGTCCCTTAATATGACATGGAATTTCAAAGTTATTTGAAGTATTTATAATTGCCACTTGATCTATATAATTGCTAGTGACTTTCCCTTTCTCGATCCAAAAGTACTGAATCTTGAGTTTACTTATTGTGGTAGTTGTCCGTTTTATTTGAAATTGAATATCCTGGGTTGCCAGTAATTGGGCCAAAGTTAGAACTTCCAATCAAGCTTGGATACACGAGTGTTTAGTTATTGAGATTGTTCGTTTCATATTCATTTGTTCTCGGTATGATTATTTTGTTGTAGATATTCTGGGAATGGGCATTATTTATAACAAAGTTTGGGATTATGGTTGATTAGTTGTGTGCAGATGCTTGAAACTCAAACACACTTTTTCTTTGAAGGTCGATCGGCATCCTCAATTTAGGAGCTCAAGGTGCCTCTTTGTGGTACAAACTAATGGCGTGTGCATCGACTTCTCCTACAAGAAGTGTTTGCAAGCATTCAAACGTGACAAGTTTCCCCTCGATGATACATTTGAAGCGTAGCTCGAGGATCTATTTACTTGAAAGATTACATGAGTTACTTTTAGACATTCCTAAGTGCAAATTGGTGCTTGGACGATGAAGAAATTTGTAGTACTGAAGCTCACCGTCATATGAAAGCTAACTCCGAAATTTGTTGTGGATTGCTGCGTCGGTATATTGATAAATCTTTTTTATGTTTCCATTTTGCATAGCACTAAAATCAAGTGCAAAGTGGATCATGGGTATAGTGAAAATTTTGAAAAAACAAAAAGTGCAGTGCAAGTTTACCGTGATCTATCGAATATGATATCATATTGTGTACATTTAATTGCTTACAAGTGCGTTACACCAAGTACACATACTTTGATCCAAATATAAACTAGTTTTGTGAAGAACAAGTGTGTAATTTGACGGCTTATAATGATATAGAGCAAAAGAAATGTTTTTTAAAAAATTGTTGCTTTATTATTTTTTGTTGCTACGAAAAATGAGCTAATTGATTCGAATAAACATACAACAAACTTCAATCAATCCCCGTATTCAGCATAAACTGTTTTAGTACATGAGGCAAATTATTATTACCAAAAACTTCCATTAACATATTTTTCTCATTTTAATCGTTGAACTAACACCATTTGTACTATATTATTCCATCATGATTACTTCTATTGAAATTTATGATGTCATCTAATTTGTCATTGATTTATTTTTAAAATATCATTTAATTATCCTCTTGTCTTCACAACAAGTAGACAAATGACTGACCGAGAGTTGTTGCAGTTGCGAGTTGGAGGCCCAAATTATTGTTATCGTTAAAAGTGGGCCCGGCTTCTCATCCACAAAATGCGGCCCACTTATCTCCTGGTCTTACCGCCACTTCGACCGTCCCCTTCTTATTCTCGTCCGCATGGCTCCCGACACCGCCCTTCTCCTCCTCAGGGGCGTCCCTCTCCGCCGCCACTGGCGACCTCTGTGCGCCGCCGATCTCCCTCACCGGCACGCCTCCATCATCTCGACAGCTGAAGTGCCTCTTCCTCCGGCGACTGCAGCTTCCGCGGCCAGTATTCTGAAATCGCGGCCCGCGCCTTCGCCGTCATGGCCGCTGGCTCCCTCCTCGTGGGAGGAGCATTCAGCGTACCGGAATTGGAAGGACAAAGAGGAGGAGATCCTTTCCGACATCGAACCCATTACCATTGTCATCAAGGAGATCCTGCATTCTGATAGGTTACGGCTCTCTAAGCTCCCATTTTTTGAACTTCTTCTTTATTTTCTCAGCTCAATTATGTGTGATATTTGGATTGGTTTTCATATTATTGTGCATTGATAGTATGATGATATTGAGAAGTAGGAATTTTATCGAACACATTCGTGCTTTTTGCTTAGGGAGCTAATATTGTTACTAGGATCTTATTTCAATTTGAGGAAAACTTTGGGCTAGAAGGACGAAAAAAGTCTACAACAACAACGACGACAAAGCTTATCCCACTAGGTGGGGTCGGCTACACGACGTTTCATGGTTTTACAACACTCCTCCTTTATCCGGGCTTGGGACCGGCTATAAAACATAGGCAGAGTTAAAAAAAGTCTAAACGGGTGAAAAAAAATGTTAACTTACTTACCGGTCATCAAGTTTACACCTTGATTTGTTTCGTCTTATGGTTTTGAGAAGGTATTCTATTAACCTTAGCATTTGAATACGACATCCTTCTGAAAACCAGAAGCAGAATATACCGAAATTGATGAAGGAACCATCTTTCTTCCATTGTAACTTGTTATACTGTCTTATTTTAACTTACTTTGGATTCAAAAATGGAGGATCTTATGCACATTGGGTGAAACTGTCTGAAATAATTGTAGTATTTGGAGAAACAAATGGAACGAAAGTAAAATTTGAAGATAAACAACTAGCTGAATTAACTAGGTGCAGAATAGGGATTAAGGTATATTAAATAGGATACTAGAATTAAACTAGGTGCAGAATATGGATGAAGGTATATTATAGGAACTTGGATTAACCCAAGTTACGCAATATGATTGGTTGTCTCTACTAAAAAGGATTCTAGTGGCAAAATGACAAAACGAAAAACAAATTTTGGTATTAGTAGTATATGGCAATGGTGATTACATGACATATTTAGGTATTAGTGCTAACTTATGGAGATCGAGAGGTGATCAAACAATCAAAAGGGAGAGGTAGCCAGGAAATCAATGATCTTTCAATTTGAATTCTTGAGAGGTAGTCTTTTTTTAGAAGGGAGAGGTAGTCATTTGTCTTATTTGGCTTGTGAAATATGTGTGCTGCAGTTACATATTTCACAATGATCTTTTATCTTAAATAGAATTACATTGTTACTTGCAGATCTTTTATCTTAAGTGCCTTTTCTATCTTTTACAGACTAATTGTCCTGCAGATACATGGATGGAGCACGTTTGACCAAAGAAGATGAAAAAGCAGTAATCGAGAGGCTTCTTACTTACCATCCACGCGCAGAGGATAAGATTGGTTGCGGTCTTGACTACATAATGGTATGCTATTGCTCGTGCATTACTTTCGTATCTTCTAGTTATAGTTTACTAAGTGATAAACACATACATTTCATGGGAAATGATAGGGTCCATCAACAACAACAACAAAGTCTTATCCCACTAGGTGGGGTCGGCTACATAGATCATTTCCTTTAATTGCTCCGTAACTGAACAAATACAGTGTATATGAAGGAATCAGATATGCATTACACAATCAGATTTATAGGACAATCAAAGAAAGCTATTTCTGACCACATTTTAGTAACCTATTTGGGTATGCACGAATTTCTTGTTTTTGAGACTTGTAGTTTTATGTCCATCTATTCGTTTTTAACTAGAGAATTTGGCAAAATAGATTTATCCTGCCTCAGAATGATAGCAGAGTTTGACATTATATATCTGAAACTCATTTGCATATTTTTTTTCTGAAGGTTGATCGACATCCTCAATTTAGAAACTCAAGGTGCCTCTTTGTGGTTCGAACTAGTGGTGTGTGGATAGACTTTTCCTACCAGAAGTGTTTGAGAGCATACATACGTGACAAGTATCCATCTCATGCAGAAAGATTTATCCGTGAACATTTTAAGCGCAGCTGAGGGATCCATTAAACGTATACATAATTTCTGTGTACTTGGTATGCATAGGGTTTTGTAGCTGGACCTTGAAATGAATGACAAAGAATGCAATTCACGGATGTCATCGAAAAAGCACACTATTCATTGTGTTCAATTTCATGTGAAAGCTCTTCATCATTGTATGCTAAATATATATATTTTGTAGGTACCCATTCGGCCCAGCGTCGAGTGTATTTTCTTGATCAAAGTGTGGTGATTCTAAAGATGAATTCCGAGGTCACTAGAATCGGTCGAACCACCTTACCAATCAACTTTGGTTATTATATGCTAAATATGAATCTTAGCATTATTGGTCATTTATTTTATGATCATGGTGGTCTAATGAATGATAAAGAATCCTCCTCAAAAAAAGAAAAGAAAAATGAATGATAAAGAATGCGATTCACACGGATGTAAATTAACAGTAACACTATTCATAGAACTCATTTTCATGTCAAAGTTCTTAAATTCAGAAGCGGATCTTAACGTTATCCGTGCTGTTCCATTTAGTTCTATGGCGTCATAAATGTCTTTGATGCCTACATATTGTTCTTTTTGCTATACGACCCCTATGTTTTATAGCCGATTTCAAGTCCGGATAAAGAAGGAGGGCTGTGTTAGACTCCGATAGCCAACATAAAATCTTGTCGAATCATATGAACATGGATAACGAATAGCGTCGTATGATCCATGTAGTCGATCCCACCTAGTGAAATAAAGTTTTGTTATTGTTGTTATTGCTATACGACCGCTTTGCAATTAATTTGGCCTCGACAAAAGCTTAGTTGCGCCTTGTAACTTAACTAGTTTCTCGGATTCGTATTGGTACTAGGACATGGTAATATGACAATTTGTACTGGATAGGTGCACACTTTCTTCTTAGAATTGTGATATTTCTTATGTAAATTACTGCAGTTAAACTTGCAATTTTTTTGGGCAGGAAAGAAAATAAGTTCTGTAGATAAAAGAAGATTCACTTCAGATGGGTAAACATTTTTTTTCCTCCGCCGGTAACTAGTGTTTCTTTTATCAATTAATTTTTTACATTAAAAAAGAGGGAAAATGCTCTTTCTGGTACAAAGAAAATAGATTGGAAATCGGAATCTCATTTTCTGAGAACATCATGAAAATAAGATCACTCGACGAGTGGAGCATAAACATGATCGTCGGCTTGTTGCTTATTTGGTTTAACTTTCACATTCTTTGCAGAAGTAGGAATCCAAGCCTTTGAATTCCTCGTTGGTTCTTAGTGTGTTCGCCCTCATGCATCTGCCATCATGTCTTTGAAACCTTTAAATGGTTTGTTTTTTCTAGTTAAGCTACCATTATCCATTAATTAATTTGCCAAAAGAACATATTTATTATAATCTTGGAAACTTTATGGTTTGCTTTGGTCGTCTCAAGGCGCTGGAAATGTACCCTAAAAGGAGAACTGCTAGCGAGCAGCGTGAGTTATTGTTCTGAAGCAGAAACAGTATAGACCAGGGTTGGTGGTCGGAGGGAGCTGCTAGAAATCTGCACTTTGGAAGTGGAGACTTCCTGGTGGTACGTCTTTGGGGCCTTTTGGCTGATTGGGCACAGACTATTGGAACCAACGATGGCCACAGTTTCTTTTCCTTCCCGCGTCCTTCCTTTCATATTTTCTGAACGAGATTGATTCAATCATATCATATCATACAATAAGGTGTCGTCGAATTTTCAACTTTTTTCCTTAATGCCATAAAGGTAAAATTTAAAGAGAGAGAGAGAGAGAGAGAGAGAGAGAGAGAGAGAGAGAGAGAGAGAGAGAGAGAGAGAGAGAGAGAGAGAGAGAGAGAGAGAGAGAGAGAGAGAGAGAGAGAGAATGCACTGCTGATAAAGATTTGCTATCAGATCCGTGTCACAAGCCCTTGTTATGTAGTACTGTGCTTAACTGTTGGCATCTCCCATCTTTGCACCCCCCGCCACCTGCTTTTGTTCTTTCTAACATTTTTTTTGCTTTCGTCTTTGGGGACTTTGGACGAACAGCAAGCGCAGCAAACACCTTAAGCTGGGCCCCCCGCGACAAGGCCCGTAACTTTACGGCCCAACTCAAGGGTGACAGAAGCACGACATCATTTACCCCAAATACTTTATTTGTTTTCGGATTTGTAAAATAGAAAAAAAAATCGTTGAGTCGAATCCAACGCTGCATCATATCCATCACTTTACCATTTTCTGAGGAATCATGACAATAGTTTTTATTAAAGCGTAATAAATAATTATTTAAATAATATCTTAATATAATACAAATTAATATAATATAAAGTAAAAAAAATATTTTTTATAAAATATTAAAAAAATTTAATCAGTAAATTATATTGTATTACAATAAATATAATTAATTTACATAAATTCCATTTAATTATTAATGGTTTTTTATAATTATAATTTTTATTAAGTCTAAATAAATTTATTTTACGTACTGTATTTTAATTATTTATTACTAAATTAAGTACAATGCTTATGTAAATATAATTTATTTTATTTTTACATTATAAAAGTAATATCTTTATTTATTTTGTTTAGTTGTAGGTAACTTAATAATTAAAATAATTACAATAATTAATTAATATTACCTTTTCATAATAATAAGTAATATTATTTAAAATTAATTAAATATTTTATTATTAATTATAGGACATAATTTTAATTATGATCCACATGAAACGAGATGAGTGTTTGGTAAAAGTTGAACAAGTTTATGCTCAAATTATTTTTTTTACTAATTAATAATTTTAAAATGTCATGCTCTTCATATATTTTTTTTTTATTTTTCTTTCTCCTTAATGATGCTCAAGATCTGCCTCCAAAGTCCAAACGCAACTAACCAACGATGGTTGACGCAGTTGGTAAGCGGGCTGCGCCCCCATGAGTGATTCGCTGGGTGCTAGTAGCCCCAAGTTCGAACCCTGGATACCGATAGGTTAATATCGAAAAAAAAAGTCCAAACACGACTAGTAAGTTTTAGGATTAGATTTTTAAGATGATTAATGTCCAAAAGTAATGACAGACATAAAAGGTAATTAGTGCATTGAATTAGCACCAATTAAATGCAGTCCTTAGGCGTCAATTGATAAGTGAATCGATGGCTTTTGGCGACTCAAAAGCTGATTCTAGTAGAACAAAGAAAATAGAATCAAGTAGGAGTAGGACTCCACTGGTCCATGCTAGCGAAAGAGAAAACACACCCAAACTTCGAAATAAAAAAAGTGAAATTAACTTGTAACTCGCATTTTTTTAATGGAAAAGCTTTATCTATTAAAAATGGAGATTTAAGTCATGGTACATAATTTGAGCTAGTCTCGGAGGGGCGAATTATTCCCAAAAAATATTGTTCGTTTGAGAACGATGAAGGTTTTCAATAAAGTCAATTGCCTGATTGACCTCACGGTATACATGTTTTAAGCATCAATTGTCAAATTGCAACAACAAAAAATGTATGTCTAGCACTAGAATTCGCCACGGACACGCGGACTACTTGCGAAGAATGTGCACCAAAGCTTGCGAATCGAGTCGACTTGGCAACTGAAGGCACCTGTGGCAAGAGAAGATCCATTAGGATAGCGAAGTAGATAACTAACACCCCCAACGGACTTCCCTGAATGAGGGATTCGTCTGAGTTGATTTTAACCCAGCCGGTTAGTGAGGGTTCCCACGGTTGTAACTCGCATTTGAATAATCAGACTTACATTTCAATAATTTATCATGTTAATAAAAGTTATTCAACAATTCAAATGTATTATATCATAGCTGTTAGTTACCTCAACTCTTGTTTTGAAATGAAATAGAAGTCAGACTTAATGTTGTCTTTTTAATGAAAAAAAATGAAACCATGTACATTATATATATATAGTTTTAAGAATGACTCTTATATGGTTCTGTTGCCTCTTTTTTGGGTGTCAGCCTGGATTTATAGGAGGTCTTCGGTGTCTAAGGTTACTAGCACTTGACTAATCCGAAGTCGGGAAGACAAAGCAGCGGAGATTAATTCTCTGGCCAAGGGGCGACTCCAAGGTTTAAATTTGAGGCTATTAGCTCTCAGCGAACGCTTGAAACTCAGTCCTGCTAACCAACTGAGTCAGCCTCCCTTGCCTCTTTTGATATGATTTGGGCGGTACGAGCTACCAATAGTAGCTTCATCTCGGGTGAAAGAAAAAGGAAGACATATAGAAGGAAAGATAACAAAAGCAACTGTACAAGCATGAGAGGAAAAAGAAAATAAACACTAAACTATAAAGGCCAAAAGGAGAAAAAAAAATAGCACAGTGAATAGTGATAGCAAGCAGGAGACATGGAAACTTGGGTTTCTGTTTCCTTTTTGTTCTCATTGCGCACAAGTGCATGGGGAAGTGTTAGTGGCCTGCATCTATATTTATAATATATATAAAAACATATATAATTGATGCATTGTTTAATAGTAGCACAACAAGTAATGGTTTTCGTGAGAACAGTGGCGTGACGCTTCTCCTTCTTCTTTTTGAGTTTAATGTCATCTCTACTTTTTTTCATGGTCTCGAGCAGCATATTATACTCCTACTGGAGACTTCAATATGCATGTAATTTAATTCTCCATATTTCAGATGATAAAAGAGTAGTTTTTCCTTGAAGTTTGATTCTTTTTTTTTTCCTCTTCAGCTGTTTGATAGGAGGATTGTAGCTTGCTTGCTCTTCTTCCTTGTGTTTGTTGTTGGTTTTGATGAAGTATATGAACAAAAAAACTATCTGGTCCTCCAAGTCCAAGTGACCACTTTTCCCTTGCTGTGGCCAAGTAAAGCACAGATAGAGCTTAAATGCATGGCTTGCTGGTGCTCCCAACCTTGTGCACTTCCCCAGGATTACCCCCAATTTTGTGCTTCATATATTATCTCCACACTCGCTGCCTTGCAGAGAATCTAAATGGAAGGTTGAGTTGCTCGCGAGTATGAATTTCTTGTGCTTTAATTTGCTTCATCATAGATCTTGGGACTCAACGTTTATGAATTGATTTATCAGACAGTGTAAGATGCATGAAAATATGCAATTGTTTATTTTTACATTACACTTCCATTTATCTTCATTATGAACTAAGATGAGGTGAGATGAGAATATAAAATTAACTTAGACAACAGGTGAAGAGCTCGACTTGTGGATCTTTTATTTTCTAGGGACCAAATGCCTTGATGAGCAAAGAACAAGAGCAAACGTACATGCTCCATGTGTACGTATATATATGTCGTCCTTTTTCTCTTTCCATGGACATAGTTTAGATTTTAGAAGGCACAGTCAACACTGTCTCTAAACCAAGCTTCTAATGTTTGTACTTATGCTAATATGCTGTTTCTGGAGCTAAATACAAAACTACTTTTTTTCTTAAGAGTTGAACACACAAATAATAGATAGCTACTTAATTAGTCCTCTCTCTCCCCAGTACTTTTCTGCTAATGCAGATGGAGGTTTCCTGATTTCATCTTTACTGTTCATATTTGATTTGAGTTATAAATATCAAAATGTGGCTGCCATTCATTTTGTTTTCTTTTTTTTTAACTTTTTACATTACATGAGTGAAATAAAGAAACTTTAGACATGGTTTTATGATAAATATGATGATGAAAAAAAGAGAAAAGGGCAAAGAGAGAGAGAGAGGCCCATAGATTTGATGGAGAGGACCTATCACCTTTGCTTGACCAAGGCAAAGAGTAAAATAATGAGCTAACGGCTCTCAAGATCAATGGCCGAACAGTGAAACACCACAACACAAGAAAGAAAGTCAGGGGGAGTTGTTAGGCATCGAAAGCAGCAGCGGCATTTTCCCCTTCAAAGTTCCCATACTTCCATGGCTGGCTGGCATCTCTCTCTCTCTCTCTTTTATATGTTTTGTTCTCGTCTCACTGCGACTTCCCATTCGAAGTTTGAAGTCTGGGAGCGAAGAAAGATGATAGGCCTTAGATGTGATTGCGACTTGTCTAAAGCTCCAGGACATTACTTGCTTTTTTTTTCTCTATCATTTTTTTTTGTAATCTGCCTCTTCTTTTTTACTCCCTTTTGTCAACCACCACTTGGGAATATGTGAGGTGGTGATGCTTCCTCTCTCCAATCTTGTCATCTAAAATTCTAAATCATGCAAATGCTAATTAATGATTAGATTAGTAGCCTTCTTAGTTCTTAATCCCCTCAAATTTGACTTCAAAGCATCCTCCAAACTAAAAAGGTTTAGAGGTCCAAAATGCTTAATTTATATTAATCTTCCACAAAAATAATTTCTCTAGTTTATGAGAAAAATGTATCAATTACTGCTTTCAGCAAGACAGAAAAGCTACCACGCCTCTTTTCCATAAACACTTTTTTCCCTTGGGAAAAAATGTCATTAAAATGCTCCACTTTGCATTTTTGGAATACAAATGTTTTGGTTAATTTTTTTTTATTGTAGAATTCACTACTTTTGGAAAGAAAATATTCAATGACCGGATGACCCCATTATATTTAATTGACATACGAAAGATAATTTATTTATAATATCAAAATTACTTGGTATTTGAAATTTAGTATTTAATTGACCCCGTAAGATTGAAAAATGATATAGTGTTTAATTTATAAATTTCAGTAAATACGTTAAATTAGTATTACTCATTCTTAATATAATGTTAATTATGTAGACTCAATGAAATTTTTAATATTTTGTGGCAATTAAGATCAAAACACTTCATGATGCATTCTTAGAAGAGGTTGCAAGAAAAAAATACTAGGAATGAACAAACAAGAAAAAACTCTCTCATTTCCGTATCTGTAAAAGAAATAATATAGAGAGTTTTCAAATAAAAAAAAACATGAGGAGCTCGATCTGTATAACGAAAATTATATTTAATAAATATTACAAGTTTTTTTTAAATATTATATATATATATACACACTCAAAGAGTAAAGTTTTATGTGATTAGCATATAATTTATATAAGCAATAAATAGTAGTATTAAAATATATAATATGTGATTTATATCAATCTAAAGAATAAATTGTCTATCAACCCTATATCATAAAAAAATATAAAAAACGGAAATCAGAAAAAGGATCACCCAAAAAATTATAAAAAAAATATAGAATAATAATTCCATATCACTTTCTAGTTTCTACCTTTACCACTAGAAGAGCTATTTTTTTTATATTAATGGGAAATCACACTTCTCTTATTATTATAAGATATTAATAAGATCTTTTACCAAGAAAACAAGGGACTCTCTTTTAGAAAAAAGGAAAAATGAGCAAAAAATATTTATGTGAGTTTTAAATAAAAAGGGAGGAAAATAAGAGGGAGGGCACAAAGAGGGAAACAGTAGGAAAAAAAATGGAGGGGGAGATGAGAAGACGATGCAAAAGCGGAGCGCTGATGGCGTGGTGAAATCCCCCATGCCTTCCTTCCCTTCCCTTCCCCTTCCTCCCTCCTCCAATTAAAACCCACTACCTTCCTCCTCTTTTCCTCTCTCCTCACGCCTCTCCACCTTCTCCCTCCCCCCTCACAACCACACAGACGAAGCAGACAGACTCCTATCCCCATCCATGGAGGTGAGAGGAACAACTTTCCTCTGCTCCTCTTCCCCTTACTTCTCTTTCCACTGCGTTTGACTCCGGTGTCTTTGCCTCCGATGAGCACAGCCCCTCCTCCGCATATCTTGCTCGCTTCTGAAGCTTGAGAAAAAATGGCTCTTTTATCTCTGCTCGACCCGCTGTACTGCCAAGAAGAGAACTTGGAACTGGAGGAAGAGCCGTTGGGAGCAATGCTGCCCCCTGCGGACGATCTGGAGGTCGACTGCCACCTCCTGTCCTCGTCCGCCGTGGGGGAGGAGTGGGAAGCGGTGCTCAGTTCTCTGTTGTCCAAGGAGTGGGAGACTGGCGCGGTGCTGGAACCAGAGACGGCTGCCGGCTTCGGCGAGGACGCGTACCTCCGGTCGGCGAGAAGGGAGGCGGCGGAATGGGTGGCGCGGGTGGCCGCGCGCCACGCCTTCTCCGCGCTCACGGCGCTGCTTGCCATGAACTACCTCGACCGTTGCTTCCTCTCGTCTTCCGGCGGCGGGCTGCGGCTTCAGGAGGACAAGCCCTGGATGGGAAGGCTCGCGGCGGTGGCGTGCCTGTCGCTGGCAGCGAAAGTGGAGGAGACCCGCGTCCCGCTGCTCCTCGACCTCCAGGTTTCTACAACGGATCCGGCTGAGGAGGGCGGGTACGTGTTCGAACCCAAGACCATACGACGGATGGAGCTCCTCGTGCTCTCCGTGCTGGGCTGGAGGATGAACCCCGTCACCCCACTCACTTTCGTTCACCACATTCTACCGCGGCTTTGCTCGAAGGACGACGATGACAATGGCATCGCCGGGCGTATCCGCGAGCTGGTCAGAGCGTGCGAGATGGCCCTCCTCTCTGTTATATCCGGTGCGTGGTCATAAAAACGGCGTCTTTCTAGTAAAATTTCGATCCTTGCGATTGCTTAACTTCCTTGTTTGTTGGTTCAAGATCGGAGATGGGTTCAATATCCGGCATCCGCATGGGCTGCGGCAGCGCTGCTCCACGCAACGGAAGCCTCCGCCCAAGGCGGCGGTATCATCGGTAGTTTTGGATACGATGGGATACATTGCCTCATCGCCCTCTTGAACGCACCAAAGGTTGGTTCTTGTGTACTTTTCTGTTACCTCCGGTGACTCCTCATTGCCTCATTATTGCAGTTTCCTAACTCTCCCAAGGTCATCTGCAGGTAAATGTGGAACAGTGCTACCATCTCATTCTGGAAGCATTGGTCGGTAGTGACAGCGTCGATGGCCACAAGCGTAAACGCTATTCTTCTTACGACCAGTACCACTGTGCACCCAGTCCCAAGGGGGTGATCGGTTCATGCTTCAGCTGCGAGAGCTCGACGAGCAGCAGCAGCGACTACTGGTTGTTGTGGCCGTCGTCGGTCACGTCCTCGCCGGAGGCTCGGCCGCTCAAGAAACTAAATGTTATGGCCAACAATGCCATGAGAAACGAAGACTTTGCAGAGGCCGTTGCAATTGGCTCTGTTCCATTCTAATTAGTAGTTGGTATATTAACTATAAGCCTATCGGCCGCGGAAGCAGGACGTGATCTGAAGGATTCGGAGGGAAAGAAAGCTCATGCAACTGACAATTTTGCCTGCAGGATATGGCGGGAGAAAACTTTGGAAGAAGGCAGAGGGGAATGGAGGAGGATACAGAGAGATGGGATTGCACCGCACCTACTTGTTCTTTTCATATGTTTCCATCAAGTTCTACAGGAGACAACAATGCCCTCCTGAGCATTGCATCAGTTTCACTATTATCCAACTGTTCATCTTTAGCTTCCAAGTCCTATCACTTCTCATGAATGCATCGTTCCAACTCCACATCCCATGAATAGACCCCCATTGTTAATAATGAGATGGCTGTACCTTCCCCACTCCCCTGCTCTGTCTCTTTTGCTTCTGATAAGAACAGCATTTATCAGTTACCTACGTACAATACAAAGACACATCATTGAGCCACTGGCGGTTTCATTCAAAGCTCTCTTAAATAATGATTCACTTGCACCAAGCTGAGTTAATCTCTTATGACACCACTAATTTAAACTTAAGCAGCAAATATGTTTCCACTGTCATGAGCTAACACAAACTAATAACATGTAGGTTGCCCTTTTCTAGGCTTTGACCTGCATGGCAGTTCTGAATCTTCTGATAACCAAAGAACCGAGACCAATGGCGTTTTGGTTTGGCCATATAAATTACTGCCGGGAAGTACTAATAAATAATAATGTGCCCCTCATTGCTTGCTTGCTCCCAGTCACTTGGGTTCAATGCATATGCAAGGAAAAAAAAAAGGCTCAAATCAAGTTTTGCTCTCTGTGAACAATTGACAAGTCTTTCAAAGAACACTCATAATAAGGATTGAAAAGGAGTATAAAGGACCAAGGCCCGGGTGTATGCGTCCTTTGAGCTATGTATGTGTGCGCCCTTTACCTTTCTTTCTCTTCTTTGTCTGTAACCGAGACGAGAGTGGAGAAAAATAGGCCTCAAGTCCACCAACCCCACGTATCCGTAGCTTGTAGGATGGACGGGATGGCATGAACAAGACAAGAGGCTTCAGGTTCAGACACAGTACGTGTTTGCGTGGTACTCCATGTAAGATCCGGATGCTTATGCAGTCATGGCACTGCGATAGAGCGATGGTAGTGGGCACTAGAGGAGTGAAGTGTTTGCAGCGGCCTCCATGAGTTGTTGTTGTCCCTTTTTTGTAGTAATGTTACTGTCATGAGATATCACATGCGCTTATAATGGCTTCATAGCCTATTAACATTATTAGCTCGTCATTAGTGGATCGTTATCATCTTCTGATATCACAAAGTTTATTGCCTCTCTGCAGCTACAACTTTTTTTTTTGTTCGGTCTTCGGTGAATAGTTACGACTTCAATAATGATGTCTAGATTAAGCAAACACAAAGGTTACATAATGCAATCTGTCATCAGACATCTCATCTCCATCTTGCATTTGATCTTATGGGTTAAAAAAAATGCATCACAGTTCATCAGACTACTGCAAAATTGCTTCTTTAGTGTTTGATTGACTGCCTTTCAGGCATACTTTTACCTCCCTTCTGAGCAGTCCTAACGTTATGATTGTTACCGATCTTTTTTTTTCCTGTTCCGACATAGTCCAGATAGTGTAGTCTGATTGGCAACCATTTTCAAGCAGAACTAGTCCTTTTTTTTTCTCGATAGCTCAACTTTTTGCAAACCCCATAATACTGTGCAGTAGTCAATGTTCAGGCATAAATTAATCAAGGGCTCGTCTCACAACTAGGGTAAAAAAGAGAGGGAAAACTATAGGAATTGGCTTTAATAGCAGAAGGTCCTTGCTAAGGAAACATGCATGCATGTTGAACTGCTTTAATTTACACCACTTCCATCACTTTTGTACTGACATTACCATACAGGTTAATGAACATTAGGTCGTAAGTACTCTGACAAGTAGATCGTTAAATGATCCTATTATTAAGAACTATACTTTTTCTGCTTTCTGATGACCACATGGCAAAATCTATCTGCTATCAGTAGTACTACACCTTGTGATAAATCTCCTTAATCACGTGTACAGATTAGATCACTGTTAACAGCAATGCTTAAACTGATGGCTCAGCGTTGGCTACTGTTTGAGACAGTGAACACCGGGGAGCATGCACGCAAGCAGGAGGCATACAGACATACTCATGAAACTCCAAGTCTCATCAGAGAATGGAGACAAAATAGAAATGGATTAAAGCTGTAGAAAGATCCCCCCTTAAACAATTACACCCTCACCAAAAAGTCCACATGGTTAGGTTTGAATCAAAAGGGTGACTGGGCGAGTGTTTTGATTCAGAATTGAAAGGGTTTGAAGGAGTTCTTTTGATTTTTTTATAGTTGCTTGCTTGGATTCACTCCGGTGAGAGTGACGACTGATGACCTTATTGTGTTTTTCGTTAAAGATGCATTGACAGTTTTCTTTTTGTTCAAGTTCATGGAGCATATCCAAGGATCTCAACAATTATGGAATAATATGATGTCGAGTCTCTCTCTCTCTCTCTCTCTCTCTCTCCACCCTTTTTTGACCAGGATGAATCCTTCACTTCCAAGGACACCGACAGTATGAATCGATCTTTGGTCAATAGCCATGACAAAATCAAATAATATAAAGGAAAAGCCATTCTCAATCCAAAACTATGAAGGTAAGTGATCAAACGCTCTGTTTATCTCAAGTGTAATGGGTATCAAATGCTAGACACCTTTCAATTTTATTCCATTTGTCTCACGGCTTTGGACAAAGGTTTATATATACTTTCATATAAAAAATGATTCATTTTCTTTTGTTTTTCTCAATATATGTTGTTCAACTTTGCACGAAGCTGAAACACATATCAACTCGAATAAGATCATGAGAGACTTAGTCGTTTTACTTTTTTCTTCATGGCCAAAGTGAATGACCATATCGAGTCGACATTACACTTGTAGCTAGCTTTTGTATATATTTGTAATCTAATGTGCGATTGTTTGTGCTACACAAGGAAGTAAAGTAAGCAGCTTATCTTTTTTACTCTCCTCCCTGTTCATGATGCTGGTCAGAGACTGTTTTTTTTTTCAACTGTATACATATAAAACTGGCTAGAATTAAGGGGCACAGGCAGAGTGTTCCTCTCTGCACGTAGAGGATACTACTAGTAGTAGTATATATGACTGTCAACAAGTGCAGGCAGAGGCAGCAGAGATTGGGGTGGGTGGAATGTGCACTATGTTGTATGTATGTGCATTCTTCAACGCGAGCATGTTGCCTTTTTGCTTTCTGCCCTGTTGAAATTTCAACCAAAGTGTCATTAATTACTGTGTTAAAAGCATCAGACAAAGGTCAGAGTAACAAGCGCCAAACCAGATGCATATGGAAAGGTTTGAAGTGTGTGTGGATGTGGCCTTACCACTAATAATACTTGCAAAAGCAAAAAAATTTCAAATAGCGTTGGCCCTTTTGATGGTTGATAAAAGTGATTTCATTTCATTAATAGTACTAATGGTACAGAGAAAAAAAAGAACAATGCATAATGCACAGTCTGCAACTTCACATATATTAGCACTCGATCTTAATACTCAAATAGTTAAATTAGCCACGAGTTGCTTGATTTGATAGCTTAGCTTTGGGAGGGTTCATGCAGTTCACGGGTTTTGAACCACTGGTGGCTACTGGTGTTAATTGTGGAACAGGATCTCTAATGAGTAGTGAGGCATGACTGCATTGCACCCACAAATTTAATGGCCAAAGTGCAGGCTACGAGGATATATACACCCCACATTAAATACATAGCAAATAATGCAGAGCCATATTTATTCCAAGGGGTTGAAGGAAGACGAGTAGGAGTAGAACTTTAATGCGTGCAATCCTGTGCGCAAGCTGTGACTCGTTGCCCTTTTCCAAACATTTGTTCTACAGCTCTCAGTAGTTTTTTTTTTCCTTATAAATGTCCAAATGACCAGCGGCAGCAGCAGCAGCAGCAGCAGCTCAGCTCATAGGGCTTGCGTGAGTTCCATGAGGGCAGGTGTGTCCCCTTCCTTTAAGGCCCTCTCTCTCTCTCTCTCTCTCTCTCCTATCTATCTATCATTATATGGCTTTGTCTATCTTGTTCCATGATGAGCCTTGAAGAGGGCTTGGCTTGTGACTTTGGCTTCTCTCTCCTCTGCCCGCCATGTTGTAATCAAAGCTGACAAGAGATGGGGGCCGGGGGGGAAGGAGAGAGAGTGGGGACTGCCACTACCTTTGTGCGGCCCCAGGGACAGGTCACTTTGCACACATGCATAATATAGGCATTCTAGAACCTAACTCTGCGCCCCTTCTTTGTGTTGCATGCTTTTGCATGGACCATGGGGAAGACGAATCATTAAAGAGCCCCCTCGTTATTTTACCCATCTGCTCTCTCTCTCTCTCTCTCTCTCTCCATGGTGCATGGTCGTGGTCTCTATTCGACTTGGAGATTTTAGCCATGATCAAGATTCAAGAACGTCTTTGAAGGCCACCGATGTATTAGAACAAGTTCTGCCACGCAATGATGCTAGATAATTGGATGAATGGATGTGATAATATAATACATGAGCACATTCATATTTGCCATTACGTTGCAGGAGCCCACCACCACCACCACCTCCTTCGTGTCACGCATGATATGTCTGCGGTACGTGTAAGAGACGATGTGGGAGGACGTCCTGCCACCTGGATGCCAACGTGGATCAGGATGGTACGTGAGAGCCCACCGTGCAGTGCAGGTACCAGACGTTACCTGCAATAAATTTGCCATCTTAATTAATGAAACCCCCCGCAAGAATCATGTCGTCGGTCTCTGCAGTGCGAGTGGAGTGAGTGCTGTGCAATAACATACAACTACGACTCGACCAACTTGAACGCCTATTGAAAAAGGCCTCGAAGCAAGCCTACCCTCTTAATGGGCCGAAGAGGTTAAAGCCCAAAAGAGACTAATCAAAGCCCATGAAAAATATATGTTTATCTTCTCTTTTCTTTGGTAGAAAAATGGAAACAAAAAGGCGAACATCAATAGCAAAATTTTTTTTTTTAGTCAAATAGAGGCAGTATCATTAAGCCGCAATGTTAACAGAGTTTTAGGTACAAAGAGTTAGATATTCCAAGGGAGGGAGTGTCCTCCCAAAAGAGATCAGTAGAAATTAGCTAATGAATTTGCTTCATGATTTGCTAGGCGATTAATGTGTTTACCCTCGCAAACTTATGGTAGCTAGTCACAACCTTAGACTAGGTCAGTTTGACGATTGTCAAGTTGAATTGGAAGTAAGCATCATTTCGACGTCTCCAAATTTCCCACAAGGTTAAAGCGAATAGTAATTGAAATGAAAAAAATGAGGACAGACGCAAGAATAGAATCACCTTCTTTGAGCTAGTCTCCATCTTCCAAGTGTTCATATAAGTAAAAGTAAATTTTGTTTCAATACGAAAGAGCTGCCAAATTTACAAAAAAAAAAAAAACAAATGAACAATGGTTTCTAACATTACATAGTAGTAATTTCCACAAAAAAAGTGAACCTCGAGGGGAATTTGATATGCCAAATGGTGTTCCAACACAAGTTGACGGCCCAGGGTCTGCTAATAAAGTTATAGACGGATTTAGCGATAGGTATACCAAATATCTCAGTGTTGCTGCACGATCGGTTTAGATTAATTTATAATGAATATAAGATGGATCATACCTTAAGCCTCTATAATATAAATACTGCTAGACATTCATGTTCTTTCAATGAGTAAATTTTTTTATAATTATCTTCTCATAATAACACCGGTAAGATAAAGTTTATAGATCATTTAAATGACGTGATGTGCAATCCAAGTTTTTAAAACAAATAAAAAGTAAACTAATAATAAATAAAATTAATAATAGAATATAACAAATAATTCAAAAACCTATTTCTCTCTCCCTTCTCTCGCCGGGGTGGTCAATGGGGAGACCCCAATTCACCTCTCCGTTATTTCTTTTATTTTTTTAATATATATATATATATAATATGTTAATTATTAAAAATCAAGCTTTATTTTGTAACCTTGCTATTACCAATTTAAATCAGGATTAATTTGTTGTAAATTATAAGTCGAGTTAAATGTTTATAAAATGGAGTTAAGAATCAAGCCGAAGTTAAAGGACAAATGACATGAATCACTCTCTTTTAAATCCTCTAGATACTCGGAACGGTAGCCGGAAAGCTTTCGCCGGCGTTGCTCTGGTACGCCGGCGAGGTCTTACACCTGTTTTGTGGGTTGCTGCGAGATGACGATGATCCAAAAGTTACATTTCATTAACGAACAATCGGGCCAGTTGGGCCTTAAATGGGCTTGGAAAAGTCAATTGCTGCATATGTACTTTTTTTTCTTAAAAAGATCATATTTAATAATACTAATCATACTATTTATGAGGTCGAATTCTTTGATCTATATTAATGTTTTTTTAACAAAGTTAACTAATTTTATAATACTTTGATACAATATAATGTCTTTGATATAATAATATAAGAAACAATAAAAGTTTATTCTTATTTCAACAAAATGGCATATGATTAGGCAAATAAATACTTAGAAGTAGACATATTTATATTAAAAATTTAAATATGATTAATTAAGCTCAAATATAATATTTAATTGAATATAGTTACTACTATATGAAATTTATTTTTCGGACCCTTGCGCGGAAGTACATAATTCATTTGAAAAAAAAGTGTGATTTTGATCTCGAGAAATCAAAATTTCTATATTTTCTTTAAGCAAAGACATAAATCTTTTTTTTGGTGAAAAACAATTTTTTTTTTCATATCTTGTATTTATTCTATGCACGTGCAGATCCGAGAACTCGCACGAAGGCTTGTCATGTCGACTGCCACCGCACTGGGCCTTCTCCTGCTCCTCCAAACCCTCTCTCTAGCCGCCGGCGACTACTGTGCCCATCCGGGATACGCCGGTCCGGCGGCGGTGTGCGGAGTCTCCGGCGAGGAAGGAGTTTCGGCGACCGAAGACCTGGTAGTTGTCCGCCGGGAGGAGCATGACGGCGGGCGAATCATCGACATTACCCACTTCTACCGCGAGGACATGCCGGCGTTCGGCTCGGCGGACGGCCTCGGACAGTTCCTCTGGCTCCCCAAGTCAATGAAGAACGGCTCCCTCGCCAACAACTCCGAGATGAAGCTGCCCGCCCACGCCGGAACCCACGTCGACGCCCCCGGTCACGTCTTCCAGCACTACTTCGAGGCGGGATTCGACATCGACACCCTCGATCTCGAGGTCCTCAATGGTGAGCACGACACTTCGCTAGCTTCCTCTATTTGATTGCTCTGATTTTAGCTTAATGCATTCGTTCATCTTATTAGTCATATTATAACGAACTTATTATGAACTTACTAAATTGGTCAATTGGCACCTATGACACAAGGAGATGAAGTTTCTGTATGTTTGTGCTCTCCATTTGGGCGAACTGCACATTTTAGTTTTGCATACATATCTTGTAGGGATCATCAGATATTGGCAATGTCATTATGGCACTAGGGCACATCGAATTTGTGCTAAAATATTAGGGCATGAAAATACTTCTCAAAATTAACTCTTTGAATGTAGATGATGACCTAATTATGTTTATTGTGTCTGATTATGACCATTTTCCAACTTTTGAAACAGGTCTTGCATTACTAGTGGATGTTCCAAGGGACAAGAATATGATAGGATCCTATTTCCTAATAATAATAGGATTAGTTTATTTTCTTTAACTAGGATTAGTTATTTGCTTCTACTTTGATTAGCACTTTAGTTATTTACTTCCTAGTTTGATTAGCACTCTATTTCTTTTATTTCTAGTTCTATTAGGACTTGTTTGGGTTACCCTATAAATAGGGCCCCCTTGGAACTCTTTTTAATCAGATATATGAGAATACAATCTTCTTTTGATATTTGCTTGGAGCAACTATCTTGGAGGCTTGACCCCCTCGAAGTGGTCTATTGGAGGCTTGATCCCCTCGAAGTGATCTAATTAGGATCCTAGTTGGACTAGGAACCTAACAATTGGTATCAGAGCTGTTCGATCTTTTTCGGACAATTGTGATATCTCGGGTTTTTGGTTGGACCAATAACCTAGTTATCTCCATCTTCCACTGCCATCTATCGTCTTCCGTTGCCATCTATCACATCCGCTGCTGCCACTATATCGCCATCACCACCGCTTACTAATATTCTTAATCTAATATTTCAAATGTGCAGGAAAAATCTATGGCTTCACAGGATTTATCGACTTCAGAAATTTTAACACTAGCCGATCGTCTTACTCGAATCGAAGAACGATTTCAACAAATTTTACAAGTATTCAACGACGACAAGAAATATCAACGAGTAAACAAGGGAAATCACGTAGAAGATAAGCTTGCAAATATTCAACAATTAAGTACGGTCGAGGAGTACCAGACTCGTTTTGAATTATTATCAAGTCAAATTAAAAATTGGAGCGAATATCGATTGGTGGAAACTTTTGTTGAAGGACTTCTCCCCGATCTTCGACAAGAAGTAAAAGCTCGACGACCAATTACTATAGTTGCTGCAATTTCTTTTGCTCGATGGGAAGAAGAACGTTTAAATGAAGAAAGGCATAGATCAAGTCGACACTTGAACAAATCACTCCGAAGCACAAGTGCAATAATATTTTCATCAAATGCAGAAGAGTCCAACACTTCAATTTCTTCAGAATTTTTTACGAAAACTTTATCTCAACAAGAAGCGAAGGATATTGAAAATAATTCAGTCGAAGATCAAGCTTCAGATTCATCTGTTGAGACGTCTTTTAAAAATGAGACATCTATAATTCTACCGCCAAAGGAGCAAACAACTTCTGAAGAATCTAGTGCAAAATACATTGAAGAATCATATATTAATAAGGACTTATTCATGACGGTTAACTCAGCCTCAAGAAAACTTGAAGATTGCGGTACTCAGAAGGCTCAAGGTCAATTTTATTCATGCGAAAAGAATTTGATCAATTTCAAATTCTCTTTCTTCAATGAATGCAAGCTTGTTCCAATGCTACCGATGCATAGTCAAAGCTACTCTCTGAAGAAGGATCTCTATTTTACTCAAGTTATTAAGAGACTTCGTCTGATCAAGCATCGAAAAGAAAAGTTCTCTCACATGTTTCTGTATAGCCTTGAGGAAGTTGTGCTCGGTATTGAGTGGTTACGTACATTGGGAGAAATCACTTGGGACTTCTCAAAATTAATAATGAAATTTGAATTGGAAGGCCAAAATGTGATATTAAAAGGAAAACGTTGCAATGTCAATTCTATATCAAATCATCGCATGGAAAAAATACTTCGGAAGGAAAAAAGGGGTTATATTGTTCAACTCCAACTTATGGGAGTAACACATTTACCGTCAACCGTTGATAATGGACTTGAGCTCTTGCTTTCAAAATTTTTTGCAGAATCAGAAGGACTGCCACCTCAACCATCACATGATTATCGAATACTCCTCTTATCAGGCTCTTCTCCGACTAATGTTCGGTCATATCGTTATCCTCATTTTCAAAAGGCTAAAATTGAAAAAATAGTTCAAGAAATGCTTGAAGCAGGAATAATTCGTCCTAGTGTTAGTCCTTATTCTTCTCCGGTATTATTGGTAAAAAAGAAAGATGGTTTATGGCATATGTGTGTGGATTATAGAGCTCTCAATAGAGTCACTATCAAGGACAAATACCCTATTCCAGTGGACGATGAGTTGCTTGATGAACTTGGAGGTGCAAAGTTATACACTAAGCTCGACCTGCGTTCTGGGTATCATCAAATTCGGGAGCACCTATCACATTTGAAGATAATTTTTACTATACTTCGGGAGCATAAACTATTTGTTAAGAAATCTAAATGCAGTTTTGGTCAACCGCAAGTAGAGTACCTTGGCCATATTGTCTCTTATGAGGGCGTTTCAGTGGATCAATCTAAAATTCAAGTAATGCTTGAGTGGCCCGTTCCTCATACAGTTAAAGCACTTAGAGGATTCTTGGGCTTAACAGGATACTATCACAAGTTTGTGAAGAATTATGGTAAGATAAGTGCACCACTGACATCTTTGCTGAAGAAGGATTCCTTCAAGTTGAATGATGATGCAAAAAGGACTTTTGATCAACTTAAGCTTGCTATGTCCACAACCCCAGTCTTAGCTTTGCCAAATTTTGATAAATTATTCGTCATTGAATCTGATGCTTCAGGAGTCGGGATTGGTGCTGTGTTGATGCAAGAAGGACGACCAATTGCAAATACTAGCAAGGCTCTGACAAAAACACATCTCAGTTGGTCTGTATATGATAAAGAGATGCTTGCCATTATTCATGCTGTCACTAAATGGAGACCTTACTTAATTGGTCATCGATTTCAGATTCGTACAGATCATAATAGTTTAAAACATATATTAGAGCAAAGAATCACTTCTATGCTACAACAAAAGTGGGTCTCTAAATTATTGGGATATGATTATGAGATTACTTATAAAAGAGGAACTGAAAATCTTATGGTTGATGCTCTCTCTCGTCTTCCTGAGCATGAAACCTTATCTGCTATATCTATTTTGTCCACTGCCCTTTTGGATTCTATTCGTCAAGAATGGCAAGAGGATGCTGCTATCAAGACCTTAATTCAAAGGTTACAAGATGAACCTCTTTCAGTTTCACCGTATTCTTGGCACTCTAGAAATCTTCTATATAAAGGTAGAATGGTTTTAGTGCCAAACTCAGCTCATAAGTTAACATTACTAAAGGAATTTCATGGTTCCCCAATGGCTGGGCACCCTGGTGTACTTCGCACATATAAGCGTAATTCTCGAGAATTCTTTTGGACATGCATGAACAATGATGTCAGGAAATTTGTTGTTGAATGTGATATTTGCCAGCGTCATGAAGGGGAAACAATTGCAAGTCCAGGTTTATTGCAGCCACTTCCAATTTCTATTGAAGCATGGGTAGATATATCTATGGATTTCATTGAAGGTTTACCATCTTCGCATGGAAAAACTACAATATTTGTGGTAGTGAATCGCCTTACTAAGTATGCCCACTTTTGTGTCATGTCTCATCCATATACGACAGTTACTGTTGTTAATGTTTTTGTTGAAAATGTTGTCAAGTTGCATGGGGTGCCACGATCAATCGTAAGTGATAGAGACAAAGTCTTCACTAGCCAATTTTGGAAGGAACTTTGTCGTTCACAACAAACCCAATTGACAATGAGCACCGCTTATCATCCTCAAACGGACGGACAAATTAAAGTTGTCAATAGATGTTTGGAATCTTATCTTCGTTGTTTCTCAAGTGATAAGCCTAAAAATTGGGTGAAGTGGCTTCCTTGGGCAGAGTGGTGGTACAACACAAATTTTCACTCTTCAACAAAACTTACTCCTTTTGAAGCTATGTATGGATATCCTCCTCCTGCTATTGCCCAATATTCAACAGGCGCTACTACTGTTAATGCTATGGATATTGAATTACGTGATCGAGACCAAGTACTAAGGCTATTAAAGGATAATCTTACTAGTGCTCAATCTCGAATGAAACAACAAGCTGACAAAAAGCGAACTGAGAGGGAATTTCAAATTGGAGACTTAGTTTATTTACGTCTGCAGCCATATAAACAACTTTCTGTTATTGTTCAGAGTTCAATGAAATTAGCACCTCAATTTTATGAACTTTATAAAGTTTTGGAGCGAATTGGGCCAGTAGCTTATCATCTTGATTTACCTTCAACATCTCGTATTCATCCAATGTTCCATGTTTCTTGTCTTAAGAAGAAGCTTGGGAATAATATTTCTGCGCTACATCATCTTCCTGAATTGGATTCAGAAGGCAATGTTCGTGCAATACCTGAAATGGTTTTGAAGCGTCGTTTTATTCAACAAAAGAAGCATGCAGTTACTGAATGATTGATTAAATGGGAGAATTCGCCAGTTGAAGATGCTACTTGGGAACGTTATCAATCTCTGCAAAGAAAGTTTCCTGAGTTTGTTGCTGCTCAGCCTTGAGGACAAGACTAATTTAAAGGAGGCGGGAATGATAGGATCCTATTTCCTAATAATAATAGGATTAGTTTATTTTCTTTAATTAGGATTAGTTATTTGCTTCTACTTTGATTAGCACTTTAGTTATTTACTTCCTAGTTTGATTAGCACTCTATTTCTTTTATTTCTAGTTCTATTAGGACTTGTTTGGGTTACCCTATAAATAGGGCCCCCTTGGAACTCTTTTTAATCAGATATATGAGAATACAATCTTCTTTTGATATTTGCTTGGAGCAACTATCTTGGAGGCTTGACCCCCTCGAAGTGGTCTATTGGAGGCTTGATCCCCTCGAAGTGATCTAATTAGGATCCTAGTTGGACTAGGAACCTAACAGAATATTACAGGTACATGATGCTTCAAGTTATCCAAATTCTCGATGCTGCTTGCATTCATTTTTTTACTTGATGCTTTGAACATTTTTTATGTGTTTGGATAAAATGAAAGGAAAGGAAAGGAAAGATAATTCTTTCCCCTTCATTCAATTTCATTGTGGGGATGAAAAAAAAAAGGTATTTGGAGGGGAAAGGTGATGGAGTTTTTCCTTTCACCTCCATTCCCCTCCATGAAAATGTTTATCAAAACAAGTTGAATTATTCTCCTCCTCGTCATTCTACTTCATTCCCTTTTTGTCACCTCAATCCAAACAAGTCCTTAAGCTTATCCCTACATTTGCTTCATTAATTGCGCAGTAATATCTTTCAGTTTTATTGATCCTGCACCCTTGTAGAATGCCAGTTTTTATGTTTTCTGGAAATTGGTTTTCAATGAAGTAGTATCATCTAGTTTGTTGCCTATGAGTACTTCACAATTCATTTGCACAGTTTTCAGGATGTTGTATAATCATTATTATGTATTTTGACTATCTATCATGTTTGAGCTGGCTTTCATGTCGTGTTGGTCATAACTGATTGATAGTTTCACTGTGTAGCTGATGTCATGGAGTCCCTGCACATCCCAAAAGGAGTTCGTCGCGTGCTTTTCAGAACACTGAACACTGACAGGTGGCATGTTACTCTAAACATAATTGGATCCACACAATTGAAATATACAGATTCATTTTTTTATACTTCCCCGGAAGAAACATGGTTTCCAATGAAGCATGATAACCCATGAGACAGCATAGCTAAAGTGAATTCTGATTGATATTCACAAGGCATGCAGGTTTCATAAAAGAAGAGCTCTATAGGTCAGGTGTGAATGCTAAGATATTATCCTGTTGTCTATTACTACTCCCAGTGAACTAAGTTGAAGTCTTTCTATTTTGTTTTAAAAAACCACAAATTTGAGGCTTCTTAACTGTCAATTGTATTACCATAAAAGAAAAAGATCTCCATTCTGCTCATGAGGATTACTGTTATCATGTATAGATAATGACTGCCTTTTGATATTGAAATTTTATAGTAATAGTTATCAGCAATTCAAGGACGTAAAATTTAAGCTTAAACAAGCTTGTGAATGTAGTTTAAGGTTAATAATGTAGTTTAATTCATGTAGCTGAAACAAGCTGTCGAATCTTATGAACATGGATCAACGAATATATTGGCGTCGTATGATCCATGTAGCCGACCCCACCTAGTGGGATAAGGCTTTGTTGTTGTTGTTGTAATGTAGTTTAATTCATGGAATGTACCTGAACTTTGTGTACATTATGTTCACTTATCCTTCATTCATAATAAGTAATGTCTCATGTAGCATATGTCATCAGTTGTCATCTGAAACTAGAATTACAAGCTGATAATCATATGCAACATATAATTGATTGGTGCTTTCTTTCCAGACAACTTATGTGGAAAAAAGAATTCGATTCAAGCTATGTTGGGTTCATGAAGGATGGCGCACAATGGTTAGTCGATAACACTGATATTCAACTTGTTGGTGAGTTACATCTTTTGCTTGTGTACATGCGGATCTTCAGATTTTTTGCAATTTAGTAATTACCAATGTTCAGATATCCATTGACGGTGATGGTGGTGTTTTGAGAGAAGTCTCTCGTTATTCTTCAGTAGAGCAAATAGATATTTGTGAAATTGATAAGATGGTCGTAGATGTGAGTAGAGTAAACTTCTTCGTTCATATTACATGCTTGCTGATTTATCCAAGCACATCGTATCATAATGGGTGCTTTGCTTAATTGAATGTCTTTGTGAATATTTTTATGAGGTTTTTGAGCTCCAGGTGTACCTTCATATTACTGAGAATTGACCCTTCCTGCATTTTACACAGTAAACTTCCTGCTTTCTTTTTCTCTTTGCGATGAATTGTGAACTATAATTCACATAAAATACCTTGTTTTAGTTCAGATATCCATTGACGGTAGATTTCGTTAAATCTGATTTACTGTTCCTTTTGCAACCACAATTGAAATTGTTGATCTGGCTATTAGTGAAGATATCCTTTTGCAATTAAAATTACTTCTTTTGCGTTCCTAATCTTACAATTAGGCTGTCATATGTAGGTTGTTTTATAAAAGGTGAACACAAAAAAGAGACGATTCATATAACTTTATTCTATTGGGAAGCTAATATGGAACTCTCCATTGCCTCGATTGTTGTGCATAGGAACAAAATATCATTTTGTTATCTTCCCTTGATGTAGAGCTCTCCATTACCTTTTTAAAGCTTCCACCATTGTTGTGCATAAGAAAAAAATATATCATTTTGTTATCTTCTCTTGATATAGAGCTCTCCATTACCTTTTTAAAGCTTCCACCATCAAAATATATTTTGGAGTGAGAATGGAGCAAGATCAAGCCAGTCAAAGAAAGTATCAACTAAAAGATCCCCCTCAAAAATCAACTAAAAGATGAAAAGACCAAATCCATAGTGATTGTTTAAAGATTGTCTTTACAGATTATGCATTGTTGCTTTCTTTTTATTTTCTTCCCTTGATGCATGAGGTCCTTGCAACTCCGCCTATATTTTATAGCCGGTCCTAAGCCCAGATAAAGGAGGAGGGTTGTGTTAGGCCCCGACAGCCAGCATAAAATTCTGTCGAATCTTATGAACATGGATCAACGAAGGCGTCGTATGATCCATGTAGTCGACCCCACCTAGTGGGATAAGACTTTGTTGTTGTTGTTGTTGTAGTAATTACCAATGTTGCCAACCAGAAAAATGTGTAATAATAATTTGGTGGAAGATATGAATCATCTCTTTTTCTATTGCGACATCTCGAAGGAAGTTTGGAGTAGTGCCACATTGGTTGGATCTCCAGTAGCACTGAGTTGGACTTCTGGATTTATTTCCAAGGAGGTAGAAATTCTGGAAGATCATCACCTATCGGTTGTGAAGGAATCAGGCTCTTCTTTTTGTGCTACTTTGGGCAATCTGGCTGCAGCAGAATAATGTGGTTTTCCAAAATGATAGATGCTATGCGGGAAACATTCTTTGTCATGCTTCTTTTTTGAACAGAGAGTGGTGCTCTTTAATTCATTTCTGTTCCTTCACATGTAAACTTTGACTCATTTTAAGGCTTTTGAATGATCAAACAATCTGGTTAATCAACCCTTGTTCCCTAAGGAAAAGGATTTCATATCATTTAGTTTCAAGTTTTCTTTTGATATAAAGTATATTTATTCTAATAAGTACATTTTCTCACCAAATCTAGTATCTCGGCAGTATTTTTCTATGTACATATTTTTCCGCATTATGCAATCATTTGTTTTGTTTCTGTTCTTTCTTCGTTATAGATTCATTGTTACTTGTTAGTTATCCCTTATTCTTGAGTGTGTAAGCCATTTTTGTCAACTAAGTTTCTTTACACTTTATTCTATCATGCAGGTATTGATTATCTATCAGCTGCTGCGTTTGATGATTTGATTCCCTCTCATTTGGTTTTGCTAAAAAGTCGGGTACGCCATATTGTTTTAAAACCGGTTTTAGTTTGAACAGTGATATGTCTTGGTATTAATTTAGTCTCGGATGCGTTCTTTGTTTGTAGCATTTTTCTGTTTGTTTCTTCTTTGTTATATGAACTACACCTCGGCTCATACTCTTTTAATCTTCTCATATCACTTGTGTAATTTCCCCAAGTATTTTCATTTGCATAAATTAACTCCGCCTATGTTTTATAGCCGGTCCCAAGCCCGGATAAAGGAGGAGGGTTGTGTTAGACCCCGACAACAACATAAAATCCTGTCGAATTTCATGAACATGAATCAACGAGCGTCGTATGATCCATGTAGCCGACTCCACCTAGTGGGATAAGGTTTTGTTGTTGTTGTTGTATTTTCATTTGCATAAATTATCTTGGTCCTGTGGTATGCATTACTTTTTAGATTGTATCCAGTTCTTGCATAACAAATTTACTGATGTCTGCCGTATTTGTTTTGTAGCATCTTCTATTTGTTTCTTCTTTGTCATGTGAACTATCCCCCACACATTTTCTCTCAATTCATCCCGTATCTCTAGTGCAAATTCCAAAAGTATTGTTATTTGCATCCAAATTGTATTTTTGCAAAGTTGTTCTGAGGCAAAAGCCCGGATAAAGGAGGAGGGTTATGTTAGATCCCGACATCCAACGTAAAACTCTGTCGAATCTTATGAACATGGATCAACGAATATGGCGTCGTATGATCCATGTAGCCGACTCCACTTAGTGGGATAAGGCTTTGTTGTTGTTATTGTTCTGAGGCAAACATAATGTCAATGTTTAGCATCTGCCTAACAACTATGTGTGCGCGCGCCCACATTTGGTCGAATTTATGCTTCCCTCTATTAGCTGTCAGGCTAATATTTTTCTTTTCTTTTGATCAGGAAATTATTCTAGTGGAAGGTTTAAAGTTGGAGAATGTCAAGCCTGGGATATATTCCCTCAACTGCTTACCTCTTAGGCTGAGAGGTTCAGAAGGTTGTCCAATTCGCTGCATCCTTATCAAGTGATTTGTTCTGACGCGGGGTTCGAGGGATAATAGCAGCTTGCGGCTTAAGCTATCTTGATGCCCAGCATTATAATAAAAAAGCATCAGAAAGACCACATTGAACCACTTCATGTAAGAACAAACTCAATTGATCGAGAGAGACCTATCTACTTATTTGGTTTCTGTCATTGTAAAACATTTGGATTGCCCATTACTGAACCTTCTGTGGGATGTTGACACGTCATAGTTGGCAAAATCAATTCTCTGTGCAAGATAGGTCTCAGCTTTTGTACCAAACTTCATATTTGTATACTTCCTGATTGACATCAATCTGTACTAACAGGAGACGGAAATTAATAAATGGTCATCGTAATTTTTTTTAATATGTAAGGGCCAAAGCACTATACAATTCAATTCTGTAAAAAATGCACAATTTTGATCGCATAGTAGGTCTATGTTATTTTATTTTTTAGAGTGAAAATATGATGCAGCTTACTACTCTTTGCCCATCATCAGCAAGTCTGTCTTTTTGTTCTTCTTTACACAGGGTCTATGTAGCCGATCCCATCTAGTGAGATAAGATTTTGTTGTTGTTGTTTAGATAGGGTCTACGAAGGTTCGTAGATCCTGCTTTAGTGCAAAGTAGGTCAAAACATATTATAACGAAGTAAATGATAGTTAGGTAGCACATGAATTCTGAAGCAGAATTTTGTGAAACTTTTAACTTTAGTTCCTAAAATGGAGACTAAGGTTAGGTCAAATTACTTCATAAAATTGCTGGTTGCGTGACTCCTTTCGTTTGGCTACGCGAAATTCTTATAAAGTAGAAATGCTTCTAACGATTTAGTATGGGAGAAAGCTCTTTAATCATTATTTCAAACTATAACGGAGAAAGGTCTTTAATCATTATTTCAAAGGACATTAGCAACAACAGTGGAGTTGTAGTAGTGCCGCAATTCCTTCTACTTTAATAAAAAATCTCTGAGTTTTTGTGAACCTACAATATTTTTATTAAGACAAATATCCGATATGAAATAATCTTATCGAGGCTCAATGGTGGTTGACCTATAACCATTAGCGTCGGGCAAGTTAAACCGTCAGCACCACTCTCTATCCATAGAAAGCTGACAAGAAAAAAGAGTACACTAATAGAACTCACCATTAAGGTAAACCTTGACAACTTTACAGAAGTTAATTATACATGAGCCTTCACTCGAACTTAACATCGATTCAGAAGTTAAAATGAAAAGTTACTCGTGAACAAAACCAAAATGCTGTGAGCTGGTGAATGGTGATGGAGAGGTTGGAAATCGGACGCGCGCACGCACGCACGCGGTACAACTACTTGTTAGATCGATGGAAAAAAAAGGTTAAAAAAAAAAACTCTCCATATAATATTTTCTTATGGTGATCTTCTTACAACAATCATATTATAATGACATAGATATTGATCCTTCTGCATGCGCACTATTTCTCTGTGAGACTTGTGCTACAACTGAACGATCATCTGGATGACATGGGACCCCCCTTAACTTACGGAACTGCTGGAATTTTCTCAGTACCTACCACCTCAGTTCATACTCATAGTATAGTAAACACTAAACACTAAGCAGGATCTCACTCAGTCACTCTCTCTCTCTTTCTCTCCCCCCCTCGCTAAGGTCTCGATTGTTAAAGATGCTGTCTCGGCTGCATTCTGCAGGATTCCGAGCTACTCACGGGACAAATGGATCATTCCTCACCACATGACTAGAAGGCAAAAATAATGGACATAGCCAAATGCTAGACAAATTACTTCTGCAAAGTAGCAGCCCTGATGTTGTATACTACATCAAAGCCAAGGCTCCCACATATATGACCACCCCTTAACATCCAGTTGTCTCTCTTTGTTCTATATGCCCGTGGAAGAGTCTCCTTCCTACTTTTCAGAGATAGAATATGTAACATATGCCAAAGCATAGAAAGATCACTTCATGGGACATGAAGAGGGTACGTACTGTTCAGAGGCAACATAAAGATACAAAATTATACAAGGCACCAAGCACATGCAGAGATCCATCACAAGCAATTAGGTCTCGATCGATCGGAAATTGTTAATCCCTCTTGACCCGGTCAAACTAATTAGAGGCACAACTTGGCTTAATTAATACCTTGCTTATTGTAGACATTTGAATATGAAAACTTCATTCACCTCCAAATCCTGCCTGATTCCATTTGTTAGCTCTGCTCAAATATTAATTATGTTCAGACCCTATGCCCCCTCTTGGGACGATCTAATTAATGGTCGAGCTTGAAGTCCACTTCTCGACATTCTTCACATTGGCCAAATTATCACGAGCTTGCTGATTGATCTCGCTGACAGCATCGGCAGGGGGGAGGAGAATTCTTAATTACAGGGTTTGAGTACTTGACAGTGCAGCACAGTTAGCGTTTGCTTTGTTCTGAAGCATTAAGCAAGTGGGAAGAGTGTGTGTGTGTTATTTTTAATAAGTAAACTTAGCGAAGCGTAGAAACCAAATCGTCATGCATTTGCAAGGTAAAACCATTCCTGCAAAGTCAATCACTTCTTCGTTCATTGCAACTCGAAAATAAATAATCTGTTCTTCTTTTCACGATGACACCTTGTCGTTGTTCTGTATCATCCTGACGAGTGTGTAATTTCATGTTGCATGTAGCCTACAGAGAGTCTGTCTCCTGGATCTGCAGACGAAGATTCTTAACTGGGCACATTTGCAGTTTAATTTACCTGCTCTCTGATGAAGTGTGAACCACGGTTTTTGCTCTGCAATAGTGCAAGTGCATGTGTTCCCAAGTTTTAAAAAAAAAAAAAGACGAAGAAAGATTTGACACCTCCAAAGCAACTTGTACTGGAACAAACTCGTCTTTTAGCAGCAACTACGTGCCCAACTTTAGTTTCCTGTCGGTGGCGTGCAAAGAACTCCGTTCTTGGATGGGCGTGCCTTTCGCACATTTATAAGTGTGCTTAGCCAAAAAGTCAAGAGAACTTGCTCTTAATCAACTTGTGCTTCTTATGCAATCCATGCTTTTAAATTGAGCTGAGTTCATTGTTGTAAAATTCTTTTGGTCATTTGACTCAATCAGTGATGTTACCGCGGTACTTTTTTTTTTCTATAGACTGTTTTGCAAAACAAAAGATAGAACAATTTTTTTTTCTGCCAAACACTATATGTGACGAGTGTTCTGCCAAATACTATATGCGACGGGAACTTTTGGCCAAAACTTCCGGCCAAAAATTCTTATTATTAGCAAGAACTTAGATTTCTAAATTCTTGCTAATAGCAAGAACAACCTTATTTTTATTTTTTTGTTATAGGTCTAAAAGTAGGTGGAACTATTTTTAATGATATTATTATATGTATATACTATATATTATATGCATATATAATATACATATATTATATTTATTTATTATTTATATATTATCATAAATTTATAATTTATTTAGGTATAATAATAAAAAACTACATTTATTGTTTATTACAATTTACTTAGTGTTATAATAAAATAAAGAATTCCATTATTATTTATTATGAAAAATATATTTTCTTGTTTAAATGTTGATGTAAATATTTTTATTTATTTTACTTATCATGTATCATAATAAAAATTAACTAGTATGATATTAGTATAACATAATTAAATTATTAATTATGGTATTCTAAATAAGTTATAATTATATAATTATTTTATATAAATATGATGTTAAATTTTCTTTTTATTTCATTTTTAGTTATTAATTAGTTTATCTTAATTTTTTTCTTCTATCTAATTTGTTAATTATAAAAATATTGTGTAATTAATAATATAAAAATAATCTTATAAAATAATATATATATTTACTTCTTACTTTTTATCCAAACACCTATTAAAACTTATTTATCAAATCAACTTTTTAAATTCTCATCATTACATTTTTTCATTCAAATAGTAATCTAAACTTTTCTATGTAATCGATTAGTTCTCAGGAACTAATTTTTTTTTCAAAATTTTCGCACCAAACACAAGCATAGCATGCATCGGGGAAAGCGGAGCCAACGGTTCAATTCGCGTGGCTGCACACGATTCATAGATTGAAGATCGATCCATCATCGAGTTTAATTAATCCGATTTAATCATCTGGGTTGCTAGCAGTGACCAACAAAATTTTTTTACATTCATAAAAATTTAAACTCAAAATTTTTACTTAAACGAGAAGGAATGACTACCGGTTAAAGCGGTACTTTGGTGGCAATAGTAATTTTTGATAAAGTTAACTCTACGTAACTCAAACCCCCTAATTTCAATAAGTCAACATGGGCTGCGACCTTATTACAGTACTGGCACTTGCAGATCAATCACTCCCTGTCCTAGTTACAAGTTAGCTTTTCCTGTCCGGCTTTCACACATTTAAAAAACAAACGACCAACTAAGCATAGTTGGTTTGCATTAATGATTGTCAATTTGATCGAGGTTTATCTTTTCACTTTCATTGGAATATCAAATCAATTATATGCTATTAGTTCTGTATACATTCGAGTCAACTCATAATTAGTCCAAGTTCCCATTGAGAGGAAAAAAAAAACAATTTCGAGTAAGCAAACACACAAGGGGGCAAAATGCTATTTTCTGAAATAATAATTTATATTCTAGTGTCGTTTCCCTTCCGCACATGTCTTCCCAGGACTATCCCCTGTTCAAGTTCGTGTGAATGAATACTGATAAACTGCAAATTAATTACTCGAGCAGATGACCCCCCATTTTAAGCTCTTCGTTCTTCATTGCACCAACTCAGCATATTTACTAAATTGGTGGTTGGAAACATATATTGGTGTCGGAATCTTGATGAAGTGAATGAGGAGTAGCCGGCCAAATTTGGGTTCACATGCATGTATAATTACAATAGCTCCCTTCCAAGACTCCTGCCAAGAATGACAAATGGGAGCTAGACAACATATCCTCCATAAAATCAATTAGATCAGCATGTTTATCAGGTGGTCCATCTTGATGTAGTTTCATCACGCATCAAGGTCATACACCCCCAACTACGAATAATATGGCAGACTAATATTCAGATAGAAGGTATGTCAGGTATCATTAGTTGATGCCTAACAAGAGCTTTCATGCACAAATTCTTCACAGATTGATGCTAGTTACAACCACTCGGGTTTTCTCTGTGATGGCACGCACAAGGTTTGCATGCATGACAGCAATAGAAACAGCATCACAAATGGGAAAGGTTTAGTTTTTCAGTTGACTTCCCATTTTTGTTCTAATAATTGTCCATGAGCAAAAGAACTACTTATGAAATTGACCTCTTGGACAGTTGCTGTTACTTGGTCATCGGGAGCAGATATAACTGTTATAGGAGTTGAAAGATAAAGGTCTACCAAATCTACGGCATCCTTTACAAATGTTAAGTGGAATTAGGTGATAGCTGATGTTACCTGAAAGGATGAAACTCTGGCAATAGAGAACTTGGCAACTTGCACACATAGAGGACATGCCCTTTCAAAACTAGATGGTTTGTTTAAGTCGTGCATGGAGCAGCTAAGCTAACAGATTCGAGTCTGGCCCCCACCCACCCACCCCATTGAAAAATACTACACTACATAAAAGAAGAGGTTACTTTAATGGAATGAATACTTTTGTTGAGGTTTCTCTTTTTCTTTATCCATCTCTTGGTCTCCTAAAAGTTCTTTCTCTATGAAGCAGATCTTCATGTATATGTAAAAGGTGAAGTACCATAGAGTTAACATTGCATTGCTTCTTCTGTTTTTACAATCTAAGCTTTGATTTACCATTTCATTCTGATTAATCTTTTGCCAGTTACGTACTTTCGACGTAGGAGCGTCGATGCATCATATAGTGGACTAAATGCAGAAGCTGATGACATCTAGGAGACGCACCCAATAATTCAGCTGCTGACATCTGGAAAGTAAAAAGTAAAAAAAATAAAAACTGCAGTTCCTTTTCCACAGATTGATAGAGACGATGAATCATAACATAAAAAATAAAAATGACAGTTTCCCTTATGTCTTATCCAATTATTAGGGAGTGTAAACTGTTATAATGAAAGACGGGTGAAAGGTTGCAGATACTGTTTTTCTCTGTAGAGGACTGTAGTGAGGAGAAAAAGATAGTCGCGGCATTACTTACCCAAACACTGTTGAACATCTGGTGGAAGAGAACTCCTTGCTGTAGAACGACGGGTGAAAGGTTCCACATTGTATCGGTCCATTTCTTCATGTAGATTTGGATCCCTGCTCCTTGCAATAGAAGAAGCGATGGGAAAATACCTGTGTAAACAGTAGAACAGGGTTGGTTGTTTCCAGCAACAAAAGATAATGGTACCAGTTCTCATGCTTCATGTAGGACCACAACACTTGTCCAGATTGTACATCCAAATGTGGGGTGCACATACCATATTTGTCCTTGGACGATTCCTTCGACCACGGCCGGGTGATTCGTGTAATTAAATTTGACAAATGATGATGAAGAGTTTGTGTTTTCTTGCTTGGTACCAAATTACTGAAAGGAAAATTAGCCACCATACGTACATTATCCAATCTCCACTCTGGCTACAGAGAACCCATGTGCAGACAAAAAAGTGTAAAGGCTTCACTTCGGCAATGGTGCTTGTTCTCTATCAGGGATTCATTCCCAAAGTATTACTGTCATCATTGAACTCTTTCGACGAATAAATGATGCCAGGAATCTCATGTGGGCCTTCAATCTTTCTCCAATCCCTGTCGCAACTCAAAAGTGTGAGGAGAATGTATAAAAAAAAAATTGAGAACGTGAGCAGATCTTCCAACTATTTCTCTCACATCAGCCTCAGCCCCTAATAAAATTATCGGCACGAACATTACATTCCCGTTTGTTCCACCACCATGATCTAGTTTCAACCCATCAAACCTATACAAAACCTCAGTCATTTACCTTCATGTCGTTGGCCAACACTGAAATTCTTAATGTTTTTGAGCTTCTTACCTATCTATTCGTGACCGACCCTACTTAATGGGATAAGACTTTGTTGTTGTTGTACCTATCTATTCGTGCTTGCTTGGGTTCTTGGCTAGATAATTAAGCTCTTTTCCCTTCTTGTTGGCCCTAAGCAGTAAGCACACAACTGAGATGGTAGAATTAACAGAGGGGATGCATGTGGTGTCCTAGGTCGTTTTTTAATCACCCCCTCTTTTTGTTACTAGCTCAGATGTTAAATGTTAACACACGGTGAAGGAAGCCCTCTTTTGTGAGCTGTATGCACTGCTCCCTTATTTGTTTTCAAACGGCTTCATTCCAATGCATACTTTTCCATTGCTTTCTCCCCTTGATCCATATCCCATTCACATGCACCACTCCTCCACTGGAAGACTCCACATAATTTTCTATTTACTCTCTTTACTCCCCTTCTTGGTGCCTGCCACAGCTAAAATACCCACTTTTTTTATGCCGCAGTACTTTTTTGTTTACAACAACTCCCTTGTTAAACCAAAAGCCATGAGGTTGCAGGTGTCCCCGTAACCACACCACAATCTTGCTCACACTTTCCCTTCTTCTTCTCCCCCTCCTCCACCTCCCCCGTCTCAGCCACCGAGGCATGGTTTTTTCCAAAGCACCACCAGCATGAACTTCCAGAGCTATAGACTTCGCTCCATGCAATTTCTTCCTCCTTTGTTGCTGGCTTTAGTAGTCATCTTTGCAGTTCCTGCGTCGTGTCTGAGCCAAGATGGAGTGCTGCTGCTCAAGTTCAAGTACTCCCTGCTCAGCGACCCCCTGGCAGCGCTAGGAGACTGGAACTACGACGACGCCACGCCGTGCGCGTGGAACGGAGTCGTGTGCATGGGCTTCCCCGACGCCGCCACCCTCAATTGGACTACTGCTGGCAGTGGTACTGATAGCATTGTGCAGCCTTCGGCCATTACTTCCAGAGTGATAAGTCTGGTGCTCCCCAATTCTCAGCTCTTGGGCTCCATCCCTCCGGAGCTCGGCCTGGTCGAACACCTTCGTCACCTCGACCTCTCCGGCAACGCGCTCAATGGTACGCTCCCGGCGTCGCTCTTCAACTCGTCCGAGCTCCGGGTTCTCTCCTTATCAAACAATGAGATCTCAGGCGAACTCCCGGAGCTCGACGGGCAGATGAACGGCCTGCAGTTTCTGAACCTCTCCAACAACGCATTGACGGGGAGAGTACCGAGCAATCTCATGCTGCTGCCCAACCTCACGGTCGTGTCCCTTGCCAGCAACTACCTTTCTGGGGAGCTGCCCGGCGGCTCGTTCGAGCAGCTTGAGTACTTGGATCTAAGTTCCAACCTCGTCAATGGCTCCCTGCCACTGAATTTCGCAGGCAAGAGTCTTCAGTACCTTAACTTGTCCTACAACCGTCTATCTGGCAAGATCCCACCGGAGTTAGGATCAGCGATCCCGGTCAACGCAACGGTGGACTTCTCGTTCAACAGCCTCAAGGGAGAGATCCCGAAGACTGGAGCTCTCGCCGGTCAGACGCCGGCGGCCTTCGCCGGGAACCCGGATCTTTGCGGGAAACCACTGAAGAACCTGTGCACGATTCCTTCGACCCTGTCTGATCCTCCGAATTCGTCAACAGCAATACAGCCAGCAACGAAGTCGCCTCCGGCATTCGCGGCGATACCTAAGGACACAGACGCTTCGTCGGCAGACGGCGGAGAGAGTTCCTCCGGGAAAAGCGGCCTTCGACCGGCGGTCGTCATCGCGATCACTCTCGGGGACGTGGCCGGCGTAGCAATTCTTTTTATGGTGTTCCTCTACGTATACCACGTGAAGAAGAAGAAGAGAGATCAGCAGCAACAACAACAAGCACACGAGAACCATTTTAAGAAAGAAACAGGAAGCATCGGACTGAACAGGGTACTGCCACCTCCGATGTCTCCCGAATCCAAAGGCTCCATTGGCGCCCTATCATGCTGTTTGAGGAAGAAAGCGGACGACGGGGACGATACGGAGGACACGTCGACCTCGGCATCCTCCGAAACGGACACAGAAGGACGGCGGGCGGGCTTCAAGCAGGGGGAGGGAGGCAAGCCTGGCGCGCAGCAGAAGGAGCAACAAGGTGCGGCCACGCTCGTCACGGTCGATGGTGACAACGAACTTGAAATGGAGACGCTGCTAAAGGCCTCGGCGTACATACTCGGGGCCAGCGGATCCAGCATTGTATACAAGGCCGTCCTCGACGACGGCACGGCGCTGGCCGTCCGCCGTATAGGCGAGAGCAGCACTATCAACAAGCTCAAGGACTTCGACGCACAGGCCCGCATCATCGCCAAGTTCCGGCACCCGAACCTCCTACGTCTCCGAGGATACTACTGGGGTCCCGACGAGAAGCTTGTCATCCACGACTACGCCTCCAATGGCAGTCTCGCTAACATATCATTCAGTAGTAAGTTTTCCTCTCTTCTCGTCTCTGTTGCATTTTAGCAAACGAGTTGGGCTCGGAATTGGTACTAAAAAGTTTTCTGCTCGTTTTTTTTTTCCAGAGAAGCTCGGGTCGTCCCCGTTTCATCTCACCTGGGACGCGCGCCTTCTGATCCTGCGAGGCGTGGCGAGGGGACTCGCCTACCTCCATGACAAGAAAACCGTCCACGGTAATGTAAAACCAAGCAACATCTTGCTGGACGCGGACATGGAGCCAAAGATCGGCGACTTCGGCTTGGAACGTCTGATGTCCGTCGACGGCAGCTACAAAATCGGCACATCCTCCCGGCAGTTCGGGAGCAAGCGGTCGGCGCAGTCGTCGAACAGCCTGCCGGAGGTCTCTCCGTTGGCCGGCGCGAGCTCCTGCGGGTCTGCCTCCACCACGGGGACTGCGCCTCCGCCATACCTTGCGCCGGAGTCCCTGAAGAACCTGAGGCCCAACGCCAAGTGGGACGTGTACGCGTTCGGGATGGTGCTGCTGGAGCTCCTGGCAGGGAGGGTGCTCTCGGATGTGGAGCTCTGCCACTGGAACGTCGCGTTCCTGCCAGAGGAGAGGAACAGGGTCCTGCGCATGGCCGACCCAGCGATCCGGGGGGAGGTCGAGGGCAAGGAGGAGGCGCTGCTAAGCTGCTTCAAGCTGGGCTTCGCGTGCTGCGCGACGGCGCCGCAGAAGCGGCCGCCCATGAAGGACGCAGTCCAAGTGCTCGACAAATTGCCATCCAGGAGCAGCAGCTCTTGCTCCTCTTCTTGCTCGTAAACGTAGGAACGATGTGTTCATTTCTCTGTATCTTGTAGGATTGTAACCAAGGAGTTGTTTCCATTGACATCTGTGATCATGATTCAAGTGTCCAGTTCATTTTGGCGCCCTCGTTCAAAACGTTGAGTGTCGAATTAAATTGATGCTAATAGTTTAGAAATCATATTAACGAAACAATGAGCCATGGCTTAAGGATAATAAATAAAAGTAACGCTAATTTAAAAAAAAAATGTTGTGATTTTTTCTTAGAGATCCTTCTTAATTGATGATACCAAAAAGTTGTTGGTTGAGAGTAAAAATGTTGGGATAATAATTGAAATTTATCTGTTTATTTAACATTATACGGGATTAAAAACACACTGTATATTCATCAATCTCAAAAATATATAAATTCTGTGGCACTGAGTTACTATTTTTTTTAAGGAAATGGTGCATTCATTAAACTGGAAGACCAAAAAGGTCGTTTGACAAAAAGGTGATTGAAGATGGTTCTATTATTCAAGGAGCGTTGGCAATGAAATTGGTGGAGAAATAAAATAGTTGACATGATATAAAAAAATAGATGCCATGGGTTAATTTTAGTTGGTGTTTAAATTAAAATATGTATAATAAATATAGGTTATAAATTTATAAAAAAATAAAAATAAATGTATATTAAAAAAATTATGTAAATTTTTTTGTTAAAAAGTATATTTTAATTTCGAAAATAAGAGAAAATAGAGAAGAAGTTGAAAAAATAAGATGAAGTTTGAGAAGAGGTGAAAATTATTATAGATATAGTTATTTAAATTTGAATTTAATTGATCTTGAATAATTAACACAAAATTAATTAACAATCAATGATTGTCAAATGAGTCCAAGGTCTAATAGAAATCAAAATCTTAGCTTATAACTACAAATAAACATAAAGAGTGGCTAGAAACTCTTATTGGCAAAACAGAATTTTCGCATCACAAGCCCATTTTATGTCTCATTTTCATGCAAATCGAGACGTTTCAAAGAGTACTCGATAGTTTATTTCGAAGCGGGCATGTAGAAGATTGTCGTCCAAGCATTGGTTGCGCGTTTCTGCATGTAGAGCAAAGTTTGACATTCATGTAGTTTTCCAACATAAGGATTGCGGAAAATTGCAATTGATTTTTAAATCAACTTTAAGTAGGTAGGGGATCCTCATAAATCAGTTTTTATTCTCTTCTCTTTCATACCGAGATTTTATTGAAACAAATTTTACATTGATCAAACATGATATGATACACTTATGATGGTCGGCAAGTGATGCATGCAAAATATAACATATTTTACTTTATTATTTTAATTTTTTTTTGTAAGTTGATCACGTCATGCATCATTTTAGATCATTTTTAATCATAATTCTGGATTCATTGATTTTGATTATTAATGCTTTGAATATTTTAATTAAGGAGGGATTTACTTAATTTTTATAATTATTTTGCAGGCGAGTCGAATTAACGGATGGTCACGACGTAATTGAGATAAGGAGTAAAACCAGATTTGGATATCATTTAGAGGCTTTGGGCGTAAACGATAATTGCAAAGTTATTATCGGCCGTAATCCACATCACAAAGATATTTTGGGCAAAATACGTATGAAGGAATTTCATATCGGCTGAGATGATCACATCCAAGGTGTAAAATTGAGTTTATCACCTTCATTGGATGAATTCCTTGGGGGTAAAACAAATGCAACTTGATTTTATGGGCGTAACATGAAGTATCCATGTATACATGGCCGAAACTTATTGGTCAACAATACGTAATTTTGAGTGTAATGATTGAAGGGACATATCATTTTGGCTGAGATTAGAAGAAATGACTTATTATTTTGGCCGAGATTAGAAGAAGGGAGTAAAGATAAGAAGAGTTCATCATTTTGGGCGTAATGATTAAAAGAACTTATCATTTTGGCCGAGACCGTATCAACTTTTATCCAGTGAATTTAAATCCAGCGGTAGGATTTACACCCATAATCAACATAAAGACTCGTTCGCATCTATAAATAGAGAGAACGAAATCATCAATCCAACTCGTGTTTTGAAGTTTGGTTTTCTTCCACAGCGAGTCGTGAGCTCTGTAAGCTTCGATCAAGAGAGAGAAAGAGTTGATCGGATGACTAATCCAAATGCTTCGACAACATCCGAAGGCCCTGATTTATTTCTTGGTGTAATTCTTCCGACTATCATTTGTATTTATTATTATCTCTAGGATGAACTCCATATTTTTATTTATTTTATTTTAGAAGGTTATTATTGAAGGGAAATTCTGTGAACCCTTATTTTATTATTATTTAATTTCTTTTGATTAAATTTTAATTGCATTTAATGCTTTTGATTTAATTATTGGAAAGTTAAGTAATTACCAGTTTGTGGACTACTTGATTTCAGATTTTATTTAATTAAATTAAATGATTTATTGTGAAATTAAAAATTAACATAGGTCTAATAACTAGTGTGTGGAGAATTAAATTTGTGTGGTATATTAATCTATATCAGTTTGTAGAGTGATTAATAGTTTAGGATTTTCATATTAATGCATCTTAATAATAATCTCATTTGCATGAATACCAATTTGTGGGATTTCAGTTTTGATTAAATTTAATATAGTTTGATTTGCCAGATTAAATAGCAGAATTATCAATTTGTGAGCTTTAATTATATAAATTAATAACTTGGAAAATTACTAGCCAATCTTAAGAACTTTAATTTGTCTTTTTTGGTTCACATATTTATCCTTAATTTGTTATCATCCTAAGACCAACTTCAACATCATTATCTTATCTTATTATTATCTTATTTTCTCTATTTTATAATTACAAAACTTATCTTCAAAACCTATGTTTTTCCTTTCTTATTAATTTATAAGATTAGATATTTTATTAATAATATTCCTCGTGAGTTTGACACTCTTACTCCTTTCTTCGATTTTATTTTGCTACATCATTTTACGTATCAAATTTTTGGCGCCGTTGCCGGAGAATATTTTATTAATTAATTTCTGATTTTTATGAATTATTAGGAGATGTAAATAGAATATGTAAATATTTTTTTCTATCTAAATAAGTTTCTCGTAAATAAATTTTCTGTAAATATGTATTGTTGTACTATTTGTTTTAATTATTTTTATTTGTGTAAATAATTTAACATCTTTCTTTTTTGCAGATAAAGAGGTCACGACATTATCAATTTATTCTAGATGAAAATTTGTTGACTTTCGGCTCTATATGAAAATTATGATGCCGAGTGAATTTTTCTAATTAATTGGATAAAGATTTGTTATTTGTGTCGACTTATAGATTTACGATCGTGCTTAATGTCTATCGACTTTACTAAAATATTGTCGTATGTTTGCGCCTCGTTCTGCCTTAATTTTCTGAAGTTTATTTTTATGCCATGATTACTGTTGATTTGGCTTTATTTCGCCCGTGATGACAATGATAATAAATCGTCGAGAATTTTACTTTCCTGAACATGTGTTTTGCGGCTTCATTAATGCATGACTTTGAAGTTGCTGATTTAGTTTTTTTTCGGCCGAGATGTGGATGGCTTTTGTTTCGACCGTAATGTTTTCTAATAGTGTATGACTTTGGCGGTCAACTGTGATCACATTGGTTAAATCTCTTTTAAATATTTCTACATTTCTTTTGTGCCTTGGGTGGGTTTAATGTTTAAGTTGCTGATTCATTTTTATTTTGGTCGAGACGTGGATGAGTCTGTTTTGTGCCCAATTCAGTTTATTACAATGAATTTTCCCTTCAAGATATTGCGCTCGTAAAGCCTGATTTACCGGATTCTTTTCTAATATTGCACCCCAAATTCAATGTCCAATTTTATCTTATTGCGCACGTAATTACAGCTGATGTTTCTTCTTTACCTGATATGCTGATTTGATTCTCTCTCTCTCTCTCTCTCTCTCTCTCTCTCTCTCTCTTATTCATGATTCGCGCCTTCAATTTTTCTTTGCAAATCTTCTTACCATGATATCACCTTGATTATTCTCCTTATTACGCGTTGGATTTGTTTGTTCATGATATTCAAATTCTCTCTCCTTCTTTGGCCCTCAAGTAATTCTTATAAGTGCTAATTGTTTTTATCCTTCAATTACTTCTTCTCTACCTGATATGACTGTGGTTTGCACTCGAAATGCAAGGATTTTTTTTTGCGCCCATAATTTCTCCGATTTTCTTCACACTCATGTCTTTGGTGCCTTCGATACAGATTTCCACGATATCATTCTGATTTTCTTCTGATATTGCACCCGTAATTGGTCTGATTTTATCTCTTTATCATATTGAAAATTTCGGCCGAATTTTCTTCTCTATCTGATTTGCCAAAGTGGATTTTTTTATGCTGATCTTAATATTACGCCCATGTTGCCGGAATTTTCCCTTCTATGGCGTGATTGTTTTATCTCTCTATCGCGTTACCCTTGTAATTATGGCTGATTTACTTTTGCAGCCAACTATTAACCTTTCTCTATTATTTGGTGTCCGGATTGATTGCCTGATTTGATTTGTCGCCCAATTTTGTTTCGACTGAGATGTGGGTAGATTTTGTTTTGCGCCCAACTATGCTAATGAAGTTGGCTATTGTCTCTGTTATTTGGCGCCCGAATTGCCTACTGATTTGATTGCCCCTGATTTTGCGCTCGTCCGATTGCCTATTGATTTTTTTTGGCACCCTAAATGATGGCTGATTATGTTCTTATCTTTTTTTTATATATGCCGATTTTTTTCTCTCTCTCTCCATGATTTAACGCAATTGTTTCTAATTTCCTTACCATAATATCACTTGGTATCAATGAGTACGCCTAGAATTTAGCTGACTTTCATGCCAACTTCTTGATCTTATTCGGTCGTAAATAAATACTCCATGTTTGGCACCCCAATGATTAATTACGGTTGATTAATCTCCTTGAAGCTGTTGGTGCCTTAAAGTTTCGAATAAATTATCTTTTGCACCACTTTTAGTTCGAAATTTGAATTTTCAGAGTTGTTACAGAATGATATATCTCTAAATTCTCAGCACCTTCATTATCAAATATTGAGGCAATTTGATTAAACCTTTCAGCATTATTTTCTGATTATGAACTTCACTTATATCTTTTGAATCGTAATTACCGACTTTCGAAAAAAATTATTTAAGCCACTGTCAAAAAAATAATTTTAAACTTATTTACATACTCATTATTTGTATTTATTCATGTTTATTTTTGTATATTCTTTTTCTTTCTTATCTTATTGAAAATTAGTTGTTTCAGGACTTGAGTGAAAATCTAATCACAACTAATTTAATTCTTTGGATAAATTTATGATGGCTAAAATGATGTAGCAAAATAAAATCGCTAGCAAGTGCACTAGTCACTCAAGTAATATAGTAAAAAGGAGTAAAGAGTGTCGAACCTACGAGGAATATTATTAATCAAATATCTGAAGTTATAAATTAATAAGAGAGGAAAAACATGAATTTTGAAAATGAGTTTTATAAAATAAAGAAAATAAGATAAAGATAAGATAGTTGTGTTGAAAATAGATCAGGATAAATATTTGAACCATAAAAGATAAATTTAATCTTTAAAGATGAATTATAGTCTCCCTAAAGTAATTTAACATGATTAACTTGTAGCCTCCACGGCTGGCATCCCTCAACTAATCATATAGAACTATCTTAATTTAATAAGAATTGAAATCTTCATGACTGGTACCCTCAAAATCATATTAAATTGAGATGCATTAAATTAGATTCCCTAGACTATTAATCAATCCACAAACTGGTATAGATTAACAGACCACACGAATTTGATTCTTCACACACTAGTTTATTAAATTTATGTCAATTATTAATTTCAAATAAAGTCAATTATAATTAGTATAATAAATTCTGAAATTAAACACTTCACAAACTGGTATAACCTAATTCAGAAATCCAATTAACTAATATAAAAGTATTAAGCACAATTAATAACTGATTAGAAAAGATTAAAACAAATAAAATAATGTTCAAACATTTTCCTTCAATTAATAATCTCCTAAAATAATAATATAAAAACATAGAGTTCATCCTAGAAATTTTAGAGAGATAATAAAATACAAATTATAAAAATTAGAAGAATTACACCCAAAATAAAAGTAGAGCTCTCGAATTGGGCAGACAGTCGGGCAGCCTTTCGGACTTCCAGCCGTCGCACCTCTCTCCTCTTGGACGAAGCCAGCACATGCTCACGACTCAACATAGAAGAAAACTTGAACTTCAAAGCATGAATTGGAATGACGGATTCTTCACGTATTTATAGGTGCGGACGGCCTTCAATTTGATTCCCGCCGTAACATCGTAAGGTTGACTTTAAATTTGTGAGATAAAACTTGAGTTGATTATGGACGATAAACTTTCCTCTCTGAATTTTGGCCAAAACTATAAGTTATTTTATCCATTACGTCCAAACAGATAAACATTCTTATCTTTACTCCCTTCAAATCTCGTCCAAAACGTTGAATCTCTTATCTTTACGCCCAAAAATAAACTCTTTTATCTTTACACCTTCTTGGAATCTCGACCAAAATAATAAGTTTCCTTGCCATTACGTCTAAAAGATAAAATCTTTTTATCTTTACTCCCATCAAATTTCGGCCAAAACGATGACTTCTTCTTGTAATCTCGGCCAAAACGAAGAAGAGTCTTTGATCGTTCGCCCAAAACTCAAGTTGCATTCGTTTTTACCCCCAACGAAGTAAGATGTAATTTATCCAACCATGAGATCATCTCGGCCGAAATTTAATTCTTTACGGCTGATTCATATTGCCTGTAAAATAATTATAAGAATTAAGTAAATCCCTCTTCGATTAAAATATTATTAATCAAAATCGATAAATCCAGAATTATAACTAAAAGTGACTTAAAATGATGCATGCCATGATCAAATTATATAAAAATTAATTGAAATAATAAACTAAAATATGTTGTATTTTGCATGCATCAATTTATATCTCACACAGTTTGCTCAGAAGTTTAATTCTTTTTTATCTGATACTTGGTTCTTGCAGAAATTATTTGAAAATTATAGCACAACCATTTTTTTTGTATTTTAGATAAAGTTGGTTAATCTTTTAATTTAATGTAATTAGTTTAGTTAAGGCTTTAGATATTTTGGTTAATCAGATGAAGATTAATTACCCTTTTATCTATTTCCTTAGTTTATAATTATTACTTTAGTTAGTTGTCAAGTTTCTGTAATTTATTCTTGTCTTTTGGTCTTGGAGTCATCTAACTAGTTTTCTGCAAGGAGAGAAATTCAGACAAGAAAATTATTTTCGGATACTTGGACTCAGCGCTCTGCCATTGCATGCACGAAGTCTATGTCGGATATTACATGAATCATATACTTGATAGACATCACCTAATTATCGACGTGACAAGATGTATCACGAGCGACAAGCGCACAACGCAGCCAGGGTCGTTTCGAGCTTCGAGTCCCGCCAGGATCAGCATGTCCACATGACGAGGGGCATCCATGAGTATCATCGGCATCTCGGCTACCACCCACCTTCGTTGTGTCATTTTCCTTTTCTTTATTTTTCATTTTTTTTTTATTTTTTATTGAGTCTGTATCTCTTTCCCTTGTTGGCCTAACACTAATTATAGTATCTAGTTCAAGCCTGGGGGAGTTTGCATTTCATGCATTGCATTCTTCTTTATTTTTCTTTTTATTTTCCTATATACACATTTATTAAAAAAATTGAATTTTTTTTCAAAAATACCATTGCATGCATTTATTTTTGTTACCATCTTACTAACTCTTGTCTTACTATTTTAATTATCTTTAAGTTCAAAGACATGTTGTTAGCTGATGAAATTTGAACGCTTTTCTCTCTTATCACTTGCTATTTCAGTATTAAACTTATGGACTATGTATCTGTGCTAAGTAGATTTATGAATGTCTAGACGACAAAATCATGTTTATGCATTTTATTTATTTATGTTAAGTCTTGATAGTAATAGACTTTTTATTGACCATATTAAGTACTCCTTAAGCTTTTAAAAAAATGTGTGTGAAAAAAAATTAGTGAGAAAAAAGTTTGAATAAAGTTGTGTAGGTACAAAAGTGTCATCCGGAACCACGATGTGTTCGGGTAATTAGATCCGTAGGGGTTTATGCATGGTGACCTAAGGGCAACTACTATAGGATCCGTCGATCGAAAACCTACTACAAGAACCATCTTGTAAAATATGGAGAAGCACAAGAGTACTGAATCATAGCTAAGCTCAAACTCTTCATTCAGAACCTTGGTTGTTCGGACAAGTAAACTCGAGGGGTGCCTTATCACCTATTGCCCTAAGGCCATCTGGTCTGAGAGTCATCAGTTCAAGGCCTATTACATGGACTTCCTTGTGCAATCCTGCTTGAAAATTAGAACTTTTAAAATGATTGAAAATAAAAAAAAAGAAAAAAAAAGAAAAGTTTTAAACTCAATGAGTACTTATGTGTTCAATATTAATGCTATTATTTGACAGACTATTTATTTCTCTACAAGGTTGAATTTGAGATTATTTAAATTTGTGTAGCATTCAGAACCTCTATGAAGCTAATTGCATGAAAAATGGTGAGATGCTAAGTAGTAAGTATACAGAAGAATTGTGTGAGAAAATTAATTAATTGAAAATGTGGAGGCTATGATGGAACGTTCTTGAGCCTTGCTTTCGAATTTTTACTTGAGGACAAGCAAGACTTTAAGCTTCGAGGAGTTTGATTCATGCAAAATATAACATATTTTACTTTATTATTTTAATTAAATTTTTTGTAATTTAATCATGACATGCATCATTTTATATCATTTTAATCATAATTCTGGATTTATTGATTTTGATTATTAATGCTTTGAATATTTTAACTAAGGAGAGATTTACTTAATTTTTATAATTATTTTGCAAGAAAGCCGAATTAACGGATGGTCACGGCATAATTGAGATAAGGAGTAAAATCAGATTTGGATGTCATTTAGAGGCTTTGGGCGTAAACGATAGTTGCAAAGTTGTTATCGACCGTAATCCACATCAAAGAGATTTTGGACAAAATACGTATGAAGGAATTTCATATCGACCGAGATGATCACATCCAAGGCGTAAAATTGAGTTTATCACCTTCATTGGATAAAGTTACGTCTGCATTCGTTGGGGGTAAAACAAATTCAACTTGATTTTGCGGGCGTAACATGAAGTATCCATGCATACATGGTCGAAACTTATTGGTCAACAATACATAATTTTGAGTATAATGATTGAAGGGACTTATCGTTTTGGCTGAGATTAGAAGAAGGGAGTAAATATAAGAAGAGTTTATCATTTTGGCCGAGACCGTATCAACTTTTATCCAGTGAATTTAAATCTAACCGTAGGATTTACGCCCGTAATCAACATGAAGACTCATTCGCACATATAAATAGATGATAAAATCATCAATCCAACTCGTGCTTTGAAGTTTGGTTTTCTTCCACAGCGAGTCGTGAGCTCTGCAGGCTTCGACCAAGAGAGAGAGAGTTGATCAAACGGCTGATCCAGACGCTCCGACGACATCCGAAGGCCCTGATTTATTTCTTGGTGTAATTCTTTCGATTATCATTTGTATTCTATTATTATCTCTCCATAATTTCTAGGATGAACTTCATGTTTTTATTTATTTTATTTTAAGAGTTTATTATTGAAGGAAAATTCTGTGAACCCTTATTTTATTATTATTGAATTTCTTTTGATCAATTTTTAATTGTGTTTAATGCTTTTGATTTAATTATTGGAATTTCTAAGTTAAGTAATTACCAGTTTGCAAACTACTTGATTTCATAGTTTATTTAATTAAATTAAATGATTTATTGTGAAATTAAAAATTGAAGTAGGTCTAATAACTAGTGTGTGAAGAATTAGATTTGTGTGATCTATTAATTTATACCAGTTTGTGGAGTGATTAATAGTCTAGGATTTTTATATTAATGCATCTTAATTTTAATCTCATCTTCATGAATACCAGTTTGTGGGACTTTAGTTTTGATTAAATTTAAGATAGTTTGATTGCCAGATCAAATAGCAGAATTACTAGTTTGTGTGGTTTTAATTATGTAAATTAACAACCTGGGAAAATTCCTAATCCATCTTAAGAACTTTAATTTATATTTTTTTGTTCACATATTTATCCTTAATTTGTTGTCAATCTAAGATCAACATCAACACCATTATCTTATCTTATTATTATCTTATTTTCTCTATTTTATAATTATAAAATTTATCTTCAAAACCTATGTTTTTCCTCTCTTATTAATTTATAAGATCAGATATTTTATTAATAATATTCCTCATGAGTTCGACACTCTTACTCATTTTACTATCATTTTACGCATCAGAAAGTCACATCGAAACATGACTTCCAATTGACGGCAGAATTCGGCTCGGCTTGTATGATGCCTGGACCGAGTTCGTAGAACCCGACCCGAGTTTAGTCTTAGCGCGGTTTGGATGAGGGGCAATGGACATCAGACGTGAACTAGGCTAATTCGGCTCGGGTTCACATCATAGTCGGTTCGGGTTTACCCAAGCCAAGACACATTGTTTGTTCCCGAACACGACCTCAGTTTCACTTGACGCGGGTGGGGTTTTGGGGACAAAAAAATTATTTTGATTATTGAATTATAGTTAATTGGATTATGATTAGTATTAATTGTTCCTAATTATATTATTATAATTTTTTATTATGTGATTATTATTTTATCTAATTCTAGCATGATTATACCTGATTTAATTGTCATCACATTGATTCTCTTTTTAGCATATCAAATTATGTCATTGATAATAGTATTGATCAAGTCATTTTCTCATGATTGAATCTTGTTTAATTTAAATAAATTAACAAAGATAAATATATTGGGTAAATAAAATAAAAGATGAAAACTATTTGTTGCGAATAGAACACCGAGGATCGATGAATAATCAAAACAACGAAAGAAAGAGAAGATGAACACAGATATTTAACGTGGTAAAACTCTCTTGATCAATGTGAACAAGAGAGAAACATCCACGGGCAAAGGAGGCCGCCGTCAAAAATTTTCACTATGAGTCAAAAGAGAGTGTACATCATATAAAACCCTAACCCTCATATATAAAGGTCTATTTTCACTAACGGCCTAAGCCCTCCGCTTCCGCCACAGATTCTCATTTTTCCTCCTTTTTTTCATTTTTTTTCTTTCATAATTTTGGGTACAGGGTATAAAATTCAAGGCACATCAACAATTGGGTATCTATATTTTCTAATTGTCTCTAAATTTGTGTGCGGTAAATAGTGTACTTAAATATTTGAGACGTCATCATTTAGAAAAGCTATGATTGTCCTGTGTTTGGCCATTGGTCCTTTATCATTCATGAATAATTGTTAGCGATATTATTGTTAGGACTGACATGGAGTTTCTCTTAATTGACCGAGCGCTCCTAATTGTATTGGATAACTCCGAACATTCAACTTGAAATTGAATCGAATTGGAATTGAATAGAATGAAATTATGGTCATTTAGATATTGACATTGATGGCGATTGTCTCTACACATTAACTTGAATTGGATTGTTATTGGCCAACCATTCATTATTGAATTTAAAATTATTAAATTGATCAATGCCATATTGATCAAACTCATGTTAATTGATCATCTTGATTATTATTGTTATTGATTGGTCTTTTAACCTTAATTTGATTCATCATATTTATAGTTACATTGATTCATAATTATATTGATTCATCGCTATCTCTATATTGATCTATTGCTTATTGATTATCGTTAATTCATCGATCAGCTCCATTGATCATTACTTTATATTGCTCATGAGTTCTATCGATTTATGGGAATCTATTTACTAAGCACTGTTAATTATTATTATTGATAGTTAGACCCTATGTACTGAGTATTTTTATACTCATGGATTTTTTTTATACTTGAGGATCCGTGCAGGTGAGAGAGCAGATATAGAGGATGGTCATGTAGGTGGCATGGATCAGTGATAGGAATGTTGCACATGGTATAGTGTTAACTCTAGATTGAGTCGTATGGAATTATTCATTGTTCTTTATTCTGCACTTTTAGTATTGTGAAGTTATGAATGTTTCAGCTCCTTTGAATTTATGGTAGTGAATATTATTATTGAGATATTTTTTGCATTTTATAGTTTGTGTTCCTGCAAAAATGTTTTATAAAATATTGTGTAACGTCTTAGAACGACTCTGAGCACGTGAAAGTCACGTGGGTCTCAAGACATTACACAGTTGACGAGGGATTTGGAGAAACTGAAGTAGGTCCTCAACAATGTATCTCATCCCTCCTCCTGCCTCGGGATCCTTGGAGACATTGGAGGCTATCCCATGGTCGTCATCCCCCAATGTGTTGGTGTTGTTAATTGATGCATGAAACATCATGCATAAGTTTATGTAATTTAATTAGTATTTTAGAAATTTGTTGCGTTTAGGAAAGAAATTATTTGATTTATTTTTAGAAAAATCCTTTTAGATGTGATTCATAATCAAACTTTGAATAACTTTATGTGTAATGACCTCGATTTTTTCCATATTTAATAAATAAATATTTTATCTTAGGAAATATTGTTATTAATATTATTATATTTAATAATTATGAAAATAAAATAAAATTGGAGAGGAGTTTGATTAGTGATGAGATTATTTAATTAATTTCGGAATTTATCTATTTAACTATTAAATAAGATTGACTTAGGTAAAGAGATAAACTAGGGGATTAAATTTGAGTTCGATGAGATATTATAGTTAGAATGTGATTAAGGATGTATAAATCTTATAAATAAAAAGTTAGGGCCGACATAGCCGACATAATGTGGAAGGAATAAAAAAAAAGAGAGAAAATTATTTTCTCCATCTTGTGAGTGGAGTCTTCTTTACGGCGACGAGCGTAATTTTCTCAGCGACAGCACATGTGCGGCAACTGGTCGTTCGCCCACCCAGGTACGTAGGGGGGATTATGTTTGCTATTGTGACATGATGATTTTTAAGGCACGAAATCGAATCGTATATTTATTACGGTCTCAAAATTCTTTTACCACTTGACACACGCACCGAATGAAAAAAAAAACCTGAAAATGGGATGTTTTGCGACCAAAACCTTTGACCGTGAAAGATTTTTTTTTTAAAAAAGGGAGGGGAGTGTTTCACGGCTGCCAAAGGGGTAGAGAGAGGAGAGGAATAGAGAGAAATATTAAAAAAAATAATCGAATTACGACTGCCAAATCAATAAAGAGAAGATGGAGAGAGAGACAAAAAAAAAGGAATCTAGTTAGGAGCGCCAAACCAGGTACTATTTCTACCATGCTATGGAGAGAGAGAAAGTTAGGAAAAAGTGGGAAAAGTAAATTACTTTGTCAACCTTCACGCATAGAGAAAATTATATATATTCCTAGCGCAAGAGGTTGAAGAAAGAAATTCCCTCTTCAAAAATTTTCTTTTTCTCAAGTGGGAAAAGTAAATTGTTTTGTTAATCTTCACGCAGAGAGAAAAAGGAAATTTTTGAAAAGAGAATTTCTTTCTTCAACCTCTCGGCCAATAATATATATATATATAATATAGAAGAATAGTATAGAGAGTACACAATCGAGAGTTATTATTTATTTTTTGATGAATTTTAATTACTGATTATTATTGTTGTTAATTCGATATATTAGTTATATTGTTGGTGATTGTTATATTTATATTATGATGAATTTTGATTGTATTGTTGACCTATTTAGTTTTGAGTTTAGATTTTGTCTAACCAAAGATAATTTATCAAAGATAGACATTTTAGGTAAATAAGATAAAAGTGAAAAATTGTTGGACCCATGTCTACTGATTGTCATTAAGCCGAGATCAATTGAATTAAATGGGGCAGATGGTGTAAAAGTTATGGATGTCCTGTGTATGACCATTCGTTCCCCACCATACACAAATTCATTGAATTGAATTGGACTTGTCGTGCCGTGGTACTGACCCCCCACTGACCTGTATAAAAGTGGTATTGTGTCCCTTAATTGACTGAGCACTTCTCGTTGAATTGGATAATTTCGAACATTGTAAATTGAATTGAATCGAATTGAAATTGAAGTTGAATCGAATCGAAATTGAATTGAATGAAATGGAATCATGGTCATTTGAATATATTGGCATTGAGTTGGCAATTGTTATTGCCTTATCGAATAGAATAGTTATTGGTCAATAATCATTGATTATTGAATTAAAATTTGTTAACTGAATAATAATTTATTGATCAGGCAAAAATGTTGTTCGGATCCTATTTATGATCAGATTTATTTCGAACTTTTTTTGTAAAGAAAAAAAAAACGAAAGTATATTTCTAATGTACGAAGATGAGTCATGCGCGTTTATATTTTATGAGAATAAAATTAAAAATACATATTAAATTTCTACTTAATGATACACTTCTCAGTAAAGAAATAAATAGCATCAATTTATGTATATTTTTCATTCTTGTTCCATATTTATGATTAACATAATGTAAATTAAAATTATAATATTTTTTCCTGAAAAAAACAAACAATTTGATTTTTATTTTATGTATTACTTATAAACTAACTAAGAAAACAAAAAAAAGAGCAAACGTTGGGCCATGGCACACTGGTGGCCCTTTCAGGACGTCAACGGCCCAACACGCATATCCATAATTAAATTATTAATTATTATTTTTACAGTTTAATAGGCTTTTCTTAATTCATGGTTATTTTTACTTAAGTAAAGTTGAAAACGAAATAAAGTTTCACTTAAAATAGGAAATAAAACCAGCTCATATTATTTTTAGGTTATTATCTTATCGAACGTTACCATCTTTTTATTAGTATTTCAACCAAAACAAAAAAATGCTGGAACACAACATATTCATCGTATTAATTGGATGACCTCAAAACATTACATAAAAAACATCAGGGAAAATAGTATAAAATATAATGGTCATCGAACTATTATCAATTACAAAATTACGATCGCAATTACATTTCTTTATCTCTAATATGATGACAAGTTTTATATGTGCAAGTCGATTAACCCATTATTTTCCATAATTATAGCTTTTTCAGTTTATTTGATCCTCAGATCTTTCCACTCTAGTTCAATGACTTGAATTGTTATCGTATCCGAAACCCAAAGTAAAATTTATTTATTTGAATAACTACTATAAAATGAGAATAATGATGTGGTGAAATGATAGATAAATATTCTTTTTTTGGCATTATTTAACACTATGATTAGATTGGAATTAACTTGTGATTGAGGATGCTAATAATTCTGAATTTGATTATTGAAATCCCCATTTTGACAAGAAAATAAATCGTTACCGTTTTGTCTTCTTAATTCTGAATGAATTCAGTGCTAATAGTTTTGTCCAGTGGCGTAAAAAATAGGATTTATTCATCCCTAAATTATCACTATTTTTCACATCTAACATTAAAATACGAACTTAATTTTTTTATCCCTAAACTATCATGACTTTTTTCGTCAACTTTTGTTACATTTTTTTGTTAGTTTTAATTTTTCTCATTTATGAAATAACTAAATTACCCTCCATTCATAACACATCAAATAATAAATATAAAAAATAAAAATAAAAGAAAAAAATAGGAACTTTTAATTTTTAGGATCGGATTGGAGGGGGCCAAGTGCAAGGAATGTTTTTTTTTATTATTTTTATGTTTATTATTTGATGTGTTATGGATAAAGGAATAATTTAGTTATTTCATAAATGAAAAAAATCAAACTAACATATGAAAGGACTAAAGTGGAAAAGTAGTCATAATTTAGGGATTCAAAAAATAGAAATCTTAATTTGATATTAGATTTAAAAGAATTGTGATAATTTAGAGGTGATTTACTTAAATAATAAAAAAAAGGAGCCGCACTGTAAATGACATCATACTTAAAAATTGATTTCATCGTTTAGCCGAGGACTTAAAAGAAGAGTACACTACACATATTAGCCCACATGATACATGAGTTTGTTTTTTTGTACAAATTACTTGTACTTAGTATTGTTCGCAGGGAGCAAGCACATAACGACATACTGGGCATGCACTCTTCAGCCGGAGCCACGGCAAGATGCAGTGTTCATGGAACTGATGGGCGCAAGGAAGCCACCTCACCTCCTCCTCCTCCTCCTCCTCCTCCGCAGCGGACATCGCACTTTGGCAGACCGCACAGTAATGCACAGCGTTTTCGTCGTCTGCAGCGGATTCTGCACAGCGACCGATCTCACCGTCGCAGCCGGAGGCACGTTATTCCTGATGACGGAACCATTGGATGCCGGCGACGGCGAGTTCTGGACTGCTCTCTCTGCGGCAACTGGTGGCAGGAAATTCCTTGTGATGATGGAGCCGCCATGTGGTGGCAAGATCCCGATACCTCCAGTTACCACAAACTCGACGTCGAGCCGGTCGTCCACTATCTCTCCATCTTCATCCTCGTCCTCCTCCTGACGATCTACTTCTCCATCGCCATCCTCTGCCTGCTGTTCCACGACTTCTACATCACCATACTCCTCGTCCTCTTCCTCCGCCGGATCCACTACCTCTCCATCACCATATTCCTCCTCTTCCTCCGGATCCACTACCTCCCCATCATCATACTCCTCTTCAAGTACTGTTTGAAGCTCTGAGTTGTCGTCCTCGCCGATGCGAAGGGCATCCAAGCGAAGATGCAGATGGATTTCATGACCACCAACATTAATAATCACCTCCTCCTCCGGGGCATCGACGACCTCGCCGGCGATCGGGTGATCGTCGAGTCCTTCCTTCAAGTCGTTGTAGTGAGCGCGGTGCTCCATTGAAATCGATAGCCGGCAAATATGTGAGAAAGCAATGCTCTTCTCGCATGGTCCGATGGACGTCTGTTATAAAGTGATCGATGGCCGCAATCGATGTTCGAGTTGAGTTAGATTCGGACTTTGTATCGACCTTCTTGTCTGATCTGTTTATGTACCTATTTCTTTAGTTTTCTTTAGTTTTATTTTTTTTAAATTTTATGTTGTCAGGACTAGGATCAAAAGAAAAAATTTAAGGGTTGAATATGATTTTAAGTGATTTTTAATAAATTAAAATTCACCCTTAAAATTAGAGACTCTTCCGAAAAAATCATAATGATCGTGGAGTTCATTTTTTATGTATAATTTTTTATTTATATAATTAATACATATGTTATCAATGTTTTGTTATAGATAAAATATTTTTTGTATAAAATTTCATATTTTTCTATCACATTATCAAACTCTAATTTAATAATTTTAAAATTTTAGTAGTATATTGTATATTAATATAAATGAAATATTTATATACTAATTTTAATTTATCTATATATTTTAAAATATAATTATATAAAAGCAGGACTTCAAAAAAATCATCTGAAAAAATTGATTGCTAGAGAGTGATTTTTACTTTTTCAAAATGATTTTTTAATTTAAAAAACCGACTTGTAAAGTAGCATATAGTGAAGATGCAAATGCGCGTGTATATATATATACATATATATATATATATATATATATATATATATATATATAAGAAAAAAATTTATTCTTACATATCACCATGTTTTCAATTGAAAATGAATTTTAAAAGGCTAAAATTTCATTCGAAAACGTTCCAAACTTCCAATCAAAGGATGATTTAATGTGCTCACCTTCTCAAACTTTCTTTTTTGTCGCATTTTTTAGTCATATTAATTAATTGGACGACCTCTATGAGTAATAACAATGCTATAATAATATTAATTTTCTGTAATTCTAAATCTTACAACCAATTAGTTAAATATATGATTATTAAATAGAACGTATATGCAACACAATTTTGCACAATCCATATGTTTCCTTTTATATAGTATTTTTACGTATATGGTCAGAGCACATCACATCTAGTCCCCTCAATAATATATCTGTATACTTTACTGTTTGGGCATTGAATAAATATTTGAAATCTTAATTGTAATCTTCCAAAGATCACTAATACCTTTTTTTGTCACATCAACGTCCCAAATCTTAAATATTATTGCTCAGGTCCCACCAAACCCACTAGATCCCAGACATCACATTTCATATAAATTCAGGAGAAAGGGGGAGCAAAGCGCCGCAAAAGCGACCGCGAGATCTCCAAAACCAGAGCCCAAAACCAAAAGCATGGCGGCCATCACCACCAACGTCGCGACGCCCGCCGCCGCCGCCACCACCACCCGCCTCTTCGCCACCTCCTCGCCATCCTCCTCCGGTCGCCTCCTCCGCCTCCCCTCCCCCTCCGCCCTCCGCCACCCTCGTGGCCGCCTCGTAGTGGTGGCGGCAGCCGGGGCGGACGGCAAGCCCACCATCCTGGTGGCGGAGAAGCTCGGCGCGGCGGGTCTCGATCTCCTGAAGGGATTCGCCGACGTCGACTGCTCCTACAACCTCACTCCTGAGGAGCTCCGTGCCAAGATCGCCACCTGCGACGCGCTCATCGTGCGCAGCGGCACCAAGGTTAACCGCGAGGTCTTCGAAGCCGCCGGCGGTAAGCTCAAGGTCGTTGGACGCGCTGGAGTCGGGATCGACAACGTCGACCTCTCCTCCGCCACCGAGCACGGGTGCCTCGTCGTGAACGCCCCCACCGCCAACACCGTCGCCGCCGCCGAGCACGGGATCGCCCTTCTCACTGCCATGGCTCGCAACGTTGCCCGATCTGATGCATCCATGAAATCTGGTATGTTTTCACGTCTCTACATCAGTTTTTCACGTCATTACGGAATCATTTCTCGATGTACCATAAAGACTTTGGCTTTTGACAAAATCGCCTATCTTTTATTTTTGTGAAGCAGATCACACACCCTTTGAACGCTACATTTGGAGCAATGAATCCTATCAGATAAAAGGATTAGTATTTGCAGGACAAGTGTAATAATTAAGAATCGCAAATACTCTGTTTTTTTTTTCTCATCATTCATGGAAACAAAAGATAAACCAAAGATGGAAGTGCGATCATTCTCAGCTGTCTTTACTATTTGAGTCTGCTTTGCCTTTTCTCCTCACCAAGTGGTTCAATCTTCATATCGGGATCCTTAGGATCCCATGGAGTTCTGGCTGTACTTGGTGCACCATGCACCAACAATCTGGTCAACCGGGCCTATAGGTTTTATCCATTAGTCGCGTTCTTTTTCGTTTTTTCATCTGATTGACTCTTCTACAGTTCATATACATCGTCTTTAAAGAGTAATGACATATGTCCATGTTGAATCTTTTGAGATGTTGTTATAATACGGATGGTTTAGTTTATCCTATGCCTGGCTTGCGGACAAAAGAATTTATTTCTGAATGTTCTTTAGTTACCGAATTTTTTATGTTTCTCTGTTGATTATGAAGCATATCTAATTGATTGTTCGATGTGCATAAAATTATGCAGTTGCGATGCATCATGCATATTTTTTACTAGCAGCTGTCACCATAAGTTGGCTTTTCTGGCTTTTCTTCATATGCTCCCTCCGCTGGAAGTTCTTGTCATGCTTGATCTAGAGAGACCTTACTGGCTGAGCCACTGTATTGTACTTACACAAAAGGCATGCTTATTTGAGTTCTAACAAACACTTAGAATAACTGCATAATGAAATTCCTTTTGTATGTTTCCACAAATTTATAGTACAGAAGTATATAATCTCATTCTTTTATTAACAATATTTCACCACAAGGTCTTACAAGTATGGTGGAGATGTTCATGCGTAGAAGTTGGTCATACCCATCAGTAGTAATGAATTGCATAGAGAATAATGTCTTAGAAAGTTGGTCATAGCCATCCTTCTTACAAGTATATAATTTCATTTGATTCTTTTTTTTTAGTACAACGAATTGCAAACGGAATACTATGTTTTAGAAAGTGTGCCTGTACCATCAGTAGTAAGATGATCCTTTTCACTATCAAATCCACTAATTCTGGTATGATTTTTTTTATCTAAGGATCAATGGTCTTCTACATCTATCATCCAGAAGGGCATTCAATGATCATATATATATATATATATATATATATATATATATATATATATATAGCAATCCTGTTCTCTATACTCATATTTCCTGTTTTTCGTGTCAGGCAAATGGGAACGTAACAAATATGTTGGTGTATCCCTTGTTGGTAAAACACTTGCAATAATGGGCTTTGGAAAAGTTGGATCTGAGGTTGCACGGCGTGCAAAAGGTTTGGGAATGCATGTCATTGCACATGACCCATATGCCGCTGCTGATCGTGCTCATGCCATGGGAGTGGAGCTAGTATCATTTGATGAAGCTTTGGCAAAAGCAGATTTTATTTCATTGCACATGCCTCTTACACCTTCAACAAATAAAATTCTTAATGATGAAGCATTCGCAAAGATGAAGAAAGGAGTAAGAATTGTTAATGTTGCTCGTGGTGGCGTGATTGATGAAGAGGCTCTAGTAAGGGCACTGGATTCTGGACTTGTTGCTCAGGTTACTCTTATTCTAATATTATTTTAGTTCTTATGTTAGGTATCACAATATAGTTCACTCTCATTAATATCTTCTTTTTCTTGTCTGATTAAACAGGCTGCACTTGATGTCTTTACAAAAGAGCCACCATCTGCAGATGATAAGTTGGTGCAGCATGATAAAGTCACAGCAACACCACATCTTGGTGCCAGCACCGTTGAGGCACAGGTATTTGATTTCATCTCTGTACTGTAGAACTTCTAAACTCTTGAAGGCTCCTAATCTTCTACAAATATCCAGGAAGAAGTGGCAATTGAAATAGCAGAAGCTGTAATAGGTGCTCTAAAAGGGGAACTTGCTGCTACTGCTGTAAATGCACCAATGGTTCCTCCTACGGTATCTTAATCTCTCTTTAAACTTCTTTTTGAAGGTTTTTTTTCCATGAACAGTAAATAAATATTTTAATAACTTGTCATTGTAACATTAAGATGCTGCTATTGTTAATATCAAATGCAATATTAACATAATTGTCTTTGGCGTGGTTAGTATCTTGAGAAAATTAGTGCTAGACAATAAAGAAAACTAAATTGCAAATGGAGGCAACTTCCTAGGTTTTCACAGACTGCTGTATCAGTTTCTAGTGTCTTTTTGCTCATATTTAATCAAGGTTGAGTATAGGCACTTTCTTTGCATGTCACAAATGTATGTTTCATATTTTACGACTTAAAATATCTCATCTATGTTTTGATGTCTACATCCTAGTTACACATGCATAAGTGCTTTATGAAAATTGATGTAATATATTTCTTCTCTCTTCCCTTTTTTTAGGTTTTGTCACAGCTTGCACCCTTTGTTGTGCTAGCTGAAAAGCTTGGAAGATTAGCTGTGCAACTAGTGGCCGGAGGCAGTGGTGTCAAATCAATTAAGGTGACTTATGCTTCATCAAGAACGAGTGATGATCTTGACACTAGATTGCTTCGAGCGATGATCACCAAGGGGCTCATTGAGCCGATATCGAGTGTGTTTGTCAATCTTGTCAATGCTGATTACATGGCTAAACAGAGGGGGATCCGCATCACAGAAGAGAGGATCTTGTTGGATGGTTCACCAGAGGCTCCTCTGGAATCAATACAAGTCCAGATTGCAAATGTGGAATCCAAATTCGCTACCGCAGAATCAGAAAGCGGGGACATAATTGTTGAAGGCAGAGTGGCTGAAGGAATACCCCACCTTACCAAGATTGGATCATTCCAAGTGGATGCTAGCATGGAAGGAAGCCTGATCCTTTGCAGGCAGGTGGACCAGCCAGGTATGATAGGGACGGTCGGGAGCATTTTGGGTGACCAGAATGTCAACGTCAGTTTCATGAGCGTTGGAAGGATTGCTCCTCGGAAGCATGCTGTCATGGCCATTGGAGTTGATGATGAACCATCTGAAGCAGCTCTCAAGAACATCGGAGATATACCAGCAATTGAAGAGTTTGTTTTCCTTAAATTATAAGGCTGTCTATGGCATGCAATTTTCCTAATTCCTAGAGTTAGGGCTAGCAGTTGCTTTTTGTGATCCATATCTTTCAGGTTTTGGGGCGTTCTTTTCTTCTTGAGAGAGCACAACTTTTCTCATAACTTTTGGAGTTCAGTATCAACGCTCCTAGATATTTTCCAGTGGTATCACTGACTGATCAGAAGTGATTTATGCATTTCAATGTTAGTTTTTTTCGATCAGATGAATCATGCATTTCATACTGTATGAGTGAATTGGATGTGGCAAATTTCACCTATAGAATGGTTCTTGAACACCGGCGCTCTACTTAGGTACAAACTACAAACCAAGAGGTTTTATTAACCTGTTAGCTTAAAACACATGAAACTTAGGAGGAGTTGCACCGAATTTGGATCGAAAATGGTAAGATTCTACTTGTTGATAAAATATATATATATATATTTAAAAAATAATAAATAAATTTTTTTATAAATTTGTTGCACCTAAATTTTAAATTACTCATTACTAAATTATTTTTTTTATCGAATCTTAAAGCAAAATCACATCAAAACATATTAAAAACAAAGAAAATATATCAAGCTTCATCTAAGTTAATTTTTATTATAAAAAAAATATTTAATTAATTAGTATCAAAATGATTATATTAATCATATGTGATCTTTTATCGTAATTTCATATGATCAAAATTAAGATGGTGCATAAAATTTTAAAGAAAAATTGAGATCGGTAAATAAAAATAAGATCATAAAATCGTAAAGAAATCTTGACTGGATCATCTGTGACGAGATCTGTCCTCCAAAGATGAAAAATGTTTACAAAAGCGGGTAGACCAAAGAAAACGAGAATTAGGGCTGGACACGAACTAGGCCGAGCTAGACTTCTGCTTAAATAGACCAGGTCTGCTACAAAATAAAAGTATTTAAGTCTGGTCTATAGCCTGTAACAAGCCATAATATAAACTTAGCTTGTATTATTTTATTAACTTTTAATGCCTATTCTAGCTTATTAGCCTGTTAAGCCAAATATATTTTTTGATGATCTACTATATTAAATATAATAAATCTTATTTACTAAAAAAATAATAGATATGAACTAAATAAAAGAGACACCAGTAATATATTTCTTCTAAACATATAATAAATATTGAACTCAAAATTAAATATTTAAAAAACGAAGAATTAAAAATTATATATATAATATATTAATAAATTTTGATCTGATAAGATATAAGGCTAGGCTAATTATTAAAAGGCTAAGCCTCTTTAAAAGAATAGATTTTATTTAATATTTTAGCCTGACTTATTTTGATAATAGACCGAATCGAACTAGGCCAAAAATAGATCGAGCCACGAGTTGCTCACGAACATGTCTATTCATTTCCAACCCTGAGGAGAATACAAGATGCATTCATCTAATATGTCTATCACTTTCTGAATTGGAAGCTGTATCGGACTGAGTGCAAGCGCCTAAGCAATTGCATTGCTCGGTTGTTCCCCTCTCTCTTCTCCGAGGTTCAAGTCAAACTTTTGGCTTGCGGATTCAGGAACATTGATGGAAAGGGCAGCTGCTTAATTGTGATTAGGATAACAAAAGTTTAAAGAAAGTGAATTATTTATTTGTTTGTCCTATTAAAATGGGGCACATATTGTCAGCAAGAAGTTGCTCATCAGCTTTTCTGCCAACAGAAGGAAAACAAAGTGCCAGAGGACCAAAACGGGTGCCTACAATGTTGATTGAGATTCCAGAGACTGCTATTCTTTGCAAAGATCAGGAGGCCAGCAAGTGTCATATAGCTGCCCTGATGCTTTGCTGCAGGGTTTCTTGCTAGTCTAGACTTTGGTTAAAGGGCTTATGAGCTCAGCTGGAGAAAGAAAGTACCAAGATCTTATCACAGAATTGGCCGTTTGTGTGTTCTGAAAAGAAAATTAACGCTCTTTTGACAGTTTAATCTTATTGCAATCTCGTAAATGCATCTAGTAATCTGTAATCCTGAGTAGTTTGATCAATTCTATCAGTAAAAGATGAAGGCCACATAAGTTTCAAGCTTTGGATCTCACTCCAAGTGAGATGGGATGAGAAGATTCCACTGTTCTGCTATGAATCATGGTCGCCCAGGGCATGAAGGAAGTTGCCCCGATTGTGTCACACATGAGATCAGTTGAATCCAATCAGAATGCAACTTCTGACTTCTGAACAGAACGATGTCAGCTCCATGTACTACTGCTTTCTTGTGTGTACTATATCTGCATCCAGCAAAAAACTCCAGTATCAGATATATTTACAATATGTCAACATGACTCTGTGCAAAGCAAGTTGCACAGAGCAAAACAAAATAAGACATAATTCTCAAGTAACTTGTGATACTACTATAAAATCATTTAATACGACTAGCAACAGTGTACCGCTACTAAAAATCAGTGTTGGAATTCTGTAGTTCAGAAAAGTGTCAGGTCTGGATTGATCCACATCTTCGAATCCGGGAAATGTGAGACATCGTGATACTGTTGAAGAGAAAAAAAAATTGATTACCTGTAAGCTTCTGATGCTGTTGAAGCGAAGTTAGTAAGCACACGGTCAAGAACTCCTAGTTATCGATGAATTGTGAGTGCTCAAGCTCTTGGGTCATTTTGTAGCTAGCAGGCACATCATTTGCTTTGGCTATGTGCATCAGTGAGCAATGAAGTGTGAGGATCTGGATACATATTCTTGTTAACAGACCATATTGTTAGAGTTGGTGAATACTTCAGACCCTTTATTTCTCACACCGAATTCGCCCACGTGAACTTAGGGGAATATGAGTATTACCCAATTAGTAGTGTTGTTGGCGTACGAACGAAATGGGAGGTTCGGGGGGCCCCGCCCCCCGACGGCGGTCCCGTGTGGTTCGGATTAGATTTTTTCTCTGTTTGTTTGGGTTTTAAAACTGGTTTGGAGAGGCTATTAATAGCTTAATTTCTGATGTAATCTGTGTGGTGATTGTAAACCTAAACGATATAGTGAAATCTCCTTTGCAGGACGTAGCCCTAATCTCAAGGGTGAACCTGGGTAAATTCGTGTGTCTCCTCTATTTTTCTTACAATCTCTCTGTGATCTTCTCTCCCTGTTCTCGAATTTTCCCATCACATATTTAGCTTTTAGGAACAAGAATCTCGGTAACAAATGCCTTGAACTATTTCGACATCGTTCAAGAGGGATACATAAGTCTGCTTAGTGGAAAGTTCGACATGGTTGAGCTCCGGAAATTGGAAAACTGAGCATTGGATTGAAGTTTTCCATTCAGACATTTCAGGAAGCCTACTTGGGGAGAAGAGATACAATGGACCTGTGTTGAATGGAGGGTGATTTGAAATCGAAAAGATAGAGCAAAAATGATTTATTCCTTAGCTAACGGGAGTGATCAACCGCTCTTGCTTAGAAATGAGTGGTTTGGAGAGCTGCGAGATCCAGGTTTTCTGCATTGTGTTGGAAGATATGCCACGCCGTTGTCATCCAGCTACAGTTCGCCAGAGAGCTCTGCACTACAAGCAAGCCATGGAGTTGAGTTTGTAGCATGTTTTCTTGTTTGGTAACAGAATGTGTAGCAGTTTATATTTCGGTTTAATGCTTTGTAGCATGTCATTTTAGTATAAAAGATAGTGCAGAAGGTGAGTTGTGGGTCTCGGGTCATTGTAGTGTTTTCCAATTGAATAGAAAATTTACTTTCCCCTTTCTCCTGCTTCTCCTTTCTTCTCTGGCTTCCACATCTTTTCTTCCTCTTCTCCGGTGGATGAGCAGCGAACCTTGCAGGAGCTCATTTCTTGACATGGTATCAGAGCCAACCCATTGAAGGTCCTGCCGAGCTCCTTCGCCGTTAGCCCGCCGGAAGATCGTCTTCAAGCTTGTCATCGCTGGTGAGGGCCATCAGCATCCATGGCTCCAGAAAGCTCCGGCCAGCGCTGATTTGTCATGGTTGACGTCGATCTGGACTTGGCCGAAGAGATCTGGTCGAGGTCTTCATCGCACGCTCCTGCAGATCAGCAAGATCGACATCATCTCTGTTTTTCCCCATTTTCCGATCTTATGGTTCTTCGTTTGCGATTCATCCTTCTTGTTTTTCCTTAATCGTCAATTCCAATCTATTGTTGGCAAGTCTATTATGAGATTTTCTTCTTCGTATTTTCTCTTCTGTTTCTCCAACGCCCAACAAGTGTTCGATGAAATGTTTTTTGTCCTTCTTCAGATTGTCGTTCATTTTTCATCATACTTTCATATCCTCCTTATGTTACCTTTGTTCTGATCCACAGATCTTTGATCCATATTTGTTCGTTCTATCCTTAGTTTCGTTGGTCGTCCTTTAGTTTCTTGTTCTTTCTTCTATGATCTGCCACTTTTCTATATAGTCTCCAACAAGTCGTTAATTGTGTTTGAGTTCGCTCCTCGCTGGCGTATCAAACTGCAATGGAAGATCTATTCAAAACGTTCCTCAAGTCATCACAAAATCGGCGATGGATCGCGATCAAACGATTCCTCAGGTCGTCACATATTTGATGATGGATCGTAAGCGTTTCCTCAGGTCGCCGCGATGATGGATCGTGTTTTCCTTCCAAGTAGACGATCGCCATGCGTTTGTTCTTGCATTCTTGCTCCATCCGATTTCTTCTTTATTAGGTGATGCCTTCCTTACCTTTGTTTCCTTCTCCGGTGACGTTGTCGTCTTCATGTCCTGTTCGTTCTTTTTTGTCCTCGTTTGTTCCTTGTTCTCTTCTAATGTTTGATAAAGTTCAGTAGAATCTACTCTGGTTCTTTCCTTCATCTCCTTGACAGACGGATTCTTTCTTCTATCGTCGTCGTGCACATCTTCAATTTGATGTCGTTCTCAGGTGCTTCCCGCCATCAAATTGAGGGGGGCTGTTGGAAGATATGCCACACCGTTGTCATCCAGCTACAATTCGCTAGAGAGCTCTGCACTACAAGCCAATCATGGAGTTGAGTTTGTAGCATGTTTTCTTATTTGGTAACAGAATGTGTAGCAGTTTATATTTTGGTTTAATGCTTTGTAGCATGTCATTTTAGTATAAAAGATAGTGCAGAGGGTGAGTTGTGGGTCTCGGGTCATTGTAGTGTTTTCCAATTGAATAGAAAATTTACTTTCCCCTTTCTCCTGCTTCTCCTTTCTTCTCTGGCTTCCACATCTTTTCTTCCTCTTCTCCGATGGTTGAGCAGCGAACCTTGCATGAGCTCATTTCTTGACACATTGGATGTAGAGGCTGATGGTAAAGAAAAAATTCTTTAGGACCTGCCAATGCAAGAGCTGAGGAAGTTGTGGTGACGATGGAGTCGTGGGAATCACATGTAGAGAGTGGCCCTCAGCAGGAGGACGATTCCATTGATGAATACCTTCCACTAATTATTAATTAATTAATGGCGCGGATGGGAACCAGGAGCAGCGAATGAACAGCAGCTTGACAAGTTTCTTTACACGACCCTGAAGTTAAAACTCAAATTATTATATTGAGAGTTATTAGTTAATATAATAAATTAATTGTCCTCCCGCCGCCACCTCCTCTGCATCCTCCATCGAAAAAAGAGAGAAAAAGAAAAACAAAGGAAAAGACGACGAACCATGTAGCCAAATGCCCTTCGTGATCTGAATCGACTTCGAGAGTTGTTCGTGTGATTGGAGTGTTTGTTCCTATTTTTGCATCCAAAAATCCCAAAAATAATTTATTCTATCAACTTTTTAACATTTTGAAATCACTTCAAAAAATACAAAAATTATAATATTTTATTTATTAATAATGTCTTAAATTCTATCTTAATTAAAAATTCATTTGGATTCAAAACACTTCAAAGTAAAAGACGTCATTGTATTACAACGTTATATGTGATTCGAAATTAATTTATTTTATGTTTAATTTTTTAAAAATTAATTTAAAGTCCCAATCCAATCGTATATAAAAAGAAGTGTTAAAATAAAGTCCACACAGAATGAGACAATGATTTTTTCATTTTAAAAAATTTTACTTCGTCAGTTTTGTTTCCATGTATTGCCCAGAAATCCTAACATTATCCTTTTTAAAATATGAACATAATGTTCTTGCTAATAAAAAAATAATATTTTCAAATACTATTTATTTTTTTGTCATAAGAATAATTTCACTTATATTCTTATGATAAAAAAATTCCTTCTAATTTTTATTAATCTTCTTCTCGTACCAAACGATTTAAAATGAAGTCATAGATTTAATAACGTGGCCTCTCTTCCGAGTTCGAACATAGGTCGGGATTTTTTTGTATGTCTGCATTTTTTTAAGTATTTTTTGTGCATTTGTAGTCCACGAGAAAAGTAAAATAAAATAAATAAAATAATAATAATAATAATAATAAACGAAGCGAGCCGGGTGCAGTCGGACGTCGAGAGGAACGAGCTGAACAATTGGGACTCCGACGAATTCACCGCTGCAGCAATCCAAATGCAGGCGTCGTTGCGCCCCGTCGTCCGCCCCTCCGGAAGCATCTGCGACATCTTCCACGCCGCCTGCGGCTTGCCGCCGCCGAGGCCACTTCTCCCCGGGGAGGTCCTCTGCTTCCCGGCCCACCCCTCGTCGTTCTTGCGGTCTCCATCTCTCCCCTTCCTCCGCTTCCCGCTCCTATCGATCTTCCGTAGGGATCCGGTTGCTGCCGAAGCAGCAACGGCGCCGGGTTTTCTCACCGCCGGCGATGATGAAGATGAATCCGAGGCGGCAAAGCTCGCGCAGGCACTTCGTCTCTTCTGTTCCTGTTGTATTTGCTTTCATTGTTAGATGCTCTCTTCAGTTCGTGTTCCACTGCAGCATTATGACCAATCCCAAATGAATTACTTTACAGGTTGCAGAGAGACTCGTGACCACCTCCAGATACCTGAAGCGGCTGGGTGGACTCGGGTTTTGGGGGCAACTCCTGTGCGCGGTTGCGGGTTCCGTGATTTTGTCGCTCTCGTTGCTCATTAATGAGAGGTTTCGAACACCAGCGCCGGCGGCGTTCTTTGCCACCGCCGGCGGCGTCGCGGCAGCATTCGTGTCAGTCCTCCGTTCGTTCCGTTACCTGGACTTGTCGAAAAAGCTGCGGAAAGCAGCTAACGAACCAGCAAAGGTGACCTCCCCGGAGACAATTGAATTGCCCCATCCATCTGATCTCCAACAGCCTTTCTCTTTCTCTTGCTTTGTAACACTTCCCTCATGAAAAGTCTTTTTTTTTTTTTCTTCCACTGTTTTTGCTCCGGTTCCAGGCTCCTCCGCGTGCTCGTGTTGTAAAACACTTGAAGAACGGCATCGTCCTAAATCTTGTCGGAATGGCCGCAGCAGTCATTGGAATGCTAACGACCGTTGGATTGTTATTTGGCAAGGCTCTTCTTACTACTTCAGCAGTTCCTTACTACCAGGGGATACCTCCTGGTCAGATTCCTGTGCTTGCATCGGACGTCTTCTTGGTGCAGGTTACATTCATCTCTCTCTCTCTCTCTCTCTCTCTCTCTCTCTCTCTCTCTCTAATTCATTAGCTTAAACGTTGGAGATACATTTATTGGTTCCTACAGGCTTCGGCGACCACCATCCTTTCACACTTCCTGGGCTTCGTCTGCTCCCTAGAATTGCTGCGCTCTGTCACGTTACCGCATGTCCAAATTTTGCCGATTCTGAAACGTGCTTCTTGAGGAGTTGGTGAACCAGCAGCCTTGTCGATTGTGTATACCACCTCTTTTCTCATGCACGTTTTAATTCGACAACTCTCCCGATGCCTGTTTCCTTTGAGCAATATACAGGTGTCCATAAAGAAGTCGAATGTATGAGCTACGAAAAATAGATCACGCACATGATTGACCAAGTAATGTGCATCTTTGTGATGAGTGCTTCTAGATGGGCCAACTTACAGAAAGCTCTTTAGCACTCGGATGTCAGTCCTATTTACTCAAGATACAAATGGCGTTTCACCAGATCCTTGTGCTTGACAATGGAATTCTGCCCGTCTGGGATCGTACACTGCATGCTACTTGTATAGTTGGATAAGAAGTTGCTAACTGAAGAATATGTTCATAACATATCTTGTAGGATTGAAGCCAATAAGAACCACTACATGCAAATTCAATAGTTATGCAAACATTAGAACAGTGAATTACCTTGAACTCAAGAATGCAGAGCATACGAAAGCTTACTGAGTGGGGAAAGGATGATAACTAGACCAATTGGGTACCAAAAGAAGGCCGCGCCACACCTAAAAATGTTCCAGCTAACAAGAAATGGGAAACAATTACTGAGATCAATGTGAGCACAGCATGCCCAAAACTCGTGCCACACCTAAGATTTAAAAAGTTCACAAGTTAATTGCAGAAAACATACAGTTTCTAAACAAATGAACAGATGTTTGAATAATTAACCTGAGACAATCGAGAATGCAATTGGTGAAACAAATTTTTAAAACTATAAGAATGACTATGGCACTATGTATAGTTCCAAGAACTTACACAGCACAATAAGCCGAAGTCGCAATAATCAAGAAGATACAGAAAATCACAGGAAAAGCAGGATCGTCCCGTGCCCACTAGTTCTTTGTTTCTGAACATTAAATAACAAAACTATTTAACACTGTTAGATGACTTAGCTAAAACGCAGTGCATTAAAAATGGATACAGAAAGAATGTTCGGATAGTCAAACTCGCAAAACATATTCATTTGTCATCCTTCTTACTGAATTAAGAATAAGTAACTTATGTATATGATACCTTGTATGCTGATAGCTGTTTCCAAGGAGTTAGTTTCACATGCAAAAAAAGACAACAATCTTCTGTAAGATTTTTATCAGAAGAAGATGTTGAATCGAGTCAATTGCATGTTTATCTAGAGGAATATTTTCATACTTCCTGTGTGTTTACTATTGAAAGTAAATCCTTTCAGATTGCACTTTTGCTTATGTGAATGACAACTACCCAGTAATAAATTTTTACATCACACGGACTATCGAAAAGATAAAAATTCATATGTTTTCTTATATCCATCTTAGAAGTTGCACAAACTTCGTGGTTGTTACAGTAAGAGATGTACATATTATCTAGGCTACATGCATATAATACTCTGCTTGAAGTTAATCAGCTTAGGCTTGCAGTAGGACGAAAGTGTTCTATTGAAATTTCATTAGGATAAAGACGATTAACGATATGTATTCTCGCAAAGATCGGTATGTTGCTTCGTGTAAAATTAAATTCCAACATTGATGATGAATAATACAAGTATGTATGATTGCACATTAACAGCTATTCAGTAGACAGTCAGAGTGGATAATAAATCAACATTAAGTTAAGCACAACAAGGGGAAACACACAATTTTATGTGAGGTGCAAAGATGAAGCATTTGCCAGAGTGTATACTAGGTATCCATTTGTCGCCACTAGAAAAGCAGAAGGAAAAAACAATGAGAAAATACAAGCCAATTGAAAGACAGGACATAGAAGTATTCAGCCATTTCAAACAGTGAAATCCAGAAACATCAAATGAACTGTGAAATAATGTTCCCAGCTTACCGGATATACCGAAAGCTTAGAGTTATTCTCCTGAATTACTTAACATTTGTATTTAAGAAGTCAATAAATTGTGCAGACCACAAGAATTTGTTTGCTGTCATACCTATCATGGTTTTTTCTCTTAGCCGAATCCAAGAGAAATTCTAGGTAGTGTTTGCTATATCATACTTTTCATGGATTTAAACACAAAGGATGATGTTCATGTCTAGATTTTTTCTATGTTAATTTTGCTGCCTTGATTTGTAGGATCGAAAGCACCAGGGGGAGGGGTGAATTGGTGTATAAAAACTCTAACAAAAAAAGTCGTGAAAGTCGATTTTTAGAAAATGTGATCGCAAGCAAGAAAAATATAAGTAAAAAGAGCAAGAGAGGAAAAAGACGCAATATGTTGACGAGGTTCGGCGCAACTCCTTGGCCTACGTTCTCGCTCCGACTTCCTGACCTCGAGACCGTCGGAGATTCACTAGCCTTCTCTTTTCTTGTAGGGAGAGAATAATCATTTCTACACTACAATGCCTTCTTCGCTCAAGAAGTAAGGCACACATCTTTTTACAAAAAGCTCTCAAGACTATCTAAATAAAAACACAAGAATTCCCTCCAATTCTCTCTTCTTATAAAGGATGCACACACTTAAAAACTAGAAGAGGGAAGAGATGATTTGCAAACTTTAGCTCAAGAAGAATGCTTTGAACTTGAAGGAAACTCTACAGTGATTTGCCTTTCTTAGATAATATTCCTTCAATCTTTTGAGTCTCTTTTATAGGTTTCTCTTGAAAATATGGCCGTTATAAATTAATTTAAAAAATGTTGTGCTGTCACCTCTAAAATGATCGCCCATTATAGTATCGGTCGTCCATTTCGTACAGTAATTAGCCATTATGGCTTTTGTCGCATATTCAACGGTCACCCATTATAGTACCGGGCGTCCGTTAAATATAAAATTATATCCGTTGCATTTGTCTTTTCTGTGCAGTTTTCTGTTGATCGTAGTCAGTAGAGAATTATAGTCCTTTAATTAATTTTGCTTCCATAATGGTCGCCCGAAAGGGAATCGGTCGACCGATTTAGAATTCACGTGCTCTCTGTAACCTGCGATCGTCCATGCAGTGACTTCAATCGTCTAATTTCCATATTTTTGTTCTTTGTTGCCTAGAACGATCGACCGTTAATGTTTCAATCACCTATTGTAGAAGTGTCCGCGCTCTTTGTAATCAGCGATTGTTCCATCTGCCACTTCGGTCGTTCGTTATGTACTTCGATCTTTCATGTAATACATATAACGGTCGACCAAAAATAAATCAGTCGCCCGATTTTGAAATGTCACTTCTCTCTGGAATTAGCGATCGTTCCAACTTCTATTTGCTCGTCCATTATAAGTTAAAACAGTCGCCCGTTATAATTATGATCGACCATTTGTACTGCAAAGAAATATTTCGTCTCTTTTTCTTCGAAAAATGTTTAACCTGTTCACATTAATACTTTAAGCATAATTAGTACATCATCTTCCTTGTTTGCTATCATCAAAATGGTCTTTGGACCAACATGATGGGATGCACAATAATGCTAATTTTATTGAATTAAAGTCGTAGCATCTATTCCAAAGCCCCCCCCCCCCCCCCCCCCAAGTGTATACTTTTTACCTAAAATTACATAAATTGCATGAACCATTTAAGCTAACTCACCACACAGAATTCAGGCAATGAATCTAAGAGAACAATTTCTCAATTTTGTAAAACTCAAATTTTGATGTTTTCTCCAAGAACAGAAAGCAGATCCATCTCAAGCATCAAGGGTGATCTCTTCAAGGAATCCTTTAACATAAATGCAGAAACTCAAAAAAATTAAGGATCTGCAGGAATGATGATGGAGAGAGACATTAAACTCCACTGCATGTGTAACGTAACTGCTTTTTTTTTAAAAAAAAAGAATTCGAAACGAAAGGTTGGCAGGGGAGACGTCGCCTCCCCTGGCCTTCTGCCACTTCACCTCCGACCGACCAAGGGTCGCCCGGGGCGTATAAGAGAAGGGGGGAGGACGCACTTGCGCCCTCTTGGAACCCCCGTCCTCCTCCACTCCCCTTCGTTCTTCTTCTTCCCGACGACCGACGACCTCGCGCACCAACGACAGAGCAGAGCATAGGCGATCGGAATACACGCGAACCGACCGCTCTCCGACGTTCCTCAACCCTTCCCTCACGTACGCAAGGACCGGGCGATTCCCTCGCACCAATCACGAATGTCCGACGATGACCGGACGACGGGCAACAACCGAAAAACTTCGACAGTGCAATCGGAAAAGGTACCCGAAGCGTTTAAATCCCTAGACAATGAATTAACGATTGTTGAATGCGTAGGATAGGTTCAATATGATCTTGAAGTTATTTTCTACCTTTTTGTATTCATGTCGGCGTCGATTGACGGCCGGAAGGCCGCCAGAATTAATGGAGAAATTCGACGGCCCTATTTTATCGCAGCGATCGGTCGACCGATTCCAAAGAACGGTCGACCGATCTAAGAAAAAACCCACGCGAACCTTTCGGTGTCAGTCGATCGGCCCCACCACGACGGTCGACCGATCTATGCGTGGACAGATAGATGAAACCTTATGATCGGTCGATCGGTCCCAGAGAACGGTCGACCGATCCGATGCGCAGCGCAGCGCGCATCCTCATGACTAAATGAACGGTCGACCAACACACATATCGGTCGATCGGACCACAGAACCCCCAAGTAAAGAACACAGTCGACCGATCCCAGAGGACCGGTCGATCGGTGCCTACTGAACGGTCGATCGATTCACCAGGAACGGTCGACCGATTCTAACAGAGACTTCATCGATCCAATTGGACCGATCTACCCAAATATAACGGAGACTCTGACCAGTTCGCCTACATTGGTTGAGTCCTACTATACAAAGACCAACATTCCGTTGGATCCTAAATCATATATTCATAATGATTAAAGATAAACAAAGCAAGGACAAAGACATGCTATGTGCCACCCCCAAAGTTAAAGTAAAGATCAGAGATTAAAGCAGAGAAGAGATAGGTAGTTAAATGAGGGGACATCGACGCTACTATCTTAAATGACCACTATTCTTGAGATTTCAGGTTTTCTCCCACCTGTATCTCGAATGAAGGGTGATGCTAAAGGACATACCACTTCCTTTAAATATTAAAGTATTATGCCAGAGGGACAGGTAGCTAGCTGAGGAGACAGTGAACCTACGGGTCTCGTAACCAACCACTGTTCCTGGATTGTAGGAATTCTTTCCCCTACCTTCCGAACTGGGTGAGACAGTAACATCCACCCTTTTCCCTTATGGGCTTACTGGCATCAGAGAATCAGAGAGGCACCTCTGGCATCCCAACCTAATAAAGTCGAGCTCGCATAGGACAACCAACCCTAAGGACATTCTAGTGATGTAAAAGACCTAGTGCAACTCACAGTAAAGCAAAGCAAAGCAGAGTATTGTAAAGCGAAGCAGAGATAATGTAGAGTAAAGTATAGCAGAGACATTGTAAAGCAAAGCCAAAGTAAAGCACAGATAAATCATTGATATAATAAAGAACAGAGTATTGATATGAATAAAGATTTATACATTTCTTTCATCGATCCTTATTTCATCGTTTATTGCTAGTGTACTGGGCATTCTTTGCTCATGTGTATTCTATTCTCCTGCATTGGGATTTTGTAGGTGAGAATGCCAATTGAGGAGATGTTGGAGGGCGCAAAGCTTGGAGAACGCTGCACATGACTGATCTGTTTACTCCGAGCTTTTATTGCATTTATGTTTAAAACATCTTATGTTCAGAGATATCATGTTTTATTTCCGCACATAGAACTTCAGACAAGTTTTATTATATTTCTGCATAATTTTCTATATGGCAAGACACCATGAACTTCCGCATACTATTTATAATATGAATCACCATAGACTCCCGCATATTTTCTATAATACGAGACGTTGTGAATTTCCGCATTCAATTTATTATCATGACATTTCGACTACTCTTTCGCATTTAAGTCCTATAATATATTTATTATTATTTTATTAGTACCACGTAAGTCATTTTATTGAATGGTCAAGGTCAGTAGAGCAATAGGCAGTGTAGCGCCTCCGAGGTCAAGCTGACTGTCTACGTGGTGGGAGGTACGATTTCGGGGTCATTATAGTTTGGTATCAGAGCCTAAGTTCTTGGCTCCTTCATTAATCATAGTAGAGTATAGGTTCATGCATAGCATTCATCGTTCTTCTCATTGCATAGCCCAAAGTAAAGTCATGTGCAAGCTTCTCAAACATCTGCGGCTCCACTCCTCAAGTAAGTAATAAGTACCTTCCTATGTGAATAATACTTATAATATTCAGTTTATTTTGTTATAGATGCCTCCACGTCGCATGATTACCAGGATTTTACGTAGGAGAGATCATATAATTAGGATTAATAGGCGCCCATTAGATTCCCCAACCCCTCCACAGCTTACTTCAGATAGACCAGAGTATTCAGACTTAGAGAGCGTTGGAAGCAACAACCCTGATTTCTCTTCCCCACCCAGCGGGACATGGGGAGATGTAATTCTAAGGGAGAACCGACTGATGGAGGGAAGACATATAGATAACCCGATTTATATATCCTCCGATGACGAAGAAGAAGACGACCTTGCACCATCACAGGAGCTACAATTCAGAGACGCGAGCCCTATCAGTCAGACTGATCCAGAGGAGTGTTGTGATCGCTGTTACATGGGACACACTGATGATGAGTGCCCTTATCGTTCTAGACGTAGTGATTAGAGTTTGATGTATCTTGTTGCGAAGGCCTTAGTGCGCCTCAGACATATGTTATGCTTTTGAACCTTAGCAAGAAAATAATATTTGCCTTAATGAATATTGAGTATCTTGGTTTCAAGTTTTATCTGAGATTTTTATTTAGATTAAGAATCTTCAATTTTATATGTCTCTCTCTCAAGTATGGTTATGATCCTTTTATAGATGTCAAATTAAAAAGAAGAATATGACTACACCAGCGAGGGTGAGAACTTTATTGAAGGGGAGAACCTACACGATCCCCACCTCCACCGTATGTTCCCCCACCTCCACCGTACCCACCTCCGCCGTATCCACCTCCACCTCCACTGTACCCACCTCCACCGTATCCTCCGCCACCAGAGCTGCTGGCCCAGCACGGGCGACAGGTCCCTACCGGCTGCACATTACAAGATTTCTGAAGGTCAAAACCTCCAATGTTCAACGGAGAAGGAGGCATCATGGTGGCGGAACAATGGATGGAAGCTATAGAGGACAAGTTTGACATGCTCGACGTGCCCGAGCACAAGAAGGTCCTCTTCGCTAGGGACACCCTCCAAAAAGACGCGAAGAAATGGTGGAAAGCAAGAAAGGTCACCAGCTTTCCTCATGTAAGGACAGTTGCATGGGAAGATTTCCGTAATGCATTCGAGGCGCGGTATTACCCCAAGTTCGGATATGAAACTGAAGGAGTTCCTGAAATTAGTGCAAGGAACCATGACTATGGAACAGTACATGACCAATTTCGTCAGACTTAGGAAGTACTCCAAGTTGACCATGGACGAATTGGATGTGACCAAGCATTTTGTGGACGGACTGAATCCCCTCCTGAGGCCTCATACAAGATCTGAAAACTGCAAGACCTTAAAGGACGCCATCATTTTGGCTATTCTGTTAGAGAAGGACCATCAAGATCTGCAAAAAGCCTAGAAGACCCAGTAGAATGTAGGGCAGAGTTCTCAGCCGCAGCAGCAACAGCAACAGTTTTGTGGTAACAACCGGCAACACCAAAGACGAGATAACCGGTACCATCCTTATGTGGCACCTCAATAGAACCAACGCCCTCAACAACAACAACAGCTGTACCGTCCGCCACAACAAGCTCTTCCCCCACTGCAACAGCAAGCACAACAACAGCAACAGCAGCGACCCCCTCAGCAGGCGCAAAGGCGCCAGGCTCAACAGCAGAGGCAACAGTCTCCTAGGGCCCCTCAAGCACTACCCGCACAAGGTGAGCGAGTTTTATGCAACACTTGTGGCAGGACCCATGTTGGAAAATACCGGATGAAGTCAACAGCCTGCTACTATTGCTACGGAATGGGGCACATAGCAGTGAATTGTTCGAGACGTGGACCGCAATAGTTGGTACAGGGAAGACTCTTCAACCTAAAAGAGGATGCACCACAGAATGACACGGATGTCATTCGAGGTACGATATTCATAGCCGATTTACCTATAAAAGTATTATTCAATTCTGGTGCCTCGCATTCCTTTATATCGGAAGAATGTGCCAAAACATTAAGGATAAAAGCAGCGAACCTAGAGAAAAAGATGAATATATTGACCCCACAGGGCACCCTCATTATCACAAAACATCTCCCCAATATATCCATAGAAATAGAAAAAAAACAATCCTGGCAATCTTATCATCATCCCCATGAAGGATTATGATATAATTTTGAGCATGAATTGGCTAATCTCACATGATGCCTCCATCCTGTGCAAACAAAAGAAAGTAATCATAGGCACACAGAGTAAAGATAAAGTTATAGTCAGAGAAATTGCACCAAAGGAACAAAAAATCATAGTATCTGCTATAATGACACAGAAATTATTGCAAAAAGGATGCAAAGGTTACCTAGCCAATATAACAAAAGTAGAAGAACCAAAGAAGACTCCTCAAGACATAGAAGTGGTAAGGGAATTTCTTGATGTATTCCCTGAGGACGTCAGTGGTCTACCGCCCCATAGGGAGATAGACTTCCACATCGAATTGGCGCCCGGAACTGCACCAATCTCCAAAGTCCCATATCGCATGGCTCCGACAGAAATGAAGGAACTGAAGGATCAGATTCAAGAGCTGCTAGATAAAGAATTCATGAGGCCTAGCGTCTCACCTTGGGGAGCGCCAGTTCTTTTTGTCAAAAAGAAAGATGGATGCAGACTTTGTATCGACTACAGAATATTGAACAAAGTCACAATAAAGAATATGTACTCACTACCTCGTATCGACGACCTATTCGATCAACTGTCCAAGGCAAGGGTGTTCTCAAAGATCGATCTGAGGAGTGGATACCATCAGTTAAGGGTGGCAGAAGAAGACATCCTAAAGACGGCATTCCGATCAAGATATGGACACTATGAGTTCATGGTGACGTCGTTTAGGTTAACAAATGCCCCGGCAGCATTCATGGACCTCATGAATCGAACTTTCCACGAGCACCTGGATAAGTTCGTAATTGTCTTCGTCGATGATATCCTCATCTATTCGTCGAGCATGGAACAACATAGAGAGCATCTGAGGACGGTACTGGAAACATTGCGAGCAAAGAAGCTATATGCAAAGTTTTCAAAGTGCGAATTCTGGTTAGAGCAGATCATGTTCCTCAAATATATCATCTCTAAAGACCGAGTGGCAGTGGATCCCACGAAGATTGAAGCGGTGTCCAATTGGACCCAACCGAATAATGTCTCTGAGATTAGGAGTTTTCTCGGGTTGGCCGGCTACTACAGACGCTTTATCAAAAACTTCTCCAGAATAGCATTGCTGCTGACCAAGCTCACAAAGAAAGGAGAAAAGTTCATCTGGTCGCCCAAATGCGAAGAAAGTTTCCAAGAGTTAAAGGGGCGACTAACTTCAGCACCAATCCTGACGTTACCATCGGCGACGATGGCTACGTGATTTACAGCGATGCTAGTGATACATGATTGGGATGCATGTTAATGCAACATGGGAAGGTAGTGGCATACGCATCCCGGCAGTTGAAGAAGCACGAGGTCAATTATCCCACGCATGACCTCGAGTTGGCAGCAGTAGTGTTCGCCCTCAAGCTTTAGCGTCACTACTTATATGGAGAAGAATTTGTGGTCTATACAGACCACAAGAGCTTAAAATATGTGTTTACACAGAAGGAGCTGAACATGCGTCAGAGGCGTTGGATGAAATTTCTAAAGGATTACGAGTTTGCCATTAACTACTAACCCGGTAAAGCAAACTCAGTAGCTGACGCTCTTAGTCGAAAGTGGGAAGGATCCTTAGTCTACATGCGCCTACGACGGTATGAACTCATGGAAGAACTGTTCAAATGGACGTCAAGAGTGAGGCACTATGGATCGTTAATGATGATGCAGCGCATAGTACCAGATGTGATATGAAGGATTATAGAAGCACAAGTAGAAGACGAGGAGTATCAAGATATGATGATAAAGATAAGTATAGAAACAACGAACCTCAGGGTCTCTTCAGATGGTGGCATCAAGTACCGCGACCGGCTATGGGTACCGAACAAACCGGAACTCCGAAGAGAAATACTAGACGAATGCCACAAGTCCGAATTTACAATCCATCCAGGGAGTACAAAAATGTACAAGAATGTACAGAGAAGCTTCTGGTGGTCAGACATGAAGAAGGAGATAGCGGAGTATGTCTCCAAATGCATTGTGTGCCAACAAGTCAAGATCGAACATCAAAAGCCATAGAGAACCTTGAAGAGTCTGGGCATCCCACAATGAAAGTGGAAAGAAATATCGATGGATTTTATCATAGGCCTACCTCGGACGCAGAAGGGGCATGACGCCATTTGGGTTATAGTGGATCGACTCACTAAATCGGCTCACTTCCTACCCATTAAGGTAAAACAATCTCTTGAAAGCCTCATGGATCTATATGTGTAGGAGATTGTTAGGCTTCACGGGATTCCAGCATCCATTGTATCCGACAGAGATCCCAGGTTCACCTCCAGATTCTGAAAAAGTCTCCAGAATGCTTTTGGAACAAGGTTCCGGTATAGCACTGCCTTCCATCCACAGACTGACGGTCAAACAGAGAGGACAATCCAGACAGTAGAGGACATGCTGAGGGCATGCACGTTGGACTGGCATGGTAACTGGGATAAACACCTTACTCTCATAGAGTTTTCCTACAATAACAGTTTCCATGCTAGTATAGAAATGTCTCCCTTTGAAGCATTGTATGGTCGTCAATGTCGCTCTCCGGCATGTTGGGGCGAAGTTGGAGAAAAAAAGGTCTTGAGCGCAAAATTACAGAAACAAACACAAGAATACACAGACATAATAGAACAGATAAAGAAAAGAATGAAGTCGGCTCAAGATCGTTAGAAGGCCTACGCAGATAAGAAGCGCCGAGAACATAAGTTCAAGGCGGGCGATCAAGTTCTGCTCAAAGTTTTCCCCACCAAAGGAGTAATGCGTTTTAGCAAACAGGAAAAACTGAGTCCAAGGTACGTAGGCCCATTCGAGATACTCGAGATGGTTGGAAATTCAGCATGCAGGTTGGCACTGTCTCCGGCGTATTCAATGGTGCACAACGTCTTCCATGTCTCCCTACTCCGGATGTACAAGCACAACTACGCTAACGTGATTCAAATTGAGGAACCAAACCTCAAGGAGGACCTGACATATGAGGAACAGCCCATATTCTGGAATACCAAGAACATCAACAAGGGAAGGAGCGTGTGGCACTGGTTAAAGTCGCATGGAAGCATCACCAAGGAAAAGAAGCGACTTGGAAAGTCGAATCGGAAATGCGAGAGAAATTTTCTGAGCTTTTCGGTAAGCCTTAACCCTTATCCAAATTCGATGATGAATTTTCTTTTTAGAGGATATTAATGTAATGTAACTGCTTTAAAAAAATTCGAAACGAAAGGTCGACAGGGGAGACGTCGCCTCCCCTGGCCTTCCTCCGCTTCACCTCCGACCGACCAAGGGTCGGCCGGGGCGTATAAGAGGAGGGGGGAGGACGCACTTGGGCCCTCTTGGAACCCCCATCCTCCTCCACTCCCCTTCGTTCTTCTTCTTCCCGACGACCGACGACCCCACGCACCAACGACAGAGCAGAGCATAGGCGATCGGAATACACGCGAACCGATCGCTCTCCGACGTTCCTCAACCCTTCCCTCACGTACGCAAGGACCGGGCGATTCCCTCGCACCAATCACGAATGTCCGACAATGACCGGACGACGGGCAACAACCGAAAAACTTCGACAGTGCAATCGGAAAAGGTACCCGAAGCGTTTAAATCCCTAGATGATGAATTAACGATTGTTGAATGCGTAGAATATGTTCAATATGATCTTGAAGTTATTTTCTACCTTTTTGTATTCATGTCGGCGTCGATTGACGGCCGGAAGGCCGCCAGAATTAATGGAGAAATTCGACGGCCCTATTTTATCGCAGCGATCGGTCGACCGATTCCAAAGAACGGTCGACCGATCTAAGAAAAAACCCACGCGAACCTTTCGGTGTCAGTCGATCGGCCCCACCACGACGGTCGACCGATCTATGCGTGGACAGATAGATGAAACCTTATGATCGGTCGATCGGTCCCAGAGAACGGTCGACCGATCCGATGCGCAGCGCGCATCCTCATGACTAAATGAACGGTCGACCAACACACATATCGGTCGATCGGACCACAGAACCCCCAAGTAAAGAACACAGTCGACCGATCCCAGAGGACCGATCGATCGGTGCCTACTGAACGGTCGATCGATTCACCAGGAACGGTCGACCGATTCTAACAGAGACTTCATCGATCCAATTGGACCGATCTACCCAAATATAACGGAGACTCTGACCAGTTCGCCTACATTGGTTGAGTCCTACTATACAAAGACCAACATTCCGTTGGATCCTAAATCATATATTCATAATGATTAAAGATAAACAAAGCAAGGACAAAGACATGCTATGTGCCACCCCCAAAGTTAAAGTAAAGATCAGAGATTAAAGCAGAGAAGGGATAGGTAGTTAAATGAGGGGACATCGACGCTACTATCTTAAATGACCACTATTCTTGAGATTTCAAGTTTTCTCCCACCTGTATCTCGAATGAAGGGTGATGCTAAAGGACATACCACTTCCTTTAAATATTAAAGTATTATGCCAGAGGGACAGGTAGCTAGCTGAGGAGACAGTGAACCTACGGGTCTCGTAACCAACCACTGTTCCTGGATTGTAGGAATTCTTTCCCCTACCTTCCGAACTGGGTGAGACAGTAACATCCACCCTTTTCCCTTATGGGCTTACTGGCATCAGAGAATCAGAGAGGCACCTCTGGCATCCCAACCTAATAAAGTCGAGCTCGCATAGGACAACCAACCCTAAGGACATTCTAGTGATGTAAAAGACGTAGTGCAACTCACAGTAAAGCAAAGCAAAGCAGAGTATTGTAAAGCGAAGCAGAGATAATGTAGAGTAAAATATAGCAGAGACATTGTAAAGCAAAGCCAAAGTAAAGCACAGATAAAGCATTGATATAATAAAGAACAGAGTACTGATATGAATAAATATTTATACATTTTTTCATCGATCCTTATTTCATCGTTTATTGTTAGTGTACTGGGCATTCTTTGCTCATGGGTATTCTATTCCCCTACATTGGAATTTTGCAGGTGAGAATGTCAATTGAGGAGATGTTGGAGGGCGCAAAGCTTGGAGAACGCTGCACATGATTAATCTGTTTACTCCGAGCTTTTATTGCATTTATGTTTAAAACATCTTATGTTCAGAGATATCATGTTTTTTTTTCCGCACATAGAACTTCAGACAAGCTTTATTATATTTTTGCATAATTTTCTATATGGCAAGACACCATGAACTTCCGCATACTATCTATAATATGAATCACCATAGACTTTCGCATATTTTCCATAATACGAGACGTTGTAAATTTCCGCATTCAATTCATTATCATGGCATTTCGACTACTCTTCCGCATTTAAGTCCTATAATATGTTTATTATTATTTTATTAGTGTCACGTAAGTCATTTTATTGAATAGTCAAGGTCAGTAGAGCAATAGGCAGTGTAGCGCCTCCGGGATCAAGCTGATCGCCTACGTGGCGGGAGGTGCGATTTCAGGGTCGTTACAGCATGAGTTCACATACCTCAACAATTCAGTGGAAATAGTGGGGAAACACTGATGTGGGATGCACGGGGCTGCCCCTTGACACCGTCCGGGACTGACCCTTGACCTCACCATCTCCAACCTCCAAATGGTTGCCTCCAGTGCATCTTTTTTTCCTAAAAAACTAACAGAAGCATGTACTCTGATTTGGGCGTTTCTCTCCCTATTTTGTCCTTTCTTTAATTTTACCTTAACTACCCAGAAAAGATTAAAGAAACAACTAATAATTAACGTATTTACATGCATGCTATTACTGGTTTGAGCAGAGCAAACTAATCTGAGAATGATCTGATGCAACCTCTGAAGTCCTTTAGAAAAAAAACTGAACTCAATTGAAATGTCATTTCAATTAACTAAGCCATCTGGAAAGAATGCTAATGCCACCACATACCACCTCCATACTCGACAAGTATGTACGGATGGCTTCGACGCCTCCATTGTTTAAGCGTCTGATTAACAAAGGAATACTGGATTAAAATTTAAGACATTATCAACACTTGGAAGATAATATACATCAAAGGTCGGAGAGCTTTATGGCTAGCTAACTTGATTGATAGTGTCATTTCCTACTCTCTTCAAATTGATATCAATCACTACATAATTTATCAACTAAGCACACCCAACCAATAAAGAACCATTAACTTCTTCTATAACTGATGAAAGACCAAGAGCCTCTCATCCTCGACCAACAGTTCTTTCTTCACTCTGTCTTCTCCTTACTACGATAATGTAGTTAAACAGATAATATTTTTCATGGTTTTAAATTAATCACTGCTAACATTAAGCTAGAATTCCTATAACCAACACCAAAAAGCGAAAACCATGTTCACATTAGATGGATAAGGAGAAATCTTCTCTAAACTATTTTCGTTTTGTTAATTTGTTTTGCTTGACGGAATGCACACAACAATGTGAAATTTGTTGAAATGAACTCATTATTTACTCTAAAGCCACGGTATTTACTTTTTCATAGGTTTCTTTTAAAAGCTAAAATTCGATGTTTTCTCTAAGACCTGACAACAGATCCACCTCAATCATCATGGATGAACTCCTGAATAAATTCTTCAACGTAAATACGAACACCCAAGGGAGCGATTCGAACACTAGAAACCATAAAACTAATGGTTCGATCGGAAAGATGAGAGAGAAGGAGATTAAAACTCTATCGGCCAGGGGTTAACATACCTTGAACAATTCGACGAAAGCAGTGCGGAAATGCTGGCGCGGTTCACACGGCGGACGGTGACTGTCCTTTCGGCCGTCGGCAACATCGCCGTATCGTTCTCGATCCGCCGTCTCGCCAGAGCTTCGGTGTATCATTTGCAAAAAATAATACATCATTATGTTTAACCATAGTGGATGATGACATCACAATCCAGTAATCCACTAATAAATCCCTCACCCAATAGACTATCAAGTTCCCCACTAACTTAAACCCACTTTGACACACTATAAAACCCCACACACTCTCTTTCCACTATTTTTTGGTGGCCTCCTTGTTGAATCCGCCCAAAACACTACACCCCCTACAAGAGAGATCCTAATCTCCATGGTACAACAGAGGAAAAGAGAAGAAGATCATGGTGATCATGGTGGAAAGGAGGTGAGGAAATAACAATGGAGAAGAATGATGAAGGCAAGAGAAGAGGATGCAATGAAAGGAATGAAGCTAGGGCAAAAGGTTTGTGAGGAGATACCAATCCCTCTCATCTTGAACCTTATTTGATTCAGATGATGGATTGATGATCACATTATTGTTTTGCACTTAAGGGATCATGAACTTATGGTGATAATCATAAGTTTTTAATAATGGTAGAGAAAATAAAAATCTGTCCAGATTATGTAGTATCTGTTTGAATACATTTTTGAACAGGTTTTACATGTATAAAAATGTCATATAATATATGAATAGAAAGATGAAGTCTAGTTTCTGTAGGAATAAGAATCAACTTAATCTAACTTGTGTAGACAAAGTTATGACCCAATAAGTAGCTCCCTATCTTGTTGATCCGAGATTTCAGATTGATGTGTCCACTTGTATAAGCACATAGGTTGGGTTATCTTAGTCTAAAAATCATAAATGATATATGAACACATATCTATGGAAGTCTACTATTCATAGGAACTGAAATCATCACAATCTGAGATGTATTATTTGAGTTATGGTTCAAAGATTGAACTGCTGTCAAACTGTTTCGAAAAGTTTTGAGTTGACTTGTTAATTGCACACAAAATTGTAAAGACCATGTAATTCCATGAAATTTTATATTAAGATAAATGCTTAAGATATCTTTTATATGAATTTGGCTTTACATATTTTGGATCTGTGTGAAGAAAGATATGGTTCTTTCTTCACACAACTGTCAAAGTCAAACTGTTAAACATAGAAAGATTGATGCTAATATAGAATTTTCTGAGAACATATGGTAAAGAGATAAATTATAAGAAATTTATCTGTAAAACTTCTTACTGTCTACTTTCAAATAAAACTGGAATGGATAGAATAACTTCTCTATAAGACAACTTATAAATTGAAAACCACCATTATGTAGAATCTGTCCAAAGTTATGATCTTATGCTTTGGATAGTGTTAATCATATGATTGTTAGATCTTGGTATATATTATAATTGAGTTCTAGAAGAGGGGATAATTATTGTGTTATCTTAAGATATTCATGATGCATAAATGCACGCTTTGTTATTGTTTTAAAATTGATATTGTGTTCCATTGAAGTCTAGAATCTTGCATGCTAGAAATTGATTATTGAACCATGTTTTGGTCTTGATTGAGAGTCTATCATGATTTTGTAATGTGTGGCACATTGATTGATGTATTGAAAATAAAAAAACATAGTGAAAAATACATAGGGTCACATTGCAGGTATGAATCGATCGACCGTTGATGATGATCGGTCGACCGGTGTACATGTCATGATTGTGTCATTCGATTTTGTATATAAAATTGGTCGACCGGTGTCAATGTCACGTCCGTCAAAGTTTGACACAAGAACGGTCGATCGCTGGTTATGGTCGGTCGACCGCTTTAGTGTATTGATAGATTGTTTATTACTTTTTATGGATTGATTGATAACTTAGATGCTTACGAATTGCATGTTAAGCCGTAAATAGAAATTGTTAATGTATTGATGTATTGATTGATTGAATGAACCCGTCGGAAGAAAATAACTGACGAGCCTGTCCTATTGGGAGGTAGATGCCTCCATATTGATTGATCGGTCCTTCGAGAGACCCATTGTTTGGGGAACTAACATATTTCCCTTGGCCTACCTAGCCACACCATTGTTTGACTAAGGCGAGATTCAGTCCTCCGACCTATTGTTAAAGACACATATTCATTGATAATTAATTGAATTGAAAATTGGAGTTGTCTCTTGATGAAGAATAAGAGTGGCTATTTGGGGATCGTATTATGGAAGTCTTGGTGCAAGCTTCCACTCATCAAGTGATAACAAATAAGATAATAATCTTAATTAAACATGAGCACTATTGGACCTTGGGTCATATTGCTAGCACTGAGATGTCAGACTGTTTAAATGGTTCATGCTTAATATTGGTGAGCCTAAAGATTGAATTATTGAAAATGAATCTAGGTCAAAGAAATGCCTAGTTATTGGATTGAATTGTATTGTTATCATTATTGAATAATTGGAATGAATCTAGGATAATGTTATACCTAGATATTGAATTAGATTGTATTGTTATTGAATCATAGTTATTGCTGTCATTTTATTGATTTATGTCACGCTAGAGTAATGACTCATGTAGCCACATATTGAATTATTATTGAAATCGATTGTTCCTCTTTATGGTTATTATTGCATATAAGAATTGTTATTGCATCTACATGCTTATTGATAATAAGCATTTCATGGATGACATGTGTTATCCAAATTATCATGACTTACATATTGGGCGTAAGCTCATGGGATGGATTTCCTCTGCATGTATCCTGGAGGCGAACGTGATTGAAGATGCTATTTAATAAAATGATCACGAATGATGCTCATGACGAATGATGCTTACACATGTCCACTGTTAAGTAAAAGTTAAGTCTTGTAATCCTTTGATTTATCGTTCAAGTTATTAGTTTTCCGCTGCATTATATCATGTTCTAACTGTCGTTGCCTATTTATGTTCATAGGTGACTTCGAAAGAAGAAAGTTTTTTTATCACGCGACGGCTCCGGGAGAGGTGCTTCTGGGGGGTGTGACAGTTAAGTATCAGAGCCTAGCCTAAGTTTAAGGTTATATTAAATTGTCAAAGCCAAAGACGAGCTCTTATTATCATTAGCGAAAAAAATATATATAAAAGGCCTAAGTTTGGCTCTTAATGTTGTTAGTGTCCCAAAAGTCTAAACACGATTTTTATAATCGTTACGGGCATAAAGTGGAAGCCTAATGTTGGCTCTTTGTGATTATTAAAAGCCTAAAGTCTAAGCATCATGTGGGCTTATTGTGACTATTAAGATTCTATAGTCTACACTTAAGGTTGACCCTCTATTATCATTAGTGGATCAAAAGCCTATTATTATTGTTCTTATTGTCTTAATGCCTAAAATTAGGGTTCTTTTCGAATGCTAATGCTTTCCAAAGTATAAGCCTAAAGATATGGCTTTTATTTTATTGATCAATAGAATTGAGCGTCTCTCTAGACCTTTAGTTTTTTTTGTCTAAGTTCATAAGTTTCTAAAGGAATCTAAAATCCATGTGCAAGTGTCATGAGCAATGGTCAAGTTAACAAGGTATAATGATGTACATTTGAAAGTCTTTAGGTGCAATGGATAGGAATGATTGAACTCTAATCATGTGATGAATGATCATTACATGTTAGGGAAAATGCTAAGTGTTGAAGTTGGTGAATACTTCAGGACCCCTTGTTTCTCACACCGGGTTCGCCCACGTGAGCTTAGAGGAATCTGAGTATTATTCAATTACCTGTGCTACTGACATACGAACAAAAGGAGGGTTCGGGGGGCACCGTCCCCCGACGGGTTTGGGCTTTTATTTAGCCGGTCTATGTGGTTCGGATTAAGTTTTTTCTCTATTTTGTTCGAATTTTGAAATCCGTTTAGGATAGGCTTATTTATAGCTTATTTTCATATGTAATATGTGTGACGATTGTAAACCTAAAAGATATAGTGGAACCTCTTTGCAGGACATAACTCTAATCTCAAGGGTGAACTTAGGTAAATCGTGTGTCATATCTATTTTTCTACAATCTCTTTGCGATCTTCTCTTTTTTGTTCTCGAATTTTTCCATCAATTGGTATCAGAGCATAGGTTGTTAGAGGAGTTAGGTTTTATTCGAGATATCAGGAGGATCGCTAATTGAGATAGAAAAATTTGATGGAGCACGGTTTGATCTCTGAAAGATGAAGATGGAGGATCTCCTCTGTGATCGAGATCTTTAGACGGCAATCGAGAAAGAGAGGCTAGTCATGGAAGCGGCGAAGGTCGCAGATGGAGCCTCCTCCAGTCAGGCAGATCCAAAGGCGATTGAAGAGTGTGATCGGATTGATAGAAAGGCGAAGGATTTGATTCGGCTTTGTCTCACGAATTCAATTCTTATGAATGTGATGAGCGAACCTACGGTCAGATATCTGCGGAGGAAATTGGAATCCCTATATCAAAGTAAGTCACTGGTTAACAAATTATTTCTGAGAAAGAAACTGTACAATATTCGGATGCATGAGGGTGACTCATTCTCTATACATCTTTATAACTTTAACACGGTGATTAGTCAACTTGTATCAATCGGTGTTAAGTTTCAAGATGATGATAAAGCAATAACATTGCTCTATTCGCTGTCGGATTCATGAGACAATCTGATTGTCGTGATTGATGGCGGGGATAAAGAACTTTCGTATGAAAGTGTATGTGCTGCCTTGTTATTAGATAAAACACGAAGAAAGAGATTAGCAAGTTCTGGTAAAGAGGCGCTGGCTGCTAGAGGAAGGCAACCAAAAAGGACTCAGAATCAGAGAGGGTCCAAATCCAAATCTCGTGGGTGTTCGAAAAGTAAAGATAAAAAAGTGCAATGTTGAAGATGTCTAGAGTAGGGACATCTGAAGCGAGATTGCAAAAACAAGTCGGTTCACAAGAAAAAAGTTGAGTCATCCTCGGATAAAAAGGAGGTTGAAGCAATGGATATGTATCTGGCTTCTGCATATATGGCACAATCATATAAGGATGCATGGCTCATCGATATTGGTGCTTTGTACCACATGATACCTCATAGACATTGATTTTGTGAATATGAGGAGTATAATGGTGGGAATGTCATGCTCGGAGACGATACTGCGGTTCAGATTGTTGGACGTGACAAGATGAAGTTGATGATGAATTATGGCATTGTGAAGACTCTACCAGATGTGATACATATACCACTTATGAGCAGGAGTTTGTTATCTGTTGGTACAATAGTTGATTCGGGTGTTATATTCAGTTGCGATAAGGTTTCGTGCAAGATGATCAGATGGTCTATTGTGATTGCACGAGGGGTCGTTATGGCACATTGTACAAGTTACTCGGAGAGAGTATATCTGTGGGCTGCGAATTTATTTCTGAAGAGACCAAAGAAAATGAAGACAACATGTCTATGTTGTGACATCAGAGATTAGGTCATATCAGTGAGAAAGGACTTTCTATCATAGCATCAAATCAGATGGTAGAAGGAGTTCCAGATTATTTTGTGGACTTCGGGTTCTATAAATATTGCCTCCATGGATAACAGAACCGAGTCAGTTTTCAACACACAAGTACAAAAGCAACAAAGATTCTCGAACTGATCCATAGTAATGTCTTTGAACCAACTCCGACTCCATCTATTGGAGGGTTCATGTACTATGTTTTATTTCATAGATGATTTTTCGAGATATAGTTTGTTTTATTTTATCAAAAATAAGTCAGATGTATTTGATAAGTTTCGAGAATTTAAAGTTTTGGTAAAAAACCAATTGAGCAGCAAGATCAAGGTCCTTCGTACAGATAACAGATGCGAATTTTGTTCAGATAAGTTTGAACAGTTCTGTGTGGACAATGGCATTGCAAGGCAGAAGACAACTCCATATACATCTGAACAGAATGGAGTAGCCGAAAGGTTAAATCGGTCTCTCATAGAAAAGGTCAGATGTATGCTGAGTTGGTCTGGATTGGGGCAAGAATTCTGGGCAGAAGCTGTAGCCACAGCAAACTACTTGAAGAACTGTTCACCGACCTCATAAGTGAAGGATCGAACGCCTTATGAGGCAATTTTTAGGAAGAAGCCGAATTTGTCTCATGTTCGGGTGTTAGGATGTGACGCGTATGTTCATATATCTAAGGAAAAGCGGAATAAGTTTGACAATAAGTCTGAGAAGAACATATTTGTCGGATACAATGAAGGGGTCAAGGGCTATAAACTGTGGAATCCAAGAACAAGGACTATTGTACAGCAGGGATGTTATCTTTCGTGAATCACAATCCCAAGTTGAGGCTCAGAAAAATGATGAACCCAAGAAAGTTGCAGTGCTCGAAGAATATTCTAATTCGGAAGAAGATTCTGAAGCTGCAGAAGTGGTTGCTCAAGATATTTCAGTTGAGTCTATTGCAGAATCTGATCAAGAGGACTCAGTTAATGAAGTTGAAGATGCAGATTCAGATGAAGACCTAGATGTTGGTACCATACCAGTTTTCAGGAGATCGACACGAGAAAGAAGAACACCTCTTAGATACTCTATTAGTGTTTTGAGTTCATTTCATGTTTTGAGCATCATCGGAGAAGAACCTAGCTCTATAAAAGATACAAGGTCTATGGATGATGCAAATCATTGGGAGCTTGCTATGATAGATGAGATGCAGTCACTGGATAAGAATGAAACATGGAGCTTGTGTAAATTGTCCAAGGATAGAAAGACAATTGATTACAAATGGGTGTTCAAACGAAAACTAAAATCGGATGGATCTGTAGAAAAGTACAAGGCGAGACTGGTAGCTAAAGGGTACTCTCATATTGAGGGAGTCGACTATGATGAAATTTTTTCTCCCGTAGCGAAAATGACTTCGATCAGATCTGTTCTATCTCTGACAACAACATATAATCTTGAGGTAAAGCAAATGAATGTGAAGACGGCATTCCTTCGTTGAGACTTGGAGGAAGAGATATATATGAGGCAACCAGAAGGCTTTGAAGTTCAAGGTAAAGAGAATTTAGTGTGCAAATTAAAAAAGTCTTTGTATGGATTGAAACAGTCGCCAAGAATGTGGTACCAGAAGTTTGATACGTACATGCTCCAACTCAAATTTGTACGTTCAAATTCTGATCATTGTGTTTATCTGAAGAGAGTTGGAGATCAGTTTATCATTCTTACATTGTATGTGGATGACATGTTGCTAATTGGAAACAGCATGAAGATGGTGAAGTTAGTGAAGAGTTTGTTGCCAAGAAGTTTGAGATGAAAGACTTGGGGTCGGTGAATTTTTTTTGGGTATGCAGATTAGAAGGGATCGTCAGAAGCGAAAGTTGTGGCTAGGACAGGAGAAGTACATAAAAGAAGTGATGAAAAAATTTAACATGTCGGACTGTAAGCTAGTGGGTACTCCTATGTCTCTAGAAACTAAACTTTCTGCAGAGCAATGCCTGAAGACGGATGAAGAAGCCGAAGAGATGAACAGTGTGCCATATGCAAGTGCAGTAGATAGCTTGATGTATGCTATGGTGTGCACGCGTCCAGATATAGCCCAAGCAGTGGGAGTCTTTAGTCGGTATATGTCTAACTCAGGCAGGGAACACTAGAATGCTATCAAGAGAGTTTTCAAGTACCTTTGTGGAACTTCAAATTTTGCTTTGTGTTTTTTAGGTATAGGAAAAGGAAAGAGACTTGATATTTAGGCCATGTAGATGTTGATTGGGGTGGGAACATTGATAGTAGACTGTCCATTAGCGGATATGTTTATACATTATTTGGGGCTGCACTAAGTTGGATGAGCAAGAGACAAAGCGTGGTAGCACTTTCTTCTACAGAAGCTGAATATATGACTCTTACCTATGCTGCAAAAGATGTCATATGGCTACAACGGTTGTGCTTGGAGCTCGGATTTAAGCAAGGTGCATTGGAGGTGAGATGTGATAATCAAGGTGCTATTCAGTTAGGTAAGAATCCTGCATTTTATTCATGCACAAAGCATATTGACATCCAATATCATTTCATCCGGAAAAAAGGTGGAAAATGAAAATGTTCAACTTGAAAATGTTGATACAACAGAGAATAGTTCTGATTTTCTGACTAAAGCTGTTACAAGTGTAAAGTTTGAATGGTGGTCTACTGTTGTCGAATTGAAGAAGAATGTTGCTAGCAAGGCTCTCATTGGTGTGAAGTATCCACCAAGTGGGAGAATATTGGAGTTGGTGAATACTTGAGAACCCCTTGTTTCTCACACCGAGTTCGCCCACATGAGATTAGAAGAATCTGAGTATTATCCAATTACCTGTGCTATTGGCGTACGAACAAAAGGAGGGTTCGCGGGGCACTGCCCCCGAAACTTAGACGGATTTGAGCTTTTGTTTAGCCGGCCCATGTGGTTCGGATTAGGTTTTTTCTCTGTTTTGTTCGAATTTTGAACCCGTTTAGGAGAGGTTTATTTATAGTTTATTTTCAGATGTAATTTACGTGGCGGCTGTAAACCTAAAAGATATAGTGGAACCTCTTTGCAAGACGTAGCCCTAATCTCAAGAGTTAACATGGGTAAATCGTGTGTCTTCTTTATTTTTTGCAATCTCTTTGCGATCTTCTCTTTTTTATTCTCGAATTTTCCCATCACTAAGTTCTTGCATTCAAAATTGGTTGTAATTGAATTTTTAAATTGCCTCTAAATGATTATGGTCAGTATAATGTAAAGTTTGGCCTCATTAGGTGACCTTAATGATTATTGGGACATGATTAATGAATCTGTCCAAATCTGTATACCTGTCTTGTTCAGAATAATTGGACTAATTTTTTGTATCCAAAAATTATGAATTAATTATATAGATTAGCTTTTGAAGTGTAGTTTCCATAGAATCAAGAATCAAACTAATTAGAGTTGAATATTTAAAGTTATGATGAAAACATTGAGCTGCTGTCATGTTGTTCCGAGCTGCAGCAGAATTGAATTGCAAATTCTATAATAAATTGTATAGATTAAATTAGGATCTGATTTTTAATAAAATCATAAATCATTCTCTCAGCTTTTGAGAGAAAGTGGTATTGTTTGAATTGAAGTTGTATGCATTGAGTTATAGAAATTATAAGTCTCAGTTGTGAAATTAGAATATGAATTTGATGGATGAAATTGTTAGGTCTTTGATATCAAATTGTGAAGTTATAAAATTATGAAAAATAAAGTTTGCATGTGAACCATGGACAAGAGAAAAGAATATGTGACATTCAGGAAGTTGAATTTTAATAGTCATAGTCTTATTTTGAATGTTATAGTTAGAAGATAGGGAAATGATTTCTATGAACATGGTTAATGTTGGTAAGCAATGGCACCAATTTGTGATTATATACAAGTAATGATGATAAGAGTATAAAACCTACATGATAAGAAAAAGAAAATCAATGTTATGTATATGTACTTATGAACTACTCATGGTTTGAGTGAGAGAAATGTTTCATTTTGCTAAGATAAAGAAAATCAATGCACATAATTTGTCATGATTATTGCATCACATATTTACTAAGTATTGATAGTAGGTATACAAAGTAATTGTACATATGATGGTATAGGTGCTGAAAGAAAATTGAAATTGTAGTGTATTCTATGATACCTATGTCATTAAGATTTGAAAAAAAAATGAAAATTATTTTACGTGTTCAAATGTGCAAGAGCATTATAAGAACAAGGATAACTAAATTTGAGAGAGAATGAAGTGATGTATTGCTTATAATGATAAAGATTATCACTTCAACTTATTGTTAAAAGAACTATTTTACTTGATTAAGATGCAATGGAACTTAAGACAACTAGAGTTTAATGTAAACTCTCATGATAAGTTGTGAAAGGTTAAAGGAATCATATAAAATGACATTCAAGATAGAAAGTTTTTAGTAACGATGAAATTCGGGGACGAATTTCTTTTTAAGGAGGAGGGTAGAATGTAACACCTGCAAAAAAATAATATATCACTATGTTTAACCATAGTGGATGATGACATCACAATCCACTAATAAACCCATCACCCAATAGCCTATCAAGTTCCCCACTAACTTAAACCCACTTTGAGACACTATAAAACCCCACACGCTCTCTCTTTCCACTATTTTTTGGTGGCCTCGTTGAATCCGCCCAAAACACCACACCCCCTACAAGAGAGCTCCTAATCTCCATGGTACAGCAGAGGAAAAGAGAAGAAGATCATCATGGTTGCTGCTGATCATGGTGAAAAGGAAGAGAGGAAATAACAATGGAGAAGAATGATGAAGGTAAGAGAAGAGGATACAATGAAAGGAATGAAGCTAGGGCGAAAGGTATGTAAGGAGATATCAATCCCTCTCATCTTGAACCTTATTTGATTCAGATGATGGATTGATGATCACATTATTGTTCTACACTTAAGGGATCATGAACTTATGGTGATAATCATAAGTTTCTAATAATGGTAGAGAAAATAAGAATCTGTCCAAATTTTGTAGTCTCTGTTTGAATATATTTTTGAACAGATTTTACATGTCAAAAATGTCATATAATATATGAATAGAAAGATGATGAAGTCTAGTTTCTGTAGGAATAAGAATCATGTTAATCTAACTTGTGTAAACAAAGTTATGACCTAATAAGTAACTTCCCTTCACTGACGTAATAGTATGTTGGACAATAAAAAAAACTTTTAGTTTAGTATAATCGACAGGATTTTCTGACCATACCTCAGTTGGAGTCTTGAGATCAATCATAGTCGTGGACTTCGATTCACCAAGTTGAAAGTTGTGTTAACAACTTTAGTCCAGAACGTCCTATTCAAACCAGCGTTAGAGAGCATGCACCTTGCCCTCTCCAGAAATATCCTGTTCATTCGTTCTGCAACTCCATTCTACTGTAGAGTATCTCTAACTGTAGGATGTCTGACAATGCCTTCATCTTTGCAGAACTGATCGAATTCATCAGAACAGAACTCCAAATCATTATCAGTGCGAAGACACTTCACTTTCTTTGATGTCTGATTTTCCACCAAAACCTTCCACTACTTGAAGGACTTGAAGGACTCACTCTTGTGTTTCATCATGAATACCCAAGTCATTCTCGAATAATCATCAATCACGAATAGGAATTACATAACACCTCCTAATGATGGAACTCGAGAGGGACCCCAACAATCAGCATGGATGTAGTTAAGTGTCGCCTTCATCCTATGCACTGCTTTGTTAAACTGAGACTTTCGTTGTTTGCCAAACACATAGGGCTTGTAAAAGTTGATTTCATATATCTTCTTGTCTCATAGAAGACCTCATTTTTTTAGAATATTTATCCCGTTCTAACTCATATGCCCAAGTCGCATGTGCCCCAACTTGGACTTTCTAATTCGGATGAATTAACCACTGCAACAACGTGAGAGATTGTCTTGCCTTGCAATATATAGAAGGAGTTCTATCTGACTCCCTTCAGAACTGTAACATCACTCTTCATGACTGTGAGGATGCCTCCAGCAGCATTGATCTGACACCCTTTAGAGTCCAAGAATTCAAGTGATATCAAATTCTTTTTCAATTGTGGAACATGACGGACATCTGTCAGTGTCCTCATAAGATTGTCATGAGTCTTGATATGCACAAAACCGATCCCTACTATCTGACTTGATTGTCATGATTGACATGACGCGTTATTGCCCATGATGACATTTCCATCGTCAGTCTTCTGATAAGATGAAAATCATTCTTTATTCAGAGTCATATGATAGGAACACTCCGAATCGATAATCCAACCATCCTTTAGACATCCTTGATCAGAAGCAGCGAGAACCGAATCATCTTCAGAATTTTCAGTTGCATGTGCCACCGCAGCGACGGGGGCATTCTTCTTCTTCGGGCTATCCTTCTTCCAATGATCTGGTTCCTTGTAGTAATTACAGATGTCTTTTGCAATGATTTTATTCTTCTTTGACTTGGATTTTTTCGAATTCGAAGATTGTCCCTTTTTCGCGGTTGATATCAAACCCGCAGCCTAAGTCTATGCAGAATTTCCAGGTGTCCTATTCCGAAGTTCACGAGTATGGAGAATCGACCTTACTTCTTCCAAACTTATAATTTCCTTCCTGATAATCATAGACCGAAATAAATTCTCATATTATGGAGGAAACGAAACTACAATAATTATGACAGCATCTTCATCATCGATCTTAAGATCGATATTTCTCAATTCCATCAACAAAGAATTTAACTAATCAAGATGATCTTTCAAAGGGATACCTTCTCGAATGCGGAGAGAGAACAGACGTTGCTTCAACAGCAACTTATTGGTGAGAGACTTCGTCATATATAGACTCTCGAGTCTCAGTCACATACCGACCGTATTTTTTTCTTTTGCGATCTCGATTATCACCTCATCCGCTGGACACAACAGAATCATCGAGTGCGCCTTCTCCTCTTATGCCTTCAAGTAGCGAGGTCGATCTCCTTTTCTTTGCCCTTCGAGTCTTCCTCCTTTGATTTGTTCTTCGACATATTTGAGAGCGGCGCCTAGACTCCTTGTTGCTTCATAAGCGTCCGCATCTTGATCTACCACAATCCAAAATTATTTCTACCAATGAACTTCTTCACGTTCACGTTGTACGACGCCATGTCCCTGCTTGATCGCGAATCACTGACAAACCCTAAAGCTTTGATATGAGTTTGTTACAAAAAGAATGAGAGAGATATCGCATGAACACAGAAGAACGCGGAGAATAAGCGGTGGTTCTCTTTGTTATGAAATAATGATGATTACAAGGATGGATCTCTGTCTGGACCCTTAAAGAGTTTATATAGGCACTCTCTTTGACAGATGATAGGAATTACATATCGATTAAGACTCCGAATTAACCCTCTGAAATAGGACACCTATCTCGTGATAAGAAAATAAATCAATTCGAAATCACATATATAATACCCCTAAAAATTTTTGCTCAGAGGGCTCCGTCCCCTTGCAACTCCCGCAGGAGGATCCCCTTGATCCTCCACAAACTCGCTGACCGGGCAGCGAGATCCCCGTAGGGGAATTTTGATGAAGCGCTTGACTACGTAGGGGATCATATATGGTTACAATTGGATTCAGATTCAAGGCATTATTTTTTTGTATATTTTAAGTATGCATGTCATAATTGGGTTTCTCGGGTAGTTTTTCTTTTTTTTTTAAATCGTCTTATTTATTTTTTTAACGTGGAATCGATCAGTTTTTTACTTGAATTTTTGGGCTGCACTTAACTAAAATAGAGGCATCAAAATATGGCACCATCTCCTTATAAAAACGACTTATATGTCGGAAAAATAAAAAAAAATGATGAAAGCAGATCTAGTCCAGCCCAATTATTAGGGCTTAACAGTGAGAAGTAAGACGATCGGAGTCCAGCCCAATTTGATCCTACATGTGGTCCAAAACGTCGAGAACCGGAAATGATATTCGTCACCAATTTGATTATCTTAAAATCGATATATCAATAATCAGGGTTTATGATTATTAGTATAACAAAAATTATTAAAAGTTTTAGTTGCTCAAGTAGGTAACGTGAAGTCATCATTTACGATGATGCAATTCTCAATTTGTAGACCTGTGGAAATTTTTAAAAAAAAAATTGATACATCAATACGTGTAAAATAAACTGCCTTATCCTAGAACAAATTAGTCAAGCTTATATAATTCTATTCCAACAGAAGACTTAATAAAGACAGGGGACGAAGGAACAAATATAATGAAGAAAAATACGTAACACGTCATATCTTTGGGACATTAAAATCTTGATTTATTTGAAGACAAACTTTAACGTTTTTTTTTTCCTTTTGTTGTGTCATTTTGACGGATACTTCATACTCGTCGGATGCCTCTCTCTAAACTACCAGCCACACCATAACTAAGCAATCATCATTAATTGGAATCTTTTAAACTATATATATATATATATATATATATATATATATGTGTGTGTATGTATAAATAATTAGTGTGAAACTGAGGCCTCTCAACGAACAAACTTTATATTGAACTGAAACATCATTTGTACTACATTGTAGATAATTAATCATATATATAAACAGAGACAGAATAAGTATGCAATTAATAGATTTGGATCATCCACATATTATACCACCTCCAAAAGTCGACAAGGACGTCCCAACAGGAAGAAAAGAAAGAAGATGATGATGATGATGATGATGATGAATCTTTGATGTCTTTTTCGTTACGCCTCCAAGAATTTCAGGACTGTTCCCGGCAAGGCTCTCAGAAAATGAAAAAGAAAAATGAAAAATAACCTGATCAGATAACTCATGAAAATAAATTTAGGATCGACATGACAGTAATTAAAAAAAACAATATTATTTGAAAACTTGGAATAATGAAGAATTGATAAGCTTTTGCCGAGAGTTGATTCAATCATTCCCAGTCCTATTTGTCTTACTTTGCTACACAAATTTTCCAATATTAAAGAAACAACTATTTTTTACGTCATCTTGTCAAATTTTCCTCCATCCATCAGTTTTGAGAATCATTAAAGTTAGGGGTGAAATTCGTGCGAGTTCCGAGTTGGGTGGATTTTTGCGTTAAAAATATTAGCAGTGTTTAGGGGGTTGGGTCAACTCGCGATCCCGATAATCTGATCCGATCTGAAGATTCAACTTTTTATTTTATAATTTTTTTAAATTTTCAACTTATGTTTTATATGAAAAAATTAATAAAATATTTTTAAGTATGTAAAATAATATTTAAAATATTTATATAATATTTTCTATATTAAAAGCTATAAAAAGTAAGAAAAAATGATAGTCGAGTAATCCAACCACCCGACCCGAGTCAGGTTGGATCGGATCTAGGCCTCCAAAGTTGGTTGACCTGACCCGATCAAAATCGGACGAGTCTGATCAGGTCTAGGCAGGTCGTGTCAAATTTGATCCGTGAACACCTTTAAAAAAATCACCGTATATATTTTTGTTGGGTTTTTAAAAATCTTATCAATCTTTTTGGAGCCCTATATTTTATACATTTATATTTTTAAAAAATAATGTAAAGAGATATTTATTTCATAATTTAATGACATTCACATATTATATATCGTAATATTGCTATTTATGATTTATATTAATTTCTATACATATTATAGGATAAATTATGTTTATTGAGAAATTATATATATATATATATATTATAAATATTGAAAATATAATATCAATATATATATATATATATATATATATATATATATATATATATATAAAAACTTTAACTATGCAGATCTCCGTTGGACTGCTTGGGTGATTTTTTTTTTAAATTTTAAAAACTGCCTAAATTTTTTACGTTATTTTGTTATTTTTCTCGATCCATCATTTTTTAAGAATCATTCATTAAAGTTGACCTTTTCTGGAATTAATGACTCTACAATTCGAACGCGATTATCGAATATGGAAAAATAACAGTTTATATAATATTGATCCTAATATAAATTAATTACATAGGTCAATTAATTAATAAAGACAATAAATGAACGTAAAAAAATTTACTCATTGCACGACCATCTGCTAATTATCGATAAAATAATATATTTGAGGTAAAATATATAAGAAGTGGTTAACTATTCTATTTTAATTGAATTTAGTTAATTTCTTTTATCACGCAATCCGATTCAAATGATGTGATTTATTATTTTTCAATTCAATCTTCATTATCACTATTAACAATTATTATCAAATTAATTTTAATCGTCGGTACAAAAAACGCGTGGTAATCGAAACTACTTTTCTTAAAATGATCTCGAGTTTTTTTTTCTTTTTTTCTTAAAACTTTTGTGCTAGTATTAAAATGACAATATTTTATAAGGGTGTTAGAACAACTTGACCAACTGAAAAACTCTGCCGACTCAAAAAAACTAAATTGAAAAAATAAAAAATTAGAAGTCCGAATATGATTTAGAGTGATTTTTAATAAATTAAAATTCATCCGCTAAAAATAGGACTTTACCCGAAAAATTATGGGCCTCGTGGAGTCTATTTTTTATTTATATAATTAATACATATGTTATTACTTTTTTATTATAGATGCAATATTTTTTTGTATAAAATTTCATACTTTTCTATCACAATATCAAACTCTAATTTGATAACTTTAAAATTTTAGTAGTATATTTTATATTTAACATAAATTTAAATATTTTTGTATTAATTTTTTAGTTATTAAATATATTTTAAAATATAATTATATAAAAGTAGAATCCTAAAAAATCATTCGAAAAAATTGTAGAGTGTGGTTTTTATTTTTTCAGAATTATTTTAAGGTGATTTTTTTAATTTTAAAGATTAATCCAAAAAATTATTTTCGAAAATCCGATCCGATCCGAACCACTTTCGCCCCTAATATTTTTACAACAAAATAAACTTTTGGAGTTCCTTCCATCTTACATCTCGTGGTTCGATGTTTGATAATTTTGACCGGACCTAAATAGAAAGTTAAGAAAATCTTTTAAATTAAATAAAAATAAATCTTTGTTGATATTACCTTATCTCGACTAATTTTTATTTGTTATAATATATATTGTCGATGTTGTTCCACATCATGCATGCCATCATTCCACGCACACACACACACAAAACGTCCTCGAATTAGGGAGTATAATTAATCCTCACTCCCTTTCCACTTTGATCCAATGTATAATTAATTATTAATCCCCCGAATAAAAGGGGATAAATGATAAAAAAAACAAAATTGGATTGCTCGTCCGAACACTTGGAACAAAAAAAAAGAGTTGTGGAATCATGCTAGTCTTCCAATATATACACAAAAAGAAGACATGATGCCATCATGAGGATGCGACATTAAAGCTTGAACGGAAAAAACCAAAATACGTGACATGTTATGTATTATGCATGCCATGTCACCTCACCTCAATCATTTCCCACTAACAAATTAAATAGGCACAATTAATAACGAGTAAAACTTAAACAAAAAGGACAAATTCGTCGTGAAATAAAAAAAACTTTGCGAATATGTTTGAGTGGAAAAAAAATCGATTAAAATAATCAGAAATGGATTGTTAAACATTGATAACATTAATTCCACGTGTGTTTTTATTTATGTTCCATTTTTTTATTCTTAAATAAAAATCACGAGTAAAACTCAGTAGAATTTTACATGCTCACATTAAGTGAGATTAAAAAAAATTGTAAAAAAAACATATTAACCATTAACATTTGAGAATTGTGCAATTGTTTATTTTGGCTTTGTAAGCTTCGAATTGAAGATGTAGAAATGTTTGAACATATGTGAAGAACAATTATTGGCATTGCCAGCAAAGACAAAGTATTGTAGTCATAATATTGTGGCCCCCTCTTAGTTACATGTCATGATATCCCAAACCGACAAAGTATGGTATATGATTGATAAAATAATCGATAGAGCACACAAACAAGGAAAAAAAAGGTATATCTATAGGAGAGAAAAAGAATATTGGAGAGAGAGAGAGAATGATACACAAATATTTGATCCAAGCAAAGTACTCTCCGTCTCTCTCTAGGCAAATAAATAAGAGGAAGAAAACAAAAGGAAAGACGTATTGTGGAAGTCTGTTGCTTAGATTCCATCAAACGTAGTGCCCCTGCTCCCTACTTTTGGACCGCCCACACATGCAAATTTATGCTACCTCCCTTTTTATGCCACCACCTTTCTTCTTTTTTTTTTCCTCTCTCTCGTCCCATTTTAATAGTGTTACTTAAAAATAAGAGTAAAAAAATACATATAGCATCATGTCAATAAATTTAGTTCGTAACTGTTTAGTAACTTGAAACGCTCCGATTAGTCAATTGAACGATATATATAGGATTTAATTTTTTAAATTAAGATAAGACATGTCAACTGTCCAGTTTCATATTAAAGAGTTCCTCATGTTTGTTAGGTTTTAGACTGCGTTTAAAAATAGAATCGTAGTTTCTCTTAAGTTTTTCGTGAATAATTGAATTGATAGATTAGTTTGAGACGTGTTTTGATGGAGTGAAGAGTAATGACGAGGAATTAGAAAGTTAATGCGATATAAAAAAATAGATGCAATAAATTAATTTATAGTGAATTTTAAATTTTAAAATAATTATTATAAATATAAATTATAATTTTATTATCAATAAATATAAATTTGTAAAAATAAAAAATTATGAAAAAATTTTGTTTAAAAAATATTATTTAAATATAAGCAATCATTTTTAAATTAATGATATTTAATGAAATATTATTTTTTTATGAAATGATAAGTAATAAATATATTATATTAATACTTTATTAAAATTAATTTATATTTATTATATAAGAGAAATGTGTGGAGAGAAAAGAAAAATAAAAATAAAAAAGTGTCGAGTCGGCAAAAGAATCCAACTACAGTGCCATGAGTGGAATCAGGGCCACTAGAACTAGATCACGTGATAATCGAATTCTAATTTTTTGTTCCGCTGAAATTACAATTTCTAACTGATCACGTTTGCAAGCCGTGATTCCAGTTTGATTCCCATACCAAAACGCTGCCTTAGGACTTAGTTTATACTTGTTTGATATATTTCATAGTTTTTTTATGTCGCTGTTTTATTTTATTTTATTTTTTTCAAAGGAAATATTTAATTGTGAGCACTAACATTTAATTAATGCCATAGAGAAAAAAAAAACATATCTCCTGATGCATAATCTATCCCCCTCGGGACTTAGGTCAAAAGGCTGAATAGTACGAAAAATAATGTTGGTCCAACCTCAAGGAGCTCGTTAAAGTGCATGCATCAGAAAAAAAAAAGGGGGGCTTAACAGCTAAAGTCTTGAGGATAGGTACATATAGTGACTCCACGATTTAAGGAAAACCATCCCATTAAGCAAAGTGAACATGTAGTAGTGTGATTAATAACTCTATGGCCCTCTCTCCTTATCCCCCAGAACAAAAGATGCATGCTCATCGAGTTCATATATACGTTTTTTTTAAAATTTATTTCAGTATATATTTCTCTCTCTCTCTCTCTCCTCAGTCCTGTCCCACGCATGGTGGAGCTACGTGTCTGCTTGATTATGGATGATATTTAACAAACAAGTATACACTGTCTTGAGTGTTGTTTAGCTATTGCGGATGGCATTTACGGATGAAATAAATTAGATGTAGTTTATTCATCCAAATATTGTATTATCAAAGTTTCGTTGTTTATTAAACTTTGAGTTAACCCACTCGATCGTCACCTTTCCGGCTGCGCCGATCTTCAAAAGGATATATAATTGTAGCATGTAAGATATCTTGAATCTTTGGGTAAAAAACGATAGAAATAAAGGAAGTAGCAGAGAAAAGGAATATTTATATTTGTGTGTGACAGAGTCAGAAAAGAGGGGGATGAGAGAGAGAGAGAGAGAGAGAGAGAGATGAGTAGATTATATGCATGCGTCAATATATGTCAACTCCGGATATTTCAGTGAGAGAAATAGGAACATGAGTACTAATGTATTATGTCCATTTTGGAAGACGATAATTGGTAATTTCATTCCCCTTCTTATTCTTATCCATCAAAGACCGCTGGACACGGGAACATCAAGTCGACCTTTATTTATATTTTATATATATATATATATATATATATATATATTCGTGGAAATTGACAACCCGAAAAGAATGAAACTTTAATTTAAACATTATTATTATTATTATTATTATTATTATTATTATTATTATTATTAAACGAAATTTAGCCCGTCCACAAGAAAAATAGACTGAAAAACCAGGTAACGAATTAAAAAAAAAGATTAAACGAAATTCATTTTCCTATGTCAGGCTGAAACGTCACCTATTATTATTATTATTATTATTATTATTATTATTATTATTATTATTATTATTATTATTATTATTATTATTATTATTATTATTATTATTATTATTATTATTATTATTATTATTATTATTGAATAATAACTTTTTGGATAGATTCAAATCATGATGAAATATTTAGTTATCCCAAGAATATAGTCAAACATTATTAAGAAAGAACAAATTGGTCATTTTATTTTTGTCCATTTAAAAAATGTAATACCACTAGTTTAACTCACAAAATTAAAATATTTATATTATTTCAAAATTGAAAGAATAGCCATATTCTTTTATTTTTTAAATAATTCAACCATATATTACTATATTATTATTATTATAATAAAAATATTTTAATAATAAAATATTATATTTTAAAATTATAATATCCTCCAACCAAATACAAATAAAAATTATGTTTACTTTTCAAGAATACGATACTTTGGTAGTTTATTTGGCATAGAGTTAAATCAGTAGATCAGTGATATATAGTAGATTTTTTTTTTCAAAATGTTACCAAATTAATAAATGGAGCCAAAAGTTTATTCCAAAGGCTGCTCGGGTCAAGAAAACGCGAACTCTAGAGAGAACTGAAACAAGGGAAACGTACTTCAGGGTATGGGAAACGGCATCGCGGAGTGGGGCGCGGCGTTGTACAATGTACCCGAGGGTACAACTACTGCCTGCTACAAACTTATCCCCATCCGTCGGCACACGATTAGCCGGCTGCAGCAGTGGGAAGAAGATTTTGAAGCAGCAGCACAAGACGACGACGACGACGAGGGGAACCAACGCGAGATCTCTTCTTTTCTTTCCCGACAGCTCATTCGCCGAATCCCGAGGCCAAAAGTAGTGCGTTTGAGCTGGCGACGATGACGTGGCCCGACACCACCCAACTCCTCCCTTCTCAAGTGGTCCCCACTCTTTTGCCCTATAAAACAAACGAATCTATTATTATTATTATTATTATTATTATTATTATTATTATTATTATTATTATTATTATGCATTTTGCATTTTGCATTAAGGAAAGGAAAAAAATTCACTGCCAAAGTAGTAGTTGTGTTCGTTTCGGGCCGGATGCCACGTTGGATCCGTACCGGAAGGATGGACGGTTGGAACTTGTGAGAAGAGGAGAGCAGGACGTGGGCCGGGCTCCTTATTATCAGCGACTATGAATGGGGCCCGCGGGCCGGAAACGATGACTTCCCGTGCGTCCTCTATCTTTATTTCCCCACGTGACGTTAATAATTCACGAGAGAGAGAGAAAGGGAGGCACCATACTATATAATTATATATACATATATATATTTAGAGAGAGAGGGAGAACTTGAAGAAGAAGATGTTATTTGGAAACTAGATCGCCTTTCTTTTTCCCTCATTTTTAACGTGTCTTTTTTTCGTTGTTGTTGTTGTTGGGGTCGTCCAATTAACGGTGAATATATATTCAGGCTTACGACGCATGCACGGACCACGTTCACACGCACGCACGGTGGACTCATCTCGCGACAAGAATCCCTGTGGACTTTATCATTTAATATATATATATATATATATATATAAATGAATCCAATTGATCGCCATCTAGTCGTAATCGTATTTGACTGCAACTTCTTCTTTAAACTACTACTACTATTATAAAACCCTCTTGTTGATTACATGCACGATTAATTAATTAGCCAATAACAATAATAATAATTACAACTAAATAGTGGTGTGCAGACAAGCTGACAAAGACAGGTAGGTGCCTGTTCTAGTGCAGTATAAGAGAGACGTCGTAGCAAAAATGGGGTAGATGGATGAAAGGAGAGGGGAATCCAAGCTGCACCTTCTCCGTGCTTTCCCTTCTCCCCTGCCATCCTTTATTATATATATATATATATATATATATATATATAAGATAATAAATTATAAAACTACATCATGGCATTTGCCAAGAACGCAATTTGAGTTCAAACTTCGCACGTATAATAAATAAAAGAAAAGTGGACTAGTGGGGATGCCTCGGGAATGCAAATTTTGGTATCTCATGGCTGAGACGATTAGTTTATTTATTCCGCTCCATGCTGGTAATACGTATGAGGTCTTACTATATAATTCATTGAATTAAAATAGTAATATTTAAGAAACGCTATAATTGGGGCAAATCAATTAATTATTCAAAGGTACTCTCTCTCTCTGCCGATATTTCAACATAAGTATATATTTTTTTAAAAAAATATTCAAACATAAAATGGTACGGCGGGTGCCTGCCATTGGGGACATCCTCGACCTACCGCTTCTAATCCTCCACCTCCATTTATTTATTTATTTGTTTATTTATTTATTTATTTATTTATTTATTTCATGAAATAGGTAAAGGACATGTTTACCCTCGTAATTAAGCTGGACAAAAATTAATAATGATTAGATGGGGTTTGCGGGCAAACACATGCGTCACGCGACACCGAGTGCTGGGTGGCGGCACCTGCAGCCAAACAGCCACGTGTCCTTTTCGGCCTTTTATTTTTTAGATTGTGTTTATTAAACGAGAGTTTTAGTTTATCAAGAACCAATCCATAAGATAAAAAAAAATTAATGAATGTTTTGAATGAAAAATATAATGATAAAAATTTAAAATTTTAACTTGGTAGATATCTTTTAGTTAGTGTTTCAATAAAACAAAAGAACTAATAATAAAATTTATTATTTTATGAGATATAAATTTATATTAAATAAAAATATTATACATATTTATTTAAAATTTTACGTAAATATTAAGGTCCAAATATAATATATTTTATCTAAAAACAATATAGCATTTTAAATTATTAAAATATTATTATAATGACAATACTATTATACATAAGATTTTACATTAATTTTATTTAATTAATATTATATTGCAATAAAGATAATTAACATAATATTTACATCAATTCAGTTAATTCATATGAATTTTTTATATTGTTATTATACTATAACACTAATCAAAATATTTTTAATTAATTAATATTTTTAAAATGATTATAAGTAAATATTTTAATATGTTTAATTAATAAAATTGAATAATTTAATTTATAAGTTGAATAATAATATATATAAATAATATATATACATAAAAAATAATTAAAAGTAGAAAGAAAAAAATCTCTTATCGAAAATCACGTGACGAAAACTTAGCACATATATTATTTGGTAAAATATGAGCAAATTCTATCCAAATTCTGTCATCCAAATACTATCATAATGTAATCTTTTTTCGATGGACATTCAACGAAGACAGTTTCACAATCAAAATTGAGAATATTTGGACTTTCGCGTGAATAATTAAATTGAAATATTAGTTTACAATGTGCAAGAAGTTAATGCAATTTGAAAGATTAATTTTAGTAATTATTAAATAAATAAAAAAATTATTTTTATTAAAAATTTTAAAAGTATGAATGAATTTTTTTATTAAAATGTTAAAATATATTATTTGAATATAATAATTATTTTAATAAATTTTGTTATTTTAATTAAAAAAATATTATATTAATCATTTATACTATTTATTTTATATGTAATAAAATTTTATTTTATATAAGAAAGGTTAAAAAAATAAAATGTAAAAGGAAAAAAATCTTTGTGAAATAAAAAAGAAAAACATAAAAATAGATGAAAAAAAGGTAAAATGTCTGGTTCACCAATTAGGATTTTTCAAATAAGGATTAAGTGACTCTGGATTCAAGACATTAATTATGACTTAGTTTTATCGGAAATTAAGTCACAATGACATTTTTGACAAAAAAACTAGGTGGAATGGAATTCTAATTTCACTTAATTCTAATTGTCAAACGCCTTTCAGACAAAGCCATACGAAGAAATTCTATTCTAAGTGTTAATTTTAAGAATTGAATTTGAGATTACAAATATCAACTATCTTATAATATAACCTCGTTGTTTATGCTACTAATCCTTGGTTAATGTAATTTTTTGTGCGTATGTCCGTGCTCCGCCGTTAAGCTTCGACGTTGTAACGGAGGGGCTCAAATATATAAATAATATGATAATAAGACGAGGGAGATATATTTTATTTATCCACAAGTGTGGAACAGCTGTTAGCGCGTAACGGCGCTTGATGCAAAAGATTCCCCCAACTGTCTCTCCCGTTGTTTGTCCTTTTCTCCGACGCGTTTCCCCTCCTCCCTCTTCTTCTCCCCCTCCCCCCCCCCCCCCCCCCGTTTCCCCTCTTTCGCCATACGTTTTCATTTATTTTATCTGCTATTATTTTTTTATTTTCCGTAATTATTAATAATAACTTGGTTCGTTGCTACGTAAACGTCACACGTGCGATGTCCCACGTACTCCAGGGATCAGATGGAGCCGTTCATTTCTACGACGGAATGGTAATTAACGTGACACATCACAGTGATATAAACGTCCTAACGCTTGAGATGGGCGTGGACATGACATTTTTTTATTCCTAAAACGCCATAATATATTATATGATATTATATAAAGTTGTCACAGTTGAATTTGAGGCCATTCAATTTTAATTATATTTTTTGAAAAATTTAATATATAATGTGGCTCTCCATTCCGTGCAGGGACGTTGGATCACTCCAGATCGATATTAAAATTATTGAAAAGAAAAATGTCAAGATATATTGGTGCATGAGAGATCCGACAAAGAGTAACAGTAGCCCAAGTGTGGTCCGACTCCAGAAGCCAATTAGCCAAACCCACGGCATATATTATATAATTTAATTTAAGCGCCTTCTTAAACACGTACTGATACTTTCGTAACACGAAGCGTGAAGCCTCGCGGCACCAGTGCCGCTCAACTTATAGCCCTCGGCCGCTCAGCGCCGAAAACATGGAACACATGCAGCCGTCCCGCACTGTGTAATATTGTAGAGTACCAAGTTATCCGCCCTTAGGGCATTTATCTTGTAAGGCCATCCTTATGAATGGCCAAGTAGGTGACGTTCCCGTAGGGTACGTCTGTTGCATCTTCAATATGTAACAAGACTCCTATACCTACGGTACACTGGGAGGAGTTCACTAGTGCCTTCCGAGGCCCAATTGTATGTTATGTTTCATCATATTTAATACAAGTAAGCTTTTCTTTAATTCTAGTGTCATGGCCTTGAGCGTGGGGTGGCAACCCACATCGGTGTCCCTTCGTGGCGTCCCGTGGTCCCTTCATCGCCCCTTCGAACTTTAAGCGCCCAAGCGCCAACATTAGTGCCGCAACGCGCTAATGCCACGGTCTCGTGACGAGTAGTCCAACACTCTAGTCATGTCCGTGATTGAACGCCTATAAGAGCGACTCTCGGCAAAGTCGTCTCGACCATGAAACTTCCGCTGAAAACTCAAAATAGGCTTGACTAGGTGCCTATCCGCCTAGTCGCCGCACGTGGTCTAGTGTCCGAGAATGACCCCGTGACAAGTGGTATCAGAGCAGTTCTTCCTGCTCGGATTACCCAGCGACGATGACTCGCTTATGTCGTCGCAACGTGCCCTGTCGTAGGAAATGTGCTTCCGCTCAAATACTCAATCACGCTCAGGCGCACTAGTACCATGGTCTTTGATCATGGACGCCAACGAGGAATGCATGGCAAGCTTCCTCGCCGCACGCCCAGTCGTGCCCCGCAGCATGTTCCTCATACACCCGTGTCGTGTCAAGGAACGTCCGTCATGCATCATGATGGCGATTGATCGCCCCGCCTAACCGGGACGGTCATGCGTCGCTCACTCGAGCAGATCAACCACCCCAGGTATACAGTCGGGAATCCTGAAGTGTCGCGCTGCGTCAAAGAGTGGCCATATGCTCCACATGATGGTCTTGCGCCGCTCATATTTTGAGATCGCTTACACGAGCGTCGTGTAACTCGGAGGACCCGTGTCACATTCAGGGACTGTCGGTCATGCACTATCATGACGACCTGGCGCTGCTCGGTATTTCGTGACGTCGCATCGCATGCTCAGTCATGCAACGTGAAGTGCACAACCGCTTCACGGGAGAAGTTGGCTTAAAGACAAATATCAAGGTTCATGGTCCCTTTTCGACCAAGGAATATCATCCTTTCGGTCAAGGAGCATCAATCACAAGCATCTTGTCGTGCCGCAGCATCGTCTGCCACGCCACGATGACTTTCAGGAATGGAGCAAAGCGTTGATTACTTGCAAACACTCGCGAACGAGCTGTCAGCCTTGCCTGCCTCGTCAAGTGTCGCCCCGCAAGCGGCGTGATGCCATCCATCGAGGAGTGGGACGAACCTGATACATGCCAACGCAAATCGATGCCTCAACTCAGCGACCAATTTGGCAAATGGTCTGAGCGTCGAGCATCGGCGAACCTTGACATGCTGCTGTCAAGAGTTCTGCCGTCAACCGAAGGAAGGAGTGCCCTTTCCTTTCGGACATCGCTTCGAGTAATCGAAGCGGCCTCCAAAGAACGCAATGCAAAGTTTTTGAAGGACACATTGACGATGTCGTCCCTTCGAATGGAGATGGAGGTAATGTTGGGAGCTCATGCCATGGGTTCACCAACCGCAGTCCGCTTAGCTAAGCGGAGCGTCTTCACAAGCATCCGCCCGGATCAGTGAAGGCCCGGAACGGCTACTCTTTCGCAAGGGTCAAGCCGCCCGGTGGACGAGTATGTCAAAGGTGTATGATCTAGGATGACAAGCACAGTGGCATTACTTTGTCTAAGACGCAGACGGATGAGCATCTAAGGTGCATCCTCTTCGTGAACGAGCACAACGATCTCGCCCCGTCCATACCCCAAAGGGATTGTCAAAGCTTCAAAGGAGGTCCCAGGATCGGAAGAAGGCATATCCCAAGAATCCTGCAAGATGTGGCAAACTCAGGATGGCGTTGCCATCGCGACAATGTAGAATATGGCAAACATGCATCCCATACATGGGACGGAAGAATTGGCAGTTCATCAATTATGCAGGCCCTGACAAGTTGGGACTGGATGTCAAGATCGCATTGTTCAGCATCGGCCAGATGGGCATGTTGAAGGAGGAAGTGAAAGGAATCACCGAGCTCCACCTACAGTGTTCCCAGGAGGATGAAGACCCAGTGTTGGCGCTCTTCAAGCAGAGGGGTTAGAAGCTTTGGACTAGGAAGGAGTTAGAACGACCGGATCGTCCAACATCCGCTCACTAGTCGACGCTGCCAAGTCAATCGGGACAAGTGCCATACCACCAAAGCCCTTGGGCAAGGGCAATGGTGGGGGAGAGAAGCTCAAGTCGCAAGGAGGAAGCTACTTATGCCGAAGATAAAGATTGCCCATCGAAGCAGGAGAAGTGAGTCGAACCACAGGCACATGTGGGAAGACCCTCATCGTCGCTCACTATAGCGACTGGGAGTGGACAAGGTGCGAAATGTTATACCAAAGAACCTTGCTCCACCTCAAACCGTCGAGATATCTATTGTCCACCAAGGGGAAGGTGGAGATGTTCTCAAGGCTCGGCGGACGAAGGACTCAACGTTGCAGCCATCTGCAACTTGGGGACAGCGAGTTGAACCACAAGGAAACGTGGGGAGACTCTCATCGCCCACTATGGCGACTTGGATGGACAAGGCATGGATTGTCAGATCAAAGAACCTTGTCCCGCCTCAAGACTGTCGAAACATCATGTGGTCACCAAGGAGGAGGTGGTCCTACGCTTTTAGTTCGGCAGAGGTATGGAAGACTCTACGTTGCAATCATTTGCAACATAGAGACGTTGAGTCAAGCCCACAAAGAGACCTGAAGCATCCCAAAGTATCCGTGGGAAGACTCTCGTCGCTCATCATAGCGACCCTAGGCACTCGAAGCAGACAAGCTACAAGCATCGACATCGGAGAGCTTGTGCTGTTTCAAGCCGTCGAAATTCAAGAATGATTATCGAGGGTGAGATGGTCCCGTACTTTGCATTCGACGAAAGGGAGACCTTATGCTGCGGCCATCCGCAATATGAAGGCACCGAGTCAAGTCATGCAGGTCGAATGGTGAGACTCTTCATCGTGTTCTACACGACCCTGAGACAACTCTTCTCCGCGCTATTCCTGAAGGCATACAAGAGTTGTTTCACCCCCAAAGAAGCCAAATCACACAAGTTGACGCTGCGCAAGTCGAAGAGAAGTGAAGCCAACAGAGACTTGATGGACGGATAGTTGCTTGATGAAGTCAGACCGCACATGGCGGACTCCACTGGCGCTGCACAAGTGATGACCCCGGATTGGACGAAGGATCAGCGAGCGAAGCAGGCCTGAGGGAGGAGTCCTCAGCGAGACCCCAAGGAGCGGGCATTCCTGGCGTTGCGTGATGCTGGTGAAGTTGAAGTCAAGGCAAAGAAGACATAATTGAACGAGATAAGCGAAGTCAAGACTCAAGACGAAGGCCCCGAGGAAGCCCGGACAACGGCGTCGGGGGCGTCGCCGACTTTGGTGGGGGAGAATGTCACGGGGCGTTTCCCGTGACACGAAGCGTGAAGCCTCGCGGCACCAGTGCCGCTCAACTTATAGCCCTCGACCGCTCAGCGCCGAAAACATGGAACACATGCAGCCGCCCCGCACTGCGTAATATTGCGGAGTACCAAGTTATCGGCCCTTAGGGCATTTATCTTGTAAGGTCATCCTTATGAATGGCCAAGTAGATGACGTTCTCGTAGGGTACGTCTGTTGCATCTTCAATATGTAACAAGACTCCTATACCTACGGTACACTGGGAGGAGTTCACTAGTGCCTTCCGAGGCCCAATTGTATGTTATGTTTCATCATATTTAATACAAGTAAGCTTTCATTTAATTCTAGTGTCATGACCTTGAGCGTGGGGTGGCAACGCACATCGGTGTCCCTTCGTGGCGTCCCGTGGTCCCTTCGTCGCCCCTTCGGACTTTAAGCGCCCAAGCGCCAACATTAGTGCCGCAACGCGCTAATGTCACGGTCTCGTGACGAGTAGTTCAACACTCTAGTCATGTCCGTGATTGAACGCCTATAAGAGCGACTCTCGGCAAAGTCGTCTCGACCATGAAACTTCCGTTGAAAACTCAAAACAGGCTTGGCTAGGTGCCTATCCGCCTAGTCGCCGCACGTGGTCTAGTGTCCGAGAATGACCCCGTGACACAGGGACGTTGGATCACTCCAGATCGATATTAAAATTATTGAAAAGAAAAATGTCAAGATATATTGGTGCATGAGAGATCCGACAAAGAGTAACAGTAGCCCAAGTGTGGTCCGACTCCAGAAGCCAATTAGCCAAACCCACGGTATATATTATATAATTTAATTTAAGCGCCTTCTTAAACACGTACTGATACTTAATTGTACGTGCAACTTTCTTAATTCTGTAATCACAATACGCATTATATATATAATGTTTCTACTCTGGTAATTAATTATTGTTAATAAGATATATAATAATATCACCTTATCAGGAACATGGTGTCGTGGGATGGAGCATGCAGAGGGAGGGCAGGGCAGGGTAGGAGGAGCCGGAAGCAAATAAAATAAATCTCTCTCTCTCTCTCTAAAAGAAGAAGAAGAAGAAGATAAGTAGAGGGGGCAGTGGGAACAGCTGTTGGGGAGGGTACGCGACGTACGAAAAACCGGGAATACGGATTAGGTGTAGATCCAGGAGACCATCTATTCTTCTAGTTCTACCCATGCAATGTATATACCATGTTACATGTATACCTGCCTTCACATCATCATATCATTAATCATCATCATTCTTCTCATCTACTGCTTTATACTAAATAGTTATATATAAATATAAAAACTAACTCAACCGTGGATTCAGATGCAGTGGGCACAATTCCGTATTCTCTACGACCTATTTGCATGCATCTCGTCCTTCCTTCCATTTAGCTTTCGTTAATTTTTTTTTAAAAAAAAACAAACTAATTTAACTTCGTTGCGAATGCATTGATGTATCAAACAAGACAAATATCGCCCAATAAATAATATTTTTTTCCTATTTTATGATAAACGAATACTAAATTGTAATTAATTAAGAATCATATTTTGAACATATATTATATTAGCATACATTTACCTACATGCGTTATCCTCGTGTTTAATAATTAATCGCTTTAATTGCGTACAGTGGAAACAAAAGCAAAAACAAAAAAAAAAAACTATAACGTCTATAACTATTTGTGATCCACACATTAATGGGAATCTATAACAATATCAAATAATAGTATCCATGTTTTAAACAAAGTGGGTTGAGGAAGGAAGGCAGCAGGA